>JALGPY010000012.1:8445000-9731821 GCA_023055425.1 Linanthus parryae
TCCTCCGTAACTTCTCTTTCTCTACGTTTTGACTTTTATCACTATTCACTGGGTCACTTTGACCCGGTGATTTGGATAGCAAAATGATGCAATTTTTTGATAATCTTTTCAAGGTGTTGAAGAGTAAAAGTTACTCTATACTACGGTGAAAAACTTATCAGATAATTGAATCGTTTTGCTATCCAAATCACCCGGTCAAAGTTACCCTCATACGAGTCAAAAAGTCAAAGCGTAGAGAAAGACGCTTTACGGAGGAAGTACAAAACTAAGCTACCAAAATGAAGAAAATATGAAGAACTAAACTACCAAGTCACCCAAGAAACTGCTTCTGCTACTGTTGCAGTGAAGAACATGTCAAGAACACTACAGCAGCAGAACAGAGCACTGTACACTTAAACAGAGCACTAAAAGTTTCACCAAGAACAGTCTAGAAATCCGACTGAAAACTACCTCCTCTCTCCCTCTCTTCCTCTTTCTGTGTTCTTAGCACTTAGATAGCTCAAGAAAAACCCATAGGTGGGCGAAATCGGAGAGAGAGAGAGAGGAGAAATAGAAACCCATAAGAGAGCACTGTGAGCCGAATGGGTTTGGAGAGAGCTTCTTCATTCTGCAAACTTGGATTATATAGACTTGGTAGATGGATTTTTTAGCCTCCAAGGGACAATCTAAGCTCTCCAATTGGTATCAAACACTCTCTGACGTTGATTTTAGCTTCATCATCAAGAACCCTAGCTTTTGGGGCTTTCTTTGTTACTTCGTTTTGGGCCGAATTGAAAGGTGGGTTAGGTAGAGCGTAGGATGAGAAGAAGATTGGGACAAATGTGGAGCGATTTGGTGAAGGTTTGGTCCGGTTTGGAGGCTGGCAAGAGCTTCGTCGAAGCTTCAATGGACGTTGGGGTATGTTCTGCGTGTTCCAGCGACGGGGAGAGAGTAAGAGACACGATTGTCTCAAATATTTTGGCCGAAATGCAAAAAGGACCCCCTAAGTTTGCTGATATCTTTTAAAATACCCCCAACTCATCTTTAAACGTTTGGAAAATGGCAACTCCACCCCGATTCTGTTAAAAACTCTACATAACAGCCCTTCAAACTTTAAGGAATCATCACGTAGAACCCCCTCTCCGTTAAAATGACTTCTAATAAGCCCTCCGATGTAACTTTGGCCTTTTGAATTGGTCCCTTGACTTATTAAACTATATTTTTTGGCCTCTATGTTCAAATATTCTTCCAATTAAGTCCTCCAAGCTTTCTTAATTCATCGTTTAAGCTCCCACTAGCTAGCCTCCTCTATTCGAAAACACGTCTTTGCCTACAAAACAAGATAGAAACAACCAAAACTACGAAAACAAGCATAAGTCTAGAAAGGGAGATAAAATAGCTAAATTACACATATTAGAAAGTTATTAATAGTTCATTAACATACTAAAACATGCAATTCTAAGTCAATACCAGTTGGCATCGTTATATTCTGACTACATGAAGAAACATCTTTGTGATCATTCCATGCATCACAATGCTGCATCAAGACAACCAGAATATAACGAAATCAACCTTGTTGAGATTGTTGACATTGACATTATTTCCCACAATCAAAACTCTATATAGGTGAATGATAGGTGTAGTGAAATGGACAGTAGAATCCGTTGTGTTCTTGCCCCCTCCAGAAGCTTTTGTGTGACCATTCAATGCATCAGAGCGCTTCCGCAAGGGGGCGAGAACATAACTGACTCTTGACATCCACATGCTTGCCCAGAATCTAAACTTCAATTATCTGCATGGATGTAAGGTGGAGTAAATGGACAGGCTGTATGCTCAGGTTTTATACACAGTGGGGAACCTCGGGGTTAGGAGAAGATGGAGAGGTGGGGGGGTTAATGGATTAATAAATGTTGGTTCAAAAATGTGGTTTCAGAGTAATCATTGATGGGTTTAAAGATGTGGTTGCAGAGAGCTGGTTTAGAGATTAGTGCAACAGGTATAGGCTCATGAACTACCTCATTGATTAGGGGTGGCAACATTACAAAATTATACTAACTTTTTTTCCAATCACTTGTTTCAGGTACAATTTGCATGTTATATAACATTGATACTAGTAGTATATATTAGCGCCTTATGTGATTTCCAAAAAATACCAGGCCAGAATTCTCCAAAATATTTGCAGAGTATTTCGTTGAAGGACGAGTTGTGTTTCCAATAGAGGTAAATTACCCTGCAATACTTTACATCATATGTATGTTCCTCGCATTTGAAAATCGTAAACGGGACCCTTGCGTGGTGTGGGTGGAGGCTCCTGCCAGGTGGAAGCTATGCATGGAAACGCACTAAAATACTCACTATATTGTACACAAACGCACTAAAATACTCACTATATTGTACACTTCCACTGTTGTATGCTGAATATTGCTCGTTCGAGACCCCTGCGTGGTGTGGGTGGAGACTCGTACCTGGTGGAGACCATGCATACAATTCACACACTGCACGTACAATATTATATGTACACTGTATTCGCTCAGAAGTTATGGAAAGTTTATCGGTATAGTTGAATTGAGACGAGGGCTCCCTAAGAGCTGAAAATTGCATTTGACAATGTCACTGTTGTGCCTTCTTCCGGCAGTGGTCTATTGTTATCTGTGTGAATAATATTTAAGAATGTGCATTTTGTATAAGATTTCTTACCAGGGTATTGTTGCTTCTCTGAATAGATCTGCAGTTTCTTTCCAGTGTTATTCTCTGGTTCTTTCTCTGTAGCTTTTCATTTTCCTTTGTCAGCTTTTGTAGGCTTCTTCTTCTTCACCTTCTTAGGACTAGCAATCTATTCCCCTGGCTGTTCTCAGGGGCAGACTGATCTGTCTTCTTCTTCTTTCTAGAAGTTGGAGTCTGATCTTTCTTGATCTTCTTATTTGGAGGAGAAGGAGCCTTTTCGGCACTTGGGGTTCTGGAGCTGGAATCATCACTAAGAGTTTGAACCTCTTCCTCAGCAGTCTTCCTCTTCTTTTCAAAAACTTTCTTTGAACCTCCAACCATCTTCATTCTATTAGAAGTTCTTCTCGTGCTCATTAGGGTTTGAGGGTACAGAAGAGAGAGGCACGAGTGATACGAAAGAGAGAGAGAAAGAGAAGGAAAGAGATAAATACTGAAGAGTTCGACTTTGAAAAGGAAAAAAGAATATTTCCAAATCTTTTAATATGTGCAGAATCAGTTAAACTCAAAATTGTGTGTGTGATGCGGGAAAGGAAATAATATAATACTAATTTGTAAGGAAAATAATTTTAAAATTTAAACAATATTGAGCAATTATCTACGGAGATAACACCCAACATTGAAAGATCCAATATATTGACTAAGTAGCATACCAACGTATTTTCAAGGCTTTGGAAAGAATTTCAAGGCCTTGAAAAGCTATCCTACTGAAGCAGATAAAAACAAGGTTTTGAAAAGATTTTCAAGGCTTTGAAAAGATTTTCAAACCTATGAAACACACAATACTTACCTGAAACTTACCTGATACTCTCCCTAAACCAATGCTTCCTTATTTAGCATGCCCAATTCTAATCTGAAGGCTAGGAATCTATCTTCTGGCAGTGGTTTAGTGAAGATAATTTCCAATTGCATGTTGGTAGACACAAATTCCAAAGTAACATCACCTTTATCAGCATGATGTGTGATGAAATAGTGTCTAACATCTATGTGTTTAGTTCTTGAGTGCTGAACTAGATTCTTTGTAATTGATATTGTACTGGTGTTGTCACATTTGATAGTTATATCTCTAAAATCAAATCCAAAATCTCTTATTTGTTGAGATATCCATAACACTTGTGAATAGCAAGCTCCACCTGCTATGTATTGAGCTTCTTCTGTTGAAGGCTACTGAATTCGGCTTCCAAGAAATTGGCAGCACCCTGATTTGCTTTTTCTATGAACTTTGTAACCTGCAAAGTCAACATCTGAATAGTCACACAAAGAGAAATTAGATTGTTTAGGATACCAAAACCCTAAGTCTTTGGTACCATTGAGATATCTAAAAATTCATTTGACAACAACCAAGTGTGATCTTAGGATCAGCCTGAAATCTAGCACACATACAAACACTAAACATGATATCTGGTCTACTTGCAATGAGATATATGAATAATACAATCATACCTCTATACTCTTTCACATTCACACTTTTACCAGTTTTATCCTTGTCTAAGGACAGTATAGAGCTGATAGGGGTTTTGGCTACCTTCGACTGAGACATATTTTACTTGTTTAACAAATCATTGGTATACTTGTTTTGATGCAGAAAGATTCATTTCTTCATCTGATGTATATGAAGTCCAAGAAAGAAGTTTAGCTCTCCCATCAAACTCATCTCAAATTCTCTGCTCATAAGACTTGAGAAATCCTTGCAAAGAGAATCATTAGCAACTCCAAATAGAACATCATCAACATATACTTGAACTACTAGAATATATTTCTCATGAGGCTTTATGAAACGGGTTTATCTAGTAATCCTCTTTTAAAATTATTTTCAAGTAGAAACTTTGACAGTCTTTCATACCAAGCCCTTGGAGCTTGTTTCAAACCATAAAGAGCTTTGTCAAGTTTACAAGCATGATCTCGAAACCCATCTTTACAAAACCAGGAGGTTGAGCAACATAGACTTCTTCTTGCAAATATCCATTTAAAAAGGCACATTTCACATCCATTTGAAAAAGTCTCATATTTTTGTGAGATGCAAATGCAAGTAACATTCTAATTGCTTCTAACCTTGCAACAGGAGCAAAAGTCTCCTCATAATCAATACATTCTTCCTGGTTGTAGCCTTGAGATACCAGTCTTGTTTTGTTTCTAATTACCTTACCATTCTCATCTAACTTGTTTCTGAATACCCATCTGGTGCAAATGAGAGACTGATCTTTGGGTGGAGGAACTAGTTTCTAAACCTTATTCCTCTTAAATTCATTGAGTTCACATTGCATTGCAATGATCCAGTCTACTTCTTTTAATGCTTCTTTCACATTATTAAGCTCCATGAGAGAAACAAAATCATTGAAGGCACATATGTTCTTCAATTGTGATCTTGTCTGTGTACCAGTGGATGGATTAGATATAATGTTGTCAACTGGATGAGATGAATTTTTTTTGAATCTCTACATTGGTGTCCATGGTTCAGGTTCTCCAGGAAGCTTCTCAGGTCTTTGAGAACTTGAAGTAGTGGCTTGTTCACTTGATTCTCTTGATGTTCTTTTTCAAGGCTTTGAGACTCGTTTTCAAGGCCTTGAAAATTCCTTCTGTTTTCTTGCGAGCTTTCCGTGGAACCATTTGAAGTCTCTGCTTCATCTTCTTACTCATGCTTGTTTAAATTCAAGTCTGCAAAACTGTCACTCAAAGAACCATCATAGCTTTCATAAAGTTTAACATGAATACATTCTTCAACAAACTTGGTTCTCTTATTATAAACGCTATAAGCTTTGCTGGTCTGTGAATAACCAAGAAAGATACCTTCATCACTTCTAGCATCAAACTTACCAAGATTGTCCTTACCATTATTGTGAACATAACTAGTGCAACCAAAAGGTTTGAAGTAAGATATGTTTGGCTTTCTTTCTTTGAAAAGCTCAAAAGGAGTCTTCTTTAAGATAGACTTAATCAGGCACCTGTTAAGTATATAGTTGGCAGTGTTCACATCTTCTTCCCAAAAGGATTTTGGTAATTTTTTCTCCAGAAGCATTGTCCTTGACATGTCTTCAACAGTCATGCTCAATCTTTCAACAACAACATTCTGTTGAGGAGTTCTAGGAGCAGAGAAGTTGTGACAAAAAATAAATCAAACTCAAGTTGATCAGATTCTCTACCATGATCACTTCTAATAGAAGCAATAGGTCGGTTTTTTAGGGTTTGAAGTTCTTTACAAAGCTTTGAAAATTCAGAAAGAGATTCAGATTTGTCTCTAAGAAACATTACCCAAGTATATCTAGAGAAATCATCTACAATGACTAACATTTACTTCTTACCCTTTGGACTTGGAGTTCCCATAGGACCTTAGAGATCCATATGCAATAAATCACTGGGTCTAGTAGTACTTACAAAGTTCTTTGGCTTGAATGAACTTCTTGTCTGTTTACCTTAAGCACAAGCTTTGCATACCTCGTCATCCTTGAACATGATAGAGGGTAGACCTCTTAATAGGTATTTAGCAACTAACTTGTTCAAAGTGTGCAAGCTAATGTGTCCAAGCTTTCTATTCAAAGCTTTGAATCCTCTTTCAAGGCCTTGAGACACTTCAGACTTTCTCCTAAAACTTTGTTAGTGTGCAAAGTATAAACATTGTTTGACCTTGAGGAAATGAGGATGAAAATTCCATATTTCTCATTTTGAACCACACATTTCTCTTTGTCAAGAGAACCTTGTTTCCATTGTCACATAACTCAGACACACTAAGCTAACCGAATTTCAAGCCATCAACTAAGTAGACATCAGAAATAAAGTTTTCAAAATCTGTTCCAACTTTACCAATACCTAGCATGTTGCATTTTACTTTGTCACCAAGTGTGATTAAACCTTCAGATTGCTCTTTTAGTTCTGAGAATAAAGATCTTTTCCACTCATGTGTCTGGAGCAAACAATGTCCATAAACCATTTATGTTCTTTGCTCTTGGTGACAACCTACAAACACCATTCACTTCCTTACCCATCTGTTAGACCAAGTGAGGAATTTAGATTAGGGTCAACCATGTTAGGTGTTCTAACCCCTTTAGGAACCCAAATCTGTCTAACTTGTCCTTTAAGTTGAATTGGAAAAGTGTTCCTCATTATGTGAGGGTCTCTTCTTCTAAAAGGACAAATGATCTTAACATGACTAATTCGGTTGCAGTAATGACACTTAGGAGAGGTTCTGCTATCAGCCTTCTCAAAGCTGGTGTTGTTCTTTCTGGGAAAATTTGGATTGTAACCAATACGAATTTTGTGAACAGACTTTAAGCTTCCTCCAAGAATCAGATTTAAATTGTGTCTGAGCCAGCAAATTTGGTCATAAATTTCTTAGATTCTTGAAGTTTCTTTGCTAGAGTAGTTCTTTGTTCCTCCAATTCATCAAACTGATGTCTTAGAGCAACAATACTGTCACTCAAAAGAGAGTTCTCATTGACTACTTCCTTGACTTGAGTTTTCAAGGCTTTGAAACTGGCTTCCAAGGCCTTGAAATCCCTGTCAGATTTTTAGAGAAATTTCAAGATTCTGATTTTGAGAAACAAGGTGCAAATTCTCTTTTGCTTGCTCATGAACATTTTCCTTCAAATTCCTGATTACTTTTAGATAGTCATCTTCATTTGAAACCATTGTTCTATGATAATCAGTGAAGACATCTGTTGGTTTTGAAATCAAATAGTTTACCATTACCTCAATGTCTTTTTAGAATTTTATCATGCTTGGCCATAAGGCAGTGGTTGGCCAGTTCTGCCTCATATTCAGAATCACTTGAGGAGTCTGAGTCACTCCAAGAAGCTATCATAGCCTTCTTTTTTCTGTCATGGTATTTCTTCTGAAAGTGTTTTCTTTTCTTACGTGGAAAATCTCTAATCAAATGTCCTGCATCACCACACTCAAAGCAGTTCATTACTTTAGACTTATTACCATGGGAAGAAGATTTAACTTTGTAGTCTTTGCTACTGGAGGATTGTGTCTATCCCTGCTGAAGTCTTTGTTTTCAAAGTTCTTCTTCTTGAGAATTCTAGTCAGGGCTTTGGAAATTAGAGCAGAAGGATCTTCATCATCATCTTCTTTATTTTCAAGGATTTGAGATGGTTTATTCTCCTTAGCCTTAAGAGCTAGATTCCGGACACTTTTTGGCAGTTCTCCATCATCTTCATTCATTGAGATCTTATGTGTAAGCAGCTTTCCCTGCAAGTCAACAAGTTGAAGTGATGATAGATCTTGAGCCTCTTCAATATAGTAGTCTTTGGCTCCCATTTGGCTTTAGGAAGACTTCTCAAGATCTTCCTAACTTTCTCCTCATTGGAAAAATATTTTTACTAAGGATTCCAGATTGTTGACATTGTTAGTGAACCTCTTGAACATGTCTTTGATGGACTCATCTCCATTCATTTTATACAGTTCATACTGTCTAAGAAATATGTTGATCTTTGTCTGCTTGACTTAACAGGTTCCTTCAAAGGTTACCACCTGTTTGCCCCATATTTATTTAGCAGTCTTGCAACCTGAAATCCTGTTGAATTCATCTGCACTCAAAGCACAATATAAGAGATTCATGGCTCTATAACTTTTAGAAACTGTTCTAACTCAGAAGCAGAAATTGAATTCTCGGTTTTGGGAGTTCTGATCCCATCTTTCTCTGTGTAGAATGTATGAGGACCATTATGTACGATAGTCCACAACTCTATATCTTGATCAATGATGATTATTTTCATCAGTGCTTTCCAATGCACAAAGTTGTCACCACAGAATAGAGGCGGTCTGTTAGCAGCCCTTCCCTGAGAGAAACCACCATCACATACAGTACTGATAATCACAATATGGTTAAATCTATGCAGTGATACAAGATGTGATACAAATTGAAAGACAGTAATGTAGGTAGTAATACAGGTGTTGGAATAGATGCCCTAGAGGCAATCTAGTTTAGTATGAATTTGTATATGGCTAGAAAATTCATTTATTATTTATTGGATATTTAATATAATGAAGTCCTTAGATTTACAATCGTGTTGTTTATCTTAAATATCCCTAGTCAAGTATAATGATTAAATGGGACAATCATCTATAGACTAGTATGGGGTTGGATTGATATGGAGATATCACGATCCAACACATAGGTGTGCATTACGGAATGTTGCACTGGATTGACCCATCACCGAGAAGGCTACATACATGTTATGTTGAGTCACAAGTGCTTCTCGCGGTGCAATGGTATTGTCATCCTTAGACTTGAAGTCACTAGATATTCTAGTTGTGGATCATTGTGATCTTGGTAGTGTTAAACGCTACACCGTAACTGGGTAGTTATAAAGGCGTGTACTGGATACAATGAGAAGCAAGCTTAGAGATCGTGGTGGACGTAGAGAGGATTTGCCCCTCCCACATAACGGGAGCAAATATCCTAGGCCACTCGAGGGATAGTGCTTATAGAATGTCTGGCCAGACTCAAATAAATCAATATATGGGATATTGATGTTATTTGCACGAATAAGGTTATTCCCATGGATCGAGAAACTATGGATTGGATATACGAGTGTGACTTGTATGTCTCGTGTCCAATCCGGATATGGAGGCAAAGGGATGAGACAATTACTTGTACAAGGTTGTCTAGATGACTATTCTATTAGTTGGCTAGAATGGATGTTTTGCTAGAAACCGCTCCATATTAGCAAATAGTTGCTACCAGCTAGATAGAACCTATGGGGTCACATGCTATATAGAGTTGTACTAGATTTGGGAATTAATTAATTGGATTAATTAATGAGAAGGATCACTTTGCAAACCCTTGCAAACTTAGTAGGGACTAATTTGCAAGGAAGGGACTAAATTGAATTCTAGTTGGACTAGAATAAGTCCTTTAGGTAGTTAACAAGGAGTTGTTGGACTATATAAAGGACCCTCCTTCCTTCCTTCCTCATAACTTATGCTCATTAGTGAACATAACAAGAGTGGGAGAGAACAAAGGAGAGAGAGCAAGCAACAAGGAGGCCGAACCCGATCCCCTTGCCGCCGCCCTCACCCCGTCGGCCAAAAAGAGGGCCGAAGCCCCTCTTTTGTCTCGTTTTGCGTGATTCCTTCACCCTCCTCTTATTCCGGGCTAGCACCAAGGAGTTTGGGAGATCTAGGATCAACTCTAGGCGTGGATAAACTATAGAGAACGTGACACTATTCGCGTTTGAAGTCATCAAGGAGAACCCAAAGGTGTGTTTATGATTTCTTACCTTCACTATCGTTATGCATCTAGACTTGTGATCCTTGGAGGGTTTTGCATGGCTTTTATTTGATTATGCTTCCGTTTGCGCGTTCCATGAATCAAAACCCTACAGTGGTATCAGAGCCAGGTCATAGAGCATAAACGTAGTTTATGTGTTACATTCTTGTTGTTTTACACCTTAATTTGATAGTTTATCGCGTAAAACAAGACAAATCAAGCATGGGATGCAATTTGTCAAGAATTACTCATAACAAGATCCAATTTTTGCATTGGATGCATGAATTGGTGAGTTTGAGAAATTTTAGGATCATAGATCTAGGGTTTGGGCATCCTTGGGGAAGAAGGAGTTCTCCCAAAACAAGGAAACAACCAAACTTGGGCTCCAAGCAAGGGAGTTGTTTTGGAAACAACTCCCAAGAGGAGGTTTGGCCCCCTAGGGGACTGCCCCCTTGCTTGCCGCCCAAGCTTGGCCGCCCTAAGGGGCCGGGCGGCCCTAACCCGCGGGCCTAGCTTGCGGGTTTTGGGCCGGGCCGGCCCTAGGGCCTTATGGTTCACTCTATTGGGCCCGGGCAATTGGATTGTTGGGCCCATGGACCGTTTTAACCCTAGAAATCCTTAAATCAATTAAAATTGACCAAGCGCGTTAAAATTGGATTTTAACTGTTTATGTGCAAATCGCATGGTGATTGGATATGGCCTTAGGATGTGGTTTGATGTGGATGTTTAATTTTGTGGTTTGGTTTTACGGCCTGCGAGCTGATCAATTAATTGTAATAATTAATTAGGGTTTTATGGCCTGCGTGCCATTTTTTTTCTCAACTTGTGAGATTTATTTTATTTAGTATAGATATTAGCTAGTGCTAGATAAAGTAGATTGTTAGCCAAGATTGGAGAAAAGGAAGCCCAAAGCCAAAGAAGCCACAAAAGGATGGAGCATGGAGCACGGAGCATTCCACATGACTATGAAGGATGGACCAAAAGATCAAGACGCATGGAGATGTGTTTGCTTAGGGTTTATAGATAATTCCATTGGCTTGAAATTATCTTAGTCTAGAAAAGGCCATATCCACATCACATTTAATTTCTGTTTTGTGGTTGTTTATTTATTGTCTTATTATTTGTGTGGTTGGTGTATGGATGATGCATGCAATTAGGATAATAAGATAATTAGACAACCCGGATCTATTATTTGGAGTGGTGCCCAAACTCAAATAGATAGATTAGTTGATATTGATCAACAAAACAATTAAAAATTGAATTTAAAATCCCTCAAATTTTAAATATTGTGTTCTTGCCTTCTCGTTATTTAAAAACTCATTATCATCATTATTTATCAAGTTCCTGCGTGCCAAAGCATGGCGACTTGGTTCATAATGATGGAATGTGATGGCACGTAACAATGTGCAATTGTTTAGATAAGAGGTTGAACACAACTAGGCTATTAATTTGATTAAGAAACCTAGAGGCAATCAATTGGGATTATCCATATGGATGGATAAATAAGGAGTTATTTGCCCGGTTGAACCAAGAGTTGCATAAGGGATGCAATTGGAATTGTTCCTACCTAAAAGTAGTCAAATTATGGGTGACTTGCCAAAGCAAGCTCATAAGGAGATGAAAAAATGGATCTTGGCCCACTAGAAAATATAAGGATATTTTCCGCATTAATATCTTGAGGGTTATTAATCCGTAGAAAAATAGTGGGAGCTATATTTAATAAACTAGCCATTATTAAATATAGTCAAAAATTCACAAATACTAAAACTTGCGTATTTTCCTTTTTGTAGAATACCAAATGGCAAACAACTCATCGAGTTCACAACATTCCCTACGATCTGTCCTTGAGAAGGACAAGCTCTCTGGAACCAACTTCCTTGATTGGTACAGAAACTTGAGAATTGTTCTCAAGCAAGAGAAGAAACTGTACGCAATAGAGGAGCATGTTCCAGAAGGTCCAGAGAACCAGACACCTGCTGCCTTAAAGGCGTATCAAAAGCGTGTTGATGACGCTAATGATGCGGCCTGCCTAATGCTTTGCACCATGACCTCTGAGCTTCAGAAGCAACACGAGAACATGAATGCTGTCGATATGATCGAACATCTAAAGCAGCTCTTCCAAGAGCAGGCGAGGGTAGAGAGGTATGAGGTCTCAAAGGCACTGTTCAAATGTCATCTGGCAGAAGGGAACCCGGTGGGACCCCATGTACTTCGAATGATCGGGTACTTGGAGAATCTCGCCCGGCATGGGTTCCCGGTCGGCCAAGAGTTGGCAACCGATCTCGTGTTGCAATCGTTGCCCGAGAGTTATGGACAGTTCATTATGAACTATAACATGAACAAGATCGTTAAACCACTGCCAGATTTACTCAACATGTTGAGGACGGCTGAACAGAGCATCAACAAGGGTAAGGGCAAGGCCATAATGATGGTACAGAAAGGAAAGGGCAAAAAGTTTGCATCTTCCTCCAAGGGCAAAGGCAAGTCAGTTGCCAAGTCCAAGGAACAAACCCTTAAGCCTGTTGGTGGCGTTGCCAAGGTCGTGACTAAGGGTGAATGTCACTACTGGAGTCAACCTGGACACTGGAGGAGGAACTGCCCAAAATATCTGGAGGACAAGAGGCTTGGAATAGTGATTCCACCACCACCAGGTATTTTTGTTGTAGATGTCAATTTAACTGTCTCTACATCATGGGTATTAGATACTGGATGTGGATCTCATATTTGTCGAAATATGCAGGATCTAAAGAGAAGTAAAAGATTGGCTAAAGGGGAGGTAGATCTGCGCGTTGGGAATGGAGCAAAGGTTGCTGCGTTGGCCATAGGCGTGTGCGAGCTATCTCTGCCTTCAGGATTAGTTTTAGAATTAAATAATTGCTATTTTGTGCCTGCTATGAGCAGAAACATTGTTTCTATTTCTTGTTTGGACAAGGAAGGTTTTATTATTTCAATAAAGAACAATTGTTGTTCCTTTTATTTGAATAATATTCACTATTTTAGTGCGCAATTATTTAATGGACTTTATGTCCTTGATCTAAGCAATCCTGTCTACAACATTAATACCAAGCGGATTAAAATAAATGATTTAAATCCTGCTTATTTATGGCATTGTCGTTTAGGCCATATAAACGAGAAACGTGTATCTAGACTCCATAAGGATGGACTACTAGACTCATTTGATTTTGAATCATATGAGACATGTGAGGCTTGTTTATTGGGAAAAATGACAAAGTCCCCTTTCAATAAGAAAGGTGAGAGGACTAGTGAGCAATTGGCGCTCATACATACTGATGTGTGTGGGCCATTTTCCACGCCTGCCAGGGGTGGTTATGTCTACTTCATTACATTTACTGATGATTACAGTAGATATGGATTTGTGTACCTTATGAGGGCAAAGTCCGAATCCTTTGAAGTGTTCAAAGAATTCAAGAATGAAGTAGAGAAGCAACTTGGCAAAAGTATCAAGGCTCTACGATCGGATCGTGGAGGAGAATACTTGAGCCAGGAGTTTGACGACTATCTTAGAGAGTGTGGGATCGTGTCCCAACTCACTCCACCCGGAACGCCACAATGGAATGGCGTGTCCGAGAGGAGGAATCGAACCCTATTGGATATGGTTCGGTCTATGATGTGTCAAACCGATCTTCAATTATCATTTTGGGGCTACGCTCTATTAAGTGCAGCTTTCACCATTAACCGTGTTCCATCTAAATCAGTCATGAAGACACCATATGAGATGTGGAGTGGGAGGCGTCCCACACTGTCGTTCATGAGGATTTGGGGCTGCGATGTCTATGTAAAACGTTTACAATCAGACAAGCTAGGGCCTAAATCGGATAAGTGTAAGTTTGTGGGGTACCCTAAGGAAACTAAGGGATACTACTTCTACAATCCAACCGAGAACAAAGTGTTTGTTGCTCGGACCGGCGTGTTTCTAGAAAGAGAGTTTGTCTCTAAAGAAGCAAGTGGGAGGAATGTAGAACTTGAAGAAATTCAAGAACCACAAATCACTGAACCGATTATGGAACATGAGCAGGAATCACAAGTAGTTGTGGAGCCACCTGTTCAGGTAACACAAGAGCTTCGTAGATCTAGTAGAGTGCGCCAGGAACCCGAGAGGTACGGACTTCTCGTAACCGATTCCGGTGACACGATGCTCATAGATGATGAGCCTACTACCTATGAGGAGGCCATGAGTGGCCCAGACTCTCAGAAGTGGCTTGAAGCCATGAGATCCGAGATGGAATCCATGTATACCAACAAAGTATGGACTTTGGTGGAACCACCTGATGGGGCGCGGCCCATAGGGTGCAAGTGGGTCTTCAAGAAGAAGATCGACATGGATGGTAATGTGATTACCTATAAGGGCCGATTGGTGGCTAAAGGATTCAGACAGATTCATGGTATTGACTATGATGAAACCTTTTCACCAGTCGCTATGACCAAATCCATCCGAATCCTACTTGCAATTGCAGCATACTACGACTATGAGATTTGGCAGATGGATGTCAAAACAGCATTCCTTTATGGGAATCTCCTCGAGGACGTGTATATGATACAGCCGGAGGGTTTTGAGGATCCAAAGCAAGCCAATAAAGTCTGTAAGCTGCAACGATCCATTTATGGATTGAAGCAAGCTTCTAGGAGTTGGAATCGACGTTTTGATGAAGTGGTCAAAGAGTTTGGCTTCATCAGAAACGAAGATGAGTCTTGTGTCTACAAGAAGGTTAGTGGGAGCTGTGTAGCTTTTCTGGTCTTGTATGTGGATGACATACTACTCATTGGAAACGACATTCCCATGCTGCAATCTGTGAAAGATTGGCTAGGAAAGTGTTTCTCAATGAAGGACTTAGGGGAAGCAGCCTATATACTCGGTATAAAGATCTATAGAGATAGATCTAAGAGGTTGCTAGGCCTGAGTCAAAGTACATATATTGACAAGGTGTTGAAACGGTTCAACATGCAAGATTCAAAGAAGGGATTCTTGCCCATGTCACATGGAATTACTCTTTCGAAGAGTGGTTGTCCTTCCAATGAGATTGAGAAGGAACGCATGAGTAGGATTCCCTATGCCTCAGCCATAGGATCTATCATGTACGCCATGTTATGTACTAGACCAGATGTGTCATATGCCTTGAGTATGACAAGCAGATACCAATCCAATCCGGGTGAGAGTCACTGGATTGCTGTCAAGAACATCCTAAAGTACTTGAGAAGAACTAAGGATGCTTTCTTGATATTTGGCGGTGAGGAAGAGTTGCGTGTAAGGGGTTACACTGATGCAAGCTTCCAAACCGACAGAGATGACTTTAGATCACAGTCGGGATATGTGTTTTGCCTGAATGGAGCAGCGGTGAGCTGGAAGAGTTCCAAGCAAGAGACGGTAGCTGATTCTACAACAGAGGCTGAGTACATTGCTGCGAATGGCGCAGCAAAGGAGGCTGTTTGGATCAGAAAGTTTGTTTCTGAACTTGGTGTGGTCCCTAGCATTGCGGATCCAGTGGAGTTGTTCTGTGACAACACTGGGGCGATCGCGCAATCAAAGGAACCAAGGTCGCACCAGAAGTCCAAGCACGTGCTCAGGAAGTTTCATCTGATTCGAGATATTATCGATAGAGGAGACGTTCGGATATGCAAGATTCCTACAGATGATAATCTGTCAGACCCGCTTACGAAGCCTCTCACGCAGTGGAAGCATGAAGGGCACACTAGGAGTATGGGCATACGAGATGCGCCAGATTGGCTCTAGTGCAAGTGGGAGACTGTTGGAATAGATGCCCTAGAGGCAATCTAGTTTAGTATGAATTTGTATATGGCTAGAAAATTCATTTATTATTTATTGGATATTTAATATAATGAAGTCCTTAGATTTACAATCGTGTTGTTTATCTTAAATATCCCTAGTCAAGTATAATGATTAAATGGGACAATCATCTATAGACTAGTATGGGGTTGGATTGATATGGAGATATCACGATCCAACACATAGGTTTGCATTACGGAATGTTGCACTGGATTGACCCATCACCGAGAAGGCTACATACATGTTATGTTGAGTCACAAGTGCTTCTCGCGGTGCAATGGTATTGTCATCCTTAGACTTGAAGTCACTAGATATTCTAGTTGTGGATCATTGTGATCTTGGTAGCGTTAAACGCTACACCGTAACTGGGTAGTTATAAAGGCGTGTACTGGATACAATGAGAAGCAAGCTTAGAGATCGTGGTGGACGTAGAGAGGATTTGCCCCTCCCACATAACAGGAGCAAATATCCTAGGCCACTCGAGGGATAGTGCTTATAGAATGTCTGGCCAGACTCAAATAAATCAATATATGGGATATTGATGTTATTTGCACGAATAAGGCTATTCCCATGGATCGAGAAACTATGGATTGGATATACGAGTGTGACTTGTATGTCTCGTGTCCAATCCGGATATGGAGGCAAAGGGATGAGACAATTACTTGTACAAGGTTGTCTAGATGACTATTCTATTAGTTGGCTAGAATGGATGTTTTGCTAGAAACCGCTCCATATTAGCAAATAGTTGCTACCAGCTAGATAGAACCTATGGGGTCACACGCTATATAGAGTTGTACTAGATTCGGGAATTAATTAATTGGATTAATTAATTAGAAGGATCACTTTGCAAACCCTTGCAAACTTAGTAGGGACTAATTTGCAAGGAAGGGACTAAATTGAATTCTAGTTGGACTAGAATAAGTCCTTTAGATAGTTAACAAGGAGTTGTTGGACTATATAAAGGACCCTCCTTCCTTCCTTCCACATAACTTATGCTCATTAGTGAACATAACAAGAGTGGGAGAGAACAAAGGAGAGAGAGCAAGCAACAAGGAGGCCGAACCCGACCCCCTTGCCGCCGCCCTCACCCCGTCGGCCAAAAAGAGGGCCGAAGCCCCTCTTTTGTCTCGTTTTGCGTGATTCCTTCACCCTCCTCTTATTCCGGGCTAGCACCAAGGAGTTTGGGAGATCTAGGATCAACTCTAGGCGTGGATCAACTATAGAGAACGTGACACTATTCGCGTTTGAAGTCATCAAGGAGAACCCAAAGGTGTGTTTATGATTTCTTACCTTCACTATCGTTATGCATCTAGACTTGTGATCCTTGGAGGGTTTTGCATGGCTTTTATTTGATTATGCTTCCGTTCGCGCGTTCCATGAATCAAAACCCTACAACAGGATCAATACTATAGAATGGGGGTTGAATAGAGTATGAAAACTTTTGCTAAACGAGTGGTTTCAAAGGAGTTTGTGGAAAGCGGCGAATATTTTAAGGCCTTGAAATTAATTTCAAGTCCTTGGAATCAAAACAGATAGTAGAAAGAATGCTGATAGTTTTCAAGGCCTTGAAATGGCTTTCAAGTCCTTAAACTCAAAACCTATTTTGTGCTGCAAATAAGTTAAGTATAGAACAGTAAGATAAATGCAAGAGACACCCAGATTTATAGAGTTCAGTCCACTAGGACCTACGTCTCTACCTCAGGGACTTGATGCCTGCAGGATTTTATTAATCAAAGGCTAAGCCCTAGATCTCAAGCATAGAGAGTTCCCTTACTCTGTTACAGCTTGTGGTTCTCACTAACCTATCTAGTACCTTCTCTAGCCAACTGATTCAACAAGAATTCTATATTGTTCACTTGAACAAAACACGGGAAGAAGATGTAAGAAGTATTATCTAAATGATATACAAATATGGATCCGAAAGAAGAACACTGAGAACTGATGAGTAGTTTAATGTGCAGTGACCTTCTAATGAGTGGATTGAGTGAAATGAATATCCTTCAGTGTTGCTTGTCAATCCTGAGAATGTCTGTGTATCTCTGTGTTCGTTCTCTCGTTTACAATTTCCTCAGGCATTCCCTCTTATGCACCTAGTTTGAATTTCAGACATTCAGGATCTTCTCAAAACAAACTTTCCTAAAAATCAGCAGCATATCTTGACTTGTCTAACAGATCTTCCCAATGGCTAGTTGCTTTGTATCTTCAAAGATATTGATAGATCTTGTAGCTGAGTATGTTAGGAAGGTCCAGACATGTTTGCACAATCATACAATCAATTTGTCAACCCAATTTCCTTTTCTGCAAGAACACTATTTAGGAAATTGTCCCTGTAAAATAGGTAACTACTTATCCCTGCAAAAACTTATTCAAACAAATAGATTAGCCACAATTTAGAGTATCAAAATGGTTTGTATTTCATCATCAAATAACACATAATCAAACATAGGGGATGGAGTCAGATTAGAATCAAAAGCCCCCCTAAGTTCATGTTGTATACTGCAGTGTATATTTCAAACATTTGAAAACTGTTCAAAGCCTGAGAACGCCTTTGAAACAAGCTGAACTAACATATTTACCTTTCATAATCTTAGCAAGTAAGGGGTTAGGCCGATTAACAAAGTGTCACATTTGTTTTGGAAGAAGTGCAAGACTAAAATCATAAATATTGCGAAAACCAAGACCACCTATCAATTTAGAATAACACGTAGAGTCCCCATTCTTCCAAAAAATTGTTCTTTTTATCCAAGTCGTTCCCCCACCAAAATTTCGCAATGAGATTCTGAATTCAAGTACTGGCAGTAATTGGTAAAAGAAAGACGGACATGATACAAGTAGGGATAGTGTGAATAACATATTTTTGTAAGAACCTC
Source organism: Linanthus parryae (assembly GCA_023055425.1). Lineage (NCBI taxonomy): Eukaryota > Viridiplantae > Streptophyta > Magnoliopsida > Ericales > Polemoniaceae > Linanthus > Linanthus parryae. The sequence continues at coordinate 8,463,581 of JALGPY010000012.1, forward strand.
TTTACATGTCGGGGATAAAAGTTTCTCTTTCCAACCAGTTAATTTAGTCCAAATATTATTTCAATTTTCTGAAAATACTTGTTTTTTTCCTATTAAGGTGGGTAGGCCCAAGTAAATATCATATTTAGAGGCAAGAGGGATTTGGAAAATTTGGCAACAAACCACAGTTTAAATTTTTTGGCCAAAAACTATAGCTGACTTATTTTTATTTATAAGTTGACCTGGGGAAGAACATTATTAATAAAGAATAGAATTAATAGTGATAGCATTCTCCAAAGTAGCTTTTGAAAATAGAATAAAATCGCCAGCAAATGAAGATGGGTGACATTAGGGGAGTTCCTACTAGCTTTAACACCTTGTAATTTATAAGTGGAGACAACATGAGAAATACGGATACATAAATCCTCCGTACATATTCAGGAAAGTCAGGGACTAAGAGGGTCACCCTGGAATATCTCGAGTAGAAACAAATTTATCAGTACGATGGTCGGTTATTAAAATATTAAAAGAAACTAATGTAAGACTAAGCATAATTTTATATATAGTAGTTATCGGAAAGCCCATTTTAATTAGCAAATTTTGAAGGTAGTGCCACACAATCCTATATGTTATAGTGTGAAGGAACCGATTTTAGATTGCTGATTATGAATAGTGTGAAGGATTTCAATAACTGTTAATCTGTTATAGAATTATCAAAAATCAGGCGACCTTTAATATAAGCAGATTGAGTAGGGTTTATAATAATAGGCAATACTGATTTTAAACGGTTAGCAAGAGCTTTTGATATGATTTTATACGAAATGTTACATAAGTTCATAGGGCGAAAAATCGAAACTAATTTAGGATTTTTCAACTAAGGAATGAGAGCCATGCATGTTTCAATTATCATAGAAAAATCCCCGACCCCCTATTTAGAAAATCTATGCACATATCAATCACATCTTTACCCACTATAGACCAATAGTTATAATAAAACATAGCGAGCAGCCCATCCTGTCAAGGAGCCTATAGAGAATCTATGGAATATAAAAATTCAATAACTTTATGCTCTTGAAAAGGTCCATTGAGCATAACATATAAAGTCACTTGAATTCTTGGAGTAATTGCATTCACTGCTTGAGGAAAGAAGTCACATGAGGAAGTAAATAACTCTTTGTAGTATAAAATAATTTTGATATCATGCTGATCAAGATAAATGTTACCAAGAGTATCATAAATAGATTTAATTGTTTTTTTTTCTTTCTTTCCTTGAGATTATACCTTGTGAAAAAAAATCTTATTTCTATCACTCTTTTTAAGCCAATTTACTATAGATTTCTGCTTTCATTGCAACTCCTCATCTGCGAGTATCTTTTGAAGATTAACATGAATTTCTCTTTTTGATGCAGGATCTATGGGATATGGGTTTTCAGATTTAACCTGGACAGATGATGAAGCGGATCTTTTTTTCTTTAGATTTAGAAATATGAGTTTGTAAGCCCCAATTATTTGTTGTAAAATTAATTTCATATATAAAAACATGTAATAATTAGAGTTATGTGAGGACATACATGTTTAATAATATCACTACAGCCCCGAGATCGTGTCCATTCTGCTGCGAAATTAAAATGACAGTGATATCGAGGAACCTGATGGTTGGCAAATGCTGTAATCAGCAGAGGTAGTTGATCGGAGCCTATTACGTGATTATGAAAAAGTCTCTTCGTGCTTCGGTCAACAAGTTTAACTTCATTTGTCTTTTGCTGGGCCACTGTTGCAACCATGTTGTTATGAATTTCAACAGCCTGCAAGTCTTGATTTGCTTTTGACACCTTCTTATATTTTTCTTCATTCATCTTCTTGTTTTTCTTCCTAAATTTTGTTTCATACTTATTAGACATAGCATCTACTCAACATATGTACTTATGTGGTTCGTCGACGATACATGTTCCCACGATATGCGTGTTCGTCCAAATGACGGAATCCCGCTTCTTTTTTTTCGAGATTAGCTTTCATGTTGTTGAGTCGATCTTGGCGATTAGTTTCTGCATATTCCTCTTGTATGTACTCCAACAAATGCATATTCTATATAGAAGAAAATAACGAGTTATATGTCACATTTACATACATATATATATATATATAAATATAAGTATATGTTGGTTTAATGACCAAACATCTTGTTCAAAAAAAAATGACCAAACGTCGACGTGACTAAGTTGACAGTCGACTTAGTTGATCATAACTCGAATTCTCCTGGCCGAGCTTTATATGAGGTATTCCGCTGATAACGATCAACAACTTCAAGTACCGATCGAAGTCAACTATGACAGTCTGTCACTCGACTAATTCTGTCCGAAGTGCCGATCAACAACTTCGAGTACCGATCGAAGTCGACTATGACAGTCCGCCACTCGACTGATTCTGTCCGAAGTCCCGATGAACCATATCGAGTACCGATGTATCTCGACTAGAATAAGACGAGAATCGTCTGATTCTGTCCGAGGTTTGACTACATCTGTCCGAGTGTCGACTGCGCCATATCGTTGGCCGTAAAACCTAGACCGCAAGTATACCAATCATTCATGTAATGGCTAACAATGTTGTTGCTTATAATACCTACTGCTAGTTAATAGGTGCATGCATAATACTTAATCAATATTAATGGACGGATAACAAGAAATAAAACGTACAAATTAGCTAATATATATTATTATTGAATCGATCACAAAGTACATATTTAAATATTACATACCTGCAAGCCATTTGGGTCAGCAATATCGAGATTGAGTGTTTGCCGTTCGAGAAGAGACGGAGGACAAGAAAATCTACTCAGAATTATTTTATTCCAATAGGGTTTATAGCTATATATATAAACCACGGTTTGGACCAAATCGTGGTATTATCTTCGAGGCGGTTATGCCCAAACCGTAGTATCCAAAAAAAATCAATTTTTCACACGGCGCACAATTTTTGCGAGCCGATTTGAGGGTTGAATCGCGAGGGGATAATGTTTCTTCTTCACACCATGTGTTACGAAAAGCTGCGGGTCACCCTCCTCTCTCTCTCTCTCCCCCATCTCTAGATTTCATTGATTGGATCTCATGATTTTCTTTCTGAATAGGTCGAAGAAGCAGGCGGTCGAAGAAGCAGGAAAAGGACAAGAAGACCATGGAGGCGGAGACAAGAGTAGAAGAAGACGACGGCGAATAAGCCAGTAGCAGCGCCACCGCACTTCCAACCCTAGCCAGCCTCGAAATCATCCTCTCCCTCTCCCTATTCTTCGTATTCTTCGACTATTGTATTCTCTTCTACTTTTCAAGTTTGTAGCTTGTTTTGTTAAGAGATGTGACTTTTATACGACGGCGAAGACGACGGGGTTTTTCTTGAATTTTCGTGGCGATGGTGTAGCGATCAACAAGATCAAGTATCGATCAACAAAATCGACGACCATCGTAAAGAATTGTATTTTGATTAAAAAATAATAAAAATATACCAAACAAATAATAATAAAAATAATAATTGATATTGATTCTAAAAACATATAATAAATATAATAATAATAAATGCTACATTATATTAGATTGAAACTATTACAAAATAGCGGTATCTTTAAACCGCAAGATAAAAAATACGCGAAGGAAATCGCTATCAAAACCGCTGTATGAAGAATCCGCTATTTAATAATAGCGGTTCAAGGAAACTGCTACAATGTGATAAAATTGCGGTTTGAAACCGCGATAAAACAAAATACAGCTGACTTGTAGATAGCGCTTCATTAACTTCCATCCGAACCGCTATGTTATCTTTTAACAGCAGTTTTGGTCTGTTATAAAAGGGTTTTCACCCGCTATATTAGCCTATATATCTAGTAGTGATAGGACTGTTTTTACGTGATTGAAAAGCCATGATCTAAGATTTTTAGTAGTGAAAGAAAATTGAATGAGAAAAAGTGGGACTATTCCATACAAAATTGATAGATAAGCATTGTAAATAAATAAAATTAGAAATTTGGACTATTCTATATATAATTTTCGGAGGTTACAAATTGGACCGGACCCGTGATTCTCCATATCAATATATATTTCACATTGAGGTTTTAGGGTTTTCTCAGTAGAGTGACACGTGGCATCATATATTAATTCCTTTTTTTTTTTAGAATTACATCATATAGCCAAGTTCGAACCCACGACCTCATGCAAGGGCTTGAAATGCTCTACCACTGAGCTAACACCATTTGCAATTTATTTCTTATTCAAATTGAAATTAAAGTTTGAATGTTCAAACATGAAAATTGTGTTGCAATATTATTATAGTTGATTGATTAGTCTAAAATGCATGTACATATGTGCACAACTTATTGAGAAATTTTTATTAGTCACAAGAGAAATACTAAGAACACACCAGTAGTGTCTCGTCTCCACTCATCTCCTACATTCATTTCATAGAAATACAATCATTTCTAGTCATACTTGTACAAAAATGTAATTTATATGGTATTAAAATATTGTGGTGTAACCTTAATATAGTTATTTTTTTTCAGAGTTGTGGTGTAACCTTAATATAGTTGCTTTGTTCTATGGCTTACATTTATTTGATTTTTTTCTTAATGCAATAAAACTCTAGATAAGGAGTAGAATTTACCCTAGATGTAAATAAAGTTATATCATTCTATAAATACTATGTAATAGAGCATGAAACTTCAAATGAGCTAGGAGCAGAACTCAAATATTTTATTATGACTACCGAGACCTCCCTTTGGTCGAGCATATAAGCACATGGTAGTTTCTACTAATTTGAGTCTTATTAGTAGGGAAGAATGAAATGAGAAGTTAAATGTCTATCTTACCTATAATAATAAAGCTTGTGTAGATTCCAAAGACTCAAACCATGTTATACTGATTAAATATTGTGCAGCTTGGTCCAATCAATTTGTAAAATTGTAGCAATGGTGAAATTGATAGGTTTTACTTGACTCAAATCCCTCCAACCTGTCAATTTACTTGTACCATTTTAAATAAAAAAACCATCCTAGCATCGCATTGCAGATATTTTAGAACTTACAAGAGGTTAAACAAAATACCTTCTTCAGTCTTCCAAAAATTTTACACATTTTACATACGGCCCTATAAAAGTGTCAAATTGAAGAAAACCTGTAAGTTAGTAGACATAATCAACATGACTTTTAGAAACAATACGATTGATTTACAAGGTAGTTGGTAATTGTGGAACATGCAAAACACTCCTGAGTAAATATTTGTTACAAAATGTTTTGTTAACTTGAAGTTAATGTTTGCTCTTTGTAAGCCAATCTGGTAATCTATTCCTTCAAGATTCTAGATGTCTTTCATCCCACTTGGCTATGCAAGAAATCATGACCCTCCTCTCAATGAAAGAAAAAAAGTTGAAATCAAGGGTACAACATGTGTTACAATAGTAATTCTCAAAAGATATATACGAAGAAAATAGATCTCATGTCTTTTTAGTGTGTCTTTCAAAGGAATATTAGGTAATTAATGGTTAGAACTTGGTAGGGGTGAGTAACAGATATGTTTAATCTCCTTTTCTTCAATAGTTGTATATTTGATCTTCGCTCAGCTAAAAAAGGGAGTAGTTGAAGCACCTTTTTCTTTTGTTTCTAGGGGTGTGATCTTTACGAATAAAGAGTGTGTGACTGCACCAAGAAGCAAGAATGGTAGGTCCTCGAACACCATACAACATAATATAAATCTGCTTTTTAGGAGGCATGATGAGGTTAACTTTTCCTTAATCTAAACAATGCATATACATCAGGACAACTGCATACAGAAGGATGTGCAGGTTAAGAATCATATCAAATCCTGAAGTCACTACAACAAATGTGTCTTTCTGCGACATAATCTTTTGTTACGCCAGATTTTTCGTCACTATATATGACTGTTTTGTGAAGAATATTAAAATCATCGCTAAAGTTGTAAGAACTAGCGACGAACACCCTATTTTGTCCCCTAGTTCGTCGCCAAATGTTTGGCGCCTAAGTTAAATTTCCCACCATATATTTTTTGACAAATAATTTGTCACTAAAAAATCTATGAAAACACTTTTTGTCGCGCATATGGCCTCATTCGTGGACAAATGATTAGTCGCAAATTTTTTTGTTGGTGGCTTTTATGAGGAAACATTTATGACACATATATATTATATGTTCTGGAACGAAAAAATATTGCGTTGGGAGAGAATATTTATGAAGTTTAAGAAAATATTAACTCAGTCAAAAATAAAAAAATAAATAAACAACGTAAATTTTTGTCGCGCATATGACCTCTTTCGCGTACGGATGATTTTAGTCGCAAATATATTTTGTTTGTGGCTTTTGTGACTAAAACTTTTAGAAACAGATATTATATGTTTTTGAACGAAAAAATATTGCGTTGGGAGAGTGTTTATGAAGTTTAAGGAAACATTAACATATTCAAAAATTGAATAACACATAAGCAACGTAAATTTTGGTGGCTAAAAAAGGCAGGCATCAATAACACTTATTTTCTTGTCAACATATATCAAGGAAGGGCCACAAGTTTTTACACTTTTTTCTTAATTAGTGGATCTTTTCTAAATATAATGGTAAAAGACACTTTCACCCCTTCTAGTTTTGTTGAAGGACACTGTTACCCCTTCTGGTTTAAGATATGACACTTTCACCTCTTCAGTGTTCCGAACTTTAGAAATGTACACTCCATATTTTTACACCGTTAGAGGGGGGGGGGGGGGTTGAAAGTGTCTGTTACCCTCAAAAGAATTACATGGAAATCAAATTGAGTTTGGGCCCAAATCGGAATGGTATTGGGCCATACATGAGTACTTGTTAACATAAGGCCTTTTTTGGCAAACCGGCGGGCTAGTTTGTTCTCGGTACGCCAAATGCACTGGAATTTGATTTCCCCGAATTTTCTGGATAGAGACCAACAATCATTTGCAATTGTAGAAACTACGTTCACACTCTCCATTTTCCCATCTCTATAGTTCTTTCATTCCATTTCGATCGCCGATGCGTCAAACTGATCAGGAATGAGGCGCTGGATTCCTAGACTGAGTGTCACCTTGAGTCCCCTCCTCATCTCCATGAGCTCCGCCACCTTCGCACTGAGGGCGGTTGGTAATGACATGGCGTTGTCGCCTCTAAATTCACTAGTTTTGGCTCAAAACACTGCACCTCCTTCTGCTTTTCTATCTTGTTCAATCTAGGCATTATCACTGTTCATCCTGGTCCATCATTGTGGTGGAGCTATCCAAGACTCCCTCGGTTGATTGGAAAATGTTTTGAGATCCGGTTGATGGCCTTTCTTCTTTACCCCACTTAAGCCTCGCACTACTGACTAATAGACGTCCATTAGAATCAGACTTTTGCTGGAACTTCGTTGTGGCACTTATCATACTGAAGAATTCTATATTCGACTTAAGAGATGGTTGTTAGTGAGTAGCTCAAATTTTTTCTACAACCAAGGGCTCTGGTTAGATTCAGGGGATCTCCATTTGGTAATGAATTATTCAAACGTTTAATTATCCAAATCACTCTCGCCTCGCTACTGGGCTACGAGTGATGTTCGAAATGCTACTAAACTTCACATATTCATTGATCACTATGCTCAATTGAACTTGTTATTCCACGCCACATGAACTTAACTCCACTCTCGATGGGTTCATATAATTCATTGAGATTAGACTCAACGGGTTCTAATCTACCACGAAATTGTTCATTTATATTTCATATATTCACATTGATATAACCATTAATATTTCTATGAATTTAACCAATCTAACACATTAAAGAATATGACGACTCCATTGTTCGACCAACAATTGAAAGTATCACGATTTCTTCAAAGATTTTACATCTATATTCTCTCTAAAGTATGACGACTTCGATCTTCGTAAATTTTACATGTATGTACTCTCTAAAATTATTAATCACCACGGGTTAAATGTGACATAACCCAAAATTTGAGATGTAAAAAGCGATAGAGTAAAATATGGTGGTACAAATTTCAATTAAGTAAAACTATGGAGGTTTAAATTGATTTTATCATTAGTATAAAGAAATCCCTAGAACAGTACAAGTGTATTTCTCATCTTTCTCTTCCTCGCGGCTGAGGAAGACGCCGCTCTGGATTTCTCCCTCCACAAAACTCCGACCGCTCGGGAAAATCCCTGCAAGTTTGGATTGAGATGTGCTTTAGCGACTGATTGTGCTTTTGATTTTCACTCTCACACGAAATATTGAGCGCGGGAAGTTCAGATCTAGATATGCCCTATGTCAGGCTATTTATACGATGCTCCAGTTTATGCTTATGGGTCATCCACGAGGAAGCAAAAGATTCAATCCTGGTATGCAATTCTTTGTTTTTGATTTGATATTTTTAGTGTTTTATTATCCCGAATGGCTGGAAGAAGTCAACCAATTAATTTTCCCATTCATATAATTTTCTTTCTTCACGGAATTAATAAGTCTGTTGACTTGCTTTACTTTGATTTTTGGTGTTTCACTCCCCTGTGTACTGAGGTATGGCACATCACTCTTATTTTTCAATTTTCTTTAGTTATTTTTCTTGTATAGATGAAACTAGAAGACCTTTGGTTAACTTATTCTTGGTTGTGAAGAGAAAATTGATGAAGGTTGTGTCCACCGAATGTTAAATTTACTAGATTTGTCGACTTAGTTGTGTATAACCCTCTCTGCTCATGTTTAAAATTTTATGTTTTTTCAATTTTATTTAAGTACTGATTACCTACAAGGAAAACAAGTCCAGGGATGTTCATAATAGATTGAAGGAGAACCACTATAGTCCCTTTATTACAGAATCAGAGTGTTAACCATGATTAGCACACCTTTAATGACCCTTAGTCCCTTACATAAGTTTTAACATGATGATTTTTGTGTGTTTACCATGAATTAGAGTTTTAACCATGAATCATAACGTTTCCACCTCGTGTGTAGCTTATAAGGTCATGGGCGAGTCCCTCCTGTTGTCAACTGATCTGAAACTTTGACATCGTGTATCATTTTTTTTCAAGTTACTTTTCTAAGTGTATACAATATACTAACTTGTTAACATATATGGCACCCGGAGGAAGACTTGGTAAGTTTCCTACACCATCTAATACTCAAAATAATTCGGCAAGTAATTTGGTTGTTTCACAGACTCCGACTACTTTGTTGGTTAACAACCAAGGTAAATCAATTCACTTAGTTTTTTGTTGGTTGTTTCAATAATAAAGCACAGTTTTATTCAAAAGATTCACCTTGATTACATCTAAGCAGCAGCAGGAGCTAGGAAACGTGGTCGTGGACCCCCAATAGGGTAGGTCTCGAGAAGCTTAATAGAGCAGATGGAAAGTTATAGATAAGTGTAGATGATGAAAAAGGAGGCCTCTTAGCTGCATACAAGCGTCAAAGTTGTTACCTGAGATTAGTATAATCTTGAGAGAGTTCTTACATCCACCTACATCATAAAAGAAATCAAAAGCTAATGCAATGACTACCACATTTGACCGTCTGAGGGTAACTGCATACATCTATTCTTTTTTATCTTAACCTCATATATGAATTTGGTATAGTTGTAGTAATATGATATCTTCTTTAGGAGTGATTTGACATTGATGTTGACGAGCTGCACGTGAAGACGAGCCGTGTTTCTCAACTTAAAATGAGAGTGAACACTCACAGGCATAAGCTGCATAAAAAGTTCCTTGCATTAAATTCTGAGGTTGAAGCTCGAGAAAACTCGCCTACATGTGTCGATGCTACACAGTGGAAAGGACTAGTTGATTTGTGGAAAAGTCACAAATGGAAGGTGAACTATCCCAAAAATATTTCATTTTACAGTAATTTCAGTGTTGGTTATATCTTCTTTGGTTTAATATTGTCTTATTTATTAATATTTTATGGCAAGATCTGCACAGAACAAAGAGAATCAAAAGAAGGTTGCTACAATTAATAAAATGGGATTGAAATATTTAGAGGTCGCCAAAGAGGAATTGGTAAGCAAATCGTAAAGTACTCTAAGTGAATGAAGAATTGTGAACTAATTAGAATCGATCTGTTTTGTATCTTTAATGCAACAAGGAGACCAATGAGGAAGTGGATGCAATTGATTTTTACAAAAAGCTTTACTTCAGTGAAACTGAAGGATAGAGATCTGAAAAGAGTAAGTCTAATCATGTGAGTAACATCTGTAATCCTCTTTATTTTTTTTTTCTTTTTCTTTGTAACCAAATGAAGAACTTCATTCAATACCAAAGAATTGTTCCAAACCTTAGTACAAGGAAATACATTGTCCTTCTCTTACCAGACTCCATTCAATATGAGTTCCACATACTTGATGATATGTACACAAAAAACAAGTATTTTCAGTGATCTAACATTACATATTTTGGTCTGACTAAACCCACTCTGGCTACATGAGTTTTAACAGTGTCGCTGATCTTCTTAATAATTCTTTCTTGTATTATGTATTGAAATTGTTATTTCTAGTGGTTAAGCTTCCACCTTAAGACCAACTTTACTACTGACTGATTGAATATGATCAGTCAAATCATACAAAAAGTTGGTTTTAATTCTACCATTGAATTTTTAGTAAATAGATTTATAATCTTTGCCTTAGCAATCTTCTTTTGATTTATTGTGGACTTACTGAATTTACACATTTATATGCAGGAGCAAATGTTAGCATTAAAGTCGAATCCTGTCCAAGAGGGCCAACAACCACTTTGCTCAGCTAAGATTGTGGAAGAGGTGCTCGGAAAGCGATCAACGTATACCTTAAGTCTTGGTTATAGGACAAATAACTCTAGCTCAATATCACGAAATGCAGCATTAGAGGATGAATTGGAGCAGTACAAAAGTCAAATAGCTGACATGATGGAGCAAATGAGAGTTATGGCAGCTCGTCAAAAGGTGTATGAACAATTTATTTCGAGAATCGTGCCACCGCATACTCCATCCCCTTCTGCTGGTGATACCATCGTTGATCAGTAGCTGTGGTTCCTAAAGTTAGGAATGTTAGTTTAGTGGATTTATCTAATAAAGCCAACAACTTGATTTGTGATGTTCAGCTATTGTAGGTTCGAACTGTCATCTTTATTAATATTAATGGCCAATTTTCTTTTCAATAAAGTTATTTATTTGTTCCTCATTGTGATTTACAGAACAGTAAAAATTGGTTACGAAACATTAAAATATGTAGCGTCATGCTGCTGCTTGTAGTACAGAGAACAATCGATGACAAATATATTTGGTTCCTCTTACTATAAGAGACTAATATTTTTTGTAGGCATAAATTATTTGGGACAAATTCTACGACAATAATACAGGAACATATGAAACGTTAACTTCGTTTCAATTCAGAAGTCCAAACAATGTTACTATTTGACTCCTTTTAAAACAAAAAATAAAAATGAACTTTGTTACAAATAACAGTTATCGGTGACAATATGTAGCTAGTATATAAAAAACATGTATTAGAGAACGTTTAGTTTGGTGATAATTATTAATAATCTACAACGGTTTAAAACGTTTCCATATGTCTTTGTATTTGCAACGTCGTATGACTAGACACGAACAAATAATGTAGCTACCAATATGCATAAGTGACGATTGATTACGTCACTGTCTGTTACTTTTTTTGCGACTAACTGTCATAGCGTCAATTCAAAATTCGTAACAAATACCTATTACATGCGACGAAGAAAATACGTAGTAGAAAGACTTTTAGTCACAAAGCATAATTTTGTTCCCGTTCTTTAGGGACGCTCTATAGGCGAGGACATGGGTAACTAAAATTTTTGGTCCTCTATTTGATTTAGCAACCAAAAAAATATGTTTTGTGACGATTACTTTTTTGTCCTAAAAAGCGTAATTTGTTGTAGTGATGTACATACTAACCATTATGTTTGTAAGACACAAATAATGGTTTGAAAAAGTCACCATTTCATATTGGCTTCAGTATGTTTGTGCAATGTCAACAGCATCGGTAGGTATGGGACAACGGCGAGCATCTGGATTCCAAGGAAACTCAATAAAATGTGGGACTTCTACCATTTGAGAAGCAGGAGACTTTACTAGGTCATACATGAACTATCCAACCACAAGAATCTTGCTTTATTTAATCAAGATTCCATAAAAAATATGAAATAAAATATGTTTTAAGAATATTAGAAAATTAAAGGCTCTGTTAATGGTCGCAGGTCTCCAATCTCAAGGAATTTCTTTTGATAGCAATGGCCTATGAAGTCTAATTGCATACAGGATCGATCAAAATCTGTGGGACAGTTGACTTCCCGCTTGTTTAGACAACCAAATTACCCCAGAGATATACATAGATGACAAAGACACTGAATATAAATAATATATAAAAACAACAAGCACAAAATAAAAATTAAGAAAAATGTCAGAGTTTCAGAAAAATTAGCAAACCCAATTAGAAAACAACAAGCACAAACAACATGCAATAAAATTCAATTTCAAAGAGCAGGAAAGCCTAATCAAATTTCAGAAAGATTAGAAAACCCAATTCAATTTCAAAGAACACAAAACACTATAATTTAGATTACAAGCAGAAAGTCTGATTGGATCAAACGTAATACGGAGTATAATCTGCATGATTGAATCCAAGTACTCGATCGAAGAGCAGGGGGTGTTGATCAACAAGCTGGTAATGGACCTTCATAGAACAAAGCAGCCACAACAAGAATGCAAGGGATCAATTGCCATAGGTTAATTATTTTACCAGCAACATGATTGATTCCAAACGTCATGATACATAGATATACATACAATTCAAAATACTCAATCGAAGAGAAACAGGGTGAAGCTTGCCTGCTCTACAGTGGAGGGGGAAGGGATCGATTGTCCAACCAGGTAATCGACGTTCCGATAACAAGGCAGCCACAACCGGAACAACAAGGGATCAATTGCACAACCTGGTTATCGTCCTTCAGAGTACAAAGAGAGCCGGGAAGAGGAGAGGTCGTAACTGGTAGAATAATTCCATTTGACGTGCTGGGAAGAGGCATAACCTTTGACAATTATTTAAAGCTTTAATTGAGTTGAGTAAACCTTTAATTGTGTTAAGCACTTCGGAGTTCTTCAGCTTTTTATAGTAGTAGAGACAGAGAGTGAAAATGTTAAGTCACTTGAGACTAATTATAGAAGCTTTTTACATTTTCCACAAAATCTTCTAAACCGAAACCTCATTTCTTCTGTTTCAATTTCCTTGATGATAGGTGTGAAGTGTGACTGACACATTCATTACTTGGCTTATCTCCATGGAATATTGAAAACCTAAGTAGCCCGCACATTTGCGCGGGTAACCCACTAGTGTATAGTAATGCAGCTGCTCAACAAATATAACAGATGGACACCACTAGAATTTTTGAAGGAAGATTACCTGCACCTGTGTGATCAAACATGTTACATTAGAGAAAAATGTTATAAGCTACATTGATTCCCACCTAGTTTCAAGTCAAAGGAAGTCTGAAGCCAATCAAGTTCATGGTTCAGCAGATGTGGTACCATCCCCTGATGGTGCAAATGATTTTTGTGTTTGTTTTCTTATAACATGTACATCGTCATCCTAACCGTCTTTTGCAATGACAATGTTGTGCTTCAGAAACATACAATAATAGCTCTCGTAATCGTCATACTAACGACATATTTAAGAAAATAATTTAATTAAAAGTCAACCATGATCCTCCCTTAGAGCACATGAAATGCTTGAGCTCTATCTTAATATTATAGGACGTGACACAAGAATTAGCATATAAACAGCCTACGCACAACTTGGAACTGAAATACGCAAAATAAGTCGTCCTTCTGGTGTAGAGAGTCTTCTACCCTAGGGAGAGAAGTTGAAGGGTCGATAATGGAGGGGAAAGACAAAAACACACAGCAGCAGAAGAAGAGAAATGGCTCGTTCATGTCAATTTTCATGCACGCGGACGCTGTCGATTGGTTGCTGATGATTCTGGGCTTCTTGGGCGCTGTCGGCGATGGTGTCTCCGTACCGGCTGTATTCATCGTCATGAGCAAGGCCACGAACAACATCGGCAAAGCGGCCTCTTCAGGTGCCGGTGCTTTCAGTACCGACGAGATTAATAAGGTTATCATTTTTTCTGGTCTATCTTAAATTCATTATATTTTGCTTGTAGGTAATTTCTTTTCTATTATTAATCATATAGACAAGTCTTTTCATAGGACGAATGTATAGGTAAGTTCACAGAGTGCATGTTTGGTTCAAGATTAAAATCTCATTTGCTATTAAAATCTGCCAAAAAATTTAATCTCATTTGTTTCGTAGATTTTTTGAGTTAGTTTTTAATTTAAGTCGACTAATAATCTGCAGATTATATAATCTCTGATTTTGGAGATTATTTAAAGTCTGTAATACCATAATCTATTATCTCGTTAATGCATGAATTGTTAATTTGTTCAAACATGTAACATCTTAGACGTATCATAAGTTCAAATAAAGACATTTAATGTAAATTTGATAGTAAAAGATAAAGGTGTTGCCAAACGCAATTAAATTTTAATTCCAGATTTTCAAGGCATGCCAAACATTTTTCAGAGTATAATTTCAGCCAACTTATTCACCCAGATTATTTTTATCAGATTATTGAAATTTTAAGCTGGAACCAAACAGGCTGAGTCTAAACAGATTAGCTTATGTTACCTAACCACATCTTGTCTTTTGCTGCACATTCAATTTTTTTATCATCACCTCAAATACAACATTTTATAATTAACCATCATGACTTCTTATACCTTTTTTGGTATCCTTTTCATGTTAACAGAATGTAGTGGCGTTTCTTTATGTCGCTGCGGGGCAATGGGTGGCTTGTTTTCTTGGTAAAATTTCATCGTCTTGCTCCTTTTATTTCAAGAAATTTTACATTATTTTCTCTATACAGCTTTATACTAAGTGCTTGAATAATAACAGAAGGGTATTGTTGGACAAGAACTGGAGAGAGACAAGCTTCAGCGTTGAGAGCCAAATATTTGAAAGCGGTACTCAGACAAGATGTTGGTTATTTCGATGTGCATGTTACAAGTACAGCGGAAGTCATCACTAGTGTTTCTGGTGACAGTCTCGTCATTCAGGATGTCATCAGTGAGAAGGTTAGTCGTCCATTCATCTTCATCTATTTTGTCTTTTTCGTTTCATTATCTGAAACCAAACAGCAAACAAAAATGTTTTAAGACTTAGGTTGTTGGTTGGTGGTAAAATATTATCCTGTAAAATGTTTTCCCTTGTTTTAATGTTTTGTTGCTGTTTGGTTGGAGGTAAAAAAAAATAAATGTAAAATGTTTTCTTCAAATGATGTAAAATGATTTATTTATATATTTCAAATCCGTAAGTCATTTTTCAGAGACTGAAGGAGAACAACAACAACTCATACCAACACCTCGACCACCATAATCACCACTACCACCTACCTCCGCCACGACCCATCACCGCCACCCACCTTCACCGCCCACTGTTCACTACAACAAAATTGGATTTTTGTAACAATCCTTTTTATTGCTATGTGCCTAAAATTTTCGCTAAATTTTATTTGCAACGATATTTTTTGTTACAAGTATCGCCGCGTATACACCGTCGCTAATGTAATAACCGACGAATTTGAAACTTGTCACAAAAGTGAGTTTCTGCTACATTCATTATCGTTGCTCCTGTCTAGATTCGCTACGAATAAGATTTGTCGCTATTAGATGTTCGTTGCATATTATGTGATTTCGTGACGTTTCTTCCTGTCACTAGCCGTTGCGTAGCTAGACACTCATAACGAAACCAACAAGTTTGTTGGAGTTATCTATCGTTGCTTATTACATGATTGCCTTACATTTTACTTCATCCCTTATTCATACGTTTGTCATCAATTTTTGTTGTTACAATTTCGTAGCGGAAAATATGTTCTTCCTACGTTTTATATAGTTGTTTGTCACAAGTTTGCTACAGAGTTATGATTGTTTCCATAACTTTTTATGCATAATCAAAAACTTGCTTTTCTTTACTTTAGGAAAGGAAAAATTCATGAAAAGGAAACATAAATAAATAACTTCGAAATAAATATAACAGGCCCAAATTTAATAAATTTCTTTCAGTCCATATAACAATTAATTGAACTGTTTCCAAAACAAGAATTGTATCAACCACTCTTACAAGTTGCGGTAGTTTTAATCAGAAACAACAAATTAGTGATTCAATCCATCCATTGATCTAAATTGATTCACCTATTTGGGCATAGCTTCTATACAAGTACATAAAATCCTGCTGCATTCCTGTGGTGCTTGTGGCTGTCGGCAACATTGATATTCCTGACAAGTTTGATGAAAAAAAATTCATTATGTAATAACAAGTGAAATCGAAAATAAATTGAGTGGCTTGTAGTAATTAGGACAAGCCCAAGAACAAATACATACGAATGTGTACAACAAATGTAATGTCTGAAATTTTGATACGTACATGGGATAAAATGGGAGATTAAGTAATCATTGATTCTCTAGACCATGAACCTGAAATAAAAAAAAATGAACCACTTGAAGTCGGTTAAATTCTCTATCAAACAAGTTCTGTACCGCTGCAGCAAATTGAGGAAAAACGTACAAAACAAAGATGGAGATAAATATTAAGCAAGAGGTACCAAGACCAAGAAGTACACATACCTAGACATACTGCGTCGGCTTTGAGCTTCGCGAAGAGAAGTCGACTACAAGAAATCCGAAACAATACTCGCTGTAAGATAATACAATGACTTTTAAGTTCTGTGGCATGCCTTTGTCCGAGTATTTATATGCAGTCATAATGAAAATGAAAGACGACTATTTTTCATCAAAGTACCTTACACAAAGTAAGAACCATGAGAAATGACATCAACAAAATAGCTCGATAGTCCAGAGGTGACGCATGCACTTCATTAGAGACATATGAGTCCCTTATGTATGTTCATACTGAGATAAGTCTCTAACTGAACTTTAAATCTGATATGATCTACCTCCATAAGTCAAAGTTTATGCCAACTAGGTTCTGCAAAAACAAACAATCATTTAAACACATGTTAGCAATTATAAACTTGATGAATCAAAATACAGGATCAGCACTCAAAACTTTTACCTACTTATACAACATTCTCCATTAAAATATTTCAAGTTCATTGCATATAACAAGTATTTAGTACACCCAAAACCTAAATTAAGCTAGAAAAATGATGAGGTAGAGAAAGAGTCACAGACCAGGAAGAGACTTTAGACGCATATGGTTCAAGTTGAACTAATTTCTTTCCTACACCTCTAGCCATCCTGCTTAACAACAAGAAATCCGAAAAAGTAAATACCGGTATTCTAGATACAAGACTACAATGATGTGAATCACAAGATACATAGGCAAAAACAAAAGTTTTAGAGCTTCATGAGTGAAGAGCTTTTTAAAGTAATTTTTTTTTAATATCAAACAGTACCTAGAGGACCAATTCTTCAAAGTCGAAGCTTTGAATCAAACTCATGCACAGATAACACCTAAAAGTTAGAGCTTCAGAAAATACCGAAATCAATACTCAGAGAGCCATGAGTAGAGGGGTGAATCTGGGTGAAATCAAAAAAATGTTCACTTGTTTCCTCAAAATGGAACTAGCCTACTCTGTTTCTTCAAGCTTTTCAAACATCAGAACCCAAACTTCTTTGTTGGGAAACTGATACAACCAGTATCGTACCAGTGCTTGAGAGGCTACGAATCTCTACTAGTAGTTCGTGAGACTACGAAAAACTACGAAAAACTACAAAAATTGAAATAAGTGAACTAAAAAATTCTTATTCTCTGATTAAAATACTGACGAAGCTACTATATAAATAATACTCTAAACCCTAACCTAACTATTACGGGCCAGAGCCCAGTTTACGACTAATTAAATAAGCGACGAATTAACTAAAGAAATAAATAAACTAACTACTAACACTAATTAATTAAATAAATAAATGATACTAATAAGGATAGTATCACGACTGACCGTATGATACGGCTGTTCCGTATCAACTCCCCCGCGGTTGAAAAACGTCTTGTCCTCAAGGTGGGTCGTAATAGGCATAGTACCGCGAAGAATTATGTCCAAAAGCTGAATTGGTCCAAAATTATACCCATTAGTGTGAGACCCATAATCTAATATGTGGGTATTTGCGGATTCGGGCCCTAAGTGATAATTGGATCCACAAGCTGAGTGAGGCCCAAAATCTGAAGCAGGCCCATATTGGGTTGAGGCCCCAAATTGGGGTGGAACCCTAGCAACTCCATCGTGTGGAAACAAACCCGTCGGGGCGGAATTGTGAACACCTGGAGGTCGGTGGTGGTTGCTGTCGGAAGGTGATATTCTGGTGGCGCGGGAGAGGGATGGAACGGTTATGGTGGGTGCGGATTGAGAGCGGAGGGGTCCGGTGGCTTGAGCTGTGGCTGAGGAAGCGCCAAGGCCCTGTGAGTGTCAAGAGAGATCAGCGGCGTCGGAAGAAACGTCGACTGCTGCTAGGGCGGCACCTGGGGCGGTATGGGGGGGGGGGGCAAGGCTCGCCGGCAATTGGTCGTCCGCCAAGTCCTCCGATTGTCTTTTCCGACGATAATCAACGACGACTACGAGTGGTGGCTGTCTGGGCAGCGGAGTCAGTTCGCCGAGCGATTGGGTGCGTTGGAGACCGGTGGTTGTCGTGCCGTTGTAGCCGGAGGTCTGGGATTCGCCGGCCGGATTTTGGGCCGACGGGAGGTCGTCATTAAGCTGCTGCTGGTGTGGGGTTGCATCCGGGTCGTGGAAGACGACGAGCTGCTGGTTTGCCGGATCTGGGGAAGATGGCCGCAGTGGCGACGCTTGTTGCTCCTGTTGCTGCTCTTGTTCTTGCTTGGTTGGCGGAAACGGCGGCGGCAAGGGTCGACCCTCTAGGATCGAGATGCGATTACCCAGGTTCGTTTACAAAGCCGTGATTCGATTCTCCAAACCAGCTTTCAAATCATCCAATTTTTCGTCAAAACTCGGACTTGCCGCTAACTGGGTTTGCAAAGCTGTGATTGCAGCCATGATTGTAGTGAATTGTTTTTCGATTGTAGTGAATCGTTCTTCGATTGTGGTGAATAGTTCTTCGATTGTGGGTGTGTTCGTCGTGATTCACCAGTTGAGTGTGGTGAAACTCAATGAAAGCGCCAAATTGATACAACCAGTATCGTATCAGTAGCTTTAGAGGCTACGAATCTCTACCAGTAGTTCGTGAGACTACGAAAAACTACGAAAACTGAAATAAATTGAAATAAACTGAACAAAACAATTCTTATTGTCTGATTAAAATACTGAACAAGCTACTATATAAATAGTACTCTAAACCCTAACATAACTATTACTGGCCAAAGCCCAGTTTACTACTAATTAAATACGCGACGAATTAACTAAAAAAATAAATAAACTAACTACTAACACTAATTTATTAAATAAATAAACGATACTAATAACGATAGTAACACGAGTGACCGTATGATACGGCTGACCCGTATCAGAAATAGTACCGAAGAACCGTCATAAGTCAGTAATGAATGTCAGTCGGATCTTGACTCCGTGAAAATCAGTCAAATAAGTAAACAAAAAAGTGAGATTTCTCATACCAGAGAAACTTGCTCCAGTGATGGACTCTTTTGCGTTCAATTAGAGAACACTCAATGGTCATTACAGTAGTGGAGAAGATCAATTGACGGTTAATTCTTCTCCATTCCTTGTGTTGCAGACGGTTGTCAGCGACATTTATATTCCTGAAAAATTGGATGAAAATACAAAGAATTGTCACTCTGTAATAACAAGTGAAATCAAGACAAAATTGAGCAGCTTATACTAATAGAACAACACTGAGAACAGAATACTTCAAACATACAAAGCATCGGCACTCTTATTTGTTACTCACTTATACAACATCCTCGTTCAAAGAGTTCAAGTGAATTTCATATAACAAGTATAGTATTTAGTAAAGGGTACCCAAAACTTAAATTATTAAACAAGAAAAAGACAAGGTAAAGAAATCAACAAAATAAATCAACAAAAGTAATTACAGGTATTCTTGATACAAGTTGAGCTAATTTCGTTGCTACTCCTGCCATATTGCTTAACGAAAATAAATCAAAAAAAGTAAATGCAAGTATTCTAGAGACAAGGGCTACAAAGATGTGAATCAAAAAATATATAGGCATAAGCAATACAAAATTTGAAGGATTCATGAGTGCTGAACTCTTCAAAACTCATAGATCTATAATAGAGCAGTTCGTGGAGGAGCGAAGCTTCAGGGTCGACGATATTAAATCAAATTCCTGCACAATCAACACCGATATGTTAAGACTTCAGAAGAAATATGACAATCCATCCAGAAATTCGAAACCGTACCTCAGGTAGTGTCTTAGCGAAATCATTCCCAACACTGAAGCCCGTATTTGCACCGATTGCTATTGAGAGGGTGAAGAGAAAACACATATGTCGGTTGATTTCTACAGAGAGCTTCCATACCATTCTCACAGAGCCCCGAGGAGAGGTAAAGCTGGGCGTTTAGAATTATCTTACTTTTTGACTTTTTAACCCGTAACTGGGTCACTTTGATTCGGTGATTTAGATAGCAAAATGATATAACTTTTTGAACTTTTTTTTTCATTGCATTATAGAGTAAAGTTTACTCTACAATACCTTGCAATGATTATCAAATTCTTGTATCGTTTTGCTAATCAAATCATCGGGTCAAAGTGACCCTGTGAATAGTGACAAAAAGTGAAATAGGCTGAAATAGAAGAAACAAAGGTATATAGTAGCTATTTTACTGGCTGCCTTTTTCTTTTTGACCAAATCATGAGCTTTTATTATAAAAAAAATCATTGGCTTTTGTTGGATTATTTTTTGATAAATTTGTACAGCGAATTTCTGTAATAGAACTTTGTTGGATTACATATATATTCAAAATAAAAATTATAAATTTTTTAAAATATATATATATATATATCTATATATATATTTGAAAATATTCTTACTTCATTTCATAGAAATAAGATTATGATTTCTAAGAAACTTTTATTGTGGAGTCTTTCTTGTTTGCACGAAATTGTTGAGATGAGACAGGCAATTTTCATACTCTCTACTGTCACTGTTCATCAGAATAACAAGAGAAAAATGATGATGTTTTCTCATTGCTCCAATAAGGTGCATTGAGTTTCCCACCACGGCTACCCCTGACCCCGTCACACAGTTATAGATGCTCACCTGCGATTCATGGCAAGAGAGATATATGAGAAAGGGAGAAAGGGGAGGATGAGATCAGGTTGAGAGCGGTAACTATAATCTATTAATTGCACTTTTGATTGGGTTCATTACTAGAGCTCAATGTCACCACATATATATAGTCTACTTTGGTCGTTTAGAAGTTAAATTGAGTTTGTTAATAGAGTTCGATTCATTTGAGTCGTGAAATCGCAATTGGCAGTCCAGGATGGCCCATTGAAGCATTACGTCATAATTGATAGTCCATACAGGTAATTTAAAAGTTTTATAGAGTTTAATTTTAGAGATAGCCAGGAATTTGAACAATGTGTCACAATTGATAGCTGATTTCGTCAAATGGTAGTTTGATTAAGTTTAGTAGTGGATATTGATAGTCCATTTGAGCTCTGAGTCACTGTGGTAGTCCTATTTGGTCAATTAGATGTTCGATTGGGTCGGTTAGTAGAGAACAATAGTCCAAATGAGCGGCAATTGACAAATCAACTGTCAAATCAAATAAGTTAGAAATTTCAATTGATAGTCGAGTTTGTACCAGATTTGTCTATAAGTAGAGTTTCGTCGAGTTCATTAGTGAGGATTAACAATCCAATTTAGAATTCACCGCAATTGAAAGTTCCAACTGATATATCTACACCTTCATTAGAAAAATAATCACTACTCAATGATATAAAATATGACTAATTTGTACTTACAGTATTAAAATGAATGAATATATTACAAAGGCTTGAAAGTCAGCAACTTCAACGTTTTCGTGGTGGTAAAAATCACATATTGACCATTTGTGAAGTTCTGTGTTCGATTCGATCCTCACCCACGCCACTAGCTTAACATTATTCTCTAGCCCGATAAACTGCTGCTACTAACCAAAAACCGCATGTAGAGATTACTTTTTTGGAACGTTTATATGTCGCAAAGAATTGTTAAAAACAAAAAGAATTGGTGTGAATTTTAGTGCGACAAATCAAGCAACGAAATTAGGATCGTCGCTGAAAATACCATTTATGTGACAAATTTAGATGTTCGTAGCCAATAGTGTATGTTTGGTAACAAATGCCAAAAATTCGCATGCAGTTTTGTCGCAAGAGATACTAAATGAATTGGTAACGAAAAGATTCATCACAAACACCTACAAAACATTTTCCTCAAAACAAATATTTTTTGTTTCTAGAGCATGGGAATAGACAACAAGGTGGTCTGTTACAAATAGGGGCGTTTATTTGTCCCAGAAGAATTGTTGGGAACAAATAAATGTGGCGCCAATTTTTTGGTGACAAGCCAAGCAACGAAAATTAGGATCGTCGCTGAAACAAACCATTTACGTGAAAAATTTAGAGGTTCGTCGCAAGTAGTGTATCTTCTGTAACAATTGCCAGATAGTCGCATGTAGTTATTTGTTGTAGTGGTTTTTGCAAGTGTTAACCAAATACGAGAAAATAATCACAGATAAAACTTTTCACACAAAATATTTTACACGTAGAATATTTTCTCTTGTAAAAGATTTTAATGTGAACCAAACAGAACCTTGCAAAACTGTTTTACACTCACCTTAGACTGTTGACACGCTCCAACTGCAAGTGCACAGTTGTCGGTGTAGTGATAATATTCCGGAAATCCGGGTTGTCGAACCCAAGAGACTTCGTGTAAATTAACTACTAAATTTGTTCTTCGTGTGGGCAAAGCGCGTTGAGTTGTTGTTTCTAATTCTACTAATAATTAAAATAACGAGTATCTCAAATAATTTAATGACTTATTTCAAGATTAATAAGCTCGAGTTGATTTGGTTGTCTCTCAAAGTTGGTCAAGATCAGGATATCTCTACGGATCACTAGGTATTTCACACTACGTTGGATTTATGTTCTACTAACACGATGAGTTCTTGTTCTAGTTAAACGAGCAATTTTATATTGAAGATGTCTCAACCAATAACTATGCTTAAACTCTCATAACTGATTCCTCTAGCCTACTCAAGTTTAAGCACGCATTACGATATTTATTCTACTCTTTGTTCTTAGCTAACTAGCAAGATTCCTCAACCCTAGATACGGCTAGTGTGAATTTCAAGATTCCGGGCAACGAACGTAGATTCCTCTATCATTCACAACCTAACACAATCCTATTAATACGTCTACTAATAGAAAAGATAAATCAAAGGCATAAAATACACATAACTAGATAAGAAATCATCAATTAAGCTTGAAAGCATGCAAGCAAATCCATAAATCACAATACGTAGTGATCAAACCCTAGTTTCCTACGAGATATACTGAAATAAGTGTTTAGCTACTCATAAACATGATCAATACACAATGTTTCTTGATCAAATAACAAAAACTAGAGAAGAAACGAAGATTTAGAAGCCAAACGGATTAAATCCAAGCTCCAAAGTGCTCCCTAGCTCCAAAGTGCGTCGTTCGTAATGTCCCCTCCTCAAAAATACGACCTAAACATGTCTAAGTACGTTTCCAAAGTGTTTGGGACTAATTAGAAATAATTACACAAAGTTCCCGACAATTTTCAAAAAGTTGTGCTGCGCACCAAGTCGTACGACCTCCATTCCAGGTCGTGCGACCTCTGGAAATGGCAAGAGGAGGTCGTATGACCTCTGAATAGGTCTTGCAAGACCTGTGTCCTTGTTTCCTGCATGCTGTCTTCTGACCCGCAGGTCCTGCGACCTGATATTGAGGTCCTGCGACCTCTGGCCACTCTCCATCAGGTCCTGTGACCTCTGAGTGAGGTCCTGCAGGATCTGCTTCCATCTACATAGCTCTCTGTCCTTATTTTCCCAGGTTGTGTGACCTCTGAGCGAGGTCGTATGACCTCCCATGAACTTCGCAAAAATCGGAACTTCGTCCCCCTTGTAGCGCATGCCTTCGAATCACTTTCCGAGCATCGACCCATCACTTGATCCTCCATTTTGAGCTCTCCACATGCTCAATGCCCGTAACATCTTCTCATGTGCCTCTCTAGCATTCGAATCATTGTCTCTTGATTTCCTTCCCAATTCTCGAGCTCGCCTTAGTTTCCGAAGTTCTTTTCCTCTATCCACTTGCTCCTCGCGTGCCCCGTTCCTGAAAAACACAATACGAACATCCCGCGAAGATCAAATGTGACAAAATAGGATAAAAAAACATGTAACATAATGTAGAAAACGCCCGGACTTCACATTCATAGCTCATGAACTCATTATCAACAATTAAAGCATGATTTACTCAAAAAGATGCTAATTTCTTCATGATGAGCATACAAATTGTAGCAAAATAAGCAATAAAATAACACCGAAAACGTAGTTATCAACTGTTGAGATAGCTTGTAATTTATCTCGTATGTTAAGAGGCTTTGACATATATTTTATTGGAAGTGAAAGTTTGTAATGTAAGTATAAGACACATGATCAAATACTCTAGAAGAGGAGGGGGGGGGGTTGAATAGAGTATAGAAACTTTTGCTAAAACTTAGTCTTTTGAAAAAATTGAGATAAGAAACTGAATGAATCTCAAGGCCTTGGAGGAGTTTTGATAAAAAAACATAAGCTTTCTAAGAACAAGTGAAAGCTTCAAGGCCTTGAGCTGTGAAATACTACAAGCCTTTGAACAACCTGTTTTGTGCTAGATAGTTTTCAGTGTAAAAGAACAATGTTGTAAAGTAAAGAACACAAGGATTTTACAGAGTTCAGTCACAATTGGACCTAGTCTTTACCTGAGGGATCTAATCCCTTGGGATCTGTAAAACACTTCTTATTGAACAACCAGATTTAGCCGTAGATCTCAAGCCTAAGTGAGTTGCCTTACACCTATACAGCTTTGGTTCCCAACCTATCTAGTAACAACTACAATCTGTTGAAACAATAAGAACCTCTTGTTGTTCACTTGAACAACTAAACTTATAAGTTTGTGAGTTTTAAGAAATCAGAATGATAACACAAATTAAGTACAAGTATTTAAGAACACAGGAGATAAATAAGTAGTGAAGCTTGGATGTGTTCTTCAGATTTCTGGATGATTGATCTTCTTGTTAAGCATTGTTGAGAGCTTGATTTAATTGAAGAGTTGATTGTATGATCTCCACGACAGTAAACACTCTTCTTTATGAATGATAAGTCCTCTGCCAGTCTCTTTTCTTCTGTGAAATTCAAACTGAAGCTTATAACAAGCTGCAGTAACTGAATGAGAGATTTAAGGAACTGCTTCCCAACAAATCCTCTCCCAAACATGCTTCTTTCAACAGCTATGAATGGATAGCCATTAGAGTTTGTTGTGAGGCATTTGAACAAAGAACAATCCCGCAACAAACTTGATTTCAAGGTCAAACAAAATCCAGAAAATATATCAACAAATTACAGACTGTTTGACTTAACAGTTTATGCAATAAACTAGGAAAAAATTTTGATCACAAGATAAATACCAAGTCAGCAATATGTAAAAGATAATGATAAAATTATGATTAAAACTTATATCAAATCATTAACCAATCACAATTCCACAGATAGCATCCTGCAATAAAGAAATAGTTAAACTAAATAAGACTGTCAGCAGCTCAAGGCAAATCTCAAGGCCTTGGAGCTCTGTGACATTCTTTACAGTTTTAAGCTTAAAGCTTTTCAAATCCTTGATTAAATGAAGCTATGAAATCTTTGAGTGTTAGAAACATATATATATTTCCAAGAATATTTGTAAGACACACTAAGTCAACAACTGATCCTATGCTAAACCTGCATACACAAGATTGTTAAAGCAATACTTAACCAACTTAGATGCAATCATAGACTTTCAAGGCTTTGGGGCCTTGAACATTTGTTATCACTTTCTTTCATCATCTTCATAAAACATCTACAGTTCATACTTCACATCAAGGCAGACAAATTGAATTATCAATCTCCCCCTTGATGAAAGACAAAACAAATATTCTTATGTAGTCTGCATGCAGCAACTTAATAACTAAGTTAAACTGCATGTATAATAACATATAGAAAAATAAACCAAATAACAAGTATGAAATCATAAAATCACATAAACTATCATAGATCACATAATAGTCCTACAAAAAGAATAATTCTACAAAAATTACACATATATCCTTCTACCCCTTGTTGACTTTCATCAAAAAGAGTTTAAGGAATGTAGGATCATACTCAGAGTTTTTGAAAAAAAAAAACAGTTTACTGAACTTCAAGGCCTTGAAGGAAAAAGAATAAAATAACTAGATAGGAAGAAGTGACAGAAGGGTTCAAGGCTCTGGGTTCATTCAGCAGCATCCTTCTAGGCAGTCTTCTTTCCTTCTGAAACTTTTCTTTTTTCTTTCTCCTTTTTCATCACCATCGTGTTCTTGCTCATCTTCAGCTATTTCATCTCTATCTTATTCTTCTTGCTCTTCATCTTGATCTTCTGCATTCTCTTTTTCAATCTCAGCAACAACTTCAGCAATAATATCATCAACTTTTGCCGCCTCTTTCTCAGTAGCTTCTCCAGCAACTTCTTCATCACCAGCTTCTTCATGAGTTTGTTCAAATAAATCCTTTGAAGTCAGAACCACTGGAATGGCCTTCTTTCTTCTTCAAAAAGTCCCCAATTACTTCATCTGAAGCCACATCATCTTGACAGGTAGCAGATGGAATTTTCTCCAGTTTCAAGCATTTGATAATCATGTCCAACTTCCCATTCACCAAGGCCTTGAACTTAACAAACTCACTAGACAAATCAAATTGAATTTTCCTTAAGTCCTCTATTCCATCCTTCATTACCTCAATCCTATCAATGATCTGAGAAAAATCCAGATGAACTGAATCTTTGAAGCAGTGGCTGCCTTAGGTTTAATGAATTCTTTCTCCTTCATCTCAGCAGAGGAAAACTCATAATATAATTTCCAATGCCCTTTCTCAATTTCCACAATCCCAATCCTTTGGAGAGCAGCTTCATCTACCAACCCAAAACCACCAGAAATTTTCTCTTCATCCTTCAATGATATCCGAAAATGCTTAAAGAACAAAGGTAACATATTTGCATAAGGAAGAGGATGATTCCTTGTCCTAGTTTCACAATAAACCATATACTCCATAACAACACTAGGAAGATCTATCTCAAGCCCTTGACAAATCAGATACATCAGAATGAGCACCCTATCAATAACCAACTCCCTAGAATGCTGTTTTGGAAGAAGAATATCCATCCATCCTAACTTGTTTGACTTATAGACTAATAAAAAAAATTTAAGAAGTAAATACTTATCAAAACTTAGCAGCAGTGGTCCTAATTTTGACTTTTTTCCCAGAAGGTTGATCATCTTTCACTTCTGGTTTCTGCTTCTTTGAAGTCTGATCCTTTTGTTTTTCTTCCACACATTTCTTCTTCTTTTCTTCCCCTTTCTTCTTCTTTGATTCATATTGACCCTATTGATCATCCTTCTGTTGTTCTGTGTATGGTACTTCTTTCCTCAGTTCTTGGCTCTGTTGAATCTCTTCTGATTCTGCCCTTGAAGTGTCCACATCCTTTCCTATTTTGACCTTGTTGGCTGGAGGAGATGCCTCTTGCATGCTC
Organism: Linanthus parryae; assembly: GCA_023055425.1. Classification (NCBI taxonomy): domain Eukaryota; kingdom Viridiplantae; phylum Streptophyta; class Magnoliopsida; order Ericales; family Polemoniaceae; genus Linanthus; species Linanthus parryae. The sequence continues at coordinate 8,491,399 of JALGPY010000012.1, forward strand.
TGTTTCCCCTCTGAACCAGAATTAGATATGGTGACCTAAACTTTATTGTTGGATCTCTTCTTCTTCCTCACTGTCGAAGGCTCTGTCTTCTGCTGAAGTCTAGCTGACTTGCCCTCCATTTAAGTTTAGAGTTTTGAGAAGAAAGAGATAATTGAGAGAGAGAGAGAGTGAGGGAGAGATGAACGAAGAGATTGAGAGATAATTGAGAAGAAAAGCCCTAAAGTTCAGCTCATAAGTTGAAGAAAAATAGTTTAAAAAGGACTCTTTTTGATCTGCATGTAAAAATCGAATCTGAGAAGATATTTCAAGATACTTTTTGGTATGTGAGTAAGTCTCTGAGTATATCAAGTATTCTACAATTATCTAATTAGGTAGTATATAATATTTGGTGATCCAACTATTGAAAAAAATCTGCACAAGTTTATCAAAGCCTTCGAAGAACAATATCAAGTCCTTGAAGAATGTTGCAATTACTCAGAAACGTCAAATCTTTGAAGCATACTTCCAAGGCTTGGATGTATGATCTCAAGGATTTGAGATTTCAACAAATAAGTACACATAAGATCCAATACTCTCCCTAAATCAATGCATCTTTGTTTAGCATTCCCAATTCAAGCCTTAGAGATGCAAACCTTTCATCTGGCAACGGTTTAGTGAAAATATGAACTATTTGCAAAGAATTTGAAATAAAAGAAAAGGACACATCACCTTTCTCAGCATGATCTCTTAGGAAATGATGTCTTACATCTTTGTGCTTAGTTCTTGAATGTTGTACTGGATTCTTAGAGATTGAAATGGCACTCGTATTTTCACAGTTGATTGGCACATTCCTGAATTCATATCCAAGATCTCTCAGTTGTTGAGCAATCCATAATACTTGTGAGCAACAAGCACCAGCTGCAATGTATTCTGCTTCTGTAGTTGATAAGGCTACAAAATTTTGCTTCTTTGAGTGTCAACTAATCAATGAAGAACCAAGAAATTGGCAACACCCTGAAGTACTCTTTCTATAAACTTTGTAACCTGCAAAGTCTGCATCTGAATAACCACTCAACATAAGTTAGTTCTTGTTGGATACCAAAGCCCCAAGTCTTTGGTTTTATTCAAATATTTGAAAATCCTTTTAACAAAAATTAAATGACTTCCTTTAGGATCTGCTTGAAACCTTGCACACATACATAAACATAATATCAGATCTACCAGCAGTTAAATACAGAAGAGAACCAATCATACATCTGTATTCTTTTTTAAGGAAAGTGATGAACTCATGGAAACTGAGACATATTATACTTGTTTAACAACTCCTAGATATATTTCCCTTGATGCACAAAAATTCCTTTCTTCATTTGATGTACATGAAGTCCAAGAAATAAATTCAATTCTCCCATTAAGCTAATCTCAAATTTCCTTGCACATTAGACTAGAAAACTCGTTTGAAAGCGCATCATTAGTAGCACCAAATAGTATATCATCAACATAAATCTCTACTACCTACAAATCATTTTCTTAATTCTTAATGAAAAAATACAAGACTTATCTTAAAACCATTGTCAAGTAAAAACTTTGAGAGTCTGTCTTACCAAGCCCTTGGAGCTTGCTTAAGGCCATAAAGAGCTTTTTCTAATTTGTAAACATAATCAGGAAAACTTTCATCTTCAAAACCAGGTGGTTGAGCAACATATGCTTCTTCTTATAAATAACCATTTAGAAAAGTACATTTAACATCCATTTGATAAAGCTTTATATGTTTATGATATGCAAAAGGAAGAAGAATTCTGATAGCTTCTAACATGGCAACAGGAGCAAATGTATCATCATAGTCAATACCTTATTCTTGATTGCATCCTTGTGCCACAATTCTTACTTTATTTCTCACAACCTTGCCATTTTCATCAAGTTTTTGTCTGAACATCCATCTGGTTCCAATCACTGATTGAGTCTTTGGTCTAGGAACCAAGTTCCATACATTGTTCCTCTCAAAGTCATTCAGCTCATTCTGCATTGCAATGATTCAATTTGCATCCTCAAGTGCTTCTTTTGCACTTTTAGCCTCAATAAGTGATACAAAAGCACTAAAAGCACATAAATTTCTTTGTTGGACTCTTGTACGAGTTCCAGTAGTTGGATCTGAGATGATATTGGCTGCAGGATGATCTTAGAGGTATTTGAACTTCTTCCTTGGTGTCTAGGTATATGGTCCTTCAAGGCTTTGAGATCTTGAAACAGTAAATGGAGCATCATGTGTTCTGTCAATGTCAGTCTCAAGGCTTTGAGATTTTGGCTAAACAGGAGGTTCAAGGCCTTGGGATTCTTCTGACTAATTCTGCAATTTAATTTTGCTTATTTTATCTTTCACATAGTCATCATCTGCCTCATACTTAATCAAGTTGAGATCTTGAATACTTGCCTTGCAAATCTCATCATCTTTGAATTTCAGGGTTGGTAATCCTCTTACCAAGTATTTTGAGATGAGTTTTTTCATAGAATGCATGCTTATATGCCCAAGCTATCTATGCCTGAGTTTTGAGTCTTCCTTCAAGGCCATGAGACATTTTAGCTTTTCACCTGCAACTTTGTTAGTATTCAAAGGATATACATTATATGATCTGAGAGCAGTGAGTATGCAATTTCCAGATTTCTCATTGCACAACACATTACTCCTTGTCAAAACTAACTTTATTACCTCAATCACATAGCTGAGAAATACTAAGCAGATTATACTTAAGACCATCAACAAGATAAACATCTGAAATATAATCAAAACCATTATCAATATTACCTATACCAGCTATGTTGTATTTGACTTTGTCACGAAGTATAATTATTCCTCCAGATTGCTATTTAAGTTCAGTGAACAAAGATTTCTTTCCACTCATATGTGTGGAACAACCACTATCCAAGATCCATTTCTGATCCTTCAAGGCCTTGGTAACATCCTGAATCAAGTAAATCAATGCCTCAACAGGCCATTAGACCAAGTGTATAATTTTTAGTCATACTCAGAATCAACCATGTTCGGTGGTCTAATTCCTTTAGGAACCCAAATCTGTTTAACTTGTCCCTTGAGCTGATAAAGTGTTCCTCCAAGTGTGACGTTCTGATCTTCTGAAGGGGAAAGTTAATCTTACATGACCAATTTTTCCACAGTAATGACATTTTAGAGAATATCTGCGTCCAAATTTCACAAAAGTAGTTTGGCTTTTCATTGTAAAATTTGGATTATAGCAAATTCCACTTTTATGCATAGACTGCAGATTTCCTCCAAGCATGGGATTGAGCTTGTGTTCTGAGCCAGCAAAGGATGATAAAATCTTTTTAGATTCTTGAAGCTTCTCAGTCAATGAAGTTTTTTGTTGTTCTTAACCACCTAAATGATTCTTTAGATCAGCGTACTTATCAGTTAAAAGAGAGTTTTGATCAACAACTTCCTTGACTTGTGCCTTCAAAGCTTTGAACCTACTTTCCAAGGCTTTGAAGTCACTGTCAATTTTCAACTTAGTAGCTTCAAGACAATTTTTTTTGAAAAATCAAGTCTGAGTTCTCATTTAGTTGCTCATGAACCTTCACTTTTAAAGTATCAATCTCATTTCTACAACTTTCCTCATTCAAAAACATACTTTTGAGGATTTCAGGAAGTATATCAGAAGAACAAGCAAGTAATTTTTTTTTACCATATCTTTAATATGCTTGTTTGAGCTCTTTTCTTCTTCATGCTCCACATGTTTTCTTTTTCTTCATCTGAATCTGAGTCTGGTGATGAATCAGAGTCACTCCATGAAGCAACCATAGCTTTCTTCCTCCTGTTGTGAGTTTCTTTCTTTTGAAAGTTCTCGTTTTTTTATTCTTTTGAGTACAGTCCCTTAATAAATGATCTGCGTCACCACATTCAAAGAAATTCATCACTTTAGGTTTATGTGGATGTGAAGAAGACTTACATTTGTGATCCTTGTTGCTTGAGGATATGAATTTGTCCTTACTGTAGTCCTTGTTTTCAAAGTTATTTTTTTTTCAAGATTCTGGCCAAAGCTTTGGAGATCAAGGCTAAATCCTCTTCATCATCATCATCATCATCATTATCATCATCATCCTCATCATCATCCTGCTCAAGGCTTTGGAATTTGTCATTGTCTTTTGCCTTGAGTGCCAGGTTCTTGATGCTTTCACTCATGTCACCATCTACCTCCTTTATAGATATTTCATGAGTGATTAGCTTTCCTTGTAGATCATCTAGCTCAAGAAGACTTAGGTCCCGAGCTTCCTTAATAGCTGTTGTTTTTGGCTCCCACTTGCCTTTTGGCAAACTTCTCAAAATCTTTCTGAATTTCTCTTCATTTGAGAAGTTCTTTCCCAAGGATTCCAGATTATCCACTACATCTGTGAATGTTTTGAAAATCTCCTTGATAGATTCATCTAAGTTCATCTTGAACAATTCATATTTCATAGGTTACAGCCATCTTTTCTCAAACCTCCTTGGCACTTTTGCAGTTTGAAACTCTATTGAAGTCATCTGCAATAAGAGAAAAATATAACAGGTTCATGGCTTTATAATTTTTGGATACCTTTTCCAGCTCTGTAACTGATAGTTCCTCTTCAGTTTTGAAGGTTCTTAGCCCATCAGTAGTGGTGTAATACACATGAGGACCATTAAGAGTGATAGACCACAGTTCCATGTCTTGTTCTATGATGAACATCATCATCAATGCCTTCCAATACATGAAATTATCACCAAAGAACAATGGAGGTCTATTGGTTGCGCTTCCCTGTGAGAATCCACCATCACCTACATTACTCATTGTAAAATGATTGTTATATCTATAGAAGTTACCCAAAGCTCTGATACCAATTGAAAATTTGTAACGTAAGTATAAAACACATGATCAAATACTCTAGAAGGGGGGAGGTTTAATAGAGTATGTAAACTTTTGCTAAAACTTAGTCTTTTGATAAAATTGAGATAAACAACTGAATGAATCTCAAGGCCTAGGAGGAGTTTTGATAAAAGACGGGTGCTTTCTAAGAAAAAGTGAAAGCTACAAGGCCTTGAGCTGTAAACTACTACAAGCCTTTGAACAACCCGTTTTGTGCTAGATAGTTTGCAGTGTAAAAGAACAATGCTCTAAAGTAAAGAACACAATGATTTTACAGAGTTCAGTCACAATTTGACCTAGTCTCTGCCTAAGGGATATAATCCCTCCAGGAAATATCTCAAGCCTAAGTGAGTTGACTTACACCTATACAACTTGTGGTTCCCAACCTATCTAGTAACAACTTCAATCTGTTGAACAATAAGAACCTCTTGTTCTTCACTTGAACAACTAAACTTATAAGTTTGTGTGGTTTAAGAAATTATAATGATAACTCAAATTAAGTACAAGTATTGAAGAACACAGGAAAAAAATAAGCAGTGAAGCTTGGATGTGTTCTTCAGATTTCTGGATGATTGATCTTCTTGTTCAGCAGTGTTGAGAGCTAGATTTTGATTGAATTGTTGATTGTATGATCTCCACGACAGTAAAAACTCTTCTTTATGAATGATAAGTCCTCTCCCAGTCTCTTTTCTTATTGAAATTCAAACTGAAGCTTATAACAAGCTGCAGTAACTGAATGAGAGATTTTAGGAACTGCTTCCCTAAAAATCCTCTCCCAAACATGATTCCTTCAACAACTATGAATTGATAGCCATTAGAGTTTGTTGTGAGAGGTTTGAACAACGAACAATCCTGCAACAAACTTGAATTCAAGGTCAAACAAAATCCAAAAAATATATCAACAAATTACTGACTGTTTAGTTTAACAGTTTCTACAATAAACTAGGCCAAAATTTTGATAACGAGATAAATATCAGATCAGCAATATGTAAAAGATAATGATAAAATTATGATTAAAACTTATATGAAGTCATTAACGAATCACAATTCCACAAATAGCATCCTGCAAGAAAGAAACAGTTAAACTAAATAAGACTGTCAGCAACTCAAGACAAATCTCAAGGCCTTGGAGCTATGTGACATTCTTTACAGTTTTAAGCTTAAAGCTTTTCCAATCCTTGATTCAATCAAGCTGTGAAACCTGTCTGTGTTAGAAACACATAGATATAGTCCAAGAGTATTTGTAAGACACATTAAGTGAACAACTGATCCAATGCTGAACCTGCATACACAAGATTGTTAAAGCAATACTTAACCAACTTAGATGCAGTCATAGACCTTCAAGGCCTTGGAGCCTTGAATATTTGCTATCAGTTTCTTTCATCTTCTTCATATAAACATCCACAGTTCACACTTCACATCAAGTCAGAGAAATTGAATTATCAGGAAGGTCGTGTTCTTCAACATACACAACTGTTCGATTAGACACATCTTTTGGTTGAAAGGTTGCGTTGTTATGAACAATCACAACTGTTTGATTAGACACATCTTTTGAATGAAATATTGTGTTGTTACAAACAGACACAACGGTTTGATGAGACACACCTCTTCTGAAAAGGCACCATTGATCTTCTTTCATGTTTGATAAACAAAGGTCATTCTCTAGCACCTTTCAGTTTTCAATCACAATTTCACAGAGAATTCTAAAGAACTTCTGCAGGTTGCTGGCTGTAGAACCGACACAACTTGTATTATCTTGGAGGGGAATCGCAAGAACCCGGCAGCATAGTGGGGGCGATTTATCCCTTACAGAAAACGTTCACTGTGCCTCAAGTTGTGTTTTACTTTTCCATCATGCATTACATTTGGCGTAACAATTTTAAAGGATAACTCGTACAATAATGGAGACCGGAGGAAAGACCGCAACTTTCACAATGATGAATCGAGACTTCGTCAAACTGGATCGGTTCGATGGAATAAACTTCACCCGATGGCAAGACAAAATGATGTTCCTACTCACTGCATTGAAGGTTTCATACATTATGGACGACAATTTACAGCCCATACCAGAACCAAAGGACGACGACACTGAAGAAATTAAGGCTCAGCGAACGAAGAGGGAGGAGGAAGAACAGGTTTGCAGAGGACACATTCTCAACACGCTGTCGGATCGTTTATATGATCTATTCACCTCGGAGAACTCACCAAGAAAAATATGGAAGACGCTAGAGTACAAATAGAAGCCTGAAATGATAGTTCTATGGATGATTTGAATTTAGAAATTATTTGATTTTACTATGGATGATAGTACTCCCATTCTCGATCAGGTTTATGAATTCCAAATACTCGCTAATAAACTTCGGGATCTCAATCGTTGTTTCTGATGAGTTGTTAGTGGGGGGGTATTGTTGCCAAACTTCCAGAAAGTTGGCATAAATACATGAAGGAACTTCTGCACATAACAGAAGACTTCAATCTTGACCAACTTCAGAAACATCTCTGAATCGAAGAAGAAACTCGAATACGGAAAAGACATCTTGTGGGTCCTTCTAGTTCTAAAGTGAACTTCGTGGATGATCAAGGTAGAGGAGGAAAGAAGAGAAATTTGGATGAAACCGGTTCCAATTCAAACGGTGCTACCAAACAGAACAAGAAGAATTGGAAATGTTACAATTGAGGCAAGAAGGGACACATCAAAAGGTATTGGAACAAGCCAGGGGTTCAGAACGGGAATTCCAAAGACAAGCCTAACGGAAATTCCAAACAGGCTAATGTCATTGAGAATTCAGTTGCTGCATTAGTCGCCATGGTTTCGGACATGCATATTGTCATAATTATGGAGTTGAACATGGCGTATGAAGGTGCTTCTCATGATTGGTGGTATGATTCCCGTTTTACAGTCCATGTTTGTAACAACATGTCCCTTTTTGTGCATTATGAGGAGACTCCCAAGGAACGTGAAGTTCTTATGGGAAATCACAATGTAGCCAAGGTTCTCGGAAAAGGGAATATCCAAATCCAATTCACTTCCGGGAATAAGTTGACCCTGCAGAATGTCTCTGTGTTCCTGATATCAAGAAGCATTTGGTATCGGCTAATCTTCGTTGTAAGCACGACTTTAAGGCTGTGATTGAGGCTGACAATGTAATTCCATCTAAGGCTGGCATGTTTTTTGGAAAGGTCTATGCTTGGAATGGGATGTTTAAGCTATCTTTTAATGAAATAAATGCTTGTTCTATCTACATGATGGACTCTATTTCTTTATGACATCCTCGTTTGGCGCATTTAAATTTTAGATCGTTGAAGTTCATGCAAAAAGATAATTTGATATCTTGCCCTAGTAATCACGAATCTAAATGTGAAATTTGCATACAAGCGAAAATGACTAAGAAATGTTTCCCAAGTGTAGAAAGAAAATCTCAACTTCTAGAACTTGTGCATTCTGATATTTGTGAATTAAGTGGCGTAGTTACTAGAGGTGGTAATATGTATTTCATAACATTCATTGATGATTTTTCTAGATATACCTATCTTTATTTGATGAAAATCAAGGATGAGGCCTTTGACAAATTTAAGTGTTACAAGGCTGAAGTTGAGAATCTCATGGAAAGGAAAATTAAATCTCTTCGTAGTGATAGAGGTGGTGAATATTTTCCTCATGAATTTTTAGCGTTTTGTGAAATGCATGATAATGTACATCAAACTAGTGAACCATACAAGCCACAAAAGAATGGTTTGGCTGAGATGATGAATAGGACGCCAGTAGATACGGTAAATTCTATGCTCTTGAACGTGAAATTGAAATCATCTTTGTGGGCTGAAGCGTTTCTTACCGCATGTTTTGCATAATAGAATTCCTTCACGGAAATCAAAAGTTTCACCTTACGAAGTGTGGAAAGGCAGAAAGCCAAACTTGAAGTACCTTAGAGTATAGGGATGCATGGCCTTTTATCGCGTTACAGACCCTAAATAAACAAAATTAGGGCCAAGAACTCTCAAGAGCGTGTTTGTTGGATATGCAGAAAACTCAAAGGCATATAGGTTATTGGATTTAGAATCCAATGTGATAGTGGAATCAAGGGATGCTGGTTTTATTGATAATGAATTTATCGATGATTCCAAATCGTCTGAACCTACTCAAACAATGAATCCTGACCTATCTCTTGGAAATAAGAGAAAGGCTTCCGATGGTATTGAACCTCCTCGGAGAAGTCAAAGGCACAGAAGGAAAAGGGATTGGGCCCTGATTTTGTCTCACCAGATTCTCTTGTCTATCTAATGGAAGGAAATAGAGAAACTGTCCTGAAGAAAATTCCTATTGCACTCGATACGGAAGATGATCCAAAAACATTCTCTGAAGCTATGGCTTCTAGAGATTCTGGTTTTTGAAAAGAGGCTATAAACGACGAAATGGACTCGATATTATCAAATAATACTTGGACATTAGTCTATTTACCTTCTGGTTCAAAACCTATTGCGTGCAAATGGGTGTTTAGGAGAAATATAATTCCGATGGGTCACTACAAACCTTTAAGGCTAGATTGGTAGGAAAATGTTTCAAGCAGAAATGGGGTATTGATTAATTTGTTACCTATGCACCCTGACTAGAATAACATACATTAGAGTGTTGATGGCACTTGCCTCCATTTTTAGTTTGCATGTACACCAAATGGATGTTAAAACCGCCTTCCTAAATGGTGAATTAGATGAAGAAGTGTATATGGAACAACCGGAAGGATTCGTGATGCCAAATAATGAAAAGAAGGTTTACAAAGTCGTTAAGTCCTTGTATGGGTTAAAACAGGAACCAAAACAATGGCATAAAAAGTTCGACGCCGTTATTCCCACGGATTTAAGCATAACCATGCTGACAAATGCATATATTCAAACTTTACAGATTGTTATGGTGTTATTATTTGTCCATATGTGGATGATATGCTTATTTTTGGGACTAACATGGAAGGAATATTGAAAACTAAGAAGTACTATGTGACTTCCCAATTTAAGATGAAGGGTCTTAATGAGGTTGATACTATCTTAGGTGTCAAGCTTAAGAAACATAGTGGGGTACGCTTTGTGTCAATCTCATTACATAGAGAAGTAGCTTCTTAAATTCAAACATTTAGGATTTAAAGAAGCTAACTCTTCTTATGATTTTTAGGTAAAATTGACTGAAACTGATGGCATAGCGATTGCTCAATTAGAGTATGCTAGTGTCATTGGGAGTTTGATGTAAGCACTGCATTGCACTCGACCCGATATTTCCTTCGTAGTTTGTAAACTCTCAAGATACACAAGTAATCCTAGTGCCATGCATTGGGAAGCTGTTGGAAGAATTATTGGTTATCTCAAAGGGACTTCCAATTTGGGATTATTTTATCATAAGTTCCCAGCGGTATTAGAGGGTTACACATACGCTAGTTGGATAACTGGGGCGGGTGACAATAAGGAAACTTCTGGCTGGATCTTTATGATTGGAGGAGGTGCAGTTTCTTGGGGTTTCAAGAAACAAATATGTATCTCCCATTCAACGACGAGGTCAGAATTTATAGCCTTAGCGGGCTGCAGGCAAAGAAGCAGAATGGCCGAGAAATCTGCTATTAGATATAAAGTTGTGGCCACAACCGATGCCGTCTATTTCTTTGTTTTGCGATAGTCCTACAATGTATAGAGCATATAATAAAGTTTATAATGGAAAATATAGACATATTAGCTTCCGACATGAATATGTAAGACAGTTAATCTGTGATGGTATAATTACCATAGTTTATGTTCGGTCAAGCGAAAACTTGGCTGATCCGTTTACTAAGAGTCTTAGCAGAGACTTAGTAAGGAAAACATCTGGTAGAATGGGATTAAAACCTTACGATCACATGCAGCGGAAACCCAACCTTATGCTTTATTTCTAAAGAAGGTTTAATGGGTAAAAACAAGTTGCATTATGATCGGAAAACACTGATAATTGATGTACCCATTCCAGGATGATCAGTATAATATTTACGAGGGTGAGTTAAGACTCTTAATGAAGTTCATCGGTTCGAGGTAACATAGATACCAAGAAGATGAAACTTTACCTATATAAAATGAGAAGTTTAGCCGCCTAACAAAATTTTTAAAGGTGTACTTTAGTATATGTTTATCAATCCAGTTTCGAGCTAGGCGAATTACTCACCAAAACTGGATAGGTTTATGTGTGTGATACTTCCGCTTCTGGTTCTAGAGTTTTGGTTCAATCTGCAGACACCAAATACTTTATTAGAAGTTTAAAGTATTTACACTAATTGAGGTTTAAGTCGAGAGACACCTTCTTGTATGCATAAATCCATCACGATTGGACTGGAATTAACAAGCTTAGTGGGGGGGGGGGGTTGTTGAGATAGCTTGTAATTTATCTCGTATGTTAAGAGGCTTTGACATATATTTTATTGGAAGGTCGTGTTCTTGAACAGACACAACTGTTCGGTTAGACACATCTTTTGGTTGAAAGGTTGCGTTGTTATGAACAGTCACAACTGTTTGATTAGACACATATTTTGAATGAAAGATTGTTTTGTTACAAACAAACACAACTGTTTAATAAGACACACCTCTTTTGAAAAGGCACCATTGATGTCCTTTCATGTTCTATAAATAAAGGTCATTCTCTAGCATGTTTCATCAGTTTTCAATCACATTTTCACTGATAATTCTAAAGAACTTCTGCAGATTGCTGGCTGTAGAACCGACGTGACTTGTTGTATCCTGGAGGAGAATTGCAGTACCCAACAACATAGTGGGGGCGATTTATCTCTTACAGAAAATGTTGATCGTGCCTCAAGATGTGTTTTCTTTTTCCATCATCCATTACATTTGGCGTAACATAGATTGTTCGTGAAATTTATCCAACACTTTATGAATCTGATTATAAATTGGCAGTGGTTAAGCTTGATTCTATATGTGTGATTATAGGTACCAGTTTTCTTGATGAATGCAGCGACATTTATTGGTTCATACATAGTGGCATTTGCGTTATTGTGGAGGCTGGCCATAGTTGGGTTTCCATTTGTGATATTGCTAGTCATACCAGGCTTAATGTACGGACGGACCTTAATGATAATAGCTAGAAATATGAGGGATGAATACGACAAAGCCAATAAGATTGCAGAACAAGCCATCTCTTCAATCAGAACTGTCTATTCCTTCGTCGGAGAGAGCAAAACCATATCGGAGTACTCGTCGGCGCTTGAAGGGACCGTCAAATTGGGACTCAAGCAGGGCTTAGCTAAAGGATTGGCGATCGGAAGCAATGGGATTGTCTTCGCGATTTACTCCTTCATGGCTTTCTACGGTAGTAGATTGGTCATGTACCATGGTGCGATTGGAGGCACTGTTTACGCCTCGTCGGTCTCTATCACCATCGGCGGATTGTAACTTTTCTGAACCCTCTCTTTCAATAATTTGAATTGTGAATGAGAATTAGTTCCAGTTTGGGAATGCTTCAGTTGCCTACATAGTTGCTTTTCGACAGCAGAAGCAGTTTTATTGCATTTGGTAAAAATAAAATTTATGCATTTTCGGACAGTTTCTGCTATACCACATCAGTTTTCAGCAAGCAAATGATGAGATATTTTTCCTGAAAGTGTGTTTGATCAATTTATCTACAACCGATTCTAACCTTACAATTTTTTAAAATTCAATATTTATCTTTACCGGAATGACACATGTCATATAGTTTTGTCATCTTACCCTCTTATAGCAATTTTACATCAATTTTACAGTTGATTTTACCAAACACAAAATTAGTACATCAATATTTCACTGCAGCTTCTACGTTATATCTACCAAATAACATTTTATATAAAAGTCACAGCAGCTTCTCCACAGTGTTTTTTCCACAGCAGCTTCTAGCACCGTTACAGTATTCCCAAATTAGCCCTTAGAATACTCATAATCAATTTTGTTGTTTGTTTGTTTGTTTCTGATGATTCAGATCTCTGGGTTATGGTTTATCCAATTTGAAATACTTCTCGGAAGCATTGGCGGCCGGAGAGAGAATGACGGAGATGATTAACCGTGTGCCCAAAATCGATTCAGAAAACCCAGAAGGCCAAATCCTCGAAACAGTTTCTGGGGAAGTTGAATTCAAGCACATTAAATTCGCATACCCTTCAAGACCCGAGACCTTAATCTTTGAGGAATTCAATCTGAGGGTCCCATCGGGGAAGACGGTGGCTCTGGTCGGAGGAAGTGGGTCTGGGAAATCGACGGTGGTGGCACTGTTTCAGAGGTTTTATGATCCAATTGAGGGTCAGGTGCTTCTTGATGGTGTCCCAATTGATAAGCTTCAGCTGAAATGGCTTAGATCACAAATGGGTTTGGTGAGTCAAGAGCCAGCTCTTTTTTCCACAACCATTAAAGAGAACATACTCTTTGGAAAGGAAGATGCAACAATGGAGGAGGTTATTGATGCTGCTAAAGCATCTAATGCTCATAGCTTCATCTCTCAGTTACCTCAGGGATATGATACCCAGGTTTGCACCCAACTCCATGTTCATTTGCTCTATTGTAAACTCTTTTCATGGTCAATCTATTTGGAAATTTGTAGTGATATTATGAATTCAGTAGGTTACTCAATCACCCAGTTCTATCTAGTGATAGTTACAGCAGCATGCTGGTGATAATGGCAGTTCTTCAAGCTATTCTTATATGGACAGGGAATAATTTGACTAAGGCACCTCTATATACTTGTTCATAAAAAATGCACTCATGAGTCGTCAGTAATTGATAATTGTAAGCACGACTCCTTTTTTAAGTCTTTATGTAATTGATGCCGAATTGAATCAAGGCGTGTGGCGAGCAGCGAGAAGCAACGATTTAGAAAGGAAAATCATGAAAAACACTAGGGGAATAACCTCTCTAGGTTCTGAAAAAAACTTCAATAATTCATAGCATATCCAAATCAGTCCACAAGCCGGACTTAAATAGCTTAAAATACTAAATATTCCAAATATGGAAAAAATTCTAAAATTAATGCTAAATAATTATTCTAACCTAATTAAACACTCAGCTAAAAATTTCCACCTAAATTGGGTTCAAATCAAAATCCTAATTATTAAATAAATATACTAAAAATAGAAAACTGAAGATTTCGAGCCTTAAACAGTTGATTTTGGCCAAACTGGGGTGGTGCCCGTGATAAATCACGGGTTCTTTTTAGAACACCGTTTCCACTCGAAATAATGTATAACTTTGCCCAAATCCGGCAACCTTCAATTCTGCCCCTGATTCTGCGTTTAACCCGAAACTGCTTTTCTGGATGCAACTGATTAATTCTCCAGTTTTGTCCTGCAGTCACCCCCTCTTCAAAAGAACTCGCCCTCGAGTTCAACATAGACACTTGATCCAAATGCTCCACCAAGAATGGATCACAATAAAACGAAGGCGGCTTGATTGGAAGAATTAAAGACTTGTTTAATTCAACTCTAATCTCTTCAACTTCATCTTCTTCTTCAACTTGATAAGAAGTAATTGATTGAGAAATTACTGGACACGAATCTGAAATTACCTCATAACGAATCGGCACATCCGAGGTATACTCGTCATCCTCCACAATCAACTCTTCCTCATTATCTCCATAGTCGTCATAAATTGGAGGCTTCGTCCAATCCACCTCAGAATCACATGAAGATGAGACATTCTCATGAAAGATTGCATCATCTGAAATAACTTCAACATCTAACTTACCCGAATAATTCTGCACATCGACCGTGAAACTTGATCCTCCATGACGCTCGATTTCACCGCGGGGATCGCGGTTCTTTAGGATCTCGAACGCGGGCTTCAAGTCACCATCAAAATTCTTGCGAACCTTGAAATCGCGTGCTGCCAAGCGCCGGCTTAGCTTGGCAACTTGTTTCTGCAGGTCCCGCAGCGCTAGGCGCTGGGTTAACACCGCAATCTGCCTCTGTAGATCACGTTGTTGCCTCTGCAGATCTTTTATCATCATAACGTCTTGGACGTTACGTCTCCGTTGGGGGGCTTCCTCAGCCGGAACCTGCCCGCAGCCGCCAAGTCGTCCACGCACCATGGTTATGACGATCTTCTTCCCACGTCGAACTGAGCTCTGATACCAAACTGATGCCGAATTGAATCAAGGCGTGTGGCGAGCAGCGAGAAGCAACGATTTAGAAAGGAAAATCATGAAAAACACTAGGGGAATAACCTCTCTAGGTTCTGAAAAAAACTTCAATAATTCATAGCATATCCAAATCAGTCCACAAGCCGGACTTAAATAGCTTAAAATACTAAATATTCCAAATATGGAAAAAATTCTAAAATTAATGCTAACTAATTATTCTAACCTAATTAAACACTCAGCTAAAAATTTCCACCTAAATTGGGTTCAAATCAAAATCCTAATTATTAAATAAATATACTAAAAATAGAAAACTGAAGATTTCGAGCCTTAAACAGTTGATTTTGGCCAAACTGGGGTGGTGCCCGTGATAAATCACGGGTTCTTTTTAGAACACCGTTTCCACTCGAAATAATGTATAACTTTGCCCAAATCCGGCAACCTTCAATTCTGCCCCTGATTCTGCGTTTAACCCGAAACTGCTTTTCTGGATGCAACTGATTAATTCTCCAGTTTTGTCCTGCATCAGTAATGCAACCGTTAATTACTGACTCTTTAAAAAGTGTTGTGCCTGTCCTTCTAAGTCGATTTGCAGGCTTGGAATTATTTTTTGACTCTTTAATCTATCATCCGCCAAAATTAATTATCAGTTAACTAAAGGCGTTGAAAAGAATAAATGAAGCCACTTGAAGGCTAAGGCAATAACCGTCTAGTTAACTAAGGCGTTCCATTGTTTGCCTTGTCGAATTTATTTTCAGTCTGTGATTTGAAGATGTTTGTGATTTGAAAACAAAAGCACCACCACTCTAATCCTAATTTGTGTATTAATATTTTCAGTCTGTTAGCAATCATAAACCGCCACTCTAATCCTAATTTGTGTTCTCCTTTGGCTGCATTAGTAGATTTTCCATAATGACAGCTTCTTTTGAACAGGTGGGAGAAAGAGGAGTGCAAATGTCTGGTGGACAGAAGCAGAGAATCGCGATTGCAAGGGCCATAATAAAGTCACCACGCATACTCCTTTTAGACGAGGCCGCAAGTGCTTTGGACTCAGAATCTGAGCGAATCGTTCAAGAAGCTCTTGATCAAGCTGCCGTAGGCCGTACCACCATTATCATCGCTCACCGCCTATCTACAATCCGTAACGCTGACCGCATCGCTGTCGTTCAAAACGGCCAAGTCATGGAAACGGGATCTCATGAAAAATTAATACAAGACCAGAATGGGTTGTACACTTCACTGATCCGCCTCCAACAAGCACAAAATCCAAATGAAGATGCTTCATTCCACATTCCTTCAATGGTATCATCTTCAAATGGCATATCAAAAGTAGATGTAAGCAACACAAGCAGTCGCAGACTGCCTTTGGTAAGCAGATCTAGCTCAGCAAACTCTGTTACACGAAGCCAAAGGGTGGATGCTGGTAACATCACTCCACCTGAACAAAATTTTCCAGTGCCATCTTTCCGCAGACTAATAGCTATGAATTTACCCGAATGGAAGCAAGCAATTAGCGGCTGCACAAGCGCAGCTCTCTTTGGGGCAGTTCAGCCACTTTATGCACTTGCAATGGGGTCGATGATATTTGTATATTTCTTGCCTAATCATAGCGAGATAAAAGAGAAGACAAGAAACTATGCCCTTGTTTTTCTGGGCTTGGCGATTTTCTCCATCTTGGTCAACGTGTGTCAGCATTATAGCTTTGCTTACATGGGAGAGTTCTTGACTAAAAGAATCAGAGAGAGGATGTTGTCAAAGATACTCACTTTTGAAGTCGGATGGTTTGACCGGGATGAGAATGCTAGTGGCGCTGTTTGCTCTCGCCTTGCCAAAGATGCTAATGTGGTACGCTCATACTTCTACTTTTTACAAACACGCACTGGTCTAATCTCACACTGCAACATAATTAACTTTCTCATTACTTCGATATTATTGTGGCGTTTTGTGCTAAACCTTAACTTAGTCATGATATGCAAAATTGTATGCCTGCTGAAACTGCTTGTGGACTTTGATAGTTCTGAAGTACTGGACTGGTATTTTCATGCTTTTACACATTTACTTGCATACATTACTAAGTCGCAAAGATAACCTGATACTCTTAAATGGAAGTAAAAGAATTAACATGGCAACCGTTTATCCTATGATGTTCATGCAGAAGAACTTAGTTGTTTCTCACAGACCTCTTAGTAACCAATAACCATATTTTGTTATTTTAGGAATGTCATAAAAGGCACACACTTAAAGTTGCATGGACGCTTGCTTTAACGGCTATGTACAAGTTCTTAGACGCTTGTTTTATCCCACGAATCTTAAGGTTCTGAATCTCATGTATTAAATTTTTCCCGTAAAATGTATTAGTCTGGATCTTGGACAAATATTACAGTTCTTATGGAATAGTGAAGTAGCTGAGTATTACGTGGACTCTGATTTCCAGTATTTTGCATTGTCTTAACTAGTACAAAGCATGTCATATTATCTCTCACTGTTTGCAAGACCGACGCTATGGACACTGATATCTGATAAAGACTCTTGAAACCTAATCACTTTCCAGTATGTTAACCTAGTCACTTTGTTTCCAGTATGTTAACCTAATCACTTTTTGTGCCAAACCTAATCACTTAACCCATCTGCAGGTGAGATCTTTGGTGGGTGATAGAAGTGCACTTATCATCCAAACCGTCTCAGCAGTAGTATTAGCTTTTACCATGGGACTGATTATCGCATGGAGGCTCGCCATCGTCATGATAGCTGTCCAACCCCTGATTATCGTTTCTTTCTATATGAAGAGAGTAATGCTGAAGAACATGTCAAGGAAGGCAATGAAGTCCCAAGACGAAAGCAGCAAGCTCGCTGCTGAAGCTGTTTCCAATCTGAGGACTGTAACAGCCTTCTCTTCCCAAGCCAGGATTCTCCAAATGCTTGAGAAGGCTCAAGAAGGCCCAAGGAGAGAAAGCATTCGCCAATCGTGGTTTGCAGGGATTGGGCTTGGTACTTCCCAAAGCCTCACATCTTGTACTTGGGCTCTAGACTTCTGGTATGGGGGCAAACTCATAGCCCAGGGCTACATTGGAGCTAAAGAACTCTTTCAAACCTTCATGATTCTAGTGAGTACCGGTCGGGTCATTGCAGATGCTGGAACCATGACAAATGACCTCGCCAAAGGAACTGACTCTATCAAGTCAGTCTTTGCTGTGCTAGATCGCAATACTCTTATAGAGCCTGAGGACTCAGAAGGTAGCAAGCCCGAGAAACTAACAGGCCTTGTGGAGCTCCACAACATTGAATTTGCATATCCTGCTAGACCTGATGTGATCATCTTTAACGGTTTCTCCATCAGAATCGAAGCAGGTAAATCAACCGCATTGGTGGGTCAAAGTGGGTCAGGAAAGTCAACAATTATTGGATTGATCGAGCGATTTTATGACCCACTCAGGGGAGCGGTGAAAATAGACGGCCGAGATGTACGATCATACAGTCTCAGGTCACTGAGGAGACACATTGCTCTTGTTAGTCAAGAGCCGGCACTGTTTGCTGGTTCCATTCGCGAGAACATCATATATGGATCATCATCAGAAGGCAAGGTTGATGAAGCAGAAATCATTGATGCAGCTAAGGCAGCGAATGCTCACGATTTCATTGCTGGTTTGAAAGATGGGTATGATACATGGTGGAGACAGAGGAATACAACTATCTGGTGGCCAGAAGCAGCGTGTTGCAATTGCTAGGGCTATACTGAAGAACCCAGCAATCCTATTGCTAGACGAAGCCACAAGCGCACTTGATAGCCAGTCGGAGAAGATTGTCCAAGACGCGCTTGAGCGTGTGATGGTAGGGAGGACAAGCGTAGTGGTGGCTCACCGGCTGAGTACCATACAAAACTGTGATATGATTGCAGTGCTGGAGAAAGGAAAGGTAGTTGAAAAAGGGACTCATTCCTCTTTGTTAGGCAAGGGACCAAGTGGAGCTTATTATGGTCTCGTTAGCCTGCAGAGAACGCACGGCGACACGCCCACATAGTAAAAGAATGGTAATAAAGACTGGGCGAAATGATTATTTACGGTTAAAAAGAATTTTCATGTAACACCGGTTTTTTGAACTTAATATAGAATATCACTCGATTTTCTTCTTCTTCGATAAACATGTTTCTCTGGTTTATTTTCTGATGTATTTGGATAAGAAGATACCTTCTGTTAACCCACACGGATCGTTAGATTGACTTTCTGGAATATAATGGGGAGATAAATGCAAATACTAGAAACTATGAGAAGGGCTGAAGTGTTAAATTTACATAGAAAATAGAATGTAGTAGTATTAGTTAAGATTACCGGGACTTGAGTAGCAATTAGAGCTGACGTGGTTGTTCCATTCAACCAACATTTTTCTGAAACCACAATCATAGGCTGGCTTTAGAGCTTGGCCAAGAGCATAGGCCTCGGCAATCAGAGAGTTCCGGTTGAAGGGGATCGGGAAAGCCAATTCTAAGATGAAATCGCTGTACTCATTCCGAATCACTGCTCCGCCGCTCGCTTTCTCTTGGTTCACCAAAATGTCTGCATCAACGTTCATTTTGAGACGACCTGGAGGAGGTGGTTCCCATCGCCGGAGTCTTGAGATTCGTAGCTGGACCTGCATTCACACCCCTGAAACCAAGATAAGTATTATCTTTAAATTTAACATTTGCAGTTAACAAATTCTTTTTTCTAAGTCAGGAATG
This sequence comes from Linanthus parryae, assembly GCA_023055425.1. Taxonomy (NCBI): domain Eukaryota; kingdom Viridiplantae; phylum Streptophyta; class Magnoliopsida; order Ericales; family Polemoniaceae; genus Linanthus; species Linanthus parryae. The sequence continues at coordinate 8,511,095 of JALGPY010000012.1, forward strand.
TTTATGTTCCAAACCTTTTTCCAGAACAGATATGGAGATGTGATTGTGTATGGATTTTCATGTTGGTAGCCCTCAAGACTGATACAGGAAAGGGAAACAAAATACCCTGTTTTAACAGTATAATCAACATAAGAGGTCTGTGATCATACAAGTTTAACAGGTTTGAATGGGAGCTTAGAGGAATTTGCAAAGTAGCAACAGCCTCATCCTCAGCAAAGTGACAATTAATGAGATTTATATTCCAAGAAAAATATGGGTTAAGCCAGTCAGAGACTTTGGCAGAATAACACAGAGACCCCATCCTTCCAACAAAATGTTTTTTTATCCAAGTCATTCCCCCACCAAAATTTTACAATGAGATTATGAATTCCAATGCTGAAAGTAAATGGTAAACGAAAGACGGACAGGGGGGGGGGGGGGGGGTTGGTATGACTTATAAGTCACTCATAAGTTAGTTCCGGATTATAAGTTGAAGACAACTTATTTGTGGTGTTTTGTGTGGACTTATAAGTCAAAATTTTGGATTTGGACTTATAAGTTCATAGTGTAAAAAAGAGACTAAGAAAAAGTTGGAGTCTCTATTTTAGAACTTTTTTCAGATATGTGGTATAAAGACCATATTGTCCCCACTCTTTATTTTTAATTACATGGCATTTAACTACTTATTTCACATCTGGTAATCTACAGGATCTATTTTGTTGTTTTAGCCATGTGTTTTTCCTTATTTGTTGTTGTTTGTTCTCTAATGTGTGCTACTCTCTCATTTATTAATGTAAAAAATTAAGCACTAATGTTGGGTAAATTGAAACAAGAATTTCTCCTCCCAAAAAAAAGAAACTGAGAATTGAGTTCAACGAAAATAATATATAAACTAAACAATTTCAGAAACTGTTAATAGGGGATAAATACAACATATGCCTAGCTTCGTCATTTGTAGTTTACTGTTTTATTAATTATTCGTTTCATTTGCGAAATCTATTACTATTAGTTTATGTAATTTAATTATGCAACATGTTTTAAGATGGCAGTCAGACATTAGAAATGATATAAATTTTTAGTTAAAATCATCAATTATGTGGCTGGTAGTAAACACATCAAGGGCATAATGGTAATCAACAACTAAACAACAAATTTGATTTATTAATTGCTTTTCAGTTGCAAAACTTTTTCACCAAACACACACAACTTGTTTCTTAAACTTTTTCGTCACATACTTTTTTGACATCAACTTATAAGACAACTTAAGTTGCAAATAAGTCATAACAAACTCCCCTATGATACAAGTAGGCATAGCCTGAATAACAGATTTTGTATGGACGTCTTTACTTATTGGGGATAAAATTTTCTCTTTCCAACAGTTAATTTAGTCCATATTTTATTTCAATTTTCTGAAACACTTGTTTTTTTTCTTATTAAGGTGGGTAGGCCCAAGTTAATATCATATTTAGAGGCAGGAATGATTTGGAAAATTTGGCAACAAACCTCAGTTTAAATTTTTGAGCAAAAAACAATAGCTGACATATTTTTATTTATATGTTGACCGGACACAGTATTAATAATGAATATAATTAATAGTGATAGCATTCTCCAAAGTCGCTTTTGAAAATAGAATACAGTCGCCAGCAAAATGAAGATGGGTGACATTAGGGGAGTTCCTACTAGCTTTAACACCTTGTAATTTATAAGTGGAGACAACATGAGAAATAAGGCTTGATAAATCCTCCGTACATATTAAGGAAAGTCAGGGGGAAATGGTGAGTTTGGGAATGCTTCTGCTGCCAGCACAACTGCTTTCCGTTAGCAGAAGCAGTTTTAGTGTGTTTGGTAAAAATAAAATTTATGTTTTTTCGGACAGTTTCTGCTGTCCCACAACAGTTTTCAGGAAGCAGGGGGGAGATACTTTTCTAGAAAGTGCTTCTGATTAATTTATCTGCAAATGATTTTAACCTTACAATTTTTTTTTAAATATCAATAGTTATCTTTTCGGAAATGATACTTGTCATATATTTTAGTCATTTTACCCTCTCACAACAACTTCACAGTTGATTTTACCAAACACAAAATTACTATATCAATATATCACAACAGCTTTTACGTAATATTTACCAAACAACATTTTATCAAAAATTCACAGCAGCTTTTCCATAGTATTTTCACACAACAGCTTTCTAGCACCGCCACAGCATTCCCAAACTAGCCTTAAGAGGGTCGCCCTAGAATATCTCGAGTAGGAACAAATTTATCAGTAAGATGGTCATTTATTAAAATATTAAAAGAAACTGATGTAACACAAGACATACTTTAATTTATAATAGTTATTGGAAAGCCCAATTTAATTAGCACATTTGAAGGTACTGCCACTCAATCCTATCATAGGCTTTGGACATGTCCAGTTTTAGTGAAAAGGAATCGGTTTTAGATTGCTGATTATGAATAGTGTGAAGGGTTTCGATATTTTTTAATCTGTTATAGAATTATCAGAAATCAGGCGACCTTTAATATAAGCAGATTGAGTAGGGTATATAATAATAGGCAATACTGATTTTAAACGGTTAGCAAGAGCTTTTGATGTGATTTTATACGAAATGTTACATAAGTTCATGGGGCAAAAAATCCGAAACTAATTTAGAATTTTTCAACTAAGAAATGAGAGCTATGCATGTTTCATTTATGATAGAAAAATCCCCCACCCCCTGTTTAGGAAATCTATGCACATATCAATCACATCTTTACTCACTATAGACCAATAGTTATAATAAAACATAGCTAGTAGCCCATCCTGCCATGGAGCCTTTAGAAAACCTAGGGAATATAAAGCTTCAATAATTTTTTTGAGAAGAAAGCTTCAATAATTTCATGCTCTTGAAGAGGTCTATTGAGCATACACTACAACAGATCCTGCTTTCAGTGATCAGTTTCATTCCGACTACCAGAATTATGGTCTTTAAAAGCAGTAAAAATAGTCTTTTTTATCAGTTAGTCGTCTGGCTTGTCGTCTTTTAGATTTTTAAAGACCAGCTGTGTTTCTGTCTTGGGGAAACGACTAGTCACCCGAAATAAAAAATCATCAACGACTTGCAGTTTTGTCGGGAATGGATCTAAACAAAAATTTGACCAAACTTTTGGCGGTAAATGAAATGTTTGCTAAATTTTGAAGAGGGAAATGAAATTTCCGCAAGTGTTGGAGGCAAAATCAAATCATACCAAAAAAATTAATTCACCCTATCTGCTGGCCAACTAACAACTCCCCGCCATTACTCCCATTTTCGGCCTCCATATCGAATTCACCTAGCTATCGAAGAACCCTAGCTAACTCATCATCTTCCACTCGCCACCACCGCCGGCTCTCCCTCTCTCTCTCTCTCTCTCTTTCCGCACAACCGCGGTCCTCTCGCCACCACCGTCTTTCTTCTTTCCCGAATCGATCGTTCTTCATTCCGATTGACTCAATCGGGCACCAGCTAGTTCAAATCTGAGAATGGAGTTTTGGCGCAGGACGAGAAGTTCCATGTCTCACCATTCACAAACATCTTTCCTTAGCACTGGTCTGACACTCTCTCTCTCTCTTTCTCAACCTCAATTTGGCTTCTAAGTTTCTATTGATTATACATGCGCTTTTCAATTTGGGTTCTGAATGGTGGCTTGAGCTCAGATCTAACAAGCCATTTTCATTTCTATGACTTAAAAGGAGCAATTTTACTGTGATATATGTATTTGTAGGCCGGGCTACATCTTTCATGCTTATAAATTGTATGTGCTTTAATTTTACTGTGATATATGCTAACATTTTAACTATGGGTAAATCCTGTGTTCGGATCTGCTAGCTGAGTGTAGAATGTATATATATATATATATATATGCTGTTAACTGATTGGAAAGTGTGTATTTATGGGCTGAATGATGTATCTATGCGGCAACATACGTATATGAATGTGTGTTTGTATATATAATTTTTCTAGTAGAATGTGATGTGGATGAAACTGAGGTAGCTGAAAATGTGCATGTCTCCCAATTTATGTGTACGGTATGAAGTTTTTAAGTACCCTATGTCACTGCTGCAAGTTCATAATCTGATGTGTCCAAACATTTAGTTGTGTAAGAGGCCATGATAATATGGATCTATCGAATTCACTCATTGAAGCTGTTAGAGTGTAATATGCCAGGCAAGGCAAATTTGTTTTTGCAACATGTTGTTGTCATCTCGTATTTGTTAATGAGTACTGATCCGATCCTCTTCATGCTCACTGAAGAGGCCGTTATGATATGGGTCGTTCGAATTCACTCTGTAGCCGATACAGTGTCAAGATATGCATGGTACGGCAATATCCTTTTGCAGCCTGTGATCATGGATGTGTTATCTGGTTTTTATGAGTACAGATCTGAGCCCATTTCTGTATATCCCTCCGTTCATGCCATGTTTGTTATTTTTTATTATATATTTCCTCCGTTCAACCTCTATATTCTGCCGGTTCTTGCGAAGGTCATTTTCACCCGCTGATAATGTTGGCAATTTAATGCAAACATTTGTGCATGGAAATCGGGTCAAAGTGGCCTTCGCAAGTCCCGACATTCGGTAGTAGATGAACGGATGAATTTCCAATTAATGAATGCCAGTTCATTAATAAGTCATTTTATTGCAAAAGAAAATTGTCAATTAATAAAAATAAGAGAAAGATGTGAGATAAATTACAGAAAATAACATTACATAAAAGTCTTGACCTTGTTGCAAGGTGTACTTGTGAAGGGCATTTTGACCAGCTGAATGTTGGCAAAATGATGCAATCATTTGTGTTCCTCCAAATCGGGTCGAAATGTCCTTCACAAGTACTTGTAGACTATAAAGGATGAAATGTTTGAGTTAGAAACGAATAATATTTTGGTTCACTTCAAGTCTATGTTATGGCTTAATGCTTCGGCCGCTTGGGAAGTTATGAATGATCACATGAATGAAAATATGAAATATATTAGATATCTTAAATGGATCAACGTTGAGCTGTGTTTGGAGGTGCTCCATCTTTCATGATTCTAAATTGGATGAGGTGCATTGTATCATAAATAACTGTTGCTTTCAAGATATTAGTGGATGTTAATTCAAGATACTAGTTGTCATGAGTACTGATTTGGGCCTCTTCATGATATTATGATGTTCTTCATGCTCACTGCTTGCTGACTGTAAGAGGCCGTGATGATATGGATCGTTCGAATCTACTCTTTGTAGCCGATAGAGTGTGATATGCATGGCAAGGAAAAATTCTTTTGTAGCCTGTGATCATCGATCTCTTATCAGGTTTTCATGAGTACAGATCTGAGCCTCTTCATTCTCACCGAAGAGGCGATGATGATATGGATCTATTGAATTCACTCGTTGTAGCCCATAGAGTGTGATATGCATGGCTTAAGGCAAAATCCTTTTGCAGCCTGTGATCATCGATCTCTTATAGGCTGGTTTTAATGTGTACTGGTCTGAGCCCCTTTTTTGTTATTTATCCGAAATGGTCAAGTTTTTCTTGTGCAGTACTGATATGAGCCTATTATTGCTGTTTATGATGTTCATTATGCGCGCTGCTTGGTTAGTGCTTGGTTACTGTAAGAAACCCTGATGATATGGATATATATCTAATTCACTCTATTATTACATGTGTGTCAGTAACGACAGAAAAATTCCCACCCTTTAAAGAGGATGAGGTCATCAGTGCTCTCACACGACGGCCTCCAATGTATTTGAATGCTCCAGTGGTCGCCTCTGATTCAGAGGATGAAAAGGATGACCCACCGAAACTGACTGTATCCCAGGAATGCATGAAGCCTACAGCTGAATGTGAAAGGAAAGTCGACCTACTTGAAGGTAACATAATTGTTGAAGTGCATGTGGAAATCTTCAAAGGAATGGGTGAATCTGTCGATTAGAGAACAACAGATGTGGGGGGCAAAGGAAAAGGAACCAGAAGAAGCTAGATGCTGCTATCGTTGTTTTAGCTTTTGCTTATTTTCTGTTATATATGTAATATTGAATCATTGCATGTAACTATTCGGGAAACATTTTCTGTGACAGATATTTGAACAATGCTAGCTATGTGTAACTACTACTAGTGTGTTATATATTAACTTATATTCATGTTCAAGGACCGTACTACTTTTTGATAATTAGGTAAAATCTAAAATGTTCACATATGTCATCAACAAGATTCGAACTTGGGTCAACTTTGTGTAAAAAATATAAACTTCCACAAACCAATATACGATTATTGAAATTGCATTAAAATATGCAATTAGTTGAGATAACTCTAGAGTTCTCTTTAAAAAAAATTATTGCTAATAAAAAACGGGCCCTCGCCGGATTGGGGGCCTAAAGCGGCCGCCTCGGCTGCCTTACTATAGAGCCGACCCTTTTTTGTAATTTAACTGTATAGGTTATGCATGGTATACGTACTTATATACATATATGTACGTGGTAGACCCTAAACCCCTCGTATTGAGGTAAGAAGGCAACTCTCATGTGAACGGTCAACTATTAGTTCTCGACCTAGTCAAACATCTAGGTTGGACAAATGTGAGTTGTAGTCCACTCCACAGTCAATGCATGGTCTATTATGCGGTAGGCCATGATAGCATTATCGATTCTTACCTTAATTTAGAACCAATATTTCGATTGTCTTATAACCTGTATATTCCACGAACAATGTCCGTGTCAGTTTCTAAAGCAAAGTGAAATTTGTTTGAAACTCCGGAAAAGAACTGCTATGAAAAAAATACATTTGCAGGGAAGGGAACTTGCATTACAATGAAACTTTCGGAGGAAAATATAATTAACTAAAGTATTTGTTGGGTAGGGGAATACAACTACATCCAAATATAGGGGAGGAAAATACATTGAATCAAAATAATTCGTAAGGGATTCAGTTAAACAAAATGCCACATCGACTAGTTGCTCCCCACTCATTCCTCAACCCTTATCCACAATCAAAGAGCTCTCTGAAGCTCTTCCCGCGACCACTCACTCAACTCCCCTGCCGATGGAACCAATGAATGTCTTCGGAACGGCGACAACTGTTGCGCCTGAAGGTCATCGGAGTGTTGATTCAAGAACTCACGGAGTCAATATTGGCTTAGCCTCAAGTACGGTCGGTTTGGACTAACTTCTCTCAAACTCTCGTACATTAGTAGCTGTTGTTGTGTTCTTTTCTTAATTCGTGGTTTATCAGGTCGATTCGTGCTATAGATCTGCAATTCTGTATGTGAATGCATTTGTTCGGACTAGTATTGTTGTATTTCGGGGTTTGGTATTCAATTGGATTAGGGATATCATTATTTCTATAGTTGGGTACTTACTCTTCAGTTAGGGTTGGTCCGAAAAAACCTGTCGAATTTATCCTTCTGTGTTGGGCTGAGTGTTTGTTCTTCATGGTGATGTTGTCAAACTTCTGATTTTGGGGCATTCAAGTATTTGTTTGCTAAATGCATTTGGCCAAATCCCAATTGAAAACTTGGTGCTAAGACTGGGATGAGCAACTAATTTTATCTGTAACACATAATTAACACATAATTGATAATTGTAATCTATTATAAATTTAATCTCTAAAGGAGTATGATTCAATGATTGGAAACTAGAATAATTACTTTATTTTATATATAATAACTTTAAATTGCTAATGCAGATTATTAGTTAAACAATTAGTTGTGACTTATGAGCATTGATCAAGTCCCTTTTTGGGAAAAATATTTAATACATGGGGAATAAGCATATATAGAGATGACTAGGAATATTTTAGGAATAAATAAAACAGCTAGCATATATAAAAAACGTCAAATAAAACCACAATACAGGGGAAAAAAACCACCCCTTACAACCTCAAACCACAACCCCCTCCTCAAAGCATGGGAGAGATGTTCAAAAACCATTGTTCAACATTAAATTGAAAAACATGATTATTAAAGGGATTCAACACAGAAAATTAAAGCAACGACAGATGAGCGATGACAGAGGAGCTTTGTTGGCAGAACTGTTCCCATTCTCCAGCTTCACCTGTGGCTCCGTTAGTTCCTACCAGCCTGCACTCATGGAAACACACATGCATTCATAACTAGTGATTATGAGTTTCACATCTCTAAAACATAGAGATTAATGTACATATATATATGTGCTAAGTCATGTGATTGAAAAATTAAAGAACTACTAGCTTTGGTGTTCATCAAACCTGGACTGAGGCATGTATCTCTTGCTGAGACACAACAATGACATCCACCTGCACCTCATTTGGCTCCCACAGTATCCAAAAACCGCCACCAAATCCATATGGATCAGCAACAAAACATCTCTCAAAGCCAAGAGAGGCACAAATGCATCTGGCCCTGTCCCCAGACATTTCGGTTTCAGTTACACAGACAATGTTTGGCTTGTACCTGCCAACCAGAGCCATGCAGTTGCTTCTAAAAGCACCAGTGCTAGAATCCTTACCATTCCAGAGAAGAAATCTCATGGTAAATTTAGACACCCTCACTCCGTCCATCAGCCCCCCCTGGTGCCCTTCTTCTTTGGTCTGCCACCGTTGCTCTGATCTCCTCCTCCTCTACCACATCCATCATATTTCCGCCTTCCTCCAAGAAGCCCCCCTTCTGTAGGACCATATGAAGGTATTCCCCTGAGTTGATCCGAATGTTTCCCGAATACTCTAGTATCCAGGTTGCCTTGTAGTCCTCCATCATTACATGCATTGCTTCTCCAATGTCGGATGAAAACTGGACGATGTACTAGAGGTTCGAGCTCAGCCTCTCATCTGCTGTCAAAATCAGGTTGTCTGAAACAACGTCGCCTGCCACCCTTGCTTCCTCCTCTTCCATCATCAGATTGATTTGAGCAGATGTCCAACTAAACTGTTCAAGGAGGCTGTTGAGGCTCCATTTCTCTACGATCCATGTTGTTGGGGCCTTCACGTGAGTCAAGATGGTGGCCATGTTTGTTCTGGGAGATGGTATGAGTAGGAGAGGAATGCACCAAGTATTGGTGATCACAAATTGCTCTCTTCTCTCTTTACAGGACCAACCCGGTCTCCTTTTACCTGGAGCATCCTCCAAATTGACATGAGGTAATGTGTTGTCCCCTAATATTGACAAGTCTGGCAGAATATAAACTTTATCTGGGATGAAAGGTTCTATCAATGGATAAAGTCTGTAGGCTTTTGTTTTATACTCACTATATAGGTTTAGACTGCAGCAAGATCATGGAGGAGGTGGGGGGTTACAAGAAGATGTAGAGTTAGAAGATGGAGATGTGGGGTAGTTAGTGGAGGTTAATTACTGCATGTTTTCAAGGGCTGTTTCAAAATTAGCTACTGCTCCTGAAATAACTGCTATGGATTTTTTTTGGACGCAATAATAACTGAATATTATTGCTTGTTCATAAGCGCAAGAATCACGGGAGTTTGAAAACATGTAAGTGTGTCAGGGTGGTGATTGTGCACAAGAAGCATGAGATGTGTGTGCATGTGACCTACTATCATGCCAAGAATAATCATTCTTAGGAAAATAATCACCATTATTGTAAGCACGCTCACGTATGGAACGCATTGATTCCCTAGAATGATTTTCATGACTAGTAAATGCATAGCAGTAAGGATGTGAAGGAACGTTAGGCCTCTCACAAAGTCCAAAATATTCATGAGACATATTTTCGAGTAAGTAGATGAGAACTACTTGATGAGAGGTATTCCTCACACTTAATAGATTTTCATGAGAGGTATTCCTTACACTGAATAGTAGTAAGGATGTGAAGGAACGTTAGGCCTCTCAAAGAGCAATAGATTTTCATTCATCATACTTGAATCCAACAATTGTTTTCACCAATTCAACCTCACAACTTGATTCAAATACACAAAACTAAGAAATAATCACTTCCAAATACTTCCTCCGTAACGTCTCTTTCTCTACGTTTTGACTTTTATCACTATTCACTGGGTCACTTTGACCCGGTGATTTGGATAGCAAAATGATGCAATTTTTTGATAATCTTTTCAAGGTGTTGAAGAGTAAAAGTTACTCTATACTACGGTGAAAAACTTATCAGATAATTGAATCGTTTTGCTATCCAAATCACCCGGTCAAAGTTACCCTGATACGATGCAAAAAGTCAAAGCGTAGAGAAAGACGCGTTACGGAGGAAGTACAAAACTAAGCTACCAAAATGAAGAAAATATGAAGAACTAAACTACCAAGTCACCCAAGAAACTGCTTCTGCTACTGTTGCAGTGAAGAACATGTCAAGAACACTACAGCAGCAGGACAGAGCACTGCACACCTAAATAGAGCACTAAAAGTTTCACCAAGAACAGTCTAGAAATCCGACTGAAAACTACCTCCTCTCTCCCTCTCTTCCTCTTTCTGGGTTCTTAGCACTTATATAGCTCAAGAAAAACCCATAGGTGGGCGAAATCGGAGAGAGAGAGAGAGGAGAAATAGAAACCCATAAGAGAGCACTGTGAGCCGAATGGGTTTGGAGAGAGCTTCTTCATTCTGCAAACTTGGCTTATATAGACTTGGTAGATGGATTTTTTAGCCTCCAAGGGACAATCTAAGCTCTCCAATTGGTATCAAACACTCTCTGACGTTGATTTTAGCTTCATCATCAAGAACCCTAGCTTTTGGGGATTTCTTTGTTACTTCGTTTTGGGCCGAATTGAAAGGTGGGTTAGGTAGAGCGTAGGATGAGAAAAAGATTGGAAAAAATGTGGAGCGATTTGGTGAAGGTTTGGTCCGGTTTTGGAGGCTAGCAAGAGCTTCGTCGAAGCATCAATGGACGTTAGGGTATGTTCTGCGTGTTCCAGCGACGGGGAGAGAGTAAGAGACACGATTGTCTCAAATATTTTGGCCGAAATGCAAAAAGGACCCCCTAAGTTTGCTGATATCTTTTAAAATACCCCCAAATCATCTTTAAACGTTTGAAAAATGGCAACTCCACCCCGATTCCGTTAAAAACTCTACATAACAGCCCTTCAAACTTTAAGGAATCATCACGTAGAACCCCCTCTCCGTTAAAATGACTTCTAATAAGCCCTCCGATGTAACTTTGGCCTTTTGAATTGGTCCCTTGACTTATTAAACTATACTTTTTGGCCTCTGTGTTCAAATATTCTTCCAATTAAGTCCTCCAAGGTTTCTTAATTCATCGTTTAAGCTACCACTAGCTAGCCTCCTCTATTCGAAAACACGTCTTTGCCTACAAAACAAGATAGAAACAACCAAAACTACGAAAACAAGCATAAGTCTAGAAAGGGAGATAAAATAGCTAAATTACACATATTAGAAAGTTATTAAGAGTTCATTAACATACTAAAACATGCAATTCTAAGTCAATAACAGTTGGCATCGTTATATTCTGACTACATGAAGCAACATCTTTGTGATCATTCCATGCATCACAATGCTGCATCAAGACAACCAGAATATAACGAAATCAACCTTGTGGAGATTGTTGACATTGACATTCTTTCCCACAATGAAAACTCTATATAGGTGAATGATAGGTGTAGTGAAATGGACAGTAGAATCCGTTGTGTTCTTGCCCCCTCCAGAAGCTTCTGTGTGACCATTCAATGCATCACAGCGCTTCCGCAAGGGGGCGAGAACATAACTGACTCTTGACATCCACATGCTTGCCCAGAATCTAAACTTCAATTATCTGCATGGATGTAAGGTGGAGTAAATGGACAGGCTGTATGCTCAGGTTTTTTACACAGTGGGGAACCTGGGGGTTAGGAGAAGATGGAGTGGTGGGGGGGGGGGGGGTTAATCGATTAATAAATGTTGGTTCAAAAATGTGGTTTCAGAGTAAACATTGATGGGTTTAAAGATGTGGTTGCAGAGAGCTGGTTTAGAGATTAGTGCAGCAGGTATAGGCTCATGAACTACCTCATTGATTAGGGGTGGCAACATTACAAAATTATACTAACTTTTTTTCCAATCACTTATTTCAGGTACAATTTGCATGTTATATAACATTGATACTAGTAGTATATATTAGCGCCTTATGTGATTTCCAAAAATACCAGGCCAGAATTCTCCAAAATATTTGCAGAGTATTTCGTTGAAGGATGAGTTGTGTTTCCAATAGAGGTAAATTACCCTGCAATACTTTACATCATATGTATGTTCCTCGCATTTGAAAATCGTAAACGGGACCCTTGCGTGGTGTGGGTGGAGGCTCCTGCCAGGTGGAAGCTATGCATGGAAAACGCACTAAAATACTCACTATATTGTACACTTCCACTGCTGTACGCTGAATATTGCTCGCTCGAGACCCCTGCGTGGTGTGGGTGGAGACTCGTACCCGGTGGAGACCATGCATACAATTCACACACTGCACGCACAATATTATATGTACACTGTATTCGCTCAGAAGTTATGGAAAGTTTATCGGTATAGTTGAATTGAGACGAGGGCTCCCTGAGAGCTGAAAATTGCATTTGACAATGTCACTGTTGCGCCTTCTTCCGGCAGTGGTCCATTGTTATCTGTGTGAATAAGATTTAAGAATGTGCATTTTGTATAAGATTTCTTACCAGGGTATTGTTGCTTCTCTGAATAGATCTGCAGTTTCTTTCCAGTGTTCTTCTCTGGTTCTTTCTCTGTAGCTTTTCATTTTCCTTTGTCAGCTTTTGTAGGCTTCTTCTTCTTCACCTTCTTAGGACTAGCAATCTATTCCCCTGGCTGTTCTCAGGGGCAGACTGATCTGTCTTCTTCTTCTTTCTAGAAGTTGGAGTCTGATCTTTCTTGATCTTCTTATTTGGAGGAGAAGGAGCCTTTTCGGCACTTGGGGTTCTGGAGCTGGAATCATCACTAAGAGTTTGAACCTCTTCCTCAGCAGTCTTCCTCTTCTTTTCAAAAACTTTCTTTGAACCTCCAACCATCTTGATTCTATTAGAAGTTCTTCTCGTGCTCATTAGGGTTTGAGGGTACAGAAGAGAGAGGCATGAGTGATACGAAAGAGAGAGAGAGGAAGAGAAGGAAAGAGATAAATACTGAAGAGTTCGAGTTTGAAAAGGAAAACAGAATATTTCCAAATCTTTTAATATGTGCACAATCAGTTAAATTCAAAATTGTGTGTGTGTCGTGGGAAAGGAAATAATATAATACTAATTTGGAACGTAAATAATTTTAAAATTTAAACAATATTGAGCAATAATCTACGGAGATAACACCCAACATTGAAAGATCCAATTTATTGACTAAGTAGCATACCAACGTATTTTCAAGGCTTTGGAAAGAATTTCAAGGCCTTGAAAAGCTATCCTACTGAAGCAGATAAAAACAAGGTTTTGAAAAGATTTTCAAGGCTTTGAAAAGATTTTCAAAACTTTGAAACACACAATACTTACCTGAAACTTACCTGATACTCTCCCTAAACCAATGCTTCCTTATTTAGCATGCCCAATTCTAATCTGAAGGCTAAGAATCTATCTTCTGGCAGTGGTTTAGTGAAGATAATTTCCAATTGCATGTTGGTAGACACAAATTCCAAAGTAACATCACCTTTATCAGCATGATGTGTGATGAAATAGTGTCTAACATCTATGTGTTTAGTTCTTGAGTGCTTAACTAGATTCTTTGTAATTGATATTGTACTGGTGTTGTCACATTTGATAGGTATATCTCTAAAATCAAATCCAAAATCTCTTATTTGTTGAGATATCCATAACACTTGTGAATAGCAAGCTCCACCTGCTATGTATTCAGCTTCTGCTGTTGATAAGGCTACTGAATTCGGCTTCCAAGAAATTGGCAGCACCCTGATTTGCTTTTTCTATGAACTTTGTAACCTGCAAAGTCAACATCTGAATAGTCACACAAAGAGAAATTAGATTGTTTAGGATACCAAAACCCTAAGTCTTTGGTACCATTGAGATATCTAAAAATTCATTTGACAACAACCAAGCGTGATCTTAGGATCAGCCTGAAATCTAGCACACATACAAACACTAAACATGATATCTGGTCTACTTGCAATGAGATATATGAATAATACAATCATACCTCTATACTCTTTTACATTCACACTTTTACCAGTTTTATCCTTGTCTAAGGACAGTATAGAGCTGATAGGGGTTTTGGCTACCTTTGACTGAGACATATTTTACTTGTTTAACAAATCATTGGTATACTTGTTTTGATGCAGAAAGATTCATTTCTTCATCTGATGTATATGAAGTCCAAGAAAGAAGTTTAGCTCTCCCATCAAACTCATCTCAAATTCTCTGCTCATAAGACTTGAGAAATCCTTGCAAAGAGAATCATTAGCAACTCCAAATAGAATATCATCAACATATACTTGAACTAATAGAATATATTTCTCATGAGGCTTTATGAAACGGGTTTTATCTACTAATCCTCTTTAAAATTATTTTCAAGTAGAAACTTTGTCAGTCTTTCATACCAAGCCCTTGGAGCTTGTTTCAAACTATAAAGATCTTTGTCAAGTTTACAAGCATGATCTGGAAACTCATCTTTACAAAACCAGGAGGTTGAGCAACATAGACTTCTTCTTGCAAATATCCATTTAAAAAGGCACATTTCACATCCATTTGAAAAAGTCTCATATTTTTGTGAGATGCAAATGCAAGTAACATTCTAATTGCTTCTAACCTTGCAACAGGAGCAAAAGTCTCCTCATAATCAATACATTATTCATGGTTGTAGCCTTGAGATACCAGTCTTGTTTTGTTTCTAATTACCTTACCATTCTCATCTAACTTGTTTCTGAATACCCATCTGGTGCAAATGAGAGACTGATCTTTGGGTGGAGGAACTAGTTTCTAAACCTTATTCCTCTTAAATTCATTGAGTTCACATTGCATTGCAATGATCCAGTCTACTTCTTTTAATGCTTCTTTCACATTATTAAGCTCCATGAGAGAAACAAAATCATTGAAGGCACATATGTTCTTCAATTGTGATCTTGTCTGTGTACCAGTGGATGGATTAGATATAATGTTGTCAACTGGATGAGATGGATTTTTTTTTGAATCTCTTCATTGGTGTCCATAGTTCAGGTTCTCCAGGAAGCTTCTCAGGTCTTTGAGAACTTGAAGTAGTGGCTTGTTCACTTTTGATTCTCTTGATGTTCTTTTTCAAGGCTTTGAGACTCGTTTTCAAGGCCTTGAAAATTCCTTCTGTTTTCTTGCGAGCTTTCCTTGGAACCATTTGAAGTCTCTGCTTCATCTTCTTACTCATGCTTGTTTAAATTCAAGTCTGCAAAACTGTCACTCAAAGAACCATCATAGCTTTCATAAAGTTTATGAATACTTTCTTCAACAATCTTGGTTCTCTTATTATAAATGCTATAAGCTTTGCTGGTCTGTGAATAACCAAGAAAGATACCTTCATCACTTCTAGCATCAAACTTACCAAGATTGTCCTTACCATTATTGTGAACATAACTAGTGCAACCAAAAGGTTTGAAGTAAGATATGTTTGGCTTTCTTTCTTTGAAAAGCTCAAAAGGAGTCTTCTTCAAGATAGGATTAATCAGGCACATGTTAAGTATATAGTTGGCAGTGTTCACAGCTTCTTCCCAAAAGGATTTTGGCAATTTTTTCTCCAGAAACATTGTCCTTGACATGTCTTCAACAGTCATGCTCTTTCTTTCAACAACACCATTCTGTTGAGGAGTTCTAGGAGCAGAGAAGTTGTGACAAAAAATAAATCAAACTCAAGTTGATCAGATTCTCTACCATGATCACTTCTAATAGAAGCAATAGGTCGGTTTTTCAGGGTTTGAAGTTCTTTACAAAGCTTTGAAAATTCAGAAAGAGATTCAGATTTGTCTCTAAGAAACATTACTCAAGTATATCTAGAGAAATCATCTACAATGACTAACATTTACTTCTTACCCTTTGGACTTGGAGTTCCCATAGGACCCTAGAGATCCATATGCAATAAATCAGTGGGTCTAGTAGTACTTACAAAGTTCATTGGCTTGAATGAACTTCTTGTCTGTTTACCTTAAGCACAAGCTTTGCATACCTCGTCATCCTTGAACATTATAGAGGGTAGACCTCTTAATAGGTATTTAGCAACTAACTTGTTCAGAGTGTGCAAGCTAATGTGTCCAAGCTTTCTATTCAAAGCTTTGAATCCTCTTTCAAGGCCTTCAGACACTTCAGACTTTCTCCTAAAACTTTGTTAGTGTGCAAAGTATAAACATTGTTTGACCTTGAGGCAATGAGGATGGAAATTCCATATTTCTCATTTTGAACCACACATTTCTCTTTGTCAAGAGAATCTTTTTTCCATTGTCACATAACTCAGACACACTAAGCTAACCGAATTTCAAGCCATCAACTAAGTAGACATCAGAAATAAAGTTTTAAAAAATCTGTTCCAAATTTACCAATACCTAGCATGTTGTATTTTACTTTGTCACCAAGTGTGATTAAACCTTCAGATTGCTCTTTTAGTTCTGAGATTAAAGATCTTTTCCATTCATGTGTTTGGAGCAAACAATGTCCATAAACCATTTATGTTCTTTGCTCTTGGTGACAACCTACAAACACCATTCACTTCCTTAACCATCTGTTAGACCAAGTGAGGAATTTAGATTCATATTCAGGGTCAACCATGTTAGGTGGTCTAACCCCTTTAGGAACCCAAATCTGTCTAACTTGTCCTTTAAGTTGAATTGGAAAAGTGTTCCTCATTATGTGAGGGTCTCTTCTTCTAAAAGGACAAATGATCTTAACATGACTAATTCGGTTGCAGTAATGACACTTAGGAGAGGTTCTGCTATCAGCCTTCTCAAAGCTGGTGTTGTTCTTTCTGGGAAAATTTGGATTGTAACCAATACGAATTTTGTGAACAAATTTTAAGCTTCCTCCAAGAATCAGATTTAAATTGTGTTCTGAGCCAGCAAATTTGGTCATAAATTTCTTAGATTCCTGAAGTTTCTTTGCTAGAGTAGTTCTTTGTTCCTCCAATTCATGAAACTGATGTCTTAGAGCAACAATACTGTCACTCAAAAGAGAGTTCTCATTGACTACTTCCTTGACTTGAGTTTTCAAGGCTTTGAAACTGGCTTCCAAGGACTTGAAATCCCTGTCAGATTTTAAGAGAAATTTCAAGATTCTGATTTTGAGAAACAAGGTGCAAATTCTCTTTTGCTTGCTCATGAACCTTTTCCTTCAAATTCCTGATTACTTTTAGATAGTCATCTTCATTTAAAACCATTTTTCTATGATAATCAGTGAAGACATCTGTTGGTTTTGAAATCAAATAGTTTACCATTACCTCAATGTCTTTTTAGAATTTTATCATGCTTGGCCATAAAGCAGTGGTTGGCCAGTTCTGCCTCATATTCAGAATCACTTGAGGAGTCTGAGTCACTCCAAGAAGCTATCATAGCCTTCTTTTTTATGTCATGGTATTTCTTCTGAAAGTGTTTTCTTTTCTTACGTGGACAATCTCTAATCAAATGTCTTGCATCACCACACTCAAAGCAGTTCATTACTTTAGACTTATTACCATGGGAAGAAGATTTAACTTTGTAGTCTTTGCTACTGGAGGATTGTGTCTATCCCTGCTAAAGTCTTTGTTTTCAAAGTTCTTCTTCTTGAGAATTCTAGTCAGGGCTTTGGAAATTAGAGCAGAAGGATCTTCATCATCATCTTCTTTATTTTCAAGGATTTGAGATGGTTTATTCTACTTAGCCTTAAGAGCTAGATTCTGGACACTTTCTGGCAGTTCTCCATCATCTTCATTCATTGAGATCTTATCTGCAAGTCATCAAGTTGAAGTGATGATAGATCTTGATCCTCTTCAATATAGTAGTCTTTGGCTCCCATTTGGCTTCAGGAAGACTTCTCAAGATCTTGCTAACTTTCTCCTCATTGGAAAAAGATTTTTACCAAGGACTCCAGATTGTTGACATTGTCAGTGAACCTCTTGAAAATGTCTTTAATGGACTCATCTCTATTCATTTTAAACAGTTCATACTGTCTAAGAAATATGTTGATCTTTGTCTGCTTGACTTAACTGGTTCCTTCAAAGGTTACCACCTGTTTGCCCCATATTCATTTAGCAGTCTTGCAACCTGAAATCCCGTTAAATTCATCTTCACTCAAAGCACAATATAAGAGATTCATGGCTCTATAACTTTTAGAAACTGCTCTAACTCAGAAGCAAAAAGTGAATTCTCGGTTTTGGAAGTTCTGATCCCATCTTTCTCTGTGTAGAATGTATGAGGACCATTATTTACGATAGTCCACAACTCTATATCTTGATAAATGATGATTATTTTCATCAGTGCTTTTCAATGCACAAAGTTGTCACCACAGAATAGAGGCGGTCTGTTAGCAGCCCTTCCCTGAGAGAAACCACCATCACATACAGTACTGATAATCACAAGATGGTTAAATCTATGCAGTGATACAAGATGTGATACAAATTGAAAGACAGTAATGTAGGTCGGAATACAGGATCAATACTATAGAATGGGGGTTGAATAGAGTATGACAACTTTTGCTAAATGAGTGGTTTCAAAGGAGTTTGTGGAAAGCGGCGAATATTTTAAGGCCTTGAAATTAATTTCAAGTCCTTAAGATCAAAACAGATAGTAGAAAGAATGCTGATAGTTTTCAAGGCCTTGAAATGGCTTTCAAGTCCTTGAACTCAAAACCTATTTTGTGCTGCAAATAAGTTAAGTATAGAACAGTAAGATAAATGCAAGAGACACCCAGATTTATAGAGTTCAGTCCACTTGGACCTACGTCTCTACCTCAGGGACTTGATGCCTGCAGGATTTTCAACTCAATTCTTATTAATCAAAAGCTAAGCCCTAGATCTCAAGCATAGAGAGTTCCCTTACTCTGTTACATCTTGTGGTTCTCACTAACCTATCTAGTACCTTCTCTAGCCAACTGATTCAACAAGAATTCTATATTGTTCACTTGAACAAAACACGAGAAGAAGATGTAAGAAGTATTATCTAAATGATATACAAATATAGATCCGAAAGAAGAACACAGAGAACTGATGAGTATTTTAATGTGCAGTGACCTTCTAATGAGTGGATTGAGTGAAATGAATATCCTTCAGTGTTGCTTGTCAATTCTGAGAATGTCTGAGTATCTATGTGTTCGTTCTCTTGTTTACAATTTCCTCAGGCATTCCCTCTTATGCACCTAGTTTGAATTTCAGAAATTCAGGATCTTCTCAAAACAAACTTTCCTAAAAATCAGCAGCATATCTTGACTTGTCTAACAGAACTTCTCAATGGCTAGTTGCTTAGTATCTTCAAAGATATTGATAGATCTTGTAGCTGAGTATGTTAGGAAGGTCCAGACATGTTTGCACAATCATATAATCAATTTGTCAACCCAATTTCCTTTTCTGCAAGAACACTATTTAGGAAATAGTCCCTGTAAAATAGGTAACTACTTATCCCTGCAAAAAATTATTCAAACAAATAGATTAACCACAATTTAGAGTATCAAAATGATTTGTCTTTCATCATCAAATAACACATAATCAAACATAGGGGATGGAGTCAGATTAGAATCAAAAGCCCCCCTAAGGTCATGTTGTATACTGCAGTGTATGTTTCAAACATTTGAAAACTGTTCAAGGCCTGGTAACGCCTTTGAAACAAGCTGAACTAACATATTTACCTTTCATAATCTTAGCAAGTAAGGGGTTAGGCCTATTAACAAAGTGTCACATTTGTTTTGGAAGAAGTGCAAGACTAAAATCATAAATATGGCGAAAACCAAGACCACCTATCAATTTAGAATAACACGCAGAGTCCCCATTCTTCCGAAAAATTGTTTTTTTTATCCAAGTCGTTCCCCCCACCAAAATTTCGCAATGAGATTCTGAATTCAAGTACTGGCAGTAATTGGTAAAAGAAAGACGGACATGATACAAGTAGGGATAGTGTGAATAACATATTTTTGTAAGGACCTCTTTACATGTCGGGGATAAAAGTTTCTCTTTCCAACCAGTTAATTTAGTCCAAATATTATTTCAATTTTCTGAAAAAACTTGTTTTTTTCCTATTAAGGTGGGTAGGCCCAAGTAAATATCATATTTAGAGGCAAGAGGGATTTGGAAAATTTGGCAACAAACCACAGTTTAAATTTTTTGGCCAAAAACTATAGCTGACTTATTTTTAGTTATAAGTTGACCTGGGGAAGAACATTATTAATAAAGAATAGAATTAATAGTGATAGCATTCTCCAAAGTAGCTTTTGAAAATAGAATACAATCGCCAGAAAATGAAGATGGGTGACATTAGGGGAGTTCCTACTAGCTTTAACACCTTGTAATTTATAAGTGGAGACAACATGAGAAATACGGATACATAAATCCTCCGTACATCTTCAGGAAAGTCAGGGACTAAGAGAGTCACCTTGGAATATCTCGAGTAGAAACAAATTTATCAGTACGATGGTCGTTTATTAAAATATTAAAAGAAACTGATGTAACACTAAGCATAATTTTATATATAGTAGTTATCGGAAAGCCCATTTTAATTAGCAAATTTTGAAGGTAGTGCCACACAATCCTATCTGTTATAGTGTGAAGGAACCGATTTTGGATTGCTGATTATGAATAGTGTGAAGGATTTCAATAACTATTAATCTGTTATAGAATTATCAAAAATAAGGCGACCTTTAATATAAGCAGATTGAGTAGGGTTTATAATAATAGGCAATACTAATTTAAACGGTTAGCAAGATCATCTGATATGATTTTATACGAAATGTTACATAAGTTCATAGGGCGAAAAATCCGAAACTAATTTAGGATTTTTCAACTAAGGAATGAGAGCCATGCATGTTTCAATTATCATAGAAAAATCCCCCAAGCCTATTTAGAAAATCTATGCACATATCAATCACATCTTTACCCACTATAGACCAATAGTTATAATAAAACATAGCGAGCAGCCCATCCTGTCATGGAGCCTATAGAGAATCTATGGAATATAAAAATTCAATAATTTTATGCTCTTGAAAAGGTCCATTGAGCATAACATATAAAGTCACTTGAATTCTTGGAGTAATTGCATTCACTGCTTGAGGAAAGAAGTCACATGAGGAAGTAAATAACTCTTTGTAGTATAAAATAATTTTGATATCATTCTGATCAAGATAAATGTTACCAAGAGTATCATAAATAGATTTAATTGTTTTTTTTTTCTTTCTTTCCTTGAGATGCTACCTTGTGAAAAAAAATCTTATTTCTACCACTCTTTTTAAGCCAATTTACTATAGATTTATGCTTTCATTGCAACTCCTCATCTGCGAGTATCTTTTGAAGATTAACATGAATTTCTCTTTTTGATGCAGAATCTATGGGATATGGGTTTTCAGATTTAACCTGGACAGATGATGAAGCGGATCTTTTTTTCTTTAGATTTAGAAATATGGGTTTGTAAGCCCCAATTATTTGTTGTAAAATTAATTTCATATATAAAAACATGTAATAATTAGAGTTATGTGAGTACATACATGTTTAATAATATCACTACAGCCCCGAGATCGTGTCCATTCTTCTGCGAAATTAAAATGACAATGATATCGAGGAACCTGATGGTTGGCAGATGCTGTAATCAGCAGAGGTAGTTGATCGGAGCCTATTACGTGATTATAAAAAAGTCTCTTCGTGCTTCGGTCAACAAATTTAACTTCATTTGTCTTTCGCTGGGCCACTTCTGCAACCGTGTTGTTATGAATCTCAACAGCCTGCAAGTCTTGATTTGCTTTTGACACCTTCTTATATTTTTCTTCATTCATCTTCTTGTTTTTCTTCTTAAATTTTGTTTCATACTTATTAGACATAGCATCTACTCAACATATGTACTTATGTAGTTCATTGACGGTACATGTTCCCACGATATGCGTGTTCGTCCAAATGACGGAATCCCGCTTCTTTTTTTTCGAGATTAGCTTTCATGTTGTTGAGTCGATCTTGGCGATTAGTTTCTGCATATTCCTCTTGTATGTACTCCACCAAATGCATATTCTATATAGAAGAAAATAACGAGTTATATGTCACATTTACATATATATATATATATATATATATATATAAATATAAGTATATGTTGATTTAATGACCAAACATCTTGTTCAAAAAAAAATGACCAAACGTCGACGTGACTAAGTTGACAGTCGACTTAGTTGATCATAACTCGAATTCTCCTGGCCGAGCTTTATATGAGGTATTCCGCTGATAACGATCAACAACTTCAAGTACCTATCGAAGTCAACTATGACAGTCTGTCACTCGACTAATTCTGTCCGAAGTGCCGATCAACAACTTCGAGTACCGATCGAAGTCGACTATGACAGTCCGCCACTCGACTGATTCTGTCCGAAGTCTCGATGAACCATATCGAGTACCGATCTATCTCGACTAGAATAAGACGAGAATCGTCTGATTCTGTCCGAGGTTTGACTACATCTGTCCGAGTGTCGACTGCGCCATATCGTTGGCCGTATAACCTAGACCGCAAGTATACCAATCATTCATGTAATGGCTAACAATGTTGTTGCTTATAATACTAACTGCTAGTTAATAGGTGCATGCATAATACTTAATCAACATTAATGGACGGATGACAAGAAATAAAACATACAAATTAGCTAATATATATTATTATTGAATCGATCACAAAGTACATATTTAAATATTACATACCTGCAAGCCATTTGGGTCAGCAATATCGAGATTGAGTGTTTGCCGTTCGAGAAGAGACGGAGGACAAGAAAATCTACTCAGAATTATTTTATTCCAATAGGGTTTATAGCTATATATATAAACCACGGTTTGGACCAAATCGTGGTATTATCTTCGAGACGGTTATGTTCAAACCGTAGTATAAAAAAAAATCAATTTTTCACACGCCGCGTAATTTTTGCGAGTCCCGATTTGAGGGTTGAATTGCGAGGGGATAATGTTTCTTCTTCACACCATGTGTTACGAAAAGCTGCGGGTCACCCTCCTCTCTCTCTCTCTCTCTCCCATCTCTTGATTTCATTGATTGGATCTCATGATTTTCTTTCTGAACAGGTCGAAGAAGCAGGCGGTCGAAGAAGCAGGCGAAGGACAACAAGACCATGGAGGCGGAGACAAGAGTAGAAGAAGACGACGGCGAATAAGCCAGTAGCAGCGCCACCGCACTTCCAACCCTAGCCAGCCTCTAAATCATCCTCTCCCTCTCCATATTCTTCGTATTCTTCGATTATTGTATTCTCTTCTACTTTTCAAGTTTGTAGCTTGTTTTGTTAAGAGCTGTGACTTTTATACGACGGCGAAGACGATGGGGTTTTTATTGAATTTTCGTGCCGATGGTGTAGCGATCAACAAGATCAAGTATCGATCATCAAAATCGAGGACCATCGTAAAGAGTTGTATTTTGATTAAAAAATAATAAAAATATACCAAACAAATAATAATAATAATAATAATAATAATAATTGATATTGATTCTAAAAACATATAATAAATATAATAATAATAAATGCTACATTATATTAGATTGAAACTATTACAAAATAGCGGTATCTTTAAACCGCAAGATAAAAAATACGCGAAGGAAATCGCTGTCAAAACCGCAGTATGAAGAATCCGCTATTTAATAATAGCGGTTCAAGGAAACCGCTACAATGTGATAAAATTGCGGTTTGAAACCGCGATAAAACAGAATACAGCTGACTTGTAGATAGCGGTTCACTAACTTCCATCCGAACCGCTATTTTATCTTTTAACAGCAGTTTTGGTCTGTTATAAAAGGGTTTTCACCCGCTATATTAGCCCATATATCTAGTAGTGATAGGAGTGTTTTTACGTGATTGAAAAGCCATGATCTAAGATTTTTAGTAGTGAAAGAAAATTGAATGAGAAAAAGTGGGACTATTCCATACAAAATTGATAGATAAGCATTGTAAATAAATAAAATTAGAAATTTGGACTATTCTATATATAATTTTCGGAGGTTACAAATTGGACCGGACCCGTGATTCTCCATATCAATATATATTTCACAATGAGGTTTTAGGGTTTTCTCAGTAGAGTGACACGTGGCATCATATATTAATTCCTTTTTTTTAGAATTACATCATATAGCAAGGTTCGAACCCACGACCTCATGCAAGGGCTTGAAATGCTCTACCACTGAGCTAACACCATTTGCAATTTATTTCTTATTCAAATTGAAATTGAAGTTTGAATGTTCAAACATGAAAATTGTGATGCAATATTATTATAGTTGATTGATTAGTCTAAAATGCATGTACGTATGTGCACAACTTATTGAGAAATTTTTATTAGTCACAAGAGAAATACTAAGAACACACCAGTAGTGTCTCGTCTCCACTCATCTCCTACATTCATTTCACAAAATACAATCATTTCTAGTCATAATTGTACAAAAATGTAATTTATATGGTAATAAAATATTGTGGTATAACCTTAATATAGTTGCTTTTTTTCTGAGTTGTGGTGTAACCTTAATATAGTTGCTTTGTTCTATGGCTTACATTTATTTGATTTTTTTCTTAATGCAATGAAACTCTAAATAAGGAGTAGAATTTACCCTAGATGTAAATAAAGTTATATCATTCTATAAATACTATGTAATAGAGCATGAAACTTCAAATGAGCTAGGAGCAGAACTCAAATATTTTATTATGACTACCGAGACCTCTCCCTTTGGTCGAGCATATAAGCACATGGTAGTTTCTACTAATTTGAGTCTTATTAGTAGGGAAGAATGAAATGAGAAGTTAAATGTCTATCTTACCTATAATAATAAAGCTTGTGTAGATTCCAAAGACTCAAACCATGTTATACTGATTAAATATTGTGCAGCTTGGTCCAATCAATTTGTAAAATGGTAGCAATGGTGAAATTGATAGGTTTTACTTGACTCAGATCCCTCCAACCTCTCAATTTACTTGTACCATTTTAAATAAAAAAAACCATCCTAGCATCGCATTGCAGATATTGTAGAACTTACAAGAGGGTAAAAAAATACCTTCTTCAGTCTTCCAAAAATTTTACACATTTTACATACGGCCATATAAAAGTGTCAAATTGAAGAAAACAGTAAGTTAGTAGACATAATCAACATGACTTTTAGAAACAATACGATTGATTTACAAGGTAGTTGGTAATTGTGGAACATGCAAAACACTCCTTAGTAAATATTTGTTACAAAATGTTTTGTTAACTTGAAGTTAATGTTTGCTCTTTGTAAGCCAATCTGGTAATCTATTCCTTCAAGATTCTAGATGTCTTTCATCCCACCTGGCTATGCAAGAAATCATGACCCTCCTCTCAATGAAAGAAAAAAAAGTTGAAATCAAGGGTACAACATGTGTTACAATAGTAATTCTCAAAAGATATATACGAAGAAAATATATCGCATGTCTTTTTAGTGTGTCTTTCAAAGGAATATTAGGTAATTAATGGTTAGAACTTGGTAGGGGTGAGTAACTGATATGTTTAATCTCCTTTTCTTCAATAGTTGTATATTTGATCTTCGCTCAGCTAAAAAAGAGAGTAGTTGAAGCACAATTTTCTTTTGTTTCTAGGGGTGTGATCTTTACGAATAAAGAGTGTGTGACTGCACGAAGAAGCA
Organism: Linanthus parryae; assembly: GCA_023055425.1. Taxonomy (NCBI): domain Eukaryota; kingdom Viridiplantae; phylum Streptophyta; class Magnoliopsida; order Ericales; family Polemoniaceae; genus Linanthus; species Linanthus parryae. Next base: position 8,536,725 of record JALGPY010000012.1, read on the forward strand.
AAAATGGTAGGTCCTCGAACACCATACAACATAATATAAATCTGCTTTTTAGGAGGCATGATGAGGTTAACTTTTCCTTAATCTAAACAATGCATATACATCAGGACAACTGCATACAAAAGGATATGCAGGTTAAGAATCATATCAAATCCTGAAGTCACTACAACAAATGTGTCTTTCTGCGACATAATCTTTTGTTACGCCAGATTTTTCGTCACTATATATGACTGTTTTGTGAAGAATATTAAAATCGTCGCTAAAGTTGTAAGAACTAGCGACGAACACCCTATTTTGTCCCCTAGTTCGTCGCCAAATGTTTGGCGCCTAAGTTAATATTCCCACCATATATTTTTTGACAAATAATTTGTCACTAAAAAATCTATGAAAACACTTTTTGTCGCGCATATGGCCTCATTCGTGGACAGATGATTGGTCGCAAATTTTTTTGTTGGTGGCTTTTATGAGGAAACATTTATGACACATATATTATATGTTCTGGAACGAAAAAATATTGCGTTGGGAGAGAATATTTATGAAGTTTAAGAAAATATTAACACAGTCAAAAATAAAAAAAATAAATAAACAACGTAAATTTTTGTCGCGCATATGACCTCTTTCGCGTAAGGATGATTTTAGTCGCAAATATATTTTGTTTGTGGCTTTTATGACTAAATTTTTTTGAAACGGATATTATATGTTTTTGAACGAAAAAATATTGCGTTGGGAGAGTGTTTATGAAGTTTAAGGAAACATTAACATATTCAAAAATTGAATAACACATAAGCAACGTAAATTTTGGTGGCTAAAAAAGGCAGGCATCAATAACACTTATTTTCTTGTCTACATATATCAAGGAAGGGCCGCAAGTTTTTACACTTTTTTCTTAATTAGTGGATCTTTTCTAAATATAATGGTAAAAGACACTTTCACCCCTTCTAGTTTTGTCGAAGAACACTGTTACCCCTTCTGGTTTAAGATATGACACTTTCACCTCTTCAGTGTTCCGAACTTTAGAAATGTACACTCCATATTTTTACACCGTTAGAGGGGGGCGGGTTGAAAGTGTCTGTTACCCTCAAAAGAATTACATGGAAATCAAATTGAGTTTGGGCCCAAATAGGAATGGTATTGGGCCATACATGAGTACTTGTTAACATAAGGCCTTTTTTGGCAAACCGGCGGGCTAGTTTGTTCTCGGTACGCCAAATGCACTGGAATTTGATTTCCCCGAATTTTCTGGATAGAGACCAACAGTCATTTGCAATTGTAGAAACTACGTTCACACTCTCCATTTTCCCATCTCTATGGTTCTTTCATTCCATTTCGATCGCCGATGCGTCAAACTGATCAGGCATGAGGCGCTGGATTCCTAGACTGAGTGCCACCTTGAGTCCCCTCCACATCGCCATGAGCTCCACCACCTTCGCACTGAGGGCGGTTGGTAATGACGTGGCGTTGTCGCCTCTAAACTCACTAGTTTTGGCTCAAAACACTGCACCTCCTTCTGCTTTTCTATCTTGTTCAATCTAGGCATTATCACTGTTCATCCTGGTCCATCATTGTGGTGGAGCTATCCAAGACTCCCTCGGTTGATCGGAAAAGGTTTTGAGATCCGGTTGATGGCCTTTCTTCTTTACCCCACTTAAGCCTCGCACTACTGACTAATAGACGTCCATTAGAATCAGACTTTTGCTGGAACTTCGTTGTGACACTTATCATACAGAAGAATTCTATATTCGACTTAAGAGATGGTTGTTAGTGAGTAGCTCAAATATTTTCTATAACCAAGGGCTCTGGTTAGATACATGGGATCTCCATTTGGTAATGAATTATTAATTATCCAAATCACTCTCGCCTCGCTACTGGGCTACGAGTGATGTTCGAAATTGCTACTAAACTTCACATATTCATTGATCACTATGCTCAATTGAACTTGTTATTCCACGCCACATGAACTTAACTCCACTCTCAATGGGTTCATGTAATTCATTGAGATTAGACTCAACAGGTTCTAATCTACCACGAAATTGTTCATTTATATTTCATATATTCACATTGATATAACCATTAATATTTCTATGAATTTAACCAATCTAACACATTAAAGAATATGACGACTCCATTGTTCGACCAACAATTGAAAGTATCACGATTTCTTCAAAGATTTTACATGTATATTCTCTCTAAAGTATGACGACTTCGATCTTCGTAAATTTTACATGTATGTACTCTCTAAAATTTTGACCAATTAATCACCACGGGTTAAATGTGACATAACCCAAAATTTGAGATGTAAAAAGCGATAGAGTAAAATATGGTGGTACAAATTTCAATTAAGTAAAACTATGGAGGTTTAAATTGATTTTATCATTAGTATAAAGAAATCCCTAGAACAGTATAAGTGTATTTCTCATCTTTCTCTTCCTCGCGGCTGAGGAAGACGCCGCTCTGGATTTCTCCCTCCACAAAACTCTGACCGCTTGGGAATCCCTGCAAGTTTGGATTGAGATATGCTTTAGCGACTGATTGTGCTTTTGATTTTCCCTCTCTCACGAAATATTGAGCGCGGGAAGTTCAGATCTAGATATGCCCTATGTCAGGCTATTTATACGATGCTCCAGTTTATGCTTATGGGTCATCCACGAGGAAGCTAAAGATTCAATCCTGGTATGCAATTCTTTGTTTTTGATTTGATATTTTTAGTGTTTTATTATCCCGAATGGCTGGAAGAAGTCAACCAACTAATTTTCCCATTCATATAATTTTCTTTCTTCACGGAATTAATAAGTCTGTTGACTTGCTTTACTTTGATTTTTGGTGTTTCACTCCCCTGTGTACTGAGGTATGGCACATCACTCTTATTTTTCAATTTTCTTTAGTTATTTTTCTTGTATAGATGAAACTAGAAGATCTTTGGTTAACTTATTTCTTGTTTGTGAAGAGAAAATTGATGAAGGTTGTGTCCACCGAATGTTAAATTTACTAGATTTGTCGACTTAGTTGTGTATAACCCTCTCAGCTCATGTTTAAAATTTTATGTTTTTTCAATTTTATTTAAGTACTGATTACCTTCAAGGAAAACAAGTCCAGGGATGTTCATAATAGATTGAAGGAGAACCACTATAGTCCCTTTATTACAGAATCAGAGTGTTAACCATGATTAGCACACCTTTACTGACTCTTAGTCCCTTACATAAGTTTTAACATGATGATTTTTGTGTGTTTACCATGAATTAGAGTTTTAACCATGAATCATAACGTTTCCACCTCGTGTGTAGCTTATAAGGTCATTGGCGAGTCCCTCCTGTTGTCAACTGATCTGAAACTTTGACATCGTGTATCATTTTTTTTCAAGTTATTTTTCTAAGTGTATACAATATACTAACTTGTTAACATATATGGCACCCGGAGGAAGACTTGGTAGGTTTCCTACACCATCTAATACTCAAAATAATTCGGCAAGTAATTTGGTTGTTTCACAGACTCCGACTACTTTGTTGGTTAACAACCAAGGTAAATTAATTCACTTAGTTTTTTGTTGGTTGTTTCAATAATAAAGCACAGTTTTATTCAAAAGATTCACCTTGATTACATCTAAGCAGCAGCAGGAGCTAGGAAACGTGGCCGTGGACCCCCAATAGGGTAGGTCTCGAGAAGCTTAATAGAGCATATGAAAAGTTATAGATAAGTGTAGATGATGAAAAAGGAGGCCTCTTAACGGCATACAAGCGTCAAAGTTGTTACCTGAGATTGGTATAATCTTGAGAGAGTTCTTACATCCACCTACAACATAAAAGAAATAAAAAGCTAATGCAATGACTACCACATTTGACCGTCTGAGGGTAACTGCATACATCTATTCATTTTTATCTTAACCTCATATATGAATTTGGTATAGTTGTAGTAATACGATATCTTCTTTAGGAGCGATTTGACATTGATGTTGACGAGCTGCACGTGAAGACGAGCCGTGTTTCTCAACTTAAAATGAGAGTGAAGAGTCACAGGCATAAGCTGCATAAAAAGTTCCTTGCATTAAATTCTGAGGTTGAAGCTCGAGAAAACTTGCCTACATGTTTCGATGCTACACACTGGAAAGGACTAGTTGATTTGTGGAAAAGTGACAAATGGAAGGTGAACTATCCCAAAAATATTTCATTTTACAGTAATTTCAGTGTTGGTTATATCTTCTTTGGTTCAATATTGTCTTATTTATTAATATTTTATGGCAAGATCTGCACAGAACAAAGAGAATCAAAAGAAGGTTGCTACAATTAATAAAATGGGATTGAAATGTTTAGAGGTCGCCAAAGAGGAATTGGTAAGCAAATCGTAAAGTACTCTAAGTGAATGAAGAATTGTGAACTGATTAGAATCGATCTGTTTTGTATCTTTAAGCGCAACAAGGAGACCAAATGAGGAAGTGGATGCAATTGATTTTTACAAAAAGCTTTACTTCAGTGAAACTGAAGGATGGAGATCTGAAAAGAGTAATTCTAATCATGTGAGTAACATCTGTAATCCTCTTTATTTTTTTTTTCTTTTTCTTTGCAACCAAATGAAGAACTTCATTCAATACCAAAGAATTGTTCTAAACCTTAGTACAAGGAAATACATTGTCCTTCTCTTACCAGACTCCATTCAATATGAGTTCCACATACTTGATGATATGTACACCAAAAACAAGTATTTTCAGTGATCTGCCATTACATATTTTGGTCTGACTAAACCCACTCTTGCTACATGAGTTTTAACAGTGTCACTGATCTTCTTAATAATTCTTTCTTGTATTATGTATTGAAATGGTTATTTCTAGTGGTTAAGCTTCCACCTTAAGACCAACTTTACTACTGACTGATTGAATATGATCAGTCAAATCATACAGAAAGTTGGTTTTAATTCTACCATTGAATTTTTAGTAAATAGATTTATAATCTTTGCCTTAGCAATCTTCTTTTGATTTATTGTGGACTTACTGAATTTACACATTTATGTGCAGGAGCAAATGTTAGCATTAAAGTCGAATCCTGTCCAAGAGGGCCAACAACCACTTTGCTCAGCTAAGATTGTGGAAGAGGTGCTCGGAAAGCGATCAACGTATCCCTTAAGTCTTGGTTGTAGAACAAATAAATCTAGCTCAATATCACGAAATGCAGCATTAGAGGATGAATTGGAGCAGTACAAAAGTCAAATAGCTGACATGATGGAGCAAATGAGAGATATGGCGGCTCGTCAAAAGGTGTATGAACAATTTATTTCGAGAATCGTGCCACCGCATACTCCATCCCCTTCTGCTGGTGATACCATCATTGATCAGTAGCTGTGGTTCCTAAAATTAGGAATGTTAGTTTAGTGGGTTCATCTAATAAAGTCAACAACTTGATTTGTGATGTTCAGCTATTGTAGGTTCGAACTGTCATCTTTATTAATATTAATGGACAATTTTCTTTTCAATAAAGTTATTTATTTGTTCCTCATTGTGCTTTACAGAACAATAAAAATTGGTTACGAAACATTAAAATATGCAGCGTCATGCTGCTGCTTGTAGTACAGAGAACAATCGATGAAAAATATATTTGGTTCCTCTTACTATAAGAGACTAATATTTTTTGTAGGCATATAAATTTTTTGGGACAAATTCAATAATACGGGAACATATGAAACGTTAACTTCGTCTCAATTAAGAAGTCCAAACAATGTTACTATTTGACTCCTTTTAAAACAAAAAATAAAAATGAACTTTGTTACAAATAACAGTTATCGTTGACAATATGTAGCTAGTATATAAAAAACATGTATTAGAGAACGTTTAGTTTGGTGATAATTATTAATAATCTACAACGGTTTAAAACGTTTCCATATGTCTTTGTATTTGCAACGTCATATGACTAGACACGAACAAATAATGTAGCTACCAATATGCATAAGTGACGATTGATTACGTCACTGTCTGTTACTTTTTTTGCGACTAACTGTCATAGCGTCAATTCAAAATTCGTAACAAATACCTGTTACATGCGACGAAGAAAATACGTAGTAGAAAGACTTTTAGTCACAAAGCATAATTTTGTTCCCGTTCTTTAGGGACGCTCTATAGGCGAGGACATGGGTAACTAAAATTTTTGGTCTTCTATTTGATTTAGCAACCAAAAAAATATGTTTTGTGACGATTTTTTTTTTGTCCTAAAAAGCGTAATTTGTTGTAGTGATGTACATACTAACCATTATGTTTGTAAGACACAAATAATGGTTTGAAAAAGTCACCATTTCATATTGGCTTCAGTATGTTTGTGCAATGTCAACAGCATCGGTAGGTATGGGACAACGGCGAGCATCTGGATTCCAAGGAAACTCAATAAAATGTGGGACTTCTACCATTTGAGAAGCAGGAGACTTTACTAATAAGGTCATACATGAACTATCCAACCACAAGAATCTTGCTTTATTTAATCAAGATTCCATAAAAAATATGAAATAAAATATGTTTTAAGAATATTAGAAAATTAAAGGCTCTGTTAATGGTCGCAGGTCTCCAATCTCAAGGAATTTCTTTTGATAGCAATGGCCTAAGAAGTCTAATTGCATACAGGATCGATCAAAATCTGTGGGACAGTTGACTTCCCGCTTGTTTAGACAACCAAATTACCCCAGAGATATACATAGATGACAAAGACACTGAATATAAATAATATATAAAAACAACAAGCACAAAATAAAAATTAAGAAAAATGTCAGAGTTTCAGAAAAATTAGCAAACCCAATTAGAAAACAACAAGCACAAACAACATGCAATAAAATTCAATTTCAAAGAGCAGGAAAGCCTAATCAAATTTCAGAAAGATTAGAAAACCCAATTCAATTTCAAAGAACACAAAGCACTATATTTTGATTACAAGCAGAAAGTCTGATTGGATTAAACGTAATACGGAGTATAATCTGCATGATTGAATCCAAGTACTCGATCGAAGAGCAGGGGGTGTCGATCAACAAGCTGGTAATGGACCTTCATAGAACAAAGCAGCCACAACAAGAATGCAAGGGATCAATTGCCATAGGTTAATTATTTTACCACCAACATGATTGATTCCAAACGTCATAATACATAGATACTATTAAACACTCAATCGATGAGAAACAGAGTGAAGTTTGCCTGCTCTACAGTGGAGGGGGAAGGGATCGATTGTCCAACCGTGTAATCGACGTTCCGATAACAAGGCAGCCACAACCGGAACAACAAGGGATCAATTGCATAACCTGGTTATCGTCCTTCAGAGTACAAAGAGAGCCGGGAAGAGGAGAGGTCGTAACTGGTAGAATAATTCCATTTGACGTGCTGGGAAGAGTCATAACCTTTGACAATTATTTAAAGCTTTAATTGAGTTGAGTAAACCTTTAATTTTGTTAAGCACTTCGAAGTTCTTCAGCTTTTTATAGTAGTAGAGACAGAGAAAGTGAAAATGTTAAGTCACTTGAGACTAATTATAGAAGCTTTTTACATTTTCCACAAAATCTTCTAAACCGAAACCTCATTTCTTCTGTTTCAATTTCCTTGATGATAGGTGTGAAGTGTGACTGACACATTCATTACTTGGCTTATCTCCATGGAATATTGAAAACCTAACTAGCCCGCACATTTGCGCGGGTAACCCACTAGTGTATAGTAATGCCGCGGCTCAACAAATATAACAGATGGACACCACTAGAATTTTTGAAGGAAGATTACCTGCACCTGTGTGATCAAACATGTTACATTAGAGAAAAATGTTATAAGCTACATTGATTCCCACCTAGTTTCAAGTCAAAGGAAGTCTGAAGCCAATCAAGTTCATGGTTCAGCAGATGTGGTACCATCCCCTGATGGTACAAATGATTTTTGTGTTTGTTTTCTTATAACATGTACATCGTCATCCTAACCGTCTTTTGCAATGACAATGTTGTGCTTCAGAAACATACAATAATATCTCTCGTAATCGTCATACTAACGACATATTTAAGAAAATAATTTAATTAAAAGTCAACCATAATCCTCCCTTAAAGCACATGAAATGCTTGAGCTCTATCTTAATATTATAGGACGTGACACAAGAATTAGCATATAAACAGCCTACGCACAACTTGGAACTGAAATCCGCAAAATAAGTCGTCCTTCTGGTGTAGAGAGTCTTCTACCCTAGAGAGAGAAGTTGAAGGGTCGATAATGGAGGGGAAAGACAAAAACACACAGCAGCAGAAGAAGAGAAATGGCTCGTTCATGTCAATTTTCATGCACGCGGACGCTTTCGATTGGTTGCTGATGATTCTGGGCTTCTTGGGCGCTGTCGGCGATGGTGTCTCCGTACCGGCTGTATTCATCGTCATGAGCAAGGCCACGAACAACATCGGCAAAGCGGCCTCTTCAGGTGCCGGTGCTTTCAGTACCGACGAGATTAATAAGGTTATCATTTTTTCTGGTCTATCTTAAATTCATTATATTTTGCTTGTAGGTAATTTCTTTTCTATTATTAATCATATAGACAAGTCTTTTCATAGGAAGAATGTATCGGTAAGTTCACAGAGTGCATGTTTGGTTCAAGATTAAAATCTCATTTGCTATTAAAATCTGCCAAAAAATTTAATCTCATTTGTTTCGTAGATTTTTTGAGTCAGTTTTTAATTTAAGTCGACTAATAATCTGCTGATTATATAATCTCGGATTTCGGAGATTATTTAAAGTCTGAAATACCATAATCTATTATCTCGTTAATGCATGAATTGTTAATTTGTTCAAACATGTAACATCTTAGACGTATCATAAGTTCAAATAAAGACATTTATTGTAAATTTGATAGTAAAAGATAAAGGTGTTGCCAAACGCAATTAAATTTTAATTCCAGATTTTTAGGGCATGCCAAACATTTTTCAGAGCATAATTTCAGCCAACTTATTCACCCAGATTATTTTTATCAGATTATTGAGATTTTAAGCTGGAACCAAACAGGCTGAGTCTAAACAGATTAGCTTATGTTACCTAACCGCATCTTGTCTTTTGCTGCACATTCTATTTTTTTATCATCACCTCAAATACAACATTTTATAATTAACCATCATGACTTCTTATACCTTTTTTGGTATCCTTTTCATGTTAACAGAATGTAGTGGCGTTTCTTTATGTCGCTGCGGGGCAATGGGTGGCTTGTTTTCTTGGTAAAATTTCATCGTCTTGCTCCTTTTATTTCAAGAAATTTTACATTATTTTCTCTATACAGCTTTATACTAAGTGCTTGAATAATAACAGAAGGGTATTGTTGGACAAGAACTGTAGAGAGACAAGCTTCAGCGTTGAGAGCCAAATATTTGAAAGCGGTACTCAGACAAGATGTTGGTTATTTCGATGTGCATGTTACAAGTACAGCGGAAGTCATCACTAGTGTTTCTGGTGACAGTCTCGTCATTCAGGATGTCATCAGTGAGAAGGTTAGTCGTCCATTCATCTTCATCTATTTTGTCTTTTTCGTTTCATTATCTGAAACCAAACAGCAAACAAAAATGTTTTAACACTTAGGTTGTTTGGTTGGTGGTAAAATATTATCCTGTAAAATGTTTTCCCTTGTTTTAATGTTTTGTTGCTGTTTGGTTGGAGGTAAAAAAAAAAATGTAAAATGTTTTCTCTCAAATGATGTAAAATGATTTATTTATATATTTCAAATCCGTAAGTCATTTTTCAGAGACTGAAGGAGAACAACAACAACTCATACCAACACCTCGACCACCATAATCACCACTACCACCTACCTCCGCCACGACCCATCACCGCCACCCACCTTCACCGCCCACTGTTCACTACAACAAAATTGGATTTTTGTAACAATCTTTTTTTATTGCTATATGCCTCAAATTTTCGCTAAATGTTATTTGCAACGATGTTTTTTTGTTAGAAGTATCGTCGCGTATACACCGTCGCGTATGTAATTACCGACGAATTTGAAAATCGTCATAAAAGTGAGTTTCTGCTACATTCATTATCGTTGCTCCTGTCCAGATTCGCTAAGAATAATATTTGTCGCTATTAGATGTTCGTTGCATATTACGTGATTTCGTGACGTTTCTTCCTGTCACTAGCCGTTGCGTAGCTAGACATTCGTAACGAAACCAACAAGTTTGTTGGAGTTATCTATCGTTGCTTATTACATGACTTCCTTACATTTTACTTCATCCCTTATTCGTACGTTTGTTTTAAATTTTTATTGTTACAATTTCGTAGCGGAAAATATGTTCTTCCTACGTGTTATATAGTTGCTTTTCACAAGTTTGCTACAGAGTTATGATTGTTTCCATAACTTTTTATGCATAATCAAAAACTAGCTTTTGTTTACTTTAGGATTGGAAAAATTCATGAAAAGGAAACATAAATTAATGACTTCGAAATAAATATACAGGCCCAAATTTAATAAATTTCTTTCAGTCCATATAACAATTAATTGAACTGTTTTCAAAACAAGAATTGTATCAATCACTCTTACAAGTTGCAGTAGTTTCAACCAGAAACAACATATTAGTGATTCAATCCATCCATTGATCTAAATTGATTCACCTATTTGGGCATAGCTTCTATTTAAGTACATGAAATCATGCTGCATTCCTTGTGGTGCTTGTGGCTGTCGACAACATTGATATTCCTGACAAATTTGATGAAAATACAAAAAAAAAAAAAAAAAAAAAAAAAAAAAAAACCATTCTGTAATAACAAGTGAAATCGAAAATAAATTGAGTGGCTTGTAGTAATTAGGACAAGCCCAAGAACAAATACATACCAATGTGTCAAACAAATGTAATGTCAAAATTTTGATACGTACATGGGATAAAACGTGAGATTAAGTAATCATTGATTCTCTAGACCATGAACTTGAAATAAACCACTTGAAGTCGGTTAAATTCTCTATCAAACAAGTTCTGTACCGCTGCAGCAAATTGAGCAAGAACGTACAAGACAAAGATGGAGATAAATATTAAGCAAGAGGTAACAAGACCAAGAAGTACACATACCTAGACATACTGCGTCGGCTTTGAGCTTCGCGAAGAGAAGTCGACTACGTGAAATCCGAAACAATACTCGCTGTAAGATAATACAATGGCTTTTAAGTTCTGTGGCATGCCTTTGTCGGAGTATTTATATGCAGTCATAATGAAAATGAAAGACGACCATTTTTCATCAAAGTACCTTACACAAAGTAAGAACCATGAGAAATCACATCAACAAAATAGCTCGATAGTCCAGAGGTGACGCATGCACTTCATTAGAGACATATGAGTCCCTTATATATGTTCATAGTGAGATAAGTCTCTAACTGAACTTTAAATCTAATATGATCTACCTCCATAAGTCAAAGTTTATGCCAACTAGGTTCTGCAAAAACAAACAATCATTTAAACACATGTTAGCAATTATTAACTTGATGAATCAAAATACAGGATCAGCACTAAAAACTTTTACCTACTTATACAACATTCTCAATCAAAATAGTTCAAGTTCATTGCATATAACAAGTATTTAGTACACTCAAAACCTAAATTAAGCTAGAAAAAGGATGAGGTAGAGAAAGAGTCACAGACCAGGAAGAGACTTTAGACGCATATGGTTCAAGTTGAACTAATTTCTTTGCTACACGTCTAGCCATCCTGCTTAACAACAAGAAATCCGAAAAAGTAAATACCGGTATTCTAGATACAAGACTACAATGATGTGAATCACAAGATACATAGGCAAAAACAAAAGTTTTAGAGCTTCATGAGTGAAAAGCTTTTTAAAGTAATTTTTTTTTAATATCAAACAGTTCCTAGAGGACGAAGCTTTGAATCAAACTCATGCATAGATAACACCTAAAAGTTAGAGCTTCAGAAGATACCGAAATCAATACTCAGAGAGCCATGAGGAGATGGGTGAATCTGGGTGAAATCAAAATGTTCACTTGTTTCCTCAAAATGGAACTAGCCTACTCTGTTTCTTCAAGCTTTTCAAACATCGAACTCAAACTTCTTTGTTGGGAAACTAATACAACCAGTATCGTACCAGTAGCTTGAGAGACTACGAATCTCTACCAGTAGTTCATGAGACTACGAAAAACTACGAAAATTGAAATAAATTGAAATAAACTGAACAAAACAATTCTTATTCTCTGATTAAAATACTGACGAAGCTACTATATAAATAGTACTCTAAACCATAACCTAACTATTACGGGTCAAAGCCCAGTTTACGACTAATTAAATAAGCGACGAATTAACTAAAGAAATAAATAAACTAACTACTAACACTAATTAATTAAATAAATAAACGATACTAATAACGATAGCAACACGAGTGACCGTATGATATGGCTGACCCGTATCAACTCCCCCGCGGTTGAAAAACGTCTTGTCCTCAAGGCGGGTCGTAATAGGCGTAGAACCTCGAAGAATTATGTCCAAAAGCTGAATTGGTCCAAAATTATACCCATTAGAGTGTGACCCATAATCTAAAATGTGGGTATTTGCGGATTTGGGTCCAAAGTGATAATTGGATCCATAAGCTGAGTGAGGCACAAAATCTGAAGCAGACCCATATTGGGTTGAGGCCCCAAATTGGGGTGGAACCCTAGCAACTCCATCGTATGGAAACAAACCCGTCGGGGCGGAATTGTGAACACCTGGAGGTCGGTGGTGGTTGCTGTCGGAAGGTGATATTCTGGTGGCGCCGGAGAGGGCTGGAACGGTTGTGGTGGGTGCGGATTGAGAGCGGAGGGGTCCGGTGGCTTGAGCTGTGGCTGAGGAAGCGCCGAGGCCCTGTGAATGTCAAGCGAGATCAGCGGCGTCGGAAGAAACGTCAACTGCTGCTGGGGCAACACCTGGGGTGGTATTGGGGGGGGGGGGGGGGCAAGGCTCGCCGACAATTGGTCGTCCGCCAAGTCCTCCGATTGTCTTTTCGGACGATAATCGACGACGACTTCGAGTTGTGGCTGTCTGGGCAGCGGAGTCTGTTCGCCGAGCGATTGGGTGGGTTGGAGACCGGTGGTTGTCGTGCCGTTGTAGACGGAGGTCTGGGATTCGCCTGCCGAATTTTGGGCCGACGGGAGGTCGTCAATAAGCTGCTGCTGCTGTGGGGTTGCATCCAGGTCGTGGAAGACGACGAGGTGCTGGTTTGCCGGATCTGGGGAAGATGGCCGTAGTGGCGACGCTTGTTGCTCCTGTTGCTGCTCTTGTTCTTGCTTGGTTGGCGGCAACTGCGGCGGCAAGGGTCGACCCTCTAGGATCGAGATGCGATTACCCAAGTTCGTTTACAAAGCCGTGATTCGATTCTCCAAACCAGCTTTCAAATCATCCAATTTTTCGTCAGAACTCGGACTTTCCGCGAATTGGGTTTGCAAAGCTGTGATTGCGGCCATGATTGTAGTGAATCGTTTTTTGATTGTAGTGAATCATTCTTCGATTGTGGTGAATAGTTCTTCTATTGTGGGTTCTTCGACATGATTCACCAGTTGAGTGTGGTGAAACTCAATGAAAGCGCCAAATTGATACAACCAGTATCGTACCAGTAGCTTGAGAGGTTACGAATCTCTATCAGTAGTTCGTGAGACTACGAAAAACTATGAAAACTGGAATAAATTGAAATAAACTGAACAAAAAAATTCTTATTCTCTGATTAAAATACTGGACAAGCTACTATATAAATAGTACTCTAAACCCTAACCTAACTATTACGAGTCAAAGCCCAGTTTACAACTAATTAAATAAGCGACGAATTAACTAAAGAAATAAATAAACTAACTACTAACACTAATTAATTAAATAAATAAATGATACTAATAACGATAGTAACACGAGTGACAGTATGATACGGCTGACCCGTATCAGAAACAGCATCGAAGACTCGTCATAAGTCAGTGATGAATGTCAGTCGGATCTTGACTCCGTGAAAATCTGTCAAATTAGTAAACAAAAAAGTGAGATTTCTCATACGTGCGAAGCTTGCTTCAGTGATGGACTCTTTTGCGTTCTAGAGAACACTCAATCGTCATTACAATAGTGGAGAAGATCAATTGACGGTTAATTCTTCTCCATTCCTTGTGTTGCAGACGGTTGTCAGCGACATTTATATTCCTGAAAAATTGAATGAAAATACAAAGAATTGTCACTCTGTAATAACAAGTGAAATCAAGACAAAATTGAGCAGCTTATACTAATAGAACAACACTGAGAACAGAATACTTCAAACATACAAAGCATGGGCACTCTTATTTGTTACTCACTTATACAACATCCTCGTTTAAAGAGTTCAAATGCATTTCATATAACAAGTATAGTATTTAGTAAAGGGTACCCAAAACTTAAATTATTAAACAAGAAAAAGACAAGGTAAAGAAATCAACAAAATAAATCAACAAAAGTAATTACAGTTAATCTTGATACAAGTTGAGCTAATTTCGTTGCTACTCCTGCCATATTGCTTAACGAAAATAAATCAACAAAAGTAAATGCAAGTATTCTAGAGACAAGGGCTACAAAGATGTGAATCAAAAAATATATAGGCATAAGCAATACCAAATTTGAAGGATTCATGAGTGCTGAACTCTTCAAAAGTCATAGATCTATAATAGAGCAGTTCGTGGAGGAGCGAAGCTTCAAGGTCGAAAATTTTAAATCAAATTCCTGCACAATCAACACCGATATGTTAAGACTTCAGAAGAAATATGACAATCCATCCAGAAATTCGAAACCGTACCTCAGGTAGTGTCTTAGCGAAATCATTCCCAACACTGAAGCCCGTATTTGCACCGATTGCTATTGAGAGGGTGAAGAGAAAACCCATATGTTGGTTGATTTCTACAGAGAGCTTCCATTCCATTCTCACAGAGCCACGAGGAGAGGTAAAGCTGGGCGTTTAGAATTGTCTTACTTTTTGACTTTTTAACCCGTAACAGGGTCACTTTGATTCGGTGATTTAGATAGTAAAATGATATAACTTTTTGAACTTTTTTTCATTGCATTATAGACTAAAGTTTACTCTACAATACCTTGCAATGATTATCAAATTCTTGTATCGTTTTGCTAATCAAATCATCGGGTCAAAGTGACCCTGTGAATAGTGACAAAAAGTGAAATAGGCTGAAATAGAAGAAACAGAGGTAGTAGCTATTTTACTGGCTGCCCTTTTCTTTTTGACCAAATCATGAGCTGTTATTATAAAAAAAATCATTGGCTTTTGTTAGGATTATTTTTTGATAAATTTGTACAGCGAATTTCTGTAATAGAACTTTGTTGGATTACATATATATTCAAAATAAAAATTATAAAATTTTTAATATATATATATATATATATATATATTTAAGAATCTTCTTACTTCATTTCATAGAAATAAGATTATGATTTCTAAGAAACTTTTATTGTGGAGTCTTTCTTGTTTGCACGAAATTGTTGAGATGAGACAGGCAATTTTCATACTCTCTACTGTCACTGTTTATCAGAATAACAAGAGAAAAATGATGATGTTTTCTCATTGCTCCAATAAGGTGCATTGAGTTTCCCACCACGGCTACCCCTGACCCCGTCACACAGTTATAGATGCTCACCTGCGATTCATGGCAAGAGAGAAATATGACAAAGGGAGAAAGGGGAGGACGAGATCAGCTTGAGAGCGGTAACTATAATCTATTAATTGCACTTTTGATTGGGTTCATTACTAGAGCTCAATGTCACCACATATATATAGTCTACTTTGGTCGTTTAGAAGTTAAATTGAGTTTGTTAATAGAGTTCGATCCATTTGAGTCGTGAAATCACAATTGGCAGTCCAGGATGGCCCATTGAAGCATTACGTCATAATTGATAGTCCATACAGGTAATTTAATAGTTTTATAGAGTTTAATTTTAGAGATCGCCAGGAATTTGAACAATGTGTCACAATTGATAGCTGATTTCGTCAAATGGTAGTTTGATTAAGTTTAGTAGTGGATATTGATAGTCCATTTGAGCTCTGAGTCACTGTGATAGTCCTATTTGGTCAATTAGATGTTCGATTGGGTCGGTTAGTAGAGAACAATAGTCCAAATGAGCGGCAATTGACAAATCAACTGTCAAATCAAATAAGTTAGAAATTTCAATTGATAGTCGAGTTTGTACCAGATTTGTCTATAAGTAGAGTTTCGTCGAGTTCATTAGTGAGGATTAACAATCCAATTTAGAATTCACCGCAATTGAAAGTTCCAACTGATATATCTACACCTTCATTAGAAAAATAATCACTACTCAATGATATAAAATATGACTAATTTGTACTTACAGTATTAAAATGAATGAATTTATTACAAAGGCCTGAAAGTCAGCAACTTCAACGTTTTCGTGGTGGTAAAAATCACATATTGACCATTTGTGAAGTTCTGTGTTCGATTCGAACCTCAGCCACGCCACTAGCTTAACATTATTCTCTAGCCCGATAAACTGCTGCTACTAACCAAAAACCGCATGTAGAGATTACTTTTTTGGAACGTTTATATGTCGCAAAAGAATTGTTAAAAACAAAAAGAATTGGTGTTAATTTTAGTGCGACAAATCAAGCAACGAAATCAGGATCGTCGCTGAAAATACCATTTATGTGACAAATTTAGATGTTCGTCGCCAATAGTGTATCTTCGGTAACAAATGCCAAAAATTCGCATGCAGTTTTATCGCAAGAGATACTAAATGAATTGGTAACGAAAAGATTCTTCACAAACACCCACAAAACATTTTCCTCAAAACAAATATTTTTGTTTCTAGAGTATGGGAATAGACAACAAAGTTGTCTGTTACAAATAGGGACGTTTATTTGTCGCAGAAGAATTGTTGGGAACAAATAAATGTGGCGCCAATTTTTTGGTGACAAGCCAAGCAACGGAAATTAGGATCGTCGCTGAAACAAACCATTTACGTGAAAAATTTAGAGGTTCGTCATTAGTAGTGTATCTTCTGTAACAATTGCCAGATAGTCGCATGTAGTTATTTGTTGTAGTGGTTTTTGCAAGTATTAACCGAGTACGAGAAAATAATTACAGATAAAACTTTTCACACAAAATATTTTACACGTAGAATATTTTCTCTTGTAAAACATTTTAATGTGAACCAAACAGAACCTTGCAAAACTGTTTTACACTCACTTTAGACTGTTGAGATAGCTTGTAATTTATCTCGTATGTTAAGAGGCTTTGACATATATTTTATTGGAAGTGAAAGTTTGTAATGTAAGTATAAGACACATGATCAAATACTCTAGAAGAGAAGGGGGGGGGGGGGTTGAATAGAGTATGGAAACTTTTGCTCAAATTTAGTCTTTTGAAAAAATTGAGATAAGACACTGAATGAATTTCAAGGCCTTGGAGGAGTTTTGATAAAAGACATAAGCTTTCTAAGAACAAGTGAAAGCTTCAAGGCCTTGAGCTGTGAAATACTACAAGCCTTTGAACAACCTGTTTTGTGCTAGATAGTTTTCAGTGTAAAAGAACAATGTTGTAAAGTAAAGAACACAAGGATTTTACAGAGTTCAGCCACAATTGGATCTAGTCTTTGCCTGAGGGATATAATCCCTTCGGGATCTGTAAAACACTTCTTATTGAACAACCAGATTTAGCCCTAGATATCAAGCCTAAGTGAGTTGCCTTACACCTATGCAGCTTTGGTTCCCAACCAATCTAGTAACAACTACAATCTGTTGAAACAATAAGAACCTCTTGTTGTTCACTTGAACAACTAAACTTATAAGTTTGTGAGGTTTAAGAAATCAGAATGATAACACAAATTAAGTACAAGTATTTAAGAACACAGGAGATAAATAAGTAGTGAAGCTTGGATGTGTTCTTCAGATTTCTGGATGATTGATCTTCTCGTTCAGCATTGTAAAGAGCTTGATTTGATTGAAGAGTTGATTGATTGATCTCCACGACAGTAAACACTCTTCTTTCTGAATGATAAGTCCTCTGCCAGTCTCTTTTCTTCTGTGAAATTCAAACTGAAGCTTATAACAAACTGCAGTAACTGAATGAGAGATTTTAGGAACTGCTTCCCAACAAATCCTCTCCCAAACATGCTTCTTTCAACAGCTATGAATGGATAGCCATTAGAATTTGTTGTGAGGCATTTGAACAACGAACAATCCCGCAACAAACTTTATTTCAAGGTCAAACAAAATCCATAAAATATATCAACAAATTACAGACTGTTTGACTTAACAGTTTATGCAATAAACTAGGAAAAAATTTTGATCACAAGATAAATACCAGGTCAGCAATATGTAAAAGATAATGATAAAATTATGATTAAAACGTATATCAAATCATTAACCAATTACAATTCCACAGATGGCATCCTGCAAGAAAGAAATAGTTAAACTAAATAAGACTGTCAGCAGCTCAAGGCAAATCTCAAGGCCTTGGAGCTCTGTGACATTCTTTACAGTTTTAAGCTTAGAGATTTTCCAATCCTTGATTCAATGAAGCTATGAAATCTTTGAGTGTTAGAAACATATAGATATAGTCCAAGAATATTTTTAAGACACACTAAGTCAACAACTGATCCTATGCTAAACCTGCATACAAAAGATTGTTAAAGCAATACTTAACCAACTTAGATGCAGTCATAGACTTTCAAGGCTTTGGGGCCTTGAACATTTGTTATCACTTTCTTTCATCATCTTCATATAAAACATCTACAGTTCATACTTCACATCAAGCAGACAAATTGAATTATCAATCTCCCCCTTGACGAAAGACAAAACAAATATTCTTATGTAGTCTGCATGCAGCAACTTAATAACTAAGTTAAACTGCATGTATAATAACATATAGAAAAAATAAACCAAATAACAAGTATGAAATCATAAAATCACAAAAACTGTCATAGATCACATAATAGTCCTACAAAAAGAATAATCTTACAAAAATTACACATATATCCTTCTCCCCTTGTTGACTTTCATCAAAAAGAGTTTAAGGAATGTAGGATCATACTCAGAGGTTTTGAAAAAAAAAATAGTTTACTGAACTTCAAGTCTTTGAAGGAAAAAGAATAAAATAACTAGATAGGAAGAAGAGACAGAAGGGTTCAAGGCTCTGGATTCATTCAGCAGCATCCTTCTAGGCAGTCTTCTTTCCTTCTGAAACTTTTCTTTTTCCTTCTCTTTTTTCATCACCATCGTGTTCTTGCTCATATTCAGCTATTTCATCTCTATCTTAGTCTTATTGCTCTTCATCTTGATCTTCTGCATTCTCTTTTTCAATCTCAGCAACAACTTCAGCAATAATCTCATCAACTTTTGCCGCCTCTTTCTCAGTAGCTTCTCCAGCAACTTCTTCATCACCAGCTTCTTCATGAGTTTGTTCAAATAAATCCTTTGAAGTCAGAACCACTGGAATGGCCTTCTTTCTTCTTAAGAAAGTCCCCAATTACTTCATCAGAAGCCACATCATCTTGACAGGTAGCAGATGGAATTTTCTTCAGTTTCAAGCATTTGATAATCATGTCCAACTTCCCATTCACCAAAGCCTTGAACTTAAAAAACTCAGTAGACAAATCAAATTGACTTTGCCTAAAGTCCTCTATTCCATCCTCCATTACCTCAATCATATCAATGATCTGAGAAAAATCCAGATGAACTGAATCTTTGAAGTAGTGGCTGCCTTAGGTTTAATGAATTCTTTCTTCCTTCATCTCAGCATAGGACAACTCATAATATAATTTCCAATGCCCTTTCTCAATTTTCACAATCCCAATTCTTTGGAGAGCAGCTTCATCTACCAACCCAAAACCACCAGCAATTTTCTCTTCGTCCTTCAATGATATCCGAAAATGCTTGAAGAACAAAGGTAACATATTTGCATAAGGAAGAGGAAGATTCCTTGTCCTAGTTGCACAATAAACCATATACTCCATAACAACACTAGGAAGCTCTATCTCAAGCCCTTGACAAATCAGAAACATCAGAATGAGCACCCTATCAATAACAAACTCCCTAGAATTCTGTTTTGGAAGAAGAATATCCATCCATCCTAACTTGTTTGACTTCTAGACTAATAAAAAAAATTTAACAAGTAAATACTTATCAAAACTTAGCAGCAGTGGTCCTAATTTTGACTTTTTTCCCAGAAGGTTGATCATCTTTCACTTCTGGTTTCTGCTTCTTTGAAGTCTGATCCTTTTGTTTGTCTTCCACACATTTCTTCTTCTTTTCTTCCCCTTTCTTCTTATTTGATTCATATTGACCCTATTGATCATCCTTCTGTTGTTCTGTGCCTGGTACTTCTTTCCTCAGTTCTTGGCTCTGTTGAATCTCTTCTGATTCTGCCCTTGAAGTGTCCACATCCTTTCCTATTTTGACCTTGTTGGCTGGAGGAGATGCCTCTGGTATGCTGTGTTTCCCCTCTGAACCAAAATTAGATATGGTGACCTAAACTTTATTGTTGGATCTCTTCTTCTTCCTCACTGTCGAAGGCTCTGTCTTCTGCTGAAGTCTAGCTGACTTTCCCTCCATTTAAGTTTAGAGTTTTGAGAAGAAGAAGATAATTGAGAGAGAGAGAGAGAGTGAGGGAGAGATGAACGAAGAGATTGAGAGATAATTGAGAAGAAAAGCCCTAAATTTCAGCTTATAAGTTGAAGAAAAATAGTTTAAAAAGGACTCTTTTTGATTTGCGTGTAAAAATCGAATCTGAGAAGATATTTCAAGATATTTTTTGGTATGTGAGTAAGTCTCTGAGTATATCAAGTATTCTACAATTATCTAATTAGATAATGCATAATATTTGGTGATCCAACTATTAAAACAAATCTGCACAAGTTTATCACAGCCTTTGAAGAACAATATCAATGCCTTGAAGAATGCTGCATTTACTCAGAAACGTCAAATCTTTGAAGCATACTTCCAAGGCTTGGAAGTATGATCTCAAGGATTTGAGAGTTCAACAAATAAGTACACATAAGATCCAATACTGTCCCTAAATCAATGCATCTCTGTTTAGCATTCCCAATTCAAGCCTTAGAGATGCAAACCTTTCATCTGGCAACGGTTTAGTGAAAATATGAACTATTTGCAAAGCATTTGAAATAAAAGAAAGAGACGCATCACCTTTCTCAGCATGATCTCTTACGAAATGATGTCTTACATCTTTGTGCTTAGTTCTTGAATGTTGTACTGGATTCTTAGAGATTAAAATGACACTCGTATTTTCACAGTTGATTGGCACATTCCTGAATTCATATTCAATATCTCTCAGTTGTTGAGCAATCCATAATACTTGTGAGCAACAAGCACCAGCTGCAATGTATTCAGCCTCTGTAGTTGATAAGGCTACAAAATTTTGCTTCTTTGAGTGCCAACAAATCAATGAAGAACCAAGAAATTGGCAACACCCTGAAGTACACTTTCTATAAACTTTGTAACCTGCAAAGTCTGCATCTGAATAACCACTCAACATAAAGTTAGTTCTTGTTGGATACCAAAGCCCCAAGTCTTTGGTTCTATTCAAATATTTGAAAATCCTTTTAACAACAATTAAATGACTTCCTTTAGGATCTTCTTGAAACCTTGCACACATACATAAACATAATATCAGATCTACTAGCAGTTAAATACAGAAGAGAACCAATCATACCTCTGTATTCTTTTTTAAGGATAGTGATGAACTCATGGGGACTGAGACATATTATACTTGTTTAACAACTCCTAGATATATTTCCCTTGATGCACAAAAATTCCTTTCTTCGTTTGATGTACATGAAGTCCAAGAAATAATTCAATTCTCCCATTAAGCTCATCTCAAATTCCCTGCACATTAGACTAGAAAGCTCGTTTGAAAGCGCATCATTAGTAGCACCAAATAGTATATCATCAACATAAATCTCTACTACCAACAAATCATTTTCTTCATTCTTAATGAAAAAAGTTTTTCCTACAAGACTTATCATAAAACCATTGTCAAGTTAAAACTTTGAGAGTCTGTCTTACCAAGCCCTTGGAGCTTGCTTAAGGCCATAAAGAGCTTTTTCTAATTTGTAAACATAATCAGGAAAACTTTCATCTTCAAAACCAGGTGGTTGAGAAACATATGCTTCTTCTTACAAAATAAATATTTAGAAAAGTACATTTAACATCCATTTGATAAAGCTTTATATGTTTATGAGATGCAAAAGCAAGAAGAATTCTGATAGCTTCTAACCTGGCAACAGGAGCAAATGTATCATCATAGTCAATACCTTCTTCTTGATTGCATCCTTGTGCCACAAGTCTTACTTTATTTCTCACAACCTTGCCATTTTCATCAAGTTTTTGTCTGAACATCCATCTGGTTCCAATCACTGATTGAGTCTTTGGTCTAGGAACCAAGTTCCATAAATTGTTCCTCTCAAACTCATTCAGCTCATTCTGCATTGCAATGATTCAATCTGCATCCTCTAGTGCTTATTTTGCACTTTTAGGCTCAATAAGTGATACAAAAGCACTAAAAAGCACATAAATTTCTTTGTTGGACTCTTGTATGAGTTCCAGTAGTTGGATCTGAGATGATATTGGCTGCAGGATGATCTTGTAGGTATTTGAACTTCTTCCTTGGTGTCCAGGTATATGGTCCTTCAAGGCTTTGAGATCTTGACACAGTAAATGGAGTATCACGTGTTCTGTCAATGTCAGTCTCAAGGCTTTGAGATTTTGGCTAAACAGGAGGGTCAAGGCCTTGGGATTCTTCTGAATGATTCTGCAATTTAATTTTGCTTATTTTATCTTTCTCATATTCATCATCTGCCTCATACTTAATCAAGTTGAGATCTTGAATACTTGCCTTGCAAATCTCATCATCTTTGAATTTCAGGGTTGGTAATCCTCTTACCAATTATTTTGAGATGAGTTTGTTCATAGAATGCATGCTTATATGCCCAAGCTATCTATGCCTGAGTTTTGAGTCTTCCTTCAAGGCCTTGAGACATTTTAGTTTTTCACCTGCAACTTTGTTAGTACTCAAAGGATATACATTATATGATCAGAGAGCAGTGAGTATGCAATTTACAGATTTCTCATTGCACAACACATTACTCCTTGTCAAAACTAACTTTATTACCTCTATCACATAGCTGAGAAATACTAAGTAGATTATACTTAAGACCATCAACAAGATAAGCATCTGAAATATAATCAAAACCATTATCAATATTACCTATACCAGCTATGTTGCATTTGACTTTGTCACGAAGTGTAATTATTCCTCCAGATTGCTATTTAAGTTCAGTGAACAAAGATTTCTTTCCACTCATATGTGTGGAACAACCACTATCCAAGATCTATTTCTGATCCTTCAAGGCCTTGGTAACATCCTGAATCAAGTAAATCAATGCCTCAACAGGCCATTAGACCAAGTGTATAATTTTTAGTCATACTCAGAATCAACCATGTTCGGTGGTCTAATTCCTTTAGGAACCCAAATCTGTTTAACTTGTCCCTTGAGCTGATAAAGTGTTCCTCCAAGTGTGACGTTCTGATCTTCTGAAGGGGCAAGTTAATCTTACATGACCAATTTTTCCACAGTAATGATATTTTGGAGAATATCTGCGTCCAGATTTCACAAAAGTAGTTTGGCTTTTCATTGTAAAATTTGGATTATAGCAAATTCCACTTTTATGCATAGACTGCAGATTTCCTCCAAGCATGGGATTGAGCTAGTGTTCTGAGCCAGCAAAGGATGATAAAATCTTTTTAGATTCTTGAAGCTTCTCAGTCAATGAAGTTTTCTGTTGTTCTAAACTACCTAAATGATTCTTTAGATCAGCATACTTATCAGTTAAAAGAGAGTTTTGATCAACAACTTCCTTGACTTGTGCCTTCAAAGCTTTGAACCTACTTTCCAAAGCTTTGAAGTCACTGTCAATTTTCAACTTAGTAGCTTCAAGACATTCTTTTTTGAAAAATCAAGTCTGAGTTCTCATTTAGTTGCTCATGAACCTTCACTTTTAAAGTATCAATCTCATTTCTACAACTTTCCTCATTCAAAAACATACTTTTGAGGATTTCAGGAAGTATATCAGAAGAACAAGCAAGTAATTTTTTTACCATATCTTTAATATGCTTGTTTGAGCTATTTTCTTCTTCATGCTCAGCCATTAAGCACATGTTTTCTTTTTCTTCATCTGAATCTGAGTCTGGTGATGAATCAGAGTCACTCCATGAAGCAACCATAGCTTTCTTCCTCCTGTTGTGAGTTTCTTTCTTTTGAATGTTCTTGTTTTTTATTCTTTTGAGGACAGTCCCTTACTAAATGATCTGCATCACCACATTCAAAGCTATTCATCACTTTAGGTTTATGTGGATGTGAAGAAGACTTACATTTGTGATCCTTGTTGCTTGAGGATATGAATTTGTCCTTACTGTAGTCCTTGTTTTCAAAGTTATTTTTCTTTTTCAAGATTCTGGCCAAAGCTTTGGAGATCAAGGCTAAAGCCTCTTCATCATCATCATCATCATTATCATCATCCTCATCATCATTCTGTTCAAGGCTTTGGAATTTTTCATTGTCTTTTGCCTTGAGTGCCAGGTTCTTGATGCTTTCACTCATGTCACCATCTACCTCCTTCATAGATATTTCATGAGAGATCAGCTTTCCTTGTAGATCATCTAGCTCAAGAAGACTTAGCTCCCGAGCTTCCTCAATAGCTGTTGTTTTTGGCTCCCACTTGCCTTTTGGCAAACTTCTCAAAATCTTTCTGACTTTCTCTTCATTTGAGAAGTTCTTTCCCAAGGATTCCAGATTATTCACTACATCTGTGAATGTTTTGAACATCTCCTTGATAGATTCATCTGAGTTCATAGGTTACAACCATCTTTTCTCAAACCTCCTTGGCACTTTTGCAGTTTGAAACTCTATTGAAGTCATCTGCAATAAGAGCACAATATAACAGGTTCATGGCTTTATAATTTTTGGATACCTTTTCCAGCTCTGTAATTGATAGTTCCTCTTCAATTTTGAAGGTTCTTAGCCCATCAGTAGTGGTGTAATACACATGAGGACCATTAAGAGTGATAGACCACAGTTCCATGTCTTGTTCTGTGATGAACATCTTCATCAATGCCTTCCAATACATGAAATTATCACCAAAGAACAATGGAGGTTTATTGTTTGCGCTTCCCTATGAGAATCCACCATCACCTACATTACTCATTGTAAAATTATTGTTATATCTATAGAATTTACCCAAAGCTCTGATACCAATTGAAAATTTGTAATGTAAGTATAAAACACATGATAAAATACTCTAGAAGGGGGGGTTGAATAGAGTATGTAAATTTTTGCTAAAACTTAGTCTTTTGATAAAATTGAGATAAACAAATGAATGAATTTCAAGGCCTAGGAGGAGTTTTGATGAAAGACAGGAGCTTTCTAAGAAAAAGTGAAAGCTACAAGGCCTTGAGCTGTGAACTACTACAAGCCTTTGAACAACCTGTTTTGTGCTAGATAGTTTGAAGTGTAAAAGAACAATGCTCTAAAGTAAAGAACACAAGGATTTTACAGAGTTCAGTCACAATTTGACCTAGTCTCTGCCTAAGGGATATAATCCCTCCAGGAAATATCTCAAGCCTAAGTGAGTTGCCTTACACCTATATACAACTTGTGGTTCCCAACCTATCTAGTAACAACTTCAATCTGTTGAAACAATAAGAACCTCTTGTTGTTAACTTGAACAACTAAACTTATAAGTTTATGTGGTTTAAGAAATTATAATGATAACTCAAATTAAGTACAAGTATTGAAGAACACAGGAAAAAAATAAGCAGTGAAGCTTGGATGTGTTCTTCAGATTTCTGGATGATTGATCTTCTTGTTCAGCAGTGTTGAGAGCTTGATTTGATTGAATAGTTGATTGTATGATCTCCACGACAGTAAACACTCTTCTTTATGAATGATAAGTCCTCTCCCAGTCTCTTTTCTTATTGAAATTCAAACTGAAGCATATAACAAGCTGCAGTAACTGAATGAGAGATTTTAGGAACTGCTTCCCTAAAAATCCTCTCCCAAACATGATTCCTTCAACAACTATGAATTGATAGCCATTAGAGTTTGTTGTGAGGGGTTTGAACAACGAACAATCCCGCAAAAAACTTGAATTCAAGGTCAAACAAAATCCAAAAAATATGACAACAAATTACTGACTGTTTAGTTTAATAGTTTCTACAATAAACTAGGCCAAAATTTTGATAACAAGATAAATATCAGATCAGCAATATGTAAAAGATAATGATAAAATTATGATTAAAACTTATATCAAGTCATTAACGAATCACAATTCCACAGATAGCATCCTGCAAGAAAGAAAAAGTTAAACTAAATAAGACTGTCAGCAACTCAAGACAAATCTCAAGGTCTTGGAGCTATGTGACATTCTTTACAGTTTTAAGATTAAAGCTTTTCCAATCCTTGATTCAATCAAGCTGTGAAACCTGTCTGTGTTAGAAACACATAGATATAGTCCAAGTGTATTTGTAAGACACATTAAGTGAACAACTGATCCAATGCTGAACCTGCATACACAAGATTGTTAAAGCAATACTTAACCAACTTAGATGCAGTCATAGACCTTCAAGGCCTTGGAGCCTTGAATATTTGCTATCAATGTCTTTCATCTTCTTCATATAAACATCCACAGTTCATACTTCACATCAAGGCAGAGAAATTGAATTATCAGGAAGGTCGTGTTCTTCAACAGACACAACTGTTCGGTTAGACACATCTTTTGGTTGAAAGGTTGCGTTGTTATGAACAGTCACAACTGTTTGATTAGACACATCTTTTGAATGAAATATTGTGTTGTTACAAACAGACACAACGGTTTGATGAGACACACCTCTTCTGAAAAGGCACCATTGATATTCTTTCATGTTTGATAAATAAAGGTCATTCTCTAGCATCTTTCAGTTTTCAATCACAATTTCACAGAGAATTCTAAAGAACTTCTGCAGGTTGCTGGCTGTAGAACCGACACAACTTGTTGTATCCTGGAGGGGAATCGCCAGAACCCGGCAGCATAGTGGGGGCGATGTATCCCTTACAGAAGACGTTCGCCGTGCCTCAAGTTGTGTTTTACTTTTCCATCATGCATTACATTTGGCGTAACAATTTTAAAGGATAAATCGTACAATAATGGAGAACGGAGGAAAGACCGCAACTTTCACAATGATGAATCAAGACTTCGTCAAACTGGATCGGTTCGATGGAACAAACTTCACCCGATGGCAAGACAAAATGATGTTCCTACTCACTGCATTGAAGGTTGCATACATTATGGACGACAATTTACAGCCCATACCAGAACCAAAGGACGACGACACTGAAGAAATTAAGGCTCAACGAACGAAGAGGGAGGAGGAAGAACTGGTTTGCAGAGGACACATTCTCAACACGCTGTCGGATCGTTTATATGATCTATTCTCCTCGGAGAACTCACCAAGCAAAATATGGAAGACGCTAGAGTACAAATAGAAGGCTGGAGTGATAGTACTATGGATGATTTGATTTTAGAAATTATTTGATTTTACTATGGATGATAGTACTACCATTCTCTATCAGGTTTATGAATTCCAAATACTCGCTAATAAACTTTGGGATCTCAATCGTTGTTTCTCATGAGTTGTTAGTTGGGGTATTATTGCCAAACTTCCAGAAAGTTGGCATAAATACATGAAGGAACTTCTGCACATAACAGAAGACTTCAATCTTGAACAACTTCAGAAACATCTCTGAATCGAAGAAGAAACTCGAATACGGAAAAGAGATCTTGTGGGTCCTTCTAGTTCTAAAGTGAACTTCGTGGATGACCAAGGTAGAGGAGGAAAGAAGAGAAATTTGAATGAAACCGGTTCCAATTCAAACGGTGCTACCAAACAGAACAAGAAGAATTGGAAATGTTAAAATTGTGGCAAGAAGGGACACATCAAAAGGTATTGCAACAAGCCAGGGGTTCAGAACGGGAATTCCAAAGACAAGCGTAACGGAAATTCCAAACAGGCTAATGTCATTGAGAATCCAGTTGCTGCATTAGTCGCCATGGTTTCCGACATGCATACTGTCATAATTATGGAGTTGAACATGGCGTATGAAGGTGCTTCTCATGATTGGTGGTATGATTCCCGTGTTACAGTCCATGTTTGTAACAACATGTCCCTTTTTGTGCATTATGAGGAGACTCCCAAGGAACGTGAAGTTCTTATGGGAAATCACAATGTAGCCAAGGTTCTCGGAAAAGGGAATATCCAAATCCAATTCACTTCCGGGAAAAAGTTGACCCTGCAGAATGTTCTCTGTGTTGCTGATATCAAGAAGCATTTGGTATCGGCTAATCTTCGTTGTAAGCACGACTTTAAGGCTTAATTGAGGCTGACAATGTAATTCCATCTAAGGCTGGCATGTTTTTCTGAAAGGGCTATGCTTGGAATGGAATGTTTAAGCTATCTTTTAATGAAATAAATGCTTGTTCTATCTACATGATGGACTCTATTTCTTTACGGCATTCTCGTTTGGCGCATTTAAATTTTAGATCGTTGAAGGTCATGCAAAAAGATAATTTGATATCTTTCCCTAGTAATCACGATTCTAAATGTGAAACTTGCATACAAGAGAAAATGACTAAGAAATGTTTCCCAAGTGTAGAAAGAAAATCTCAACTTCTAGAACTTGTGCATTATGATATTTGTGAATTAAGTGGCGTAGTTACTAGAGGTGGTAATATGTATTTCATAACATTCATTGATGATTTTTCTAGATATACCTATGTTTATTTGATGAAAATCAAGGATGAGGCCTTTGACAAATTTAAGTGTTACAAGGCTGAAGTTGAGAATATCATGGAAAGGAAAATTAAATATCTTCGTAGTGATAGAGGTGGTGAATATTTTCCTCATGAATTTTTAGCGTTTTGTGAAATGCATGATAATGTACATCAAACTAGTGCACCATACACGCCACAAAAAAATGGTTTGGCTGAGATGATGAATAGGACGCCAGTAGATACGGTAAATTCAATGCTCTTGAACGTGAAATTGAAATCATCTATGTGGGCTGAAGCGTTTCTTACCGCATATTTTGCATAATAGAATTCCTTCACGGAAATCAAAAATTTCACCTTACGAAGTGTGGAAAGGCAGAAAGCCAAACTTGAAGTACCTTAGAGTATAGGGATGCATGGCCTTTTATCGCGTTACAGACCCTGAATAAACAAAATTAGGGTCAAGAGCTCTCAAGAGCGTGTTTGTTGGATATGCAGAAAACTCAAAGGCATATGGGTTATTGGATTTAGAATCCATTGTGATAGTGGAATCAAGGGATGCTGTTTTTATTGATAATGAATTTATCGATGATTCCAAATCGTCTGAACCTACTCAAACAATGAAGCCTGACCTATCTCTTGGAAATAAGAGAAAGGCTTCCGATGGTATTGAACCTCCTCGGAGAAGTCAAAGGCACAGAAGGAAAAGGGATTGGGCCCTGATTTTGTCTCACCAGATTATCTTGTCTATCTAATGGAAGGAGATAGAGAAACTGTCCTGAAGGAAATTCCTATTGCACTCGATACGGAAGATGATCCAAAACATTCTCTTAAGCTATGACTTCTAGAGATTCTGGTTTTTGAAAAGAGGCTATAAACGACGAAATGGAATCGATATTATAAAATAATACTTGGACATTAGTCTATTTACCTTCTGGTTCAAAACCTATTGCGTGCAAATGGGTGTTTAGGAGAAATATAATTCCGGTGGGTCACTACAAACCTTTAAGGATAGATTGGTAGGAAAATGTTTCAAGCAGAAATGGGGTATTGATTAATTTGATACCTATGCACCCTGACTAGAATAACATACATTATAGTGTTGATGACACTTGCCTCCATTTTTAGTTTGCATGTACACCAAATGGATGTTAAAACCGCCTTCCTAAATGGTGAATTAGATGAAGAAGTGTATATGGAACAACCGGAAGGATTCGTGATGCCAAATAATGAAAAAAAGGTTTACAAACTCGTTAAGTCCTTGTATGGGTTAGAGCAGGCACCAAAACAATGGCATAAGAAGTTCGATGCCGTTATTCCCACGGATTTAAGCATAACCATGCTGACAAATGCATATATTTAAACTTTACAGATTGTTATGGTGTTATTATTTGTCCATATGTGGATGATATGCTTATTTTTGGGACTAACATGGAAGGAATATCGAAAACTAAGAAGTACTATTTTCCCAATTTAAGATGAAGGGTCTTAATGAGGTTGATACTATATCTTAGTTGTCAAGCTTAAGAAACATAGTGGGGGTAACGCTTTATGTCAATCTCATTACATAGAGAAGTTGCTTCTTAAATTCAAACATTTAGGATTTAAAGAAGCTAACTCTTCTTATGATTTTTAGGTAAAATTGACTGAAAATGATGGCAGAGCGATTGCTCAATTAGAGTATGCTAGTGTCATTGGAAGTTTGATGTATGCAATGCATTGCACTCGACCCGATATTTCCTTCGCAGTTTGTAAACTCGCAAGATACACAAGTAATCCTAGTGCCATGGATTGGGAAGCTGTTGGAAGAATTATTGGTTATCTCAAAGGGACTTCCAATTTGGGATTATTTTATCATAAGTTCCCAGCGGTATTAGAGGGTTACACATACGCTAGTTGGATAACTGGGGCGGGTGACAATAAGGAAACTTCTGGCTGGATCTTTATGATTGAAGGAGGTGCAGTTTCTTGGGGTTTCAAGAAACAAACATGTATCTCCCATTCAACGACGAGGTCAGAATTTATAGCCTTAGCGGGCTGCAGGCAAAGAAGCAGAATGGCCGAGAAATCTGCTATTAGATATAAAGTTGTGGCCACAACCGATGCCGTCTATTTCTTTGTTTTGCGATAGTCCTACAATGTATAGAGCATATAATAAAGTTTATAATGGAAAATATAGACATATTAGCTTCCGACATGAATATGTAAGACAGTTAATCTGTGATGGTATTATTACCATAGTTTATGTTCGGTCAAGCGAAAACTTGGCTGATCCGTTTACTAAGAGTCTTAGCAGAGACTTAGTAAGGAAAACATCTGGTAGAATGGGATTAAATCCTTACGATCACATGCAGCGGAAACCCAACCTTATGCTTTATTTCTAAAGAAGGTTTAATGGGTAAAAACAAGTTGCATTATGATCGGCAAACACTGATAATTGATGTACCCATTCTAGGATGATCAGTATAATATTTACGAGGGTGAGTTAAGACTCTTAATGAAGTTCATCGGTTCGAGGTAACATAGATACCAAGAAGATGAAACTTTACCTATATAAAATGAGAAGTTTAGCCGCTTCTAACAAAATTTTTAAAGGTGTACTTTGGTATATGTTTATCAGTCCAGTTTCGAGCTAGGTGAATTACTCACCAAAACTGGATAGGTTTATGTGTGTGATACTTTCGCTTCTGATTCTAGAGTTTTGGTTCAATCTGCGGACACCAAATACTTTATTAGAAGTTTGAAGTATTTACACTAATTGAGGTTTAAGTCGAGAGACAACTTCTTGTATGCATAAATCTATCACGATTGGACTGGAATTAACAAGCTTAGTGGGGGATTGTTGAGATAGCTTGTAATTTATCTCGTATGTTAAGAGGCTTTGACATATATTTTATTGGAAGGTCGTGTTCTTGAACAGACACAACTGTTCGGTTAGACACATCTTTTGGTTGAAAGGTTGCGTTATTATGAACACTCACAACTGTTTGATTAGACACATATTTTGAATAAAAGATTGTTCTGTTACAAACAGACACAACTGTTTAATAAGAGACACCTCTTTTGAAAAGGCACCATTGATGTCCTTTCATGTTCTATAAATAAAGGTCATTCTCTAGCATGTTTCATCAGTTTTCAATCACATTTTCACTGATAATTCTAAAGAACTTCTGCAGATTGCTGGCTGTAGAACCGACGTGACTTGTTGTATCCTGGAGGAGAATTGCAATACCCAACAACATAGTGGGGGCGATTTATCTCTTAAAGAAAATGTTGATCGTGCCTCAAGATGTGTTTTCTTTTTCCACCATCCATTACATTTGGCGTAACATAGATTGTTCGTGAAATTTATCCAACACTTTATGAATCTGATTATAAATTGGCAGTGGTTAAGCTTGATTCTATATGTGTGATTATAGGTACCAGTTTTCTTGATGAATGCAGCGACATTTATTGGTTCATACATAGTGGCATTTGTGTTATTGTGGAGGCTGGCCATAGTTGGGTTTCCATTTGTGATATTGCTAGTCATACCAGGCTTAATGTACGGACGAACCTTAATGATAATAGCTAGAAATATGAGGGATGAATACGACAAAGCCAATAAAATTGCAGAACAAGCCATCTCTTCAATCAGAACTGTCTATTCCTTCGTCGGAGAGAGCGAAACCATATCGGAGTACTCGTCGGCGCTTGAAGAGACCGTCAAATTGGGACTCAAGCAGGGCTTAGCTAAAGGATTGGCGATCGGAAGCAATGGGATTGTCTTCGCGATTTACTCCTTCATGGCTTTCTACGGTAGTAGATTGGTCATGTACCATGGTGCGATTGGAGGCACTGTTTACGCCTCGTCAGTCTCTATCACCATCGGCGGATTGTAACTTTTCTGAACCCTCTCTTTCAATAATTTGAATTGTGAATAAATTAGTTCCAGTTTGGGAATGCTCCAGTTGCCTGCATAGCTGCTTTTCGACAGCAGAAGCAGTTTTATTGCATTTGGTAAAAATAAAATTTATGCATTTTCGGACAGTTTCTGCTATACCACATCAGTTTTCAGCAATCAAATGATGAGATATTTTTCCAGAAAGTGCATTTGATCAATTTATCTACAACCGATTCTAACCTTACAATTTTTTAAAATTCAATATTTATCTTTACCGGAATAACACATGTCATATATTTTTGTCATCTTACCCTCTTATAGCAATTTTACATCAATTTTACAGTTGATTTTACCAAACACAAAATTAGCACATCAATATTTCACTGCAGCTTCTACGTTATATCTACCAAATAACATTTTATATAAAAGTCACAGTAGCTTCTCCACAGTGTTTTTTCCACAGCAGCTTCTAGCACCGTTACAGTATTCCCAAATTAGCCCTTAGAATACCCATAATCAATTTTGTTGTTTGTTTGTTTATTTCTGATGATTCAGATCTCTGGGTTATGGTTTATCCAATCTGAAATACTTCTCGGAAGCATTGGCGGCCGGAGAGAGAATGACGGAGATGATTAACAGTGTGCCGAAAATCGATTCAGAAAACCCAGAAGGCCAAATCCTCGAAACAGTTTCTGGGGAAGTTGAATTCAAGCACATTAAATTCGCATACCCTTCAAGACCTGAGACCTTAATCTTTGAGGAATTCAATCTGAGGGTCCCATCGGGGAAGACGGTGGCTCTGGTCGGAGGAAGTGGGTCTGGGAAATCGACGGTGGTGGCACTGTTTCAGAGGTTTTATGATCCAATTGAGGGTCAGGTGCTTCTTGATGGTGTCCCAATTGATAAGCTTCAGCTGAAATGGCTTAGATCACAAATGGGTTTGGTGAGTCAAGAGCCAGCTCTTTTTGCCACAACCATCAAAGAGAACATACTCTTTGGAAAGGAAGATGCAACAATGGAGGAGGTTATTGATGCTGCTAAAGCATCTAATGCTCATAGCTTCATCTCTCAGTTACCTCAGGGATATGATACCCAGGTTTGCACCCAACTCCATGTTCATTTGCTCTATTGTAAACTCTTTTCCTGGTCAATCTATTTGGAAATTTGTAGTGATATTATGAATTCAGTAGGTTACTCAATCACCCAGTTCTATCTAGTGATAGTTACAGCAGCATGCTGGTGATAATGGCAGTTCTTCAAGCTATTCTTATATGGACAGGGAATAATTTGACTAAGGCACCTCTATATACTTGTTCATAAAAAAGGCACTCATGAGTCGTCAGTAATTGATAATTGTAAGCACGACTCCTTTTTTAAGTCTTTAAGTAATGCAACCGTTAATTACTGACACTTTAAAAAGTGTTGTGCCTGTCCTTCTAAGTCGATTTGCAGGCTTGGAATTATTTTTTGACTCTCTAATCTATCATCCGCCAAAATTAATTATCAGTTAACTTAAGGCGTTGAAAAGAATAAATGAAGCCACTTGAAGGCTAAGGCAATAACCGTCTAGTTAACTAAGGCGTTCCATTGTTTGCCTCGTCGAATTTATTTTCAGTCTGTGATTTGAAGATGTTTGTGATTTGAAAACAAAAGCACCACCTTCATCATAGTATGTACCTGTTAACAATCATAAAACGCCACTCTAATCCTAATTTGTGTTCTCCTTTAGCTGCACTAGTAGATTTTCCATAATGACAGCTTCTTTTGAACAGGTGGGAGAAAGAGGAATGCAAATGTCTGGTGGACAGAAGCAGAGAATCGCGATTGCAAGGGCCATAATAAAGTCACCACGCATACTCCTTTTAGATGAGGCCACAAGTGCTTTGGACTCAGAATCTGAGCGAATAGTTCAAGAAGCTCTTGATCAAGCTGCCGTAGGCCGTACCACCATTATCATCGCTCACCGCCTATCTACAATCCGTAACGCTGACTGCATCGCTGTCGTTCAAAACGGCCAAGTCATGGAAACGGGATCTCATGAAAAATTAATACAAGACCAGAATGGGTTGTACACTTCACTGATCCGCCTCCAACAAGCACAAAATCCAAATGAAGATGCTTCATTCCACATTCCTTCAATGGTATCATCATCAAATGGCATATCAAAAGTAGATGTAAGCAACACAAGCAGTCGCAGACTGCCTTTGGTAAGCAGATCTAGCTCAGCAAACTCTGTTAGACGAAGCCAAAGGGTGGATGCTGGTAACATCACTCCACCTGAACAAAATTTTCCAGTGCCATCTTTCCGCAGACTAATAGCTATGAATTTACCCGAATGGAAGCAAGCAATTAGCGGATGCACAAGCGCAGCTCTCTTTGGGGCAGTTCAGCCACTTTATGCATTTGCAATGGGGTCGATGATATTTGTATATTTCTTGCCTAATCATAGCGAGATAAAAGAGAAGACGAGAAACTATGCTCTTGTTTTTCTGGGCTTGGCGATTTTCTCCATCTTGGCCAACGTGTGTCAGCATTATAGCTTTGCTTACATGGGAGAGTTCTTGACTAAAAGAATCAGAGAGAGGATGTTGTCAAAGATACTCACTTTTGAAGTCGGGTGGTTTGACCGGGATGAGAATGCTAGTGGCGCTGTTTGCTCTCGCCTTGCCAAAGATGCTAATGTGGTATGCTCATACTTCTACTTTTCACATCCATGCACTGGTCTAATCTGTCACTGCAACATCATTAACTTGCTTATTACATCGAGATTATTGTGGTGTTTTCTGCTAAACCTTAAATTAGTCATGATATGCAAAATTGTCGGGGATGCTGAAATATGCTTCTCTCTACGGTGGATTTTGATAGTTCTGAAGCACCGTAGTGATACGTTCATGCTTTAACACATTTTCTTACACAAATTATTAAGTCGCAGCAATAACCTGATACTCTTAAGTGGAAGTAAAAGGGTAAACATGGTAACTTTCTATCCTTTGATGTTCATGCACAAGAACTTAGTTGTTTGCCACCGACCGCTCAGTAACCAATAATCATTTTGCAGTAACCAATAATTATCATCACAAGAACTTAGTTGTTTGGCATGCTTACCGCTTTCTTCACTATTATGAAAAGGTATGAGATGGTTTAATATTGCGCAATCCACTGCTTCGGTTGATGTCACAATTATGCCGCGGTCTTTAAGCCAGTAGATAATGCCACAAACACTGTTACGGATGTTCGAGGTTATTCAGTAGAAGTGTTTCTGACCAGTGACTGCCGGCTATGTACAAGTTGTTAGACACTTGTTCTATCCGACAAATCTTAAGGTTCTGAATCTCATGTATTAAATTTTTCCCGTAAAATGTATTAGTCTGGATTTTTGGCAAATATTTCAGTTCTTGTGGAATAGTGAAGTAGCTGAGTATTACATGGAATATAATTTCCAGTATTTTCCTTGTCGTAACTAGTGCAAAGCATGGCATATTATCTCTCACTGTTTGCAAGACTGACGGTATGAAGGTGAACCTAGTCACTTTGTTTACCAAACCTAATCACTTAACCCATCTGCAGGTGAGATCTTTGGTCGGTGATAGAAGTGCACTTATCATTCAAACCGTCTCAGCAGTAGTAATAGCTTTTACCATGGGACTGATTATGGCATGGAGGCTCGCCATTGTCATGATAGCTGTCCAACCCCTCATTATAGTTTCTTTCTATTGGAAAAGAGTAATGCTGAAGAACATGTCAAGGAAAGCAATGAAGTCCCAAGACGAAAGCAGCAAGCTCGCTGCTGAAGCTGTTTCCAACCTGAGGATTGTAACAGCCTTCTCTTCCCAAGCAAGGATTCTCCAAATGCTGGAGAAAGCCCAAGAAGACCCACGGAGAGAAAGCATTCGCCAATCGTGGTTTGCAGGTATTGTGCTGGGTACTTCCCAAAGCCTCATATCTTGTACTTGGGCTCTAGACTTCTGGTATGGTGGCAAACTCATAGCACAAGGTTACATTGGAGCTAAAGAACTCTTTCAAACCTTCATGATTCTAGTGAGTACCGGTCGGGTCATTGCAGATGCTGGAACCATGACAAATGACCTCGCCAAAGGAGCTGACTCTATCAAGTCAGTCTTTGCTGTGCTAGATCGCAATACTCTTATAGAGCTTGAGGACTCAAAAGGTAGCAAGCCCGAGAAGCTAACAGGCCTTGTGGAGCTCCACAACATTGAATTTGCATATCCTGCTAGACCTGATGTGATCATCTTTAACGGTTTCTCCATCCGAATCGAAGCAGGTAAATCAACTGCGTTGGTGGGTCAAAGTGGGTCAGGAAAGTCAACAATTATTGGATTGATCGAGCGATTCTATGACCCACTCAGGGGAGCGGTGAAAATAGACAACCGAGATGTACGATCATACAGTCTCAGGTCACTGAGGAGACACATTGCTCTTGTTAGTCAAGAGCCGGCACTATTTGCTGGTTCCATTCGCGAGAACATCATATATGGATTATCATCAGAAGGCAAGGTTGATGAAGCAGAAATCATTGATGCAGCTAAGGTAGCGAATGCTCACGACTTCATTGCTGGTTTGAAAGATGGGTATGATACATGGTGTGGAGACAGAGGAATACAGCTATCTGGTGGCCAAAAGCAGCGTGTTGCAATTGCTAGGGCTATACTGAAGAACCCAGCAATCCTATTGCTAGACGAAGCCACGAGTGCACTTGATAGCCAGTCGGAGAAGATTGTCCAGGACGCGCTTGAGCGTGTGATGGTAGGGAGGACAAGCGTAGTGGTGGCTCACCGGCTGAGTACCATACAGAACTGTGATATGATTGTAGTGCTGGAGAAGGGAAAGGTAGTTGAAAAAGGGACTCATTCTTCTTTGTTAGGCATGGGACCAAGTGGAGCTTATTATGGTCTCGTTAGCCTGCAGAGAACGCACGGCGACACGCCCACATAGTAAAAGAATGGTAATAAAGAGTGGGCGAAATGATTATTTACGGTTAAAAAGAATTTCATGTAACCC
This sequence comes from Linanthus parryae, assembly GCA_023055425.1. Classification (NCBI taxonomy): domain Eukaryota; kingdom Viridiplantae; phylum Streptophyta; class Magnoliopsida; order Ericales; family Polemoniaceae; genus Linanthus; species Linanthus parryae. Next base: position 8,574,403 of record JALGPY010000012.1, read on the forward strand.
CGGTTTTTTGAACTTAATATAGAATATCACGTGATTTTCTTTTTCTTATATAAACATGTTTCTCTGGTTTATTTTCTGGAGTATTTGGATTAGAAGATACCTTCTGTTAACCCACACGGATTGTTAGATGACTTTCTGGAATATAATGGGGAAATAAGTGCAAATACTAGAAAAGTACGAGAAGGGCTGAATTGTTAAATTTCTATAGAAAATAGAATGTAGTAGTAGCAGTTAAGATTACTGGGACTTGAGTAGCAGTTCACCTGGTTGTTCCATGCAACCAACATTTTTTTTGTGAAACCACGATCATAGGCTGGCTTTAGAGCTTGGCCAAGAGAATAGGCCTCGGCAATCCGAGAGTTCCGGTTGAAGGGGATCGGGAAAGCCAAATCGATGTACTCATTCGTCATTCCGAATCACTACTCCGCCGCTCGCTTTCTCTTGGTTCACCAAAATGGCTGCATCAACGTTCATTTGAGACAACCAGGAGGAGGTGGTTCCCATCGCCGGAGTCTCAGATTCGAAGCTGGACCTGCATTCACACCCCTGAAACCAAGATAAGTATTATCTTTATTATCAACATTTGCAGTTAACAAGATTGATAAAACTTCGGGGAAATCATGACTTTCTGAACGAAAATTTATATTATTTCTCTCTAACCAGATACCCCACAGAAGGTGAGTTAGGTTTGAAGGTGTTCCTCAGGGAGAGAAGAATAGATCCGGCTGAGTTTTAGAGGAAAAGGCAGAGGAACAGAGAAATCAATTAGAGGGTATTCAAAAAGTTGAACCACATGCAGGTAAAGAACATATGATCTTCATCTTCATCTTGTATTTTACTTAAACTGCAAGTAGTAGTTGGAGAGAAATACCTCTTTTGGCTAGGTTGTTCTTCGTTGGTAAAATGGGATGATAAAGTTGTTGGGATTTATCACGTCGAAATCCCGCTCAACGGAAAAACAAACACGATAACTACACGAACACGCGATATGGAGAACGAGAAAATAAAGAACACAATATTTAACGTGCTTCGGCAAATTGCCTACGTGCACGGGGCAAGAAAGAATTTCACTAGTACGAAATACCGTACACTCACAATTCTCTCTACAAGCCTCTCAACTCTCCTTCACACTCAACTTGTGTGCCACTCTGAGTTGAACTTATGAAATAAAAGAATAGCTAGCCCCTCTATTTATATACTAAACTAGAGGAGGTGGAAAAGCCCACCTAGCCCAAGCTATCACCTCCTCAGAGATCACCTCCTCAGAAGAGAAATCAGACGCATCGGGTACACCGATTCGTCTTGCGGAATTCGAGACAAACCCAACAAACTCCACCTTGGCTTGAATTCTGCAAGCGCCAGCAAATTCCTCAGCCAACTCTGTTGTTGATGTCAACTCCGCCGCATTTGCCATGCTCGTCATGCACGGCCCTTTACAGCACCTCCACCGAGATGCTCCCATTAGCGCCCCCTCCCCGGGGCGCCTCCTCGCACCCCTGACACGGGTGCGTCCCAAAGTCTACTACTTTGGGGAGCGGTGTGGCTCCACCTCTCTTCCTGCTCGAACATCATTGGAGAGACCACCACCATCCCGGTCAAGTGCAAACGAGACTCGCTTCCTCTTCACTTTTGCAAAAGTTTTCTTCATCGATGTTCTCATCAACGGTGGATCATCAACCTTTATATGCGTCTCGATTACTTTGGCAGGAAAACCTCCTTGAACAACCTGCAACTCTTGTGTAGCCTGCACCTTCTCCGTCTTGCGCTTGAACGCCCTTGCACGTCCACCTCGTGCTCCTCCGCGTCCGTTCCCAGTGCATCACCTTAGTTGCTTCCCTTGTTCATTCATACGCCCCGCATGCGTATCTCGCCGATCTATACTTCTTGTCTCTTGTGTGACAGAGAAGATCCACATGTCACAACACTTCCTACAAGTTTTTATAGACCATCAACCAATTTCCCATGCAGCACAGTCTTGTTTGTTGTAGACAGAACCTCTATTTCTCCACCATGAATTGAGACTCTACAACCCTTACAGTCCGACATCCCCAATGAGATAAGATTCTTTCTCAAGTCTGGCACATGTCTCACCCCCGTCAGCGCCAAGATCCTCCCATCAAGCTTACGAAACCTTATTGTACCCATACCAACAATTTTACTAGTCGAGTTGTTAGCCATCTTAACAGTACTCCCATCGCAAGCTTCATAAGTTGCAAACTGCTCCCTGGCTGCACACATGTGAACCGAACATCCAGAATCTAAAATCCAATCCGACTTCTCATTACCTGAAGTGACTGTCATCACATCCACTGGATCTTCATCATTGTCGGACTTCTCAATGACTGCTGCCTCTGATGGTTGATTCATCTTCCTCGCTGCTTTGTACTTCTCACAATGCTTTCGAATATGGCCTTCTTGACTACAAAAGTAACATCGCGGATTGTAGTCATCACCTCTGGATTTGGAACGTCCCTTCGTATGAGCCTCCTTCTGTTGTCTCCTTCCGCGATCTTGACTACCCTCTGATGTAGCCATGATTCCATCAAGTTTCCTCTTCTCGCTCTCCTTTTTCCTTACCGACTCATGGGAAATAAGGGTAGCAACCACCTCATCTAACTTGATAGTATCCTTCCCATACATCAACGTAGTTTTGATGTGCTCGTACGAAGGAGGTAGAGAAACTAACAAGAGAATTGCTTGATCTTCTTCTTCAATCTTCGAATCAACCGCATTCAACTTTGTTACAACCCAGTTGAACTCATCCAAGTGTTCCATAAAATCCTTCCCTTCGGCCATATGCAGCGCATACAACTAGTATTTCAAGAACAGTCGACTCGTCAAAGACTTGGACTTATACCTGCTCTCCAGCTTCGTCCACAGCTCGTAGGGATCCGTCTCATTGATGACTTCCCAGAGTGTACTATTGCCGAGATATAGCTGAATCGTGCTATTCGCCATCTCTCGCATCTCCTCCCACTTGTCATCTGTCACACCCGCTGGCTTTTCGAACTTCTTCTTTGTGAGAGCCTTGATAAGACCTTCCCGTGTCAACATATTTTTCACTCGTTCCTGCCATAGAGTGAAATCGTTGTGGCCGTTGAATTGTTCAATCACAAAACTGGAACTTTTCACCGCCATCACACCAATCTGCACATTTCCGTCAACAATTTGCAGAATCCGACACCGCCAATGCATCGGGAATGCCCAAAAACCTAGGGTTTTACTCTTGTTTCAAGTCAAACGGGTTCCTGGAGCCCAAGATACGTCCAAAACAAATTGGACCACACGTCACATGTTTCAGACACGCGCCCAGCAGCCCCTCGAAGCACCGGATAACTCCTCCTCTGGTCTTCTTCTTCCTCACGACTAGAACCACCAGACCTGCGTTTTTCTTCCTTTTTTTCCGCCGAATCCACCACGCACAAGGCAAAAACTCTTTGATTTCAACACGAAATCAACCCGGACCAGTTTAGGAGTTTACCGAGCCGGCCAAGGACCTTTTTGCCGCCGCCGCCAACCGGAAAAATTTCACCAATGCAGCCGCAGTAACACCGGTTCCCGTCGCCGCTTCTCGCTGCCGCTTCAACCCTTCAACGCCGCTGTTGCTACTTGTTCTTCTCAACCCACGCGCCACAAGACCCGTTGCCGTGAGCTCTTCATGAACACAAATCGCCGCCGCCGCAAGCGTCTCGTCGTCGGCGGAAACTTTATTATCTTGTCTCCGTTCTCATAGCATGCTTTACCCGGATCGGAACCAGGCTTTGATACCACTTTTTGAGATTTATCACGTCGAAATCCCGCGCAACGGAAAAACAAACACGATCACTACACGAACACGCGATATGGAGAACGAGAAAATAAAGAACACAATATTTAACGTGCTTCGGCAAATTGCCCACGTTCACGGTGCAAGAAAGAATTTTCACTATTACAAAATACCGTACACTCACAATTCTCTCTACAAGCCTCTCAACTCTCCTACACACTCAACTTGTGTGTCACTCTGAGTTGAACTTATGAAATAAAACAATAGCTAGCACCTCTATTTATATACTAAACTAGAGGAGGTGGAATAGCCCACCTAGCCCAAGCTATCACCTCCTCAGAAGAGAAATCAGACGCATCGGGTACACCGATTCGTCTTGCGGTACACCAACAAAAGTCTCAATTTTTATTTTTTTGAAGTCAGGAATGTTTATGTTCCAAACCTTTTTCCAGAACAGATCTGGAGATGTGATCGTGTATGGATTGTCATGCTGGTAGACCTCACGACTGATACAGGAAAGGGAAACAAAATACCCTGTTTTAACAGTATAATAATCAACATAAAAGGGCTGTGATCATACAAGTTTAACATGTTGGAATGGGAGGTTAGAGGAATCTGCAAAGTAGCAACAGCCTCATCCTGGGCAAAGTAACAATTAATGAGATTTCTATTCCAAGAAAAATCTGGGTTAAGCAAGTCAGAGACTTTGGTGTTTATGGGGGGAGAGGGATAATTATAGGGTTTTCCCCCTAAAGCAATTGGTATCCATCGGTTGTGGTATACCCAAGTATTTTGACCATTCCCTATCCTATGTCTAACCCATTCAAAAATAATGTTTCTCGCTTTGGCAAGACCTTTCCAAAATACGAAGAATTAGGAGAGGAATCAACATCAGTGGCATTAGAATTATTAATGTATTTACTATTAGAAAATTTGTTGGTGTTTCTGCAAATTAATTCACACTGATAAAAGAAACGCTGTAAAAACTTACTGATAGAAAGCCTCCCGAATGCTGTTTTGATATCGAAGACAGTCTCGTACATGTATGGCACGGGTTCCTTAAAACAGATTAGTCGCTTGCTAACGAGTGGCTTCTGTTTCCCAGGATAAAAGTGTTCTGGCGCGGTGGTTGAAAGCACGTAACCACCTAGCCCCACGAACGAAACTTGGTAGAGTGAGTTTGCTGTTAGAGAGAGAATGAATGCACAGAAATTTCGGTTGTGTTGAAAAATGGAGAAAGCATTGAATTTATTGAGAGAGAGGAGGCGGTTGGTTACAACCGTTGACTGTTTAGAAATTTGAACAGAACAGTTGAAACTGTTCTGTTAATTAACATAATATTAATTAAGTTAATTAAAATAATTAATTAGTTTCTGGCCCCAAAAGATATAGGCCTTAAGTAACTACTCAGCCTACACCACACCACACCACGTCACGGCCCGTGCCCGAACCCTAGACCTAGCCGAGCCGTCCGGACGGCAGCGGTAGCGCGCGTGGTGGTTCGACCATTGTCTAGGTCCTCTCTCCTGCACAAAATGTGCTCTACCCAAAGGGCGTGCCCTTATGGTCCAATCTTGAATTAGATATGTACTTCATGAACCAAGATGTGGTTCTATTTTCATTCCCAACACACTTTGTTGCGAATGAACTCATTTTGAGAGCTCGATTTGATCATTCATTTGTCAATGGCCTTTGGCGAACGAGTTATCGAAACGACCACCAAGTTGCCCTCTATACAATGATGCAATTAGCGTTGCTAACTCTTACATGAGCCGGATTAAATCATAGCTCAAAGTCGGGTACAAAATACCCATTCAAAGACCATTTTCCAACAATGCCTCACATGAATGACAAATTAACGTTAATGCTAAAAATGCCAAGTAGTGGTTAACTATCTCAAGTGGTTCATTAATTTCTTAAGAAAAAGTAGTGATCGACTTTGAACTTTTCCCTTAGTGAGATGCTATAGGGTATACTGGCTTGTCAGTGAACGAAACGTCTTGAACTGCTTGCCGCAGTGTATACCTAGATTTGGACTTATAAGTTCATAGTGTAAAAAAGAGACTAAGAAAAGGTTGGGGTCTCTTTTTTAGAACTTTTTTAAGATATGTGGTATAAAGAGCATATAGTCCTCACTCTTTATTTTTAATTACATGGCACTTAACTACTTATTTCACATCTGGTAATCTACAGGATCTATTTTGTTGTTTTAGCCATGTGTTTTTTCCTTATTTGTTGTTGTTTGTTCTCTAATGTGTGATGCTCTGTCATTTATTAATGTAAAAAATTAAACACTAATGTTGGGTAAATTGAAATAGAGAATTTCTCCTCAAAAAATAATAATAATAAACTGAGAATTGAGTTCATTGAAAATAATGGGGTAGTTTGGTATAACTTACTTGCAACATAAGTTGTCTTATAAGTTTATGTCAAAAAATTCCATGACAAAAAAGATGAAGAAAAAAAGATATGTGTGTTTGGGGTAAAAGTTGTTACATCTAAATTTTCACCAAAAGATTCAAAAACCCAACTTTTCTTAAGTTCACTTTTACACTATGAACTTATAAGTCCAAATACAAAAGTTCAGTTTATAAGTCGCACACCAAACAATGCTTATAAGTTGTCTTCAACTTATAATTCAGAATTGACTTATAAGCTGCATATAAGTCATACCAAACCCCCCCCCCAATATAAACTAAACAATTTTGGAAACAGTTAATAGGGGATAAATACAACATATGCCTAGCTTTGTCATTTGTAGTTTACTGTTTTATTAATTATTCGGTTCATTTGCGAAATCTATTACTACTGGTTTATGTAATTTAATTATGCAACATGTTTTAAGATGGCACTCAGACATTAGAATTATGTAAATTTTTTATTGAAAAAATTATATGGTTAAAATCATCAATTATGTGGATGGTAGTAAACACATCAAGGGCATAATGGTAATCAACAACTAAACAAGACAAAATTGATTTATTAGTTGCTTTTCAGTTGCAAAAACTTTTTCACCAAACACACACAACTTGTTTCTTAAACTTTTTCGTCACATACTTTTTTGACATCAACTTATAAGACAACTTAAGTTGCAAATAAGTCATACCAAACTCCCCTATGAAACAAGTAGGCATAGCCTGAATAACAGATTTTTTAAGGACCTCTTAACTTGTTGGGGATAGAAGTTTCTCTTTTCAACAGTTAATTTAGTCCAAATCTTATTTCAATTTTCTGAAAAACTTGTTTTTTTTTCCTATTAAGGTGGGTAGGCCCAAGTTAGTATCATATTTAGAGGCAGGAAGGATTTGGAAAATTTGGCAACAAACCTCAGTTTAAATTTTTGAGCAAAAAGAAATAGCTGACATATTTTTATTTATAAGTTGACTGGACACAGTATTAATGAAGAATATAATTAATAATGGTAGCATTCTCTAAAGTCGCTTTTGAAAATAGAATACAGTCGCCAGCAAAATGAAGATGGGTGACATTAGGGGAATTACTACTAGCTTTAACACTTTGTAATTTATAAGTTGAGAAAACATGAGAAATAAGGCTAGATAAATCCTCCGTACATATTAAGGAAATTCAGGGGGAAAGGGTGAGTTGGGGAATGCTTCTGCTGCCAACACAACTGCTTTCCGATAGCAGAAGCAGTTTTAGTGTGTTTGGTAAAAATAAAATTTCTGTTTTTCCCGACAGTTTCTGCTGTCCCACAACAGTTTTCAGGAAGCAGGGGGGAGATACTTTTCCAGAAAGTGATTTTGATTAATTTATCTACAATCGATTTTAACCTTACAATTTTTTAAAATATCAATAGTTATCTTTTCGGAAATGACACTTGTCATATATTTTAGTCATTTTACCCTCTCACAGCAACTTCACAGTTGATTCTACCAAACACAAAATTACTATATCAATATATCACAACAGCTTTTACGTAATATTTACCAAACAACATTTCATCAAAAATTCACAGCAGCTTTTCCATAGTATTTTCACACAACAGCTTTCTAGCACCGCTAAAACATTCCCAAACTAGCCCTAAGAGGGCCGCCTAGAATATCTCGAGTAGGAACAAATTTATCAGTAAGATGGTCATGTATTAAAATATAAAGGAAATTGATGTAACACAAGACATACTTTAATTTATAGTAGTTATTGGAAAGCCCAATTTAATTAGCACATTTTATTTGGACATGTCCAAATTTAGTGAAAAGGAATCAATTTTAGATTGCTGATTATGAATAGTGTGAAGGGTTTCGATAGCTTTTAATCTGTTATAGAATTATCAGAATTCGGGCAACGTTTAATATAAGCAGATTGAGTAGGGTATATAATAATAGGCAATACTGATTTTAAACGGTTAGCAAGAGCTTTTGATGTGATTTTATACGAAATGTTACATAAGTTGATGGGGCAAATAATCCGAAACTAATTTAGAATTTTTCAACTAAGCAATGAGAGCTATGCATGTTTCATTTATGATAGAAAAATCACCCACCCCGTTTAGAAAATCTATGCACATATCAATCACATTTTTACTCACTATAGACCAATAGTTATAATAGAGTAGCCCATCCTGCCATGGAGCCTTTAGAAAACCTAGGGAATATAAAGCTTCAATATTTTTTTGAGAAGAAAGCTTCAATAATTTCATGCTCTTTAAGAGGTCCATTGAGCATACATTACAACAGATCCTGCTTTCAGCGACCAGTTTCATTCCGACTACCAAGATTATGGTCTTTAAAAGCAGTACAAACAGTCTTTTTTATCAGTTAGTCGTCTGGCTTGTCGTCTATTAGATTTTTAAAGACCAGCCGTGTTTCTGTCGTGGGGAAACAATTAGTCATCCGCAATAAAAAATTATCAACGACTTGCAGTTTTGTCGGGAATGGATCTAAACACAAATTTGACCAAACTTTTTGGTGGGAAATGAAATTTTCGCTAAATTTTGAAGAGGGAAATGAAATCTCCCCAAGTGTTGGAGGCAAAATCAAATCATACCAAAAAAATAATTCACCCTATCTGCTGGCCAACTAACAACTCCCCGCCATTACTCCCCCTTTCGGCCTCCATATCGAATTCACCTAGCTATCGAAGATCCCTAGCTAACTCATCATCTTCCACTCGCCACCATCGCCGGCTCTCTGTCTCTCTCCCTCTCTCTCTCTCTTTCCGCACAACCGCAGTCCTCTCGCCACCACCGTCTTTCTCTTTTCCCGAATCGACCCTTTTTAAGTCCGATTGACTCAATCGGGCACCAGCTGGTTCAAATCTGAGAATGGAGTTTTGGCGCAGGAAGAGAAATTCCATGTCTCACCCTTCACAAACATCTTTCCTCAGCACTGGTCCGTCACTCTCTCTCTCTCTCTCTCTCAGTCTCATTTGGCTTCTGAGTTTCTATTGATTATACATGCGCTTTTCAATTTGGAATCTGAATGGTGGCTTGAGCTCAGATCTAACAAGCCCTTTTCATTTCTATGACTTAAAAGGAGCAATTTCACTGTGATATCTGTATTTGTAGGCCGGGCTCCATCTTTCATGCTTATAAATTGTATGTGCTTTAATTTTACTGTGATATCTGCAAACATATTAACTATCAGTAAATCCTTTTGTTCGGATCTGCTAGCTGATGTAGAATGTAGAATATATGTATATATATATATATGTATATATATATATATATGTATATATATATATGTATATATATATATATATACATATATACATATATATATATATATGTATATATATATACATATATATATTATATATATATATATATATATACGTACTGTTTCTCACATAACCAAGTGGTTGCTGTTAACAAATTGGAAAGTGTGTATTCATGGGATGAATGATATATCTATGCGGAAACATACATATTGGAATGTGATGTGGATGATATTGAGGTAGCTGAAAATGTGCATGTCTCCCAATTTATGTGTACGGTATGAACTTTTTAACTACCATATGTCATTGCTGCAAGTTCATAATCTGATGTGTCCAAACATTTAGTTGTGTAAGAGGCCATGATGATATGGATCTATTGAATTAACTCATTGAAGCTGTTAGAGTGTAATATGCCAGGCAAGGTAAAGTTATTTTTGCAGCCTGCTGTTGTCATCTCTTATTAGTTAATGAGTACAGATCCCATCCTCTTCATGCTCACTGAAGAGGCGGTTATGATATGGATCGTCTGAATTCACACTGTAGCCAATACAGTGTCATGATATGCATGGCACGACAATATGCTTTTGCAGCCTGTGATCATAGATGTGTTATCTTGTTTTCACGAGTACATATCTGAGGCCATTTTCGTATTTCCCTCCGTTCATTCCATGTTTGTTATTTGTTATTATCTATTTTCTCTGTTCAAACTCTATATTCTTCCTGGTCTTGCGAAGGTCATTTTGACCCGCTGATAATGTTGGCAATTTAATGCAAACATTTGTGCATGAATTTCCTCCGTTCAACCTCTCTATTCTGTCGGGTCTTGCGAAGGTCATATTGACCCGCTGATAATGTTGGAAATTTAATGCAAACATTTGTGCGTGAAAAACGGGTCAAAGTGGCCTTCGCAAGTGCCGGCATTCGGTAGCGGATGAACGGATGAATTTGCAATTAATTAATGCTAGATCCTTAATAAGTCAGTTTATTGCAAAAGGAAATTATCAAATAATAAAAATAAAAGAAAGATATGAGATAAATTACAGAAAATAACATTACATAAAAGTCTTGACCTTGTTGCTAGGTGTACTTGCGAAGGGCATTTTGACCAGCTGATAATTAATGTTGGCAAAATGATGCACTCATTTTTGTGCCTCCAAATCGGGTCGAAATGTCCTTCACAAGTACTCGTAGACTATAGAGGATGAAATGTTTGAATTAGCAACGAATGGTATTTTGGTTCACTTCAAGTCTATGTTATGACTTAATGCTTCGACCGCTTGAGAAGTTATGAATGATCACATGAATGAAAATATGAAATATAATAGATATTTTAAACGGATCAATGTTGAGCATTATTTGGAGGTGCTCCATCGTTCATGAGTCTAATTTGAATGAGGTGCATTGTCTCATAAATAACTGTTGCTTTCAAGATATTAGTGGATGTTAATTCAAGATATTGGTTTTCATGAGTACTGATTTGTGCCTCTTCATGATATTATGATGTTCATCATGCTCACTGCTTGCTGATTGTAAGAGGCAGTGATGATATGGATCGTTCGAATTTACTCTTTGTAGCCGATAGAGTGTGATATGCATGGCAAGGAAAAATCCTTTTGCAGCCTGTGATCATCGATCTCTTATCCGGTTTTCATGAATACAAATCTGAGCCTCTTCATTCTCACCGAAGATGCGATGATGATATGGATCTATTGAATTCACTCGTTGTAGCCCATAGAGTGTGAGATGCATGGCTTATGGCAAAATCCTTTGCAGCCTGTGATCATCGATCTCTTATATGCTGGTTTTAATGAGTACTGGTCTGAGCCCCTTTCTGTGATTTACCCGAAATGGTCAAGTTTTTCTTGTGAAATATTGATATGAGCCTATTATTACTGTTTACGATGTTCATTATGCGCGCTGCTTAGTTAGTGCTTGGTTACTGTAAGAAACCCTGATGATATGGATATATATTTAATTCACTCTATTATTGCATGTGTGTCAGTAACAACATCAAAATCCCTACCCTTTAAAGAGGAGGAGGTCACCAGTGCTCTCACACGACGGCCTCCACTGTATTTGAAGCTCCAGTGGTCGCCTCTGATTCAGAGGATGAAAAGGATGACCTATCGAAACTGACTGTATCCCATGAATGAATGAAGCCTACAACTTAATGTGAAAGGAAAGTCGAGCTACTTGAAGGTAACAGAATTGTTGAAGTGCCTGTGGAAATCTTCAAAGGAATGGGTGAACCTGTCGATTAGAGAACAACCGATGTGGGGGGGGGGCAAAGGCAAAGGAACCAGAAGAAGCTAGATGCTGCTATCGTTGTTGTAGCTTTTGCTTATTTTCTGTTATATATGTAATATTGAATCTTTGCCTGTAACTATTTCCGAAACATTTTCTGTGACAGATATTTGAACAATGCTAGCTATGTGTAACTACAACTAGTGTGTTATACATTAACTTATATTCATGTTCAAGGACCGTACAACTTTTTGATAATTAAGTAAAAACTAAAACGTTCACATATGTCATCAACAAGATTCAAACTTGGGTCAACTTTGTGTAAACAATATAAACTTCCGCAAACCAATATACGATTATTAAAATTGCATCAAAATATGCAATTAGTTGAGATAACTCTAGAGTTCTCTTTAAAAAAAATTATTGCTAATAAAAAACAGGCCCTCGCCGGATTGGGGACCTAAAGCGGCCGCCTCGGCTGCCTTACTTTAGAACCGGCCCTTTTTTGTGAATTATCGCTTAAATAAATTAAGGTCAATCATAAACTGAAAAGTCACCTCTAGTGTGAAAGTTGGTCTAGAAGGTTCGGTCAACTACGAAGCTAATGATTGGTCAACTTTTCGGATTCCACTTAGTCAACCATATATATATATATACATATATATATACATATATATACATATATTTATACATATATATATACATATATATATATATATAGGTTTGGACGAATAAATTCAACGGTAATTGAAAAGGTCAACTACAGTCAAATGTGAGCTCATAAGTCAACTCCACTGTCAATGAATGATCCTAAACTGGACTTTTGAGGTTATACTAAGTCAACTATGTTGTGAACAAACAACTTTCTGGTCTCCAATTGGTCAGATTAATAAGTTCGCACGAAGAAAGTCAACGTAAAGGAAAAGGTCTATTGTACAGTCAAATTAGTTGATCGAGATCATAAGTCAACTCCACAGTCAATGCATGATGGTCTACCCTAAACCCCAAACCCTAAACTTGACTTTTTGAGATTATACTGAGTCAACTATGTAGTGAACAGACAACTTTTTAGTCTCCACTTTGTCAGATTGGTAGGTTCGCACAAAGAAAGCCAACGTAAAATAAAAGGTCAACTATACAGTCAAAGGGGAGCTTTGTAATTTAACTGTATCGGTTATGCATGGTATACGTACTTATATACATATATGTACGTGGTAGACCCTAAACCCCTCGTATTGAGGTAAGAAGGCCACTCTGATGTGAACAGTCAACTATTAGTTCTCGACCTAGTCAAACATATAGGTTTGGACAAATGTGAGTTGTAGTCAACTCCACAGTCAATGCATGGTCTATTATGCGGTAGACCATGAGAGCATTATCGATTCTTACCTTAATTTAGAAACGACATTTCGATTGTCTTATAACCTGTATATTCCACGAACAATGTCCGTGTTAGTTTCTAAAGCAAAGTGAAATTTGTTTGAAACTCCGGGAAATAACTGCTATGAAGAAAATACATTTGCAGGGAATGGAACTTGCATTACAATGAAACTTTCGGAGGAAAGTATAATTAACAAAAGTATTTGTAGGGGAGGAGAATACAACTACATCCAAATATAGGGGAGGAAAATAAATTGAATCAAAATAATTTGTAAGGGATTCAGTTAAACAAAATGCCACATCGACCCGTTGCTCCCCACTCATTCCTAAACCCTTATCCACAATCCAAGAGCTCTCTAAAGCTCTTCCCGCAACCACTCACTCAGCTTCGCGGACGATGGAACCACTTACTGTCTTCGGAACGGCGACACTTGTTGCGCCTGAAGGTCATCGAAGTGTTGATTCAAGAACCCACGGAGTCGATATTGGCTTAGCATCAAGTACGGTCGGTTTGGACTAACTTCTCTCAAACTCTCGTACATAAGTAGCTGTTGTTGTGTTCTTTTCTTAATTCATGGTTTATCAGGTCGATTCGTGCTATAGATATGCAATTCCATATGTGAATGCATTTGTTCGGACTAGTACTGTTGTATTTCGGGTTTGGTATGCAATTGGATTAGGGATATCGTTATTTCTGTAGTTGGGGACTTACTCTTCAGCTAGGGTTGGTCCGAAAAAGATGTTAAATTTATCCTTCTGTGTTGGGCTGAGTGTTTGTTCTTCATGGTGATGTTGTCGAACTTCTAATTTTAGGGCATTCAAGTATTTGTTTGCTAAATGCATTTGGCCAAATCCCAGTTGAAAACTTGGTGCTAAGACTGGGATGAGCAACTGTTTTTATCTATAACACATAATTAACACATAATTGATAATTTTAATCTATTAAAAATTTAATCTCTAAATAAGTATGATTCAATGATAGGAAACTATAATTACTTTATTTTATACATAATAACTTTAAATTTCTAATGCAGATTATTAGTTATACAATTAGTTGTGACTTATGAACATTGATCAAGTCCATTTTTGGGAAAAATAGTTAATACATGGGGAATAAATAACAGCATATATAGATGACTAGGAATATTTTAGGAATAAATAACAGCTAGCATATATAAAAAACGTCAAATAAAACTACAAATACAGGGGGAAACCACCCCTTACAACCTTAAACTACAACCCCCTCCTCAAACCATGGGAGGGAGGTTCAAAAACCATTGTTCAACATTAAATTTAAAAAACATGATTATTAAAGGGATTCAACACAGAAAATTAAAGCAACGACAGACGAGCGATAGCAGAGGAGCTTTCTTGGCAGAGTTGTGCCCATTCTCCAGCTTCACATGTGGCTCCATTAGTTCCTAGCAGCCTGCACTCATGGAAACACACATGCATTCATAACTAGTGATTAGGAGTTTCACATCTCGAAAACATAAATATTAATGTACATATATATGTGCCAAGGCATGTGATTGAAAAACTATAGAACTACTAGCTTTGGTGTTCATCAAACCTGGACTGAGGCATGGATCTCTTGCTGAGACACAACAGTGACATCCACCTGCACATCATTTGGCTCCCACAAAATCCAAAAGCCGCCACCAAATCCATATGGATCAGCCACAAAGCATCTCTCAAAGCCAAGAGAGGCAAAAATGCACATGGCCCTGTCCCCAAACATTCTGGTTTCAGTTACACAGACAATGTTTGGCTTGTGCCTGCCAACCAGAGCCATGAAGTTGCATCTAAAAGCACCAGTGCTAGCATCCTTACCATTCCAGAGAAGAAACCTCATGGGAAAGTTAGACACCCTCACTCCGTCCAGCAGCCCCCCTGGTGCCCTTCTTCTTTGGTATGCCACCGTTGCTCTGATCTCCTCCTCCTCTACCACATCCTTCATATTTCCGCCTTCCGCCAAGATGCCCCCCTTCTGTAGGACCGTATGAAGGTATTCCCCTAAGTTGATCCGAATGTTTCCCGAATACTCTAGTATCCAGGTTGCCTTTTAGTCCTCCATCATTACATGCATTGCTTCTCCAATGTCGGATGGAAAATGGACGATGTACCAGAGGTTCGAGCTCAGCCTCTCATCTGCTGTCACAATCTGGTTGTGTGGAACAACGTCTCCTGCCACCCTCACTTCCTCCTCAGCCATCATCTTATTGATTTGAACAAATGTCCAACTAAACTGTTCAAGGAGGCTGTTGAGGCTCCCTTGCTCTACGATTCATGCTGTTGGGGCCTTCATGTGAGTCAAGATGGTGGCCATGTTTGTTCTGGGAAATGGTATGAGTGGGAGAGGAATGCACCAGGTATTGGTGATCACATATTGCTCGCTCCTCCCTTTAAAGGACCAACCTGCTCTCCTTTTACCTGGAACATCCTTCAAATTGACATGAGGTAATGTGTTGTCCTCTGATATTGACAAGCTTGGCAGAATATAAACTTTATATGGGATGAAAGGTTCTGTCAATGGATAAAGTCTGTAGGCTTTTGTTTTATACTCACTATATATGTTCAGACTGCAGCAAGATCATAAAGGAGGTGGGGGGTTACAAAAAGATGGAGAGTTAGAAGATTGAGAGGTGGGGTAGTTAGTGGAGGGTAATTACAGCATGTTTTTAAGGGCTATTCCAAATTAGCTACTGCTCCTGAAATAACTGCTATGGATTTTTTTTGACACAATAATAACTGCATATTATTGTTTCTTTGTAATAAATTACTGTCTCCTGATCTTCTTTTTTATTTAATTTTATTGAATTTTTGAATTAAGTAATATTCTAATTAAATTAATACTTGATTACATTTCGATGGCTAATTTGCATATTTGTCCAACATAAAATTACTAGAGGTGCTCTTAACAGAACTTGTGCATGTTTTGTGTGTGTGTGTGTGTGTGTGTGCGTGTGTGCGTGTGTGCGTGTGTGCGTGTGTGTTTGTTTGTTTGCCAAAAAAACACAACTTCTGCATATTGTGTACATGAGCTGTGTAGTCATCTGCCAAAGACTCCTTGTTGATGTTCTCCAGGTTCAACTTTTTGGTGCTTTTGTGAGAACCTGCATAAAGAATATTTTGATTCCCCACTTTATTTCATTTAAGTCCAGTCAGTCTCTTCTTGATGTTGAAATTCCCTTTTGGAGGGAAACCTTGTCTTATATGGCAACTGTACTCTATAGCTTTTACTTTACTTGTGACATGTGAGAATATTTACAGACATGGATTGAAATGGACAAGGCTCTAGGCTTTGGTTTTATACACATTTGGGAGGCTGTGGGGTTAGGAGAAGATGGAGAGTTATAAGATGGAGAGGTTGGAGGTTAGTGATAATAAATACTGTTTTAAATATGTGGTTTTAGAGAAATATGTGCTGCATGGTTTCAAGATTAGTGCAGCTTACTAGGCATAGGTTCATTGACCACCTCATTGATTAGGGGTGCCAATGATATCTGTGCAACATTCTTAATTTGACTTATTCCTTGTTCACTTTACGGGATTGACTTCGATATTATTAATTTCCCCCATAATTCTGGCTAATACGGGCATGTGAAGGCTCTTCGACCCGCTCATAATGCTGGCTAATACGTTGCAAAAGTGTGAGTCTGAAAACCGGGTCGAAGTAGCCTTCACATGACCATGTACATGATAGAGGATGAACGGACGAATTTCAAATGGATTTTATTTCAGTACAGTGGAAGTATGATATATATGGCTTAATGAATAAACTGCTTGGAAAGTTACGAATGGTGCATAAGGTAATTACTTTGACACCCGTTTGGTGACCAGCTAGATCAGGGTTCCATTATTTGCAGCGTGCTCTGATAATCACTTATTTTCTTTTAATGAGTACTGATTTGAGCATTTCATGCTCACTGTTAGCGCTCACTGTGAGGCCGTGATGATATAGATCTATCGAATTCACTCCTTGAAGCTGTTAGAGAGTATTATGTATCGCGAGGCAAATTTTTATTTGCAGCCTGCTGTGATCATCTCTTATTTGGTTTTAATGAGTACAGATCGGAGCCTCTTCACGGTCACTGAAGAGGCCGTGATGATTTTGATCTAACGAATTCACTCTCTGTATCCGATAGAGTGTCTTGATATGGATGGAGAGGCGAATTCCTTTTTGCAGCCAGTGATCATCGATCTCTTATCTGGTTTTCATGAGTACAGATCTGAGCCTCTTTCCATATTTCCCTCTGTTCATTCCATGTTTGGGTCTGTACCTGTTCTACGCATCTCTTCTTGATTGGCAATACACGCCTTTGTAATTTCAACTCTGCGCCCAATTGCGTGTTGAGGGGACGTTCATATCGCGTGCGAGATCCTTGTGCTAATAGATGCGTAGCCTGTCGCATAGTTTTTCTAGAACTTGAGTGTGACAGTTGTTATTTTATCCGTTCAACCTCTCCATTCTGGGTGGAGTTGCGAAGGTCATTTTGACCCGCCGATAATATTTGCAAAATATTATTAACACTTTGGTGCATTCAGACCGGGTAAAAATGTCCTTCGCATCTACCCGCAGACGGTAGACAATGAACGGATGAATTAACAAAGGAATTTATTTCACTAATAAGTCAAGTAATTTCAAATTAATGAAAACTATCCATTAATAAAGACAACCAACCATACATATATAGAAAACAATATATTACCACGAATAAGAGAAAGATACGAGGAAAATTACAGAAAATAGAAGTCTAGTCCGCATTGTCATCTTTGAGTTGTTCATCTGTCAGGGCCTTGCCTGGTTCCTGCTTGTGTGATATATTTCTCCCGGTAGCCCCCTTGTATTTCTTTTTTATTGGGAAATCAGAGTCACCGGTTTCTTCATAGAATTCGAGAGGCACAACCAACCTATAATTTTCAATCTTCATCTGCTCAATTAACTGGATTCTCCATTCAGCCTCTTGTATTTTCCGCCGGCTTTCCTCCAATGCAGTTTGCCTCTTCTTATACAACCTCAATGAAGGGCAGTCCTCGCTCCTTGAATCTTCATCCGATGAATCAGAGATGAAAATTGGAGCATACTTATTGGACTGGCAGCCCTGTGAAAGGACTGGTGACCTCCTCCTCTTCACGCAGGCGTTTGCAAATTGGTTTCATGGTAATGGGATTTTCGGGACTGGACTTTGATGGAGTCTTGGAGAAGTGATTTAATTTGCAGTGACTATTTTGGAATGGATGTATGAGATTAAATAGAGTTAATCAGCTGTCAGTTTATATTTTTTTCCTCCTCATTGAACATGCAAGTAATTGATTAATTGATTGTCTTGTACATTAATGTCGTTCAATGAGGCAGTTTTGGAAATTCGAACAGTTACTTCACAATTTCTTTAATGGTCATGATGATTAATGGATTATAAGTTTATTATGATGTCCTTCAGGCTCGCTGTTTGTTTCCATGTAGTACCGAACTGGGCCTCTTCAAGATTATTATAATCTACAGAATGCGAAATGTTTGCGCTCTAGTGATCCCCAATTTGTCATTACTATTTACGATCCATGAATTTACCATTGAATTCTCGTGTCTTATCAATGCCCTGGTCCAAATTACTTCATTTTCAATCAAGTTCATTTTCGATAATGGTTGTGCACTGTGTGGAATTTCGGAATAGGTAAAATTTATTTCTTTTATCTTATTTATCCATAATTTTTACATCAACGTAAAATGAATAAAAAAGTAAACTGTAATTCCTATCACCTGTTGCAGGTAACATTTCCATGTTACAGAAAAAAAATATGTAGTATATATGAGTGGGCACTGTTTGGACTTTCCCGAGAGGGTAAACATTTTTTGTACCCCCTTTCATTTCCTTTTAAGTCCACGCTCTTCTTGATGTTGATATTCCGGTTTTGAGGAAAACCTTGTCTTATGATCGTGCAACATAGTTTTTAGAGTAACTACTTTACATCTGGATGCGTTAGTTGTGACCTGTGTGAAAATTTATTGCGACTAGAAAGAAACACATGTTAAGTAATACCTCTAAAGTCCAGCATCTTCTATACGCAGTTTCGAATCTGGGGGTTTTGGAGAAGATAGAGATTTATAAGATGGATAGGTAGGTGGGAGGTTAATGGAGTTTAATAAATGCTAGTTTAAAGATGTGATTTCATATCAAAATTAATGTTGGTTTAATGAGTAGTGCAGGTCACTAGGTATAAGTTAATGATGAACCTCATTGATTAGGGGTGGCAATGTTCTGAAAATAGTTTTAACATTGTTTCTCTTTAACGTAGATTTAGAGTAACTACTGTGTGGATGCATTAGTTTTAACATTGTTTCTTTTTAACATAGCTTTAGAGTAACTATTGTGTGGATGCATTAGTTGTGACTTGTGAGAAAATTTAGAGTGACTATAAATAAAAACATGTTAAGTAATAGGACTAAAATCCAGCAGCTTTATCTGTCATAATTCTCCGGCAGCGCGGTGGTAGCTAGAATACCCCCTGTTTCCCATAGCACAACCGCTCATCTGATCAGATGAGCAGTTCTTAGATGAGTGGTTGTACTATGAGAAACAGAGGTTCCCATCGATTTAGCACTCATCTAAGATCGATGAGCAGTTGTGCTATGATAAAAAGAGGTTGGTGTTCGACAAAAATAATCCCAAGTATAGGATATCATCTCAAGTAATAATATCCGGTAAGTCCGGAGTCGAATCCACAAGGAGATGAGGGTTTAGACAATGACTTGCTAAACTATGATAGAAAGTAGAAAACGACTAACTAAAGCAAGTAAGGCAAGTTTCTCAATGGCTTTAGAGCTTGCCAAGCTATCAAATCCACCTAAATTAATTGATGGAGCAAGTTGAGATTTGAGACTTCGCTAATCTAAACAACTAAGAAAGAAGTGTCATGACAAGTAGAGAGGGGCTAGGGATAATCGGTTTCTCTAGTGACCAATCCTCCTATTAGATTCAAGCCCGGTTCTCAAATTACATGTAGCATTCCACAAGACAAGTATGTCGAGAAGAGATTGCTTATTGCACTCAAACTCGCCACAAATGAAGTGTGTAACCCTAACACGCTAATCAAGCACTAAGGAGGATATTCAAATGAGATTTCCAAATTTAAAGTGTTTCATGCATAAACCATATATAAATACACACAGGTGTTTCCACATGAAAGATCAAGCAAAAAATCAGATTTTTAAATTCTCACTCAAATCACCTAACTAGAACTCGATTTCTCATAGTTAGGATTGGCGAGTTTCTCTCACTCAAGTGCAACTTCAAATCAAACAAGTCGAGTGTATTCACGCATATAATTATTAAATGCATCAAATATTTCGACAAGAGAAATTCAAACATTGCATTAAGCATTCAAGTGAACCTTAGTCAACCCATTCATCCTTGAAGTTCAACTTGAATCAATAAGAGGATTAGGGCACTAGATAGTCCCAAATCACCCAAGAAATTTAACTAGCTAAAAACGAAATATTCAAGAAGTCTAAAGTGTAATAGATTTTCATTCATTGTGCTTGAGTCCAACAATTGTTTTCACCAATTCAACCTCACAACTTGATTAAAACACACAAAACTAAGTTATAATCACTTCCAAATACAAAACTAAGCTTCCAAAATGAAGAAAGATGAAGAACTAAACTACCAAGTCACCCAAACAACTGCTGCTGCTGTTTTTGCAGTGAAGAACATGTCAAGAACACTACAGAACTAGCAGAACAGAGAACTGAACACCTAAACAGAGCACTAAAAATTTCACCAAGAACAGCCTAGAAATCCGACTGAAATCTACCTCCTCTCTCCCTCTCTTCCGCTTTCTGCGTTCTTAGCCCATAGATAGCTCAAGAACAACCCAGAGGTGGGCGAAATCGGAGAGAGACGAGAAATAGACACCCATAACAGAGCACTGTGAGCCGAATGGGTCTGGAGAGAGCTTCTTCATTCTGCAAACTTGACTTATATAGACTTGGTAGATGGATTTCGTAGCCTCCAAGGGAAAATCTAAGCTCTCCAATTGTTATCAAACACTCTCTCTCGTTGATTTTAGCTTCATCATCAAGAACCCTAGCTTTTGGGGCTTTCTTCGTTACTTCGTTTTGGGCCGAATTGAAAGGTGGGTTAGGTAGAGCGTAGGATGAGGAGAAGATTGGGAAAAATTTGGAGAGACTTGGTGAAGGTTTGGTCCGGTTTTGGAGGCTGGCAAGAGCTTCGTCGAAGCTTCAATGGACTTTGGGGTATGTTCTGCGTGTTCCAGTGACGGGGAGAGAGAAATCGACACGCTTGTCTCAAATATTTTGGCCGAAATGCAAAAAGGACCCCCTAGGTTTGCTGATATCATTTAAAAGACCCCCAACTCATCTTTAAACGTCTGGACAATGGCAACTCCACCCCGATTCCGTTAAAAACTCTACATAACAGCCCTTAAAACTTTAAGGAATCATCACGTAGCACCCCCTCGGCGTTAAAATGACTTCAAATAAGCCCTCCGATGTAACTTTGACCTTATGAATTGGTCCCTTGCTTCACTTTTTTGCTTCTATCTTCAAATATTTCTCCAATTAAGTCCTCCATGTCTTCTTAATTCATCGTTTAAGCTCCCACTAGCTAGCCTCTTTCATTCCAAAATACGTCTTTGCCTACAAAACAAGATAAAAAACAACCAAAACTACGAAAACAACCATAAGTCTAGAAAGAGAGATAAAATAGCTAAATTACACATATTAGCAAGTTATTAAGAGTTCATTAACACACTAAAACATGCAATTCTAAGTCATTAACACACCTCCCAACTAGCCTTTTGCTCGTCCTCGAGCAAAGAGAGCGATATAAGTAGTAAACTAGTGAAGAACCACTATGAGAGACACACATTAAACTAGACAAGTCTTGAATCAATTCTAAACTAGACTCAAATATTTACAAACACACTCACACATTATCTATCCTAAGTGAGAACCCAAAGAAAATAAAATCCTAAAGATTACTAGCTAATTTTAATTTTTTTTGTCGGGGAAAAAGAAGAATGCACAAATGTCTACTCAAATAAATTCTCAAAGTCCAAAAAGATTGAGAAAGGAGCATATGGACGTCTAAGCATATACTCATAAAAATGTGGGCGGTGTTTGGTAGAAGTTGACCCATGCGAACCACAAAACTTGTTAATTAAGTCCAATTTGCGAGAAAGTATGCCTTAAAAAATAAGGATCCCATGAAACTAGACATTCTTATACTTATTCAAAAGCACCCATGCAGGATGGACCTTCAAAGCTTTGAAAAAAATCACATTTTAGAATGGGGGATGTGGTTGTGGTCTTGTATGATCCTTTTGTGAATTTTTTTTGGAGGTGGTGTGATTTTTCTTCATTTTAGAGGCTTTAGCATTAAACATTTTTTTCCACATATGTCCACCTCTAATCCAAGGTTGTCCAAGACCCACAACAAAATAGAGATATACAAGCGAGCGAGAATTTTAAGCTAAACCAAGGGAGCCATCTAGGTGGTGGCATGAAATTTATCCCCGAACACCTCTCTATTTCTTAGGCATCGCATATGGTGTCATGGTCACCGCCACCCCCAATGGGCTACAAGTTTCCACCGCCAAAAACAATGAGAACTAAATCATTTTTGTAGAGTTCAAATAGCTTTAGAGTATACACCCTTTTCCAAGATTTGAAGACGTCAAAGTTTATGTGATCAACTTAGCTTGAAGGACTTAAACATGTAGCGTAAATTTAGTGTGTCGCTTTCTGAGAACGCATGATATCGCGGACTGTGGGATATTGGTGTAGATGTATTGAGTATAAGCAAAGAATTCCTTATTTAAAATAAAAATAAAAAAGAACATGGACTAAAAAAATTATTATTTGAAAACATCTAGCTTTCTAAAATTTCCCCTTTTCATTTTTTCATAACTTTTTTCTTATTTTTTTCATTTTTCATTTATTTAGTAATAAGTGACTCTAAAATTTTCTAAGACTCAATAAATCTATCAAAGAAGAAAATAAAACCTAGACTCAAGATGAAAGGTTAAAATAAATAAAACTACCAAAGAAATGAAACAAAATCTAAGGTATGACACGGGAAAAGAGTGATGCTTCTCATGAAAGGTTCACACATTTTGTTTCAATTTTTTTTTTTTTTTTTTTTTTTTGGATTTTCACTTTTTAATAAATAAATCACTAATGAAGAATAATCACGCAAGTAACCATTTAACCAAGAAATAAGTCTACTCCACCCCCCAACTAAAATTTCACATTGTCCTCAATGTGTGAGAACAATGGAAGAGCATACATATTCATATAAGAGACAAGGGATAGATGGACCTCCTTTTCGCGTCTTTGGCCACCAAGAAAGAAATGATGGAACAAAGAAATGATGCTATCCCACCCCCAATCTTGGAAATTTCTTTCCATGCCATGCCCCTACTTCATTCTTAGAAAAGTACTTCTTCCCCAAAAAGTTTGATTCATCAATTAGAATAGATAGGAGATGTAGGGGCAAGACACAAAAGATGAATAAGAGATGCAAGCAAAATCTAAAAATTAAGCTAGTGCAAGTGGTTATGTCATGAATCATCTTAAGAAAAGGGTTTGAAATCCTCAAATGACATGAATCATAGAATGTGTCTTCAAAAGTTGCCAATTTTTCACTTGAAATCACAACTTGAGTGATAGGAGCAACTTGTGAATCTTCAATCTCATCTCTTTTAAGCATGGCACGTGGATTTAGGGATGTGGCCTCACAAGAGAGAGGTAAAATCATTTGAGAACATAAAACCACATGCAAATCCTTAGGCTCATGAGCCGGGTCATTGACTTGGTCATCTTGAGCCACTATTGTCTCCTCTTCATCAAAGCTAAATGCATCTTCCGTGAGAATAGATGAGTAGGAAGCTTCACTATCACAAAAAGAATGAAATTCCTCCCACATATCCTCATCTAGTTCCTTGGAAGATGTAGTAAGATAGTCGATATAAATCGAATTATCAACACTTGAACCCCCCAACTTACTTGAATGTCCTTCCACAATTTCTAGTGGAGGGGGTTCTCCTAGAGTATCCTCTAAGTCATCACAAATGAAGTGATGCTCACGATCATTGGAACTCTGGTGAGTAATATGCTATTCATGAGCACTGACAAGAAAACATTTCCTTCATGCATGGTAGCATCCAATTTGACTTCTAACTCATCACATGAGTGATTTCCATTTTGTGAATCCTCCTCACATGTGTCACTATGTGAGTCATCCAAAATGGCTTCCCTCATGGCATGGGTTGAAGATTCATCATCAAAAATTCTCACTACCAATATCACTATCACATGCTTCTTTAGAATGTGCAAATGAGAAATGAATATAATCACCTATCCTAGCAGCAACAACTCCATAATCAAACAAATTGCCAAAAATTTGGTCATGAATAGGCTCGTGATGTGTGTGGACGGGAACTTGAGACTCGTGTGATGGTGAGTCTTGTGAAGAGTAAGTACTATATTCAAGACAATCATCATGCTATTGTGAATACGAGGAAGCAACTCTATCCTCCAACTGAGAAAATGGTTCTACTAATTCTCTTCGTGATTCTCTTACTGATTCCACAATCTCATTATTATTTTGAATAAACTTTTAAACTTTATCATATAGAGAATCACTTATAGGTGTATTTAGCTCATCATTCAAAAACGATTCCCTCTCAAAATGATTCACTCCTCTTGATTCACAATTCATGTCATCATATTCATAAGCACAAGAATCATGGGAGTTTGAAAACAAGTAAGTATGTGAGGGTGGTGATTGTGGACAAGAAGCATGAGATGTGTGTTCATGTGACCTACTATCATGCCAAGAATAATCATTCTTAGGAAAATAATCACTATTATTTTAAGCACGCTCACGTATGGAACGCATTGATTCACTAGAATGGTTTTCATGACTAGTAAATGCATAGTAGTAAGAATGTGAAGGAACGTTAGGCCTCTCACCAAGTCCAAAATATTCATGAGAAATATTTTCAAGTATGTAGATGATAAGTACTTGATGAGAGGTATTCCTCACACTTAATCAAACAAAAACAACTAGAAAAAATGTCATAAACAAACTACTAACTAACTAAGAGAGTAAAGCAAATCAAATCTTACAACTAACCTCTCCCCGGCAACGACGCCAAATAACTTGTTCGACAAAAATAATCCCAAGTATAGGATATCGTCTCTAGTATTAATATTCGGTAAGTCCGGAGTCAAATCCACAAGGAGAGGAGGGTTTAGACAATGTGATGAAGAATGAATTAAGGAGAAGTTAATGAAAATTGGGACAATGATTATTTCAGTAAGGAATTGAATAAGAAGTCAAAATTCTTGATTGATTTTTGATTTATCATCATATTCCAGAGATTAGGCAGGATTAGTTGTTTCCTTTTAGAATTTGTCTAATTTTCCTATAAATAAGTCATTCTTCTCTCATTGTAAGGCAGCTTATTATGAATAAAGATTGAGTACTGAGAATTTCAATTGAATCGAGAGTGATTCGTAGTGTTGAATGTGAGTGATTCACTGATTGCCAGTTTGTTCTTGGTGTGTGCTGCATCAATTGGTATCAGAGCCAAACTCCGATCCAACCCCACACGCTACACTGCAACACTTTCTCCCACTGCCTCACCAACGCTGCCTCGCTGCCACTACTACAGCTACATTGTCACCACTTCCACTGCCTTACCGCCACTATCGCTGCCTCGCCGCCACTTCCACTGCCTTTCCGTCACTGCCACGACTGCCGCCTTGCCAAAACGGTTGCTGCCTGGCCACCCAGTCACTGACGGTGGACCAGAAAACATCAAAGGACTGCAGCGATCGGAAATTCAGACGATTGCAGACCACCAATCAGCCATCTTTGACTGCTTCAGAGGCCCAAACCTGATCAGATATGTCTAAAGTCTCATCACTTAGCCAGCATTTGTAAAAAAATGACGGACCTGAGACCTACTTGTTTGAAGTTGCAACCTATTTGGTTGAAAGAGAGTCCACTTCCCGAGCAGCTGACGGATGTTGTAAGTAAGCTGTTGCATCTGCCATCATCGACCCATGAAGTGCTCATTTTACTTGATCGACTTGAACACTTGCTAATTGAAGTCGATCAATCTCCATCAAATGAGTTGCGGAAAGTTCTCTCTCCATATGTTCATTTGTTGATTCAAGAAGACCTCTTGAAACATTCGGACAATGATGTGAGGATCGCTCATTACTTGCATTTGCGAGTTAACAAGAATTACGGCCCCAGTTCTGCCATATGATGACGACAAAATGAAGGATATATTTGAGCTCATCCTGTTTTCTATGGGAAGTTTATCTCATCTTTCACGTCGGGCTTACACGAAAGCAATCAATATGCTCAATATTGTGTCCGCTACAAGATTATTTGTGTTGATGCTCGATCTCGAGTGCGATGATTTGATAGTTTCCACGTTTCATTCATTCTTCACCGTCATCAAACCAGAGCATCCATCATCGGTGTTTGAAGACATGGAGAATATCATGAGTATGTTGCTCAACGAAAGCGACAACATTTCAACTGACTTGATTTCTCATGTTCTTGCTTGTTTGGAAGAAGGTGATGGCGTTACAACGATCGCTCAAACTTTGGGACGCAAGGTTTTCGAGCATTGCGCTACAAAATTGATTCCCTATGTGGATCAAGCTAAGAAGAGCACAATACTTGAAGACCAATTAACACTGGAGGATATTTCTCAGAAGTGTTCTACCGCTAAAGATTCTGAGGTTTCATATGCTTTTATTGCTTGGATACCCAAGAATATTGTGACACTTCCACAATGGAGCCTAGTTACAATCCAAGCCAGCAAGTACGCCATGTTGAGACCATCAAGACTCTTTGGAGCTGCATGTTTCTCTCTTTGCGGTAATTCATCTGAGCCATTGATCATATACCGCATCGAGTCACATGTTAGTACTTCAAATGCAATGCGAGTGACCTATGTTTCTGGTTATGTTGGCCTATATCTTTACCCTAGTTGTGCCGACACCATCACTTCTCTTGATTTTGTTTCTAAAGGGGTACGAGTTTGGTCGTTCCAATCCCTTGGTTGCCTCAAATCATGTGACCATATGAGTGTCAATCCTACCTTTAAGGTTCAGGTCATTCCATTCAAAGAAGACACCAGATTTGGCTATACCTTCTTGTTTCCGAAAGCTTTATCCTTACCACGACATGATGAAGATCTACATGGGACTGATGGAGGCGAATATGCTTATCCATCTCGAGATTTAATTTGGAAGTATCTCATTTGTTGGACAAGTTATCTGTATCATCTTTATGACACAAGATCTGGGTGGTATCTTGTTTATCCACGTATGAAGCACTATTCTCACTCCAAGAATCATCCTAAGTCTCTTAATAATCTTATGCGGTATTTGGTCTATTGGACTCGCCGTCCAAAAAGTTTCTAGACCGCGATAGAATTTGGATTTATTTGGTGCATTGGATGAATCACTCCAAGTTTTTCTTTTCAACTCTACGGAGTAGAGTTTTCTCAAGCCGGAGAGAATGATGAAGAATGAATTAAGAAGAAGTTATGAAAATTGGGACAATGATTATTTTAGTAAGGAATTGAAAAAGAAGTCAAAATTCTTGATTGATTTTTGAATTATCATCGTATTCCAGAGATTAGGCAGGATTAGTTGTTTCCTTTTAGAAGTTGTCTAGTTTTCCTATAAATAAGTCATTCTTCTCTCATTGTAAGGCAGCTTATTATGAATAAAGATTGAGTACTGAGAATATCAATTTAATCGAGAGTGATTCGTAGTGTTGAGTGTGAGTGATTCACTGATTGCCAGTTTGTTCTTGGTGCGTGCTGCATCACAACGACTTGCTAAACTATGATAGAAACTAGAAAACAACTAACTAAAGCAAGTAACGCAAATTTCTCTTAAGAGCTTGCCAAGCTATCAAATCCACCGAAATTAATTGATGGAGCAAGTTGAGATTTGAGACTTCGCTAATCTAAACAACTAAGAAAGAAGTGAAATGACAAGTAGAGAGGGGCTAGGGATCATCGGTTTATCTAGTGACCAATCCTCCTATTAGATTCAAGCCCGGTTCTCAAATTACATGTAGCATTCCACAAGACAAGTATGTCGAGAAGAGATTGCTTATTGCACTCCAACTCGCCACAAAGGAAGTGTGTAACCCTAACACGCTAATCAAGCACTAAGGAGGCTATTCAAATCAGATTTCCAAATTTCAAGTGTTTCAAGCATCAACTATATGTAAACATACATAGGTGTTTCCACATGAAAGATCAAGCAACAAATGAGATTTGTAAATTCTCAATCAAATCACCTAAGTAGAACTCGATTTCTCAGGTTAGGATTGGCGAGTTTCTCTCACTCAAGTGCAACTTCAAATCAAACAAGTCGAGCATATTCACACATCTACGTATTCAATGCATCAAATACTTCAACAAGAGAAATCCAAATATTGAATTAAGCATTCAAGTGAACCCAATTCAACCCTTTCATCCTTGAAGTTCAACTTGAATCAATAAGAGGATTAGGGCACTAGATAGTCCAAAATCACCCAAGCAAGTTAACTAAACATGAAATATTCAAGAAGGCAAAAGATTAATAGATTTTCATTCATCATGCTTGAATCCAAAATTTGTTTTTACCAATTCAACCTCACAACTTGATTCAAATACACAAAACTAAGCAATAATCACTTCCAAATACAATACCAAGCTACAAAAATGAAGAAAAGATGAAGAACTAAACTACCAAGTCACCCAAGCAGCTGATGCTGCTGTTGCAGTGAAGAACATGTCAAGAACACTACAGCAGCAGCAGAACAGAGCACTGAACACCTAAACCGAGCACTAAAAGTTTCACCAAGAACAGCCTAGAAATCCGACTGAAGACTACCTCCTCTCTCCCTCTCTTTCTATTTCTGTGTTCTTAGCCCTTAGATAGCTCAAGAACAACCCATAGGTGGGCGAAATTGGAGAGAAATGAGAAAAAAAAACCCATAACAGAGCAATGTGAGCCGGATGGGTCTGGAGAGAGCTTCTTCATTCTGCAAACTTGGCTTATATAGACTTGTAGATGGATTTTGTAGCCCCCAAGGTACAATCTAAGCTCTCCAATTGGTATCAAACACTCTCTCGTTGATTTTAGCATCATCATCAAGAACCCTAGCTTTGGGGATTTTCTTTGTTCCTTCGTTTTAGGCGGAATTGAAAGGTGGGTTAGGTAGAGCGTAGGATGAGGAGAAGATTGGGACAAATTTAGAGTGATTTGGTGAAGTTTTGGTCCAGTTTGAAGGCTTACAAGAGCTTCGTCGAAGCTTCAATGGACGTTGGGGTATGTTCTGCTTGTTCCAGCGACGGGGAGAGAGAATGAGACACCATTGTCTCAAATATTTTGGTCAAAATGCAGAAAAGACCCCCTAGGTTTGATGATATCTTTTAAAATACCCCCAACTCATCTTTAAACATTTGGAAAATGGCAACTCCACCCCGATTCCGTTAAAAACTCTACATAACAGCCCTTGAAACTTTAAGGAATCATCACGTAGCACCCTCTCTCCGTTAAAATGACTTCAAATAAGCCCTCTGATGTAACTTTGGCCTTATGAATTGGTCCATTGACTTCTTAAACTTCACTTTTTGGCCTCTATCTTCAAATATTCTTCCAATTAAGTCCTTCAGGTCTTCCTAATTCATTGTTTAAGCTCGCACTAGCTAGCCTCTTTCATTCCATAACACATCTTTGCCTACCAAACAAGATAAAAACAACCAAAACTACGAAAACAAGCATAAGTTTAGAAAGAGAGAAAAAATAGCTAAATTAAACATATTAGAAAGTTATTAAGAGTTCATTAACATACAAAAACATGCAATTCTAAGTCATTAACAGTTGGCATCGTTATATTCTGACTACATGAAGCAACATCTTTGTGATCATTCCATGCATCACAATGTTGCATCAAGACAACCAGAATATAACAAAATCAACCTCGTGGAGATTGTTGACATTGACATGCTTTCCCACAATCAAAACTCTATATAGGTGGATGATAGATGTAGTGAAATTGACAGTAGAATCCGTTGTGTTCTTTCCCCCTCCAGAAGCTTCTGTGTGACCATTCAATGCATCACAGCGCTTCGGCAAGGGGGCGAGAACATAACTGACTCTTGACATCCACATGCTTGCCCAGAATCTAAAATTCAATTATCTGCATGGATGTAAGGTGGAGTAAATGGACAAGCTGTATGCTCAGGTTTTATACACAGTGGGGAACCTGGGGGCTAAGAGAAGATGGAGAGGTGTTGGGGGGTTAATGGATTAATAAATGATGGTTTAAAAATGTGTTTTCAGATTAATCATTGTTGGGTTTAAAGATGTGGTTGCAGAGAGATCATTGCTGGTTTAGAGATTAGTGCAGTAGGTATAGGCTCATGAACTACCTCATTGATTAGGGATGGCAACATTACAAAAAATTATACTAACTTTTTTTCCAATCACCTGTTGCAGGTAAAATTTGCATGTTATATAAAATTGATACTAGTAGTATATATTAGCGTCTTATGTGATGTCCAAAAAATACCAAGCCAGAATTCTCCAAAATATTTGCAGAGTATTTCGTTGAAGGACGAGTTGCGTCGCCAATTGAGGTAATTTACCCTGCAATACTTTACATCATCTGACTGTTCTTCGCATTTGAAAATCGTAAACAAGACCCCTGCGTGGTGTGGGTGGAGGCTCCTGGCAGGTGGAAGCTTTGAATGGAAAACGCACTGAACCACTCACTATATTGTACACTTCCACTGCTGTATGCTGCATATTGCTCGCTCGAGACCCCTGCGTGGTGTGGGTGGAGACTCCTACCTAGTGGAGACCATGCATAAAATTCACACACTGCACGTACAATATTATATGTACACTGTATGCGCTCAGAAGTTATGAATGTTTATCGGTATAGTTAAATTGAGATGAGGGCTCCCTGAGAGCTGAAAATTGCATTTGACACTGTCACTATCGCGCCTTCTTCCGACAGTGGTCCATTGTTATCTGTGTGAATCATATTTAAGATTGTGCATTTTGTATGAGATTTCTTACCAGGGTATTGTTGCTTATCTGAATAGATCTGCAGTTTCTTTCCAGTGTTCTTCTCTGATTCTTCCTCTGTAGCATTGTGTGTGACGTGGGAAAGGAAATAATATAATACTAATTTGAAAGGAAAATAATTTTTAAATTTAAACAATATTTAGAAATTATCTACGGAGATAACACCCAACATGGAAAGATCCAATTTATTGACTGAGTAGCATACCAACTTATTTTCAAGGATTTGGAAAGAATTTCAAGGCCTTCAAAAGCTATATTGCTGAAGCAGATAAAATCAAGGCTTTGAAAAGATTTTCAAGGCTTTGAAAATCTATTCAAAACTTTGGAACACATAATACTTACCTGAAACTTACCTGATACTCTCCCTAAACCAATGCTTCCTTATTTAGCATGCCCAATTCTAATCTCAGGGCTAAGAATCTATCTTCTAGCAGTGGTTTAGTGAAGATAATTGCCAATTGCATGTTGGTAGACACAAATCCCAGAGTAACATCACCTTTATCAGCAAGATCTCTGATGAAATGGTGTCTAACATCTATGTGTTTAGTTCTTGAGTGCTGAACTTGATTCTTTGTAATTGATATTGCAAAGGTGTTGTCACATTTGATAGGTATATCTCTGAAATCAAATCCAAAATCTCTCATTTATTGAGCTATCCATAACACTTGTGAACAACAAGCTCCAAGTGCTATGTATTCAGCTTCTGCTGTTGATAAGGCTACTGAATTTTGCTTCTTTGAATGCTAAATAATCAGGGATGTTCCAAGAAATTGGCAGCACCCTGATTTGCTTTTTCTATGAACTTTGTAACTTTCAAAGTCAGCATCTGAATAGTCACGCAAAGAGAAATAAGATTGTTTAGGATACCAAAACCCTAAGTCTTTCGTACCATTGAGATATCTAAAAATTCGTTTGAAAACAACCAAGTGTGATCTTTAGGATCATCTTAAAATCTAGCACACATACAAACACTAAAAATGATATATGGTCTACTTGCAATGAGATTTATGAATAATACAATCATACCTCTATAGTCTTTCACATTCACACTTTTACCATTTTTATCCTTGTCTAGGGACAATCTAGAGCTCATTGGGGTTTTGGCGACCTTGGACTGAGACATATTTTACTTGTTTAACAAATCATTGGTATACTTGTTTTGATGCAGAAAGATTCATTTCTTCATCTGATGTATATGAAGTCCAAGAAAGAAATTTAGCTCTCCCATCAAACTCATCTCAAATTCCCCGCTCATAAGAATTGAGAAATCCTTGCAAAGAGAATCATTAGCAGCTCCAAATAGAATATCATCATCAACATATACTTGAACTGCTAGAATATATTTCTCATGAGGCTTTATGAAAAGTGTTTTATCTACTAATCCTCTTTTACAATTATTTTCAAGTAGAAACTTTGACAGTCTTTCATACCAAGCCCTTGGAGCTTGTTTCAAATCATAAAGAGCTTTGTCAAGTTTACAAGCATGATCTGGAAACTCATCTTTTTAAAACCAAGAGGTTGAGAAACATAAACTTCTTCTTGCAAATATCCATTTAAAAAGGCACATTTCACATCCATTTGAAACAGTCTCATATTTTTGTGAGATGCAAATGCAAGTAACATTCTAATTGCTTCTAACCTTGAAACAGGAGAAAAAGTTTCCTCATAATCAATACATTCTTCCTGGTTGTAGCCTTGAGCTACCAGTCTTGTTTTGCTTCTAATTACCTTACCATTCTCATCTAACTTGTTTCTGAATACCCATCTGGTGCATATGACAAACTGGTCTTTAGGTGGAGGAACTAGTTTCCAAACCTTGTTCCTCTCAAATTCATTGAGTTCACATTGCATTGCAATGATCCAGTCTACTTCTTTTAATGCTTCTTTCACATTAGTAAGCTCCATGAGAGAAACAAAATCATTGAAGGCGCATAGGTTCTTCAATTCTGATCTTGTTTGTGTACCAGTGGATGGATCAGATATAATGTTGACAACTAGATGAGATGAAAAATATTTGAATATCTTCATTGGTGTCCATGGTTCAGGTTCTCCAGGAAGCTTCTTCGGTCTTTGAGAACTTGAAGTAGTGGCTTGTCCACTTTTGATTCTCTTGATGTTCTTTTTGAAGGCTTAGAGACTCGTTTTAAAGGCCTTGTAAATTCCTTCTGTTTTCTTGCAAGCTTTCCTTGGAACCATTTGAAGGATCTGCTTCATCTTCTTACTCATGCTTGTTTAAATTCAATTCTGCAAAACATTCACTCAAAGAACCATCATAGCTTTCATAAAATATAACATGAATATTTTCTTCAACAAGCTTGACTCTCTTATTATGAACGCTATAATCTTTGCTGGTCAGTGAATAACCAAGAAAGATACCTTCAAAACTTCTAGCATCAAACTTACCAAGATAGTCCTTACCATTATTGTGAACATAACAAGTGCAACCAAAAGGTTTGAAGTAAGATATGTTTGGCTTTCTTTCTTTGAAAAGCTCAAAAGGAGTCTTCTTCAAGATAGGCTTAATCAGGCACCTGTTAAGTATATAGTTGGCAGTCTTCACAGCTTCTTCCCAAAAGGATTTTGGCAATTTTTTTCTCCAGAAGCGTTGTCCTTGACATGTCTTCAAGAGTCATGTTCTTTCTTTCAACAACACCATTCTGTTGAGGAGTTCTAGGAGCAGAGAAGTTGTGAGAGATGCCATGCTTAGAAAAAAATAAATCAAACTCAAGTTGATCAGATTCTCTACCATGATCACTTCTAATAGAAGCAATAGGCAGGTTTTTCAGGGTTTAAAGTTCTTTACAAAGCTTTGAAATTCAAAAAGAGGTTCAGATTTGTCTCTAAGAAACATTACCCAAGTAAATCTTGAGAAATCATCTACAATGACTAACATTTACTTCTTACCCTTTGGAGTTGGAGTTCTCATAGGACCCTAGAGATCCATATGCAATAAATCAATGGCTCTAGTAGTACTTACAAAGTTCTTTGGCTTGAATGAACTTCTTGTCTGTTTACCTTAAGAACAAGTTTTGCATACCTCGTCATCCTTGAACTTGATAGATGGTAGATCTCTTAATAGGTCTTTAGCAACTAAATTGTTCAAAGTGTTCAAGCTAATGTGTCCAAGATTTCTATTCAAAGCTTTGAATCCTCTTTCAAGGCCTTGAGACACTTCAGACTTTCTCCTGAAACTTTGTTAGTGTGCAAAGTATAAACATTGTTTGACCTTGAGGCAGTGAGGATGCAAATTCCATATTTCTCATTTTGAACCACACATTTCTCTTTGTCAAGATAACCTTGTTTCCATTGTCACATAACTCAGACATATTAAGCTAACTGAATTTCAAGCCATCAACCAAAATAGACATCAGAAATAGACTTTTCAGAATCTGTACCAACTTTACCAATCGCTTCCTTACCCATCTGTTAGACCAAGTGAGGAATTTAGATTCATATTCATGGTCAACCATGTTAGGTGGTCTAACCCCTTTAGGAACCCAAATTTGTCTAACTTGTCCTTTAAGTTGAATTGGAAAAGTGTTCCTCATTATGTGAGGGTCTCTTCTTCTAAAAGGATAAATCATCTTAATGTGACCAATTCTGTTGCAGTAATGACACTTAGGAGAGGTTCTGCTATCAGCCTTCACAAATCTGGTGTTGTTCTATCTGGGAAAATTTGGATTGTAACCAATACCAATTTTGTGAACAGACTTTAAGCTTCCTCCAAGAATCAGATTTAAATTGTGTTCTGAGCCAGCAAGTTTGGTTATAACGTTCTTAGATTCTTGAAGTTTATTTGCTAGAGTAGTCCTTTGTTCCTCCAATTCATCAAACTGATGTCTTAGAGCAAAAATATTTTCACTCAAAAGAGAGTTCTCATTGACTACTTCCTTGACTTGAGTTTTCAAGGCTTTGAAAGTGGTTTCCAAGGCCTTGAAATCCCTATCAGATTTTTTCTGAGAAATTTCAAGATTCTGATTTTGGGAAACAAGGTGGAAATTCTCTTTTGCTTGCTCATGAACTTTTCCTTCAAATTTCTAATTATTTCAGATAGTCATCTTCATTTAAAATCATTGTTCTATGATAATCAGCGAAGACATCTGTTGGTTTTGAAATCAAACAGTTTACCATTACCTCAATGTATTTTTAGAACTTTCATCATGCTTGGCCATAAGGCAGAGGTTGGCCAGTTCTTCCTCAGATTCAGAATCACTTGAGGAGTATGATTCACTCCAAGAAGCTATCATAGCCTTCTTTTTTCTGTCATGGTATTTCTTCTGAAAGTGTTTGCTTTTCTTATGTGGACAATCTCTAATCAAATGTTCTGCATCACCACACTCAAAGCAGTTCATTAATTTAGACTTATTACGATGGGAAGAAGATTTACCTTTGTAGTCTTTGCTACTGGAGGATTTGTATCTATCCCTGCTGAAGTCTTTGTTTCCAAAGTTCTTCTTCTTGAGAATTCTAGTCAGGGCTTTGGAAATTAGTGCAGAAGGATCTTCATCATCATCTTTTTTTATTTTCAAGGATTTGAGATGGCTCATTCTCCTTAGCCTTAAGAGCTAGATTCTTGACACTTTCTGGCAGCTCTCCATCAACTTCATTCATTGAGATCTTATGTGTAAGCGGCTTTCCTTGCAAGTCATCAAGTTGAAGTGCTGATAGATCTTGAGTCTCTTCAATATAGTAGTCTTTGGCTCCCATTTGGATTTGGGAAGACTTTTGAAGATCTTCCTAACTTTCTCCTCATTGGAAAATATTGTTACCAAGGAGTCCAGATTGTTGACAATGTCACTGAACCTCTTGAACATGTCTTTGATGGCCTCTTCTCCTTTCATTTTAAACAGTTCATACTGTCTAAGAAATATGTTGATCTTTTTCTGCTTGACTTAACTGGTTCCTTCAAAGGTTACCACCAGTTTGTACCATATTTATTTAGTAGTCTTGCAACCTGAAATCCTGATGAATTCATCTGCACTCAAATCACAATATAAGAGATTCATGGCACCGTAACTTTTAGAAACTGTTCTAACTCAGAATCAAAAAGTGAATTCTCGGTTTTGGGAGTTCTGATCCCATCTTTCTCTGTGTAGAATGTATGAGGACCATTCTGTACGATAGTCCACAACTCTATATCTTGATCATTGATGAACATTTTCATCAGTGTTTTCCAGTGCACAAAGTTGTCACCACAGAATAGAGGCGGTCTGTTAGCAGCTCTTCCCTGAGAGAAACCACCATCACATACAGTACTGATAATCACAAGAAAAATATATGCAGTGATACAAGCTCTGATACCAATTGAAAGACAGTAATGTAGATAGAAATACAGGATCAATACTATAGAAGGGGGGTTGAATAGAGTATGGCAACTTTGCTAAACGAGTGGTTTCAAAGAAGCTTGTGGCAAGCGGTGAATATTTCAAGGCCTTGAAATTAATTTCAAGTCCTGGGAATCAAAAAATATAGTAGAAAGAATGCCGATAGTTTTCAAGTCCTTGAAATGGCTTTGAAGTCCTTGAACTGAAAACCTATTTTGTGCTGCAAATAAGTTAAGTATAGAACAGTTAGATAAATACAAGAGACACACAGATTTATGGAGTTCAGTCCACTTGGACCTACTTCTCTACGTCTGGGACATGATGCCTGTAGGATTCTCAACTCAATTCTTATTAATCAAAAGCTAAGCCCTAGATCTCAAGCATAGAGAGTTCCCTTACTCTGTTACAGCTTGTGGTTCTCACTAACCTATCTAGTACCTTCTCTAGCCAACTGATTCAACAAGAATTATCTATTGTTCACTTGAACAACACACGAGAAGAAGATGTAAGAAGTCTTATCTAAATTATATACAAATATAGACCCGAAAGAAGAACACTGAGAACTGATGAGTAGTTTAATGTGCAGTGACCTTCTGATGAGTGGATTGAGTGAAATAAATATCCTTCTGTGTTGCTTGTCAATCCTGAGAATGTCTGAGTATCTCTGTGTTCGTTCTCTCCTTTACAATTTCTTCAGGCATTCCCTCTTATGCAGCTAGTTTGAATTGCAGATATTTAGGATCTTCTCAAAATAAACTTTCCTAAAAATCAGCAACATATCTTGACTTGTCTAACAGATCTTCCCAACGGCTAGTTGCTCAGTATCTTCAAAGATATTGATAGATCTTATAGCTGAGTATGTTAGGAAGGTCCAGACATGTTTGCACAATCACATAATCAATTTGTCAACCCAATGTCCTTTTCTGCAAGAACACTGTTTAGGAAATAGTCCCTCTAAAATAGGTAACTACTTATCCCTGCAAAAACTTATTCAAACAAATAGATTAGCCACAATTTAGAGTATCAAAATCGTTTGTCATTCATAATAAAATAACACATAATCAAGCATAGGGTATCAGCAGTCAGATTAGAATCAAAAGCTTCCCCTAAGTTCATGTTGTATACTGCAGTGTATATTTCAAACCTTTGAAAAGTGTTTCAGGCCTTCGAACGCCTTTGAAACAAGCTGAACTAACATATTTACCTTTCATACTCTTAGCAAGTAATGGGTTAGGCCGATTAACAAAGTGTCACATTTGTTTTGGAAGAAGTGCAAGATTAAAAGCATAAATATGGCGAAAACCAAGACCACATATCAATTTAGAATAACACATAGAGTCCCCATTCTTCCAACAAATTCTTATCCAAATCATTCCCCCCACCAAAATTTCGCAATGAGAGTCTGAATTCCAGTACTAAAAGTAATTAGTAAAAGAAAGACTGACATGATACAAGTAGGGATAGCCTGAATAACATATTTTTGTAAGGACCTCTTTACATGTAGGGAATAAAAAAATCTCT
Source organism: Linanthus parryae (assembly GCA_023055425.1). Classification (NCBI taxonomy): domain Eukaryota; kingdom Viridiplantae; phylum Streptophyta; class Magnoliopsida; order Ericales; family Polemoniaceae; genus Linanthus; species Linanthus parryae. Next base: position 8,612,462 of record JALGPY010000012.1, read on the forward strand.
TTCCAACCAGTTAATTTAGTCCAAATATTATTTCAATTTTCTGAAAAAGCTTGTTTTCTTTCCTATTAAGGTGGGTAGGCCCAAGTAAATATCATATTTAGAGGCAAGAGGGATTTGAATATTTTGGCAACAAACCACAGTTTAAATTTTTGGGCCAAAAACTATAGCTGACTTATTTTTATTTATAAGTTGACATGGGGAAGAACAGTATTAATAAAGAATAGACTTAATAGTGATAGCATTCTCCAAAGTAGCTTTTGAAAATAGAATACAGTCGCCAGCAAATGAATATGGGTGACATTAGGGGAGGTTCTACTAGCTTTAACACCTTGTAATTTATAAGTGGAGACAACATGAGAAATACGGATAGATAAATCCTCCGTACATATTCAGGAAAGTCAGGAACTAAGAGGGTCACCCTGGAATATCTCGAGTAGAAACAAATATATCAGTACGATGATCGTTTATTAAAATATTAAATGAAACTGATGTAACACTAAACACAATTTTATATATAGTAGTTCTTGGAGAGCCCATTTTAATTAGCACATTTTGAAGGTACTGCCACTCAATCCTATTTGTTATAGTGTGAAGGAACTGATTTTAGATTGCTGATTATGAATAGTGTGAAGGGTTTCTATAGCTGTTTATCTTTTATAGAATTATAAAAAATTAGGCGACCTTTAATATAAGCATATTGATTAGGGTCTATAATAATAGGCAATACTGATTTTAAACGGTTAGCAAGAGCTTTTGATATGATTTTATACGAAATGTTACATAAGTTCATAGGACGAAAAATCCGAAACTAATTTAGGATTTCTCAACTATGGAATGAGAGCCATGCATGTTTCATTTATCATAGAAAAATCCCCCACCCCCCTATTTAGAAAATCTATGCATCAATCACATCTTTACCTACTATAGACCAATAGCTATAATAAAACATAGCGAGCAGCCCATCCTGTCATTGAGCCTGTAGAGAATTTATGGAATATAAAGCTTCAATAATTTTATGCTCTTGAAAAGGTCCATTGGGCATAACATATAAAGTCACTTGAATTCTTGGAGTAATTGCATTTACTGCTTGAGGAAATAAGTCACATGAGGAAGTAAATAACTCTTTGTAGTATAAATAATTTTGATATCATGCTGATCAAGATAAATGTTACCAAGAGTATCATAAATAAATTTAATTGTTTTTTTATTTCTTTCCTTGAGATGCTACCTTGTGAAAAAAAATCTTATTACTATCACCCGTTTTAAGCCAATTTACTATAGATTTCTGCTTTCATTACACCTCCTCATCTGCGAGTATCTTTTGAAGATTAACATGAATTTCTCTTTTTGATGCATGATATATGGGATATGGGTTTTCAGATTTAACGTGGACAGATGATGAAGCAGATATTTTTTTCTTTAGATTTAGAAATATGGGTTTGTAATCCCCAATTATTTGTTGTAAAATTAATTTCATATATATAAACATGTAAATAATTAGAGTTATGTGGGGACATACTTGTTTTATAATATCACTACAGCCCCGAGATCGTGTCCATTCTTCTGCGAAATGGAAATGACAGTGATATCCAGGAACCTGATGGTTGGCAGATGCCGTAATCAGCAGAGGTAGTTGATCGGAGCCGCTATTACGTGATTATGAAAAAGTCTCTTCGTACTTCGGTCAACAAATTTAACTTCATCTGTCTTCCGCTGAGCCACTTCTGCAACCATGTTGTTATGAATCTTAACAGCCTGCAAGTCTTGATTTGCTTTTGACACCTTTATATTTTTCTTCATTCTTCTTCTTGTTTTTCTTCCTATATTTTGTTTCATCCTTATCAGACATAGCATCTACTCAACTTATGTACTTATGTAGTTCTTCGACGGTACATGTTCCCACGATATGCGTGTCCGTCCAAATGACGGGATCCCGCCTTTTTTTTTTTTTTTTTTGCGATTAGCTTTCATGTTGTTGAGTCGATCTTGGCGATTAGTTTCTGCATATTCCTCTTGTATGTACTCCACCAAATGCATATCCTATATAGAAGAAAATAACGAGTCACATGTTAGCTCATCACATTTAAATACATATATATATATATAAGTATATATTGGTTTAATGACCAAACATCTTGTTCAAAAACAAATGACGAAACGTCGACGTGACTAAGTTGACAGCCGAATTAGTTGATCATAACTCGACTTCTCTTGACCGAGCTCCATATGAGGTATTCCGCTGATAACGATCAATAACTTCAAGTAAGTCAACTATGACAGTCCGTCACTCGACTGATTCTGTCTGAAGTCTTGATCAACAACTTCGAGTACCGATCGAAGTCGACTATGACAGTCCTCCACTCAATTGATTCTGTCTGAAGTCCCGATGAACCAAATCGAGTACCGATCTATCTTGACTAGAATAAGATGACAATCGCCTGATTCTGTCCGATGTTTGACTACATATGTCCGAGTGTCGACTGCGCCATATCGTTGGCCGTATAACCTAGACCGCAAGTATACCAATCATTCATGTCATGGCTAACAATGTTGTTGCTTATAATACCTACTGCTAGTTAATAGGTGCATGCCTAATAATTAATCAACATTAATGGACGGATGACAAGAAATAAAACGTACAAATTAGATAATGTATATTATAATTGAATCGATCACAAAGTACATATTTAAGTATTTCATACCTGCAAGCCATTTGGGTCAGCCATATCGAGATTGAGTGTTTGTCGTTCGAGAAGAAACGGAGGACAAGAAAATCTGTTGAGAATTATTTTATTCCAATAGGGTTTATAGCTATATATATAAACCACGGTTTGGACCAAACCGTGGTATTATCTTCGAGGCGGTTAGGCCCAAACCGTAGTATCCAAAAAAAAATCAATTTTTCACACGTCGCGCAATTTTCGCGGGTCCCGATTTGAGGCTTGAATTGCGAGGGGATAATGTTTCTTCTTCACACCATGTATTACAAAAAGTTGCAGGTCACCCTCCTCTCTCTCTCTCTCTTTCTCTCTTTCTCCCCCCTCTCTTGATTTCATTGATTGGATCTCATGGTTTTCTTCCGGAACAGGTCGAAGAAGCAGACGGTTAAAGAAGCAGGTGAAGGAAAGAAGACGATGGAGATGGAGACAAGAGTAGAAGAAGATGACGACGAATAAGCCAATAGCAGCGCCGCCGCACTTCCAACCCTAGCCAGCCTACAAAGCATCATCTCCCTCACCCTATTCTTCGTATTCTTCGAATTTATTGTATCCTCTTCTACTGTTCAAGTTTGTAGCTTGTTTTGTTCACATCTGTGACTTTTATACGACGGCGAAGATGACGGGGTTTTTCTTGAATTTTCTTGCCGATGGTGTAGCGATCAACAAGAACGAGTATCGATCAACAAAATCGACGACCATCGTAAATAATTGTATTTTGATTAAAAAATAATAAAAATATACCAAAATAATAATAATAATAATAATAAATGAATATAATAAATATAATAATAATAGATGCTACATTATATTAGAATGAAACTATTACAAGATAGTGGTATCTTTAAACCGCAATATAAAAAATACCCGAAGGAAATCGCAATCAAAACCGCTGTATATAATAGCGGTTCAAGGAAACTGCTACAATGTGATAAAATAGTGTTTTGAAACCGCGATAAAATAAAATACAGCTGACTTATAGATGGCGGTTCACTAACCGCCATCTGAACCGCTATTTTATCATTTAACATCAGTTTTGGTCCGTTAAAAAACGATTGTCACCCGCATTATTAGCCCATATTTCTAGTAGTGATAGGAGTGTTTTTACGTGATTGAAAAGCCATGATCTAAGATTTTTAGTAGTGAAAGAAAATTGAATGAGAAAAAGTGGGACTATTCCATACAAAATTGATAGATAAGTATTGTAAATAAATAAAATTAGATATTTGGACTATTCTATAATAATTTCCGGAGGTTACAAATTGGACCGGACCCGTGGTTCTCCGTATCAATATATATTTCACAATGAGGTTTTAGGGTTTTCTCAGTAGAGTAACATGTGGCATCATATATTAATTCATTTTTTTTAGAATTACATCATATAGCCGGGTTCGAACCAAGGACCTCATGCAAGGGCTTGAAATGCTCTACCACTGAGCTAACACCATTTGCAATTCATTTCTTATTCAAATTGAAATTCAAGTTTGAACGTTCAAACATGAAAATTGTGATGCAATATTATTATAGTTGACTGATTAGTCTAAAATGCATGTACATATGTGCACAACTTATTGAGAAATTTTTATTAGTCACAAGAGAAAAACTAAGAACCCACCAGTAGTCTCTCATCTCCACTCATCTCCTACATTCATTTCATAGAAATTCAATCATGTCTACTCATAATTGTACAAAAATGTAATTTATAAGTAATCAAAAATTGTGGTGTAACCTTAATATAGTTGCTTTTTTTATGAGTTGTGGTGTAATCTTAATATAGTTGATTTTTTTCTGAGTTGTGGTGTAACCTTAATATAGTTGCTTTGTTCTATGGTTTACATTTATTTGAATTTTTTCTTAATGCAATGAAACTCTAGATAAGGAGTAGAATTTACCCTAGATGTAAATAAAGTTATATCATTCTATAAATACTATGAAATAGAGCATGAAACTTCAATTGAGGTAGGAGCAGAACTCAAATATTTTATTGTGACTACCGAGACCTCTCCCTTTGGTCGAGCATATAAGCACGTGGTAGTTTCTACTAATTTGAGTCTTATTAGTAAGGAAGAATAGGGCTGTAAACGAGCCGAACCGAACCGAATATCGCTTGTTTGAGTTTGGATCATTTAACTTGGCTGCTAAACCAGTCGAACGCGAACTCCGAACAGAAAAACCTTGTTTGAGTTTGGCTCGTTTAGGGCTCGAGTTGTTCGTTGTTCGGCTCGTGGCTCGTTTACGGGCTTGAATTCGGCTCAACGAATTCTATTTTATAATATATAATTGTTGAATTAAAATATCATGTATCATTACTTAAGATAGCATAATCATATTAAGGAAACAAATAACATAAAATGCATTACTATAGATATATGATTTATTTGTGCTAATGAAAAGATCAAATCATCCAGTTTTTTGATATATAGTAAATATTTATGGTATTATAAATTAAAGAACTACATTTTGGAATCCTAATGAAGATGTCAAACTTCTATTAAAATACAGACTCTACATTGATTAGGACTGATTAATTAAGAAATTACCCATAACGAAGAGAAAATAATTTATTTATTTCTAACTATATATATACACACATTTATACTATTATAATTTGTTCGCGAACACTAACGAACGAACTCCTTGATCGGCTCGTGTTCGGCTCGTTTAGCAAATGAACACATTTTCTTGTTTGAGTTTGTTTGATTAATAAGTCGAATCAAACACGAACGAACTTTTACCGAACTGAACACGAGTTGTTCACGAACGGCTTGGTTCGTTTACAGCCCTAGGGAAGAATGAAATGAGAAGTTCAATGTCTATCTTACCTATAATAATAAAGCTTGTGTAGATTCCAAAGACTCAAACCATGTTATACTGATTAAATATTGTGCAGCTTGGTCCAATCAATTTGTAAAATTGTAACAATGGTGAAATTGATAGGTTTTACTTGAGTCAGTTCCCTCTAACCTCACAATTTACTTGTACCATTTTAAATTGAAAAAATCATCCTAGCAACGCATCGCAGATATTGTAGAACTTACAAGAGGGTAAACAAAATACCTTCTTCAGTCTTCCAAAAATTATAAACATTTTACATACGACCCTATGAAAGTGTAAAATTGAAGAAAATCAGTAAGTAGACATAATCAACATGATTTTTAGAAACAACACGATTGATTTACAAGGTAGTTGGTAATTGTGGAACATGCAAAACTCTCTCGAGTAAAATATTTGTTACAAAATGTTTTGTAAACTTGAAGTTAATGCTTGCTCTTTCTAAGCCAACCTGGTAATCAATTCCTTCAAGATTCTAGATGTCTTTCACCCCACTTGGCTATGCAAGAAATCATGACCCTCCTCTCAATGAAAGAAAAAAAATTCAAATCAAGGGTACAACATGTGTTACAATAGTAATTCTCAAAAGATATATACGAAGAAAATATATCGCAAGTCTTTTTAGTCTGTCTTTCAAAGGAATATTAGGTAATTAATGGTTAGAACTTGGTAGGGTGAGTAAGGGAAAGGTTTAATCTCCCTTACTTCAATAGTTGTATATTTGATCTTCGCTCAGCTAAAAAAGAGAGTAGTTGAAGCACACTTTTCTTTTGTTGCTAGGGGTGTGATCTTTACGAATAGAGAGAGTGTGACTGCACCAAGAAGCAAGAATGGTAGGTCCTCGAACACCATACAACATAATATATATCTCTGCTTTTTAGGAGGCATGATGAGGTTAACTTTTTCTTAATCTAAACAATGCATATACATCAGGACAACTTCATACAGAAGAATATGCAGGTTAAGAATCATTATGTCACTACAACAAATGTGTCTTTCTGCGACATAAACTTTTGCTACGCCAGATTTTTTGTCACTATATATGACTGTTTTGCGAAGAATATTAAAATTGTCGCTAAAGTTGTAAGAACTAGCGACGAACACCCTATTTTGTCCCCTAGTTCGTCGCCAAATGTTTGGCGCCTAAGTTAATTTTCCCACCATATATTTTTTGACAAATAACTTGTCACTAAAAAATATATGACAACACTTTTCGTCGCGCATATGGCCTCATTCGTGGACAAATAATTTTAGTCGCAAATTTTTTGTTGGTGGCTTTTGTGACAAAATATTTATGACACTTATATTATTTGTTCTGAGCGAAAAAATATTGCGTTGAGAGAGAATATTTATGACGTTTAAGAAAATATTAACACAGTCAAAAATTAAAAAATAAATAAACAATGTAAATTTTGTCGCGCATATGACCTCTTTTTCGTACGGATGATTTAGTCGCAAATATATTTTGTTTGTGGCTTTTTGTGACTAAAAATTTTTGACACGGATATTATATGTTTTTGAACGAAAAAATATTGCGTTGGGAGAGTGTTTATGAAGTTTAAGGAAACATTAACATAGTCAAAAATTGAATAACACATAAGCAACGTAAATTTTGGTGGCTAAAAAAAGCAGGCATCAATAACACTTATTTTCTTGTCTACATATATCAAGGAAGGGCCGCAAGTTTTTACACTTTTTTCTTAATTATTGGATCTTTTCTAAAAATAACGGTAAAAGACACTTTCACCCCTTCTAGTTTTGTTGAAGGACACTGTTACCCCTTTCTGGTTTAAGATGTGACACTTTCACCTCTTCAGTGTGCCGAACTTCAGAAATGTACACTCCATATTTTTACACCGTTAGAGGGGGTGTTAAAAGTGTCTTTTACCCTAAAAAGAATTACATGGAAATCGAATTGAGTTTGGGCCCAAATCGGAATGGTATTGGGCCATACATGAGTACTTGTTAACATAAGGCCTTGTTTGGAAAAACGGCGAGCTAGGTTGTTCTCGGTACGCCTAATGCACTGGAATTTGATTTTCCCAAAGTTTCCAGATATAGACCAACTATCATTTGCAATTGTAGACACTTCGTTGACACTCTCCATTTTCCCATCTCTATGGTTCTTTCATTCCATTTCGATCGCCGATGCGTCAAACTGATCAAACATGAGGCGCTGGATTCCTAGACTGAGTGCCACCTTGAGTCCCCTCCTCATCGCCATGAGCTCCGCAACCTTCGCACTGAGGGCGGTTGGTAATGACATGGAGTTGTCGCTTCTAAATTCACTGGTTTGCCTCAAACACTGCACCTTCTTCTGCTTTTCTATCTTGTTGAATCTAGGCATTATCACTGTTCATCCGGGTCCATCATTGTGGTGGAGCTATCCAAGACTCCCTCGGTTGATTGGAAACGGATTTGAGATCCGGTTGATGTCCTTTCTTCTTTACCCCACTTAAGCCTCGCACTACTGACTAATAGACATCCATTAGAATCATACTTTTTCTGGAACTTTGTTGTGGCACTTATCATACTGAATAATTCTATAATCGACTTAAGAGATGGTTGTTAGTGAGTAGCTCAAATTTTTTCTACAACCAAGGGCTCTGGTTAGATTCAGGGGATCTCCATTTGGTAATGAATTATTCAAACGTTTAATTCTCCAAATCACTCTCGCCTCGCTACTGGGCTACGAGTGATGTTCGAAATTGCTACTAAACTTCACATATTCATTGATCACTATGCTCAATTGAACTTGTTATTCCACACCACAGGAACTTCCACTCTCGATGGGTTCATATTATTCATTGAGATTGGACTCAACGGGTTTTAATCTACCAGGAAATTGTTCATTTATATTTCATATATTCACATTGGTGGTAAAACACAATTGATGTAACTATTAATATTTCTATGAATTTAACCAATCTAACACATTAAAGAATATGACGAATCCATTGTTCAACCAACAATTGAAAGTATCACGATTTCTTCAAAGATTTTACATGTATATTCTCTCTAAAGTATGACGACTTCGATCTTCGTAAATTTTACAAGTATGTACTCTCTAAAATTTTGACCAATTAATCACCAAGGGTTAAATGTGACATAACCCAAAATTTGAGATGTAAAAAGTGATAGAGTAAAATATGGTGGTACAAATTTCAATTAAGTAAAACTATGGAGGTTTAAATTGATTTTCTCATTAGTATAAAGAAATCCCTAGAGCAGTACAGATGTATTTCTCATCTTTCTCTTCCTCGCGGCTGAGGAAGACGCCGCTCTGGATTTCTCCCTCCACAAAACTCTGAGCGCTCGGGAAAATCCCTGCAAGTTCGGATTGAGATATGCCCTAGCGGCTGATCGTGCTTTTAATTTTCCCTCTTTCAAGAAATATTGAGTGCGGGATTCAGATCTAGATATCCCTATGTCAGGCTATTTATACGATGCTCTAGTTTATGCTTATGGGTCATCCACGAGGAAGCTAAAGATTCAATCTTGGTATGCAATTCTCTGTTTTTGATTTGATATTCTAAGTGTTTTATCATCCTGAATGGCTGGAATATGTCAACCAAATAATTTTCCCATTCATATAATTTTCTTTCTTCAGGGAATTAATAAGTCTGTTGTGTTGAGTCAAGATCTCTGAATGTGCTTTGATTGGTAATTGTTTATGAGTGATGAAAGACAAAAGGCTAAGACATTAGCAGCAAAGGTTTGTTAGTCATCTCAAGGCCTTGAGATTGACAGAAACTTTCAAAGCCTTGAGACTGCTTATTCTGCTATGTGTTCTAACATCTTTGTGTTGCAGAATTTGATATCTGATTATTCAAATCAGTGGTTTATGGTATATATTATGGTTTGTACTATTTATTCATCTAACACAATTGCAGATGATCAGAACAGGAAGAATCAAAGTTATCTGGGTTTAATTTTGAAATGCAGTGAAATAGGTTCAGAGCTCCAAGGCCTTGAGATTTGCCTTGTGCTACTGACAGTTTTTTACAGAAGTTGATTGATTCTTTCTTGCAGGTTATGATTCTTAGTATTGTGATTATTTACTCACTTTTATGTGTCTTAAACTTGTTTTTCATATCTTATTTGTTCTAGAGGATATGCAGATTGATGTTCTAAATTTATTAAACAGTTTTACCAGAAACTGTATAACCAAACAGTCTCAGTACTCTTAGTTGTTTGGATTTTGTTGTTGCAGTGTTTCTCTGCTGTTGCAGGTTTGTTAAACGTGAAGGAGAAATCTCAACAAACTCCAACGGATATCCACCTGAAAGCTGTTTGAATTTAAGTTGAAAACAGAAGGAGGATTTTTAGGAACTGAGATCCTAAAAACTCTCAGTCAGTTGCAGCTGTGGATAAAAGATACTGGTTTGAATTTTGAAGATAGGAGAGGCTTGCATAATACTCTGAGAGGTGTGACAAATTCGTGGGAGATCAATCATTCAAACACAAAATCATTCAAACTTCATTCCAGACTTCTGAAGATCAAATCAATCCAGTCATTCCTGAAGAACACTTCCAGACTTTCAACAGTTTATCTTTATACTGTGTTCTTCATTTGTACTTCATCTGTGTATCTCTATCTTATCTTAAACCTCACTTAACCAAGTGGTTGGTTGTTCAAGTGAACAACAAGACGTTCTTGTTATCTCAACAGTTAGTAGCTGGAACTAGATAGGTTTGGAACCACAAGCTGTATAGATGTAAGGGAAATCACTTAGGCTTGAAGATCTAGGGCTGTTTCTGTGTGAGTAATAAGAAGTGTTTGCCCAATCCTGGTGGGATTAGATCCCTCAGGCAGAGATTAGGTCCATCGGGACTGAACTCTGTAAATTGCTTTGTGTTCTTTACATTTATGTTTGATTATTATCTGCTGCACACAACTCACATCAAATTAGGGTTTAATAGCTGTTTAGCATTGTTCACAGCTCAAGGCCTTGAAGCTTACAATTTTTCCTTAGTGAGTTTCAGACAGTTTACAAAATCTCAAGGCCTTGAGATTTCAAGTTCACACAAAGCTATCCTGTTAAACTTTTTGTTTTGCAAAAAGTTTCCATACTCTATTCAACCCCCCCCCCCCCTTCTAGAGTATTTAGGTCATGTATTTAGTCTACATTACACACTTTCAATTGGCATCAGAGCATGTGTCACTGTTTTTAGATCTAACAATCTGGTGACTATGAGTAATGTAGGAGATGGTGGATTCTCACAAGGAAGGGCTGCTAACAGACCTCCATTGTTCTGTGGTGACAATTTCATGCATTTGAAGGCCTTGATGAAGATGTTAATCATAGATCAAGACATGGAACTGTGGTCAATAGTTCAGAATGGTCCTCATGAGTATTATACTACAATTGATGGAGTCAGAACTGTCAAGTCTGAGGAAAATCTCTCAGTCACTGAATTGGAAAAGGTATCCAAAAATTACAAAGCTATGAATTTGCTATACTGTTCTTTGAATGCAGATGAGTTCAACAGAGTATCAAATTGCAAAAGTTCCAAAGACGTGGGATAAACTGGTGGTGACATATGAAGGAACCAGCCAGGTTAAGCAGACAAAAATCAACATACTTCTGAGGCAATATGAGTTGTTCAAGATGAATTCAGATGAAACCATCAAGGAAATGTTCAAAATATTCACTAATGTGGTGAACAACCTGGAGTCCCTGGGAAAGAGGTTCTCAAATGAAGAGAAGGTCGGAAAGATTCTAAGAAGTTTTCCAAAAGCAAAGTGGGAGCCAAAGACAATAGCCATTGAGGAAGCTCAGGACTTGATTCTTCTTCAGCTAGATGATCTACAAGGAAAGCTGCTCACTCATGAAATGTCTATGAAGGATGTGGAAGGTGATCTGAGTGAAAATATCAGGAACCTAGCTCTTAAGGCAAAAGACAGTGAAAAATCTCAAAGCCTTGAGACTGAGGAGGAACCTGATGATGAAGAGGCTTTAGCATTGATCTCCAAGGCCTTGGCCAGGATTCTCAGAAAGAAAAGAAACTCTGGTAACAGGGATTAAAACAGAGAGAGATCAAGACCCTCAGGCAGCAAGGATTACAAAGGTAAATCTTCATCACAGTCACATAAAACTAAAGTAATGAATTGTTTTGAGTGTGTTGATGCAGATCATTTAGTAAGGGACTGTCCACAAAAGAAGAAGAACAGAAAATTTCAGAAAAAATATGGTGACAACAAAAGGAAGAAGGCCATGATGGCTTCCTGGAGTGATTCTGATTCATCAAGTGATTCAGACACAGATGAAGAGCAAGCAAACTTATGCTTCATGGAAAAGCATAATGAGAAAAGTTCATCAGACAGACACATTGAAGACATGGTAAAAAATTTACTTGCTAGTCCATCTGATGTACTTCCTGAAATTCTCAAAAGTATGTTTTTGAATGAAGAGAGTTATAGAAATGAGATTTCTGCTTTAAAGATTAAAGTTCATGAGCAGGTAAAAGAAAACCTGGACGTAGTATTTTCAAACAAAACTGTTGAAGTTTCTAAGACAAAGATGGAAAAAGACTTCAAGGCCTTGGACAGCAGGTTCAAAGTCTTGAAGGCACAAATAAAAGAGGTTGTTGATCAAAACACTCTTTTAACTGAAAGATATGCTGATCTAAAAGCTCATTTTGAGAATTTAGAACAACAGATCTGTACTTTGACTGAGAAAATTCAAGAATCCAAGAAGGTCCTAGCTAAGTTTACAGGCTCACAACATAATCTAATTTTCATTCTTGGAGGAAGTCTGAAATCAATGCATAAAAGTGGGATTGGCTATAATCCAAATTTTCCAAAGAAAGGCCAAACTACTTTTTTCAAATCTGGTAGCAGTCATTCTCCAAAATGTCATTACCGTGGAAAAATTGGTCATGTCAGATTAACTTGTCCCTTCAGAAGATCAGAACCTCATATTATGAGGAATACTTATCTTTATCAGCTTAAGGGACAGGTTAGGCAGATTTGGGTTCCCAAAGGAATTAGGCCACCTAATATGGCTGATTCTGAGTATGACTCAAAGTTATGCACTTTGTCTAATAGCCTGTTGAGGCAATGATTTGTTTTTGCAGGATGTCACCAAGGCCTTGAAAGATCATAAATGGATATTAGACAGTGGTTGTTCCAGACATATGAGTGGAAAGAGGTCTCTTTTTACTGAACTTACAGAGAAATCTGGAGGAACAATTACACTTGGTGACAAAGCAGAGTGCAATATCATTGGTATAGGTAGTATTGGTAATGGTTCTACAAATTCTATATCTGATGTTTATCTGGTAGATGGACTTAAGTATAATTTGCTTAGTATCTCTCAATTATGTGATAAAGGTTATAAAGCTGTATTTGACAAGGAGAAATGTGTGGTGCAAGATGAGAAATTTGGTGATTGCATATTCACTGCTCCTAGGTCATATAATCTATATGCTATGAATACTAACAGTGTTGCAGGTGATAAGCTAAAATGCCTCAAGGCCTTGAAGGAAGATTCAAAGATTTGGCACAGAAAGCTAGGGCATATTAGTATACATACGCTCATCTCAAAGGACTTGGTAAGAGGTTTACCATCTCAGAAATTTTCAGATGATGAGGTTTGTAAGGCATGTGTACAAGGTAAACAGACCAGAAGCTCTTTCAAGCCAAAGAATTTTGTAAGTACTTCTAGACCCTTAGATTTGCTGCATATGGACTTGTGTGGTCCTATGAGAGTTCAAACCCCAAAAGGTAAGAGGTATATGCTTGTTATAATTGATGATTAATCTAGATTTACTTGGGTGATGTTTATCAGAGACAAAACTGAAGCTTTATCTGAGTTTTCTAAATTGTGCAAAGAACTTCAAACTTTGAAAAACTTACATGTTGCATCCATTAGAAGTGATCATGGTAGAGAATTTGATCAACTTGATTTTGATTTGTTTTGTGCAAAGCATGGTATTTCACACAAATTTTATGCACCTAGGACTCCACAGCAAAATGGAGTAGTTGAAAGGAAAAATATGACACTTGAGGATATGTCCAGAACCATGCTGCTTGAAAGTAATTTGCCAAAGTTTTTATGGGCAGAAGCTGTTAATACTGCCAATTATGTGCTGAATAGATGCTTGATTAGACCTATTTTGAAAAAGACTCCCTATGAACTGTTTAAAGGGAGAAAGCCTATTGTTTCTTATTTTAAGCCTTTTGGTTGTATCTGTTTTGTGCATAATAATGCTAGAGACAATCTTGGTAAGTTTGATGCTAGAAGTGATGAAGGTGTATTTCTTGGATATTCTCAAACTAGCAAAGCTTATAGAGTTTATAATAGAAAAACCAAGATTGTGGAAGAGAGCATTCATGTAATTTTTGAAAGTACTAAGGATTCTCTGAGTGAAAGTTTTGCAGAGCTAGATTTGAATAAGCATGAATCAGATGATGATGTTGTGAAAGAAGACAAAAGCAAAACTGATGTTCAGAATCAATCAGTAGAATCTCAAGGCCTTGAACATCCTGCTGAACCAAAATCTCAAAGCCTTGAGACAGAAGCTGAAACTTTCTATGATGCTCGCTCTACTGTTTCAAGGACTCAAAGCCTTGATGGAGAATACTCCTGGGTACCACGAAAGAAGTTTAAGTACCAAGAAGAAGTTTATTTCAGATCCATCAACTGGAACACAGACAAGAGGACAGTTAAAGAACTTGTGTGCTTTCAGTGCATTTGTATCATTGATTGAGCCTAAGAATACCAAAGAAGCTTTGGAAGATGCAGAACGGATTATTGCAATGCAGAGTGAGCTGAATGAGTTTGAAAGGAACAAGGTTTGGAATTTAGTTCCCAGACCTAAAGATAAGTCAGTTATTGGAACCAGATGGGTATTCAGAAACAAGCTTGATGAGAATGGCAAAGTGGTACGAAATAAAGTCAGACTCGTAGCTCAAGGATATAATCAAGAAGAAGGTATAGATTATGAGGAGACTTTTGCTCCTGTTTCCAGGTTAGAAGCTATTAGAATACTTCTTGCTTTTGCATCTCACAATAACATAAAGCTTTATCAAATGGATGTCAAATGTGCTTTTCTAAATGGATATTTACAAGAAGATGTTTTTGTAGCAAAACCTCCTGGTTTTGAAGATGAAAAGTTTCCTGATCATGTTTATAAACTGGACACAGCTCTTTATGGTTTAAAAAAAGCTCCAAGGGCTTGGTATGACAGACTTTCAAAATTTCTACTTGAAAACAATTTCAGAAAAGGATTAGTAGACAAAACCCTTTTCATTAAACACCAACAAAGTGATTTGTTAGTAGTTCAGATTTATGTAGATGATATATTATTTGGTTCTACTAATGATGCTCTTTCAAAAGAGTTTTCTAGTCTAACGTGCAGGGAGTTTGAGATGAGCCTAATGGGTGAACTAAATTTCTTTCTTGGACTTCATATATTACAAATGAAGAAAGGAATTTTTGTGCATCAAGGAAAATATACCAAGGACTTATTGAATAAGTACAACAGGTCACAGTCTAAGGTGCTTAAGACCCCCATGAGTTCATCACTCTCTTTAGACAAAGATTCAACTGGTAAGAGTGTGAATCAGAAGGAATACAGAAGTATGATTGGATCACTATTGTATTTAACTGCTAGCAGACCTGACATTATGTTTAGTGTCTGTATGTGTGCTAGATTTCAAGCAGATCCTAAGGAAAGTCATCTAACTGCAGTTAAAAGAATTTTAGATATTTGAATGGAACTAGAGACTTAGGGCTTTGGTATCCAAGAAGATCTAACTTCATGTTAAGTGGTTATTCAGATGCAGATTTTGCAGGTTATAAAGTAGACAGGAAAAGTACTTCTGGATGCTGTCAATTTCTTGGATCTTCTTTGATCAGTTGGCATTCCAAAAAGCAAAATTATGTAACATTATCAACTGCAGAAGCTGAATACATTGCAGCTGGTGCTTGCTGCTCACAAGTGCTATGGATTGCTCAGCAACTTAGAGATCTTGGCTACAACTTCAGAAATGTTCCAATTCAATGTGATAATACAAGTGCTATTTCAATCTCTAAGAATCCAGTTCAGCACTCAAGGACAAAGCACATATATGTGAGACATCACTTCCTTAGAGATCATGCAGAACAAGGTGATGTTGTTTTAAATTTCATCTCTACTTCAATGCAAATTGCTGATATTTTCACTAAACCATTGCCAGATGATAGGTTTTCATCTCTAAGGCTTGAATTGGGGATATTAAACAAGGATGCATTGGTTTAGGGGGAGTATTAGTACCTATATGTGTATATGTGTTTCAAAGCCTTGAGATTATACTTTCTGAAGCCTTTAAAGTATAGCTCAAAGCTTTGAAGTTTCTCAATCTGCAGAAAATCTCAACGCCTTGAGATTGTTCTCCAGGTCTTGATAATATCTGCAATATTTTTTTAAAAAAAAAAATTGGATCATCAAATATTATATCTTATCTTTTTAGATAAATGTATAATATTTGAATTACTCAGAGAATTTTCTAAAATATCCCAAAAAGATTTTTCAAGATTCTATTTTTGCATGTACATATTGCAGAGTCCTTTTATGACTCATCCTCTCAACCTACTTAAGCTGAAAGTCAGGGATTTTTCTTCACATTCTCTTCTAATTTTCTGCAACTACTCTCTCTCTCTCTCTCTCTCTCTCTCTCTCTCTCTCTCTCTCAAATCCTCTCAATAACATTCTCTTCTCAAAACCCTAAACCCTAAAATGGAGCGCAAATCAGCCAGAATTCAGCAACAGGGGAAGCCTTCTGGCAGATCCAAGAAGAGAGAAAACAAGAAGGAGAAGATAGTGATTTCTGACTCAGATTCAGAAAAAACCCAGAGTTTGCATGAGGATACTCCTCCTGCAAAGAAGTCAAGGACAGAGAAGGGAGATGAAGGTTCAAGTGTTGATCCACAACAGGAGACTCAGGGTGGTGATCAACCTAGGTCAGAGAAGAAGAAAGGGGGAGAAAAGAAAAAGGCTTCTGAAGAGGAAAAAAGGAAGTCAACTCAGGAGAGTCAGAAGAAATCAACTGAAGGAGTACAAGAGAAAGCCAAACCCTCTGAGAAGAAGACTAGGGTTAAGCAAGTTGCTGCTGCAACTAAGAAAGGATATCAAGGTAAGAATGTACTTCCAACTGAGTGATTTATTAGTTCTGAAGTTAGAACAGTTTGGATGCAAGGGTATGCATCATCTAAAGTGGCTTTCTGTAGCATGATTTCTGATGAATTGTTGGATAAACTGGACATAGAATGCATGAGGAAATTGAGGGAAACTACTATTTGGAAAGTTTTAAATCCTAGTTCAAAGGCTTATCCTAGGTTAACTAGGTTATTTTATCTGAACTTGGTGTCTGAAGGTGATGAGAAAATGGTTTTAACATCTAAAGTGGCTGGTGTGGATTTGAGGTTAGATCATAGGACTTTTGCCAAAGTCTTGGGCATTCCTGGGAAATACAATGTTGGAGACTATCCTGATAGGAAGGAGTGTTCGGATAAGGCAAAGGAAATGTTCTCTGTTGATGGTGTTCCCTCTGGTCCAAAACAGTTGACACACTCTGTGCTCAACTGTGAAGCCAAGATTTTATTTACTATTTTGATGAGGAGTGTAGTTCCAAGGGAGAACTCAAGAGAGCTGGTAACTGATAAAGTTCTGATTTTGATTTATCTGATATCTCAAGGGTTTGAGATAGACCTGCCTACAGTTGTGATGGAGCATATGATTTATTGTGCAACCAGGACTAGAAACCATCCTCTTCCATATTCCAACCTTTTACCTCTTTTCTTTGAGTATTTTGATGTGCCTGTGAAAGGAGAAGAAAAGATTACTGGAGGTTTTGGGTTGATAGATGAGACTGCACTTCAGAGGATTGGGGTAGTTCAGACTGGGAAAGGGCATTGGAAATTCTATTCTGATTTGTCAAAAGAGGAACTTGCTGAGAAGGAGTTTGTGAATCCTAAGGGGAATGCATCTGGGAAAGGACAAGCCAATGAGGATTACTCTCTGCTGGTTGAGAAATTAGAATATCAGCAAGTTAAGATTGAGGATCTCAGGCAAAGGCTGTTTAACCTGTCAACTGAATTTCATCAGTTCAAGGGTTTGATGAATACTATGAATGGGAAGTTGGATGTTGTCATCAAGGGCTTGAATCTGGAGAAGATACCTTCTGCTACTAGTCATGACACCAGTGTGGATTCAGAAGAGAAGCTAGGAGACTTTATGAAGAAGAAGAAGAAGAAGAAGAAGCCAATTCCAGTGGTGCTAGCTTCAAAAGACTTGTTTGAGCAAACTGATGAGGAAGATGTTGATGAAGACACAGGTGTTGATGCAGCTACAGAGGTAGATTCAGCACAGGCTAAGAAGAAAGTAGATGACATAATCCAAGAAGTGGTAACTGAAGTTGAAGCTGAACAAGAAGGTAATCAGTCTGCAGACGAAGCTGCAAGTGAGGAAGAAATTGGGGATCACTCAGTGAAAGGCCAGACATCAAATAAGAAGTGAAGATCAGAGACTGCCAAAGTCTTGACCATATTTCTTATTCTCTTCTATCTTTTATGTCTCAAGGCCTTGACTTTTTAGCTAGTTTTTGTTTTCAGCTTATTTTTAAACTCTGAGTAATGATCCTACATTTCTTCATCCTTATTTGATGAAAGTCAAAAAAGGGGAGAATGTATTTCTGTTTGCAGTATTCAGGAAATAATAAGAGGCCTTTAGTTATTTTGGTTAATTTTTGTTTCTTCTGTCATAATTCTGTGGTATTTGGTTATCTGTTTGGTTTCAGTATATATTTTATCTGCAGATTCTGGTTATTTAATTTTTTCTTATGAGTGGCAGGAAGATCTATGCAATACTATAGGTTTTGTCTTTCATCAAGGGGGATATTGTTGAGTCAAGATCTCTGAATGCGCTTTGATTGGTAATTGTTTATGAGTGATGAAAGACAAAAGGTTAAGACATTAGCAGCAAAGGTTTGTTAGTCATCTCAAGGCCTTGAGATTGACAGAAACTTTCAAAGCCTTGAGACTGCTTATTCTGCTATGTGTTCTAACATAATTGTGTTGCACAATTTGATATCTGATTATTCAAATCAGTGGTTTATGGTATATATTATGGTTTGTACTATTTATTCATCTAACACAATTGCAGATGATCAGAACAGGAAGAATCAAAGTTATCTGGGTTTAATTTTGAAATGCTGTGAAATAGGTTCAGAGCTCCAAGGCCTTGAGATTTGCCTTGTGCTACTGACAGTTTTTTACAGAAGTTGATTGATTCTTTCTTGCAGGTTATGATTCTTAGTATTGTGATTATTTACTCACTTTTATGTGTCTTAAACTTGTTTTTCATATCTTATTTGTTCTAGAGGATATGCAGATTGATGTTCTAAATTTATTAAACATTTTTACCAGAAACTGTATAACCAAACAGTCTCAGTACTCTTAGTTGTTTGGATTTTGTTGTTGCAGTGTTTCTTTGCTGTTGCAGGTTTGTTAAACGTGCAGGAGAAATCTCAACAAACTCCAACGGATATCCACCTGAAAGCTGTTTGAATTTAAGTTGAAAACAGAAGGAGGATTTTTAGGAACTGAGATCCTAAAAACTCTCAGTCAGTTGCAGCTGTGGATAAAAGAGACTGGTTTGAATTTTGAAGATAGGAGAGGCTTGCAAAATACTCTGAGAGGTGTGACAAATTCGTGGGAGATCAATCATTCAAACACACAATCATTCAAGCTTCATTCCAGACTTCTGAAGATCAAATCAATCCAGTCATTCCTGAAGAACACTTCCAGACTTTCAACAGTTTATCTTTATACTGTGTTCTTCATTTGTACTTCATATGTGTATCTCTATCTTATCTTAAACCTCACTTAACCTAGTGGTTGGTTGTTCAAGTGAACAACAAGAGGTTCTTGTTAGCTCAACAGTTAGTAGCTGGAACTAGATAGGTTTGGAACCAAAAGGTGTAGAGGTGTAAGGGAAATCACTTAGGCTTGAAGATCTAGGGCTGTTTCTGTGTGAGTAATAAGAAGTGTTTGCCCAATCCTGGTGGGATTAGATCCCTCAGGCAGAGATTAGGTCCATTGGGACTGAACTCTGTAAATTGCTTTGTGTTCTTTACATTTCTGTTTGATTATTATCTACTGCACACAAATCAAATCAAATTAGGGTTTAATAGCTGTTTAGCATTGTTCACAGCTCAAGGCCTTGAAGCTTACAATTTTGCCTTAGTGAGTTTCAGACAGTTTACAAAATCTCAAGGCCTTGAGATTTCAAGTTCACACAAAGCTATCCTGTTAAACTTTAAGTTTTGCAAAAAGTTTCCATACTCTATTCAACCCCCCCCCCCTTCTAGAGTATTTAGGTCATGTATTTAGTCTACATTACACACTTTCATGTTGGCTTGCTTTACTTTGATTTTTGGTTTTTCACTCCCCTGTGTACTGAGGTATGACGCATCACTCTTATTTTTCACTTTTCTTTAGTTATTTTTCGTATATAGATGAAACTAGAAGACCTCTGGTTAACTTATTTCTTGGTTTTGAAGGGAAAATTGATGAAGGTTGTGTCCACCGAATGTTAAATTTACTAGATTTGTCGGCTTAGTTGTGTATAACCCTCTCAGCTTATGTTTAAAATGTTATGTTTTTTCAATTTTATTTAAGTACTGGTTACCTACAAGGGAAAAAAGTCCAGGGATGTTCATAATAGATTGAAGGAGAACCACTATAGTCCTTTTTATTACAGAATCAGAGTGTAACCATGATTAGCACACCTTGCATGACCCTTAGTCCCTTACATAAGTTTTAACATGATGGTTTTTGTGTGTTTACCATGAATTAGAGTGTTAACCATGAATCATAACGTATTTTGTGTAGCTTATAAGGTGGGTGAGTCCCTCCTGTTGTCAACTGATCTGAAACTTTGACATCGTGTATCATTTTTTTTTCAAGTTACTTTTCTAAGTGTATACAATATACTAACTTGTTAACATAGATGGTACCCGGAGGAAGACTTGGTAGGTTTCCTACACCATCTAATACTCAGAATGATTCGGCAAGTAATTTGGTTGTTTCACAGACTCCGGCTACTTTGTTGGTTAACAACCAAGGTAAATCAATTAACTTAGTTTTTTTTTGGTTGTTTCAATAACAAAGTACAGTTTTATTCAAAAGATTCACATTGATTACATCTAAGCAGCAGTAGGAGCTAGGAAACGTGGTCATGGACCCACAATAGGGTTAGGTCTCGAGAAGCTTTATAGAGCAGATGGAAAGTTATAGATATGAAGAAAAATGAAGGCCTCTTAACAGCATACAAGCGTCAAAGTTGTAATCTGAGATTGGTATAATCTCGAGAGAGTTCTTACATCCACCTACAACCTGGAAGAAATTAGAAGCTAATGCAATGACTACCACATTTGATCGTCTGAGGGTAACTGCATAAATCTATTCTTTTTTATCTTAACCTCATATATGAATTTGGTATAGTTGTAGTAACATGATATCTTCTTTAGGAGCGATTTGACATTGATGTTGATGAGTTGCACGTGAAGAAGAGTCGTGTTTCTCAACTTAAAATGAGAGTGAAGATTCACAGGCATAAGCTGCATAAAAAGTTCCTTGCATTAAACTCTTAGGTTGAAGCTCGAGAAAACCCGCCTACAGTTGTCGATGCTGCACACTAGAAAGGACTAGTTGATTTGTAGACAAGTGACAAATGGAAGGTGAACTATCCCAAAAATATTTCATTTTACAGTAATTTCAGTTTTGGTTATATCTTCTTTGGTTTTAATATTGTCTTATTTATTAACCTTTTTAGGCAAGATCTGCACAGAACAAAGAGAATCAAAAGAAGGTTGCTACAATTAATAAAATGAGATCGAAATGTTTAGAGGTCGCCAGAGAGGAATTGGTAAGCAAATTGTAAAGTACTCTATGTGAATGAAGAATTGTGAACTAATTAGAATCGATTTGTTTTGTATCTTTAAGCTCAACAAGGAGACCAATGAGGAAGTGGATGCAATTGATTTTTACAAAAAGCTTTACTTCAGTGAAACTGAAGGATGGAGATCTGAAAAGACTAAGCCTGATCATGTGAGTAACATCTGTAATCCTCTTTATCTTTTTTTCTTTTTCTTTGCAACCAAATGAAGAATGTCATTCAATACTAAAGAATTTTTCCAAACCTTAGTACATGGAAATACATTGTACTTCTCTTACCAAACTCCATTCAATATGAGTTTCACCTACTTGATGATATGTACCCCAAAGACAAGTATTTTCAGTGATCTGACAATACATATTTTGGTCTGACTAAGCCCACTCTAGCTACATGAGTTTTAACAGTGTCACTGATCTTCTTAATAATTATTTCTTGTATTATGTATTGAAATGGTTATTTCTAGTGGTTAAGCTTCCACCTTAAGACCGACTTTACTACAGACTGATTGAATATGATCAGTCGAATCATACAGAAAGTTGGTTTTAATTCTACCATTAGATTTTTAGTAATATATTTATAATCTTTTAGCAATCTTCTTTTGATTTATTGTGGTCTTACTGAATTTACACATTTATATGCAGGAGCAAATGTTAGCATTAAAGTCGAATCATGTCCAAGAGGGCCAACAACCACTTTGCTCAGCTAAGATTGTGGAAGAGGTGCTCGGAAAGCGATCAACGTATACCTTAAGTCTTGGTTGTAGGACAAATGACTCTAGCTCAATATCACGAAATACAGCATAAGAGGATGAATTGGAGAAGTACAAAAGTCAAATGGCTGACATGATGGAGCAAATGAGAGATATGGCCGCTCGTCAAAAGGTGTATGAACAATTTATTTCGAGAATCGTGCCACCGCATACTCCATCCCCTTCTGGTGGTGATACCATCGTTGATCAGTAGTTGTGGTTCCTAAAGTTAGGTATGTTAGTTTAGTGGATTTATCTAATAAAGCCAACAACTTCATTTGTGTTGTTCAGCTATTGTAGGTTCGAACTTTCATCTTTATTAATGTTAATGGCCAATTTTCTTTTCAATAAAGTTGTTTATTTGTTCCTCATTGTGCTTTACAAAACAGTAAAAATTGGTTACGAAACATTAAAATATGTAGCTTCATGCTTCTGCTTGTAGTACAGAGAACAATCGATGACAAATATATTTGGTTCCTCTTACTATAAGAGACTAATATTTTTTGTAGTCATACAAATTATTTAGGACGAATTCTACGACGCTAATACGGGAACATATGAAACGTTAACTTCGTTTCAAGAAGTTCCAAACAATGTTACTATTTGACTCCTTTTAAAACAAAAATAAAAATGAACTTTGTTACAAATAACATTTATCGGTGACAATATGTAGCTAGTATATAAAACATGTATTAGAGACCGTTTAGTTTGGTGATAATTATTAATAATCTACAACGGTTTAAAATGTATCCATATGTCTTTGTATTTGCAACGGCATATGACTAGACACGGACAAATAATGTAGCTACTAATATGCATAAGTGACGATTGATTACGTCACTGTCTGTTACTTTTTTTGCGACTAACTGTCATTGCGTCAATTCAAACTTCGTAACAAATACATATTACATGCGACGAATAAAATACATAGTAGAAAAAACTTTTAGTCACAAAGCATCATTTTGTTCCCGTTACCTTTAGGGACGTTTTATAGGCGCCGACATGGGTAACTAAAACTTTTGGTCCTCTATTTGATTTTGCAACAAAAAAATATGTTTTGTGACGATTTTTTTTGTAATAAAAAACGTAATTTGTTGTAGTGATGTATATAGTAACCATTATGTTTGTAAGACACAAATAATGGTTTGAAAAAGTCACCATTTCATATTCGCTTCAGTATGTTTGTGCAATGTCAACAGCATCGGTAGGTGTGGGACAACGGCGAGCATCTGGATTCCAAGGAAACTCAATAAAATGTAGGACTTCTACCATTTGAGAAGCAGGAGACTTTACTAATAAGGTCATACATGAACTATCCAACCACAAGAATCTTGCTTTAGTTAATCAAGATTCCATAAAAAATATTAAGTAAAATCTGTTTTAAGAATATTAGAAAATTAAATGCTCTGTTAATGGTCGCAGGTCTCCAATCTCAAGGAATTTCTTTTGATAGCAATGGCCTCAGAAGTCTTATTGCATACAGGATCGATCAAATCTGTGGGACAGTTGACTTCGTTTAGACAACCAAACTACCCCAGAGATATACATAGATGACAAAGACACTGAATATAAATAATATATATAAACAACATGCACAAAATAAAAATTGAGAAAAATGTCAGAATTCTAGAAAAGTTAGCAAACCCAATTAGAAAACAACATGCACAAACAACATGCACTACAATTCAATTTGAAAGAGCAGGACAGCCTAGCTAACAAATTTCAGAAACACTAGAAAACCCAATTCAATTTTAAAGTACACAAAAAATTTAAATTTAGATTACAAGCAGAAAGTCTGATTGGATAAAACGTAATAGGGAGTATAATCTGCATGATTGAATCCAAGTACTCGATCGAAGAGCAGGGGGTGTCGATCAATAAGCTGGTAATGGACCTTCATAGGACAAAGCAGCCACAACAAGAATGCAAGGGATCAATTGCCATAGGTTAATTATTTTACCAGCAACATGATTGATTCCAAACGTCATGATACATAGATACTATTCAAAACACTCAATCGAAGAGAAACAGAGTGAAGCTTGCCTGCTCTACAGTGGAGGGGGAAGGGATCGATTGTCCAACCTGGTAATCGACGTTCCGATAACAAGGCAGCCACAACCGGAACAACAAGGGATCGATTGCACAACCTGCTTATCGTCCTTCAGAGTACAAAGAGAGCCGGGAAGAGGAGGGGTCGTAACTGGTAGAATAATTCCCATTCCCACGTGCTGGGAAGAGTCATAACGTTTGCCAAATACTTAAAGCTTTAATTGAGTTAAGTAGACCGTTAATTGAGGGTATTTTCATTAAAACACATTATGTAACGTTGAGAGAATTGTATATTTAGTTACGGGAAAAAATGTAGAAAAATAATATCCGGTAAGTCCGGAGTCGAATCCACAAGGTTTAGATAATGACTTGCTAAACTATGATAGAAAGTAGAAAACAACTAACTAAAGAAAGTAACGCAAATTTCTCAATGGCTTTAGAGCTTGCCAAGCTATCAAATCCACCTAAATTAATTGATGGACCAAGTTGAGATTTGAGACTTCGCTAATCTAAACAACTAAGAAAGCAGTGAAATGACAAGTAGAGAGGGGCTAGGATCATTTGTTTCTCTAGTGACCTATCCTCCTATTAGATTCAAGTCCGGTTCTCAAATTACATGTACCATTCCACAAGACATGTATGTCGAGAAAAGATTGCTTATTGCACTTCAACTTGCCACAAATGAAGTGCGTAACCCTAACACACTAATCAAGCACTAATGAGGCTATTCAAATGAGATTTTTAAATTTCAAGTGTTTCAAGCATCAACCATATGTAAACACACATAGGTGTTTCCACATGAAAGATCAAGCAACAAATGAGATTTGTAAATTCTCACTCAAATCACCTAACTAGAACTCGATTTCTCAAAGTTAGGATTGGCGAGTTTCTCTCACTCAAGTGCAACTTCAAATCAAACAAGTTGAGCGTATTCCCACATCTACTTATTCAATGCATCAAATACTTCGACAAGAGAAATCCTAACATTGCATTAAGCATTCAAGTGAACCCAATTCAACCCATTCATCCTTGAAGTTCAATTTGAATCAATAAGAGGATTAGCGCACTAGATAGTCCTAAATCACCCAAGCAAGTTAACTAGCTAAACATGAAATATTCAAGAAGGCTAAAGTGTAATAGATTTTCATTCATCATGCTTGAATCCAACAATTGTTATCACCAATTAAACCTCAAAACTTGATTCAGATACACAAAACTAATCAATAATCACTTCCAAATACAAAACTAAGCTACCAAAATGAAGAAAAGATGAAGAACTAAACTACCAAGTCACCCAAGCAACTGTTGATGCTGCTGTTGCAGTGAAGAACATGTCAAGAACACTACAGCAGCAGCAGAATAGAGCACTGAACACCTAAACAGAGCACTAAAAATTTCACCAAGAACAGCATAGAAATCCGACTGAAAACTACCTCCTCTCTCCCTCTCTTCCACGTTATGTGTTCTTAGGCCTTAGGTAGCTCAAGAACAACCCAGATGTGGGCGAAATCGGAGAGAGAGAGAGAGAGAGAGAGAGAGGAGAAATAGAAACCCATAACAGAGCACTGTGAGCCGAATGGGTCTGGAGAGAGCTTCTTCATTCTGCAAACTTGGCTTATATAGACTTGGTAGATGGATTTTGTAGCCTCCAAGGGACAATCTAAGCTCTCCAATTGGTATCAAACACTCTCTGTCGTTGATTTTAGCTTCATCATCAAGAACCTAGCTTTTGGGGCTTTCTTCGTTACTTCGTTTTGGGCCGAATTAAAAGGTGGGTTAGGTAGAGCATAGGATGAGGAGAAGATTGGGACAATTTTGGAGCGATTTGGTGAAGGTTTGGTCTGGTTTTGGAGGCTGGCAAGAGCTTTGTCGAAGCTTCAATGGACGTTGGGGTATGTTCTGCGTGTTCACTACAACAGATTGTGCTATCAGCGACCAGTTTCCTTCCAAGTACCAGGATTATGGTCTTTAAAAGCAGTAAAAACTGTCTTTTTTATCAGTTAGTCGTCTGTCTTGTCGTCTTTATATTTTTAAAGATCAGCTATGTTTCTGTCGCGGGGAAACGATTAGTCATCCGAAATAAAAAATTATCAACGACTTGCAGTTTTGTCGGGAATGGATCTAAACACAAATTTGAGCAAACTCTTGGGCTGCAATTATAATTACATGAAACAATTGAGGTAAAAACACAA
Source organism: Linanthus parryae (assembly GCA_023055425.1). NCBI lineage: Eukaryota > Viridiplantae > Streptophyta > Magnoliopsida > Ericales > Polemoniaceae > Linanthus > Linanthus parryae. The sequence continues at coordinate 8,638,945 of JALGPY010000012.1, forward strand.
TTTTTAAAATTTTTAACTCCACCTATTATCATTAAGGGCGGCAATTGAAAATTTGAGCAAACATTTTGGAGGGGAAAACTAACAATTCGCGAAAATTTTAGAGCTAAAACCCAATTCATCAATTCACCAAAAACATAAACCTGAAATTTTTCCAACTTATGTCATAGCATCCACACATTTCGATCTAGCTATTGGAGGTGAAACTAACAATTCACGAGCATTTAGATCCAAAACCCAGTTCATCAATATTCCCCAAAACATAAACCCTTGAAATTTTTCCAACTTCTCGATCAGTTCCTCATTTCGATCTCGCTAGCTCTGTTCTTCTTCTTTTACACCCCGCTGACAAATCGATCGATTTCACAAGTCCCTATCTCTTCTTGATCTGTAACTCTTCATATGTTCTTCATCGGTCGATACTCCCACCATAGCCGCATATATAACCACGAGACTATTATTCTTTGAGGTGAGAGCTAACCACGCCAATCGAAAGATGGAGGGAGAGACGAGGCACTTAGATCTGGAATCCTGACGGGTCCGGTTTTCATCGGTCGGAGTTGCTGAGGGATTCGTCGAAGAATCGAAGTTTCCCCAATACTCAAGTAAGAATTCACTGATTCGATTTACAATGAATAGATTAGGTTATCTGTATACTAGGGGTTCCGTTGTTCTGCGATGGATTAGTGGTATCGTATTTGAGCTTTCTTTATTCTTGATTCCAATATCTTGTTGTGGAGTTTTTTATTTTTCTGTGTGGGTTTTAATTCCTTTTCTGTCTTGAAGATGACAATTTTCATTTCAATGTTTGAATTACTGACATTTTGAGTATGCTGGTGTCGATAATTTTCAATTGTTTGGTATATGCATGAAGTTGTCTGATACTTTTGGAAATAAGAATTTTATGTCTGTGATGGATGATATCAGTTTAGTTGATAGTCTATGTGTCGAAATTAAACTTGTAAAGTCACGGTTTGCATTTGCAGCTTGCATTCCATTTTGCCAGTGAAATAACTTTTTGCTTCTCATTTATGTGGACAGCTTTGGTACTCAGTCCACCAGTTAACTGATGTTCTCTCTCTCTCTCTCTCTCTATATATATATATATATATATATACATATATATATATATACATATACATATACATATATGTATATATATGTATATGTATATGTACATATACATATATATACATATATGTATATATATGTATATGTATATATATATATATGTTTTCCTGTGTCGGTGCATTAGTGACTATTTGTGAGAATTTCAGAGGCTGTGATGATTTGGATCAATCTATATAATTCACCCATTGAAGCTGATAGAGTGTAATATGCATGGCAAGGCAAAATCCTTTTGCAACCTGTTATCATCTCTTATTTAGTTTTGATGAGTACCGATATCAGCCGGCCTCTTCATGCTCACTGAAGAGTCCGTGGTGATATGGATATATTGAATTCACTCTTTGAAGCTGATAGAGTGTCATATGGGCGAGGCAAAATCCATTTGCAGCCTGTGATCATCTCTTATTTGCTTTTCATGAGTACTGATCTGAGCCTCTTCATGCTCACTGAATAGTCTGTATGATATATATGGTTCTATCGAATTCACTTTGTTGAAGTTGGTAGAGTGTAATATGAATGGCATGGCAAAATCCTTCTGCAGCTTATTTGATTTTCATGAGTGCTGATCTGAGCCTCCTTCCGTGTCCCTATTTTTGGGTCTGAATTACGGTATATCTTATGGCATTGGAGCATTCTCATAGGACCCTGATTCTTACTGTGTAACCTATATATGCTGCCTATGCGTGACTACTGATTATGGCTTTAAATTTGGTAGTTCTGACTGTGTTGTATCTGATATTGATGATAAGCATGTGAGTTTATATTAGTGATCATAACAGGCCGTGATGGCAATATCCTTTTGCAATACGCATGGCAATATCCATTTGCAGCCTGTGATCATCTCTTATTATGTACTCAGCAACTGGTCTGAGCCTATGATCACTATTATTGAAACAGTTTGGCTATTGTAAGAGAATTTTAATAATTTTCTATTGACTGAAACAGTGTTGCACTTCAGAGCCAGACGTTAGTAGTTTGTTCCTAATCATCTGTTATTGACTGTTTGTGTGTGCTGTCTCGTAGATATGAATCTCAAACAGACTTACTATGCTGTATTTGTTGGCCGACAAAGCGCTGTATATAAGTCATGGCAAGAGTGTCAGCAACAAACAACAGGATACAAGGGTTCTTGCTTTCACAAGTGTACATATTATTAAGAGACTACGAATGCCTTGTTGGCGGATCAGGAACGCCGTCGTGCTGACATACTTGCCTCTCCGTCCAATTGTTTCGCAGAACGTGCTGCGTCTACACCAAAGAATAACTGGCTACTTTTCGGCGCTGTTGGATTTTTGTTGGGCGTCTGTGTCGCATGTGTCGGATTTATAATAGCGTCCTAGTTATGTTTATGAAATCAATGTATTTGTAATGTAGTTTGGATCTTTATTATTATATATGAATATGTTGCAATGTGTTTTGTAACATCATTGCAACATATCTAATCCAGTACTTGATTTGAAATATTTATTACTATTGTTAACATTTTGTGACCTCTGACTTAGTAATGACAACTTTATTGCTAGTTGATAATTGGCCTAAAGCCCGTAGATTGTAAATTAATAATAGGCAATGAAAGTCTACAAATTATTATATTAAAAAGTAACTTGTACAATCAATCGTCAACTCATGAGTCAATATGCAGTCTACGTTTAAGTATATCATAGGTCGGATAAAGTGCACGGTCAACAAAAAGGAAAAATATACGGCGTCCAATTAAGGCAAAAGTCTAATATGCAGTTAACGGTCAACTTCGTAGTTTCCAATCTGAAAAACCAACTTCGTAGTTTCCACTTAGAGAAACTAATATGTTAAGTCAAACAAGGTCAACGAACAACTCAAAAGTCAATTACGTGGTCAAATGTCAACTTTGCGGCTAGCACTTCGTGACCCTTTTAGGTTTGGTCAAAGGAAGACAACAGTGAACTAAATGGTCAATTGTACGGTCATCGTTCAACTAAAAAGTCAATTACGCGGTGAATTGTCAACTTTGCGATCAGCACTTCGTGACACTCTTAGGTTCAGTCAAAGGAAGACATCATTGAACGAAATAGTCAACTTTACGGTCAACGGTCAACTCCAAAGTCAACTACCTTGTCAACTGTCAACTTTCCGATTACCAATTGGAGACACTTATAGGTTCAGTCAAAGGAAAACAACAGTGAACTCAATAGTCAACTGTACGGTCAACGTTCAACTAAAAAGTCAACTACCTTGTCATGTGTCAACTTTCCGGTTACCAATTGGAGACACTTATAGCTTCAGTCAAAGGAAGACAACAGTGAACTAAATAGTCAACTTTGTGGTCAACGGTCAACTACCTTGTCAACTGTCAACTTTCCGGTTACCAATTGGAGACACTTATAGGTTCAGTCAAAGGAAGACAACAGTGAACTAAATAGTCAACTATGTGGTCAATGATCAACTCCAAAGTCAACTACCTTGTGAACTATAAACTTTCCGGTTACCAATTGGAGACACTTATAGGTTCAGTCAAAGGAAGACAACAGTGAACTAAATAGTCAACTGTGTGGTCAACGGTCAACTCCAAAGTCAACTAACTTGTCAACTGTCAACTTTCTGGTTACCAATTGGAGACACTTATAGGTTCAGTCAAAGGAAGACAACAGTGAACTAGTCAACTGTGCGGTCAACAGTCACCTAAAAAGTCAATTACGTGGTCAACTGTCAAATTTGAGGTTAGCACTTCGTGACACTATTAGGTTCGGTCAGAGGAAGACAACAGTGAACCAAATAGTAAACTTTACGGTCAATGGTCAACTAAAAAGCCAATTAAGTGGTTAGCTGTCAACTTTGCGATTAGCACTACGTGACACTATTAGGTTTGGTCAAAGGAAGACAACAGTGAACTATAGTCAACTGTACGGTGAACGGTCTACTCAAAAAGTCAATTACGTATTCAAATGTCGGCTATGCGGTTACCACTACGTGACACTATGTGGTTCGGTCAAAGGAAGACAACAGTTAAGTAAATAGTCGACTTTACGGTCAAAGGTCAACTTTAGGTTGGGTTTAAGGAAGACAACAGTCAACTTAACATTCAACTGTACGGCCTACGGTTAAATCGAAAGTCAATCACTATTACGTTCAGAATACGTTGCTATCTCGAAAAGGTGAAACTAATTGATCAAAGAAAGTTAATGCATGGTTAACTATAAAGTCTAGCTACTGATTTATACAGTCAACGGTAAAGATTTCGGTCCCCACTTAACCCTAAAACTAATTAATATTCCGCTCTAGAGAGTTCACTCCACAGTCGACGGTCAACTTTGCGATCCCTACTCTAAATAACTAATACATTATCCATGAACACCTAATCGCGAGCTCGAAAGGGCACTAGTCAATGGTCTCCAACTTAATTTAATGTAAACCCTAAACGCTAAACCCTAAACCGTTTTGAGGGGATGGAAATTGAAAGAAGTAAAAATATGGGACAAAGAATACAATTAACATAATTAACTATGGTGGGTGAATGAATTAACAAATACGATATGGATCCCTATGCTCCACTCATTGTCTCCTTATCCACAAAAAATCCTCCGGCGCGAACTATCAAGCCCTTTCCCGCGGCCTCTCATCTCCCCGACCGATCGAACAAACGTTCTTGAATCGATCGAAAAAAGGCTTAATCTCGTCTAACTGGCGCCTGAAAGTCGTCGGAGTGTTCACTGAAGCACCCACGGAGTCGGTCGCGTCTTAGCCTCAAGCAAGCTCAGTATGGTCTTTCGTCTATCAAAATCTGCTAAAATATTACTTTTTCTTATTGATATATCTTGTTACTTCTTATTCTTGTTCATATATGTTGTTATCACCGTTCGATTCCTGCTGTAGAACTGCAAGAATACCTGTATTCAATTTAGGGTTTTTTAATTTGGGGATCCCTAGCTAGGGTTGAAAGGAAAAATATAGGGCTATTCTTCTGTTGTGTGGTTGTAACTGTTCGTTCTTTAGTATGTTGTCATTTTCAAACTGTTTATTTGGGGCATTCATGTGTTTGTCTATATACATGAGAAGGTTATGTTATTTATTAATGTGCCAACGCTACGTTTGACTACTGATATGCATCTTCTTAATTTGATACATGAAAATTACCACTTGAAGAATGTCATGATATGTTCTTCCGAGCCCTCTCTTTGTCTGTCTTTATCTTAAACTGTCAATCTGATAGCTAAAAGTCTCTGTGTGCTTAGGTCAATCCCTCACTCCATAAACTTTGTGAGTCGTATGTGGCGTTCGACTTGTCTGTTTGAATTGACTGGCTATAATGCTGATTATCTGAGTTCAATAGTATTGGTACTGTGAGTCGTAATTTGTTTCTTTGTGGATCCATCATGTTCCGTATTAATCATACATCATGTTTCTTATGCCGATTTGTACAGAAGACAGACGAATTGGAGCTTACGTTAAACAACTACGAAACTTGAAAGGAGGGAAAGTGCAAACTTATGTGGCTGCAATTTTATGATCATAACTTATTTTAATATTTGGATTGCTTGTTGTCTATAATCTGTGCATAGTGTGTGCTATCAGTTACAATACTCCTTTATTCCAACCCCATTTGAAAAATGTATTGAGCAAGATGCGCTGAAACTTTCACTATAGTACAAAGTAAGAGGCGGTGATGATATGTCAGTGATTCGAATTCGCTCGTTCAAGCTTTCAGTAGTACTGTAAGATCTTTCGAATTCGATCTTCGAAGCTGAGAGAATGTAATATATTGGCAAGGAAAAATCATTTTGCAGCCTGTGAGCAGATCTTATCTGTCTTTGATGATAAAACTGATCTGATCCTCTTTTTATGAATTACACTGGACGACCGATTTGTACTTGTGAAGTTCAGAAATGCTTGTTTATTTACATACTGCTGTGGGGTTGGTAACATGTTTTAATGTGTAATTTTTGATATTATGTCATTCTTAACTAATAATTGAATGTGCACTCTTATTAGGTGTTCATCTCTTATTTGGTTTTCATGAGCACTGTAAGAGAGCGTGATGATGTGGCTCTACCGATGGCACTGGTTGATGGTGAGACAATGTATACGCAAGGCGGGGAAAAAATCTTTTTGCAGCCTGTGTAATACGCATTACTTGGCTTCGAGTACAGATCTGAGTCTCTCCATGCTCACTGAAGAGGCCGTGATGATATGGATCTACATTCAATCAAAGGAAAGTTACACTTGGCCGTTGTTCAGTTCGCGCGATTGTGTGATATCGTGAGTTGCACCTTTTCTGTGTTCTTCTCTGGACTATTGACGATGTGTCGACTATGCATGCATGTTCCTACATGTACGTGTTGTCTGCATGTATTGTTTAGGATAGGTTGTAGTAGGGCAATATCGATTCTACTCTTAATTGTGTAGGCTCAATGGATGGTGGGTGGATGTCGCTAACTGATAAGTTTTCTCTAGAATATACTAAAGCAATTGCTGGGTTTATGGAGGTTGCTAGATTGCATACTGATAATTCTAATAGGGTACGATGTCCTTGCTATTGTTGTATTAATGTAGTATATGAAAGTGTTGAGCAAGTTAAATAGCATCTGCATCTGAACGGTATAAAAAAGGACTAAACAGTATGGATCTACCATGGGGAGGAAAGTGTAAGTATAGATTATGGTACCGCTGGTAGTGGGGATGATGACATTGCAGAAATAGGTGATGACATGGAAGGGTTAATCGGGGACTTACAGGAGGGAACACTTCCCTCGCCCGGTTCCGTACCATCCACCGATGGTGGGGGGCACCATGAATTCGACAGGTTGTTGAAGGATGCGCAATCTGAATCATACCCTGGGCGTCAAAAATTCTCTAAGTTGTCACTCATCGTCAGGATGCTTCATATTAAGACAATTTTTAGATGGAGTAACGAATCTGTAAACTTGTTGTTGGATTTTATTAGAGAGTTAGTACCTCCTGGTCACTCAATACCTAAGTCATTTTAGGAAGCAAAGAAACTGTTGTGTGGACTAGGGCTAGGATACATCAACATCCATGCGTGCCCTAAACACTCCACATTATATTGGAAAGAAAACGAACACCTAGACCACTTTCCAAACCCTGATTGTGGCGAGCCTAGACATAAGCCCAGTACCACAAAGGGAAAAAGAGTTCCTAGACATGTTTTAAGATACTTTCCAATTAAACCGAGGCTGCAAAAGTTTTTCATGTCAGAAAAAACCGCTAAGGCAATGAGATGGCACGAGGAAGAGCGTGTCCAGAATGGCTCAGTCATAACTCATCCTGCCGATGCAAAGCAGTGGCAAGAGTTTGACCAAGCGCATGAGTGGTTTGCTAGGGATCCTCGTAATGTGCTTTTGGGACTAGCCACTGATGGATTTAATCCATTCGGCATGATGAATAGTGCTTGCAGTATGTGGTCTGTTACTGAACGGCAGTACAGTATGTCCCTGAGGGGTGTCTTAATGAGGATTTTCTGCTGATGCTACTTCTGATACCGGGCCCAACGTCCCTGGGAAACGCAATCGATACCTACTAGCGTCCCTTTGTTGATGAGCTAAAAGAGCTGTGGGAAGTAGGTGTCGAGACCTATGACGCAGCAACTGGTGAGCGATTCATCTTACATGCTGCACTTTTTGGGACAATTAACGATTTTCCCGCCTATGCAATGATGTTGGGATGGTGCACCAAAGGAAAACTAGCTTGCCCACCTTGTAAAAAGGACACAGATTCGATCAGGCTACATTTTAGTAAGAATCAAGCTTATATGGGTGCTCGTAGGTTCCTGGGGCCGAAACATATGTTGCAGACTAGTACCAAGTTTGGGAAGAGGGAAATGAAAAAAAAAAAAGCCGAAGGAGTTAACTGGGGATGACATTCTGAAGCAGTTAGAGATACTTCCCAAAGATTTGAGATTGTGGAATACGGAAGCAAATCTCAAAAGGAATTTGAATCGTCCCCCGGAAGAGTTAAATTGGAAGAAAAAAAGTATATTCTTCGAACTACCTTATTGGCATGAACTTAAAACAAAACACTGGCTGGACGTAATGCATATCGAGAAGAACATTTGCGAGAGTCTTGTTGGGACGCTGACGGGTACTGAAGGAAAAATTAAAGATCATGCAAATGCACGAAGGGATTTGAAGCGTATGAAAATTAGGCCGAAATTGCATCTGCCAGAAGAAAATGTTGCGGACAAAGTGAAACTTCCCAAGGCACCATATACCTTGGACGCAGCCGGTAAGAAAAGTTTATGTGAATGGCTAAAATCGATTAAGTTTCCAGATGGGTATGCGTCAAATATTTCAGCTTGTGTAAGTGTAAAAGATAACAAGTTAGTTGGAATGAAGAGCCACGTTTACCATGTCCTGTTACAAAGGCTGCTTCCACTCGCAATACGAGGCCACCTCAGCAGCGAAGTTGTCGTTGCTATTACTGAGCTGAGCGCGTTTTTTAAGGAGCTAACCTCAAGAACTCTGACTGTCGAGAGTTAAGAAAAACTGGAAGAAGACATAACGTTGATATTGTGTAAATTTGAGTTAATATTTCCTCCTTCCTTCTTCTATATCATGATGCACTTGCCGGTTCATCTGCCGCGAGAAGCACTATACGGGGGTACGGTTCAGTTTCGCCGGATGTATCCCATTGAAAGGTTAGGTGCTGGCATAATACATGATTTATAATATATATAATATGTTTGAAAAGACGTAATGTTTACGGTGTCTGTACTGGTTATTAAAACAGTTTCTGCATACGCTAAAGCTGTATGTAAGAAATAAAGCTAGGCCGGAGGGTTCAATTGCTGAAGCTTTCATTGAAAATGAATGTCTCACATTCTGCTCGATGTATCTTCACGGAGTTGATACGAGATTTAATAGGATTGAGATCAACGGTGGGCAGGTCAACACTAGTGATATGCCGAATCTGTCCATATTCGATGGTGCAGCTCACCCTTTGCCGGGGTCATCCTTTTACGAGCTATCAGCAGAGGAACATGAGCAGATCAATTGGTATATTTTACAAAACTGTACGGGGGTTGAGCCGTATTTGATGTGAGTGGTTCAACTATAAAATTTGCTTAATTATTGGATGCCAATTCAGTAAATATGTAAGCGTACTTAATCCTGATATAACTTTGAATCCAGACAACACCGTAAAGAAATCCACGAGCTTGAACCTGACCAAGAACGTGGGGATCATATGCATCGGCAGGAGTTTCCTTACTGGTTTAAACGGCATGTAGGTTTTTTGTTCTCTTGGCCTTGTCATGAACATGTTATATGTATTTGAATTCTTATTAAAACTTCAATATACATCCGTTCATTCAGATGGCCCGAAAGCGCCTTGACAAATCAGCAGATGCAACCGATGGACTGTATTCAATCTCTTGTGGTGCTTACAAGCAAGTGTGTCGGTATAAGGCTGGTGTTGTGAATGGCCTAAGGTTCCGCACGTGTGCCAATGATCAACATAAGACAACCCAGAATTTCGGAGTTTTTGTGCCATTGGAACATTATGGCAAGGAAATTGGTTGTTATGGTACAGTAAATGACATATTTGAATTAACATATCCAACTCACAACCGGGTTATGGTGTTCAAGTGTGATTGGCTTAATGTAGCAGATAAGAAAGGCATTAAGAAAATTGGCCACTTTACTTCTGTAAACGTCTCTAGGACTTGGTATAAAGATGATCCTTACATTTTTGCGACCCAGGCTGGACAAGCCTTCTATTATCCCGACACTGTTGCGGGTAGGAACTGCCGAATAGCGCATAAGATAGAAGCTCGATCTTATCAGGTCCCAAAAGCGAATGATGGAAATATAGAAAGACAAGTTGACGATGCTTATCAGTAGTCATCGAACAGCGGTGAGACGTTTAAAGTAGATGTTAACATAGATGAGGTTTTGTCTACTCAAATTGTTCAGGATCCCCCTATTGTGGACCTAATTATTTTGACAACTTAAAAGAAACACTTGGCGAGGATTATGCTTCTAAGGATGAAACGGACTACCGAACTGAATATGGTACCGCTGATGATGATTACGATACGGATCTCAATGATTTGGAATGATGATCTGTTTAAGTTGTTTTGTTTTAGATAAATGTTGTACATGAAGGTTTGCATTTCCTGTGTGCTGTTTGTTTACGTAGAGGATTACAACGACTTGCTTTGAATGACTTGGTGAGGATTACATAAATTGTTGACATGGCAATTAATTCAAATATTCTCAGTTCATATTATAGGGTCCTGTATTGACATTTGCTGTAAATAAGCAAATTACATGATGTCGACGACCAAAAACATTAGACGGTCGGGCCAGCTCAGTCCACTAAAAGCCGTGGAGGACATTTCCTCGTCCGGAAATCATGGTGAGAGTTATCCTACGTTATTGCAAATTTTATTTCTTCACATATTATCGACTCATACTACACATATTTCATTCCTTGTGTAGTTACATAAACTGGTTCGACAAAAGTTTCTACACGCTCGCAGAACGTCCAGGACATAAAGAATCATTCTGTTGGTGGTGCTGCTGCTGCGCAGAAGGTGAAGATAGAGGTGATATGTTATGTTCTGTTAGCTTGAACGCTTATTTATATGAAACGAGCAGTGTTTAATTTCACTTTACGTTAGTCTTTTTGTAACTTAAATATTTTGGTGGCTATAAGTTCCTTATGTATATCTCACAACGTGGTTAATGCAAAAAATTGCGCAAGTTAATCCGAAGAAGGGGTTGGCCAAGCTCGACGGCACTGGCGGCCATCGTGGTTAGTATGACCCTTCGTCTGTATTTGATGCATCCTTACTGTATCTGCTATTCTTATAATCTTACAAGTCTGTTTTGTAATTCTTAGTCCCTGCAGGATCGCATGTGCTGAGGAGCAGCGCTTCCAATATTTCTGAAGGCGTACAAACACGGAAGGCTGTGTCGAAAAGAGAGAATATTTTGGGCAGCGATGGCCTAAATGGAAGTGCTGACGCTGGTGCTGCAGGGGTTACATTGTAGGTATATCTGTGAAACTGATGATATTTCTGTCTTATTGGAATTGCATTGCTTCCTCACATCTAATTGTTGGTAATTTAGAATAAGGCGTATAATGTACCACCCGATTATTTGATGGAATGGGCTAAAGAAAAAAACCTTGAAAGATCGAATTCTGCGAGGAAGTTGAATGTCGACCAAGAGGGTAAGTTGTAACAGTAGGCTAATACATTTAATTAGCATTTCAATCTTGTGTGGATTGGAAGGGAAACTAAATCACTTTGGGAATGAGGTTCTATCTAACAGGTACTATCGTCTATTTTGGCAGCTACGAATCAGGCAAAGAAGTAGAAGAGTGCCGGTTCCGGCATGGATCCGGGAACCACCGCAAGTATTAAGGTGATCAGGTCTATAATTGTTTTTTTAATATTCATAGTAATCTTGAAATGTGATGTTTTTTGTGCAAACGTTGTAGGTCATACCACCTGTGGAACAGCAAGCTAAATCCCCGCACGGGAAAGGAAACAGTATTGTTGGCGGTGGTCATACAGAAGCCGTGAAGAGGGCTACGTCTATTGCAGCACGGTAGCCGCAGTTTCTGGCCAACATTCAGGTAATGTAGATGATGTTTGAACCAAGTTACAGCCACTGTTTTGTTCAATATTACTAATACTTTTGAAATGTACCATTTTTCTTGCAAATGTTGTAGGTTTTACCAACAGCCAATCAAAACTGTAAATCCCCGCGCGGTAATGCTGCAGCTGTTCATGGGGTTCCTAGACCAGCTAACAAGAGGTCTCCATCTACTGCAGCTCGGGCGGAGCTGTTTCCTTCAAACACAGAGGTAATGTAGATCATGTTTGAACCAATTTACACAGTCCCAGTTTTCTTTCATATTACTGTTAGGCTTGAAATGTAACCTTTACGTGCAAACATTATAGGTTTTACAACCTGTGATCCAGCAACGCAAATCTCCCAGTGGGAAAGGAAGGACTGTTGAGGGGGGTAATGGTAAAGCCCAAAATAGGTCTACGCCTAAGGCTGCAGTGGCGGAGGAGATTCTATCTGACAGTGAGGTATATGTGTGATATGAAGAACCATTCATGGATTATATTATGGCTTTCGATATTTATTTTAAATGCGACCGATGGTTTTGCTCACTTCTTTTATGACATGTTTCCTTTTGATTCCTAGTTGATAAGAAGATCTGTTGAAAGGCTTTCTCAACCGAATGGTAACATTATATCCATTTCCGCTTATATTGTACTTGTATTTGGTTTGGTGGTTTTTGGTTGTTGGTGCTTTTACCTAGCTAGTGATTCCTGTTCTCATTCGCAATTGCAGTGGGATCAAGAGGATTGAAAAGGAAGCACAGAAAAGACTCGTACAGTTTCGTCGACGAGGTGGGTATTCGTGAATGATTTCTGAATTTGAAGATTGGTGATTGTCGTACATGAGCTCGGTAGGTCTATGTCTTACTGCAGGCCGATGAGGAATCACAGGAAATTGAGGGACGGTCGCCGCCATTGACTAGGGGCCGCAAGACTGTTGACATGAAAATGGGAGAGCTGAATGTCGGCGAAATGGCTGATGTCAGTACTTATACAGTTAACATGTTTTTTTTGTTCGTCGTCTTTTTTTTTTAATTATTGCTTCAGCTCAGAGGTTTGAGTGTTTTCTTGCAGAACGTGACGTCCCAGGCTACAACACCGAGGAGATCGCATCGGCTTCAACAAGTTGGGTCCCCCTCGTCCCCCAGGTCCCCCTTTACGCTGGTGGCTCAATCTGCCCCTACACAGAATGACGCAGGGGCCCCACCCACATCGAGTACGTATCTCATTCACTTAACCCACCTAGTATATACATTTTATGATACTAATATAACCAATTAGTAATTAATTATATTGTGGCAGGTCCACCTTCAAGCAGAAGAGGAAGAGGCGTGAACCGTGGACTTTCAACGAGGAGTAAATTGGGCGAGGGAGTGAAGTTATCTGTGAACATCCCTCTTGGCAAGAAGAAGCTAGTTGGGGACAATGTGAAGGAGTTCACTGCAGAGGTGGGTATAGCAGTGCGGAAGAATGCACCACTGGACAAGTCTGGGTGGAAAGATATGGACGAGGTTGACTTGAAACCCATATACGATCATATTCAAGTAAGTGACGTAAAATACGTGTGAACATATTTTTCCTGCAATTACTTTCTGTGAATGTGTACTTATGACCACATATCTTGTCTTATGCAGGGTCTGTTTGACCTTGACTTCAACAGAAAAACCACTCTGCGGGCCATCAATTATATGGAAAAGGAAGCTTATAGTGAGTACCGTTATAAGCTGCACACACACTTCAAGAAATTCCGCACCCCTGCTAAAGCAATTAAAAAACCCAGCACCAAGTGTCTCCCAAGAGTAGTGGGAAAAAGTCTGCGCACTTTTTCAGACAGATGGGTGGAAGGTAAAACATTGGCTGCTTTTTCATTGCAGCAAACTAATTTTGTTTCGATTTTGACTTCATGTCCACTATTACGTCATTGCAGTGTAGGAGTGCCAGGGCTAAGTTGAACCGATCAAAAGTCTAAAATCTTTCTACCGCAGGTTCAAAGTCCATTGTCCCGCGTTTATATGAGACTGTAAGTTCCATGTCATCCGCTCTTCCGCATCAGTTTATAATTTTCACAACTAGAACTTATTTACGCATGAAATATTTATTTGGAATATTATCTTGTGCAGGAGAACCCCTCCCTCATCGACAGCTACAAAACAACACACACCAGGAAGAACTCAGGGACATGGATAAGTGCGGATGCGGAGGAGAAGCACGTTAGTCTCGTAATTCCCTCGCCATGTTTTATTTTACATGCTATGTTGTTAAGATTTTATGTTTTCTTTAAACTACAGAGAAGTATGGTGGAGATACGGGATAATGATACGGAGAGGTTGCTGGCCGAAGATAATATAGTGGAGATGGTTGTTGAGGGCAGGAGTGGATTTGTACCGGAATATGGTGCTGGTCAGCTCCCGAGGACTTCACTCACGTTTCATGAAGGCATGGAGGATAATGAGTCCAGGGTAGCTGAATCACAAAGGATGGATGAAGCTGCTGAGATTAGGGCACAGATTGCAGAGGAAGGCGCCGAGGAGGCCAGTAGAAGAGCGGAGGAGGCTGAGAAAAAGGCAAAGGAAGCCGAGAAAAATGCTGAAGAGGCAGTGAGAAGGGCAAATGAATCCTTCAAACTTATGAACAGAATGGAAGAACGACTTAATAACATGGAGTCCTTGATGGCCAACCAGCTGATGGTCGAGAAGGCGTCGAGCGGGAATCATTCTTCATCATCTTCAGAGGATTATTAAGGTAATTTAAATGTCAGTTTTCATTTCAGTATGTGAATAAATGACATGTTAATTATGTTGTGTAGATAAGTTAAATTTTAGTTGTTTTCGTGTATGCATGAAGTTTGTGGCACTTTTAATTTGGATATAGTTGAAAGTGATGTCTCCGGCCTAGTACGTGATGGATATATAAAACTAATTAAGTTAGTTGATAATGTGACCTCCAAATTCATTTTTACGAAACTCAGTTTTAAAGTATACCATGGCTCTAGGCTTATTGTGTTTCGTTTTACCGGGTGAAATAACTCTTCGCGTCTCGTGTTGGACAGCTTTGTTACTTACCACTGTGTTGTTCTTGTCGATTACGCGTGGAACATGCAACTCCACCAGTTGACTGATCGATATCTATTTCTGTGGTTGCAACAGTTGAGTAATTGTGAGAATTTAAGTAGTTCTGTATTCAGGACAAAATTAAACAAAAAGTTCAGGAAAATAACATAAAATAAAACAAAGTAAGAACAGAAAATAGAAGTCTGGCTAGTGTTGGAGCGTGGGGTTTGATGGCTCCGCATTGTCGTCCTTCACTTGTTCATCGGGGGTCTCAAGATTTGTCCTGGAAGCCCCCCCCCCCCATCTCCTGTGTATCTCTTCTTTACCTTCCGCAGTATATCGTATATTCTTGCATATCTCATCAGCGGGCCTTCCTCAAGCCTATATCTCTTCTTCTTAAACAACCTGACAGCAGGCTCATTGACACTGCTGGAATCATCATCTGAGATGATTATTGGAACACCACATAGGACCCTGGCAGTCCTGTGAAAGGACTGCTGACCTCCTCCTCTTCACGTAGGCATTTGCGAATGGGTTCCATGGTAAGAAGATTTTGGGGAGGGGTTTTGCTGTGTATGAGAATGAAATGGAGGTTACAAATTAAATAGGGAGGGCAGGTCATTAACCTATCAATAATTTTCGGAATTCGAACAGTTGCATTCAGTGTTTGTGGGTGCATATATGCATGTTTATTACTAGTTTGTGGTTGTTATGATGTTCATTTAGGAGGCATGCATTAAGTTCATTCATGATGAGGTAGTGGCGGGTATGTGAACAGTTTCAGTTGTTGGAATTCGTTGAACATTAATTTAAATAATAGGTGAACCACATACTTTTTTTACAACGTCCAGTGTTTGTGAATACTTCGCTTCGATACTTGTTCTGCTTTTGGGTCTGCAAGTTTTTGTATGTCCTGCATACAAACAGCAGCATTTTACTCTCGTTCCCCTCGTCGTGTTCATTTTTCATGAACTGTTTTTTAAATTTTTTTCATAACTGTAATTTATTTTCTTCTGCTTTTTTTTGAAATCACAGCAATGATGTCAATTACAGCTCAGCCAGTAGCAGGAGTAGCAGCACATCCATGCATATGCTCATCCCGTCTTCAATGCGCCAACACATGAACACTTCTCCGCCATCATTCTGAGGTACAAGGGTTAACGAAATCTGAACAATGTTTTGAATTTTGAGGAATTGTTGTGGACATGCATTGTAACTAATTTTTGGAGGAAGTTTGTGTGTGGATGTGTATATGGCCGGGTTTTTGTGGCTTAATGTTTCGAACAATTGAGTTTTTGTAAATGTACGTTGGTGTAAGTTTGGTTGCATTAAGCTTCGAATGAAAACTAGTATTTTGAAATTGTTGGTGTTGTATGTGTGTATGCATGGGTGATCAAAAATGATCATCTGGATACTGGTTTTTTTGATTTATTTTGCAAGCAGATTCAAGAAATTTGTGAGATAGGCGACTACGTCAGTAGTCTTCTTTGAGGAACACCAAAATAAAAAGACGAAAGGAAGTCTGTCGACAAATACATATTACGACGATTAAAGTGGTCGTGAAAATTAAATTAAAAAAAAAAAAAAACACAATCGAATAAAACTTAACAAAGACGACTAAAGTAGTTTGCATTATACCTACGACAGGAAAAAGTAGTCGATAATGTCGTTGGCAATAGTTTTTAAAAAAAGAGTAAATGGTCGCCGTGTGGTCGGGAAAAGATTAACGACTACAAAGGTTGGTCGAAATATTCATTGGAAAAAGTTTTGACCACTTAGTATAATGGTCAGTAAGTCGTCAGCAAAATTATCAACGACGAAAAGATGTGGTCAGCAGCAGTGATCGGTGAAAACTTTTACCGATCACAGTGGAAAGTTGTCGCCCCGTCGAACTAACGACGGGGCTATTCCGACGCTTTTTGGAAGAAATTTTCTCGTCGTCTTTTCATTCTAACGACGATATATCGTGTTTTAACGACGAGTTTACTCGTCGTAATAAACCGATTTTTTTGTAGTGGTTCCAGCGACGGGGAGAGAGAAAGAGACACGATTGTCTCAAATATTTTGGCCGAAATGCAAAAAAAGGACCCCCCAGGTTTGCTGATATCTTTTAAAATACCCCCAACTCATCTTTAAAGCAACTCCACCCCGTTTCCGTTAAAAACTCTACATAACAGCCCTTCAAACTTTAAGGAATCATCACGTAGCACCCCCTGTCCGTTAAAATGACTTCAAATAAGCCCTCCGATGTAACTTTGGCCTTATGAATTGGTCCCTTGACTTCTTAAACTTCACTTTTTGGCCTCTATATTCAAATATTCTTCCAATTAAGTCCTCCAAGTATTCTTAATTCACCGTTTAAGCTCCCACTAGCTAGCCTCTTTCATTCCAAAACACGTATTTTGCCTACAAAACAAGATAAAAACAACCAAAACTACGAAAACAAGCATAAGTCTAGAAAGAGAGATAAAATAGCTAAATTACACATATTAGAAAGTTATAAAGAGTTCATTAACATACTAAAACATGCAATTCTAAGTCATTAACAGTTGGCATCGTTATATTCTGACTACATGAAGCAACATCTTTGTGATCATTCCATGCATCACAATGCTGCATCAAGACAAGCAGAATATAACGAAATCAACCTAGTGGAGATTGTTGACATTTACATGCTTTCCCACAATCAAAACTCTATATAGGTGGATGAGAGGTGTGGTGAAATGGACGGTAGAGTCTGTTGTGTTCATGCCCCTTCTAGAAGCTTCTGTGTGACCATTCAATGCATCACAGCGCTTCCGCAAGGGGGCAAGAACCTAACTGACTCTTCACATACACATACTTTCCCTGAATCTAAACTTCAATTATCTGCATGGATGTAAGGTGGAGTAAATAGACATGCTGTATGCTCAGGTTTCATACGCAGTGGGGAACCTGGGGGTTAGGAGAAGGTGGAGAGGTGGGGGGTTAATGGATTAATAAATGATGGTTTAAAAATGTGGTTTCAGAGTAATCATTGTTGGGTTTAAAGATGTGGTTGCAGAGAGATCATTGCATGTTTAGAGATTAGTGCAGTAGGTATAGGCTCATGAACTACCTCATTAATTAGGGGTGGCAACATTACAAAATTATACTAACTTTTTTTCAATCACCTGTTGCACGTACAATTTGCATGTTATAGAACATTGATACTAGTAGTATATATTAGCGCCTTATGTGATGTCCAAAATATTTGCAGAGTATGTCGTTGAAGGACGAGTTGCGTCGCCAATAGAGGTAAATTACCCTGCAATACTTTATATCATCTGACTGTTCCTCGCATTTGAAAATCGTAAACGAGACCCCTGCGTGGTGTGGGTGGAGGCTCCTGCCAGGTGGAATCTATGCATGGGGAACGCACTGAAACACTCACTATGTTGTACACTTCCACTGTTGTCTTCTACATATTGCTCGCTCGAGACCCCTGCGTGGTGTGGGTGGAGACTCCTACCTGGTGGAGACCATGCATACAATTCACACACTGCACGCACAATATTATATGTACACTGTATGCGCTCAGAAGTTATGGAAGTTTATCGGTATAGTTGAATTGAGATTAGGGATCCCTGAGAGCTGAAAATTGCATTTGACAATGTCACTGTTGCGCCTTCTTCCGGCAGTGGTCCATTGTTATATGTGTGAATCAGATTTAAGAATGTGCATTTTGTATAAGATTTCTTACAAGGGTATTGTTGGTTCTCTGAATAGACCTGCAGTTTCTTTCCAGTGTTCTTCTCTGGTTCTTCCTATGTAGCTTTTCATTTTCCTTTGTCAGCTTTTGTAGGCTTCTTCTTCCTCAACTTCTTAGGACTAGCAATCTATTCCTCTGGCTTTTCTCAGGAGCAGACTGATCTGTCTTCTTCTTCTTTCTAGAAGTTGGAGTTTGATCTTTCTTGATCTTGTTATTTGGAGGAGAAGGAGCCTTTTCTGCACATGGGGTTCTAGAGCTGGAATCATCACTGAGAGTTTGAACCTCTTCCTCAGCAGTCTTCCTCTTCTTTTCAAAAACTTTCTTTGAACCTCCAACCATCTTGATTCTATCAGAAGTTCTTCTCCTGCTCATTAGGGTTTGAGGGTACAGAAGAGAGAGGCAGGAGTGATACGAAAGAGAGAGAGAGAGAAGGAAAGAGATAAATACTGAAGAGTTTGAGTTTGAAAAGGAAAATAAAGTATTTCCAAATCGTTAATATGTGCATAATCAGTTAAATTCAAAATTGTGTGTGTGACGTGGGAAAGGAAATAATAAAATGCTAATTTGAAAGGAAAATAATTTGAAAAGTTAAACAATATTGAGCAATTATCTACGGAGATAACACCCAACATTGAAAGATCCAATTTATTGACTAAGTAGCATACCAACTTATTTTCAAGGCTGTGGAAAGAATTTCAAGGCCTTGACTGCTGAAGAAGATAAAATCAAGGCTTTGAAAAGATTTCAAGGCTTTGAAAATCTATTCAAAACTTTGAAACACATAATACTTACCTGAAACTTACCTGATACTCTCCCTAAACGAATGCTTCCTTATTTAGCATGCCCAATTCTAATTTCAGGGATAAGAATCTATCTTCTGGCAGTGGTTTAGTGAAGATAATTTCCAATTGCATGTTGGTAGACACAAATTCAACATCACCTTTATCAGCATGATCTCTGATGAAATGGTGTCTAACATTTATGTCTTTAGTTCTTGAGTGCTGAACTAGATTCCTTGTAATTGATATTGCACTGGTGTTGTCACATTTGATAGGCATATCTCTGAAATCAAATCCAAAATCTCTAATTTGTTAAGCTAACCATAACACTTGTGAACAACAAGCTCCAACTGCTATGTATTCAGCTTCTGCTGTTGATAAGGCTACTGAATTTTGCTTCTTCGAATGCCAACTAATCAGGGATGTTCCAACAAATTGGCAGCACCCTGATTTGATTTTTCTATGAACTTTGTAACCTGCAAAGTCAGCATCTGAATAGTCACACAAAGAGAAATTAGATTGTTTAGGATACCAAAACCCTAAGTCTTTGGTACCATTGAGATATCTACAAATTCATTTAACAACAACCAAGTGTGATCCTTTAGGATCAACTTGAAATCTAGCACACATACAAACACTATACATGATATCTGGTCTACTTGCAATGAGATATATGAAAAATACAATCATACCTCTATACTCGTTCACATTCAGACTTTTACCAGTTTTATTCTTGTCTAGGGACAGTATAGAGCTCATAGGGGTTTTGGCTACCTTGGACTGAGACATTTTACTTGTTTAACAAATCATTGGTATACTTGTTTTGATGCAAAAAGATTCATTTCTTCATCTGATGTATATGAAGTCCAAGAAAGAAGTTTAGCTATCCCATCAAACTCATCTCCAATTCCCTACTCATAAGACTTGAGAAATCCTTGCAAAGAGAATCATTAGCAGCTCCAAATTGAACATCATCAACATATACTTGAACTACTAGAATATCTCTCTCATGAGGCTTTATGAAAAGGGTTTTATCTACTAATCCTCTTTTAAAATTATTTTCAAGTAGAAACTTTGACAGTCTTTCATACCAAGCCCTTGGAGCTTGTTTCAAACCATAAAGAGCATTGTCAAGTTTACAAGCATGATCTGGAAACTCATCGTTTCAAAACCATGAGGTTGAGAAGCATAGACTTCTTCTTGCAAATATCCATTTAAAAGGGCACATTTCACGTCCATTTGAACAAGTCTCATATTTTTGTGAGATGCAAATGCAAGTAACATTCTAATTGCTTATAACCTTGCAACAGGGGCAAAAGTCTCCTCATAATCAATACATTCTTCCTGGTTGTAGCCTTGAGCTACCAGTCTTGTTTTGTTTCTAATTACCTTACCATTCTCATCTAACTTGTTTCTGAATACCCATCTGGTTCAAATGACAGACTGATCTTTAGGTGGAGGAATTTGTTTCCAAACCTTGTTCCTCTCAAATTCATTGAGTTCACATTGCATTGCAATGATCCAGTCTACTTATTTTAATGCTTCTTTCACATTATTAAGCTCCATGAGAGAAACAAAATCATTGAAGGCACATTGTTTCTTCAATTGTGATCTTGTTTGTGTACCACTGGATGGATCTGATATAATGTTGTCAACTAGATGTGATGAAAAATACAATGAAATTGGTGTCAATGGTTCAGGTTCTCCAGGAAGCTTCTCAGGTCTTTGAGAACTTGAAGTAGTGACCTGTCCACTTTTGATTCTGTTGATGTTCTTTTTCATGGCCTTGAAACTCGGTTTCAAGGCCTTGAAAGTTCCTTCGGTTTTATTACAAGCTTTCCTTGGAACCATTTGAAGGCTATGCTTCATCTACTTACTCATGCTTGTTTAAATTCAAGTTTGCAAAACTTTCACTCAAAGAACCATCATAGATTTCATAAAATGTAACATGAATACTTTCTTCAAAAAGCTTGGTTCTCTTATTATAAACGCTATAAGCTTTGCTGGTCAGTGAATAACCAAGAAAGATACCTTCACCACATCTAGCATCAAACTTACCAAGATTCTCCTTACCATTATTGTGAACATAGCAAGTGAAACCAAAAGGTTTGAAGTAAGATATGTTTGGCTTTCTCTATTTGAAAAGCTCAAAAGGAGTCTTCTCAAGATAGGCTTAATCAGGCACCTGTTAAGTATATAGTTGGCAGTGTTCACAGCTTCTTCCCAATAGGATTTTGACAATTTTTCCTCCAGAAGCATTGTCCTTGACATGTCTTCAAGAGTCATGTTCTTTCTTTCAGCAACACCATTCTGTTGAGGAGTTCTGGGAGCAGAGAAGTTGTGAGAGATGCCAAGCTTAGCAAAAATAAATCAAACTCAAGTTGATCAGATTCTCTACCATGATCACTTCTAATAGAAGCAATAGGCCGGTTTTTCAGGGTTTGAAGTTCTTGACAAAGCTTTGAAAATTCAGAAAGAGGTTCCGATTTGTCTCTAAGAAACATTACCCAAATAAATCTAGAGAAATCATTTACAATGACTAACATTTACTTCTTACCCTTTGGAGTTAGAGTTCCCATAGGACCCTAGAGATCCATATGCAATAAATAAATGGGTCTGGTAGTACTTACAAAGTTCTTTGGCTTGAATGAACTTCTTGTTTGTTTACCTTAAGCACAAGCTTTGCATACCTCGTCATCCTTGAACTTGATAGAGGGTATACCTCTTCATAGGTCCTTAGAAACTAACTTGTTCAAAGTGTGCAAGCTAATGTGTCCAAGCTTTCTATTCAAAGCTTTGAATCCTCTTTCAAGGCCAGGAGACACTTTAGACTTTCTCCTGAAACTTTGTTAGTGTGCAAAGTATAAACATTGTTTGACCTTGAGGCAGTGGGGATGAAAATTTCATATTTCTCATTTTGAACCACACATTTCTCTTTGTCAAGATAACCTTGTTGCCATAGTCACATAACTCAGACACACTAAGCTAACTGAATTTCAAGTCATCAACTAAATAGACATGAGAAATAGAGTTTTCAGAATCTGTACCAACTTTACCAATACCTAGTATGTTGAATTTTCCTTTGTCACCGAGTGCGATTGAACCTTCAGATTGCTCTTTTAGTTCTGAGAATAAAGATCTATTTCCACTCATGTGTCTGGAGCAAACAATGTCCATAAACCATTTATGTTCTTTGCTCTTGGTGACAACCTACAAACACCATTCACTTCCTTACCCATCTGTTAGACCAAGTGAAGAACTTAGATTCATATTCAAGGTCAACTATGTTAGGTGGTCTAACCCCTTTAGGAACCCAAATCTTTCTAACTTGTCATTTAAGTTGAATTGAAAAGTGTTCCTCATTATGTGAGGGTCTCTTCTTCTTAAATGACAAATCATCTTAACATGACCAATTATGTTGAAGTAATGACACTTCGGAGAGGTTATGCGATCAACCTTCACAAATCTGGTGTTGTACTTTCTGGGAAAATTTGGATTGTAACCAATACCAATTTTGTGAACAGACTTGAAGCTTCCTCCAAGAATCATATTTAAATTGTGTTCTGAGCCAGCATGTTTGGTCATAAATTTCTTAGATTCTTGAAGTTTCTTTGCTAGAGTAGTCCTATGTTTCTGCAATTCATCAAACTTATGTCTTAGAGCAAAAATACTGTCACTCAAAATAGAGTTATCATTGACTACTTCCTTGACTTGAGTTTTCAAGGATTTGAAACTGGCTTCCAAGGCCTTGAAATTCCTGTCAGATTTTTTCAGAGAAATTTCAAGATTCTGATTTCGAGAAACAAGGTGCAAATTCTATTTTGCTTGCTCATGAACCTTTTCCTTCAAATTCCTGATTACTTTCAGATATTCATCTTCATTTAAAATCATTGTTCTATGATAATCAGCGAAGACAACTGTTGGTTTTGAAATCAAACAGTTTACCATTACCTCAATGTCTTTTTAGAACTTTCATAATGCTTGTCCATAAGGCAGAGGTTGGCCAATTCTTCCTCAGATTCAGAATCACTTGAGGAGTCTGAGTCACTCCAAGAAGCTATCATAGCCTTCTTTTTTCTGTCATGGTATTTCTTCTGAAAGTGTTTGCTTTTCTTATGTGGGAAATCTCTAATCAAAATGTCCTGCATCACCACACTCAAAACAGTTCATTACTTTAGACTTATTACCATGGGAAGAAGATTTAACTTTGTAGTCTTTGCTACTGGAGGATTTGTGTCTATCCCTGCTGAATTCTTTGTTTCCAAAGTTCTTCTTCTTGACAATTCTAGTCAAGGCTTTGGAAATTAGAGCAGAAGGATCTTCATCATCATCTTCTTTATTTTCAAGTATTTGAGATGGCTCATTCTCCTTAGCCTTAAGATCTAGATTCTTGACACTTTCTGGCAGTTATCCATCAACTTCGTTCATTGAGATCTTAGGTGTAAGCAGCTTTCCCTGCAAGTCATCAAGTGGAAGTGATGATAGATCTTGAGCCTCTTCAATATAGTAGTCTTTGGCTCCCATTTGGCTTCAGGAAGACTTATCAAGATCTTCCTAAATTTCTCCTCATTGGAAAAAGATTTTTACCTAGGATTCCAGATTTTTGACAATGTCAGTGAACCTCTTGAACATGTCCTTGATGGACTCATCTCCATTCATTTTAAACAGTTCATACTTTCTAAGAAATATGTTGATCTTTTTCTGCTTGACTTAACTGGTTCCTTCAAAGGTTACCACCAGTTTGTCCCATATTTATTAGCAGTCTTGCAACCAGAAATCCTGTTGAATTCATCTGCACTCAAAGCACAATATAAGAGATTCATGGCTCTGTAACTTTTAGAAACTGTTCTAACTCAGAAGCAAGAAGTGAATTCTCGGTTTTGGGAGTTCTGATCCTATCTTTATCTGTGTAGAATGTATGAGGACCATTTTGTACGATAGTCCAAAACTCTATATCTTGATCAATGACGAACATTTTCATCAGTGCTTTCCAGTGCACAATTTTGTCACCACAGAATAGAGGTGGTATGTTAGCAGCTCTTACCTGAGAGAAATCACCATCGCATACAGTACTGATAATCATAAGATGTTTAAATCTATGCAGTGATACAAGATCTGATACCAATTGAAAGACAGTAAATGTAGGTAGAAATACGGGATCAATACAACAGAAGGGGGGTTGCATAGAGTATGGCAACTTTTGCTAAACGAGTGGTTTCAAAGAAGTTTGTGGCAAGCGGTGAATATTTCAAGGCCTTGAAATTAATTTCAATTCCTTTGAATCAAAAGAGATAGTAGAAAGAATGCTGATAGTTTTCAAGGCCTTGAAATGGCTTTCAAGTCCTTCAACTAAAAACCTATTTTGTGCTGCAAATAAGTTAGCTATAGAACAGTAAGATAAATGCAAGAGACACACAGATTTATAGAGTTCAGTCCACTTGGACCTACGTCTCTACCTCAGGGACTTGATGCCTGCAGGATTTTCAACTCAATTATTATTAATCAAAAGCTAAGCCCTAGGTCTCAAGCACAGAGAGTTCCCTTACTCTGTTACGACTTGTGGTTCTCACTAACCTATCTAGTACCTTCTCTAGCCAACTGATTCAACAAGAATTCTCTATTGTTCTCTTGAACAACACACGAGAATAAGATGTAAGAAGTATTATCTAAATGATATACAAATATAGATCCGAAAGAAGAACACTGAGAACTGATGAGTAGTTTAAGGTGCAGTGACCTTATGATGAGTGGATTGAGTGAAATGAATATCCTTATGTGTTGCTTGTCAATCCTGAGAATGTCTGAGTATCTCTGTGTTCGTTCTCTCATTTACAATTTCTTCAGGCATTCCCTCTTATGCAGCTGGTTTGAATTACAGATATTCAGGATCTTCTCAAAACAAACTTTCCTAAAAATCAGCAGCATATCTTGACTTGTCTAACAGATCTTCCCAACGGCTAGTTGCTCAGTATCTTCAAAGATATTGATAGATCTCGTAGCTGAGTATGTTAGGAAGGTCAAGACATGTTTGCAAAATCACATAATCAATTTTTCAACCCAATATCTTTTTCTGCAAGAACACTATTTAGGAAATAGTCCCTGTAAAATAGGTAACTACTTATCCCTGCAAAAACTTATTCAAACAGATAGATTAGCCACAATTTAGAGTATCAAAATGGTTTGTCTTTCATCATCAAATAACACACAATCAAACATAGGGGATCAGAAGTCAGATTAGAATCAAAAGTTCCCCTAAATTCATGTTGTATAATGCAGTGTATATTTCAAACTTTTGAAAATTGTTCAAGGCCTTGGAACACCTTTGCAACAAGCTGAACTAACATATATTCCTTTCATAATCTTAGCAAGTAAGGGGTTAGGCCGATTAACAAAGTGTCACATTTGTTTTGGAAGAAGTGCAACATTAAAAGCATAAATATGGAGAAAACCAAGACCACCTATCAATTTAGAATAACACATAGAGTCCCCATTCTTCCAACAGATTGTTTTTTTATCCATGTCATTCCCCCACCAAAAATCTTGCAATGAGATTCTGAATTCCAGTACTGAAAGTAATTGGTAAAAGAAACACTGACATGATACAAGTAGGGATAGCCCGAATAACATATTTTTGTAAGGACATCTTTACATGTCGGGTATAAAAGTTTCTCTTTCCAACCAGTTAATTTAGTCCAAATAGTATTTCAATTTTCTGAAAAACTTGTTTTTTTTTCCTATTTAGGTGGGTAGGCCCAAGTAAATATCATATTTAGAGGCAAGAGGGATTTGGAAGATTTGACAACAAACCACATTTTAAATTTTTGGGCCAAAAACTATAGCTGACTTATTTTTATTTATAAGTTGGTCTAGGGAAGAACAGTATCAATAAAGAATAGAACTAATAGTGATAGCATTCTCCAAAGTAGCTTTTGAAAATAGAATACAGTCTCCAGCAAATGAAGATGGGTCACATTAGGGGAGTTCCTACTAGCTTTAACACCTTGTAATTTATAAGTGGAGACAACATGAGAAATACGGATAGATAAATCCTCCTTACATATTCAGGAAAGTCAGGTACTAAGAGGGTCACCCTGGAATATCTCGAGTAGAAACAAACTTATCACTACGATGGTCGTTTATTAAAATATTAAAAGAAAATGATGTAAAACTAAACATAACTTTATATATAGTAGTTATTGTAAAGCCCATTTTAATTAGCACATTTTGAAGGTAGTGTCACTCAATCCTATATGTTATAGCGTGAAGGAACCGATTTTAGATTGCTGACTTTGAATAGTGTGAAGGGTTTCGATAACTTTTAATCTGTTACAGAATTAACAAAAATCAAACGACCTTTAATATAAGCAGATTGAGTAGGGTCTATAATAATAGGCAATACAGATTTTAAACGGTAAGCAAGAGCTTTTGATATGATTTTATACGAAATGTTACATAAGTTCATAGGGCGAAAAATACAAAACTAATTTAGTATTTTTCAACTAAGGAATGAGAGCCATGCATGTTTCATTTATCATAGAAAAATCCCCCACCCTCTATTTAGAAAATCTATGCACATATCAGTCACATCTTTACCCACTATAGACCAATAGTTACAATAAAACATAGCGAGCAGCCGTCCTGTCATGGAGCCTATAGAGACTCTATGGAAGATAAAGCTTCAATAATTTTATGCTCTTGAAAAGGTCCATTGATCATAACATATAAAGTCACTTGAATTCTTGGAGTAATTGCATTCACTGCTTGAGGAAAGAATTCACATGAAGAACTAAATAACTCTTTGTAGTATAAAATAATTTTGATATTGTGCTGATCAAGATAAATGTACCAAGAGTATCATAAATAGATTTAATTGTTTTTTTTTCTTTCTTTCCTTGAGATGCTACCTTGTGAAAAAAAATCTTATTTCTATCACCCTTTTTAAGCCAATTTACTATAGATTTCTGCTTTCATTGCAACTCCTCATCTGCGTGTATCTTTTGAAGATTATCATGAGTTTCTCTTTTTGATGCAGGATCTATGGGATATGGGTTTTCAAATTTAACCTGGACAGATGATGAAGCGGATCTTTTTTTTATTTAGATTTAGAAATATGGGTTTGTAAGCCCCAATTATTTGTTGTAAAATTAATTTCATATATAAAGACATCTAAATAATTAGAGTTATGTGGGGACATACCTGTTTTATAATATCACTACAGCCCGAAGATCGTGTCCATTCTGCTGCGAAATGGAAATGACAGTGATATCGAGGAACCTGATGGTTGGCAGATACCGTAATCAGCAGAGGTTGTTGATCGGAGCCTATTACATGATTATGAAAAAGTCTCTTTGTGCTTCGGTCAACAAATTTAACTTCATCTGTCTTCCGCTGGGCCACTTCTGCAACCATGTTGTTATGAACCTCAACAGCCTGCAAGTCTTGATTTGCTTTTGACGCCTTCTTATATATTTTTTCATTCTTCTTCATCTTTTTCTTCTTATATTTTGTTTCATCCTTATCAGACATAGCATCTACTCAACTTATGTACTTATGTAGTTCGTCGACGGTACATGTTCCCACGATATGCGTGTTCGTCCAAATGACGGGATCCCGCTTCTTTTTTTCGCGATTAGCTTTCATGTTGTTGAGTCGATCTTGGCGATTAGTTTCTGCATATTCCTCTTGTATGTACTCCACCAATTGCATATCCTACATAGAATAAAATAATGAGTTATATGTTAGCTCATCACATTTACATACATATATATATATATAAATATAAGTATATATTGGTTTAATGACCAAACATCTTGTTCAAAAAAAATGACCAAACATCGAGGTGACTAAGTTGACAGTCGACTTAGTTGATCATAACTCGACTTCTCCTGACCAAGCTCCATATGAGGTATTTCGCTGATAACGATCAACAACTTCAAGTACCGATCGAAGTCGACTATGACAGTCCGTCACTCGACTGATTCTGACTGAAGTCCCGATGAACCATATCGAGTACCGATCTATCTCTACTAGAATAAGACGTCAATCGCCTGATTCTGTCCGAGGTTTGACTACATTTGTCCGAGTGTCGACTGCGCCATATCGTTGGGCGTATAACCTAGACCGCAAGTATACCAATCATTCATGTAATGGCTAACAACGTTGTTTCTTATAATACCTACTGCTAGTTAATAGGTGCATGCCTAATACTTAATCAACATTAATGGACGGATGACAAGAAAATCTGCTCAGAATTATTTTATTCCAATAGGGTGTATAGCTATATATATAAACCACGGTTTGGACCAAACCGTGGTAGTATCTTCGAGGCGGTTAGGCCCAAACCGTAGTATAAAAAAAAATTAATTTTTCACACGCCGCGCAATTTTCGCGGGTCCTTATTTGAGGGTTGAATCGCGAGGGGATAATGTTTCTTCTTCACACCATGTGTTACGAAAAGTTGTAGGTCACCCTCCCCTCTCTCTCTCTCCCCATCTCTTGATTTCACTGATTGGATCTCATGATTTTCTTTCTGAACAGGTCGAATAAGCAGGCGGTCGAAGAAGCAGGCGAAGGACAAGAAGACGATGGAGGCGGAGACAAGAGTAGAAGAAGACGACGGCGAATAAGCCAGTAGCAGCGCCGCCGCACTTCCAACCCTAGCAATTCTCCAAATAATCCTCTCCCTCTCCCTATTCTTCGTATTATTCAAATTTATTGTATCCCCTTCTAATGTTCAAGTTTGTAGCTTGTTTTGTTCGGATCTGTGACTTTTATACGACGGCAGAGACGACGGGGTCGTTCTTGAATTTTCGTGCCGATGGTGTAGCGATCAACAAGATCGAGTATCATTCAACAAAATCGACGACCATCGTAAAGAATTGTATTTTGATTAAAAAATAATAAAAATATACCAAACAAATAATAATAATAATAATAATAATAATAATAATAATAATAATAATAATAATAATAATAATAATAATAATAATAATAATTGATATTGTTTCCAAAAAAGATATAATAAATATAATAATAATAATAAATGCTACATTATATAAGATTGAAACTATTACAAAATAGTGGTATCTTTAAACCGCAATATAAAAAATAGCCGAAGGAAATCGCTATCAAAACCGTTGTATGAAGAATCCGCTATTTAATGATGACAGTTCAAGGAAACCGCTACAACTTGATAAAATGGCGGCATAAAACCACGATAAAACAAAATACAGCTGACTTATAAATAGCGGTTCACTAACCGTCATCCGAACCGCTGTTTCATCATTTAACAACAGTTTTGGTATGTTATAAAACGGTTTTCACCCGCTGTATTAGCCCATATTTTTAGTAGTGATAGGAGTGTTTTTACGTGATTGAAAAGCCATGATCTAAGATTTTTAGTTGTGAAAGAAAATTGAATGAGAAAAAGTGATACTATTCCATACAAAATTGATAGATAAGTATTGTAAATAAATAAAATTAGAAAGTTGGACTATTCTATATATAATTTTCGGAGGTTATAAATTGGACCGGACCCGTGATTCTCCGTATCAATATATATTTCACAATGAGGTTTTAGGGTTTTCTCACTAGAGTAACACGTGGCATCATATATTAATTCCTTTTTTTATAATTACATCATATAGCCGGGTTCAAACCCAGAACCTCATGCAAGGACTTGAAATGTTCTACCACTGAGCTAACACCATTTGCAATTCATTTCTTATTCAAATTGAAATTAGAGTTTGAACGTTCAAACATGAAAATTGTGATGCAATATTATTATAGTTGATTGATTAGTCTAAAATGCATGTACATATGTGCACAACTTATTGAGAAATTTTTATTAGTCACAAGAGAAATACTAAGAACCCACCAGTAGTCTCTCGTCTCCACTCATCTCCTACATTCATTTCATAGAAATGCAATCATGTCTAGTCATAATTTTACAAAAATGTAATTTATATGGTAATCAAACATTGTGGTGTAACCTCAATATAGTTTCTTTTTTTTCTGAGTTGTGGTGTAACCTTAATATAGTTGATTTTTTTCTGAGTTGTGGTGTAACCTTAATATAGTTGATTTGTTCTATGGCTTACATTTATTTGATTTTTTTCTTAATACGATGAAACTCTAGATAAGGAGTAGAATTTACCCTAGATGTAAATAAAGTTATATCATTCTATAAATACTATGTAATAGAGCATGAAACTTCAATTGAGCTAGGAGCAGAACTCAAATATTTATTATGACTACCGAGACCTCTCCCTTTGGTCGAGCATATAAGCACGTGGTAGTTTCTACTAATTTGAGTCTTATTAGTAGGGAAGAATGAAATGAGAAGTTAAATGTCTATCTTACCTATAATAATAAAGCTTGTGTGGATTCCAAACACTCAAACCATGTTATACGGATTAAATATTGTGCAGCTTGGTCCAATCAATTTGTAAAATTGTAACAATGGTGAAATTGATAGCTTTTACTTGACTCAGTTCCCTCTAACCTCTCAATTTACTTGTACCATTTTAAATAGAAAAAAACCATCCTAGCATCGCATTGCAGATATAGTAGAACTTATAAGAGGGTAAACAAAATACCTTCTTCAGTCTTCCAAAAATTATAAACATTTTACATACGACCCTATAAAAGTGTCAAATTGAAGAAAATCAGTAAGTAGACATAATCAACATGGTTTGTAGAAACAATACGATTGATTTACAAGGTAGTTGGTAATTGTGGAACATGCAAAACTCTACTGAGTAAATATTTGTTACAAAATGTTTTGTTAACTTGAAGTTAATGCTTGCTCTTTGTAAGCCAATCTCGTAATCTATTCCTTCAAGATTCTAGATGTCTTTCATCCCACTTGGCTATGCAAGAAATCATGACCCTCCTCTCAATGAAAGAAAAAAAAGTTGAAATCAAGGGTACAACATGTGTTACAATAGTAATTCTCATAAGATATATACGAAGAAAATAGATCGCAAGTCTTTCTAGTCTGTCTTTCAAAGGAATATTAGGTAATTAATGGTTAGAACGTGGTAGGGTTGAGTAAGGGATAGGTTTAATCTCCCTTACTTCAATAGTTGTATATTTGATCTTCGCTCAGCTAAAAAGAGAATAGTTGAAGCACACTTTTCTTTTTATGCTAGGGGTGTGATCTTTACGAATAGAAAGTGTGTGACTGCACCAAGAAGCAAGAATGGTAGGTCCTCGAACACCATAAAACATAATATACATCTGCTTTTTAAGAGGCATGATGAGGTTAACTTTTCCTTAATCTAAACAATGCATATACATCAGGACAACTGCATACAGAAGGATATGCAGGTTAAGAATCATATCAAATCCTTATGTCACAACAACAAATGTGTCTTTGTGCGACATAATCTTTTGCCACGCCAGATTTTTTGTCACTATATATGACTGTTTTGCGAAGAGTATTAAAATCGTAGCTAAAGTTGTAAGAACTAGCGACGAACACCCTATTTTGTCCCCTAGTTCGTCGCCAAATGTTTGGCACCTAAGTTAATTTTCCCACCATATATTTTTTGACAAATAATTTGTCACTAAAAAATCTATGACAACACTTTTCGTTGCGCATATGGCCTCATTCGTGGACAGCAGATTTTACTCGCAAAATTTTTTGTTGGTGGCTTTTATGATGAAACATTTATGACACATATACTGTATTTTCTGGAACGAAAAAATATTGCGTTTGAGAGAGAATATTTATGAAGTTTTGGCAAAATGGCAGGCTAGTTTGTTCTTGGTACGCCTAATGCACTGGAATTTGATTTCCCCGAAGTTTGCGGATAGAGACCAACTGTCATTTGCAATTTTAGACATTTCGTTGACACTCTCCATTTTCCCATCTCTGTGGTTCTTTCATTCCATTTCGATCGTCGATGCGTCAAACTGATCAGGCATGAGGCGCTGGATTCCCGGACTGAGTGCCACCTTGAGTCCCCTCCTCATCGCCATGAGCTCCGCCACCTTCGCACTTAGGGCGGTTGGTAATGACATGGCGTTGTCGCCTCTAAATTCACTGGTTTTGCCTCAAAACACTGCACCACCTTCTGCTTTTCTATCTTGTTGAATCTAGGCATTATCACTGTTCATCCTGGTCCATCATTGTGGTGGAGCTATCCAAGACTCCCTCGGTTGATTGGAAACGGATTTGAGATCCGGTTGATGGCCTTCTTCTTTACCCCACTTAAGCCTCGCACTACTGACTAATAGACGTCCATTATAATCAGAATTTTGCAGGAACTTCGTTGCGGCACTTATCATACTCAAGAATTCTATAACGACTTGAGAGATGGTTGTTAGTGAGTAGCTCAAATTTTTTCTACAACCAAGGGCTCTGGTTAGATTCAGGGGATCTCCATTTGGTAATGAATTATTCAAACGTTTAATTCTCCAAATCACTCTCGCCTCGCTACTGGGCTACGAGTGATGTTCGAAATTGCTACTAAACTTCACATATTCAATGATCACTATGCTCAATTGAACTTGTTATTCCACGCCACAGAAACTTAAATCCACTCTCGATGGGTTCATATAATTCGTTGAGATTGGACTCAACGGGTTTTAATCTACCAGGAAATTGTTCATTTATATTTCATATATTCACATTGGTGGTAAAACACCGTTGATATAAACATTAATATTTGTATGAATTTAACCAATCTAACACATTAAAGAATATGACGACTCCATTGTTCGACCAACAATTGAAAATATCACGATTTCTTCAAAGATTTTACATGTATATTCTCTCTAAAGTATGATAATTTCGATCGTCGTAAATTTTACATGTATGTACTCTCTAAAGTTTTGACCAATTAATCACCAAGGGTTAAATGTGACATAACCCAAAATTTGAGATGTAAAAAGTGATAGAGTAAAATATGGTGGTACAAATTTCAATTAAGTACAACTATGGAGGTTTAAATTGATTTTCTCATTAGTATAAAGAAATCCCTAGTATAGTACAGATGTATTTCTCATCTATCTCTTCCCCCGGCTGAGGAAGACGCCGCTCTGGATTTCCCCCTCCACAAAACTTTGAGTGCTTGGGAAAATCCCTGCAAATTTGGATTGCGATATGCCTTAGCGGCTGATTGTGCTTTTGATTTCCCTCTCTCACGAAATATTGAGCGCGGGAAGTTCAGATATAGATATGCCCT
Source organism: Linanthus parryae (assembly GCA_023055425.1). Lineage (NCBI taxonomy): Eukaryota > Viridiplantae > Streptophyta > Magnoliopsida > Ericales > Polemoniaceae > Linanthus > Linanthus parryae. The sequence continues at coordinate 8,672,394 of JALGPY010000012.1, forward strand.
ATATCAGGCTATTTATACGATGCTCCAGTTTATGCTTATGGGTCATCCGCGAGGAAACTAAAGATTCAATCTTGGTATGAAATTCTCTGTTTTTGATTTGATATTCTTAGTGTTTTATCATCCTGAATGGCTGGAAGAAGTCAACCAATTAATTTTCCCATTCATATAATTTTCTGTCTTCAGGGAATTAATAAGTCCGTTGGCTTGCTTTACTTTGATTTTTGGTGTTTCACTCCCCTGTGTACTGAGGTATGGCGCATCACTCTTATTTTTCACTTTTCTTTAGTTATTTTTCTTATATAGATTAAACTAGAAGACCTTTGGTTAACTTATTTCTTGGTTGTGAAGAGAAAATTGATGAAGGTTGTGTCCACCGGATGTTAAATTTACTAGATTTGTCGGCTAAGTTGTGTATAACCCTCTCAGCTCATGTTTAAAATGTTATGTTTTTCAATTTTATTTAAGTACTCTTTACCTACAAGGAAAACAAGTCCGGGGATGTTCATAATAGATTGAAGGAGAACCACTATAGTCCCTTTATTACAGAATTAGAGTGTTAACCATGATTAGCACACCTTGCATGACCCGTAGTCCCTTACATAAGTTTTAACATGATGATTTTTGTGTGTTTACCATGAATTAGAGTGTTAACCATGAACCATAACGTTTCCACCTCGTGTGTAGCTTATAAGGTCATGGGCGAGCCCCTCCTGTTGTCAACTGATCTGAAACTTTGACATCGTGTATCATTTTTTTTTCAAGTTATTTTTCTAAGTGTATACAATATACTAACTTGTTAACATAGATGGCACCCGGAGGAAGACTTGGTAGGTTTCCTACACCATCTAATACTCAGAATGATTCGACAAGTAATTTGGTTGTTTCACAGACTCCGACTACTTTGTTGGTTAACAACCAAGATAAATCAATTCACTTAGTTTTTTGTTGGTTGTTTCAGTAACAAAGCACAGATTTATTCAAAAGATTCACCTTGATTACATCTAAGCAGCAGCAGGAGCTAGGAAACGTGGTCGTGGACCCACAATTTGGTTAGGTCTCGAGAAGCTTAATAGAGCAGATGGAAAGTTATAGATAAGTGTAGATGAAGAAAAAGGAAGGCCTCTTAACGGCATACAAGCGTCAAAGTTGTCATCTGAGATTGGTATAATCTCGAGAGAGTTATTACATCCACCTACAACCTGGAAGAAATTAGAAGCTAATGCAATGGCTACCACATTTGACCGTCTGAGGGTAACTGCATACATCTATTCTTTTTTATCTTAACGTCATATATGAATTTGGTATAGTTGTAGTAACATGATATATTCTTTAGGAGCGATTTGACATTGATGTTGATGAGCTGCACGTGAAGAAGATTTATGTTTCTCAACTTAAAATGAGTGTGAAGAGTCACAGGCATAAGCTGCTAAAAAGTTCTTTGCATTAAACTCTGAGGTTGAAGCTCGAGAAAACCCGCCTACAAGTGTCGATGCTGCACACTGGAAATGACTAGTTGATTTATGGACAAGTGACTAATGGAAGGTAAACTATCCCAAAAATATTTCATTTTACAGTAATTTTAGTGTTGGTTATATCTTCTTTGGTTTTAGTATTGTCTTATTTATTAACCTTTTAGGCAAGATCTGCACAGAACAAAGAAAACCAACAGAAGGTTGCTACAATTAATAAAATTGGATCGAAATGTTTAGAGGTCGCCAAAGAAGAATTGGTAAGCAAATTATAAAGTACACTATGTGAATGAAGAATTGTGAACTAAATAGAATCGATCTATTTTATATCTTTAAGCGCAAGAAGGAGACCAATGTTTAAGTGGATGCAATTTATTTTTACAAAAAGTTTTACTTCAGTGAAACTGATGGATGTCGATTTGAAAAGAATAGGTCTAATCATGTGAGTAACATATGTAATCCTCTTTATTTTTTTTCTTTTTCTTTGCAACCAAAAGAAGAACTTCATTCAATAACAAAGAATTGTTCCAAACCTTAGTACAAGGAAATACATTGTCCTTCTCTTACCAGACTCCATTCAATATGAGTTCCACCAACTTGATGATATGTACACCCAAAGACAAGTAGTTTCAGTGATCTGACATTACATATTTTGGTTTGACTAAGACCACTCTGGCTACATGAGTTTTAACAGTGTCACTAATCTTCTTAATAATTTTTTCTTGTATTATGTATTGAAATAGTTTTTTCTAGTGGTTAAGCTTCCACCTTAAGACCAACTTTTATACTGACTGATTGAATATGATCAGTCGAATCATACAGAAAGTTGGTTTTAATTCTACCATTGGATTTTTAGTAAATAGATTTATAATCTTCGCCTTAGAAATCTTCTTTTGATTTATTGTGGACTTACTGAATTCACACATTTATGTGCAGGAGAAAATGTTAGCATTAAAGTCGAATCCTGTCCAAGAGGGCCAACAACCACTTTGCTCAGCTAAGATTGTGGAAGAGGTGCTCGAAAAGTGATCGACGTATACGTTAAGTCTTGGTTGTAGGACAAATGACTCTAGCTCAATATCACGAAATGCAGCATTAGAGGATGAATTGGAATAGTAAAAAAGTCAAATGGCTGACATGATGAAGCAAATGAGAGATATGGCAGCTCGTCAAAAGGTGTATGAACAATTTATTTCGGGAATCGTGCCACCGCATACTCCATCCTCTTCTGTTGGTGATACCGTCGTTGATCCGTAGCTGTGGTTCCTAAAGTTAAGAATGTTAGTTTAGTGGATTTATCTAGTAAAGCCAACAGCTTCATTTGTGTTGTTCAGCTATTGTAGGTTCGAACTTTCGTCTTTATTAATATTAATGGCCAATTTTCTTTTCAACAAAGTTGTAATACCCCGCGTTTAACTAAAGGGTAATTTAGTAATTTGTGACATAATAATTAAATTTTAGGCTGCGATCAGTAATTTGGGTAAATTTTTTTAGAATTTGTTAGACGAGAAAATCGGGTGGAAATTTTAATTTTTCTCGATATATTTTAATTTTTCGCTACATTGTCGCGATAGTGACCACCGCGCTACCCTATACACCCGTCACACCCAAACATCTCCAAATAATTACTTTGGAAAACCCACCTGTTCATTGTTTTTCTTCTTCCTTCGTCTTCACGCCCACGGCAAATCAACCGCCCTCAAATCCACCGCCACCAACATCATTTCTGCCGCCCTCAACTCCTCACACCGCCCTTCTCTTCCCTATTTAAACCCAGCAAACCCCCTGCCATGACACACAGCCACCACCACTATCTCTCTCTCTCATCTTCTCCGGCGAAACAACAACCACCACAACCACCGGCACCACCATCACCAACTTCACCGCCATCATCTCTACATCTCTTCCTCTCTACCTCTCTTTCTTGTTCTTCCCCAGCCGAAGGAAGCAGTAACAGCAGCAGGTGGCAGCAGCGGGGAAGCCACCAACCGCTGCCACTTCCACCATCGGGAAAGAGAACCCGAAGCCTCCACACCATCGATTCTTCCTCCTTATCCACCCCTGTCTCCCTCTCGGCCTTCCTCTCTCTGCTCAGACCACAACAACGAAGAAAAAGGGAGCAGAGTCGAAGCAGAAGCAGTAGCCGAGGACGAACTCCGGCGAAGCTCCATTATTTCCGGCGATGTTTTGGCCCAGCTAATCCGAGGCAGCCCAGCTCTTGCCATCCGTCTATCTCGAGTCCAGGAGGTTCGACCATACTCTAGCAGGTCCTGTACGCGTCCAGAAGCAACCAGAGCGCCACCGGCGAGTTCCATCTCCGGCGGCGACTTTCGACGACTCGACCCGTCGCGTTCTACGACCGTTTAGCGCGTTTCTTGACTTGGGTATGATCTAAACCTTACCCTTGTTCGTTATCTACTGTTGAAATTTGATTTTGGTGGCTGAAACTTGCATTCGGATTGGGTTGGGTTGTGTCTGCCGTGAGTTATGGTGTTGGGGGTAAGTTTTTGCTATTTTCAGTAACTTTTGGGGTAGGGGCTGTCCTTTACATAAAACTGTTATGTTGGGCTGAATTTATTTCATGAAAAAGGGGAATACTTTATATAATTGATTACTTGTTTATTTATTAAACCTTTACTATAAAATAAAAATAGTAAAAATATCATCTCAATATTTATAAATATATTTTCATGAGATATTTATGAAGGAATGGGAAATAACATTACTTTTTGTCACTTTAGTATATTTGAATATTTGTTTTATAAAATATCACCTTAGTTTTAAACAATGAGTTTCAAAATAGTTATTAATATCTAGTATGTTTATTTGAATTAAATAGTGTATATCTAAACAAAAATAACCCTTTAATACTAGCTTCCCTCTTTTGTTTTATTTCTGTAAATTATAAATATAATATTAAATTGTCATACTTTGATAAATATTGCCTCTACTATTTGATGTTAATTACGTCTTTTTATTTAATATAATTGGACTCGGGAATTCATTAGGGGTTATTGGGACAAACTTAGTTTCGACCTAGTCAGATAAGCATTTATGCATTTGTTTATAAGAAATAACACTGTTGTGACTAGATATTTCTAAAATTGTAGGAGACGGATTCGTTGACATAGGCTTCATCGACCATCCTACGTATTAACTGCTGAGCCAACTTCAGGTGAGATTACATGCTTAGCCTAGCGTGCCTAGTTTCGTTCGTGTCATACTTTGATTTTATTTTCCGTCTCAAAATATATATTTGTGGATTACATTTGTCGAACGTGATTTTATACTTGTCTCAAAACTATATTGTTATGTGTTTCTTCCTGTCAAACTTTGACTTGTAAATATTGTTCTCGAAACTCTCACGGAATAATAGTTCGCTAATAACGTAAAGTGGAACACCGCACGTACCAGATTTTGTTACTAGTTCGGAGGCCCTTTGTTGGCCATTGAGGAGGCCCGTTGTTGGCCATTGAGGAGGCCCGTTGTTGGCCATTGTTACTAAGGAGGCCCTTTGTTGGCCATTGAGGAGGCCCTTTGTTGGTCATTGTTACCAAGGAGGCCCTTTGTTGGCCATTACTGCTTCCGGTACTGTGCTTAATAACTGGATTCTTTGATTCTATATTCGAATGATGATTGGGAAATAGCATTTATGAAGGACTAAATTGAAGTGTTTACATCTTTTGATATTGTCATTCGTGATTTGATTATCACTGTTGCTTTTACCGTTGCAAACTCTGATAAAGTTTTACTTATTCTCTGTCACTTTTACTTTATTTAACTTGTGTCCCAGCAGCTTATATTATCTTTCCTGTTTTACATGCTAAGGTGTAGCTCACTCAGTATTTATTGCTGACTTTGAAAACTGCGGTTCCTGTTGTTTTCTTCCCACCGCAGGTCTAGCTGGAACTTAAGGATTAGAAGGGGCGCGAGACTCACCTAGACTGATAATGTCATATTTAGTTTATAGTTTTGGTTAAGTTGTTTTGTAATAATAAAGCATCTTTTGTATAAAACTCTTGTTTAATTTTTAATAATATAAGTTCTTGTTGTGGAATATATATTGCTTTTGATCTCCGCCACTTCTATTAAGCATCGCCCTCCCGGTCTTGTCCCGAGCCGGATAAGGGGGTTGTTGCAAAAGTTGTTTATTTACTCCTCATTGTGTTTTACAGAACAGTAAAAATTGGTTACGAAATATTAAAATATGTAGCTTCATGCTTCTTCTTGTAGTACAGAGAACAATCGATGACATATATATTTGGTTCCTCTTACTATAAGAGACTAATATTTTTTGTAGGCATATAAATTATTTGGGACGAATTCTACGACGCTAATACGGGAAGGTATGAAACGTTAACTTCGTTTCAAGAAGTTCCAAACAATGAAACTATTTGACTCCTTTTAAAACAAAAATAAAAATGAATTTTGTTACAAATAACAGTTATCGGTGACAATATGTAGCTAGTATATAAAAACATGTATTAGAGACCGTTTAGTTTGGTGATAATTATTAATAATCTACAACGGTTTGAAATGTCTCCATATGTCTTTGTATTTGCAACGTCATATGACTAGAAACGAACAAATAATGTAGCTACTAATATGCATAAGTGACTATTGATTACGTCAATGTCTGTTACTTTTTTGCGACTAACTGTCATAGCGTCAATTCAAAATTCGTTACAAATACCTATTACATGCGACGAAGAAAAACTATCACCAAACTAAACGGTCTCTAATACATAGTAGATTATTAATCATTATCACCAAACTAAACGGTTAGCAACATAGGAGATTAATAATAATCTCCTTTTTTAGGCGACGACATGGGTAACTAAAATTTTTGGTCCTCTATTTGATTTAGCAACCAAAATCTATGTTTTGTGACGATTTTTTTTGTCATAAAAAGCATAATTTGTTGTAGTTATGTATATAGTAACCGTTATGTTTGTAAGACACAAATAATGGTTTGAAAAAGTCACCAGCTTCGGTATGTTTGTGCAATGTCAACAGCATCGTAGGTATGGGACAAACGGCGAGCATCTGGATTCCAAGGAAACTCAATAAAATGTGGGACTTCTACGGTTCTACCATTTGAGAAGCGGGAGACTTTACTAATAAGGTCATACATGAACTATCCAACCACAAGAATCTTGCTTTATTTAATCAAGATTCCATAAAAATATTAAGTAAAATCTGTTTTAAGAATATTAGAAAATTAAAGGCTCTGTTAATGGTCGCAGGTCTCCAATCTCAAGGAATTTCTTTTGATAGCATCGATCAAATCTGTGGGACAGTTGACTTCGTTTAGACAACCAAACTACCCCAGAGATATACATAGATGACAAAGACACTGAATATAAATAATGTATAAAAACAACACGCACAAAATAAAAATTGAGAAAAATGTCAGAATATTAGAAAAATTAGCAAACCCAATTAGAAAACAACAAGCACAAACAACATGCAATACAATTCAATTTCAAAGAACAGGACAGCCTAACAAATTTCAGAAAAATTAGAAAACCCAATTCAATTTCAAAGAACACAAAGCACTATAATTTAGATTTCAAGCAGAAAGTCAGATTGGATTAAACGTAATAGGGAGTATAATCTACATGATTGAATCCAAGTACTCGATCGAAGAGCAGGGGGTGTCGATCAACGAGCTGTTAATGGACCTTCATAAATCAAAGCAGCCACAACAAGAATGCAAGGGATCAATTGCCATAGGTTAATTATTTTACCAGCAACATGATTGATTCCAAACGTCATAATACATAGATACTATTAAACACTCAATCGATGAGAAACAGAGTGAAGTTTGCCTGCTCTACAGTGGAGGGGGAAGGGATCGATTGTCCAACCTGGTAATCGACGTTCCGATAACAAGGCAGCCACAACCGGAACAACAAGGGATCGATTGCACAACCTGCTTATCGTCCTTCAGAGTACAAAGAGAGCCGGGAAGAGGAGAGGTTGTAACTGGTAGAATAATTCCCATTCCCACGTGCTGTAACGTTGATTGAGGGTATTTTCATTAAAACACACTATGTAACGTTGAGAGAATTGTATATATTTAGTTACGGGCGAAAATGTAGAAAACGGGAAAAACACTCGAAAGTGTTGCTCTTCAGCTTTTTATAGTAGTAGAGATAAAGATAGTGAAAATGTTAAGTCACACAAGACTAATTATAGAAGCCTTTTACATTTTGCACAAAATCTTTTATACCGAAACCTCGTTCCTTCTATTTCAATTTCCTTGATGATAGGTGTGAAGTGTGCCTGACACATTCATTACTTGGCTTATCTCATGGAATGTTGAAAACCTAATGCGCGGGTAACCTACTAGTGTATAGTAATGCAGCTGCTAATGTTAACAAATAGAACAGATGGACACCACTAGAATTTTGGAAGGAAGATTACCTGCACCGATTGTGATCAAACATGTTACATTAGAGAAAAATGTTATAAGCTACATTGATTCCCACCTAGTTTCAAGTCAAAGGAAGTCTCAGGCCAATCAAGTTCATGGTTCAGCAGATGTGGTCATCCCCTGATGGTACAAATGATTTTTGTGTTTGTTTTCTTATAACATGTACATCGTCATCCTAACCGTCTTTTGCAATGACATTGTCATGCTTCAGAAACAGACAATAAATCTCTCATAATCGTCATACTGACGACATATTTAAGAAAATTACTTAATCAAAAGTCAACCGTGATCCTCCCTTACAGCACATGAAATGCTTGAGCTGTATCTTAATATAATAGGACGTGACACAAGAATTAGCATATAAACAGCCTACACACAACTTGGAACTTGAAATCCGCAAAATAAGTCATCCTTCTAGTGTAGAGAGTGTTCTACCTTAGAGACAGAAGTTGAAGGGTCGATAATGGAGGGGAAAGACAAAAACACACAGCAGCAGAAGAAGAGAAATGGCTCGTTCATGTCAATTTTCATGCACGCGGACGCTTTCGATTGGTTGCTGATGATTCTTGGCTTCTTGGGCGCTGTCGGCGATGGTGTCTCCGTACCGGCTGTATTCCTTGTCATGAGCAAGGCCACGAACAACATCGGCACTTCAGGTGCCGGTGCTTTCAGTACCGACAAGATAAATAAGGTTATCATTTTTTTCTGGTCTATCTTAAATTCATTACATTTTGCTTGTAGGTAATTTCTTTTTCTATTATTAATCATATAGACAAGTCTTTTCATTGGACGAAAAGTTCACAGAGTCTAAACAGATTAGCTTATATGTTACCTAACCACGTCTGTTCTTTTGCTGCACATTCATTTTTTTATCATCAGCTCAAATACAACATTTTATTATTAATCATCATGACTTCTTATACCTTTTTTGGTATCCTTTTCTTGTTAACAGAATGTAGTGGCGTTTCTTTATGTCGCTGCGGGGCAATGGGTGTCTTGTTTTCTTGGTAAATTTTCATCGTCTTGCTCCTTTCATTTCAAGAAATTTTACATTTTCTCTATACAGCTTTATACTAAGTGCTTGAATAATAATAGAAGGGTATTGTTGGACAAGAACTGGAGAGAGACAAGCTTCGGCGTTGAGAGCCAAATATATGAAAGCGGTACTCAGACAAGATGTTGGTTATTTCGATGTGCATGTTACAACTACAGCGGAAGTAATCACTAGTGTTTCTGGTGACAGTCTCGTCATTCAAGATTTCATCAGTGAGAAAGTTAGTTGTCCATTCATCTTCATCTATTTTATCTTTTTTCTTTTATCATTATCTGAATCCAAACAGCAAACAAAATTGTTTTACCATTTAGGTTGTTTGGTTGGTGGTAAAATATTATCCCGTAAAATGTTTTCTCTTATTTTAATGTTTTGTTGCTGTTTGGTTGGAGGTAAAAAAAAAATCTTGTAAAATATTTTCTCTCAAATGATAGAAAATGATTTATTTATACATTTCAAATCCGTAAGTCATTTTCCGGAGAGTGAAGGACTAACAACAACTCTTACTAACACCTCTAGCACCAATAACCACCACTACCACCTACCTCCGCCACGACCCATCACCGCCACCCACCTTCACCGCCCATTGTTTTTGCAAGTGTTAACCAAACACGAGAAAATAATTGCAGAGAAAATTTTTTCACACAAAATATTTTACACGTATAATATTTTCTCTTGTAAAACATTTTATTGTGAACCAAACAAAACCTTGCAAAATTGTTTTACTCTCACTTTAGAATGTTCGTGCAATTTATCCAATACTTTATGAATCTGATTATAAATTGGCAGTGGTTTAACTTGATTCTCTATGTGTGATTATAGGTACCGGTGTTCTTGATGAATGCAGCAACATTTATTGGTTCATACATAGTGGCATTTGCGTTACTGTGGAGGCTGGCCATAGTTGTGTTTCCATTTGTGATATTCCTAGTCATACCAGGCTTAATGTACGGACGGACCTTAATGATAATAGCTAGAAAGATGAGGGACGAATACGATAAAGCCAATACAATTGCAGAACAAGCCATCTCTTCAATCAGAACCGTCTATTCCTTCGTCGGAGAGAGCAAAGCCATATCGGAGTACTCTTCGGCGCTTGAAGGGACTGTCAAATTGGGACTCAAGCAAGGCTTAGCTAAAGGATTGGCCATCGGAAGCAATGGGATTGTCTTCGCGATTCACTCCTTCATGTCTTTCTATGGAAGCAGATTGGTCATGTACCATGGTGCGACTGGAGGCACTGTTTTCGCCTCGTCGGTCTCTATCACCATCGGCGGATTGTAACTTTTCTGAACCCTCTCTTTCAATAATTTAAATTGTGAATGAGAATGAGTGCCAGTTTTGGAATGCTTCTGTTGTCTGCACACCTGCTTTTCGGCGGCAGCAGCAATTTTATTGCAGTTAGTAAAAATAAAATTTATGCCTTTTCGGACAATTTCTGCTGTACCACATCAGTTTTCAGCAAACAAATGGGAGATATTTTTTCAAAAAGTGCATTTGATTAATTTATCTACAACTGATTCTAACTTTACAATTTTTTAAAATTTTTATATTTATATTTACCGGAATGACACATGTCATATATTTTTGTCATCTTACCCTCTTATAGCAATTTTACAGTTGATTTTACCAAACACAAAATTACTACATCAATATTTCACTGCAACTTCCACGTTATATTTAACAAATAACATTTTATCTAAAAGTCACAGCAGCTTTTCCACAATGTTTTTCGCACATCAGCCTCTAGCACCGCTATTCCCAAATTATCCCTTAGAATACCCAGAATCAATGTTTTTGTTTGTTTATTTGTTTGTTTATGATGATTCAGATCTCTGGGTGGTGTTTTATCCAATCTGAAATACTTCTCGGAAGCATCGGCGGCCGGAGAGAGAATGATGAAGGTGATAAACAGTGTGCCCAAAATCGATTCAGAAAACCTACAAGGCCAAATCCTCGAAACAGTTTCTGGGGAAGTCGAATTCAAGCATATTAAATTCGCGTACCCGTCAAGACCCGAAGCCCTAATCTTTGAGGACTTCAATCTGAGAGTTCCATCGGGGAAGACGGTGGCTCTGGTCGGAGGAAGTGGGTCTGGGAAATCGACGGTGGTGGCATTGTTTCAAAGGTTTTATGACCCAATTGAGGGTCAGGTGCTTCTTGATGGTGTCCCAATTGATAAGCTTCAGCTAAAATGGCTTAGATCACAGATGGGTCTGGTGAGTCAAGAGCCTGCTCTTTTTGCTACAAGCATTAAAGAGAATATACTATTTGGGAAGGAAGATGCAACAATGGAGGAGGTTATTGCTGCTGCTAAAGCATCTAATGCTCATAGCTTCATCTCTCAGTTACCTCAGGGATATGATACCCAGGTTTGCACCCATGGTCAATCTATTATGAATTCAGTTATCAGTAGGTTTCTATCTGCTGATAGTTACAGCAGCAAGCTGGTGTCTACTCTCTACTAGATAATTATAGTTCTGGAAGCTATTCTTATATGGAAATTCTAATATACATTCAGCTTGTATTAATACTTGCAAGTGGGCTTAGCGAACCGAATACTAAAAGGTGGTTGTCTGGAGGAGGTGGTACTCATACATTGGAAGGAAAAATTATTGAATAATGTCTATAGTTTGTCAGTACATTATGCTAATTATATTAGAATAATTATTGAGCGACACGTTTATATAAAGATATAAACTATATATTAGTCATTTAATGTGTCCGGCTCTTGCTCCTCCCCAATCAACAAGTTGATTTCCATATAAAATGCCCGTAGGGACAGGGAATAATTTGATTAAGGTACCCTTGAGTACTTGTTCATAAAAAAAGGCACTCGTGAGTTGTGAGTACTTGATTAATAAAAAAAGAAAGAGTGAGTATGATTTAATTGATATTTGTAATCCCGACTCCTTTTTAAGTTTTTAAGTAATGCAACCATTAATTATTGACTCTTAAAAAAGTTTTGTGCCTGTCCTTCTAAGTCGATTTGTAGGCGTGGAATTAATTTTTGACTCTCTAAAGTCTAATATATCATCCGTCAAAATCAATTATCAGATGACTACGACAACCCACAATGGTGGGTGAGCCCTCTCCTGTAAGATACTTTTGCATGATCTTGTACAACAAATTAAAACACTAATTTTATTACAATAATCGTAAGACATACCGTTTGATCCATCCATGTTGGTAGTCGTCGGATCTCCACGAATTTGTAAGAGATAGAGCACCGGATCTTCCCCTCATACTCCCACTCTTGTTATTTTTCGATAGGGCTAACAATCCCCCAGGTAGTCTTATTTATAAGAGCTACCTAGGATTTTTGGGAATTGAGAGGGGACCGGGCCTAATAATAATAAACAGTCATTGGGCCCTCCTATCAAGGAGCCCAATGACCAATCAGCCCACACTTCCATACCACTAGAGCTGTAAATGACCCAAGACGTTCGCGAACAACTCGTGTTCGGCTCGCCAAAAACTCGTTCGTATTCGGTTCGAAAAAATAACTGAAACACAAGATTTTGTTCGATTAATAGACAAACAAACACAAGCTTTGGCTCGCTTGTTGGTTTTGTTCGTGAGCAATTGTTATTTACATATATGATATGTATTTTTACAAGTACAATGCATTTTTTTCGAAATTTGTAAGTTAATTTACTTTAATTTTTTAGTTTTTTTGTGTTTTATGATAGCTTTAGGGTATATTCGAAAGAGATCATTGCGAAAAAATTATCATAAAACGTAAATATTAAAAGATTGACACATAATTGCATTAATATTTTCTTAACCATTGGCTCGATTGCAGGCTCGTACTCGACTTGAGTTCGAATAAAATTTATTCAAACAAACTCAAACAACTTAAAAATTGTTCGGCTCGAGTTCGTGTTCGTTCTTATTTTAAACAAATCAAACCCAAACAAACGATAATCGGTTCTGCTCGGTTAGTTTACAGCCCTACATACCACACTAAACAATAACACTAAGATGCACCATGACCCAAACATAGGATCACTAACGTATTGGGCTCGTACCAGTGAATTACTTGAACCACTTTCAATCTGTTTTATAAATACTAAAAGACAACTATTGGCAGCCCAAATAATTAGTTTAAACAATTTTCTTACATCTCCCTCCTGTCCCACCTCCAACTCACTAATAATACTCCTAATATTTACAATTCTACCCTATTAATTCAAAAGGTCAAAACACTATTTATCCCCTCTTACTATATTTTATTACCTACGCACCCCTTACACTCAATTTTTACAGAAAAAAAGGCACCTACTTGGTGGGCCAAGTAGGCGAGATCGCAGTCTTCACTCCCCCTCACCCTCGCCTCGTCACCCACTTTAATCAGAGCACTCCACCTCACCCCCACTGTTGGGAGTTGCTAATCAGAGGGTGTGGGTGAGATTGCACCACGATTGTGGATAGTCTAAGCGGAAATGAAGTCACATGGAGGCTAAGACAATAACCTCCTAGTTAACTGCGGCGTTCCATTGATTTGTTGCAAAAAAAAAAGGGTAATTGACACTAAACCTACATGCAAAATGTATTTTGGGACACAAAACCCACTGCACTTTCAATTTCCCACTACAACCCCCTGCAATATACATTCCTGCGAGACATAACCCCCTACAGTTTTAGTTTTCCACTAAACCTCCTGCAACATACATATGTGGGATACTTAACCTCAAATTGATAAAGATTGTCAAACTTTTAACCGAAATTCATCACGTGCTAGTAACGTGATGGTCATTGAAGTTGTTTTTTCTTCATCCATAGAGTTAGCACGTGAATAGCAAGCAATGAATTTCTGTTAGAAATTTGACTTCCGTTTTTAATTTGGGGTTCTGTGTCCCACAAATGTATATTGCTAGGGATTTAGTGGGAAACTGAAACTGCAAGGAATTATGTGTTCAACGGATGTATATTGCAGGAGGTTGTAGTGGAATATTAAAAGTGCAGTGGATTTTGTGTCACAAATTGCATTTTTCATGTAGGTTTAGTGTCCATTACCCAAAAAAAACAAAAAAAAAAAAACAAAAAAAAAACTAGTACTCTACCTCTCATTGCCAATGTCTGCGCCATCTTGATTTGGATATTTTGTCTAGTCAAATTTATTTTCATCTGTGATTTGAAGATGTCTGTGATTTGAAAACAAAAGCACCACCTTCATCATAGTATGTACCTGTTAACAATCATAAACCGCCACTCTAATCCTAATTTGTGTTCTCCTTTGGCTGCTTTATAGATTTTGCATAATGATAGCTTCTTTTGAACAGGTGGGAGAAAGAGGAGTGCATATGTCTGGTGGACAGAAGCAGAGAATCGCGATTGCAAGGGCCATAATAAAGTCACCACGCATACTCCTCTTAGACGAGGCCACAAGTGCTTTGGACTCAGAATCTGAGCGAATAGTTCAAGAAGCTCTTGATCAAGCCGCCGTAGGCCGCACCACCATTGTCATTGCTCACCGCCTATCTACAATCCGTAACGCTGACCTCATCGCTGTCGTTCAAAACGGCCAAGTCATGGAAACTGGATCTCATGGAAAATTAATCCAAGACCAGAATGGGTTGTACACTTCACTGATCCGCCTCCAACGAGCACAAAACCCAGATGAAGATGCTTCATTCCCCATTCCTTCAATGGTGTCATCATCAAATGCCATATCCAAAGTAGATGTAAGCAACACAAGCAGTCGCAGACTCTCAGTTACACCAAACCAAGAGGTGGATGCTGGTAACATCACTCCACCTGAACAAAATTTTCCAGTACCATCTTTCCGCAGACTAATAGCTATGAATTTATCCGAATGGAAGCAAGCAATTAGCGGCTGCACAAGCGCAGCTCTCTTTGGGGCAGTTCAGCCACTTTATGCATTTGCAATGGGGTCGATGATATTTGTATATTTCTTGCCTAATCATAGCGAGATAAAAGAGAAGACAAGAAACTATGCTCTTGTTTTTCTGGGCTTGGCGATTTTCTCCATCTTGGTCAACGTGTGTCAGCATTATAGCTTTTCTTACATGGGAGAGTTCTTGACTAAAAGAATCAGAGAAAGGATGTTTTCAAAGATACTTACGTTTGAAGTCGGGTAGGTGGTTTGACCGGGATGAGAATGCCAGTGGCACTGTTTGCTCTCGCCTTGCCAAAGATGCTAATGTGGTACGTTCATACTTCAACTTTTCATATACATGCACTGGTGTAATCTGTCGCTGCAACAAAATTAACTTGCTCATTACATCGAGATTATTGTGGTGTTTTCGGATAAACTTTAACTTAGTCGTGATATGCAAAATTGTATGCCTGCTGAAAATGCTTCTCTACGCAGTGGATATTGATAGTTCTGAAGCACCTGACTGATATTTTCATGCTTTAACATATTTTCTTACATAAATTATTAAGTAGCAGTGATAACCTAATACTCTTAAGTGGATGTAAAGGGATTCGCATGGCAACCATTTATCCTTTGATGTTCGTGCACAAGAACTTAGCTGTTTGTCACAGACCGCTCGGTAACCAATAACCATATTTCATTATTTTAGGAGTGTCCTAAAAGGCACATATTTACATTTGCATGGTGCTGTTGGGTAACACTTTTTCACGCTTACCGCTTTCTTCACTATTATGAAAAGGTATCAATTATCCACTGCTTCGGTTGACGTCACTGTTATGCCACGGTCTTTGAACCAGTAGATATTGTCATCAACACTGCTATGGCAATGTTCAAGGTTATTCAGTAGAAGCGGTTCTGATCAAGTGACCAGCAGCTATATACAAGTTGATAGACGCTTGTTTTATCCCACGAATCTCATATAATAAATTTTCTTGTAAAATTGTATATTCTTGATCTTGAACAAATATTACAGTTAATATATAGTAGGTGAGAATTAAGTGGCCTCTGTTTTCCAGTATTTTCCATTGTCTTAACTAGTGCAAAGCATGGTACATTATCTCTTGAAACTTAACCTAATCACTTTGTATACCAAAACTAATCACTTGACACTCTTTACTGTATAACCCATCTGCAGGTGAGATCTTTGGTGGGTGATAGAAGTGCACTTATTATCCAAACCGTCTCAGCAGTAGTATTAGCTTTTACCATGGGACTGATTATCGCATGGAGGCTCGCCATTGTCATGATAGCTATCCAACCCCTCATTATAGTTTCTTTCTATTGTAAGAGAGTAATGCTGAAGAACATGTCAAAGAAAGCAATGAAGTCCCAAGACGAAAGCAGCAAGCTCGCTGCTGAAGCTGTTTCCAATCTGAGGACTGTAACAGCCTTCTCTTCCCAAGCAAGGATTCTCCAAATGCTGGAAAAAGCCCAAGAAGGCCCACGGAGAGAAAACATTCGCCAATCGTGGTTTGCAGGTATTGTGCTGGGTATTTCCCAAAGCCTCACATCTTGTACTTGGGCTCTAGACTTCTGGTATGGTGGCAAACTCATAGCACAAGGCTACATTGGAGCTAAAGAAGTCTTTCAGACCTTCATGATTCTAGTGAGTACCGGTCGGGTCATTGCAGATGCTGGAACCATGACAAACGACCTCGCCAAAGGAACTGAATCTATCAAGTCAGTCTTTGCTGTGCTTGATCGCGATACTCTTATAGAGCCTGAGGACTCAGAAGGTAGCAACCCCCAGAAACTAACAGGCCTTGTAGAGCTCCACAACATTGAATTTGCATATCCTGCTAGACCTGATGTGATAATCTTTAACGGCTTCTCCATCAGAATTGAAGCAGGTAAGTCAACGGCATTGGTGGGTCAAAGTGGGTCAGGAAAGTCGACGATTATTGGATTGATCGAGCGATTCTATGACCCACTCAAGGGAGTGGTGAAAGTTGACAGCCAAGATGTGCGATCATACAGTCTCAGGTCACTGAGGAGACACATTGCTCTTGTCAGTCAAGAGCCGGCACTATTTGCTGGTAGCATTCGCGAGAACATCATATATGGATCATCATCAGAAGGCAAGGTTGATGAAGCAGAAATCATTGATGCAGCTAAGGCAGCGAATGCTCATGATTTCATTGCTGGTTTGAAAGATGGGTATGATACATGGTGTGGAGACAGAGGAATACAGTTATCGGGTGGTCAGAAGCAGCGTGTTGCAATTGCTCGGGCTATACTGAAGAACCCAGCAATCCTATTGCTGGACGAAGCCACGAGTGCACTTGATGGCCAATCGGAGAAGATTGTCCAAGACGCGCTTGAGCGTGTGATGGTAGGGAGGACAAGCGTTGTGGTGGCTCACAGGCTGAGTACCATACAGAACTGTGATATGATTGCAGTGCTGGAGAAAGGAAAGGTAGTTGAAAAAGGGACTCATTCCGCTTTGTTAGGCATGGGACCAACTGGAGCGTATTATGGTCTCGTTAGCCTGCAAAGAACGCACGGCGACACGCCCACATAGTAAAATGATGTACAGAATGGTAATAAAGAGTGAGCGAAGTGATTATTTACGGTTAAAAATAATTTTCTTGTAACACCCATTTTCGTACTTAATATTGAACATGTCTACATTTTATTTGAATTCCATAAACATGTTTCTCTGGTTTATTTTCTGTGTACTTGGATTACAGGATACAATCTGTTTGTTAACACCATGAAGTCTCTTGGGCTCAATTGGAGTCAAAGCCCAAAGATCTTAATATTGCAGGTCCATCTATTTTCAACCCAAATGATGTTAAACCTTAAACTTGTAGAAGTATTCTCATGTCACGATATATTTTCCTAATCTATCTAAGTAAGTGGATTACAGCTATGTTTAGCTGTGAACCCTAACCGTTGCATTACACATGACCGTTCGGTGCTTTCCATACCTTACATGCTCCGATGTTTTAAATATAATTTTCGCTTTGCAAAAAAAACGTTACAAGCTCTGTATTTAGTCTCTCTCTGGAACATTCTCATTCAATGAATTGGTTACTAAATTTTTCATCTTCTTTCTCTTTCATTATGTGCTATGTATTACGTTTCTAGAAACCCTAAATTGCTTTCACGATATCAAAGCAACCCCAGTTATGGTCTCTACTAATTTCATGGCTTCTAGACAAACCATTCCTCTTTCTCTCTTGTCCAATATACATAATCTTATGCCTCTTATGCTTGATGACACCAACTATGTTCTCTGGTGCCATCAACAGACTTCGATCCTCAAGACCATGTCCCTATGTGGGTATCTTGATGGCTCTCTACCGCCTGGCACATTCAAGATCAGGCTATACAAACTCTGATCAACGCTACGCTTTTTTCCAAGGCTCTGTCTTTTGTTATTGGTGAGATCGATTCCACATCTGTTTGGTTAACTCTTGATTCCCCTAATGCTTCTTTCTCTCGTTCTCATATTTTCAAACTCAAATCAGATCTCCAAAACTTGAAAAAGAAATCTGATTCAATTGATTTATACATGAAAAAACTCAAAACTCTCCCTGACAAACTCTGGGCTTCTTCTGTAAATATTGATGATGAGGATATGTTACTTTATGCTCTTAATAGTCGTCCAATTGAATATAATTCCTTTCGCTTTTCTCTTCGTCCTCACACTTCGCCGATAAGTTTTACTGGTTTGCATGTTCTCTTAAAGGCTAAAGAACAAATGATTTAGTCTCAACAATTCTCTTATGTTTACTACTGTTTTTTATTCACAGCATACCAATTTTTCAAACACTAGTGGTCGTTCTGGTTATTTTAATCGTGGTGGTTATGTATCTTGTAATTTTAATGCTCGTTCTAGTTAGAGAGATGGTCGATTTGACCACAACACGGGGGTGCGATCTAGACTCCGCGGTGGTTATGGTCAAAACCGTAACCTTGGTGGCGGCCGCAATCCATCTTACAACAACTTCTTTCATTCTGGAAACAACAACCCTTCAAGTTTTTGAGGAAACTTCAACAAAAATGGTAAATCTCCAATCAACTGTTAGGTATGTGGAAATGACAACAATTATGCGCTAGATTGCTAGCACATAATGGACTTTGCCTACCAAGGAAGAACTCCACCCGAACAACTCTCTGCCTTAATTGCAAACACTCAATCTCGGATGCAATATTCTAATTATTGGTTGACTGATACTGGAGCTTCTTCACACATGGCTGGCAAATTCAAGAATCTTTCTCTATCTGATCTATATCATGGACCGTAACATGTCATCATTGGTAATGGTTCCTCTCTCCCAATACAAAATTCTCGTACAGCTCATCTCTTAACTTCTAATTGTCTGATACTTTACATGTATATCTACCATCTTGTTATCTGTTCACGAACAATAAGCAGGACATCATGTTAGATTTATATGTGATGCCAAATCATTTTTTATTTAGGATTTTGCAATGGGCAAAATTTTACACAAGGGTTTGAGTAAAAATGGACTCTATCCCATTCAGTCTCAGTATATCTCCCTCCAGTCTTCTCATCAATCCTTCTTGGGTTAACAAGTCAAGTCCCCTATCTGGCATGCTCGCCTAGGACATCCTACAAGTGAAATTTTATCTAAATGGATTAAATGTTCTGTTTCTTCTGTCTCTAATTTATGTGAGTTATGTCTTGCTGGTAAAATTACTAGATTGCCATATGAACAATCTTCTACTGTTATTAATAGATCTCTGCAACTTATTCATTCTAATGTATGGGCTATGCTCCATCAAAATCTTATCCTGGATTTTTCATACTATGTGTTGTTTAATGATGGTTACTCTAATTTTACTTGGCTATTCCCTTTGCATAACAAATCAGAAGTTGCTATCGGTTTTCCTAAAATAAAATATTTTGTTGAGAAATTGTGAAATTGTTCTATTTTTGTGTTCAGATCAGATGGAGTAGGAGAAAACACATATTTCGTTTCTAAAACTTTCCTAAGTAAGCATGTTATAATACATCAAAATTATTTTCCTCATACTCCTCGGCAAAATGGAGTTTCTGAAAGAAAATATCATCACATTGTTAAAACTGCGATAACTTTATAGCATAATGCTTCTTTGCCTGACTATTTTTGGTATCATGTTGTGTCAACTGCTACATATTTGCTTAATCAAATGCCTAGTTCTAATAATTAAAATCAATCTCCATTTCAACTTTTATTTCACAAGAAACTTGACTACGACAAATTAAGAGTGTTTGGTTGTCCCTGTTATCCTTGCCTCACTTCTTATGTTAAATCTAAATTGTCTCATAGAACAAAACGACGAACTTTTTTGGGCTATGTTGATAACTTCACTGGATATCTGTGTACAAGAAAATCCTCAAGAGATATCCAAGTATACACTTCAAGTAGAGAATAAGAACACGGAGAGTTGTAAGGTGTGTGTAGGGAGAGAGTAAGCACTAGTAACTGTTTGTGAGAGAGAGAGACAGTAAGCTATGGTACTGGACCAATATGTCTTGTGTCGCAACAGAGAGCTAACGATCCTATATATACTGGGTAAGTGACCGTTGAGGGGTTAATGCACCATAAATGGCGGCTTAAAGATAGACCCCCAACGGCACGTTCGACCGTGTATATAGGAACCGTTACTTATCTGCCCGCAAGTACCGGAGACCTTTATCAGATCAGCCGAATTGATGGGACACGTAAGCCTAGGATCTCTCAGTCAGTTACCAGAGGTCGCGCGCAAGCTTGGTAGTCGCATGCGCGCGACGGATCTTACCCTAGCCTCCAAACCACTAAGTCCCTACAAGTCCTGTGTTATACTGCGCGGGGGCCCTGTCTCGTAGCCCCCACGGGGATCAGCACGCCTGTTGATCCAGTGTGGATGGAGCACAACTAGGTGTGCTGGATGGATTTCACGCTCCCAAGAAGGCCTCTCCAGCGAAGACGAAACATGTTTCACTCAAGAAGAAATCGCTCCCAGAACCAGTCTCAGACTTTGTCGCCTGGGAGAAAGAAGGTTTGGCCCAAAAATATCCTTGCATATTTAAAGCTTCATGGAATGTGTTTTACCCCCTTCCGTCTTCTTTCCTTAGATGATGACGATAGCCCCCTCAAGGGAAAGACCATCATGACTGAGGAGGAGGCCGTTGAAGAATCCCGACATATGGCAGAGGAAAGGTCTCTGCAAGAGAAGTTATCGGAGGCAGAGTGCATTGAGCTTGCCAAGAGGCAAAGTATCTTCGAGATTGCTAATCAAGGAAGCACTGAGACGCGAAGACCGCACACACGCTCCGGGCGTTCGCGCCCCTCTCGTGCTACCTCAAAAACTGTGGATGAGCTACACCAGGCGCAGCTAGCACTTCATGAGCTCGTCGACGATGAAGATGAAGAAGGTACAATATTAAGTTGTCTTTATGAAACTATGACATTGTAACTGGTGCTTTATACCATGGCGTGCCCATTTGTGACATTCGTAAATGGGTAAGGGATCAATGTGGGGAATCTTCAGGTAAACCACTGCTCTAGCCGCGTGTGATACCCTTCTCTTTTGTACGCTCGGTGCATAATCTTCTTAATCCCAAGCAGGTCATGCTAGGTTGAAGAGTTTTGACGATAACTTGCGACATGACAATTGTGCGGGTACCCCATATAAGTGGGGGAGAACCGCTCATAACATTAGTAGAGGTCTTGTCATTCTGTTCCAGCTTATCCTTTATTTGAATTTTTTTTCTTTTTCTCCCTGAGGGTGCGATAATGGCATATTATTTTTTGCAGAACCTGGCCCTTGCCCCCTTGGTACACCGTCGAGCTCACAGTGCTAAAGTGATTTATGAGTCTGCTGGTGACGTGTCTGGTGCAGGTTCTCCAGTTCAAATCTTGATGGAGGAGGCCCCAACGGTTGAGGGTTATCCGAACGCGGGGCTCGTTAGTGAGCAAGAAGGGGCACTACTAGTGCAGGAAGATCTTACCGCTTCTCCTGCCGAAGCGATACCTATTTCTTCAGAAGAAGCTAATATCGATCAAGAGGCAAGTCTTGATCCTGAAATGCTATCCGAGAGGAATAACAAACAAGTCGCATGCGACACTGTGTCTACTGAGCGCGTCGTTCCCGCTGAGCTCGATCCTTCCGTTACTCAAAGTGTTGAGGATGTCGAGCATGCCAATCTGAGTTCATCCCCTACACCAAATATGGCAAGAAGCGAAGATCCTGCGGGAGGCTTTGATCAAGATTCTCTCTTCTCTGAGAATCCCTTTGAAGTGTGGGGCTCACAGGCTGCAAGCCCCATTGTGTCTGCGAGGAATTTTATAATTCCTGAGCCATACATTGCGCGCGAGGTTAGAGCGGATCAAAAGTTAGTCTAGGAAATTCGAGTCGTCTTGTGGGTGGCCGTATCTGTTGCCCCTCTTCAACAGATTGTCGAAGGGACTGGTAAGCTCATTCTCCTCCTTTTTCTTAATGCTCGAACTCCTAGGCTCGCATTTCTCTGATTGTTTTGTCCTGCCTCTATACGCAGATATTGACCATGCCTGTTTAGAATGGCTAATGAAGGTGCGAGTAACTTTTCCTGCTGCGTTTGCTCGAGTGCTAGAGCTGGCACCAAAAGACAGAGGGAATATTTTCAGAGAAATGGCTGCTCTCTTGGAGAGATTATATAAAACCACCCCTGAAAGCACCACAGCTGCTATTGCCCAATA
Source organism: Linanthus parryae (assembly GCA_023055425.1). Taxonomy (NCBI): domain Eukaryota; kingdom Viridiplantae; phylum Streptophyta; class Magnoliopsida; order Ericales; family Polemoniaceae; genus Linanthus; species Linanthus parryae. The sequence goes on from JALGPY010000012.1 coordinate 8,694,928, forward strand.
TCTTCTTGCGCTCGTACGGAGACTTCAAGAGACTGCAGCGGGTCGACTGGATTTGGAATTTCTCGTGCAGAGACTAACAAAAGCTCGCAATTCTGGAAGTCTTGGAGCTGAATATGCTTCTTTAAGAGAGGAGACGGTAGCCCTTAACGCGCGCAGAGAAGCGTATGAGCAGATGGCCCGGTAGTATGAAGCTTCCTTGAAGCGTCATGAAGAGATGAAAGCTAGCATTGCACAGCTCGCAGCAAATTCGCTCAAGTTATCCGCGAGGGACTCCCTCTTGACAGACTTCTTCAAGGAATGAAGCAGCAGTCCTGTTGATCCGTCATTCTAGATCCTCCTATAAATTTGGTGTTCTTTCTTTGTAGCCCTGATGCCTAGATGTTTTGACTCTGTGATAATTGCTTGTGGCGCGCGTATGTTTCCGCGCGGTTTTATGGAACGCTCCCTTTTGCATGCAATGTCTTGGTTTACATAACTATTAGGTCTCTTGTTCCTTGCCTTCTGCAGGTAAATAAGGCCCTTGCCATTTCCCTGGTAAGAAGTTTATCCAAATATAGTAAACTTTACGTTATTAGCGTAATCCCTCGTACGACTACTATCCTGTGAGATAGGCTTACACATCATTTTGCAAGTGCTGCTAGCTTATGAGATAGGCTTATACTTTTATTTGATATTTTACCATTATCAGGGGAAAATAAGCTGGCGCGTGTACGTCACCGTCTGCCGTACTTGGAAAAGGTCTCAATATTCAATGTCTTAATGATGGTTCAAATTCGTAGAAGCCATCATGACTGTATGAATCGTCGTGCCAGCGTGGCGTCCTGATAAAGCGTGACAGTCCCATAGTAGACTATCCCTTCATTATTACCTAGGGCTACTATACCGCCGTATACTTTAGTAATTCCATTGATTCTTGCCCGGTTTTCGAGGTGTTACTGGCAACGGAAGAGTCCTCCTTGGGCCCTCTATAATCCCCTCTTCCTTGCTATTTTGTTCTTCATTACTACTACCCCTCTGGGCTTTTGCCATTGAAAAGATGTCTTTTCCCCGCGTTCTCCGCTGCGTTCCTCTGTCCTTCCATCCACCTGAGTTCCAATTCCATGGACCCATAGAGCTATGTTGTGCTATAGAAATGTCTCCCAAGGGTTCGTCATCCAGGACCTCTGATTTGTCCAGCCCTTATGAAAATCATCAGTGCACGCTTTTCTGCCAGAAAGAAGGCGTCTTTTCCTTTATCATGTTCGCAGGTACCACCCCTGGTGGGTTTCCAGCAAATATTGCGCCCTCACTGACTCTTGAAGTGAAATTATTGGGGTGTTGCCTCGGTGGCTCTCCGTTGGAGAACTATTTTCCACCAAAACTCGGATGTGAGGGCGGCGAACGGGATTCATTCCCAAAGCTATTTCCCTCGTCTATTCCTTGAATTTCATCTGGCATCTCGCCATGGTAGCGGCGAGGGTTCTGTTTTGGTCGAGGACGTCGACGATGACGAAGAGAATTCCATAGTTAGGCCCCTAATTTAGGGTTTTTAGCTTAGGAATATGTTTCTTTGCACTCTGTTTGAGAATTTTATTTTCTGCTTCTATCTAGACAGATAAATTTGCTTTCACGTCGGGTTCACCAAAATGCGTACAAGGAAATCCTTAAGAGATATCCAAGTGTACACCTCAAGTAGAGAATAAGAACACAGAGAGTTGTAAGGTGTGTGTAGGGAGAGAATAAGCACTAGTAACTGTTTGTGAGAGAGAGACAGTAAGCTATGATACTGGACCAATATGTCTTTTGTCGCAACAGAGAGCTAACGATCCTATATATAGTGGGAAAGTGACCGTTGAGGGGTTAATTCACCATAAATGGCGGCCTAAAGATAGACCCCCAACGGCACGTTCGACCGTGTATATAGGAACTGTTACGTATCTGCCCGCAAGTATCGGAGACCGTTATGAGATCAGCGGAATTGATGGGACATGTTAGCCTATGATCTCTTAGTCAGTTACCAGAGGTCGCGCGCAAGCTTGGTTGGCGCATGCGCGCGACGGACCTTATCCTAGCCTCCAAACCACCAAGTCCTTACAGTCCCGTGTTATAGTGCGCGGGGGCCCTGTCTCGTAGCCCCCAAAGTGATCAGCAGGGGTGGTGATCCTATGTGGATGGATCACAGCTAGGTGTGCCGGATGGCTGCCACGTGGCGATGGTCCGCCTGTCTGGAAAGCAGTATCTACAATATCTAACAAGTTTTTTTTATTAGCAAGGATGTCATAGTTTATTAATATAACTTTCCTTTCTCTAAAATTGTATATTCTGCTTCTGATCACTCTCCTGTTACTGCATCTACTGACTTTGATTACTCTGCTCCAGGTACAAGTGTCCCTTCCCCACTTCGTCCCTCCCTGCTCAACCATTGTCCACCTAAGACACTGATACTGCAGCTGAGGACACTCATGGTGTGTTGCAGTCTACTGGAATGTTACATGATCATGCTATTAATGATACTACACCCTATGTTGTCATGACTCCCTCCAGTTCAGGCAGGGTAACCACCAGTCCAATGATATCAACTACTCAACAACCAATTCCTTCTCATCCTATGAGAACCATAAGCAAATCTGAAATTTCTAAAAGCATCTTCCTTTAACAAGTTTTGTGCATACTCACTTAAACAATACACAGTCTAGACTTCATGCTACATCTACTTCTATTGTCCATGAACCTTCTTCATAAAGAGGTTGCTAAACATTCACATTGGCCGAATGCCATGGCTGATGAATACTACAGCCTCTAAAGGCAACGAACTTGGATTTTAGTACCTTGTCCACCTGAATCCAATGTGATTGGAAATAAATGGGTTTTTTTCGAAAAAAATACAGTCCTAAGGGCACAGCCTCTCGTTTTAAAGCTCGTTTAGTGGCTAAGGGGTTTCATCAAACCCTTGACTTGGATTATACTAAAATATTCAGTCATGTTGCCAAACATGTGACTCTTAGGTGTATACTTGCCTTAGTAGCTACCTTTTCTTGGACATTATAGTAGTTAGACATTAAAAATGCCTTCTTGCATGGAGTTTTAAGAGAATCTGTTTTTATGCAGTAGCTTCAAGGGTTTGTTAATCCCAAATTTCTAGATCATATATGTTTACTTAAAAAATCCATTTATGGCCTTAAACAGGCACCTCGCACTTGGTTAGAAAGACTTACAACTTATATATTATGTTTAGGCTTTACTTCCTCTTATACATATTCCTCTTTATTTATTCGTCACTCAAATTTTAAGATTACAGTACTACTTCTTTATGTAGACGTCATAATTTTAATTGGAGATGACAATAGTTTCATGTCTCAACTAGGGACCGAAATTCATGATGAACTTGAAATGACCAATCTTGGTCCACTCACATACTTTCTAGGCTTACAGATTGCTGATCTAATGATGCTATTTTTTCATAAAAAAAAATATGTCATTGACATCTTATAACCTTTAACATGGCCAAATGCAAGCCTTGCAGCACTCCTCTAGGTATTGGAGTGAAATGTCATCTTCTTAGCAGCAAACTGTTACCAAATCCTACTATTTTTCGTCAACTGATGGGAGCATTACAATACTTAATTTTTAGTCGTCCAAATATTGCTTACTATGTTAACCATATTTGTCAATTTATGCATGAACCTACTGAGAATCAATTAGGTGGTGCCAAAAAAATGCGTTACCTTCAAGGAACTAAACAAAATGGTGTATTGTATAGAAAATGACATCTTCCAATTCATGTCTTTACAAATGCAGATTGGGTCGGTGATCTGTCAAATCGTCGCAGTACTACCGGCCTAGTAGTCTTCTTGGGCCCAGACCCAATTCACTGGGCCTCTAAGAAACAAGAAACTATGGCTCGAACTTCTACCGAGGCGGAGTATCGTTCGCTAGCAACTGCAGTAACATGCATCTCTTTGTTCAAAACTTTGTCTATTGACTTACATCTTCAAATTCCTCATTCTCCTACAATTTGGACTAACAATCTTTCTACCTTGTCTCTTTCATCCAACCCTCTTTTTCTGCACGTACAAGACATATTGAAGTGGATTGTCACTACGTGCGTGAAAAGGTTTTAAATCGTGAACTCATTGTTAATTTTATTTCTGGTGCACATCAAGTTGCAAATGTTTTTAATTAAGCCTTATTACCAGCTCAACTCATGGTTCGGTCACACCCACCATGCCTTTACAGGAGAATGTTAAACCATGAAGTCTCTTGCGCTCAATCGGAGCCAAGTCTGAAGACCTTAAAGATTGCAGGCCCATTTATTTTCAGCCCAAATGATGTAAACCCTAAAGCTGCAGAAGTGTTTGTAGGGTTTTTAAAGGACGAATTTCGCTCTTCTTGGTAGGCCTAGGGCCAGAAATGGAAGCATCTGCATCGATGGGCAAACAAACATCCATCTTTTGAAGCAAAGAAACAGGTTCCACGACTATTATACTGGTCCAAAAGACGCACCCCGACACCGGGGCAAAAGACTACCTAAGGGGACATCAAAGACGGTGCCTGTTGATCTATCGATATAAAAGGTGAGATCCCGTTGGACACTTTCTTCTTTGATTTTTGAATTTATACAAGGTCTTCGGTTGATGCACGATACGCAGCGGAAATACAATTGAAATTTCCTAATCAACGCCCTTCATGAATCGCATGTTAAGGTCTCATAACGTGATAAAAGAAGTAACGTGTACCTTGTAGGTTTGTGTGATTACAATGTAGAATACCGTCCTCGTATCTAAAGGTATCCACACCTTGGAATTGAGAACAGGGATCGTCTTCACGCCTTGTGTCATCGCGCCACATCATGATGAATCAAGTCGCCTTGCTTTGGTAAGCACATACTCAGTTGATCTTGATCATGTCGAGTGTTAAGCAAGAGAAAGGAAAATGCAATATTTATCGTTGAGGGTTTTTCTTGTCAATTTTAATTTTTTGATCATATCAATTGATCTACTTATTTGGATGAGCGATCCAAAATAGAAGATCCAACTATTTTATTATTATCTTGTTACGTTTTGCATGCATCAACCATACATCCAAATAAATAACAAGACAATAAATAATAAATAAAATGTGGTATGGATGTGGCCTTAAAACTAAGATATTCCCAAGCCAATGAGAATATCTATAAGCCCTAAAGCAGTAAGCTCCATTCCATGTGCCTTCGTCTTTAGTCCATGCGTCCTAGCTTGTGGGTCTTCATCGTCTTGTCGTTTCTTTAGTTTTTGATCTTCTTCTCCATGCCTTGCCTATATTATATCTATCTAATTCTAGCTAGCATCTATAAAATAAACAAAGTAACCTCACAGGAGAGGAGAAGACGACACACAGGCCGTAAAATAATTATATTAGTTACATCAAAACAAAACAAAACACAAAATTAAACATCCACAGCTAAGGCCACATCCCAGCACCATGCGATAAAACACATAAACAATCAAAGTCCAATTTTGTCACGCTTGGTCAATTTTTAGTTAAATTGGGACACTAGGGTAAAAACGTTCAAAACGGTCGCGCCAGTCCAACTGGCCGAACCTGTTTGACCTGTTGGACCAGCCCAAACCGGTCGGACCAAGCAGCCTGGTCGAACCGGCTGCTGGCCGAACCGGTTGGCCGGTCGACATGGGTCCGCGCGCCAAGGTGAAGGGGATGGGCAGCCTGGCCGAACCCCACAGGGCTAATATATAAAATTTCCAGCCCTTCTTTGTGGTCAGATCCCCAATTGTGGGACAAAAACATCTATTTCTTCCCCAATTGTGCCCAAACCCTTGTTTTACGTCTCCCAATGAAATCATACATAATATGTATACGAAATTCACTAAATTTTACACGATATGGAAAACTAACTTATGTCCAATTGAATCATATTCAAATCGTATCATTATATGAATTCCGATTTTAAGAAAAGAAAAATAATAATAGTACGATGTAAAATTGATAAAGCAGGTAACACATAAATCACATTATGCGCTATAACATGTGGCTCAGATACCACTATAGGGTTTTGATGCAAGATACGCAGAGGTAATACAATTAAAATTTCCTGATCAAAGCCCTCAATAAATCGCATGTTAAGCTCTCATAACAAGATAAAGGAAGTAACGTGTACTGTCTGTGTGATCACAAGCGAAGAATAGTGTCCTCGTCTCTACAGGTATCGAAACCTTGGGATTGAGAACTAGGATCTTCTCCATGCCTTGTGCTAGCAACGTAGTAGAAGGAATCAAGCGATCAGGCAAAATGGAGAAAGAGGTCGAACAGAGGGTTGTGCCCCTCTGATGTCGCAAAGAAGAGGGTACTGAGCCTCTCTTGGTGCTCTCTCCTTGCTCTGTTAATTCACTCAATGACCACTCTTGTGAAATAATAGACCTATGACTCCCCTTTTAGAGTGAAAAACAACTTATTGACTACAAACTTGCCCCAATGCTAATCATGTCCATACACATATTACTCCTTTTGCAACTTAGTCCAACTAACTTTGCATGTGGTGGCGTTTTGATCATTGATCCATTTAATTGTTAAGTAGTCCTACGAATAACATCGATATCCAATTTAATCCTTTTGGTGTGTGACCCTTCATGTTTATATTAAGTGGGCAGTGACACTTACAAACATTGAGCGGTATCTAGAAACACATCAATGCTACCCAACTATACAAATAGTCAATGATCGGAAAAACCTTTTGCCTAATGTTACCATGTTGTGTATGTCCCTTTGTCACTATATCCGGATTGGACATGTGATATAAATGTCACACTCGTATATCCATTCCATAGTTTCCCGATCCTGGGAATAGGCTTATTTGAACAGATAACAACAATATCACATACTGTTTTTATCTAAGTCTGGCTAGACATTCCATAAGCTCTACCCCTCGAGTGACCCGTGGATATTTTCTCCCATTCTATGGGAGGGACAAATTCTATCTACATCACTACCATCTCTCAGCTTGCTTCATATCATGTCCGATTACCGCTTTTATAATTACCCAGTTACGATGGAGCGTCTGACGGGATCAAAACAGGATAATTCACAACTAGGGTATCTAGTGACTTCAAGTCTAAGGACTACAACACTATTGTCACTACGAGAAGCACTTGTGACATTCACATAATTCATATGTAACCTTCTCGTGGTGGGTAAATCCAGTATGCCATTACTCTTAATGCATACCCATGTGTTAGACTTGATATCTCTGTATCAATCTACCCACATACTAGTCTCCATGCTTAGTGGTTGTCTAATTAATCAAAATACTTGACTAGGGATAATTTAGATAATAAAACAATTGTAATCTAAGGAGTTCATTATAATAAATATCTCCATAAATAATAAATTAATATTCTATCCAAACACAATGTTCATACTAAAATAAGATTACCTCTGGGCATCTACTGCAACAGTCTCTCACTTGCATTAGAGCCAATCTGGTGCATCTTGTATGCATATAGATTTAGTGTGGCCCCCATGCTTTCGCTGAACAAGAGGCTTTGTAAGTAGATCTGAAAAATTATCATCAGTTGGAATCTTGCATATCTTCACATCTCCTATATCAAGGATCTCTCAAATAAGATGGAATCTTCTGAGTATGTGTTTGAATTTCTGGTGTGACCTGGCTTCCTTGGCTTGTGCGATCTCCCCTGTGTTGGCAGAGTACAACGCAATGAGATCTACTTTGATAGAAACCACACCCAGTTGATTGATGATATTCTTGATCCAAACAGCTTCCTTTGTTGCACCACATGCAGCAATGTACTCAGCTTCAGTTGTAGAATCAGCCCAGCTCACAGCTCCTCTATTTAGGCAAAACACATAACCCGACTGCAGTTTGTAATCATCCTTACCGATTTCCAAGCTCGCGTCACTATGACCTATTACACTGAGTTCAACTCATCTTCATATATCAATAATGCATCCTTAGTTCTTCTCAAGTACTTAAGGATATTCTAGACAGAAATTCATTGACTCTCACCCGGATTAGACTGGTATCTTCTTGTGATACTCAAGGCGTATGACACATCTGGTCTAGTACATAACATGGCGTACATGATGGATCCAATAGCCGACAGATATGGGATATTACTCATACGTTCCTTCTCAATTTGATTTGAAGGACAGTTAGCCTTCGTAAGGGTGACTCCATACGACATGGGAAAGAATCCTTTCTTCGACTCTTTCATGTTGAGCCGTTTCAACAACTTGTCTATATATTTGACATAGGACGAGCAGCTTCCTTGATATATCTCTATGGATATTGATACCAAGTATATAAGCCGCATCCCCTAAGTTCTTCATTGGGAAGAAATTCCCTAGCCAATCTTTAACATATTGCAAGGTAGGGACATCGTTTCCAATGAGTAGTGTATTATCCACATACAAGACCAGAAATACTACATAGCTCTCACTAACATTCTTGTAGACATAGAGTTTATCTTCATTTTTGATAAAGCCAAACTCTTTGACTGCATCAACGAAACGTAGATTCCAACTCCTAGAAGCTTACTTCAATTCATAAATGGATTGTTGCAACTTACACACTTTGTTGGCCTGCTCTGGAACCTCAAAACCCTCTGGTTGCGTCATGTACACATCATCACGAGGTTTCCATATAGAAACGTGGTTTTAACATCCATCTACCAAATCACATAGTCGTGATAAGCTGCAATAGCATGCAAGATATGAATGGATTTGGTCATTGCAACTGGGGAAAAGGTTTCATCATAGTTAATACCATGAATCTGTCTTAATCCTTTTGCCACCAATCGATCCTTATAGGCAATCACATTGCCATCCATGTGGTTTTCTTCTTGAAAACCCACTTTCACCCTGTGGGCTGAGCCCCTTCTGGTGGTTCCTCCAAAGTCCATACCTTTTGGTATACATGGATTCAATCTCGGATCTCTAGCCTTCAAGTCATTTTTGAGATTTTAGCCCCTTTACGACATCTCCATAGGATGTAACTGATTTGGATTATGTGCATGACTGATTTGGATGGAACACGGTTAAGGGTAAAAACTGCAGTTAATAGAGCATGGCCTCAAAATGATATGGGAAGATTAGTCTGAAACATCATAGAACGAACCATGTCCAATAGTGTTCAATTCATCATCTCATACACACCATTCCGTTGTGGTATTCAAGGTCGAGTGAGTTGGGAAAAGATCCCACAATCTCTAAGATAGTCGTCAAATCCTTTACTTAAGTGTTCTCCTCTACGATCCAATCGTCGATCCTTAATACTCTTGCCAAGTTGCTTCTCTACTTCATTCTTGAATTCTTTGAACTTTTCAAAGGATTCAGATTCGTTCTTCATAAGATGTAGAAATCCATACCTACTGAAGTCATCAGTAATGTAATGAAATAAAGATAACCACCTATGGCATACGTGGCAAATGGTCCACACACATCGGTATGTATGAGTGCCAACAGCTCACTACTCCTATCACATTTCTTCTTGAAAGGGGACTTAGTCATTTTTTTCAACAAGCAAGCTACACATGTCTCATATGATTCATAATCAAATGAGTCTAGGAATCTATCATTATGGAGTCTAGAGGTACAATTCTCGTTTATATGGCCTAAACGACAATGCCATAGATAAGTAGGATTTAAATCGTTAGTTTTAATCCTCTTGGTATTTATGTTATAGAAGGAATTATCTAGATCAAGGATAAATAATTCATTATACAAAAGAGCATTAAAATAATGTATATTATCAAAATAAATGGATAAACACTTGTCTTTTATTATGACAATAAAAACTTTTCTTGTCCAAACAAGAAATAGAAATAATGTTCCTACTCATAGCATGCACATAATAATAATTGTCTAATTCTAAAATAATTCCAGAAGGTAAAGATTACTCATAAACGCATATGGGTAATGCAGCAAATCTTCCTCCATTCCCTACGCGCAAGCCTATATCCCCTTTATTCAGTCGCCTGCTTCTCTTTAGATCCTGCACATTTTAAAAAATGTGAGATCCACATCCAGTATCCAATACCCAAGATGAAGAGATAGACAGATTGACATCTATAACAAAAATACATGGTGCTGGGGGAATCACTATTATATGACTTTTATCTTCCAAATATTTTGGACAGTTCCTCTTCATGTGGTCAGTCTGATTACAATAGTGACACGCTCCCTTAGACACGCCACCAGCAGGCTTTATGGAAACTTCCATGGGTTTGCAACTACCTTGCTCTTCCCTTTGGAGGTCGAAGCAACTCGCTTTCTCTTCCCGTTATTGACCATCATTATGGCCTTTCCTTTACCTTTATTAATGTTCTGTTCAGTGGTCCTCAACAAATAGAGCAATTGTGCCAGAGTTTTGTTCATCTCAATCATATTGTAGTTCATGATAAACTGGCTATAACTTTCCGACAAATATTACATGATGAGATCAGTAGCCAACTCTTGGCTAAATGGGAAGCCTAACCTCTCGAGACTCTCTAATTATCCTATCATACGGAGTACATGAGGTCCAACTAGGTTCCCCTCTGGCAGACTACACTTGAACAGTGCTTTAGATACTTCATACAGCTCATCCTTGCTTTCTCTTAAAAGAGATGTCTCAAATGTATGATCAAATCATACGCCTCCGTGTTCTCATTCTGCTTCTGAAGCTCAAAGTTCATGGTGCAAAGCATAAGGCAAGTCACATCAGTAGAATCATCAACGATCTTCTAATGTTCCTTCCTTGCAGCAAGAGTAGCATCATCATCTGGTGCCTCTGGAACAGGTTTCTCTAGAATGTACAGCTTCTTTTCTCGCAATAGAATAATTCTAAAGTTTTTGTACCATTCTAGAAAATTGATTTCAGACAGTTTTTCCTTCTCAAGGACAGAACGCAACGATGGAGTCGATGTTTGTTGTTGATTGTTTGCCATTGGAATTCTACAAAATGAGAACTATGCATTTTAGTATTTGTGAACAATTAACTACATTTGACAATAACTAGAATATTAAATATAGCTCCCACTATTTTTCTCGGATTAATATCCCTCACCATTAATGCGGAGAATATCATATATTTTCTAGTGGGCCAAGATCCATATTTCACCTCCTCTTGAGCTTGCTTTGGAAAGTCATCCAAAAGTTAGTTATTAAGGTAGGAACACTTTCTAATTGCATACTATGCAACTCTTGGTTCAATTGGGAAAATAAATCTGATTCATTATCTATCTCATAGATAATCCCAATTGCCTTGCCTCTAAGCTTTCAATGCTATTGAAGTAGCTTAGTTGTGTTTAACCTCTTACAACAACAATCGCACATTACTTGCTTGTGTCGTTGCGCCACATCATGATGAGTCAAGTCACCTTCCTTTGGCAAGCACGTACCCAATTGATCTTGATCATGACGCGTGTTAAGAAAGAGAAGGCAAAACGCATAATTTATCGTTGAGGGTTTTCCTTGTCAATTTTAATTTGTTGATCATATCAACTGATCTACTTATTTGGATTGGGCAATCCCAAATAAAAGATCCAACGGTTTAATTATTATATTTTCAAATTTTGCATGCATCAACCATACATCAAAATATATAACTAGACAATAAATAATAAATTAAAGGTGGTATCGATGTGGCCCTAAAATAACGATATTCCCAAGCCAATGAGAATATCTATATGCCCTAAAGCAGCTCATCACTATGTGCCTTCGTCTTTAGTCTTGTGGGTATTTTTCGTCTTGTGGTTTCTTTACTCTTTGATCTTCTTCTACATGTCTTGACTATATTCTATCTATCTAATTCTACATAGCATATACAAACTAAATAGAGGATCCTCACAGGCATGGGAGAAGACGACACGGAGGTCGTCAAATAAGTATATTAATTACATCAAAACCGAAACCAAAACAAACCACAAAATTAAACATCCACAACTAAGGCCACATACAACCACCATGCGATAAAACAAATAAACAGTTAAAATCCAATTTTATCGCAATGGGTCAATATTTAGTTAAATTGGGAGACTGGGGTCAAAACGGTCGCACCATTCCATCTAGCCACACCTGTTTGGACCTGCCGGACCAGCCAAAACCGGTCGGACCGACAGCCTGGTCGAAGCGGTTGCTGGCCAAACCGGTTGCTGGACGAACCGGTTGGACAGTCAGCACTGGTCCGCGCGCCAAGGAGATGGGGATGAGCAGTCTTGCCGAACCCCAGTGGGCTAAAATCCAAAATTGTTTGCCCTTCCTTGTGGGCAGATACCCAATTGTGGGAAAAAAAAACATTTTTTTCTTCCCCAATTGTTCTCAAACCCTAGTTTTACATCTCAAATCAACTCATACATCATATGTATACGAAATTCACTAATTTTACATGTTATTTAAAATTATATTATATCCAATTGAATCATATTAAAATCATGTCATTACACGAATTTTGTTTTACGCAAACAAATAATAGTACGGTGTAACACATAAATCACGGTATGCGCTATGACATGTGGCTCTTATACCACTGTAGGGTTTGGATGCAGGATATGCATCGGAAATACAATTAAAATTTCATGATAAAATCCCTCCATGAGTCGCATGCTAAGCTCTCATAAGCTGTTAAAGAAAGTAACGTGTACCTTGGAGGTTTGTTTGATCACAACGAAAAATAGCGTCCTTGTATCTACAGATATCAACACCTTAGGATTGAGAACTGGGATCTTCTCCATGCCTTGTTCTAGAAACGTAGAAGAAAGAATCAAGCGATCACACAAAACGGAGCAAGAGGTCAAAGGGGGTCGTGCCCCTCTGATGTCGTCGGGTAGGGGTGTTGAGCCTCTCTTGGTGCACTCTCCTTGCTCTGTTAATTCACTCAATGACAACTCTTGTGAAATAATAGAGCTATGACTCTCCTTTTATAGTGAATAAATCCTTATTGACTACAAATTTTCCGCAATACTAATCTTATCCATACAATTATTAGTCCACCTTGCAACTTAGTCCAACCAACTTTGCATGTGGATGCGTTTTGATCCTTGATCCATATAATTGTTAATTAGTCCCACTAGTTAACATATGTATCTAGTTTAATCCTTTTGGTGTGGGACCATGCAGGTTTCTATTAAGTTGGTAGTAACAATTACAAACAATGAGCGGTGTCTAGTAACACATCAATGCAACCCAAGTAATAGAGATAGTCAGGAATCTAAAAAACCTTGTGCCCAATGTTACCGTGTTGTGTATGTCCCTTTTTCACTATATCTGGATTGGAAATGAGATATAAATTTCACGCTCGTATATCCAATTCATAGTTTCTCGATCCTGAGAATAGGCTTATCAGAACAGATAACAACAATATCACATATTGTTTTATTAAAGTCTGGCCAGACATTCCATAAAATCTACCCCTCGAGTGGCCCGTGGATATTTCCCCCATTATGTGGGAGGGAAAAATCATGTCTACATCACTATATTCTCTCAGCTTGCTTCATATCATGTCCGATTATCGCTTTTATAATTACCCAGTTACGGTGCAACGTTTGACGGGATTAATAAATGATAATTCACAACTAGAGTATGTACTGACTACAAATCTAAGGAATAAAACACCATTGTCACTACGATAAGAACTTGTGACATTCACATAATTCATATGTTGCCTTCTCGTTGTGGGTCAATCTAGTATGTCATTACTCTTAATGCATACCCATGTGTTAGACATGATATCTCCATATAAATCTACTCACATACTAGTCTCCATGCAATATTGATTGTCCTAATAATCAATATACTTGGGTAGGGATATTTAAGATAAACAACAATTGTAATCTAAGGAATTCATTATATTAAATATCTCCATAAATAATAAATTAATATTCTAGCCAAACACAATGTTCATACTAAAATAAGATTACCTCTAAGGCATCTACTCCAACATTGTTCCCATCTCGTCATATATTTTCCTAACTATCTTATTGTATTACATCTGTGTTTAGCTGTGAATCCTAACCGTTGGATTATAATGATCGTTCGGTGCTATCCATACGTTACATGCTATGTATTTAGTCTCTCTTTGTAACATTCTCATTGAATAAATTGATTGTAATTTTTCATCTTCTTTATCTTTCATTATGTGATATTTATTTCGTTTCCAGAATCTCAAAAATTTCTTTCATTGTTCACCCACATAGGTCATTAATTTTAGAGGTGAAATGACCCTAAGGAAACTTTTTTTTGATATTCCTATGGAAATTTCCGAGTGGTGAGCTCCTGTGGGAACAATGACCTATGGAAATGTCCCCAGGGCGTGGAACAGTTTGTAGTCGGTGGGGCAGATTTCTGAGGTGCAAGATTCGAGTAATGGTAGCCACAATGTAGGAAAGTTCCATATCAGCGTCTCTGGGAATTGATGTTCCACTTTAAGTGATTAGAAGGTTAATTCTTCGGAATAGTCTCATTTGTTATTATTGGTCTCATTATTATTACTTCTAAAATCTAATTTACAAATAGTGGTAATCATTTTTTCTGGAGAGACAAGTTCTGAATTTCAATATGTGAAAGTAGCGAGTTCAATTAAACATAAATGACAAGTACAAGTTATGAGTTTAGTAAGTGTAACTAATGCGCTCAAAAAATATAATATTCGAAGAGAAATTCAAAGCAAGTAGAAACATTATAATCATACATGCATTTTAAGGTGCATGTGTTGAGCCTACGAACTCATTTACAAGTTCAAATGGTGGTTCAGATGTTACTGACATAGTCTTCGTCTATAAACTCGATGTGTGTAAATAAAATAAGGATAAAATTTAATTAATAATTAATTGCTTAACATGGAAGTGTGTCTTATAAGATATGCATGCCAAGCCGCTTGATCCATGTAAATTTTTCTGTAGTGCTTATGTACGTGACCTATTTAGAGTTTACCGGCGACCTTTAATTAAGTCATAGGACATATTTATTTATCCAAAATAACTAAACTTGTTATATTTACTTAACCACATTATTAATTAATGATCATAATATATATTAATTTCTAATAGTAATATTAATTTACTAACTTATTGATCTTTGAGTAAACCTGAAATGTTTAGGTTTAATTTGAGTATTTATAGTCAAGGGTAGTTAGAATAGTAGTTCTACACCTTCCTCCCATAAAGTATTCAAATTCTCAAACATTAGTTCTTGCAAGTTTCACAAAATACAATTACAACCCTCATTTCAAGAATAATTTATATATATATATATACATACATACATATACATATACATATATATACATATATACACACACACACACACATATATATATATTTAAAATTCCGCTTTCGTCCAAAATAACGGGAGTGGTTCCCGAGACATAAAACAAGCACGATTATGCACAAATATAGGGACGGTAGTTTCACGCTGGGATTTATTAAGAACGTCGAACTCTCGCGCATCCGTCATGTAAGTGTCATAAACTAGAACTACGACCCCATTTCATGAAACAATAAACTGTAAATATTTCTAACGTTCTATTTCCGACTAATTTAGCGTGGATGAATCTCGAACATCCGCGAGAATGGATATGCAAGAATATGTGGAATGAGAGGCAAGGAAAGAAAATTATACCTTTCGATGAAAAATGTGGCGGTCTAGTGCGGTCTGTTTTGGCCTCGTGATTTTTTGTGGATGGTCTTGAAGGAGTCTCTATAGTTTCATGGGATGAATTCCACCAATCGTGCCTCAAGTGGTGGTGGTTGTTGGTGGTGTTGGTGACTGAGGTGGCTACTTAACGTTGTCAGAAAATTTAACTATATCTTGGTTGTTATGGAGTTTTCTAGCGAGTGAGGGAAGTTGTTCTGTTGGAGATGACAATGATAATGATGATGGTGATGAGGTGGGTGGTTATGGCATCTGGTTTGTATTGCTAAGTCGTTTGTCGTGGTGGTGTATGTGGGGGTTTTTATAGGAGGAAGAAGAATGAGATAAAATAGTAAAAGACAAAAATGTAATTTTTACCTAGGCATGATCCAAATTTTACGGAAGTGACTTACCAGTAGTTTGTGTAAAATATTCTACAAACACTTGGTAAATAATCGGGTGTAATGGTTATGTTATTATTGTAGGCGTGACATTATAAAGTCGCCACGTAATAACATGTTCTCTTCCAATTTTTTATTATAAAAATAGTATCATAAAGTATTAAAACAAAGATACTAGTTTATACTCCTTAGTATTATGAAACATATATATTTGCTCCTATAACTAAATTTCGGATTATTTCAAAGGGGTCACACGACAAGGGTGACTGGCGAGGAGAGAGAATCTCCTTGAGTGATCAAGGATAAGCTTAGAGAGATCTTCACCCAGTGATCTTGGAATCTTGACATCGTAGAAGACTCGTAATTCTAGTTCGACTTTGAAATTTTCATCTAGCCTCAAAGACGCGAGTGTTGTAGTCAACTTCCGAGAGCCACTTAGCTTCGGCTCTTTGGGCCCATAAGGTTTCTTCTTGCATTAAGAGATTTTCGAGCCGGATTCTTGATGTTCTTTCTATATGGGGTGGTGATATGAGGTCCCAACAACTAGAACTTGGATATTATTCTCTAACTCTTTTTCCGATGGAGCCAAAACGAGGGTCGAGAAATCCAATACCTTCCGTACTCCAACGACCAAGACTACTACTTTTTTTATGACGTGGAAACTTACAACCACAACCCTTTGGATGCCCAGTGGGTAAAACCCCCGCTCTAGTGCTATAGCCTACAAGACTAAGGATACAAGATGGACGGGTTGAACCTGACTAACTTGTGCCCAGTCCTGTTAAAATAGGGGTTGGGCACATGTTTTAGTAATTTGGACGGGCTTGGGCCGAAATTCTTTTCCAATTGTAATTAGGTTTGGGCTTGGACATAAGTATTAAACGATGTGTTAGGGCCGAAATGCCAGATTTTACAAGCACTACCTATAAATATTAAATTTAAAGATAATTACAAAGCATATTTTACACGATTCTGCTACTTTTCGTTTGATTATTAGCTATGTTTTAATGAAATTTTTGTTGATGACCTAGTTGATTATGTCCCACCAAATATATTATTCTCATATATTTTGAAACATTCATTGATACTCTTAAATTGACAATTTTTTTATTCAATCTAGCAGTATTTACTCACTAGTTTCTCAAATAGTAAAGTTTGAAATGTATACTTACAATAGTTCCTTTTACATTTAAGTTACTAATTTAACTTTAAGAATTCAATTTAAATTGAACCAAAATTGATAACTAAATTCATTCATCAAGTACAGTGGGGTAGCCCGCGATTTCAACCTGAATCTGAATTGATTTATATGAATTTTGGCTCGCACAGGCTCACGATGCTCTTAACTCGGGCTGGGCTGGGCTTGGGAATCCTCGACAGAACTTGTGCTTTGGCTTGGGCAAGGGGGTCCACCCGTCTAGTCCACCTGATTTACAGACCTACTGAAAACCACACTAGAGAGATAAATAAACCTGAGAAAACCTGGGCTGACAGGCTCGGAGTTGAGGGAGGTCAATAGACAGCATTTGAGTTGCCCCAATGTTTGAACTCAAGACCTCATGGAAAATGCCCAAAGTTAAAGCTTAATAAGAATGGTAACCCGGCCAATTCAACTACACCCCCCCCCCCCCGGTGAAGCCTACTATTTTTCATTTTTTATTTTGACGACGTGGGAAACCACAGCTGCTATCCTTCATGTGCTCACTGGGTAAACCTCCGCTCTAGTGCAATAGCCTGCAAACCAAACCAGAGAGGTAAACCAACCTGAAAAAAATCTGGCTGGCAGGCTAGCAGAGGAGAAGGCCAATAGGTAGCCTTTGATTTACCCCAAGTTACGAACTATAAACCTCAAGTCAAACATCCCAAAGCCCTAAGAATGCAAGCCTGGCCAACTCGTACTCCTTCAGTGAGAAGTAATTTCTCTCTTGTGGATATCAGTACCCCTCCGTAGAGAGTCTGGATCCTCTGCATCGTTCGTTGTATCCTTCTATGTTCCTAAATCTGATTGGCCCACATCATCATTATTAAGTCAATTTAATTATTTAATAAAATCAATCAAAACAATCTAAATGAATTACAAAAAAAGATAATACAATCCTACTTGGTAACAATAATCTAAAAATAATACAAATTACTACTACAAATTTTGAGAAATACTAATAGTAGTTACTAACAGCAATTATTTTTTCTTAAAAAAAACAGCCATTGTTATTTTTTCTCACAATACTAATGGAAATTACTAATTTCAATTGTTACTGAAAAATATCACAATTATTTTACAAAATTTTCATATCCCACGCCCCTTTAGTCTTGACACGGTAACAACGAATTGTAGGAACTTGCATGATTGTTTTGATTATTTCTCTTGAATTTTGGTGACATGGTTTCTGAAAAAGAAAAAGGTACACCTATACTGTAAATCAACTAACTCGATGATTAGCACAATCTCACGGAATTAAGTGATTCACGATTTGTGAAGGAGCCATACATTTTCCTCTTTTGTGGAGAAGCGTTATCTTGTGCTCTCACCAGTCTTACTAATGACGGGTTGCCGCCAGGCTTAGCGGTGTCACGAGGAGGACCGGTAATTTCTCATCTCCTTTTCGAGGACAAAAGTATTCTTTTTACAAAGGCAAATGCAGAAGAGGTTACTACATTGCGGAATCTGTTACAACTTTATGAAAAAGCCACAGGTCAGAATGTGAACCTTCAAAAATTATCGGTTGTCTTTTCTGCGAATATGAGTCGATTTTGTCAAGATGAATTGAGCTCTTTGATGGGGGCAAAACGCGAGGCGTTACATTACCGATACCTTGGGCTTCCTGAGCATTTAGGGAAGAAGAGGAATTCAGATTTTCAAGGGGTGGTCAAACGAGTGGAGAGCAAACTCAAAAGCTGGAAGGAGAAATATTTATCTTTTGCGAGGAACAAAGTCCTTATAAATCAATTATCCAGTATATACCAAGTTACTCGATGAGTTGTTTTCTTCTTCCTAGCGGGGTATGCCTAAAGATTGATTCTCTTATCGCGAATTTTTGGTGGGGGACAAAAGTAGATAAACGCCCTATGTCTTTTTGGATGTCGATGGAGAGACTTCAACTCCCACGTTCTCATGGTGGATTACACTTAAGGGATGTGACGAATTTTAACCTTGCTCTTCTTGCGAAACAAGTTTGGAGATTCCTCTACCCCCAAATTCATTGGTTGCGAGAGTTTCTCGAGACAAGTAATTCTCCAATACCAATCTCTTAAGTGCAACACCATCAAAGGGCTGTTCATTTGCATGGAAGGGCATTTTAGCGGGAAAGAAAGCTATTCTAAAAGGGGTTCGATGGAGGGTTGGGAAAATCTAAAAGTGTGTGGCGACCCATGGTTACAAAATCAATGGACCTTTTTGCCAATTACTCCGGCTAGTCCCAATAGTCATCTTCTGGTGTCCCAACTCATAGACGATGAGAATAGATGTTGAAGCATGGATTTCCTTAAAGCTAATCTATGGGATGAGGATATTGAGGAGGTTCTTAGAATTGGAATCATGGATAACCCTGAGGTCGGCCAACTAATTTGGCATTATGAACCCGACGAAAAATACTTGGTTCGCTCCGGATATAAGCTTCTCGAAACTTTAGAATCTAGCTTTGGGAGTTCTTCAAATACTCAAATCTCGAATTGGTGGAAATTGTTGTGATCTCAGAAATTTCAAAGCGTATTATCTATCCCATTTGGCGTGCCGTCAATCGTTGTTTACCCACAAGGGTGAACCTGCGTAATAGGATAATAGATATCCCAGTTTTATGTCTGGTGTGTAGCGAAGAAGACGAGACAGAAGCGCATGTGTTTGGAAGATGTCCGACTGCGATTTCGGTCTGGAACTCTATGATGTTGTTTGCTCTGCCTTCGCCTCAGATATTTTCTTTTGGAAGCGGGTTCCCTCAAGCGTTTGAGTCTCTCGATAAGAGACAAGAGAGAAGTTTTGTTATGGTTTGTGGGCAATTTGGAACAATCGAAACCAAATTTCTTTCAACCAGAAGAGGAAAGAAGTTGTGGAAATAGTAAGCAGGTGAACGACTTAATTGCTGAAAATCATGTCGTGACGAAAAATGCTAGTACAGTGGGGTTGGCTCCACCCCCATGCCACTCGACGAAACGCTGGTCCAAGCCTCCTCCTGGATGGTGCAAGGTTAATTTTGATGTTGCATGGAGTAATGAACGACGACTAGCGGGGGCTGGTGTGGTGGTTTGGAATGAGCACGGTGCCTTCATCGCCGGAAAAGGGACAAAGCTTGTCCTCGGAGGTTCGGCGGCGGAAGCAGAAGCCTTAGTCGAAGCGGCGAAAGCCGTCATTGAGTTGAATCTCAATCGTGTTATTATCGAGACGGACTAAAAGGGAATAGCTGACCTCTGGACTCGACTAAGGAAGAAGAAGCTGTGGAGGAGCACAGATCACAGGGAGGAGGAAGACGTCGGAATATCTGAAGGTGGGTGGAAAGTCAAACAGGCGATGCATCTTCTGCATTCATACCACCATTCTCACTATTCACTGGCTTTTTTCCGAGAGAAAAAAACATGCCAGCTCATACGGTGAGACAACATGTGACTTCACTCAATAACAATGTAGATTTGTTTTTTGTTCTGCCACATTGGTCTACGAAGTAATATCTTTGTTTCTTCTGAACTAAATTTTTATATAATTCGTTTACATTGTTATGGTTGAATTTTTTTAATTAGTTGGACTAAAAAATTATTAATTAACTATATAACGATAACGTGGAATTACATTTATGATTTATAGAAGCTACACAAAAATGATACATTGTATGGATACATTGTATGGAGACACTCCGTAGAACCACAAAATTTCCCGAAGGTTACAAAATTGGATCCCACCCAATCCAATCCAGTGATTGTTCTCGATATTCAGCTCGTAAAAGGAAAATCAATAATTTAGGATGGTTTTGTTTCCCGAACGAACAAGTTAGATGAGAGAGGAGTCTCACGTGGACGAGAGATTAGGCTGATCTTTTTATCCTCGTTTTAACCTAGTCATCTACCCGCAGTCATTGGCTTCTCTAATCTCAGTCGGTGCATTCTTCTCCGAGTCAACCGATCTCTCTCTCTCTCGGTCCAAGCACGATGACAACCAACTATTATCTTCGCTCTTCTTCCAGGGCATCATCGTAAGTTTTATATAACTTTCCCTCTTCCTTCAAACACATCATTTCTCTTTCGAATGTAGATCCAACTGATGATCGATGATTGTTTGGTAATCTAGCATGATGATGTTTTGTGTGATTTTGTCTTTGCATGTGTGTTTGGGCTTGTTTACGCAATGTCATGACTTCATCTTGGTAGGGTTTGATCCATTTTTATGTATGTTGAACCATTTGGAACATGGGAAATCGACCTCCAAAGGGTGATACATTTGAATGAAAAATTAACGACCCGAAATGCCAGAGAAAAGTGTCATCTGACTCAGGCTCTCCCTAGCATATTTGAAAAAATCAATAATTTAAATTCGATCATGTGTACTTTTTTAAAAATTGGATGATGAGAATGTAGCTGCTGCCCTACTTTCTTAAGGGTTTGAAATCTACAAACTTGGGCTTAAGCTTTCTAAACCACTTGGACTAGTCACTTGTTAATGTATTATTACATGTGTTTGACACGTGTTCATGTAGTACATGTGTTTGATCACATGTTATTAGACAGTAGACACAGCGGCGGAGCTAGACTGCTGCACGGTGGGGACACGTGATGCACCCTAATTCCAAAAAATAGCACTACCACTCCTGTTTTTAACAAAAATATTTAATATTGTCCCATGTAAAATTGTAAAAATGCCCTCCCATAATATAAAATGTAAGATTGTGCCCCACCCCTTGATAATTATTGGCTCCGCCTCTGATTATGCTCACAAGATACTAGAACGATAAATTGTTTCCACTCTCCTTCTGCAATGCTATTGATACTTTTTACCATCAGTTTGCCTAAAACACACGGCTCATATCTTGATTTCTCCTTTGGTTTTCTGTTTCTTGTTTCTCTCTTCTGGCATTTCCGCAATCCCAGAAATATAGGCACTTTTTAAATTGTGTGAGGCCAATTATGAGGCCGGAAATATTTTGTATTATACTTAACATAATACAAAATGGGAAAACTGTTATGGTGTTATATATTGTCTAATTACTACGTTCTTTGTATCTTGGCCGCCACTTGTATTTCCCCGGCGTTACATTTTTATATATCCTGTTCTGAACCTTTCTAGACCCTGGTGTGCCCCTAGATAACTCATGTGTCGTATCAGCAATATAAGTTACAATTGCTGAATACGAGTAATATATATTTTGTTTCACATTTTCCTCATTTCTTACAGTTTTTTTTTTTTTTTTTTGATAAATTCCTCATTTCTTACAGTAGTAGTTTCTTACTGTTGTAATATGTAATCATAGAAATGTTTCCCTGTTAATTGGTCTCCTCAGGTTTTTCTAACCCCCGGATATAACTCCTATCAGATATTTTGGTTGTTGCCTCTACCTCAATTTTAAGGTTTCTACAAACATAGACTATTCTTTGATTTAGGAATAAAGCTTATACCCTGTTAAATCAGAAGTTCCGAAAATGTTCACCCATGGATAACTTAGATGTACCCTATAATACCTGAAGAAAGCGTAGGGCCATGGAGGTAGCAGAAAATGATTTCTGGCCACGCATGAATACGTTTTAGGAATTTTGGTTTTTATCAATTGTTTTCTGGTCAAGATGAATTACTTATATGTACCCTCTATAATACCTAAAGCAGGCATAGGGATAAAGAGGTAGGCATGAATATTCCACACCATGCATGGATACTATCTATGAACTTTGTTTTTAATTGTTGTTTTTTGCGATGGTGAAGCTTTGGGCAACGTCAGATTCCTGGAGGAGGAAGTGGCGGAGGCGGTGGTAGTACTACTGCTGGCAACGGAGGAGTGGGACAGAAACTAACAACCAGTGATGCCTTAAC
Source organism: Linanthus parryae (assembly GCA_023055425.1). NCBI lineage: Eukaryota > Viridiplantae > Streptophyta > Magnoliopsida > Ericales > Polemoniaceae > Linanthus > Linanthus parryae. Next base: position 8,717,929 of record JALGPY010000012.1, read on the forward strand.
CTATCTCAAGGAAGTCAAGGACATGTTTCAAGATCAAAGAGAGAAGTATGATATGTTCCTTGATGTTATGAAAGATTTTAAGGCCCAAAGGTACGCTCTCTTGCTTGTTAATCTTGCAGCAAATGTGTCATCATTTCATTGAGATAATGTATGGGCCTGTTATTTTCAGGATTGACACTACTGGCGTCATTAAAAGGGTAAAAGAACTATTCAGAGGGCACAACAATCTAATCTTTGGGTTTAACACCTTCTTGCCTAAGGGTAATGAAATCACTGTCATTGAAGAGGAAGAGGCCCCACCAAAGAGGACTGTTCACTTTGAAGAAGCTATAAGCTTTGTGAACAAGATAAAGGTGCTTTTGTGCGGAAGTTTTTCCTGTTGAGCTACTGATTTAAAAATGTGGAATTAACTTCATTTTTTTTATCATCTTGTACAGAAACGTTTTCATGATGATGACCATGTATACAAGTCATTTCTAGATATTCTGAACATGTACAGAAAGGAACACAAAGGAATTACTGAGGTTTACCTTGAGGTAAGCACGTCTTGTAGTTCTCAACGTAAGTTTTCTCTGCAATTATTTTCTCGTATTTACTTGACACTTGGAAAAGCATTGGGCCGTGACAGCTGTGGCAGTGATGGGTGGCGGTGATGGGTCGTGGTGGAGGTAGGGGTAGTGGTGGTTAATGGTGGTGGAGCTGTTAGTATGAATTGTTGTTGTGATCCTTCACTCTCCAGAAAATGGCTTATGAATTTGAAATGGGTAAATCATTTTACATCATTTGAGGGAAAACATTTTACACGAAACTATTTCACCTCCAACCAAACATCACCAAAACAAAGAAAAACATTTTACAGGAAACTATTTTACCACCAACCAAATGGAGCCATAGATTCAGCATATATTTCTTGTTTTCGTTTGTTATTTGTATCTTATATCTCACTTCTCATTGCTCTTAAGAACTGAACCATTTTAGGCCCTAGTGTGCATATGGATTACCCTAATAATGTCTTATTTAACTCGTTAACAATGTTGCCGATGTGAACCCTAAATTGGCCATTTTCTCAGATATAACTAACCCCCTAACCAATAAATTTTGTTTGACCTGCACCTTGATTCCGATGTTTCTACAAACAAAGGCTATGCTCATCAACTGGTAATTCATTTTTGTAGGTTGCTGCACTTTTTGAAGGTCACCCTGATTTGCTCGATGAGTTCAACAGATTCTTACCAGTTGCAACAATCAAATCAGAGCAGGCACCGGTTGAGAAGTTGAATGACGCCTTCAGTGAGCTTCTTATTCTGAGTCGTCTCTAGGTGTTCTCCATGCCAGTACTGGCCCGTGGTCTTTTAATAACCCTCTGGGACTTCAATAACTTTCGACATTTGTTATTAAGGATTGTTAACAGCTCTCTTATATATCTATGGATCTTTTTTCAGTAGTCAAGGCGTGATCTTTAAGATTATTCTTGACATTACAATTGCGTTACTATAAATTGGATTTGAATCCTCTCTATAACCAGGTTATCTCCAGCTTTGTTGTATCTTAAACCTCTACTCTTGAATCGTTATCCAATAGCTATAAAAATTATTGCAGGAGGATCACACAGCTCGCCACAACAAATTATGTCTTGCCTAACCACAAGATAGCAAACAAGTTGCTTAAACTAGAAGAGCAACTCGTGCCGATGTCACTTCCGATTGGGGAGTGTAAATACAAACAAGTACGCAGATGAGATGGGCTTGATTGGTAAAGGATACTTTAATATTAACTCAGTGCTTTGGTTGTGTTTCAATACACAATCAAATGAAGCAATTGCAAGATACTATTGCTTACAAGTGGTAGTAGTATTTGTCAATTACGTATTACCCACTTTCAATATGTAGTAATGATCCAACTCCCTCTTCCATTTTCAAAACCTACATATTACCACCTCCAATTGTCGATTCCAAACAATTTAGAACTGGGAAACTTTTCTGTCAAATTTTTTAACTCCGTTAAGGGTATCATTGTCAATTCATATTAAAAGTACATTCAAATCATAACTTCATATAGATATTAAAAAAGAGCAAAAGAAAAAAGAAGAAAAGAAGAAAATAATGAGAAAAAACTGACTGTTCAAAAAAAGGAGCAGATCTCAGAAGATGAAGGCTCCCTCATTTTCTCAATCTCCCATGTCTCATCTCTTTCGCTGCTATCGCTCTTCTTCCTCTCACCTTTTAATATCTCCTCTCTCTCAATCAGTAAGAAGAGAGAATAATTTTAATTTGAGAAAGAGTAGGGTTCTAGTTGGACTGTAACAGATGGGGAACTCCATTAAGAGTGAGTCCAGCAGTGGGGCTTGGACTCCCTCTTGCGCCTGATTAGCATCTACAATAGCATGGTGGTGGGTAAGCGCTCGTGCTTAATTTTCATGGAAAGGGGGAGGGGAGACCGTGGTTTGGTGAGTGAGGTGTTTTTTCAAATAAAATTCTGTATTTTATTTTTGGAAGAAATCAAAAACTAATTAAGTTTCTCAAAAAAAATACTTACTAAGTTGGTATTTTTTTTCAATAGATTAAGTTGGTAATTTTAGGAAATAGTGTTGTATGTAATTTTTCCTCCACAACACCATGAAAAGTTGGTCGGAAAATTGCATCGTTTTGCTACCTAAATCACCGGGTTTAAGTGACATAGTGAATAGTTTATCAAAAAATTGTATCGTTTTGCTACCGAAATCATCAGGTCAAAGTAACCTAGTGAATGGTTATAAAAGTCAAACAGATGTCATAGAGAAGAAACAGAGGTAGTATAAAAGTAAAAAAAAATGTATTAATTTATAATATTAAATAATATAGTATTTCGTAAATAATAATAGGTTTTTTTTAGAGGAGTAAATAATAATGGTTATTTTTAATTGCTAATATGTGATGGGTGATAATTCAAAATAAAAATATATTTAAAAATTTCATTAAAATATAGTAACAGGAGTAGGAGAGGTCATCTACTATTGTAGAAAAAATAGCAAATTTGTAAATATTAAGGTCAATGAGTTTATAATATTAAATAATACAGAAAAAATGGCAAATTTGTAAATATTTAGGTAAATATCAAGGTCAGTCTAAAGGCCAAAGCTTTGCCCAGACCCAAGCAGATCGCATTCAACTTTGTCTCTCTTAATCTTCCCTCTCTATGTTTCTCTATCTCTCTCAATCTATGCCTCTATGCCTCTCCCTTTCTCTCTCTCTCCATCTCTCATTCTACTCTCATATTCTATGGTGGAGTGGCTGTTAGGGTTTCTGTTGTGTTCTGATGTGGGTCCGAGTGATTAGCGAATGGGGTATCGACTGGGTGGGTTCGAATAATTGGTTAACAAAAGTAACATCGGGTGCTCGCAAGTCCAGTAATGGGGTTCTTGATAGAATCAATCATTAATGAATCGTCAACTAAAGTCTCGGCAAAGGGAGGGAAAATGGAATCGGCTAAAAGGAAGGTCGATGTGATGAATTTCGAAGGTTGATGTGGTGGAGGAAATTGATATCCCTACGCATTTGTTGTTGGAGTACTCTACGGACAAGGATGATATGCAAACTAAGAAGAGTGCTTTGAAATCTCTTGATACAATTTTAGAGGCGGCTGCGGTGCAGTCCTGCCATCAACAACGAGTCTTTTGAGATGGAACATGTGGGGGTTGGGGAACCCATGTACGTTCCTACCGCTTCGCGATCTCATGAAGCAAAAATCCCCTGACATGGTCTTCTTAATGGATACCAAATTGACACGTTTGGAGATGGAAGAAATATAGCTCGTTTAGGATTCTACAATGGTTTTGCAGTTGGTTCCAGAGGTAGAAGCGGCGGCTTGGCTTTATTGTGGAAGGATAATATGCAAGTAAAGGTAAATAACAGTTCTTTCTTCTTCATCAATGTTTTGGTAAAGAGAGAAAGCCATGATCAATGTTGGAATCTCACGGGTTTATATGGAGACCGTAACATAACCGAACGTTCCAGATCATGGGAGTTGATTCATAGATTATCACCCCAACCAGACATTTCATGGTGTGTCGTAGATGAATTTAATATTATTTCCTCATACGCTCAGAAAGATGGAGGAGTAGGGGTTAATTTCAGTCAACTTGAACAGTTCAAGGATGTTCTCAATAAAGTAGGTCTCATTTTCCTAGGATTTCAAGGTAAGTCTTTCACTTGGAGTAATAATCAAAGTAATGAAGGTAATATCCGGGAATGACTTGATCGAGTTGTTTCAAATATTCCGTGGATGGAACTTTTTCAAGGTGCTAGGGTCACACACTTATGGTGGCCAAATTCAGACCATCTTCCGATTATGTTGGAATGGAAGAAGCCAGATACATTATGGAAAAGAAAGAGACGTTCTAGTATGAACTAATGTGGGAAAGTCACACGAATTTAAGTCAACTGAGAATTATAATTGGGTTGAACAGGACAATATTTTGGTCAAGCTTCATAAGTTGTTGTACACACAAATTTATGTAATTGGAAATAAATGCGAGAAATTCGGTGTCAAATAAATATATTTTATTGATGAAATATAGTGGAGTACAATCTATCTTATGTAATTCTCTAAATAGAAATTACTATCCCCTGATTCTTCTCCTTGAACGTCGAACGAGGGCTACGCAGCTTGATCTCGGATCGAATGGGTAGGCGTCTTTCAATTTTGGTGAAGAACACGTTGAATGTCCTGAAGAATGTGAAGAACTTACTTGAAGATCTTTGAATGTCTCGAAGAACGCGGGTAGGATCTTCGAAGGTCTCGAAGATCGTTGATGAAGATCTTCGTAGTTCGCGAAGAACGTGGGTAGGATCTTCAAAGGGCTCGAAGATCGTTGATGAAGATCTTTGAAGCTCGCGAAGAACGTGGGTAGGATCTTGGAAGGTCTCGAAGATCGTTGATGATCTTGCGGATGGATGAACTCTTCAGGGCTTTAGCAGCTTGATCTTCAGAGCTCTCTCCTTGCAAGATGTAATTGTGTCTGTTCCACGCCTAGGGATGGCCCCTTTATATAGGCATGGACCGACTTGTTGGCCAAGGTAGAAAATAAATAATATTTATTATTTATTTATTTATTTATTTATTTATTTTCATCAATTTGACAAGTGGCGCAACACTATTGGCCGAGCTTGCTAGTCTTGATAGCCGCATCATTTTGACAAGTGGCGCAGCACTATTGGCCGGGCTTGATGACTTGTAGCCATGTCATGTAGTGACGTGGCGTCGACATAAGCAGTCCTTGCTTGTAAATAAGATTTTGTCTCATTTACAATTTAGTCCTCTTTTAATTATTGCTCAAGGGTAGCAATTTGGCAGTGCTATTTTATCCCACCATTTAATTAGACTATAATAAACACGTGGCACCATTTAATTGGCCGCAAATTTTGTATGTCTACAAATGCCCCTTCGAGACTTGTTTACTGACTCTTGGGCTTGTTGATGGACGAGTCTCGATAGATATTTGACACTTTTTTTTTACGTGTGGACCCAAAACGTTAGCCTCGAAAGGTAAATTTTGAACTTAAAACACCTCATCAATTTTGTTGATGAAAATTTTAAGTTCCCCATAAAATTAAATGTTTAGTTTTTTTTTTTTATTAATCAGTGGTGCAACCAACTGAAACAATCCTCCTTTCCTTTTGATCATCTCATGGCCATCATGAAGTTTAGTGGACTAGTCTAACCATTAGTGAGGCCCATCCCATTCTGTTGATCAAATCCACCCACATAGACTCTTCAAATGATGAAACAAAACCACTGGAGCGAAATTCCCTGAGTCACCTTGTAGTGGCGGTGGAGAATTTCAATTTTAGGAAACAATTCCTTTTAACACAAACAGGAGAATCTTCTTGCCCAGTACCAGTCCGTTTCTTCTCTTTAGCCCCCTTTGAGTGGGCAAGGTAATTAAGGAAAAATGTCATTTGACTCTATTACCCCTCCCCTCTCTACTGTCTCTGTCCCCTCTCCCTCCCTCTCATAGATAACAACCACCACCACCACCACCACCACCACCACCAGTCAACCACCACCAGTCATATAAACTTACAAATTTAACAATAAAATTACAGATCCAATAGTATGTTACAGGTCCAAGAAAAAAATCACAAATCAAAGAAAAAAATCACAAAAGAAGAAGAGGAGAAGAAAAACAAGCCGTCCTTTCCCGATTCCACCGCCAACAGACCCCTGACACGATTTCTTACGTGTATACGCAAGTGCACGGTCGAAGTAATAAAGATTGAGTATTAAAACTCAGGTTGTCGAACCCACAGGGACAGACTCGAGATTGTTTAGTTAGCCGATTAATTTAGAGTGCGGTAACAGGGAGGAAGAATTTGATTTAAGAATTCGTCACCCTCTAACAAGTGACTGAAATTAAATAACCAAACTAATATTTTTGTTATTTTTTAATTAATACGAATATGGAGAACACTAGATAGTTTTAGGGTCCCTAGGGCATTCAGACATTTTCGGATTATGATTTGAAACACTCTACCTACGTCTAGTTATACTGGGTCACACTCATTACGATCTTTTGTCGATCTCACGCAAATCTACGTTACGGTCTACTTCGGGTCCTGTCGGTCCACCTCTGTCTACCGTTACGTTCTAGTCAGCTAGCCAGGTTCGCTCACCGGGTCCTGTCGGTCCACCGATTACGCTAATCCTAACTACGTCTAACCGAAACAACCCACACACGGTCATTCAAGTCTCTATCTCCTGTCGGTCTCAAGAAACTACGAGAATGTCAACAACGTTCTTCACGAATCCGGGTTATGTTCACTGTCGTGCAACAAACCTAGATAACTAGCATGTATTGGGTGATCAAACCAAACAAACTAAGATTTAAGAACAAGAACTTGTTGAATAACTAAAACAATACGTAGAATTGAGTTCAAGACATGAATCAAATACACAAATCCGGAAATCTAAACAAACCCTAGTTCTCCATAAACTATCTAGCTAGAGACGTTTAGCTAGACATAGTATTGCTTAGCTCAACAAAGTTCTTCATAATATTGATAAAGGAGAGAGAGGAAATCAAACGTGAAATTGTAGCTCCTTCCTTCGTCCTCTTCGTCTTTTTCTTCTCTTTTTTTGTGAATGACGTGAATAGCTCCTGTAAAACAGCCCCCCTTTCCTCTAAAAAAACCCGTCAACACCTAGAGTAGAGCTTTATTTTCTTTTTCTTTTTTTTTCAATTTTGCCCCTCCAATAATGTTGGAGACTCTCAAACCCTAGGGCAGAGATAAAACACACGGCAGCTCTTTTTTCAAACTTGTCTTTTATTTCATTTTTGCCCCAGCTCAAAATCAGTCGCGAGGACCTTCTCTGTTCGTAAAAATCAGCAGAAGGTTTTTGCGAACACTTTCGGAGAGTTTGGCTAAGGATTGACGTTCGCACGAACAAGTCGTGTCTTCGTACGAACACCACTGGGATCGATCAGCTGCGCTTGTTTCTTCTTCTCTGCGATGTTGCTTCTGGGTTTCTCTCCGCCTCTCTGTTCTGCGATTCTTCTTATTCTTCCTTCTCCTTTCTTGATTCTGATCTGCCCTGGGTTTTCTTCGTGGTTTGTGCTCTGCTGCTGGGTTTATTTTGCGGACTTTCTCTTCTGTCTTTCTTCTTCTCTGCGATTGGATTCCTCTCTGCTTCGCTGGGTTGTGGCTGCAATGGCGATTTCTCCCTGCTGTGGCTCTGATTGGCTTCGGTGATTTTTTACTTCTTCGCTGCTGGTTTTGGTCGCGGCCAAGGGCTGAGCAGAGGGTGATCTGGTGATTATAGGTGCTGGTTTGGGTTAACAGTGGTGGTGAAGGGAGTAGTTTTAGGTAGCTGGCGATGGTGGATTGAGGTCAGTTTGGTGTACTGGGTTTGTTATTGGTGGAACTGGTGTTGTGATGAAGGGTGTTTGGATGGATTTGGTTGTTATGGTGGTCGCAGAGGTGGATGTGGTGGTCTTGGAGGTAGTTGTTTGCGGGTAGGAGTTTCAGAAGATGGTTTGGTGGTTGGGAGTTCTGCTGGTGATTGGTGTATTGGTGTAGAAGAGTTTCAGGTGGTTAATGGGTTGATTTTGGGTATAGTTTGGAGGTTGTGGCTGCAGCTTCTTGCGGCCATGGCTGATTGTGGCTGACTAGGTTCGTAGGTTCAGGTGGTAAATTGGTTATTTAGGTTGGTAATGGAGGTTTGTATTGTTAAGGTGAGGTGATGGTGGTTATGGTGTTATAGGTGCTGGACTTGGTGGCTGTAGCTCTGTTAAGTTTAGTTCTAGTAGTTGGTTTAGCTGAATTGGCAATGGTCTTGGTGATTACTTGGGTGAATGTTAGGATTATGAGGTCTGTGGGGTAGGTGGTTCGGTTGTTAACAGGTTGTACTGAAGGCTGGTGGTAGTTATGGTGGATTATGGAGAGGGTTGTTACTTGGAGTAAAGGTTGGTTTATTAGGCTAAGGTCTGATGTAATGGTTGTGAGTTTGCTAGGTGATGTTTGTTTGTTGAATTGAGCAGTGGTGTAGTTTTGGCTTGTAGGCAGTGGGTGAATGTTGGGTACTGGGTTGTAGAATTGGTCATTGTGGTGGCTGGGTAATTGTAGTTTATGTGGTCAGTAGGTTTTAGGTATTATTTGATGTAATGGACTAGATTAAGTCTGAATTGGCTGTTTGCAATGGCTATGAGTTAATGCTAGAGAAATGGTTGATGGTTGAAATGGTTTGCAGGTCATGGTTTATTGCTGAGGCTAATTTGTGTTTGGTCATGGTGGTTTAAGAGGAAGGTCAGGTTGGTTACTGTGATGTTGTGAAGATGGATGTTGGCAATGGTGTGTTAAGCAAAGTCATGGTGTAAATGCCCATTCTTTCTCGTCCATTTTCCTGTCTCTGAATCGTTTCCGAAGCTCGTTTTCATTCCCGTTCCACGCTCCTGAGCCTCCGGTACATGTGAATCACAACACTAACAAATACCGGCATAAAATATGATAATTATAGCTCAAAGCAACTAGAAAACGCCCAGACTTAACGATTAAGCACACTAAGCTCTAAGATACAAATTCCTCACAATCGTAGCATAAATATAATGTATTTTACTCAGAAATCACACAAAACGGTAGTCTTTCAACTAGTAATATAACACCGTAAACGGGGTTATCAACCCCCCCCCCCCCCCCCCGACGCCGCCTCCGCTGCGGCAGCCAAGATATGTGAACAAAAAATGCAGATCTAAGTTGAAGAGGTTAAGATTCACCGACAATTGAGAAGCCAAGAGGTAGAGAAGGGAGGAGAAGAGAAGGGAGGAAGTCGGAGAAATGGATACAAACCTCAGATCTTCCACCACTAACCCGTCGTCAACTAACGCCTCCGTTAGACCTCAACTCGCCGCCGATTCGTCGGCGCCGTTGACGTCGTCCTCGTCCTTGTTCCACCGGCGTCCTTCGTCCTCCTCAAAGACCGCCGTGCCTGTTGAATCGTCGGAGAGAAGATGAAAAGAAGAAGGGGAAGAAGCAGAGCCTCTTCATCTCTATTCGTCGGCGTCTCTCTCTCTCTCTGCTCTGATGGAGATGGACGTGGAGGTGGTGGTGGTGGTGGTGGTGTCGGTGGTCAGTTGGTGGTGATGAATATGGAGGAGTTGATGGTGTTGTTGGTGAAGATGGTGGGATAAGAAGGAGAAGATAAGATATCAGTGATTGTGTTAGAGAGTGGTGGTGAGTATTGAAGATAAGGGATGGGGGATCTGATGAAACATTAGTTTATCAAAAAAAATCATTGAGTGGTAAGAGAAAATGAATTCAAAATAATATAAACAAATGAAGTGGGGTATTCTTCAGAGCAAAGTTTTAAAAACCAGACCGGCCATCGAACCGGTGAGGCAACGGTTCATGGTCGGACCGGTCGGACCGGTGGTCGGACCGGTTCAATCGCACGTTATTAAATAATATATAAGTATTTATTTTTATATAAGTATTCATTAAACGAAATTGTAATATAACTTGTAAACTTAAATATGATAAATTAGTTGATCAAACTTTGTGTATATAGCACATATTTTTTTGAGAGTAATATATGTAGCATATATTTAGTAGATCAAACATAAATATTAATTACAAACCTAAAAACATATATATTCTATATAAATATATAATAAATTAAGTAATATATAGAATAAAACCCAAATATAGTAAACATTAAAAAAAAGGAAACGATGACTAGACTTTAGATAGCATCAGCACCACCGCTGATCTTGTTTTGACTTGTTCAGATTTGATTTCTTCTTATCTTGTCACCCCTTATCTCTCTCTTCCCACCCCAGGCATTAGGCTTTCGAACCAGAGGAAGACGATGAACTTCGTCTCAATCTCAATGAGTCTCAATCTCTTCTCACCTCTCAGATCGCGCGCTATCTCTCTCTCTTCTTACCCAATATTCAAACCCACAGCTCCAACCTCCTCTCATCGTCGCCACCTCTTCTGCCCTGCTTTACCGAGAGAACACCACCACCACCGCTCCTTTTTCCGGCCGAAGCACCACCACCACGTCGTCCTCCACTCCGGAGAAACTCACAGCTCCAACCGCCTATCACCGTCATCACCCGCCTGCTTCCTCTCTCGAACCAGAAGTGGAATTTCACAAACGGCCGGTTTTTTTCGACCGTTTCAGCGGTTGGATCGCGAAACCGGCCGGTTTTTGACCGGCGTTGACCGGTTCCTGCATTTCCGGTCTGATGATCGGACCGAACTGGTCACCGGCCCGACCGGTCGGACCGGCCGGTCCGGTCCGGTTTAAAAAACTATGCTTCAGAGGGTGAAAGAGTCTTTTTTTAACAAAAAATTTACCAAATGAGAAAAGGGGGAACAAAAGAGGAAACGTCTCAAAATAGAAAGGGGGCTAAAGAGAAGAAACGGAGTGGTATGTACCAATTTTTCTTTTTTCGGTGTACAGAATTCTTCTTCTCGTCCCTTCCTTGCAGCCTTCATTCTTCTATAAAAGGGGTCGAGCAGGCGCCCACTACCTCGTGCTACCAGTAAGCTTGGAGAAAATTCAAAAGCTCGCAACAGGAAACATCGTTTTGGTAATGCTTCTTGTCACCGTAATTCATTGTCCTTTATTTTTTCTCGATCTTTCTCCTTGTTGTGGTTACTACCGTTCTCTTTGCTTATACCTCAACCTATTAGGCATGAGACGTTCATTTCCTTCAGTTATACTTCCTCAAGCCACAATACACATTGAACTTGTTGTTAATTGTATTAAGCGGTAGACAGACTCAAAGATTGACTATGACTGTAAGTATTTAGGTAGCGACAGAACTAAAACATGCTTTCACTGTTGTCACGGCTTTGGGTTACCATCGTCATGGAAGACCTTGTTAGCTGCCGAGGCGCTGGCATAGCTTAAGTCGTTCCCTTAATTTTTTTTTTCCTACGAGCAGTTGTGATGTTGTTAAAACATTTTTTCCTTGCATGCCTCATGACATAAACTGCTTCTTGGTGCCAGGGGTTGTTTGCGCCCTGTTTTGCTCTTTTTATTTTTACTTTTTTTATACTTCCGATTTGATCATCTAGACATGGACCTTACATGCACCATGCATCCTTTGACTATATTTTGACCCTTTGTGGCCTATCTCATATCGTCTTTTTTTTACTTGTGCTTTTCAGGTCCTCATGCTCTTTTCTGATTATGCACTGCTACTTTTTTTTCCTTTCGTTTATGTTCTTATTACGGTTTCAACTCGTCTCAAGCAAATAACCATGATCGTCTTCCCTAATCAAATCCAATGGTGAACTCCGCAGAGTTTGGTACAAAAAAAAACTCGTTTTCCCTTTTTAACTAATTATCTTTCACTTGTTTGTTTCTTCTTGCAGGAAGAATCTGATCCATGACTGGGGTTCGATTGGGCTGCATTCGTCTTTCGCTTTGGCTATGTTGAAGTTTGACTTGCAATCAAGTCGGAAAGAAAATCAATTGGAAAGGTTTGTTTCCAAGTTTGAATTGGGTGAAGGGTTAAAGTCAAAGGCAGGTGGTCACATGAGAATGGAATTGTTTCCATTCAATTGTGAGGCGCTGCTCTGTGGCTTTGTGCCCAAGAAACTTTATGCCACATGTGGCTATATAAGAGATCCTTTAGTACTCACAAACAAAACACACACGGGTAAGTATAGCAAAGAAGATTAAGTGTTCAATTTGGTGTGTGTGTTCGGGTGGGTTGTTTCGGGTCGTCGCCGTGGCCGTTGTGGCCACGGCGTGCATTGTAATCGGGTTCTCAAAATATCTGGTTTTGGATGTGGATTAGCTAGCGTGTTCGTTACAAATTCGTTAGTGAACCACGTTAAATATCTGTCTCGTTCTTGTTTTGTTTTCGTCGTTCTTGCTCGAATATCCCCAGGTTACAACAAACTGGTAACAGAGCTCTGAAACAGGGGTTATGTTACATCAAACTGGTATCAGAGTCGGGGTTCCAAGATCAGGGTGGAGCCAAGAGCTAGGGTTTCACATTTTGGTGGAACTTAAAGCTAGGGTTTCGCGATTCAAGTGGAGCAGGCTATCAGGAAGTTGGGTTTCGAGATTCCGCCAAGAATGATGTCTGGTTTGGCAATCAAGATCGATATGTTCGTGATAGAGAAGCACGTACACCCACTATATGAAGCCCCATGGACGGGACTATCCGTGCTCCAGTCGGAGCAATCTGGCGCGCATCTGATTTGGCGTGCAAGGGATCTGGAAAATCCAGCACGCATTCGGTACTTGCGTGAATCTGGCGGTTCACGCGCATCTGGCGTTCTGGAAATTGATGTTCAAACGCAATCAGGCTCCCGGCGTAGAGCATCTGGCGTGTGAATTGAATCTGGCAACGACATGGAGCATCTAGCGCGTGAGATTTCTGGCACGCGCATCTGGTCCTGGTTCTGGCGCGCATTATGCACGAGTTTTTTCTGGCGTGCATATGTTCTGTTTTTTGCAGTGTGTACCATGACACGCATTGAGCTCGCATCTGGCGCGATCTGTTTCTGGCGAGCATCCGGCGCATTTGAGGCATACGGGGCGCATCAGGCACGACAAATCTGTTTGGCCACTTTTGATTAGGTGCATCGGGTCTGGTAAGTAATCACATATGGGCACTTGTCGTAGTGCATCTGTCTGGTGCAATTGGGCGCATCTGGAATACATTCGGTCCTGCTTTCTCAGTGAATGTATTCGAGTTTGGTTCTGGGTGGAGCACTTGTTTCTGTTTCCAGAAGTGCAACCACATCGGGCGCATTCGTTGCAGGAAAGCATGGTAGTTGGAGCAACGATTTTGCGATTCTGGTTTTGCATACAGCTGCGGAACATCTATTTGGGGAGGCGTGCTCGTTTCAGGTTCTAGGAGACGCATCCGATTCAGGTTTGAGAAGAGAATCATCAGGTTCCGGTTCCGGTTTCGGTTTCGGGTTGCTGAGATGATTCAAGTCAAGATGGAGATTTGTTGAAGTTTAACTTGCAATCAAGTCGGCAAGGCAATCAATTGGAAAGGTTTGTTTCCAAGTTTGAATTGGGTGAAGGGTTAAAGTCAAAGGCAGGTGGTCACATGAGAATGGAATTGTTTCCATTCAATTGTGAGGGGCAGCTTTGTGGCTTTGTGCCCAAGAAACTTTATGCCACACATGTGGCTATATAAGAGATCCTTTAGTACTCACAAATAAAACACACACAGGTAAGTATAGCAAAGAAGCTTAAGTGTTCAATTTGGTGTGTGTGTTCGGGTGGGTTGTTTCGGGTCGCCGTCGTGGCCGTTGTGGCCACGGCGTGCATTGTAATCGGGTTCTCTTCTCAATAAAATATCTGGTTTTGGTCGTGGATTAGCTAGCGGGTTCGTTACAAATTCGTTAGTAAACCACGTTAGATATCTGTCTCGTTATTGTTTTGTTTTCGTCGTTCTTTCTCGAATATCCCCAGGTTACAACAAACTGGTAACAGAGCTCTGAAACAAGGGTTATGTTACAACAGGCTACTATGGGGTCGAAGTTTTCGTTGCTATGCTGGTATGTCGAACAACAACTACTTCCGTTTCCGCTACTGCCAGTTGACTGTTTCTAGTTAAGATTTTGCCTTCGATCTGTGGCCGTGACGATGGCCGCCTCAGATTGCTTCTGCGACTGCTACTGCCACTATTCTTCTAGATCGCGTCTTTTCTGAATGCAGCAAATCCTCACGTTTCATTGAATTTAGTCCTCTAAAAGCTGCTGCCGTTTCTATTTTATTTTTTCACAGTTGTTGTTGTCGCTACGTTTCAGCTCTTGGATACGCCACTCTATTTGTGGAGTAACTGCATGGGTATGGCCGTATAGGCTTATCGAGGAGACTTGACGACATAACGACTACCATGTTGATATGTGCGCTTCTATTACAGCTCGGCTATTACTCTTATGCGGCTCTGTTGCTGACAGCTTATTTATTTGTGGCGACCACTTTGTGCTCTTTGGGGCAACATTAAGCTTCAGCGAATTCACCATAACTTTTCTTTGTTATTTTCACTGCATCAGCGAACACTTTAGTCGCGGCGGATTTCTGATGACCAATATTCGTTCCATCAAGTTGAGAAGGTACTCAAAACCGACTGGTAAAACAGGTTTGACTCTTTTCGGCTTCCTCACTGTTCCTCGCTTTTTCTTATATAAATATTAGCCTCTAATTGTCTGTTAGATGCTTGTATGTTCTCTGTTGAGCTATTTTTTTTCTTTTGTACATTTTATTTGGTCATTCAGACATTGTCTTGACTCATACCCGTATAATTATCAAGTATGCTTTCTAAATTTTGACCCTTCTATCTCATACTTCTCAGGTCCCTGCAAAAGCCTTCATTGCATTTTGCGATTTGTGCATATTTTCCCGCGGAGGTCTGCGCATAGTGTTCAACGACTCGGTCCGGCTCTTGCTTCTACGCAAGGGTGTTCGTAGTGTTCAACGACTCGGTCCGGCACCTGCATCTTCGCAAGGGTGTTCGTAGTGTTCAACGACTCGGTCCGGCACCTGAATCTTCGTGAGGGTGTTCATAGTGTTCAACGACTCGGTCCGGCACCTGTATCTTCACGAGGGTTTTCGCAGTGTTCAACGGGTCGGTCCGGCACTTGTTCTCTACGAGAGCCGTGTTAACACCGGAATCAACCGACTCCACACTAGCGTTAAACTTGTGCTAGAACCGTGTTAATACCAGAACAAACCGAGTTCACACTTGATAAACTCGCGCTAGAGCCGTGTTAACACTGGAATAAACCGACTCCACACTCGTTCAACTTGCGCTAGAGCCGTGTTAACACCGGAATAAACTGACTCCACACTTTTTCAACTTGTGCTAGAGCCGTGTTAATACCGGAATAAACCGACTCCACACTCTGTTTCCTTGCCCTGGTGGACTTCAAATACTTTTCACTTCTCCGCGTTGACGTCTACTTAAGTAACGAAGTTGTCACGATGTCCATCCAAACAAAAGATTCATCATGACGTCATTCAAGAGACAAAGCCACCATGATGTCTATCCAAGCAAAGAGCCGCCAATATGAAGGAGCAACCATGATGCTCGTCCAAATGAAGGAGTAGCCACGATTCCCATTGAAGAAAAGGAAAAATACGTGAAGCCCATTAAATCGAAGGTACCGTCATGAAGCTCGTCCAAGCGAAGGAACCGCCATGAAGCACGTCCAAGCGAAGTAACCTCCATGAAGCCCGTCCAAGATAAGGAGCCGCCATGAAGCTCGTCCAATCCAAGGAACCGCCATGAAGCCCATCCAAGCCAAGGAACCGCCATGAAGCTCGTCCAAGCGAAGGAACAGCAATGAAGCCCGTCCAAGCGAAGGAATATCTTATTAAACCCAACACTCCTACTTCATTGGAGAAAGATTGTTTTTGGTGGTTACGACTGCACTCAAGGCGATGCCTCAAGTTGCTGATAACTCCGTTTTGGAGTTATATTATTCCTTATTTTTGCTATGTTTTGCGTGCTTATCATGGAGAATTTTATCGTCTTTGAGCGTTTTATGCTAAAATTGTGAAATTTGAGTTTTTGAGCATTCATCGTTAAATCCGGGCGTTTCTCGTATATTTTGTTGCTTTTATTGTGATATGATCGCGGGTTCGTGTTTCATGTTGTGGTTGGCAGGAAATAGGACGCGAGGATCAAAGGTGGTGAAGAAACGAGCTTCGGAAACAAAGAAAGCAAGGAAAACTCAAGGAAAAGAGCCATAAAAAGCTAAGGCAGATTCTCTTCGCACGAAGAGAAAAGTTCTTCGCACGAAGAGAATACTTAGCCAAATTTTCAAATGTCTTCGTGTGGTATGATGATGTCTCAAAGTGGGAAGACTTTTGCAAGAAGAGTTCAGACAGAGTAAAGAATCTCTTCGCACGAAGAGAATGCCCAGAATGTTAAATTCGTCCGGGGTCTTTTTGCAATTATCAGAAACTTTGTAATATCATTATAGAAACGTATTTAAGTGTTCTAGGTCGACTTTTTCAGTAGTTTTTCACGTTAGACACATCTTTTTGGAGAGCAAGAAGCTATTGGGAGAGCTTAGGAGCTTTGGATCATCCGTTTGGATTCTCAACTCTTCTCTTTTCGTAGTTTTTGATGTTAAAACTCATGAAACTCGTTGTTTTGAGTATGAATCGTAGTAGCTAAACGTTATTTGCTGGGAATTCTCGTTTGGTGTAGCTAGGGTTTGATATAAACATCATGTTTTGAGATTGTGATTCATGTTTTAACTTAATCTCGCGTGTTCTTTCATTGTTATGGATTATTTACGATTGCAATCACATTATTTTTGCGAGTAGCTAACGTAGAGATAATCTTAATTAACTTTCACGTGGTAACTCCGTGATAGTTAGTCGGTAAATTGAATAATCCACCTAGTCGAATCAATGTTTGGTAACTCGATATTGTTAACTAGGATCGTTAGAGTAGAATCACGATTTTAATGCATGTTTAAAGCTAAAATAAACTTGGTAACTCGGTATGTTTTGGTTTTAAGTATAGTTGACTTGCTTGGTAACTCGGTAAGTTTAATATTGCTCGATTAATAGTGAAAGACACGCGGTTGTTTTACGAATCAAAACATAAGTTTAGATCAACCTAGTGAACCTAGAGAATTCCCGGTATTTTTCCTCATATTACAAGAACCCTAAAATTATTATTTATTAATCGTGACCTACTTCACTCGGTTAATTGAGAATTTTGCATTTTTATTTTAGTAGAATTAGAAAAAAAACACAACTTGCGATGTACCCACATAAGGTTTGAAATAATAACTAGTTTAAACAAAGTCCCTTGGGTTCTATAGCCCGAATTTCCGGTATATTACTACACACGACAACCATACACTTGTGGTTAGAGCGTGTCAGTTGCCTGCGTACCCTTTTGAGGATCAAGTCGAACGTAGTTCAATTTGGGTTCTTTCACAGTTTATACACTTGTGTGCAAGGAGTATGGAGGATAAACAGTTTATACTCTTACTCGAGGAGTAGTGAAGCGGTTTATGCTCATGCCTTAGGAGTTGTAAAGCATCTTATGCTCGTACTAAAGGAGCGGTGGTGTGTTGTATGCTCGTGCCAGAGCTGTGAATCAGCTTATGCTCGTGCTAAAGGATCGTTGAAGCCGTTTATGCTCATGCCCTAGGAGTTGTAGACAATCTTCCTATGCGAAGATCGAAAAAGTTTAGGCTCTTATCGAGGAGCTATAGACAATCTTTATATGCGAAGATCGAAAAAGTTTAGGCTCTTATCGAGGAGCTATAGAAAATATTTATATGCGAAGATCGAGATATTTTAGGCTCTTATCTAGGAGTTGTAGACAATCTTCACATGCGAAGATTGAGAAAGTTTAGGCTCTTATCCAGGAGTTGTGGTGCAGTTTATACTCATGCAGGAGCGTTGAAGCGGTTTATGCTCATGCCTTAGGAGCGGTAGACAATCTTCATGTACGAAGAACGAGAAAGTTTAGACTCTTATCCAGGATCTTTGACCAATCTTCATATGAGAAGACGAAGAAAGTTTAGGTTCTTTTCCAGGAGCGGTAGACAATCTTCAAATGCGAATATCGAGAAAGTTTAGGCTCTTATCCAGGAGCTTTGACCATTCTTCATATGAGAAGACGGAGAAAGCTTAGGCTCTTTTCCAGGAGCGTTCTAGTATCAATTTGTTGATTTTGGAGAAGGGAACATGCCCTTCACATCCCCTCGTCCCACCTTCGACTTTTCGTGAATCTTTCGTGGCCATTGAACTAAATAAAGAATTAGTGTGTTCACACTTGAGTTCTTTCTTTTCTGTGATTGGGTCGCTTTAACTTCACTTGGAGAAGCCATCTTTAGCTTCATGCCTTGGAGGACTCCTTCATCTTGAGTTTGTTCACGCTTTAAGGAAATAGCTGACTTGTCTGGAGAGAGCTGCTTTGGCTGGGGTTTCTTCCTTTTCCATACCTTCTCCACCTCACGCATCTTTAAGTCATTACATGAACATGTATGACGATCATTATACAATGTTGGCTTACTTTGACGCTGGACCCACATCTTCTTTTGAGTAAATGACATTCTTCCTTCGTCCTTGCATTTGTTTACCTTCATTTTTACACAACGACTGCTCCAATTTTGAGAAGAGGTTCTTTGCGCATGAATTGGCTGCTTTCTTTCCTTTTTGGCGCCGATAGGTGATTCCCCTAGCAGCATTTTACAAGAGTTCTTCGCTACTCGCCATTCGAAGGGTTCAACTGAGATGGAGGTCACATTTGTTGTAGCAGATCCAATTTCTTCTTCTAACAAGACCTTCCCTTCCTTGACAAGTTGCATGATCTTATCCTTGACTACGAAGCACTTCGTGGTAGGATGGCCAAGGAGGCGATGGTACTTGCAATACGTAGGATCGTTGAGTTTTCGGCTTCCTCAGGTCTCTTTTACTCCAAAGGTTCAAGGATCTTTTGTTCCACCAGTTGTTTGAGCATTGAAGGAACTTCATCATCGGCAAACGGACACACCTTTGATTGCAATTCTTTGAGTGTAGGTCGGGATGATGTCTTTTCTGGACCACTGTTTACTTGATCTAATTCCCAATAAGGGAGGACTATTAGGCAAAGGTTGGACAGGGCTGTTTGCAACAACAGTTGGAGGTTTCTTTTTATGAAGCTCTTGTCAAGCATGTGGTCAGGGTTAATTAGGACCACCACCCCATCCTTGTTGATCTCTTGGCCTTCCTATTCATGATCCTCATCTTAATCTTTTTAGGATAGAGGTATCTTGGTTCTTATATCTTGGCTTCAAGGAGCTGATTGGTAAACAGTGGTGTACTAATGCTCCTTTTGCTAGTATGGTGGATCAGTTTACCTTGGATGTCAGAAAGTGGAATTTTGAGGTGTTTGGTAACATTTTTGAAATGAAGAGGAAGTTAAGAGCTAGGCTCTTAGGTATTCAAAGAGCTATAGCTACTAAAGAAAACTCTTATTTGGCCAAGTTGCAGACTAATTTGCATGATCAGTTAAATACAGTGCTTCTCCAAGAAGAGTTGTTTTGGTTTCAGAAAGCTAGACTGAATAAGCTCTTGCTTGGTGATAGGAACACCAGGCTTTCCATCTAACTACAGTGGCTAGAATAAGAAGGAACAAGATAGCTCTTATTAAGTTGGATTCTGGAGTTTGGTGTGATGATTTGGCTTAGCTTAAAAAGGAAGTTACTGCTCATTTCCAGTACTTGTTAACTGATCAATGTCCTGATTTGAGTGATCAGTTTATGTGGAAAGGTGGGACTATTTCCAGTTGTGATGTTGAGTATTTACTATCTCCTATCTCTATGGAGAAAGTCAAGAGTGGTTTTTGATATGGGAGCTTATAAGAGTCTTGGTCGTGATGGACTCCCCCCCCCCTCATTTTCTTCCAACATCACTGGAATTTGGTTCATTCTACAGTGTTCTCTCTGGTTGTGGAGGCTATTCGTACTGGGAAGCTTCCTACTCGAATTAATGAGACTCTTTTGACTCTTATTCCAAAGTGTGATAATCCAATTTCTTTCTCTCAGCTGAGGCCTATCAGCCTCTGTAGTGTGGTCTTGAGGATCATAACAAAGCTGTTGACTCACAGGTTGAGACCTATTCTGCATGATTTGATCCATCCTTTCCAGTTTAGCTTTCTTCAAGGGAGAGCTGCTTCTGACAGTATTATGTTGGCCCAATAGGTGCTTCAATGTATGCAGCACATGAAAGGCAAGAAAGGGACTTTGGCTATTAAGATTTACCTAGCTAAAGCCTATGACAAGGTGAGGTGGTCAACTCTGCATTGTATTCTAAATTCTATTGGTCTGACTAGCAATTGGGTTTCTCTTATCATGGATTGATTGTCTACTACCTCCTATAAGGTCATATGGAATGGGGAACAACAAGAAGCTTTTATTTCTCAAAGGGGTCTAAGGCAGGGAGATCTCATTTCTCCCTACCTTTTTCTTCTGGTTAAGGAGTGTTTGGCTCAGAAAATTCATGAAGCTGTTGCTCAAGGGCTGTGGAAAGGTATCAAGCTTGGTAGAGCTGGTGTTACTGTGACTCACCTCTTCTTTGCTGATGATGTACTGTTATTTGGAGAAGCTACTTCTGCCCAAATTGAAGTTATGAAGGATGTGCTTGCTGATTTTTGTTTTGAAGTTGGTCAAGCTATCAGTTTTGACAAGTCTAAGCTCTTTGTTGCCCCTAATGTAAATAGAGCCTTGGCTAGAAATCTAAGTGAGCGATTCAGGATTGCTTTGACTTCTGATCTTGGGCTTCATTTGGGTGTTCCTTTTACCCATGATAAATGAAATAAAAGTAAGTTTCAATTATTAATGAAAGGGGATTATGTAGATGGATATGCAGCACAGATACTCTAGAAGGGGGGGTTGAATAGAGTATGCCAACTTTTTGAAAAACTTGTGGATGAAAAGAGTTTAGTTCAAGAGCAATGGAGTTATAGGCCTTGAACACAAATTCAAGCCTTTGAAATGAGATACAGTTTGAAATGAAACAAACAAGTCTTTTTCAAGGCCTTGAAAAGAGTTTCAAACCCTTGAAAACAGACAAGTTTGAATGCAGCAAAACTAAGTATGTAACTGAAACTGTAAATGCAAGAGACAAAGTATTTATAGAGTTCAGTCCACTTGGACCTACGTCTCTACCTCAGGGATCTTCTCCCTGTAGAATTTTCAACTCAATTCTTATTAATCAAAAGCTAAGCCCTAGATCTCAAGCACAGAGAATTGCCTTACTTTGTTACAGCTTGTAGTTCTCTCTAACCTATCTAGTACCTGCTCTAGCTAACTGGTTAACTAAGAATTCTTTATTTTTCACCTTGAACAATCCTTGAGAATGATATATAGAAGTATTACAGAAATGATCTACCAATAAAGCACAATACAGAAGAACACTAGAGTGTAGAACTGCAGTAAAGAATGCAGTGAACTTATGTGAGTTGGATTGTGAGAGTGATGAACTTCTTTGATGCTTTTCAATCCAGAATTGTGTCTCTCTTTTTGCCCGTTGAGTATCCTCTGTTGTTGCTTCAAAATGAGCTTTATTTATACTGTTTGAATCTCTGCAAATCTTCCCAGATTTTCACCAAACAACTTCCTATTTTGTAGGCAACAAACTTTGACTCTCTTAACAGCCTTCTCCAACGGATAGTTGATAAAAATCTACAGAGATATTGTTTTGATCTTGTCTTTAAAAATCTGAGAAGCTATCATGAGTCTCTGATTGATCACAGGATCATCTTCACTAAGTATTTTCCTTCCTGCAAAATTCAGATAAGGAAACAACTCCTGCACATTTAGGAAATAAAATTTCCCTGCAAAACTGAGTCAAACTAATAGATTAAACATGTTAGATATATGAAAACAGTTTGTCTTTCATCATCAAATAATAACACATCAAGTACAGGGGTGAGACGGATAGAATTAAATCAAAAGAGTTTAGAGAAACTCCCCCTCAGAACATGTATGCAGGTCAGACAGTTCAAGGCTTTGAATCCTGGTTCAAGGACTTAAAATATCTCTGCTATTTCAAGCCTGTGAAACCTTATTCAAGGCTTTGAAAACTGGTTCAAGGCCTTGAAATACTTGAGTATTTCAAATCCATGAAACCTGTGACCTTACAATCTCTCCCTTGATGAAAGACAAAACCTCAACTTTTTTATTCTTAGTTTCTGCAAAAAAATACTGATTAGCACACAATTCACATAAATAATAATAACATAGTAATTCCAAAAGATCCAACTTATTAATGAACAAAATCAAAGACTGCAAGTAAGTTGCAGAAAATTCTACTGACCAAAAGATAGGTCTTCTAAACAGAAAGCAAATCAAAACAACCTAAGATATTTCTCCCCTTTTTTGACTTTCATCAAAAAGATTGAGAAGATATTGGATCAGTGTCTGGAAAATTTTGAAAATACAAGCTTAAAGAGAAAGAAAGGGAAAGAAACAACAGGCAAGACTAAGGGGTTGGGTCTTCACTCCATCCTGATCTCCCTCTTCTTCCTCACTGTCTTCATCAGTCTTATCATGTTCTTCTTGTTCCTCTTCATTCTCACCAGCAGCAGTCACCTCTTCACTCTTGTCCTTAGTGGCAGTCTTTGGAGATTTCTTCTTCTTCTTCTTCTTCTTCTTCAGGGTAATCAGCAAATCATCTGAGTCACCGCTGTCTACTTCATCTCCTTCCTGAGCAGCTTGATCAACTACCACCTGCTTTCCTTTATCCTTGACTGGAGCAGCCTCTTCCTAGTTGGAATGTCCACTTGGAAAATTTTTGTCAGAGTCACCTTTCTTGGAACCTTCTTCATCTTCAGGGACATCAAATACAATCATGCTCCTAAAGATGGTTTCCACCATGTATTTGACCTGTGAGAGATCAGTCTCAAACCCATGCTGATTCTCTTTATTCTCACTGTTGTCCATCTCCAGACCATCAAGTCTCCGAAGGATTGAAGAAAAATCAGGAGGCTGAGATGTCTGGCTTAAAGTAGGAGTTAAGGCCTTGGGTTTAACAAATTTCTTAGCATTCAGCTCTTCTTCAGTCAAATCTGAATACAACTTCCAAACCTTCTCTTTGGTCTTAACTACCCCAATTTTCTCAAAAGCCTTCTCATTCAGCATACCAATCCCAGAAGTGATAGACTCTTCACCAGCAGTAGGAATCGCAAGGTGTTGGAAGAATAGAGTGAGCAAGTTTGCATAAGGCAGAGGATGCTTTCTCTGATCTGTTTGACTGAAAAGCATGTGTTCCATTACATGTTTCTGCAGATCAATTTCATAGCCATGCATGATCAAATACATAATGTATGGCACCCTTTCAGTGACTAACTCCTTGGAGATGCATCTCATCAAGATAGTGAATAGAACTTAGCTTCAATATTTAACACGGAGTGTGTTAACTGTTTGGATGAGGCATGAACATTTGGTAGAAAGAATTCTTCTCTGGCCAACTTCAAAGCTTTATTCTTGGGAGGGTAGTTATGTGTGTCATACCTCTTAGGACACCCTAGGACAGATGAAAACTCAGCATGATCTAGTTCCATTGTAACTCCAGCAACTAAAGACTTGATAACTAAGTGTGGAAAATTCTCAAGTTTCTTCATTTTGAGATAGAAGAATCTGCTAAGTCTTGGATAGGCTAGCTCAGGCGGGTTTAGCATAAACCAGAAAGAGCTTTTCTTCAACATAGTGATACAGTTCAAATTCATTCCAAGCAACATATGCATAATGATCAAGATACTAAAAGAAATCTTCCTAGATGTAAAACCATCCAACCACTGACCTTTTGAAATGTTTGATATGAACCAAGATTCATCAGGAGCAGTGTTCTTAGAGTAGATCTGCAAGGCTTTCTCCACATTGTATAATAGTTGTTCCTCTGTTACCTTTCCTTTCCCCTTTTCAGCTTGAGTTGCCTTCTTCTTTTTCTTCAACTTCTTGGGGCTAGAGACCTCTATTTTTGGTTGCTTCTCTGCAGCAGTTTTCTCTTTCTTCTTCTTCTTTCTGAGGAGGGAATGGCATCCTTCTTGACTTTCTTCTTGGGTGGAGGAAGCTCTGCAACTGCCTCTGCACTAGCAGTTCTAGAACTAGAGTCTCCACTAATCTCTTGAACTTCATCCACTGCTGCCTTTATCTTCTTCTCTGTAATCTGTTTTGAACCTCCGGCCATCTTGATTCTGTCTGAGGCTCTTCTAGTGCTCATTAGGGTTTGGGAGAAGAATAGAGAGAGAGAGATTTGATACGGAGTGAAGGAGAAGAGAAGGAGATAAATACTCAGAGAGTTTGTTTTTGAAAAGTAAACTGCAATATTTTTCTGATCTTAAAAGATTTGTAATGATGAACAAAGATTTAAATCTTTGAAGCCGTTGCAAATAAATAATTTTATACTATATGTTGCTGAAAAAGAATTTTGAAAAAGGTAGGGGAAATATTGAGCAAATATCTACAGAGATAACATCCAATACTAAATGATCCAAAATTATTCACTAATCAGTTATCAGACTTATTTTCAAGGTTTTGAAAATAGTTTCAAGGTCTTGAAGTGTTGTTAAGCTGAAACACATAAGAGCAAAGCTTTGAAAAGATTTTCAAGGCTTTGAAAATCAGTTCAAACCTTTGAAACCCATAATAACTTACCTTCCTTACCTGATTCTCCCCCTAAACCAATGCATCTTTATTTAGCATGCATTATTCAAGTCTTAGTGTTGAAAATATTTCATCAGGAAATGGTTTAGTGAAGATATCTGCAAGCTGCATGTTAGTAGAAACAAATTCAAGAACAATATCACATTTCTCAGCATGATCTCTGATGAAATGGTGTCTAACATCAATATGCTTGGTTCTTGAATGTTGTGCTGGATTCTTTGTAATAGATATTGCACTAGTGTTGTCACATTTGATGATAATACTTCTGAAATCAAATCCAAGATCCCTCAATTGTTGAGCAATCCATAATACTTGTGAACAACATGCTCCAGGAGATATATATTCAGCTTCAGCTGTTAATAGAGCCACTGATTTTTGTTTCTTGGAGTGTCAACTGATCAGAGATGATCCAATAAATTGGCAAGTTCCAGAAGTGCGTTTCCTATCAAAGTTGTAACCTGCAAAGTCAACATCTGGAAATCCGTGAAAATAGAAATTAGAATGTCTTGGATACCAAATCCCTAAGTCTTTG
Source organism: Linanthus parryae (assembly GCA_023055425.1). Classification (NCBI taxonomy): domain Eukaryota; kingdom Viridiplantae; phylum Streptophyta; class Magnoliopsida; order Ericales; family Polemoniaceae; genus Linanthus; species Linanthus parryae. The sequence continues at coordinate 8,743,099 of JALGPY010000012.1, forward strand.
GTACCATTGAGATATCTGGATATTCTCACAGTACTTAAGTGTGATTCCTTTGGATCAGCTTGAAATCTTGAACACATACATACACTGAACATGATATCTGGTCTACGAGCAGTAAGTTAAAGCAATGATCCAATCATACCTCTATACTCTTTTACATTGACACTCTTACCAGATTCATCTTTACCTAAAGACAGTGTAGAACTCATTGGATTATTGATCTCTTTGGATTGAGACATGTTGTACTTGTTTAGAAAGTCCCCAATATACTTGTTTTGATGCAGAAAGGTGCCCCTCTTCAATTGATGTATCTGGAGTCCAAGGAAGAAGTTCAACTCTCCCATCATACTCATTTCAAATTCCCTGCTCATAAGACTTGAGGATTCTTTGCATAGAAGATCATTAGTAGCTCCAAACAGAATATCATCAACATAAATCTGAACTACAAGTAAATCTTTCTCATGAGTCTTTATAAAAAGGGTCTTGTCTACCAATCCTCTTTTGAAATTATTTTCAAGCAGAAACTTTGACAATCTTTCACACCAAGTCGTTGGAGCTTGTTTCAAACCATAAAGAGCTTTGCCAAGTTTATAAACATGATCTGGAAACTTATCACTTTCAAAACCAGGAGGTTGTGCAACATAAACATCTTCTTGTAGGTAGCCATTCAAAAATGCACATTTCACATCCATTTGAAATAGTTTCATGTTTTTGAAAGATGCAAATGCAAGCAGAATTCCAATTGTTTCTAACCTGGCAACTGGAGCAAAAGTTTCCTCATATTCAATACCTTCTTCTTGATTGTAACCTTGAGCAACTAACCTTGCTTTGTTTCTGATCACCCTGCCATTCTCATCCAATTTGTTTCTGAACACCCATCTGGTACCAATGACAGACTGGTTTGTAGGTGGAGGAACTAGGTTCCACTCCTTGTTTCTTTCAAACTCATTGAGTTCACTTTGCATAGCTATAATCCAGTCTGCTTCTTGTAAAGCTTCCTTAACAGTTTTGGGTTCTACAAGAGAAATGAAAGCATTGAAAAAACAAAGGTTCTTCAACTGTGATCTTGTTTGTGTACCACTGGTTGGGTCAGAGATGATGTTTTCTGCTGGATGAGATGAAAGATAGTTGAATCTCTTTGTTGGAGACCATGGCTCAGGCTCTCCATATTACATCTCTGGTCTTGAAGTAGTAGCCTGATCATTCACCTCGTTCTGATCATCTTTTTCAAGGCGTTGATCTCTATTTTCAAGACCTTGAGACATGTTTTCAAGGTCTTGAAAATGGTTTTTGTTTCCTTCTAAACCTTTCTTGAACCCAAGAGAGTTATCAGCTTCTTCTTCTGATTCATGTTTGTTCAAATTCAAGTCTGCAAAACTTTCACTCAAAGAACCATCATAGCTTTCATCAAAAATAACATGAATAATTTCTTCAACCAGCTTGGTTATTTTATTATAAGTTCTATAAGTTTTGTTAGTAATAGAGTAAACAAGAAATATACCTTCATCACTTCTTGCATCAAACTTACCTAAGTTGTCCTTACCATTGTTGTGGACATAAAATGTGCAACCAAAGGGTCTGAAGTATGATATGTTTGGCTTTCTCCCTTTCAAGAGTTCATAGGGGGTTTTCTTCAAGATAGGTCTGATCAAGCACCTGTTCAGAATGTAATTTGCTGTATTCGCAGCTTCTTCCCAGTAATGTTTTGGCAGCTTATTTTCTAGAAGCATTGTTCTTGACATATCTTTAAGAGTCCTGTTCTTTCTTTCAACAACTCCATTCTGTTGAGGAGTTCTAGGAGAAGAGAAATTATGAGAGATACCATGTTTAGCACAGAACAAATAAAATTCTAATTGATCAAACTCTCTACCATGATCACATCTAATTGAAGCAATGGGTAGGTTTTTCGAGTTTTGAAGTTCTCTGCAAAGCTTTGAAAATTCAGAGAGGGCTTCAGATTTTTATTTTAGAAACATGATCCAAGTATATATACAATAATCATCTACAATAACTAGCATATAACTCTTACCTTTGGGAGTTCGTGTCTTCATAGGACCACACAAATCCATGTGAAGTAGTTCAATAGGTCTAAAAGTACTTACAAACTTCTTTGGTTTAAATGAGCTTCTGGTCTGCTTACCCTGAGCACAAGCTTTGCATACTTCATCTTCTTCGAACTTGATAGATGGTAATCCTATTACCAAGTCTTTGGATATCAATTTGTTCAAGGTATGCAAGCTAATGTGACCAAACTTTCTGTGTCAAACCCTTGAATCCTCTTTCAAGGCCTTGAGACACTTTAAGCTCTTACCTGCAACTTTGATAGTCTGAAAAGTATAAACATTGTTTGATCTAGAGGCTGTGAGAATGCAATTGCCTGATTTCTCATTTCGCACCACACACTTCTCTTTATCAAAGATAACCTTATTTCCATTATCACAAAGCTGAGATACACTAAGCAAGTTAAATTTCAAACCATCAACTAGATGTACATCAGAAATAGAATTTTCAGAATCTGTACCAACTTTACCAATACCAAAAATGTTGCATTTGCCTTTGTCACCAAGAGTAATTGAACCTTCAGATTGCTCTTTCAATTCAGAGAATACAGATCTCTTTCCACTCATGTGTCTTGAGCAACCACTGTCCATAAACCACTTATGTTCTTTGATATTGGTGACAACCTGCAAACACCAATCACTGCCTTACCCAGCTGTTAGATCAAGTGTGGAATTTGGACTCATACTCGGGATCAACCATGTTAGGTGTTCTGACCCCTTTAGGTACCCAAATCTGTCTGACTTGTCCTTTAAGTTGAAATGGGAATGTGTTCCTCATTATATGAGAGTCTCTTCTTCTGAAAGGACAAGTCATCTTCAAATGACCAGTCTTGTTACAAAAATGACACTTAGGAGAAGTTTTGCTTCCAGCTTTCACAAATTTTGTATTGTTGTTTCTTGGAAAACTTGGATTGTATCCAATACCAGTTTTGTGAACAAACTTTGAACTTCCTCCAAGAATCAAGTTTAACTTGTGTTCTGAGCCTGCAAGCTTGACTTTGAAAAATTCAGATTCTTGAAGTTTCTCAGCAAGAGCAGTCTTTTGTTTATCTAATTCATCAACCTGATATCTCAGATTAACAAGGCTGTTACTCAGTAAAGAGTTCTCAGTGACTACTTTCTTGACTTGTGTTTTCAAGGCTTTGAAACTGGTTTTCAAGGCCTTGAAATCACTGTCAGTTTTCTTCTGAGAGATTTCAAGATTCTAATTTCTACAAACAAGTTATAAATTCTCTTTTGCTTGCTCATGAACTTTTTCTTTCAAAAGTCTAATCTCTTTCAGATAATCTTATTCATTTAAAAGCATTATTCTAAGATAATCTGAAAGAGCATCTTTTGATTTTTAAATCAAACAGTTTACCATTACCTCAATGTTCTTTTCAGACTTTCATCATGCTTGGCCATGAAGCATAGGTTGGCATGTTCATATTCATATTCATATTCACTTGAGCTGTGTGAATCACTCCATGAAGCTATCATAGCTTTCTTTCTGCTGTCATGGTCTTTCTTCTGAAAGTTCTTGCTTTTCTTGTGTGGGAAATCTCGTAACAAATGTCTTGCATCACCACACTCAAAGCAGTTCATGACTTAGGATTTATTTTGTGAAGAATACTTACCTTTGTAGTCATTGCTACTGGATGATCTGTTTCTTTCTTTGTTGAAGTATTTGTTTCTTAAGTTTTTCTTCATCTTGAGAATTCTGTTCAAGGCTTTTGAAATCAATGGAAATGGATCTTCATCATCATCATCTTCAGTTTTAAGGCTTTGAGTTTTCTCATTCTCTTTGGCCTTGAGTGTTAAGTTTTTGACACCTTCAGGTAGCTCTCCATCAGTTTCGTTCATGGATATTCATGTGTTAAGAGCTTCCCTTGTAGATCATCAAGTTGTAGTGATGAAAGATCTTGAGCTTCTTCGATAATTGTTGTCTTTGGTTCCCATTTGGCCTTTGGAAGACTTATCAGTATCTTCCTCACCTTTTCTTCATTGGAAATATGTTATCCCAAAGAATCAAGGTTGTTGACAATGTCTGTGAACCTCTTGAACATCTCTCTGACTGATTCATCTGTATTCATCTTGAACAACTCATATTGCCTGAGATAGATGTTGATCTTGGTTTTCTTGACTTGACTGGTTCCTTCAAAGGTCACCACAAGCTTATCCCATATTTCTTTTGCAGTCTTGCATCCTGAAATCCTGTTGAATTCATTTATACTCAAATCACAATACAAGATGTTAATAGCTTTGTAATTCTTAGAAAATTGTTCCAATTCAGAAGAGGGGAGTAAGTCTTCAGATTTCGGAGTTTTGATCCCATCACTCTCTGTAAAGAAAGTGTGAGGTCCATTCTGAATAACGGTCCAAATCTCTATGTCCTGATCAATGATGAACATCTTCATCAGGGCTTTCCAGTGAGCAAAGTTGTCTCCAGAAAATAGAGGAGGTCTGTTGGAAGCTCTTCCATTTGAGAAACCACCATCACCTACAGTACTCATGATCACCAGATGGTTAAATCTTATACAGTGATACAAGATCTGATACCAATTGAAAGGGGAGTATGCAGATGGATATGCAGCACAGATACTCTAGAAGGGGGGTTGAATAGAGTATGCCAACTTTTTGCAAAACTTGTGGATGAAAAGAGTTTTAGTTCAAGAGAAATGGATTTAAAGGCCTTGAACACAAATTCAAGCATTTGAAATGAGATACAGTTTGAAATGAAACAAACAAGTCTTTTTCAAGGCCTTGAAAAGAGTTTCAAACCCTTGAAAACAGACAAGTTTGAATGCAGCAAAACTAAGTATGTAACTGAAACTATAAATGCAAGAGACAAAGGATTTATAGAGTTCAGTCCACTTGGACCTACATCTCTACCTCAGGGATCTTCTCCCTGCAGGATTTTAACTCAATTCTTATACATCAAAAGCTAAGCCCTAGATCTCAAGCACAGAGAATTGCCTTACTCTGTTACAGCTTGTGGTTCTCTCTAACCTATCTAGTACCTGCTCTAGCTAACTGATTAACTAAGAATTCTCTATTGTTCACCTCGAACTATCCTTGAGAATGAAATATAGAAGTATTACAGAAATGATCTACCAATAAAGCACAATACAGAAGAACACTAGAGTGTAGAACTGCAGTAAAGAATGCAGTGAACTTATGTGAGTTGGATTGTAAGAGTGATGAAATTCTTTGATGCTTGTCAATCCAGAATTGTGTCTCTCTTTTTTCCCGTTGAGTATCCTCGATTGTTGCTTCAAAATGAGCTCCAATTATATTGTTTGAATCTCTGCAAATCTTCCCAGATTTTGACCAACAATTGCCTATTTTGTAGGAAACAAACTTTGACTGTCTTAACAGCCTTCTCCAACAGATAGTTGATCAAAATCTCCAGAGATATTGTTGTGATCTTGTCTTTAAACAATCTGAGAAGCTGTCCTGAGTCTCTGATTGATCACAGGATCATCTTCACTAAGTATTTTTCCTTCCTGCAAAATCCAGATAAGGAAACAAATCCTGCACATTTAGGAAATAAACCCTGCAAAACTGAGTCAAACTAATAGATTAAAACATGTTAGATATATGCAAACAGTTAATCTTTCATCATAAAATAATAACGCATCAAGTACAGGGGTGAGAGGGATAGAATTAAATCAAAATAGTTTAGAGAAACTCCCCCTCAGAACATGTAAGCAGGTCAGAAAATTTCAAGGCTTTGAATCCTAGTTCAAGGCCTCTGCTATTTCAAGCCTGTGAAACCTGATTCAAAGCTTTGAAAACTGGTTCAAGGCCTTGAAATACTTAAGTATTTCAAATCCATGAAACCTGTGACCTTACAATTAGTGGATAAGGTTAAGAGGAAGTTGTCTGGTTGGAAGCCTCCCAACCTTTCTCTTGCCGGTAGAGCAACTCTAATTACTATTGTAGTTCAAGCTATTCCTGCATATGTGATGCAGTCTTCTCTTCTGCCTAAATAAATTGTGGGTGAAATTGACAAGGTTTGTAAGAGATTCTTATGGCGTGGCACTAATACTCATAGTAGACTTTCTCTTATTAGTTGGGAAGTTGTCTCTATCCCTAAGATGAAAGGGGGTTTGGGTTTTAGAAATTTGAATAATTTAAATCATGCCCTAGTGGTTAAGGCTGACTGGAAGCTGTTGTCTGGATCTGACTCTATCTGGGCTAAAGCTCTTACTCACAGGTATGGCTCTCCTTTAGCCTCTAATGTTGTCACGCCTAATCACTCTAGGGTGTGGAAACATATTGTTAAAATTTTAAAGGCCATTAGTAGCAGCTTTTGTAAGAATGTGAGGAATGGTAGATCTACCCTCTTTTGGATTGACCAATGGCTAGGTCAATTCAAGCTTGTGGATATGGCTATTATGGCTCCTACTGAGGAGGATCTTCTTCTTACTGTTCATGACTACTGGGACAAGGATGGAGGTTGGTCAGTTAGTGGTCTTGGTCATTTGCTTCCCTCTGCTATTCTTGATCTGATGAACACTATCTCTCTTGTTGAGGACTCTGATGCTCAGGATTAAGTATCTAGGTTAGGTGCTGATTGCGGGATATTTTCTGTGGCTTCTGCATACAATGCTCTGAGCAGTGATGCTGTTAATCCTTTCACTGATCCAGGGTGGAAGTTTATTTGGAGAATCAAGGGGTTTCAAAGGTGGAATTACCTTCTTTCCATCATTAAACATGATATATTGATGACTCAAGGGCTGAAAAAGAAGAGAGGTATAATTCTTTCTGATTGTTGTCTTTTCTTCTCTCCTTGTTCTAAGACTACTCTCCATGCTATCAGAGATTGTGGTTGGATTCATGAGTTATGGAAGGGGCTGGTTCATCCTTCTCATTGGGGTCATTTATTTTATTTACAAGTGGTGGACTGGGTTGATATGAATCTAAAGTATAGATGGGGTGCTGTTGCTGATTTTGAGTGGCCCTTGATCTTCACCATTACTCTCAGTTTTGGATGGTATTGGCATAATCTCAAAACTCATAAAGAGGAGTTTGTTTTCCTACTGATATGATTGGTTTCATCTATAATCAGTGCAGAAGTATTAGTAGGGATTTGACTTTATCCGTTCTGCTATTCTTCCTTATCCAGTTTTGGTGAAATGGGAAGCCCCACCTGCTGGTGTGTTAAAGATCAATGTGGATTGCTCTTATAGAAATGATAGCAGTATTGCTTTTGTAGGTGTTGTTTGCAGAGATGAGTTTGGTTCCTGGAAGTGGGGTTTGCAGAGAAGAATTTTTGTTAGTTCTGTGTTGCAAGGTGAGTTATGGGCCATTTTGGAAAGCACTATTGATGTGTAGGAGTTTAAAGATTCTAATTGTGTGCTGGAAAGTGACCCTTTGAATGCAGTTGATTTGATCAAGCTTGGTACTCTTCAGCACCCTTTCTGGGGTATGATTTGCAAAATCAGAAAATTATTGGACTTAACGGCTAGTTCTGTTAGGCATATACGGAGGGAAGCAAACTATGTTGTTGATTTTGTTGCAGTTAGTAATTGTCAGGATCATTTTGAGAAGGAGTTTTTGTTTTCTCCTCCTGCTGGTTGCCTAGACTTATTACAAGCTGATTGTAATGGTCCTGGTGCCGTGAGGATGGTGTTTAGTGTGTTGCACTCTATGTTTTACCATATATATATATATATATATATATATATATATATATATATAGTGTAAGAAGTTTATCAAGTAGTGTAAGAATCACTACTGGGGTGAGCACAGACTGGTTTGGACCGGTGTTGTTCAAAATTTCTACCCGACCCTATAGGTTCGGGTAGGAGGATATTAAACCCAGACCTACCCAATTGTTTGTAAAATCCAAACCGATCATGACTTATCGATTCGGACCGGTTATACGGGTTGAAAAATCTTAAAATTTTATTTGAACTAATGTTTCAATTTGGTTAACTTTTTGTAATATGTGTATATATAAGTTTTGAAGGCGGAAATATAAGATAATATTCTCTAAAAGATGAATAAATTGAGGAAAAACAAGTATGATGATGGTGTCGAGTTGTAAAATTTATTTTCTAAACCTTGTGCTTTAATAAAATTTGTAACTTTTATGTGTAAAAGTTTTAGTCGGACCGGACCGGTTTTAATCGGTTTCTCCAACCCTCAAACCATGATCGATCGAACTTCGTTCGGGTTGCCAAATTTGTAATCGTAACCAAACAAAGAGCAACGGTTTATGCTAATCTCGGACCGGTTTGGTGCGGGACGGTTCGGGATGACGGGTTGGGGCGGGTTTTGCTCAACTCACTACCCATAAATAAAACTAGAAAAAGTTGGACTATTACAAATACAATTTCTCGAGGTTAGAAATTCGACCCGACCCGACCCGACCCGTGGTTCTCCGTATTCATCTCGTAAAAGGAAAATCCCACGTGATCATTGGGTTCCTCGAACGAACAAGTCAGATTAGGATTGTCATGTGACAATTGGCTGGTCTTTTTATCCTCCTTTTAACCTAATAAGAAAATAATCCACTCGCAGTCAGAGGCTTCTCTAACCTAGGAAGTCGAGTCCGTACGTTCTTCCCGGAATCCACCGATCTCTCTCTCTCTCTCTGTCCATCCAGCACAATGAGAACTCACTCTTTTTACAACGCATCGTAAGTCATTTAAGTTTCCCTCTTCCTTCCCTACTTCAAATCCAGCATTTCATCTTTTCGATAGTAGATCCAGCTGATGATCGATTGCATGTGCTGTGTGATTTTGTCCTTGCAAGTGGGTTTGGGCTTTGCTTCTTTGCTCATGCCCTCAACTTTGTTTACGCGATCTCTTCCTTCTTGGTAGGGTTTGTTTTTTAATCAAGGTGTTATGACTTTAACTTTGTAGGGTTCTGATCCATTTTTACGTATCTTGTATCTGTTTAGAATAAGGGAAGTCAACCGTGAAACAATAATTTACTCTATGAAGAAAGGGGTATACATTTGAATAGATAAACTTTTTGGAAGTGGGGGAAACATAAATTTTCTGAAAAAATTAACATTTTAGACATGATCGTGTGTTTATTGTTTTTAATTACACTACGAGCATGTAACTACTGCCCTATTCGCTTAAGGGGAGTTTTGAAACCTACCTGGTCACGAAGAACTTGGGCATAATCGTTCTTAACCACTTGGACATGTCACTTGCCCATGTATTACGTGTGTTTGATCACTTGTTCATATATGTTAGTCACCATGCAAACCACCATAGTTTACCCTTTGCAGTGCACAGTAGTAACTTTCATAAACCAATCATCATGCCTAATGGAATTGAAGAAAATTGAACTAAAAGGTTAAACAAAGCCTGGAGTGAAGTGTCGAGACGCACAACTTTATCTCAATCAAGGCCATCATGCCAATTTGCTCAGTTTTGGTTGTGGCCTATACCTCAGTTTTAAGGTTTCTACAAACATAGACTATTCTTTGATTAGGAATTACCAATTAACTTATACTCTGTTAAATCAGAAGTTCCGAAAATGTTCACCCATGGATAACTTAGTTGTACCTATAATACCTGAAGCAAGCGTAGGGCTACAGAGGTAGCAGAAATGATTTCTGACAATGCACGAGTATGTTTTAGGAATTTTGAGTTTTGTCAATTGTTTTCTGGTGAAGGTTAATTACTTATATGTACCCTCTATAATATTAATACCTAAAGCAGGCATAGGGATAAAGAGGTAGGTATGAATATTCCACACCATGGATGGATACTATCTATTAGGGGTGAGCAAAACTCGCCCAAACCGGCCGCCCCAAACCGGTCCGCATCAAACCGGTCCGACTTTAACACCCGTTTAAGCTACTTGATTGGGTATGGGTATAAAATTGCAAACCCGAACTAACTTTGATTGATCATGGGTTTGAAGCTGGAAAACCCGTTTAGACCCGGTCCGGTCCGATTAAAATTTTATATGAAAAATTTACATAATTTTAGTTAGTCGAAGTAAAATTTTTATAAGAGCGAACAATAGTTTTAGTTGATTTTTCTCAACTTATGCATTGATATGATTTTCTCCATCAACTATAATGTCATATTCGGCTTTGTTATGTATTAGTAAAGATTGAAAAGTGTATATTTTTTCCGCTTTGCACTAAATATGTCTTGTTCATAGACATAAGTTTGATAACGGTTCAACATTTTAAACCCGTCTAAACCCGGCCGAACCGGTCCGAGTCGAAAGGCTTGATCGGGTTTGGGTTTGTCGACTACTTGATTGGGTTTGGGTATAGATATGACCAACCCGGGATCATTGGGTTGGGTAGGAAACAAAGCCCTTACCCGCCCAACCCGGTCCGTGCTCTCCCCTACTATCTATCACTCTACCATCAATTTGACTTTTACCACTATTTAACAGGTCACTTTGACCCGGTGATATGGATAGCAAATGATGAATTTTTTGATAATATTTGCATGGTGTTGGAGAGTAACATTTGATCTCTAACACGGTGAAAAACATTAACAAACACTTGCATCATTTTGTGATTCAAATCAGAAAGTCTAGGATGATAGAAAAGAGAACAATCAGAGTGGTATGAACATTGTTTTTTTTTTTTTTTTTTTGCGATGGTGAAGCTTTGGGCGACATCAGATTCTTGGAGGAGGAGTGAGAAAGAAACTAACAACCAGTGATGCCTTAACCTATCTCTAGGAAGTTAAGGACACGTTTCAAGATCAAAGACAAAAGTATGATATGTTCTTCGATCTTATGAAAGATTTTAAGGACCAAAGGTACACTCTCTTGCTTGTTACTCTTGCAGCAAATGTGCCACCATTTCATCCAGATAATGTACGGGCATGTTATTTTTAGGATTGGCACTACTGGTGTCACTAAAAGGGTAAACAAACTATTCAGAGGGCACAAGAAGCTAATCTCTGGGTTTAACACCTTCTTGCCCAAGGGTTATGAAATCACTGTCATTGAAGCCCCACCAAAGAGCACTGTTCAGTTTAACGAAGCTATGAGGCTTGTGAACAAGATAAAGGTGCTTTTGTATGGATGTTTGCCCATTTGAGCTGTTGATTTAAAAATGTGGAATTAACTTAATTTTTTTTATTATCTTGTACAAAAACGTTTTCATGATGATGACCATGTATACAAGTCATTCCTAAATATTCTGAACATGTACAGAAACAAACACAAAGGAATTACTGAGGTTCACCGTGAGGTAAGTCATTTCATTTTCACATCAAGGCTCATCTTAAATGTTTTCCCTTGTTTTGGTGGTTTGGTGTTGTTTGGTTGGAGGCAAAATGTTTTTCTGAAAAATGTTTTCCCTGAAATGTTGTAAAATGATTTACACATTTCAAATCCGTAAGCCATTTTCCGGAGAGTGAAGGAGCACAACAACAACTCATACTAACACTTTCACCACCAATAACCACCACTACCACCTACCTCCACCAAGACCATGGGCGGATGTACATGAGGATTAGGGGTGGCAATACTTTTGAAAGCCTCACTAACACCCCTTTAATTACAGATATTTTACACTAAGACACTTAAGCAAATATATAAATGCCTCGGATGGAATTAAAAATTTCCGTCACATCCTAATTTTGCCTCGGCTGGTTCGATTTCCTGGCTTCGCCGCTGACCACGACCCATCACCGCCACCAATCATTGCCACTACAGTCACGGCTGACTGTTTTGGCAAGTGTCAACCAAACACGTCATGTAGTTCTCAATGTGAGTTTCCTCTGCAGCTATCTTCTCATATTTGGTTGACACTTGGCAAAGAAAGGGGCCGTGGCTGTGATGGGTGGTGGTGATGGGTTGTGGTAAGGGTAGGGGTAGTGGTGAATATTGGTGGTGGAGGTGTTAGTATGAGTTGTTGTTGTGCTCCTTCACTCTCCGGCTTACGGATTTGAAATGTGTCATTTTACATCATTTTACAAGAAAATATTTTACCTCAAACCAAATAGCACCAAAACAAGGGAAAAAATTTACAGGATAATGTTTTACCACCAACTAAGGAGCCATAATATCAGCATATATTTCTCGTTGTCGTTTGTTATTTGTATCTTATATCTCAATTATCATTGCTCTGAAGAACTGAATCTTTTTAGGCCCTAGTGTGAATATGGATTACCCATATAATGTCTTATTTAACTCCTTAACAATGCTGCCGCTGTGAACTTTCTACAAACAAAGGCTATGCTCATCAAATGGTAATTAATTTTTGTAGGTTGCTGCACTTTTTGAAGGTCACCCTGATTTGCTCGATGATTTCAACATATTCATGCTGAAGGTTGCAGCTGCAACAATCACGTTAGATCAAGCTTCTGTTGAGAAGTTGAATGACGACTTCAATGAGCTTATTTTGAGTCGTCTCTAGGTGTGCTCCATGCCAGTACTGGCTCGTGTTATTTTAATAACCCTCTGGGACTTCAATAACTCGACATTTTTTATTTAAAGATTGTTAAAAACTCTTTTATATATCTATGGATCTTTTTTCAATAGTCAAGGCATTATCGTTAAGATCATTTTTTACATTACAATTGGGTTCCTATAAATTGGATTTGGATCCTCTCGTAAACAAGGTTATCTACTGCTTTGTTGTATCTTAACCTCTACGGTTGAATCGTTATCCAGTTGCTACAACAAATTATTGCAGGAGTATCACACGTGCAGTTCGCCATAACTAATCATATCTTTCTTAACCACAAGATAGTAAACAAGTTTGCTGACGCCCACAACAAATTATATCTTGCTTAAACCACAGAAGAGCAACTCGTGCGAATTTTTCTTCCGATTGGGAGTGTGTATACGAACACATACAAGTTAAGATGAGATGGGCTTGATTGGTGAAGGATACTCCAATATTAACTATGTTCTCTGGTTGTTTTTTTTTCCACCAACACCGAAAGGATGATATTAATAAAAATGGTTTCTACATAGAAAGGGGACCCAAGGGACAAGTGGTTGTTCATTACTTGCTTAAATTGATTAACAAGTGGTAGTTCATTACTTAAATAGGTTAACAAGTGAATAAACTATTTACCAAGTGCATTGAAAGTAAAAATGTTCAATCATATCAAATTGAACTCACAAACTGTTATATAGCAGCTTGAACAGAGTTTATGTTTGGAAGTTATAGAAGATAAATTGCAAACACCTATCCCCCAAATGGGACGGCAAAGTAGAGTAAAACGCTAGGCGCTAGACTATGCCTCAGCTCACGGACAAGCTATGTTGAGATAGCTTGTACTTCCTCTGTTTCTTCTCTCTGTCCACGCTTTCCTTTCTGTGTTGTTTCTTCTTTTTCATCATGTATTCCATTTTTTAGCATGTTTTTATGCAAAAAAATAATATGTTTTACCCTTATCCATTCAACCCACCCACTACCCATTATTAACCGTTATCCTTTTCCTTTCCGTTCCAATTACTATGAAGATAGATAGATAGATAGATAGATAGATAGATAGATAGATAGATAGATAGATAGATAGATAGATAGATAGATAGATAGATAGATAGATAGATAGATAAAGATGAAGAGAACCTATGGTCTCGTCTATATCTATATGATTCCTCACCTCCACCAGTCCCTTCTCCCTCACTTTGACGACCTTCTCTCTCTCTCTCTCTCTCTCTCTCTCTCTCTCTCTCTCTCTCTCTCTCTCTCTCTCTCTCTCAGATCTCCGACCAAAAACGCCATACGGCAACGGTGGAAAACAAGGCAGAGGACAACTGTAGTGTTGGCAGCGGAAGATGACGTCGATGGCATTGGCAGCATGTAGGTTAGTACTCCCATGTGTAATGCTTTTGCAAGAGAAAGAATAAGCCATGGTAGATCAGAAGGAGGGAGAATGTAACACCCCCGACCTAGTGTATTTGAGAATTACAATTGGATCTCTCAGACTCTCTAAAGATCTCCTCCGCTAAGCACGGAAATGCTCAGCATAGAATACAATTGTAACGATTTTGTTACAAAACTGAATTAAATAAACAAAAACTTACATTGAACTTACTATATATATATATATATATATATATATACTTTGATGCATGAACCTCTAAAGTGTTTGACTACTCCCCAACTCCCCGCGAACTAACCAGTCAAATATGGAAGGCAGATCGTTACAATGTCAATACGCAGCAAGTAACATTAGGATTTATAACAAAAGTATATACATATCATTTTTGGAAATATTAATGCATACTTATAGATGTACCGCCTGGAAACCTGACTCAAGCAAAAAATAAACGCAATGATGATTATAACATTTATTCAAGTATCAAATATTATGCAGTTAAAACAGACACGCCTTATGCGAAGGATTCCAAATCCCACTACCCAAACGGTTGTGAAGTCCAGATTCTCTTCCGACAAGGAAGGCAAAACGAAATCAAAATCGTATCATTTCCCTGACATAATATACCTTAAGTGTGCACACCCCCTACTTAATCGTCAGTCCAGAAAGTAGTACAAGCTGCCTATATTCGGGGGCTAGCAATGTACAGACTGAAAGCTCGTAGACCGGGTCCCATATGTGTCAGCCACTGCACCAGCTAGACGTCCGGAGACTGTATTGACCCTACATGGTCTAGAGTAAGCATGAATCAAGTATTGATCAAGTCTTCAAAGAAGAGCATGAAACACACCCCATATTGCTAATATCATGTGTGCATATGTATATCGGTGATCCATTCCTAGATATTCCAGCACTTCGTATCTCGTACGCCTGGATATTTGTGAACCATTGCTATTTGTGTGTGTTTGGGTGCAAAGTGATGAGATTCGGGGTTAATTGGGAAGAAAATGCGATTTTGGATGTTTTATAGCTTAAACGTACAATTCAAGCGTTTTTTAAATAGTTTACGCATGATTTGCATGATTTTGTCACATTTGATCTTTGGGGTAGTGATCGTGTTATGATTTACAGGAACATTTCATGAGGAGAGCAGGTGGAGAGAAAAAACGGGCTTCGGAAGTCAAGAGGAAGCAAGAGGAGCAAAGTGGGAGGAGAAAAAGTGACCAATCTTCACAATTTCGAGAGTACCTTGAGTTTTACAATTAAGTTCAGAGTGAGACCAGTGGAAAATGAAAGTAGACTCAAAGACATTTCCAACGATACGTCACGGAGCTCAAACAGAGATCGGGCGAGAAAGTTATGGTCCGTCGAAGAGGATGAAAATCTGAGCTCATCTCCAGGCTTATTCGTGCGAACAAGAATTATGTTCGTGCGAACAGAAACACTTAGACGAATTTTTGGAGTTGAAGAAGGGGGGAACCAAACTAAAAGTTTCTGGGAACAACAAAAGTGCTCGTGGGAGCTAGGTGTTCGTGCAAAAACTTTCCTGTTCGTGCAAACATAACGCGAGGTTTGGATTTGTGGGGCTGTTTTGTGATATTTTGAAAGATGTAAGCTTGGGGGACTAGTTTTAGACCTAGTAGTCCGTGCCTATGGAGTATTCTACCGACGTTGGAGCTTTGGATGGTGCTTGGGAGCGCTGGAGTTCATCGTTTGATTTCTATCTTCTTCCCTTCTTTTGTTTTGGTTGATGATCAATAAACCTTGTACTTTGATCATGTCTTCTAGTAACTAACTCTTTATTGCTGGGAATTATCATTAGGTAACTAGGGTTTTGTATGAATGAGACGTTTTGAGATTATGCTTCATTTTTGTCTTAATTAATGCGATTCTCTCTTGTTATGATTAGTTTATACTTGAATATATATCTTTATGCGCTTAGCTACTGTAGGATTGATCTCAATTACGATTGATGTGGTAACTCCGTGAATTGTAGTTGGTAAATTGAACTTCTCACCTAGTCGTATCATTACTTGGTAACTCGGTAGTGTTAACTAGGATATTTAAAATAGAATAACGAATCGTAATGCGTACTTAGAGTCAAATCAAGCTTGGTAACTCGGTTTGAATTGGCTCTAAGTATAGTCGAATTGTTTAGTTACTCGGTGAGTTGTATTTTTCTTGATTAACAAGAGATAGTCGTGTTAGTGTTTCAAAAATTAAAACGTCATTCATAACTTCCCTAGTGATCCGCAAGAGAATTCCTGGTATTTTCCTTCTAATAGTAACTTAATCAACCATTTTAGCTAACAGTTGTACACTTGCAGTTGGAGCGTGTCAGCTGTACACTTGCAGTTGGAGCGTGTCATTAGTACATGTTCTCATTAGTGAGGTACAATGCATTTGCAGTATCATCCTAGCTATCTAGACCATAATGACTATTTAGCCCCTAAAGTCTTTGTCTTATCAGTACAGTCTCTGACTGTTCCGGAAACCCTCAACTATGCCTAGTTGGCCAATCTCATGAGTCACTAAGTCTCCAACTTACCTACTTAAGATTGACTCTCAAGTTTTGATTATTTACCCTCAATTCCCCGTAGTTTGTCCAAATTTCATTTTAGTCACTCTAGTCAAAATGTGCTCAGTAATGAGCAAACACCTACCCTAACACTCTATGTAGTCAAAGTGTTGAAATCTACAACTTTTAGTTATTTTCACGCAGGCCCCTACAATTTGCAAAAATTGTAGAAAGACCTCCAAATAATTGACTTAGTCAACAATAATCGGAGTGCCGAATGGTGGCGTAAAGGGGCAGAGAGGCGCTTTGGTGCTCGAGGCTCTCCCGTCGAACCTCCGGGTCTGATTCGGTGGTGGCCTTTGCCGCCGCTGTAACTGCTGCTGCCTCTGCTCTGTTTTGCCACCAGAGATGAGGGGAGAGAAAAGGACAGAGGCGAGTGTAGGGAGATATAGAGATGGGTGACGGCGGTGATGGAGGACGGTGTGGTCATGGTGACGTCGGCGATGATTATTGTTGTTGTTTCCGCTGCTGTCTCAGTCGAACAGATAGAGGGACAAACAGAGGAGATGAGATTGAGAGGGAGGAGAAGGGCTGGTGGTGGTGATGATGGTGGTTGTAATGGAAAAGGTGGTGGAGATGCTGGTGAAATACCCCGTTATTTAGAAACGCGTATTTTTAACAAATATTAAGTTTTAGTTTATTAAAACGGGTATTTTATAATCATATTAGGTGTTAAAATAATATTAGTATAAGCTTTGGGTATTAGTTTAATTATTTAAAAAGTTACTTTCTATTGTTTTAAGCTTTAGGGGGCTTTAGTGTCTTTTTCGTAACTTAAATAGTGCAGTTAATATAATTTTGGTGGGTAAAAAGTGTCTTTTAACTAACTATGGGGGGTGAAAGTGTCTTTAAGCCAAACTGGTCATCTTCTTCCTCTCCTGGTAGTACCAGGAGAGTTTTCTCTTCTCCTTCTTCTACCCAAACACCCACCAACACCAAATTCGACTCCAAATCTTCCAATTTCCGTCCCAATACACTCCCTATTCGACATAGATCGATTCTTTAGCACCAAGAAACCAATTTTGCCCAAAATAGTGAACCAATTCGGAATCAAAAATAAACCCGAAGGAATCCTCCTCTTCGCCGGATTCTTCGAATTGAAGCCTATAAATAGCTTGTGAAATCAGAAACGAAACCCACATCAAAACCCACCACCAAGCTCTCTTTCTCGCTCTCTCTCTCCCGTTCGAATCATCAACCAAACACCCAGCCGCCGCCCGGTCCGGAGAGCCGTACCCGACCGCGACCGCCCTGTCCGACGCCGCCGCCGTCTCCGGCGTCTTCGCCCGTCGCCGTCGCCGCCGCCCTTACCGTCGGTTTCCTCCTTCGCCACCACCGCGAGCCCTCTGGTCTTCACCCATCGTCGTCGTCCTCTTCTCTGGTCGGGTAAGTAGATAACCCGTCTGTTTCTCTCTCTTTCTTATTCTATTTTGTTTCTTTTATTTTTTTACTTAGCATTAGTAAACTGTTAAGAACATAGTAATGTTATCTGGGTAAAGATAACAAGAATGGGCAGTGGCCCAGTGGTAAAAGTTGGCTGTTAATATTGGGTTGGTCTAGGGTTCGAGTCTCATATCTAGCAACTATTTTTTTTACTACTCTACACTCAAAATTTGAAAGAGAGGTTTGGAGGGTTTGAAAGCCTTATTAAAACACTTGAGAATTATTTATTTAGGAAGTTTATTTTCTTGTTTAAGAGTTAATATTTCGAAAAAAATAATATTATTGGGTTATGTTTTATAGTAATAAAAGAGGAATTTAGATTAGATAATATTATAAGCCATGTTTTACGATAGTAAACAATAGTCCTATAAATCGCGTTTTAACAATAGAATTATTATTATTAAAGTTGGGGAAATAATAAGGGGGATTACACTTGCATTGCATATAGGACTTGTTTGTATTTGTGTGTTAGCGATAATTGATTAGAATATTATCGAATTGTAGGAAACGAATTCTCCGACGAAGGATACGTCGAATACTAAGATTGATTTGCTGTGATTGCTATTTGTTGAGGTAAGTAAACATGCCAGGCCTAGCGCCCATTCCTCTTTTCGTGTCAAACGTTTTCATTCCTATTTGTCTCAAAATGATTTTATGCAAAATACGTGTTGCTTGAATACATGTTTCGAATTGAAATGTTCTCTGAAAATATCACTTAAATCTAATAATCGATGATAACGTAAAGTGGAAGAGTTGTACGGGGATGATTGTTGTTGTATGGTTACTATTGGCATTGGGCGTGTTGACTTCGGTCTCTCGTTCAATTTAATTTATTTAATCCGGTTGCAAGTCCCCGGATAGCTCCTTGTACTCACTCTTCTGGGCGCAAGAAGTCTGTAAGGGGGTGTCGACACTTAAGGTCTTGGATGCTTGCGAAGTGGTTGGTTGATTTTTCCCCGTATCAACAAGTTAATAACATGGATTTTGGAATTTTGGATGGGAAAAATATGAATTTGGAATCCCCTAATACGAAGATTGGAATTGAAATATCTCTTTATTTCTCATAAGTGTCAAAGCTTTTGTTACCACTTGATTTTATTTAAACTTCTACAAAATACTTCATGATTTGTAAATTACTTCATAATCGTTTTACATGCTTGGGTGTTACTTACTCAGTATTTCCGCTGACTTTTGGAACTGTGGTGTTCTCTTTTTTTCATTTTCTGCACCACAGGTTAGATGGGAGCTTGGTCCGAGGGGAAAACGCGACTCATGCTAGTATTATCATTTAAATTTAGTTTTATTTGAACATTTGTTAGTAGTTGGATTTTATTAGTTTTGGAATAATGCCCATATTTGTGGCAAGACAAGATTTAAGTTTAAATTAAATATTTTTATGGATTTGGTTTGGAATTTCTGTTGTAAAACCTCCTTGTATTCGGGTTTAACCCCGGGTACGGAGTGACACCCCTGGGTTTCCGGCTTAGCCAATTTGGGGGTGTTACAGCTGGTATCAGAGCCCGGCAATCCAAAAGTAAAATATTTATAAAAATATTTTTTTAAAATGGACATAGGAAAAAAAAATTAAAATTTGAATAAGTCGGGGTTGTGGGATAGTTTAGTATTTAGAATTTTGCTTGATTTGTTTGTGCTATATGCTTAGAACCCTATATTTAAGATTTATTGCTTAGTTCTTTTAGAATGCTTAAGATTTTAAGAATATATGCGTGGTATAGAACAATGCTGAGACTCTTTCTCTTTCTTACTTCTTTCAGATGGCTGCTCAATCAGAATCTGTTTCATCTAGTATTGGAGCCTCACCCTATCACCTAAAGTTCCTGGAAGGACGGGAAAGCATCGATAGCTATTGCACACGTGTCAGGGATCGGTGCTACCAATGGAGACTTTCTGGCCAAGGACGCCTGGATTTCCGAGACCCATTGGTGATATGCGACGTCATACTAGAAGGACTGCCAAACACCTTCCCATGGAAAGATGTGAAGGAGGAGTACTCCGATTTAGTCATTTCAAAGGAAGGATGTTTGTTCCCTAACAATGACGAGTACATACTCAAGGGCGATTACATGGTCACACCGGAGTTCTTACGAAGCAAGCTCAAGGCATGGGAAATGGCCACTCACGTAACCAAACAAGATAAAAAAAGAAGGCCCGAAGTACAAGCCCGAAGAAGATCCAATTGAAGAAGATCCAGAAGAAGATCCGATAGAAGAAGATCCAATTGAAGAAGAAGAACCCGTTCCAACTCCAACTCCACATACAGGATTTAGACCGCCCATACCTACTCCTGGCAATCTTACTGAAGCCGACCATCCACGTGGCGTGATCTACCATCCAGGTTTAGAAACTCTAAAGGAGTATTGCACCTACATCAAGAATTTGTGCATCGCTTGGAGCAAAAGGCGTCAAGGATCTTTCAGGGACCCGTTGACCATGTGTCACTACATGCTCAATGGATTACCAAGGATGACACCTTGGAAGGGGATAAAAGACGAGTTCAGCGACCTATTAACCGATAATGTTTGGGGAAAATAAGTGCCTAATTGCTCAAAATACGTACATCATGAGTATGGAGAATACAAATTAGACCCACCCACTCTTTTGGAACGCTTAGAGAATATAGCCACTATGGAGGCGGAGACTACGCATGAAGCAGGACAAATCCTAAGGAAGCTTGAGAGGATGGAAAAGGAAGAGATAGCTATGAAGGTGCGAAAAGCATGGGGAAATATCGAGAAGGACGAAGATATGGATCCACCCGAATCACCACAATACACTCCTCATACTCCTACCCCACCATCATCACCAAAAACATTAGAATATCCTTGCCGCAAGTAGGAACGTTTAGGATTTATGTTAGTTTTATTTTAAGACATTATTCCTTTAAGTTAGTTTGATTTAGTAGGATGATATGATTCTAGGATGATATTTGTGTTTCAAGAATTCGTTTTGGGATTTGAATAAATTGCATTTTTATTTAATTGGAGTATGAATTCAAATTTTTGTTGCATTGTGTTGCGACGTTCAAATCTGCGCAGCAGTTAGTATTCGTTGTAGCAGACGTGTTTAAACTTGGAGTTATTTTCTCCTGAATTTTTTCCGGAAAATAGACATGCTTAGGAACATGCCATAAAAATTTCAGACCCAAATGAGTTCTGGAGACTTAGATACGAATTTTCAAAGTACGTGGTTCAGTACCAGAATTTCACAGTGACCGCCTGTGGTATCTTTGATTTCTACCTATCTTCCGTATCTTGGATGAACCTCAAATTTTTATGGTGATTAGTAGACACGTAAGGCTAAATCTGGGTGAAACCCTAGCCCATTTTGAGGAAGTTAAGTTTGGTATATGACTTGGAGAATTTGAAGTTTCTATTCTGGTGATATGGGACAGCAGCTATGCCATTCTTTGTGTAATTTGAATTATGTGAATTATTTTGAGTTGAATCTTCTTTGATATTAAAGTAGACTCAGAAAGGATGCTTCACACCAAAAATTATAATTTTTGCTTGCCCGATAGATCACTTTTATAATTTTCTAAGAGATACGAGAAATAAGATGTGATTAGCCTATGTGCAAATACATGTGTAACTGTTTGTTTGATAATCAATGTGTGACATTACATGCCTAAATGCTATTTACATGTCATGTATTTTATCTCTACATGTACCTTAGGTTATTGTATGAATGATAAAATAGGTTATAGTGTAGGATTATGGCTGATAGACCACTACGATACTATACCAGGAGAATCCGTCAAGAGCAAATGACCGCCCAAAACAACAACAACAACAACATGGAGCAATTCTTTGCCCAATTCACTCAGATGGCTCAGAATATGAACAATGGATATCATAATGCAGCCAACTGGGCAAAGAAGGTGTCTGACATGAAGCCTGGAAGTTTCACAGGCAATGAGGATCCAGTGGAACTTGAAGATTGGATCGATGAGATGGACAAAATCCTTGAACTGGTTGAATGCCCTGACAACCGCAAGGTAGTTTGCGCAGCGTTCTACCTGAAGAACGAGGCGAACATATGGTGGAGGAACTCACGCCAAGATTTCTTGGCTCAACCCAACTTCAATTGGGAAGCTCTTCAGGCTGCTCTTCGCACTCGCTTCTATCCATCTCATATCCAGGATCAGAAATACATAGAGTTTGTGAACCTGAAGCAGGGAAGTGATTCCGTGACGGAGTACTTCAAGAAGTTTATGGAGTTATCCCGATTCTCAGGACACCTAATGCCTGATGAGGCAACTAAGGTTAGGAAGTTCATGGCAGGACTGCAACTCCATCTGCAGAAGGACTTAATGTGCAGAACCTATGATACTCTTCAAGAGGTGTATGATAGAGCTGCATCTGTTTGGCGTATCCAGGAGATGCAATATGAGAATCGCGGAAAGCGCAAGATTGAGAATGCTGGAGGAAATGGTAGCAACCAGAGTCGAAACAACAATGGTGGACAGGACAAGAAGTTCAAGATGAACCATGGAGGATCTAACCAAGGCCAGTACCGTGGCAACAAGCAGAACAATGGGGATGAGCCACCTCGTCGTTTTATCTGCAAAAATTGCCAACAGAACCACCCAGGAACGGACTGCCAAGGGAACGTAATCACTTGCCATAACTGTGGCAAGAGGGGACATCGTGCTTTCGAGTGCCGTACAAGAACAAATGGGAACCAACAAGGAAATCAGGGAGGGAACTATCAAGGGAACCGACAGTTCAATGGCAACAACAGGAGCGGAAACCAACAGTTTGGCAACAGGAACTATGGGAATCGCAACAATTATAATGGGAACAACAACTATGGAGGACAGCAGAGGAACTACCAAGGAAATGGAGGTAATGGAGGTTAGAACAGGAATGCCAGCAATACCCAAGCTAATGCCAACAACAACAATGGAGCTGGTACAGCGGCAACCGCAGCGCAAAATGGGAATGTTGCACGGATTGCTGTGATGAGCAGGTCCGAGGCAGAAGCAGCAGGCGGAGTAGTCACTGGTACATTTCTTGTTCATGATCAACCAGCATTTACTCTATTTGATTCTGGAGCATCATATTCGTTTATTGCATCATCATTTGTGGATAAATTGAGTCTCAATAAGCCGTCTAGAATATCCATCCCGGTAGCTACCCCAACCGGACACGTAACCGTGTGCGACACCATTTTCGAAGGGGTAGAAGTTAAGATTTCGGCTAGCACCTTGCCAGCCAACCTCATACAATTTAACCTTGGAGGGATAGATGTTATCTTGGGAATGGATTGGATGAGCAAATATCGAGCAGTCATAGACTGTCACGATCAGAAAATCAGACTTAAGGGTCCAAAGGGAGAAAAAGTTTCTTACCGTGGAATCACTAGGGAACCAAATATCCGACTAGTGTCAGCTTTGACCATAGTCAACCAAGTGAAGAAGGGGAATAAGGCTTATTTGTGTTATGTCCAAGACGTGTCTAAGAAGGAGAATGTGCTAGAAGAAATACCGATAGTTAAGGAATTTCCAGATGTATTCCCAGATGATATTCCAGGAATGCCACCTAGAAGGGAGGTTGAGTTCACTTTGGACTTAGCACCTGGGACAGCTCCAATTTCGAAGGCGTCGTACCGTATGGCACCGGCGGAATTGAAGGAACTAAAGGATCAGTTGCAAGAACTCCTCGAGAAAGGGTACATAAGACCAAGTGTATCGCCTTGGGGAGCACCAGTGTTATTCGTGAAGAAGAAGGATGGAAGTTTGAGGTTGTGCATTGACATAGAGATTTGAACAGCGCAACGATCAAGAACAAATACCCTTTACCCCGAATCGACGACTTGTTCGATCAGTTGCAAGGGGCGAGTGTTTTCTCAAAGATA
This sequence comes from Linanthus parryae, assembly GCA_023055425.1. Lineage (NCBI taxonomy): Eukaryota > Viridiplantae > Streptophyta > Magnoliopsida > Ericales > Polemoniaceae > Linanthus > Linanthus parryae. The sequence continues at coordinate 8,766,816 of JALGPY010000012.1, forward strand.
GACTTGAGATCAGGGTATCACCAGCTTCGGGTAACCGAGAAGGACATCCCGAAGACAGCCTTTAGAACAAGGTATGGTCATTACGAGTTTACAGTTATGCCTTTTGGTCTAACTAACGCTCCTGCAGTATTTATGGATCTAATGAATCGTGTCATGAGAACGTTTCTAGATCGTTTTGTAGTCGTCCTTATTGATGACATCCTCGTTTACTCAAAGAGCGAGGAAGACCATCAAGAACACCTCAGGGAAGTATTAGAGACCTTGAGACACGAGAAGCTGTATGCTAAGCTCTCGAAGTGTGAGTTTTGGCTAAATCATGTACCATTTCTGGGTCACATAATCTCGAAGTAAGGGATATCAGTAGATCCAGGAAAGATTTCTGCAGTTAAGGATTGGCCTACTCCGAAGAATGTGTCAGAAATAAGAAGTTTTTTGGGATTAGCAGGTTATTACCGACGTTTTGTGAAGGACTTCTCAAAGATCGCTAGACCGCTGACTACGCTAACCAAGAAGGCTGTAAAGTATCAGTGGAGCAAAGATTGTGAAGAATCATTCCAGACATTGAAGGAAAAGTTGACTACAGCACCTGTGTTAGCTTTACCTAACGATTCTGGTGAATTTGATGTTTATAGTGACGCATCGAAGAAAGGACTAGGATGTGTGCTTATGCAAGAAAGAAGAGTTATTGCCTATGCCTCAAGACAACTGAAAGTTCATGAAGAGAACTACGCTACGCATGATTTAGAGCTTGCAGCAATAGTATTTGCTTTGAAGATATGGAGACATCATCTATATGGTGCGGTGTGTAGATTGTATACGGACCATAGTAGTCTCAAGTACATCTTCACGCAGAAGGAGTTAAACAATAGGCAAAGACGTTGGTTGGAGATCATAAAGGATTATGACTTGCGTATCCAGTATCACGAAGGGAAAGCAATTTGGTAGCTGATGCGTTAAGCCGAAAATCGAGCCATACTTTAGACGCTATGCTAGTTTTGCCAGACTGGCTATGCAATGAGTTTCGAAAGCTCGAGATTGAAGTAGTAGAACAAGGGGATGTAAAGAATATTCTTGGGAATATGACAATTGTGCCCGATGTTTTAGAAGAAATAAGGAGTAACCAGTCAGGAGATGTGAAGCTGGAAAGGATAAGGAAGAAGATTGAAGAAGGGCAAACCACGGATTTCAAGATCCATGAAGATGGAAGTATCCGCTACAAAGGAAGATGGTGTGTACCACATAAGTGTACAGAAACCAAGGAGAAGTTGATGCGTGAAGCGCACAACACACCCTATTCAGTACATCCAGGAGGAGACAAACTTTATAAAGATATGAAGAAGACATTTTGGTGGCCTAACATGAAGAAGGAAGTAGCAGAGTTTGTAGCAAGATGTTTAACCTGTCACAAGGTGAAGTTCGAGCATAAGAGAATGGGAGGCTTAGTTCAACCATTGGATGTTCCACTTTGGAAATGGGATTCAATTTCGATGGATTTTGTGACTGCCTTACCAACATCAAAGAATGGATTGAATCAGATATGAGTCGTGGTTGACAGATTGACCAAGACAGCAAGGTTCATTCCAATGAAGGATACATGGAATATGGAGCAAAGGGCTGATGCGTATATGAAGAACATTGTGAGATACCATGGAGTCCCGAGCTCTATAGTTTCCGACAGGGATCCCAACTTTCTCTCTCACTTCTGGAAAGCACTCCAGGAGGCATTGGGAACCCAGCTGAAATTCAGTACAGCATTCCACCCTGCAACGGATGGACAAACTGAGAGAACCATTCAGACATTGGAGGATATGTTAAGGTCATGTGTTATGGACTTTCAAGGTTCATGGGTTGACAGATTACCTCTGATAGAGTTTTCCTACAACAACAGTTATCACGCCAGCATTGGCATGGCACCACATGAAGCGTTGTATGGAAGAAAGTGTCGAACACCGTTGTGTTGGAGCGACATAAGCGAGACAATAGTGATTGGTCCACAGTTAATCGAAGAAATGACAGATCAGGTTAGGCTTATCCAGCAGCGAATGAAAGCAGCTCAGGATAGACAAAAGTCCTACGCTGATCAGAAAAGGAGACCACTGGAGTTTCAAATTGGAGAAAAGGCTTTCCTTAAAGTTTCTCCAACTAAGGGGGTCATGAGGTTCAATCACAAAGGGAAGTTGATCCCGAAATTCATTGGACCGTACGAAGTCATAGAGAAGATTGGAGAAGTTGCCTATCGATTGGATCTACCGTCAAATTTGGGCCGTGTTCATAATGTATTCCACGTATCTCAACTGAAGAAGTACGTGCCTGACCCGACTCACGTATTAGATCCGGAACCGGTAGAATTAGATCCTTCGTTGAGTTATGAAGAACATCCTGTCAAGATTCTAGACACAAAGACAAGGGAAACCCGCAACAAGAGTGTCAAGCTAGTAAAGGTTTTGTGGACGAATCACCTCACGGAAGAGGCAACATGGGAAGCGGAGGATGACATGAAGAAGAAGTATCCCCACCTTTTTGACGAGGTATTCTGAGTTCCGAGGACGTCACTCCTCTAAGGGGGAGAGGATGTAATCCTTTGATTTTAGATACGTTATTTGAAGTTACCCTTATAGCATATTGCATATCGTGCATGACATTAGTTTTGCATTTAGTAGTCATTAGTAGTTATACCCTAGAGTGGCGACTCATACCTTAATGTTGTTCAAAATTTGGTTTAAACTTCGAGGACGAAGTTTTCTTCAAGGAGGGAAGGATGAAATACCCCGTTATTTAGAAACGGGTATTTTTAACAAATATTAAGTTTTAGTTTATTAAAACGGGTATTTTATAATCATATTAGGTGTTAAAATAATATTAGTATAAGCTTTGGGTATTAGTTTAATTATTTAAAAAGTTACTTTCTATTGTTTTAAGCTTTAGGGGGCTTTAGTGTCTTTTTCGTAACTTAAATAGTGCAGTTAATATAATTCTGGTGGGTAAAAAGTGTCTTTTAACTAACTATGGGGGGTGAAAGTGTCTTTAAGCCAAACTGGTCATCTTCTTCCTCTCCAGGTAGTACCAGGAGAGTTTTCTCTTCTCCTTCTTCTACCCAAACACCCACCAACACCAAATTCGACTCCAAATCTTCCAATTTCCGTCCCAATACACTCCCTATTCGACATAGATCGATTCTTTAGCACCAAGAAACCAATTTTGCCCAAAATAGTGAACCAATTCGGAATCAAAATCAACCCGAAGGAATCCTCCTCTTCGCCGGATTCTTCGAATTGAAGCCTATAAATAGCTTGTGAAATCAGAAACGAAACCCACATCAAAACCCACCACCAAGCTCTCTTTCTCGCTCTCTCTCTCTCCCGTTCGAATCATCAACCAAACACCCAGCCGCCGCCGGGTCCGGAGAGCCGAACCGGACCGCGACCGCCCTGTCCGACGCCGCCGCCGTCTCCGGCGTCTTCGCCCGTCGCCGTCGCCGCCGCCCTTACCGTCGGCTTCCTCCTTCGCCACCACCGCGAGCCCTCTGGTCTTCACCCATCGTCGTCGTCCTCTTCTCTGGTCGGGTAAGTAAATAACCCGTCTGTTTCTCTCTCTTTCTTATTCTATTTTGTTTCTTTTATTTTTTTTCTTAGCATTAGTAAACTGTTAAGAACATAGTAATGTTATCTGGGTAAAGACAACAAGAATGGGCAGTGGCCCAGTGGTAAAAGTTGGCTGTTAATATTGGGTTGGTCTAGGGTTCGAGTCTCATATCTAGCAACTATTTTTTTTACTACTCTACACTCAAAATTTGAAAGAGAGGTCTGGAGGGTTTGAAAGCCTTATTAAAACACTTGAGAATTATTTATTTAGGAAGTTTATTTTCTTGTTTAAGAGTTAATATTTCGAAAAAAATAATATTATTGGGTTATGTTTTATAGTAATAAACGAGGAATTTAGATTAGATAATATTATAAGCCATGTTTTACGATAGTAAACAATAGTCATATAAATCGCGTTTTAACAATAGAATTATTATTATTAAAGTTGGGGAAATAATAAGGGGGATTACACTTGCATTGCATATAGGACTTGTTTGTATTTGTGTGTTAGCGATAATTGATTAGAATATTATCGAATTGTAGGAAACGAATTCTCCGACGAAGGATACGTCGAATACTACGATTGATTTGCTGTGATTGCTATTTGTTGAGGTAAGTAAACATGCCAGGCCTAGCGCCCATTCCTCTTTTCGTGTCAAACGTTTTCATTCCTATTTGTCTCAAAATGATTTTATGCAAAATACGTGTTGCTTGAATACTTGTTTCGAATTGAAATGTTCTCTGAAAATATCACTTAAATCTAATAATCGATGATAACGTAAAGTGGAAGAGTTGTACGGGGATGATTGTTGTTGTATGGTTACTATTGGCATTGGGCGTGTTGACTTCGGTCTCTCGTTCAATTTAATTTATTTAATCCGGTTGCAAGTCCCCGGATAGCTCCTTGTACTCACTCTTCTGGCCGCAAGAAGTCTGTAAGGGGGTGTCGACACTTAAGGTCTTGGATGCTTGCGAAGTGGTTGGTTGATTTTTCCCCGTATCAACAAGTTAATAACATGGATTTTGGAATTTTGGATGGGAAAAATATGAATTTGGAATCCCCTAATACGAAGATTGGAATTGAAATATCTCTTTATTTCTCATAAGTGTCAAAGCTTTTGTTACCACTTGATTTTATTTAAACTTCTACAAAATACTTCATGATTTGTAAATTACTTCATAATCGTTTTACATGCTTGGGTGTTACTTACTCAGTATTTCCGCTGACTTTTGGAACTGTGGTGTTCTCTTTTTTTTGTTTTCTGCACCACAGGTTAGATGGGAGCTTGGTCCGAGGGGAAAACGCGACTCACGCTAGTATTATCATTTAAATTTAGTTTTATTTGAACATTTGTTAGTAGTTGGATTTTATTAGTTTTGGAATAATGCCCATATTTGTGGCAAGACAAGATTTAAGTTTAAATTAAATATTTTTATGGATTTGGTTTGGAATTTCTGTTGTAAAACCTCCTTGTATTCGGGTTTAACCCCGGGTACGGAGTGACACCCCTGGGTTTCCGGCTTAGCCAATTTGGGGGTGTTACAGGTGGTGTCGGCAGTGGGGTGGTGTTGGGTGTTGATGTTACTGCTGCTGTGTTGTTGCTGCTGCTGCTAATTTGTTGTGGCAGAGGAGGGAGAGGTTGAGATGGAGTTGGTTGTGGTGGTGTTCGGTCATAACAAAGAAGGGAGGTAGATGGTTCTGATGGTGTTGAGGGTGAAGAAAGGAGAAAGGAAAGAATTAGATAGAGGGGTATGGGTCGGGTATAGGGACAAAGGAGGGGGAAATGATTTTACCCAACCGGGTTTCGGGTCGGTTTTCAGAAAAAATACGGGTTATATGTGATATACATACAATCATATCGGGTTGTTGGGTCGGGTTAAAAATATAATACGGGAAGGTATAAATATACCGGGTTATAACGGATCGGGTTGAATAAAATACAAGTTGTAGACAAATATTTTATACGTATTATATACAAGTATGTGAAAAGAAAAAATATTTGCATACTTTAACTTTTATAAAAGACAATTACAACCCCCTTAGATCTAGAAATTCAAGAACTTACCCCAAACCAATATTTATCTTTTGTGAAACTACAATTACCTCCTCGCTTGACAAATGATTCTGGAAATTATATTCTAAACTTTATGTATAGCCATCGAATATCCTGTATAATAAAAACGGGGTGTTACACGTGGACCAGATCTCATATGTGTTCGCCACTGCACTAGCTAGACGTCCGGAGGCTGTATTGACCGTACACGGTCTAGAGTAAGCATGAATCAAGTACTGATCAAGTATTTAAGGAAGAACATGAAACACACCCCATGTTTCTAATATCCTGTGTGCATATGTATATCCGTGATCCATTCCTAGTTATTCCATAACTTCATATCTCGTACCCCTGGATATAGTTAACTCCAGAATTACTTGATAGAAAGAAATTAATCATTCATATGCTTACATGGTACCCTGCCTAGTACTCCGAATCAGCGTTGCTGATAATCTATCCAGTCAATCTCTACACATGCAGACATACATTCACTTATCAGTACATGTCCTTATTAGTGAGGTACGATGCATTTGCAATATCATCCTAGCTATCTAGCCCATAATGACTATTTAGCCCCGAAAGTCTCGGTCTTACAAGTAGAGACTCTGAATGTTCCTGAAACCCTCAACTATGCCTAGTTGGCCCGTCTCATGAGTTACTAAGTCTCCAACTTATCTACTTAAAGTTTTAATTATTTACACTCAAGTCCATGCAGTTTGTCTAAATTTTATTTTAGCCCCTGAATGTGCCTGATTTTTCTCCCAACTAGTCAAAATGTGCACAGTAATGAGCAAACACCTTCCCTAACACTCTTATGTAGTCAAAGAGTTGAAATCTACAACTTTTAATTATTTGTACCCAAGCCCCTACAGTTTTCTAAAATTGCTGAAAGACCTCCAAACAATTGACTTGGTCAACAATAACCCAGAATAGCTAATTAAACTCAAATATCCTTGTAGGTTATGTAGATAACTCCAATATATTAATTTTAATCTCGAAACAACTTTTTATGTGAAATTGCTATTTTGCCCCTCTAATACAGTTGTAGATAGTGCTTTCTGAGCTGGCAGATCTTGGCCACGTGGCAACCATCCAGCACACCATATTGTGCTCCACACACACTGGATCACCGGCCGAGCTGATCCATGTGGGGGCTGCGAGACAGAGCCCTCGCATACCACTGCACGGGACTTGTAGGGACTTAGTGGTTTGGAGGCTAGAGTAAGTCCTGTCGCGTGCGAGCCAAGCCCGCGCGCGACCTTTAGTAACTGCTTTGAGAGATTTATGGCACGAGCTCCATAAACCCGGTCAATCCGGTCAAACCCGGTCAATCCGGTCAAACCCGGTATTCGCGCACAACGTGCTGTAACGGTCCCTATATACTCGGACGAACGTGCCGTTATGGTTAAGCCAATTAAGCCGCCATTAATGGGCGCATTAACGACACTACAACGGTCACGTTCTCTGCTATATATAGGCCGTTAACCTTTCCATACAAAGGAGAAGACACACCTGCCATACGCGGAAGCTCTGCCGAAACTCTGTCTCTCTCTCAGACATTACTACTGCCTTACTCTCTCCCTACACACAACCCAACTCTTCCTGTGCGATCTCTGATCCTCTACATACGGTGTACACGGAGGTCTCCCCGCCGGAATCTCTTGTGCACATTTTGGTGAACCCGACGTGAACTTACCAACGAAAGCAACCATGTCTCAGGAGGATGATGTTAGCAACAGATCGCCTTCCACCGAAGCTGCCTCAGGAGAGGAGACCCGCCGTACTCCTGCGACCCCTAGCGAGGCGCCGACGCTAGAATCCTTGGACGCCACCGTCCAAGGTCAGGCAAAAGCTCTCAAAGCTCGGTCTGCGCAGCTAGAACGGATCTTGGCCGTTCTGGGCACCCTTGCGCCAAATCCTTCAACGGCCACCGCCGTCTCTCAAGGAGGAGGCCCTACCACTCCAGGATTGGGAGTGTCCACCACACCTCCCAACCCTAATCTGCAGACTCCACCGGCGACTACGCAGTTGCCTTCGATTCAGGGGTCAACAGCTCAGATGTTGCCTCTCACTGCTCATACTCTTCAGCCTCCGGTTTTGGCTTCTAATTCGGCTTCGCAGTATCCCGTGCCTCCGTCAACGGCGATCTGGGGCAACGCAAGCAGCCAATATATTCCCAATCCTCCGGCGACATATGTGTCGCCTCCGACTGCGGCAACCCCTCCTTCTACTACTGAGGGAAGCATTCCAGAATGCATGACGTCTCTGCAGAAGCGCATGGACACTATTCTGGCTCACCAATCATTCGCGGATACCATCATCCCGAAGCTAGACAACGATCCACCCATCCCGCGAGAGATCTATCTCATGCCTAACCCAGTGGGGTATAAGGCTCCTAAATGGGACAAGTTCGAGGATGTCAATGGGAACGCTCATGAGCACGTCATGCGTTTAATCGATGTCATAGGGCCATACGGAGCTGATCCCAAAATGCTGATGCGAGAGTTCCCAAAATCTTTGGGGAACGTAGCGTACAAGTGGTACCGAACATTGGAAGCCGGATCCGTGAAGACTTGGGACGACATGGTCAAGAAGTTCGACACCAAGTTCTTTCAAATGGAAGAAAAGGTGACGATGATCCATCTCTCGCGGATGTATCAGAAGCGCGAGGAGGACGGGATCACTTTCATCAAGAAATTCAGGGCGAAGTCCTTGGAGTGCAAAGATCCAATGCTCGAAAGCCGGCTCGTAGAGATATTTTAATACCCCGTCAAATAACTAAGGGTAAAGGGGTAATTTAGAAAGTGTTATACAATTCTAATTAAGAATTTGAGCTCGGGTAAAATATTATATTTTTGTAAGTGAGAAGTTGTCTAAGATTGAATTTGTATATGCGTAAATATATACGCGAGTTTATGTTATTTTTGATGCGGGTACACCGCGAGATTGTGTGTGATACATTATAGTACACTACCCTTGGTGTGCCACCCACACCTTAATTTTTTTCACAACACTTATCATCTTCAATTTTCCATCTTCTCCAGCAAGATTTTCCTTGCCTTCATCTTGCTTGGCAAGATTGTGCCACCAAGCATTTCAAGATTGTGCCACCAAGCACAACACCCTTCCACTAGAAGCCTCAACTCTAGCTTCCTCCACAATATATGAAGCTCTCTTCTCCTACAAGCTTGTTTTCATCCTCTTCATCATTATCACCTCCATCTCCTTCCCAAACCACACCAACGCCGCCGCCACCGAGAGCTCCATCACCACCATTCACCTTCATCTCTAGTCTCTAGTCTCTAGTCTCTCTCTCTCCCTCTCTCTGTTCTCTGCCCCGAAACAGAGCAAGGCAGCAGCAGCGGCAAAAGCCGCCACCACCACCTCCCCTGTTCCCGACGGGAACAACCCGAAGCCACCCAACTTCAACCCAGCTTGTTCTCCTCTCAATTCCTCTCTCTCTCTCTCGAACAGAGCATGAAATAGAGAGAAAAGTAGCAGCAGCCGGAGCTCTACAAAACAGAGCACCACCAAGTCACCGTCGGCCACCATTGTTGCCGACGGGAAGCTTGGCCCAAGCAACTCAGTCACACCCACCTACCAAAATCACCACCAAACGACTTCTAAAGGTCCCAGGAGATCAAATCAGGTCCTAATCGAAGCTCAGAGGTTCTCCATCGTTGGCGGCGAAGAGCACCGCCGTAACCCACCGTCGGTGAATTCGTATAGCTTCATTTCTTGATCGATTTCGGTCATTCTTGACCTTGGTATGCTCCAAATCTCGTCTAGATTCCGTTTAAACAATCAAAATCATACTTTGAATGCTTGAATTCATGTTTAGTTGGATGAATTTGATGTTTATGTAAAAAGAGGTTAAAGTGTCTTTAACATAAACTGTTATAGTGTGCAGATGGGGTACTATTTGTATTTTAGGGAAATCTTTAGCGGGCTGGTGTCTTTTAATGCAACTGTCTTGTGAGTATAAAGGGGGTTTCCAATGTCTTTTAAAGTAAACCTGGGGATGCGGTCGTTGTTTATACAAACTTTATATTATTCGCGAAAAATAAAAATGTTATTTTTAGATTAAAAATATTTTATAAAAATAATAGTTTTCGTCCCGGTTACGGAAAAGTGTTTCGGGCATCGAAATAGTGACCGAGTCGTTCGTTAAAAATAAAACAGTTACGTTTTATTAGAATTTAAATAAAGTTTGCTTAAATTACTTAGTTTTCAAATCGATTTTGTTCAATACATGTAAAAATTGATATCGGCTAGTTTATAAACGTTATAGTGTTGTTTTCGAAAGAAGTTTGTTGGCAATGTACTATTTTAAATATCGATTAAACAGTTATAATTACAATAAGTATTTTCATAAATATAACTACTCGTTTTACTAATATTTCATGACTTAATACCAACAATGTTTTAAAATAAATAATCGCTTTTCTAAAAGCATAAAATTTAATAGTTGTCTAAAAATAGACGCGTCGATTTATATATTTTCACTATTAAAGAAATAACTAGAGAAAGAAGACGTTGAGTTCGGGCTAGTCTAGAATCGCTTAATAGGATTTTCTATAAGACTTGAAATACTACGTTCGGATTGTGACGATCTAGAAGCTCCGATTTGTAGGTGAAGTTTACATAGGCGAGGACTACGACTAGAACTCTCAGACGCTTCTGGACTAAGGTAAGTAAATATGCCTAGCCTAGCGTGCTAGCTCCGTTCGTGTCAAAGAATGCTTTTAATACTTGTCTCAAAATTTTATTTTTGAGTTACATGTTTTGTTTGGAATCTCTTTACATGTTAAAGAAGTTGTTTTACTGTGAACTGTCACACGAACAATATTAATCCACTAATAACGTAAAGTGGAAAGAGTTGTGCGGGGATCGTTATGGCTTTTCTATAAGATTGGTCGTGGCTGACTACGTTCACCCGACCCGTTTATAAGATTGGTCGTGGCTGGCTACGTCCACCCGACCCGTTTATTTTACCCGGTCGCAACCTGCCGGGTTTGCTCCATGTACTCACCTCTCTGGCCGCAAGAAGTCTTAGGGGGGTGCCGGCACTTAAGGTCTTGGAGTATGCGAGATGGATAAATCTTCCCCGTATCAACTAAGTTATAATGTGGTTTTTCTTTAAGGACAAGAATGTCTATGAGTATAAAGGAAGACAAGATTGGGATATTACTCCCCGTTTCAAGGTCAAGAAGGAAGGAATTGAAAGGTTGAGAAGTTTAAAGCTGGATTGTGTTTTGTTTACTCCTATTAAAGATTTATTTCCTCTTATTACTGTTTTGAGAATAAATCATGCCTCATCATCTGTTTACGAGCTAGGGTATTTATTTACTCAGCATTTCCCAGCTGACTTTAGAAACTGCGGTTCTTGTTTTCCTTCCCACCGCAGGTTTAGAGGCTGAGGACTACGATGTAGCTGGGTACGGGACGCACTAAGAAGGATATGATCACAATTAGTAAAGTAAGCTAGTGTGACTAGCATAAGCGTAAGGTTTTAGTAGTGATAATATGAAAAACTCTGGAGCGAAGTTTAATGTTTAATAAGATGTGATATGTAAAGACTCGTGTATTGTTTAATAGTATTGTAATATATGGATGTTGTGCTTATGACTTCCACCAACACTTTAGCATCGCCCTCCTGGGCTTTCCGGTCCGGAACGGAAGGCTTGGGGACCACGGGGTGTTGCAGGTGGTATCAGAGCATTCGATCCAGTAAAGGGAACTAAACCTGTAGGGTAACTTAAAATGCACGTAGGGCAAGATAATTAAAATCGGAAAAGCCGTTCGGGTTATGGGTAGCCTAGGTATTGGTCTTACCCGCCCACCCTCATCCTGTCTGAAGTCGTGCTGTGTGTTAGGTTACTTGCGTATCTGGTTTAATTTGAAATGCATTTTTACTTGGCTATGGATATTTGATACTTTCATAATGAAAAGATGATAGAAACATTGGGATTGTACTTGATGTACTACCTTCTTTGTATGGATGTGTTACAATATCTTGATTGGAAACGTGAGTCAGATGTGTTCTACTGTGAACTAGCCATAAGGTGCATGTTATATGTGATAATTGTGTTAGGTATATTACTAGTTGTGATATTACGAGATAATTGTTACGATTTTGCGACCATAACCAATGACACCATAGGATGTGACTGATAGATTGTTACGATATCACTTTAGGAAAACCTGACAGGAAGAGATGACTGAGAACGTCACCATGGAACAGTTCTTCGAGCAAATGACTAAGATGATAAATAACGGAGGCCAGGCAGTGACTAATTGGGCCAAAGAAGTGGCAGAAATGAAACCCAAGGAATTCACAGGAAAAGAGGATCCTGTTGAATTGGAGGATTGGATCGTGGAAATGGATAAGATCCTCGAGGTGGTAGAGTGCCCTGATGAAAGGAAAGTTAACTGTGCGGCCTTCTATCTGAAGAGTGAAGCGAACCTCTGGTGGAGGAATGCCCGAGAGACTCTATTGGCCAAACCCAATTTCAACTGGGAAGCTCTTCAAGTTGCTCTCCGATCGCGTTTCTACCCTCACCATGTGAAGAGGAGCAAGGAAATGGAATTCCAGAACCTACAGCAAGGAAACGACTCTGTGACTGAGTATTTCCGCAAGTTTACGGAATTGACACGGTTTGTAGGTAATATGGTGCCTGATGAAGACTCCAAGATTTCTAGGTTCATTGGCGGATTACAAGAAAGGCTACAGGAGTCTCTGCTGAGCCGAACTTATTCTACTCTCCACGAAGCGTACGAAAGGGCTGCTGACATCTGGCGAGTCCGTGTCTCCCTAGATGAAAAACGCAAGAAACGCAAGATGGAAGAAGCAGAAGGGAGAAACAACAACCCTGCCACAGGAAATAAAAAGTTTAAACCCGACAATGGAGAAGGTAATCAGGAACGATACCGAGGCAATCAGCAGAATTCTGGAGGTCAGCAACCTCGTCGCTACATCTGTAACAAGTGTCAACAGAATCACCCTGGAGTTGACTGCATGGGAATTCCAGTCATATGCCATAACTGTGGTAAGAGGGGGCACCGAGCTTACAAATGTCGTTCACAACCAGCCAGGAACCAGCAAGTGAACTAGGGAGATAATTTTGGAAGGCCACAACAAAACAACAACCAGAGGAACCGTCAGCAGAATGGAAACAACCTTGGTCGTAACCAGCAGATTGAGAACCAGCAGAACGGGAATCGCAACTACCAGGACAATAGAGGTAATGGCTATGGCCGGCCGCAGAATTACAACCCGTGATATGCAGGACAGAACGGGGCTCAACCCAGGAATGGGAACAACAATGCTGGACATGGGATGAATGTCAACAACGGAACTGGTGCAGCAGGAGGTGCAGGAGGTCATAATGGAAATATGGGAAGAATCGCTGTGTTAACAAGGACTGAGGCGGAAGCCGCTCATGGAAGTGTCACGGGTACATTCTCTACCTACGAACAACCAATAGCCGTGCTATTTGAACAAATGCCTTCTATCTCGGATTAACGACCTATAGACCTTGTACTAAGAGGCTAGTAGTTTCTCGAGGACGAATTAAGTTCTGGGAACGTCACTCTCTAAGGGGGGAGAGGACGCAACCCTTCATTTGATACCATTACACGTTAATACCCATTACGCGTTAGTACCCTTATGATACATTTAACCCTGACCTTAGTAACCAGATGAAACTATAATCACATACGTAAGATAGACGTGAATACAGTCTTTACGTGACACAATATTGTTGCACTGCATGCACTAGATAGTAATTACCTGCTATCACTTGCTATGTGAATTGTCATGCCTACTATGTGATCACTATTGTGATCGTTAGTTCCATATTAGAAAGCTTCAACATCAAAAGTATTGGGTTGATTTTAGTTTTGAGGCAAAAGTTTTAGCCTCAAGAGTATTTGGCTAATTTTGGCCTCGAGGTAAAAGTTTTAGCATCAGAAGAATTTGACTGAATTAGCTTCGAGAAAGAAATTTTAATATCAGGAATACTTAGATTGTTTAAGCTTCGAGGACGAAGCTCTCTTTAAGGGGGGAAGAATGTAATACCCCGTCAAATAAGTAAGGGTAAAGTGGTAATTTAGAAAGTGTTATACAATTCTAATTAAGAATTTGAGCTCGGGTAAAATATTATATTTTTGTAAGTGAGAAGTTGTCTAAGATTTTAGAAAAATATTGAATTTGTATATGCGTAAATATATACGCGAGTTTATGTTATTTTTGATGCGGGTACACCGCGAGATTGTGTGTGATACATTATAGTACACTACCCTTGGTGTGCCACCCACACCTTAATTTTTTTCACAACACTTATCATCTTCAATTTTCCATCTTCTCCAGCAAGATTTTCCTTGCCTTCATTTTGCTTGGCAAGATTGTGCCACCAAGCATTTCAAGATTGTGCCACCAAGCACAACACCCTTCCACTAGAAGCCTCAACTCTAGCTTCCTCCACAATATATGAAGCTCTCTTCTCCTACAAGCTTGTTTTCATCCTCTTCATCATTATCACCTCCATCTCCTTCCCAAACCACACCAACGCCGCCACCACCGAGAGCTCCATCACCACCATTCACCTTCATCTCTAGTCTCTAGTCTCTAGTCTCTCTCTCTCCCTCTCTCTGTTCTCTGCCCCGAAACAGAGCAAGGTAGCAGAAGCGGCAAAAGCGGCCACCACCACCTCCCCTGTTCCCGACGGGAACAACCCGAAGCCACCCAACTTCAACCCAGCTTGTTCTCCTCTCAATTCCTCTCTCTCTCTCTCTCGACCAGAGCATGAAATAGAGAGAAAAGCAGCAGCAGCCGGAGCTCTACAAAACAGAGCACCACCAAGTCACCGTCGGCCACCATTGTTGCCGACGGGAAGCTTGGCCCAAGCAACTCAGTCACACCCACCTACCAAAATCACCACCAAACGACTTCTAAAGGTCCCAGGAGATCAAATCAGGTCCTAATCGAAGCTCAGAGGTTCTCCATCGTTGGCGGCGAAGAGCACCGCCGTAACCCACCGTCGGTGAATTCGTATAGCTTCATTTCTTGATCGATTTCGGTCATTCTTGTACTTGGTATGCTCCAAATCTCATCTAGATTCCGTTTAAACAATCAAAATCATAGTTTGAATGCTTGAATTCATGTTTAGTTGGATGAATTTGATGTTTATGTAAAAAGGGGTTAAAGTGTCTTTAACATAAACTGTTATAGTGTGCAGATGGGGTACTATTTGTATTTTAGGGAAATCTTTAGGGGGCTGGTGTCTTTTAATGAAACTGTCTTGTGAGTATAAAGGGGGTTTCCAATGTCTTTTAAAGTAAACCTGGGGATGCGGTCGTTGTTTATACAAACTTTATATTATTCGCGAAAAATAAAAATGTTATTTTTAGATTAAAAATATTTTATAAAAATAATAGTTTTCGTCCCAGTTACGGGAAAGTGTTTCGGGCATCGAAATAGTGACCGAGTCGTTCGTTAAAAATTAAACAGTTACGTTTTATTAGAATTTAAATAAAGTTTGCTTAAATTACTTAGTTTTCAAATCGATTTTGTTCAATACATGTAAAAATTGATATCGGCTAGTTTATAAACGTTATAGTGTTGTTTTCGGAAGAAGTTTGTTGGCAATGTACTATTTTAAATATCGATTAAACCGTTATAATTACAATAAGTATTTTCATTTATATAACTACTCGTTTTACTAATATTTCATGACTTAATACCAACAATGTTTTAAAATAAATAATCACTTTTCTAAAAGCATAAAATTTAATAGTTGTCTAAAAATAGACGCGTCGATTTATATATTTTCACTATTAAAGAAATAACTAGAGAAAGAAGACGTTGAGTTCGGGCTAGTCTAGAATCGCTTAATAGGATTTTCTATAAGACTTGAAATACTACGTTCGGATTGTGACGATCTAGAAGCTCCGATTTGTAGGTGAAGTTTACATAGGCGAGGACTACGACTAGAACTCTCAGACGCTTCTGGACTAAGGTAAGTAAATATGCCTAGCCTAGCGTGCTAGCTCCGTTCGTGTCAAAGAATGCTTTTAATACTTGTCTCAAAATTTTATTTTTGAGTTACATGTTTTGTTTGGAATCTCTTTACATGTTAAAGAAGTTGTTTTACTGTGAACTGTCACACGAACAATATTAATCCACTAATAACGTAAAGTGGAAAGAGTCGTGTGGGGATCGTTATGGCTTTTCTATAAGATTGGTCGTGGCTGACTACGTTCACCCGACCCGTTTATAAGATTGGTCGTGGCTGGCTACGTCCACCCGAGACGTTTATTTTACCCGGTCGCAACCTGCTGGGTTTGCTCCATGTACTCACCTCTCTGGCCGCAAGAAGTCTTAGGGGGGTGCCGGCACTTAAGGTCTTGGAGTATGCGAGATGGATAGATCTTCCCCGTATCAACTAAGTTATAATGTGGTTTTTCTGTAAGGACAAGAATGTCTATGAGTATAAAGGAAGACAAGATTGGGATATTACTCCCCGTTTCAAGGTCAAGAAGGAAGGAATTGAAAGGTTGAGAAGTTTAAAGCTGAATTGTGTTTTGTTTACTCCTATTAAAGATTTATTTCCTCTTATTACTGTTTTGAGAATAAATCATGCCTCATCATCTGTTTACGAGCTAGGGTATTTATTTACTCTGCATTTCCCAGCTGACTTTAGAAACTGCGGTTCTTGTTTTCCTTCCCACCGCAGGTTTAGAGGCTGAGGACTACGATGTAGCTGGGTACGGGACGCACTAAGAAGGATATGATCACAATTAGTAAAGTAAGCTAGTGTGACTAGCATAAGCGTAAGGTTTTAGTAGTGATAATATGAAAAACTCTGGAGCGAAGTTTAATGTTTAATAAGATGTGATATGTAAAGACTCGTGTATTGTTCAATAGTATTGTAATATATGGATGTTGTGCTTATGACTTCCACCAACACTTTAGCATCGCCCTCCTGGGCTTTCCGGTCCGGAACGGAAGGCTTGGGGACCACGGGGTGTTGCAGATATGCCTGCAGTGCATGCGAGACGAATACAAAGGTATGCTCATCAATTTGCAAACACCTACGTTTTCAAAGCTAATTGAATGCACGAAGAACATCGAGCCTATAGTCGAGAGGCAGAAAAAGAAGAACGCTCCGAAGCGATCTTCGAACGGCACCACCTACAAGATCGGGAGATTCAGTTACAAGAGGGGACGTGAAGCTGAGGTCAATACAGTTTCACCCCAGAAGCAAGCGAAGGTTGTGAACTTCGACGTACCACCTCTGCCATGCTCGGTGGAGGAGGCAAGCGACCTCTGCAGGCAGTGGTGTAAGGATGGTGTCCTACCGCCGCTCGAGAAGATACCCTCCAAGGAAATGGTGAGGGACCCCAAGTGGTGCGAATACCACGGCAAGGTCATGCACCCCATAGCGGAATGTAAGAATCTTAGGTTTACATTCGACCAGAAGATGAAGAACGGCGAGCTGATCGTCAGTGATCACAGGAAGGATGTGCGCAACAACCCACTTCCTGCCCATACGGAGCAAGGCCCAAAAGGCAAAGAGGTCGCCATGATCTCGATTGTGGACTTGGAAGAAGTCGCAGAGGATGGTCTACCCATCATTGCCGAAGTCCATGATGACGAGGACTATAGCATGGACACAGGAGATGAACGTGCCGATCGGATGAAGGGGTCGCACGGCTTTAGCAAATTCTTCGACGAGATGAACTTCTCCGAGAAGTGCCGGACAGATATGACAAAAGCAATCTTGAGGATAGCAGAGGACTACGAGGGGAGGATCTTGTAGTTTCCAACGGGAAAGTCATCAGGGCGTCTCGCTCTACAGAAAAGATTATGACCTTTTCTGCCAGCGACAAAAAGACAGATGCGAGCCACCAAAGGCCTCTGTACGTGACCGCCATCCTCAATGGCGTCGAGTTCAAACGAGCATTCGTCGATGGAGGAGCAGCGGTCAACGTCGTTTCGCTCCACACACTGAAGCTAGCAGGGATCCCCGAGCACAAGATCGTCAGGCGTCCATCTCCGCTGATGGGATTCGGAAGCGACTCTAGAATGACGATCGGATGGATCCGCCTGGGCGTTCAGATTGGCAAAATCAAGTGCTCAGCAAAGTTATATGTCATAGACGCGAACACTACGTATCACATGATCATAGGTCGAGCCTGGATTCATCGCTTCGACGCGGTTCCTTCAACGGCTCACCAGATCATGAAAGCTATCTGGAACGACAGCATAGTCGAGATACCGGCTTCAACAAATCCATTCAACCTGTATGAAGCACACCTTAGCGAGGCGGTGTGGTTCACCGAGATGGCGGACGAGCAAACACCCGGACCATTCAATCCTACTCCTTTGCCTCTATGGGAGGACATCAAGGACCAGTCACCTGCTGGAGTAATGGTGACAAGGGAAGACGCCAAAGAGAAGCCGCCTACACGCGAAGAGGCGCCGCGAATCGCATACCATCGAAAGAACGTGTACACTCTGAAGAGAATTGCAAAACATGACCCCGAAGGCAAGGAGATAGAGAGCTTCTATGCCAATGGGAAGAAGTGCTATCGCATATGAAGGTGCGCGGGGACGTCCTCACACGGGCATGGGGATGTCCCTGGGCAAATCAACCAAATCGAGCAGATTGCGCTCACGGAAATGCCAATGCAGAGCACTCTAGATGAGAAGCTCAAAGAAGCACCCGAATGCATGGAAGACAGACCCAGACCACAGAAACAAGAGCTAAAGGAAGTTTTCCTCAGCCCGAACGAGGAAAAGAAGAGGCCAGTCTTTTTAAGTGCGGACCTCACAAGCGAGGAAGAGCAAGGACTGCTACAGCTCCTAACTGAATACAAGGACGTGTTCGCATGGGAGTATGATGAGATGCCGGGTCTGGATACAAGCATCACTATGCATCGTTTAGACATCATCCCGGGTTCTAAACCAATAAAGCAAAGCACAAGAAGCTTCAGGCCAGAGCTTAATGTAAAGATCAAACAGGAGATTGTCAAACTCCTGGATGCCAAGTTCATAGAGCCGAATCATCATCCAACATGGCTAGCCAACATCGTGCCAGTAGTGAAGAAGAACGGACAGCTTCGCATCTGCGTGGACTTCCGAGATCTCAATCGTTTCTGCCCCAAGGACGATTTCCCACTCCCCAACATCGATTTGCTTATCGATTCAACAGCGGGCCATCGCATGTTCAGTTTCATGGACGGCTTCAGCGGGTACAACCAGATCAAGATGGACACTGAAGACGCGCGGAAAACTGCATTCATCACCCCGGTGGGAATGTTCAACTACACAGTGATGCCATTCGGTCTCAAAAACGCAGGTGCAACCTACCAGCGGGCCATGATGGCTCTGTTCCACGTTATGATGCACAAGGAAGTGGAATTTTATGTGGACGACCTTGTAGTCAAATCCAGGCAGGAAGCAGATCATTTAGCAGATTTGCGGAAGGTGTTCAACAGATGCAGACGCTTCCAGCTGAAAATGAACCCTATGAAATGCGCATTCGGGGTAACATCAGGGAAGTTCTTGGGATGCGTGGTTCATCGCCAAGGAATCGAGCCCGACCCTGCGAAAGTGTCAGCCATCACTAGCATGACGCCGCCCCATAACCAAAGTGCCTTGAAGACATTTTTGGGAAAGCTATCATATCTGCGAAGGTTCATTCCTGCAATTGCTGAGATTACTTTCTGCTTCAGTAATCTTCTTAAGAAAGATGCCGCATACAACTGGACCCCAGAGCACGAAGCTGCGTTCGGGAAGCTGAAAGAACTACTGACATCTTCAAAAATAATGATCGCACCTCAGCTGGGATCACCGCTTTTACTGTATCTGACGTCAACCAGGAAATCCATAGGAGCACTTTTGGCTCAGGAGTACGAGGGTCAGGAGAGGCCCATCTACTACATCTCTCGCATTGTGCAGCCCGCAGAATCAAGGTACACAGACATCGAGCGTCACTGCCTTGCTTTGTTCTTTATAATAGAGAAATTGAAACAATACTTTGCGTCGCACAAAGTGGTGGTGGTTACCAAAAGTGATCCCATACGATATCTGTTAACCCACACTACTCCTGGAGGAAGGTTGGCGAAATGGTACATGACCATTTCTCAATACGATATCACATGCGCGAGACCGCGAGCGATCAATTCGCAGGCGGTAGCAGATTTGTTAGCACAATTCCCCGACAACAGTCATGAGCCCGTAATCGAAGAAGAACTCGAGGGACCTGAGATCTATGCGATCGATCTACCCTATTGGACGCTCCATTTCGACGGGTCGTCAACAAGGAAATGCGGAGGCATCGGGATAGTCTTGACCAAGCCAGATGGGGAGGTCATACAGATGTCCGCAAAGCTTGACTTCGCAGTCACCAACAACGAGGCAGAATATGAAGCCCTCATAGCGGGGCTGCGTGCAGCGAAGGATTTGGAAGTAAGTAATTTGACGGTCATGGGAGACTCCAAGTTGATCGTCAAGCAAGCATCGGGCGAGTACGGTTTGAAGGAGATCAACCTTCTGTCCTATCGCACTCTGGTACAAAAGCTAGTGCAGCAATTCTGCGATGTGAGGTACGAGCACAAGCCCCGAGCGGACAACAGACATGCAGATGCTTTGGCCACCTTGGGATCCAAGGTTAGTACAGACAAATGTCCCGCAAGGATCTCCATCGAAGTGCGGACATCGTCAGCGTTAGCAGAAGACGCGTGCGATGATGAACACATGGATGATACGGATTGGAGGAAAACAATTTTGCAAGCTATTGCAGAAGGCACAAGCAATGAAAGCTGGGCACTCACAAAAGGGTATTGCATACACGACAACACCCTTTACTACAAGGGTCCTGGCGGAATACTCATGCGATGCGTCTCCGAGCAAGAGGGACAGCTGCTGTTAGAAAAGATTCACCAACATGCTTGCGGAGAAAGTGAGGTGTCAATCTATCGGAAGGCTCAGAGATATGGCATTCACTGGCCAGACATGTCAACAGCCGCGGCCTTGATACAAGGAAAGTGCGAGAGTTGCGCACTGATTAAAGATTCTCTACTCATCGCCCTAACCGATGATGACGCGGATTGGAGGAAGCCACTCTTTGACTTTCTCACTAAGGGCACCTTACCCGAATCGAGAAAAGAAGCTGAGAAATTGAAGAGGAAAGCATCTCGATACGTAGTACAAGAAAACCTGCTTTGGCGAAGAGGTCACGAAGGCAACTTGCTGCGATGTCTAGACGGCAGCGAAGCACAAGAAGTCATGGACCTTTCTCATCAGGTAGAACACCAAGGAGGTGCGAAATTATGCAGGCAGCTCCTCTCAATCGGATATTTCTGGCCTACGATGGAGGCTGATTGCCGCACCAAAGTACGACGCTGCCAGGAGTGCCAATTCAAAGGAAACCTAGTGCACGCTCCCGCTGTGGATCTACATGCATTGGGAACGCCATGGCCGTTTCACACATGGGCGTTGGACTTCATTGGTCCCATTCGACCAACTTCGCACGGGAATCAGTTTATTCTCACCGCAACTGAGCTATTTACCAAATGGGTGGAGGCAATACCACTGAAGACGGCAAATGCGCTAGCTGTGGTCAACTTCATTCAAGAAAACATCATATGCAGGTTCGGAATTCCAAACACCATTCTTTCAGATAATGGTACTCCTTTTGTTAATCGCCAGGTAGCTGCAAAGTTAGCAGAGTACAATATCAGGCAAATATGTTCCACCCCCTACTACCCGAAGGGGAACGGGCAAGCCGAGGCGACCAACAAAACGCTGTTGAGAATTTTGAGCAAGATGGTCGCAGATGACCACAAGAAGTGGGCTGATTCTCTAAGCATAGCTTTGTGGGCCTACCGAACTTCTCCAAGGACACCCACGGGGGCCTCACCGTTCCTACTATGCTATGGGGCCGAGGCCGTGGTACCTGCGGAGGTGAGAATCAATTCGGCAAGATTGGCCTTCCACGCACTCTACGAAAATCAACGCGATCATGACTTAGTCTTGCTGGAGGAAAAGCGAGAACAAGCTAAAAGGACCAACAAGCGGTATCAAGAAAGGATCGCTCGTGCTTACAATAAATCAGTCCAGCGAAGAGATTTCGCAGTTGGAGATTTGGTCCTGCGCGCGTCTGACCACTGCATGCGAGAAGCGGCTCACCCAAAGTTCGCAGCCAATTGGGAAGGACCCTTCGAAGTCACAGAAGTCTTTGACAGTGGCTACTGCAGCATACGAAGGTTGCACGGAACAACCTCAAACCCGAGTTCAGTCAACATGCGCTGGATTAAGAAGTACTATCCTTAACTTCTCTCATTTCATGCGTTTTATTATAACGTTGCCTCATGTCTTGTATGGCTATGATTTACACAATCTTTTCTCCCATATGAGAAAGTTGTAATCTTATCTCTCCCACATGAGAGCATTATAATAAAAGGGTTCTCCCAAATGGGAACTTCATATTTCTAGCTGTTAATGTTGCTTTATTTAGTTTGTTATTACTGCTAACAATGGGCTATCCGCCACAATGGCAATCTATGCAAATGCGATCTTAATCGATCATCTAAGCCTATCTGTTACGATAGCAGCCTATGCAAATGCGATCTTAATTGATCATCTAAGCCTATCTGTTACGATAGCAGCCTATGCAAATGCGATCTTAATTGATCCTCTAAGCCTATCTGTCACGATAGCAGCCTATGTAAAATGATCTTAATTGATCTTCTAAAGCCTATCTGTCACGATAGCAGCTCATGCGAAATGCGATCTTAATTGATCATCTAAGCCTATCTGTCACGATAGCAGCTCATGCGAAATGCGATCTTAATTGATCATCTAAGCCTATCTGTCATGATAGCAGCTCATACGGAATGCGATCTTAATTGATCATCTAAGCCTATCTGTCACGATAGCAGCTCATACGAAATGCGATCTTAATTGATCATCTAAGCCTATCTGACACGATAGCAGCCCATGCGAAATGCGATCTTAAGTGATCATCTAAGCCTATCTGTAACGATATCAGCTCATGCGAATAACGATCTTAATTGATCATCTAAGCCTATCTGTTACGATAGCAGCCTATGCAACTGCGATCTTAATTGATCTTCTAAAGCCTATCTGCTACGATAGCAACTCATGCGAAAAACGATCTTAATTGATCTTCTAAAGCCTATCTGCTACGATAGCAACTCATGCGAAAAACGATCTTAATTGATCTACTAAAGCCTATCTGCTACCATAGCAACTCATGCGAAAAAATGATCTTAATTGATCTTCCAAGCCTATCTGCGGCGATAGCAGCATTCTACAAATGCGATAGCAATATTGTGTAAAATGATCTTAAGTGATCTACATAGGTATATCTGATGAGATAACACCCGCACTTACATCTGAAAGCAAATCACAAGCCCATCTGCCAAGATGGCACAACTGCGCAAATACGATCTCGAACGATCTAATAAAACATCTGCGAATTTATATGGCAGATAGCAAATGCGAAACATGTATATAACATTATGCAAGGCAAAATATGCCGATACGCATGCGAAATTGTATTTTGTTGCAACAGCACAGCAAATAATACAAAAGCTATTTATCATTATGAGTCAAAAAGACTTACAATTTATCTGTCTAGATAGCAGCTTACAAGCGAAAAAGCTCAAATCTAACTACGCAGCCAACAAGGCTTACAATGCATTCGAAAAGTAGCTGACAAGCCAGCAGAGACACACCGAGGAAATCCTAGCTGAAAAAGGATGAACCTAACGGTCCTAACACCAGCTATGTGCTACGCAGATCTGCGGCCAGAGATCTGTAGCAAGTGGGATGCTTCTGCGAAGAGATCAACTTGTCATTCGCTACGTCCCTAGCAGCAAGATCTGGGTGACGGTACGTCCAAGACCCCAGGAGCTGACAAAGGCCTCTGTCTGATCAAGATAGGAACCAGAGGAACCACCTGTTCCGGCGTATGCCGTCGTGCAAAACAGGGGAAGCAGTCATTCCTCTGGTGATGGGTTCCTTGTCATGATTGACAAGGGCATTGATGAGCCCCCTGAGTTCAAGAACGAAGAGGCAAGAAATCCTCCTCCAGGGATGCTGGAGGAGAATTCCGCCGTTCATTACGAGACGGTAGCACGGTCACTACGGCGCTGCACCTCACCGGGAGGCGGCCGGAAACATGACCTGCACACATAATACACGAAGAAAATTCTTCGAACACACATGAGATATCATCTCCATCTTCTTTATGATGGTTACAAAGAGCAATAAGCCTCATAAAGCGGATCTTGGAAACTATTTCTATAGCACAAAGCGCAAACTCAGGATTCACAACTTGGAGTTGCCATGAATCAACGAAAAACAAGCGTTGAAGCCAGCAGTCGTAAGGACTCACGGCAGAGCACATTTTTGGGATGAAGAACCCAAATGGCAAAGACAGGGTTTATATAGACCTTGTGGAGACTCTTCAGTTGCTAAGATGAGTCAGCAGAATTCGAAAAGAGGGTAAGGTCAATTACTTACGCCTTGAAAAGCGGTAACGATCAATTACCCTACTAAAGGCTACGACGATTCAGTGGCGTATCCTAATTAATGACGGATAGTCATGATTCGGATGGACTTCCCAAGGAAAGCGTGCTTATCTTCCGAGAAATTAGCGCGAAAATCAAGCAGAGAATCAATTGCTGATGTCATAATTGGATATGCACAGAGATATTCCATCAAATCTCGGAAAGGGCAAAACGGGCACGTCTATTCTTTTGTTAAAAAAAAGGGGGGGAGAAACCCTAGCAACATTACATTAATGTTTCAGCGTTACATTAATGTTTCAGCTATTTCCGTGCTACTTTTCAAATTCAAAAAGTCAAAGCAAATTCTTGATCAAGGAGTCATGGGGCGCGAACTGATGGCTCAGCTTCTCTACCTGCTCCACTTCTTGCTTCAATTATTCGCACCTGGCATTCATCTCGTGATAGAGATTCAGAGCTTCGTCAACCTTTTGCTTTTGCTGCTCCACCTTCTGCTTCTCAGCTGCGAGATTTTGGTGGCCGAGTTTCAAAGTTGTGGCCGCGCGAATCAAGGTAACTCTTTTCATAAGAAAATTGAAACCCAGCCTGCCTTGAACTTTGGCCATGAGATTTTGGCACATGCCAAAAAGCAATTCAGCACTCTGGACAGAAATGGTCGCAGGCGTGGCCGCAGACAGCTTCTCCAAAATCCAAATGGCTTCGGTAAGAAACAGCCTCCTGTCGAAGGGCCCTATCTCCAGAGATCTCGCAAATGATCGGGGGTAGGTGAGGCGCATCCGAATTAGCCAGTCCACATCAGTTTGCTTCAAACCTAAAGCAATGTCAAAGCTAAGTTATGCTATCAAACTCGCAAATGAATGACGCGAGATGCAAACAGCAAGTCTCTACTTACCAGTTCCTTCAAGAATCTCACGAAGAGAAGGAATGCGCATTGCTGGAGTAGTCGAAGACTGTCCTTGCTCCATAGCTCTCCTGTCAGCTGCGAGCTCTAACCCCTCATAGTTGGGAGGAAGAATATAAGCCGCACCAGCTGCGACTGCATTCCCAACCTGCGAGCCCCAAAAGCTCCACGCAGGAAGAGGTGCCGCCGACTCAGTCATCGCCGGAGGCGAAATAACAGCCAAAGTTGCTGGGCAAGGGACACTCTCAGATGCGGGAGCATCAACAGTACTTGTCCTTACTTCTTCAGCGCCAGTACGGGCATCTTCCTCCATTAACACAGCATCAGCTTCGGCATCATCAGAAAGCTCGATGATGTCCTCAAAAGGCTCTCCTGCGTATTCAGTAGCTGCGACGGGCTTCTCGGTATGAGAACTCGGCACTGGGACATAGGACGCAGAAGGTTGACTTCTTTGCTCCGGCACAGGTTCTTCAGCAGTACCTGCGATACAAAATGCGATAGTATGAGGTAACTCGTATTGTACACTATTTTACTATCTTTGCTAAAGCTAAGAGCAAGCACCTCCACGCGAAGGTGGGATTGAAGTATCTTCGTCATACACTAAAGACGTGGAACCATGCCCTATTAGTGTGTCCTCACTAAGCAGGTCCTTAAAATGAGCATGACCTGGGACGCGAAGAAACCAGTCATGATTCTGTTTCAAGTTGCTAAGGTCTGGTCTATGCATATCGTTCAAATGATTACCTGAAGGTTCTCCGCACTTTTCTACTAGCCAACGGCGAATGTCAGCTTTTGACACACCAAGCTTTAATGCACCAACTATAACATCTCTATAAGTTACCGCGAGATTGAAGATCTCACCTTTATCGCAGCCTGCGATTTCTTCAAAATCTGCCTGGGCTTGCTCCAGGGCTGCTGCATCCTCTTCTGGAACCGCATCCTCCTCCTCCGCCTGAGGAGCCACCTCTTCGGGAAGCACATCTTCCTCGTCAGCTGGACGCATTAAGTCATCAACATGTTGCTCTTCGAGGCTCCGCTGTCTCACACGCTCGAGATCCTCCTCTTCGCGCTGCCTTCTTCTCTCAGCAGCTTCCGCGGCTGTCTTTCGGGACTCGGCAAGAACGTCCTCGCTTATGGGATCGTCTGGAATGTTAGAATGGGCATCTCTCTTTTGTCTCTTGGCCAAAAGGCCACCGATGGTCTCATCATCATCATCATCTGCGAAGAGACGATTGGCTTAAGAAAGAATTGCAAAAGAGTTACGATAATGAGAAGGGAAACGCGATGGAGGTACCTCCTGATTCTTCCTCATGTATCACATTTGTTCTTTCTTCTTCTTCATCACCTTCTCTGGGCTCCTGCCTCTCCTCTTCTTCCTCCTGGTTGAATGGGACGAAGGTCTCAACTGCGAGTTCCTTCCGCGCTCTACTGGGCATGCGACCTTTGCCTTTGTCCTTGGCAGAAAGGGACTTCGCTGGAGGAGAAGTTGGAGCGCTCCTAGGGGAAGATATTGTAATTCCCTTATGCCTGGGTCTCTTCGCAGCCGGTGCCGCAGTCACTGGAGGAGATGGATTATCTCGGGGCGGAGACAAGGCTGGAGCATTATCTATCAGCGAGTCAGCAAAAGCATTCATGACTGCGCGAATCCTAGTTTCGACCTCGGGGTCCATCCTCGATGCTAGCTGGAACGACTGTCCTTGCCTTTTGGTGGCAACAATGGTGTTAACCAACGACTTGGAACGATCACCAGATGCGAATCTCCGCACATGACACTACAGCAAACAGTATAGAATAAAGGCATCAACATGTGGAAATCAAGAATCTTAACGCACGCGGAAAAAGTTGCTTACCTTAGCAAATGTCTCGCTATATCTGATGACATGCGAGTCACCTTTCTTAACTGCGACGATCTTTTCCTTCAGAATGATGTCAGGGCACAAACGGTTCTCGTGATCCAACAACGAGTAGAAACCATACTCAGACTCGCTCAGACTGCAATTGGGGCGAAACGGAAAAGAGTTTCTTTTGATCAAGGGAGCTCTACTCGGCTGTGCAGCCGACTGTGTCTTGATCCTCGTTTGCTGGGCAACCCAGTATGCGAGCCAGTTCTGGGAACAACCGCCCTCGCGGTTACCCGCAGGCTGCTCAAAAGGAAGATTGTTCATGAAGACTGTCTTGCACTCCTTTGTTAGCAAGCGCTTATAGCAACCTCTGATAATGGACTGGGGCCAGATTGATGGTGCCACTGCATCAAAGCCGAACTGGGGAGAAACTCGAGTGGGGTCAACATCCACGGTAATCCTCTCATACCTTGGCGCGAGCTCACGAATATGCTCTGCGAGAGCAGGAAGGGAACCTCGCAGACACCAGCAAAAGAATTCGCGATAGCGCTCGTGGAAGTTCGATCCCTCTTCGAAGAGGAGCTCTTCTGAAAAGACAACACCCTTAGAAGGGTATAGCTTTGGAAACCATCGCACGTTCTCAATGCGCGTGGCATAGGGCCTGGCAGTGAACTCTTGCCGCTTGTCGCAGATCAGGCTCCAAGCGCACTTGGCATTGTTCGCTCCGAACCACCTCGCAGCCCTGCCGCTGTTACGCTCCTCCGTCTCGCCTGGGGGACACCACTTGTCGGGTTTAAGAGCAGTTGGAGCATAGGACGGCCATCGCTCGAAGACCCACATCGTCAAGAAGGAAATGTTGACGAAAGTCAGTATATCGAGGCGGCCACGCGACTCCTTCATGGCCGCAACCAGCTGATCAAGCCTATAGTACAGCGTGCCCAAGACCAAGGGTCCGAGTGCGACTCTCTGGCCAAGGGCGAGCCTCACAGCAAGCGGCAGAACGTGGTAGAAGACCCCATCATGTGGGTGACCGTCAATTAAGTACCTCGACAACCATGCACAGAGGAAAGCACAAAGGGTTAAGTGATAGCCTTTACCCTCCACGTAATTCTTGGCCTCTGGGTTCTCACTCAGAAGCTTCTTAGTGATGCTGCTGTTCGCATAGTCTCGAAAGAAGTACTGCAACCATTTGTTCCAGGTGTTCTTCGCAGACGTATCAACCAACTGCCAGTTTGAAGGGCTTTGGTAGTGGTCCACCGGGTGGAGATTTTCTTTACCTCTGATAGGCATTCCTCCATCTGTGTGTACAAAGCGATCTCCGCAGCCGTCCTCAAAGGACTCAAGGGGTCCACTTCACCCATGGGAGAAAGATCGTACAGCATATGCACGTCCTCGAGTGTGGGGGCAGCCTCAAACTCAGCAAAGTGGAATGTGTGAGTCGCAGGCGAGTAGCGGGAAAGAAGGTTTAGAAGCATGGACTGGTCCAGCTTCACGGCAGCACCCTTCATAGCACGAACAGCGAAGTATACGCCGGCTTCATCAAGAGTCGCAGCATGATTGGTCAACACGTGATCAATCCACTCATCCATGTAGTCCAATTTCTGGACAAAAGCATGGGTAGAAATCGCAGCGTAGGGGAAGTACCCATTTTCGATTCCCAATCGAACCACATCCGCGGAGCCAATTAACTCGAGCAAGGCTGAGTTAACCGGGGGAGTCAGTGTTAGCAATCCCTCATTAGGGACAGGAGCAGGCATTTTCTTCGCCTTAACCCTCGCGTGGTAGAAATCTTTGCCACCTAGATAGGGGGCTTTTCGCCACAAAGCCTGCGGAAGATCGGGTATCTCTTCGTCCTCCTTGGTGGGTTTGGTTCCTTTTGTCTTGGCCATTCCTGCGGAAGAGCAAGAAAAAACGGGGGAGAAATATGCTACACTTCAGTTTGAATTTCGAGATTCAAGATCTATGGAAAGAAAGATGAACAGTTTCTGGTATCAATTTCAGAAATTGGAAGGTTGCATTATTAGGGATTTCAAAACCCTATCCAAGGTCCTTATCATCGAAGGATTAAGCCACAATTGGGTCCAAAGCTTGAAGCTTCTTCACAAGTCCCAACAAATCATATGTTATGGGTTTACAGATCCAACGCAGTTCGAAGCATATGCTAGTATGTTAAATCAAAATTAAACAAGGCCAACCTTGTTTCTGTGAAGCCTGCTTGGAAACGCACAGTTGAAGAAGACGAATTGCAGTTCTGAATTGGTGATTGATTATTTGAATCTGCTCTCGAAGACTTCCGGGTACCATTCACTTTAAGAGAAAGAAGTGATGCTTTGCAACAATGGGGGATACAAAGTATTTATCCAAAAACAATGAAGGGTTGCGTCCTTTCAGTAGTCGAATCGCAACCGTCGCTGTCGAATCGCGCAATCACAGGACAAGCTGACGTCACGCCTAAAACCCTAAAGGCCAGACGGCACGACTCTAGGGGTTTTAGGTCATAATGGCACGCACGGGGGCTGAACTTACCCGTATTTGAATTGGTGCGTGGCGGCGACGCGTATGTTGGTTTCCGCGCATGGAAGTCTAGGCAGCTATGAGCCTTCACGCGCAGAAAGGGGGCTTATGTAGATAGTGCTTTCTGAGCTGGCAGATCTTGGCCACGTGGCAACCATCCAGCACACCATATTGTGCTCCGCACACACTGGATCACCGGCCGAGCTGATCCATGTGGGGGCTGCGAGACAGAGCCCTCGCATACCACTGCACGGGACTTGTAGGGACTTAGTGGTTTGGAGGCTAGAGTAAGTCCTGTCGCGTGCGAGCCAAGCCCGCGCGCGACCTTTAGTAACTGCTTTGAGAGATTTATGGCACGAGCTCCATAAACCCGGTCAATCCGGTCAAACCCGGTCAACCTCATAACGGTTCCGGTATTCGCGCACAACGTGCTGTAACAGTCCCTATATACTCGGACGAACGTGCCGTTATGGTTAAGCCAATTAAGCCGCCATTAATGGGCGCATTAACCACACTACAACGGTCACGTTCTCTGCTATATATAGGCCGTTAACCTTTCCATACAAAGGAGAAGACACACCTTCCATACGCGGAAGCTCTGCCGAAACTCTGTCTCTCTCTCAGACATTACTACTGCCTTACTCTCTCCCTACACACAACCCAACTCTTCCTGTGCGATCTCTGATCCTCTACATACGGTGTACACGGAGGTCTCCCTGCCGGAATCTCTTGTGCACAACAGTTCAGTACACCTAGGGTTTCCAGAAGGTCAAATTGGTCAAATTTGAATTGAGATCCAGAATAACAATTCGGACAAATTTTGTGAAGAACGCTAAGGCTAGAAATGTTGTTTGGGATGTCATATTTGAAATTCAATGATCGGGAGAAATCAACTCTACTAGTCAATTTTACAGCTGATTTCTGATCAAGTTAAAGGGATATTTGAACATGTGAAAACACGGTCTTGAAGGTGATATAGGATTTCGAGCCATGATTGAACTTCCAAAACTCAAGGTATTCAGAAAGATACGCTCGGTCAATTTTTTGTGGAACCCATGTTTTGATACTTAGAAAAACATGAGTTTTACATGATTTTAAAGCAACATCTTTAGGCTAGATTTGTGTGAAATCGTTTACAAATTTGAAAATGACAAAGAGACGGTGATTTGAAGTATTTTCTACCAACTTTACAAAGAAGAAAGAATAACAAGGTTTCATCAAGCATTAGAGAAGTTATGCTCATTTGAAATTGGGTGTTCATTCCCACATTCCTACACTTAGCATATTTTCAGTATCTAACAACAATGAACAACCACAAGTAGCCTACTTGAGGCCAGTTTCGAGGCACATAGAGTCAAAATCGTGATTTTAAAATAACACGAGAGTTACAGATGGTAAAACAAGAAATCCAACGAGCTAAAAATCACCATACTAACGAGGGAGATTCAAGCAATTTCCGTACCAAGAAATCGTATACTCCAAGAATCAAACACCTATGATTTGTTGGTACACTCATGATTTGATGTTTCAAATGATTTCATGGCGTAACAAGGATCAAGAACAAGCTTTTAACCGATCAAAACAAGCAACAAATGATGTCATTTGAATATGGGTTCGAACGCTCTACGTACAATATTTAACAATTAGATAAGTGTCTGTCTACCTTAATTAAATAAAGACAAAGTTTTATTTTTAAAAAAATAAAAGTTCAAAAAAGTGAAAGAAGAAAGAAGCTGTAGCATACTATTTTAGGATTCTCATACAAAGTAGGGGACATTTGTAAAAAAAAATAATCCTAAAAAAAAAAGTACTACATCTGTTTCTTCTCTTTCAACTTATGTTTAATTTTTTACCCGTAACTGGGTCACTTTGACTCGGTCATTTGAATACCAAAACGATGTAATGTTTTGGCAATTTTTTCATAGTATTGTAGAGTAAAGTTTACTCGACAAGATCATGCAAAAAGTACCAAATTCGTGTATCGTTTTGCTAACCAAATCACCGGGTCAAAGTGACCTAGTGAACAATGTCAAAAAGTGAAGTAAGTTGAAAGAGAAGAAACTGATGTTACATTCTAGGGCCGTAGCCCTTGACTCAAAAGTTACATATAGATAAGCCCAAGCCCACAATAGAAGCCCAGTAAACCTCAATCAGTGGACTACCCCTCTCCCCACCCTAACAAAATTTTGAAAAATGCAAAACCATAAACTAAAACAGGCCCTGAATCAACAAATATGCTAACTCCAAATCCAAATAACAAAAAGTGCCCAATATTTATACAGCATAAGAGCTCGGGTTTGTGTCACGTAAAAATTAGAAACTTTAGGAAACAAAGAAGAAAACCCCCTCTCCTCTCTCTCTCGCTTGCGCACCTTTGCAAAACCTTCATCTGTCAAAATCGCCGAGCCTTCGAAATCGATTCCTTCGAGTTGATCGGAGAATTTGAGCTCTCTTCACTACTCTAGGTCTCTTCCGCCGTAGATCTGCTCAGTTCCTTTTTGTCTCTCCGTCAATCGGCGCCGGCGAAAATCTGGCGGAAGTTCTACTGGTGAGTCGCCGGCGACTCGATTTTTTCCGTGCGAATTTCGAATTTTTGTCTCATATGTGTTCACCACTGCACTAGCTAGACGCCCGGAGACTGTATTGACCGTACACGGTCTAGAGTAAGCATGAATCAAGTACTGATCAAGTATTTAAGGAAGAGCATGAAACACACCCCATGTTTCTAATATCCCGTGTGCATATGTATATCCTTGATCCATTCCTAGTTATTCCATAACTTCATATCTCGTACCCCTAGATATAGTTAACTCCAGTATTACTTGATAGAAAGAAATTAATCATTCATATGCTTACATGGTACCCTGCCTAGTACTCCTAATCAGCGTTGTTGATAATCTATCCAGTCAATCTCTACACATGCAGACATTCATTCACTTATTAGTACATGTCCTTATTAGTGAGGTATGATGCATTTGCAATGTCATCCTAGCTATCTAGCCCATAATGACTATTTAGCCCCTAAAGTCTCGGTTTTATTAGTAGAGACTCTGACTGTTCCTGAAACCCTCAACTATGCCTAGTTGGCCCGTCTCGTGAGTTACTAAGTCTCCAACTTATCTACTTAAAGTTTTAATTATTTACACTCAAGTCCATGCAGTTTGTCAAAATTTTATTTTAGCCCCTGAATGTGCCTGATTTTCCTCCCAACTAGTCAAAATGTGCTTAGTAATGAGCAAACACCTTCCCTAACACTCTTATATAGTCAAATAGTTAAAATCTACAACTTTTAGTTATTTGCACGCAAGCCCCTATAGTTTGCTAAAATTGCAGAAAGACCTCCAAACAATTGACTTGGTCAACAATAACCCAGAATAGCTCATTAAACTCAAATATCCTTGTAGGTTATGTAGATAACTCCAATATTTTGATTTTGATCTCGAAACAACTTTTTATGTGAAATTACTATTTTGCCCCTCTGATACAGTTCAGTACACCTAGGGTTTCCAGAAGGTCGAATTGGTCAAATTTGAATTGAGATCATGAATAACAATTAAGACAACTTTTGTGAAGAACGCTAAGGCTAGAAATGTTGTTTGGGATGTCATATTTGAAATTCAATGATCGGGAGAAATCAACTCTACTAGTCAATTTTACAGCTGATTTCTGATCAAGTTAGAGGGAGATTTGAACATTTGAAAACACGGTCTTGAAGGTGATAGTTAAAGGATTTCGAGCCATGATTGAACTTCCAAAACTCAAGGTTTTCAGAAAGATACGCTTGGTCAAATTTTTGTGGAACCCATGTTTTGATACTTAGAAAAACATGAGTTTTACACGAATTTAAAGCAACAACTTTAGGCTAGATTTGTGTGAAATCGTTTACAAATTTGAAAATGACAAAGAGACGGTGATTTGAAGTATTTTCTACCAACTTTACAAAGAAGAAAGAATGACAAGGTTTCATCAAGAATTAGAGAAGTTACGCTCATTTGAAAATGGGTGTTCATTCCCACATTCCTACACTTAGCATATTTTCAGTATCTAACACCAACGAACAACCACAAGTAGCCTACTTGAGGCCAGTTTCGAGGCACATAGAGCCAAAATCATGATTTTAAAATAACACGAGAGTTGCAGATGGTAAAACAAGAAATCCAACGAGCTAAAAATCACCATACTAACGAGGGAGATTTAAGCAATTTCCGTACCAAAAAATCGTATACTGCAAGAATCAAACGCCTATGATTTCTTGTTACACTCATGATTTGATGTTTCAAATGATTTCATGGCGTAACAAGGATCAAGAACAAGCTCTTAACCAATCAAAACAAGCAAGAAATGATGTCATTTGAATATGGGTTCGAATGCTCTACGTACAATATTTAACAATTAGATAAGTGTCTGTCTAGCAGCTAGGGTGGTAGCTCAAGTGTTAAGCGTTGGAAGCCCCTACATAAAGTCTCGAGTTCAAATCCGGTTGACGACAAAATAATTTCTCAAAAAAAAAAGTGTCTGTCTACCTTAATTAAATAAATGCCCAGTTTTGTTTTGAAAAAAAAAATAAAAGTTCAAAAAAGTGAAAGAAGAAAGAAGCTGTAGCATAGTATTATTTTAGGATTCTCATACAAAAAAAAGTACATTTTAAAGATTCTCATACACACACACAAAAAAAAAAAAAACATTCTAGCCCTTGACTAAAAAGTTACATATAGATAAGCCCAAGCCCACAATAGAAGCCCAGTAAACCTCAATTAGTGGACTAGCCCCCTCCCCCACCCTAACAAAATTTGAAAAATGCAAACCCATAAACTAAAACAGGTCCTGAATAAATCCAAATCACAAAAAGTGCCCAATATATATACAGCACAAGAGCTCGGGTTTGTGTCACGTAAAAATTAGAAACTTTAGGAAACAAAGAAGAAAACCCCCCTCTCCTCTCTCTCGCTCGCGCACCTTTGCAAAACCTTCATCTCTCAAAATCGCCGAGCCTTCGAAATCGATTCCTTCGAGTTGATCGGAGAATTTGAGCTCTGTTCACTACTCTAGGTCTGTTCCGCCGTAGATCTGCTCAGTTCCTTTTTGTCTCTCCGTCAATCGGCGCCGGCGAAAATCTGGCGGAAGTTCTACTGGTGAGTCGCCGGCGACTCGGTTTTTTCCTTACGAATTTCGATTTTCTGTCTTCGATTACTTTGATTGAAGAGTAAAAGTTGTTGTTGTTGTTGTTTGTGATTCTGCAGAAATGAAGCGATTGCGCGACGACGGTCACGTGAACACGCAATTCAAGCGGCCCTTTGGCTCATCTCGCGATGAATCGTAAGCTCCGTCGCCGTCTCTGCGAAATTAACAGTCTTTTTTTTGTGAATTTGTACCGGATTGTGTGAATTTGTTGTTGTCGAGATTTGTGTGTGTTGTTTAGTTAGTTGTGAATCATGCAAGTGGATTCGGGGTGAAATTTTGGTTCTTTGGTGGTGCTTTGACTGTTAGTCGATCTAGTTCTTTCTTGGTAGGTGGCTCTAGGGTTTATTTCATTTGCTATGAAATTTGACCAAATTGGCTGTTGGATTTTTTATAATTCGTTTTGGGGATTGTATGCTAAGTAACCTGATCCGTTTTGTGATTGCTTACTGGGTGGTAATTTACTAATTTTGTGGTAATTAATTGATAGCTGGTATCCATGCATCTTTAGTAGAGAGATGGCTTGTGAACCATGCTAACCACCATAGTTTACCCTTTGCGATGCACATTAGTAAATTTCGTAAACCAATCATCGTGACTAATGGAATTGAAAAGGTTAAAGAAAGCCTGGAATGAAGTGTTGAGACGTACAACTTTATCCCAAGCAAGGCCATCATGCCAAACCATTTAAAGTGAATTCAGTATATATTACTCCGCAAAGAAAAACCAATGCTTTCATCGTCGAACTTTGAGGCAGGAGAATTTTAAACAAGGAAAGCAACCAGAGAAACTCATATAGCTTTCTTCAGAAAGACAGTAAACGGATTGTATTTCTTTCGTTGCATTTTTGGCTGCCTAATAAATCGGTGAGAGGTAGTCCCCAAGGTAAGTGTGAGGCAAGTTATGCAGCGGGAATTGTTTTTCCTTGGACTTCGCTATCAAAATGTTATATTTAACATAATACAAAATGGGAAAACTGAAACTAATATGTGTTGTCGAATTACTATGTTCTTTGTATCTTGGCCGTCACTTGTATTTCTCCGAAGTTACATTGTATACATCCTACATTCTTTTTATCTGTTCTGAACGTTTCTAGACCCTGGTGTGCCCCTGGATAACTCATGTGTCGTCTCTGACCCAGCAATAAAAGTGTCAATTGCGGAATACGAGTAATATTTATTCGAGTAATATTTATTCGTTTCACATTTTCCTCATTTCTTACAGTAGTAGTTTCTTACTGTTGTAGTATGTAATCGTAGAAATATTTCCATTTTAATTGAAACTATCATATATTTTGGTTGTGAACTATACCTCAATTTTAAAGTTTCTATAAACATAGACTATACTTTGATTAGGAATAACCAATTAGCTTATACTCTGTTAAATCAGAAGTTTCGAAAATGTTCACCCATGGATAGCTTAGATGTACCCTATAATACCTGAAGCAAGTGTAGAGCTACGGAGGTAGCAGAAATGCTTTCTGACCATGCATGAATACGTTTTAGGAATTTTGGTTTTATCAATTGTTTTCTGGTCAAGATGAATTACTTATATGTACCCTCTATAATACCTAAAGCAGGCATAGGGATAAAGAGGTAGGCATGAATATTCCACACCATGCATGGATACTATCTATGAACTTTGTTTTTAATAGTTGTTTTTTGCGATGGTGAAGCTTTGGGCAACATCAGATTCCTGGAGGAGGAAGTGGCGGAGGCGGTGGTAGTACTACTGCTGGCAACGGAGGAGTGGGACAGAAACTAACAACCAATGATGCCTTAACCTATCTCAAGGAAGTCAAGGACATGTTTCAAGATCAAAGAGAGAAGTATGATATGTTCCTTGATGTTATGAAAGATTTTAAGGCCCAAAGGTACGCTCTCTTGCTTGTTAATCTTGCAGCAAATGTGTCATCATTTCATTGAGATAATGTATGGGCCTGTTATTTTCAGGATTGACACTACTGGCGTCATTAAAAGGGTAAAAGAACTATTCAGAGGGCACAACAATCTAATCTTTGGGTTTAACACCTTCTTGCCTAAGGGTTATGAAATCACTGTCATTGAAGAGGAAGAGGCCCCACCAAAGAGGACTGTTCACTTTGAAGAAGCTATAAGCTTTGTGAACAAGATAAAGGTGCTTTTGTGCGGAAGTTTTTCCTGTTGAGCTACTGATTTAAAAATGTGGAATTAACTTCATTTTTTTATCATCTTGTACAGAAACGTTTTCATGATGATGACCATGTATACAAGTCATTTCTAGATATTCTGAACATGTACAGAAAGGAACACAAAGGAATTACTGAGGTTTACCGTGAGGTAAGCACGCACTATCTTTCATTTTCACATCAAATGTGTATCTGCAGTTTCTAAGATTATGCCACTTCTTTTTGTAGGTTGCTGCACTCTTTATGAACCAACCTGATCTGCTCGATGAGTTCACAAGATTCCTACCTGATGCTTCACAAGAAGCCTCGCTTCCGAATTTTCAATTTGGGCAGAATTCTTTAAATCGCTTTGATGAGGGGGGTTCTGCTATGATCTCATCAAAGCATGTGTCTATTGATAGGGTAAGTATTTACTATTTTCCGTCACATCCTCTACCCCATTTTTCTGTACACATTTCTGTTTTTTATAAAAGAAGGTAAATTTCTCTTATAGCATCGTCGTCGAGACCGGTTCAATGCACCTCACCCCCATCGAGATATTAGTGTCGAGCGTGTGGACATGGATGACGATAAAACAATGATAAAAAGGGCGAATGATCAAAGAAAGCGCTTTGAAAAGGAGAGCAAAGAAAGAAGAAACCGTGATCAGGGCTACAGAGAATCAGAGCAGGGTGGTAACTGGGACTTTAACACACAACGCCTTCATGACAAAAAGAAATCTGCACGTAAAGTCGAAGACTATGGGGCTAATCCTCCTGTGGGTTCTTATGGAGATAAAGATGCCTTGAAGAGTAAGTTGGTGATTTGTATATTTCATTTTGTCTTATTAAGTTCTGTGTGAGCTGCAGATGAGATGTTGTCAAAGATAGTCATTATATGTCTTCTCTATTAATTACAGGTTAAAGATTCAATAGTTGGTGTCCATATATGCCTTTAATGCCTTCTATTCCTTCTATGCCTTTGCCTGTTGTCTAAGGTTATATTTTATATTAAGTATGTTTCTTTAATGAAGTCAAGAAGTGATACATAAATTTGCTCGCCGGTTAAGTGTATACATGCAGGCGCGTGTGTACGTTTATGTATCAAGTTATATGTCACCTATTCCCTTTTCCCTTCCTCATCACCTGTAGTTTGGTCACCACTTGTTTATGTGGAGTTTTTGTGTACATTGTTGTGAAGTAAATAAACATCTGATTGGCTCTTGATTCATGTTTTCTAAATTTTGAAAGTTCAATATTCTCGTTGTTATTCCAGGCATGTACAAGCAGGAGTTTGTTTTCTGTGAGAAAGTGAAGGAAAGGTTGCGCAGTTCAGATGATTACCAGGCATTCTTGAAATGTCTCCATATTTACAGCACTGAGATTATCAACAGAAAGGAACTGCAAGGTTTGGTATGTTCTTCACCCATGGTAGATCGACCAACTTCAGACCATTGCAACAATGTGCTAGCATGCTGGAAGTGTCTTTCTTGCTCATTTAGACACTTAGCAATGCTAGTGGAAATCTTGCATATCTGTGAAATCTTGCATATCTGTCATTTAGCTTGCAATACTTTAGTTTATGCTCTTAAGCTTATTCAGTTTTCCTTCACTAGTCTTGTTTTGCCCCACTCAGTCAAGTCAACAATTTAACTTTCGTTTTACCTAGACATTTTGGTAAACGAAATCAATTACTCCCTCCATCCCAAAAGGTTTGTCCTGTGAGACTTCAGGTATATTAAGGCGGCGGTTCACCTATACAGTGTGAAATGCCTCACGTTGAGAGTATATTCTCTACCTACCAAGGAAATGCCTATTTGTACTGTACGTGCATCTCTAACCAATGTCATTTCCCCCCTCCCCTCACCTCTCCCTCCCCTCACGTGCCCACCATTCTTCCCTTCCCCTCCCTATCCCCATACCCCAAACTACAATTCATCTCCAACCTATTTTTCCCCTATCCATTTTAGCCCATGTATGGAGAGGGGGAGGGGTATGACCATGGGGAAATCCCCCCTAACCATCCCACACCCAAGGCTAAATTTCTCCCCATAGCACCCCCTCCCCATTCCCCTCCCCTCATGGGGTTGGACTTGAACCGTATTTTTATGCGGTTTTCTCCATCCCCCTCCCCCTCCCCCCATGGGGATGGAGATGCTCTAATTATGTACTTGAAACAGCTTATATGTGGTCCTCAATCTTCCTATTAGGGTGTTATCTATAAACTCACACTCTTTTATATTTTCTATTGCTCATGTTCATATATTCTCTTCAAGCCAGAATGAATTTTTTTGAGGGAAGGCCAGAATGATCAGTATGCAATATAGGTTAATTTATCTTGCTTAAGATCATTTTTAGAGATCTTTCATGTTATGGAGGTACAGGTTACTGAAGCTTTGTTTTGTTTCAGGTATCCGATCTACTCGGAGAATATCCGGACCTTATGAATGGATTTGATGAGTTTCTGGAGCGCTGTGAAAATATCGGTAACCATAATTCTTTTGTTATTGAACTAGTTATTTTGACAAATTGAGCTGTTTCTGATTGAGGTGTATTTTGCAGATGGATTCCTTGCTGGAGTCATGACCAAAAGTATGTGTAACTATTCATACTTTTTGTTACAGAATCAGACATATATGTTTAGTTTGATAACTAGTCTGACTGAAGTGTTCTACTATCCCACAATGCCGAATTTTGTTATAGACCGTTACTTGTTTCATTTATCTTTATTTCTTCTGTGCTCTGTTGAATATAAGCAAGCGAAAACCTTGGAGTTTGATTATTGAGACTTTCAGAGGGTGCTGGATTTCGCAGATCAATTATCATATCCTTGTTTCTTGGTGTGGATTATGTGTTTCTTGTAACTGTTACAGAGGAAGGTTTGCATGTTACTCCTTTGGTGATCGTGTGGGTATTTGGCTGAAATAGGTAGCCACATATGGGGTCTAAGAGATTACTGGTTGATATTCAGAATGCTCCGACGCATTTTCCTCTTTTCTGGAATTCAGGCTTGTTGAGCCATGTTGGATCAGTAGATGGACTTCATATACTAGTGATTTGTTTTCCTATCAAGCGTGAAATTGTTTTGTATATATTTTTATTTGTTAATAGTTAAATTGGATTTACTGTTGCTGGCAGAACCGTTGTGGACTGAAGGACATGTATCCAAATCGGTCA
The DNA here is from genome assembly GCA_023055425.1 of Linanthus parryae. Taxonomy (NCBI): domain Eukaryota; kingdom Viridiplantae; phylum Streptophyta; class Magnoliopsida; order Ericales; family Polemoniaceae; genus Linanthus; species Linanthus parryae. The sequence goes on from JALGPY010000012.1 coordinate 8,806,771, forward strand.
AGGTTGAGGATAAAGATAAGGAGCAGAAGCGCGACGATGTAGCCAAAGAAAAGGATAGATACAAAGAGAAGTACATGGGGAAATCCATCCAAGAACTTGACCTTTCTAACTGTCAACGTTGTACTCCCAGCTATCGGCTTCTACCAGAAGATGTATGGGGTTTATCGTTTATTAGCTTTTATTTCTGTCGACTTAAGGAGTTTCTGTGTTGATTTCTATTTTCTTCTTTACTTTTTCAGTACCCAATACAATCAGCAAGTTATAGATCAGAACTCGGTGCCAAGGTGCTAAATGATCATTGGGTATCGGTAACATCAGGCAGCGAGGATTATTCTTTTAAACACATGCGCAGGAACCAGTACGAAGAAAGCCTGTTTAGATGTGAGGACGATAGGTAAGGAGCTTATCCATTTTTGTTTGTGTAAATTACTCCCCTAACTTCTATCTTAGGTCTTGCTTCACTTGTCGGAATATAGACTCTTCGGACTTCTTTAAGGCTTATTAAAAGGTGTACTTTAGAAGACCACTTATTATCTTCTGGATAACCTTTTCTTTCTTCAGCTGTGAAATGAGAAGGTTGTTCCCTTTGATCAATGGCATATTATCTGGTTGCTCTTTCCGTAGTGCTAAAAGTTCATTTATGCCACTGTCATACTGAATAAAGTAGAGATAGAATTATTGGATTCAATTTCTTGTCCTGTTTATTTTTTTCACCTTCGTCTATGAATTTGCAGGTTTGAACTGGACATGTTGTTGGAGTCTGTCAATTCAAGTGCTAAGCGAGCTGAGGAACTATTGAATGGTATCAAGGATAATACCATCAGTCTAGATGTTCCACTTCGTATTGAAGACCATTTTACAGGTTTGTATTGAGCATGTCTGTAAGAATATTGGCATGGAGCATTAGCTTTGTTCTTGTGCAAATCTTATTAGTTTTACCGTCTATTTCCTCCTTATTTTTTTTTTCTTATTATTTCATGTAGTTCTCAACGTAAGGTGCATTGAACGTCTATATGGTGACCATGGCGTGGATGTGATGGACATATTACGCAAGAATCCATCTGTTGCATTACCAATTATATCAACTCGCCTTAAGCAGAAACAAGAGGAGTGGAGCAAATGCCGTTCTGATTTTAACAAGGTTTGGGCAGATGTTTATGCCAAGAATCATTACAAATCTCTTGATCATCGCAGCTTCTATTTCAAGCAACAAGATTCGAAGAACTTGAGCACAAAAGGTAAGTGAAATATCATGACAATGCAAATATTTTTCCTTCTATTCTATCTCTCCCTTTCCTTTTAGCTTTATGCCACTTCCTTTAGTTTAGTTGAATGTTAGATGAAATGAACATGACATGCTATAGGCAACGTACATGAGTACTTCCACCATCCCACAAAGGTTGTCTATTTTTCATTTTTGGGATTCCCCACAATCATTATCCCTTTCTTTTTAGAGGTTTAAAAATGATGAAATTTCAGCATTTAGTAAAGTTAATCTTGGGACATGAGAAATTGTTTTAGAAAAGCCCTGTCAAGATTTGAATTTTGGTGCATTAACTCCACGTCTCCTTAAAATTTTGGGGTTCTGAAGATGGACAACAGCTCTATCTCTCTAGAATATCTTTTCTTCATTGGTTCTGTACAATGCTGTTATGTTATCTTCCATTTATGGAAAGTAGTGTTTCCCTAAAGCTGATGCTATCCTTAATTTTAGTTTTATCATTTTAGGACCTTAGGGATATGCCATTCTTTTATGCAAGCCGATGCCTGCTCGTTGTACTTCTGACCCTGATTTATATTTTTAATGAAACAGCCTTGATTGCCGAGATTAAAGAAATTAAAGAGAAAACACAGGACATGGACGAGTTGGTTTTGGCTATAGGTGCAGGAAGCAGGCATCGCATCAGTCCAAACCTCGAGTTTGCCTTCCCTGATGCAGATATTCATGAAGATTTGTATAAACTTATAAAATATTCGTGTGAAGAGGTTTGCACCACAAAAGAACAATCGAATAAAGTTTTGAGGCTTTGGACTACCTTCATGGAGCCAATTATGGGTGTTACTTCTCGACCTTGCAACTCTGAGGGTACTGAAGAAGTTGGCACGGCTCGACTACGTACAGGGAGGACCGCAAGATCTGCTGTTCAAGAAGGTGAGAACAGTCCTCATACTGATGCTGCTATCTCAAATCATAAGCAATCAAGCCGGGGAGATGAAAGCGCTTTGTCAGAGCAAGCAAATGTTTGCAAGATTGGCACGACAAATGGTGGCATGGTTCCCAGAGATGATAGTTCCCATCTAGAGAGTGAGCAGAAGAATATGACTCCAGAAAAGATAATCGAATCCAGTGTGGCTGCTGGTTCAGATGGACAAGCTGGCTATACCGTAGCACCGGTTGCTAATGGAGGTGATAGCAATGGGAGGACCAGTATGGAACTGACGCAAGGTTTGTAAAATGGGTAGCTCCTGGAATATTCTGTACTGGCGTTGTACTTAATTAATGGTGTTTGCTTCATTCCGCTATTGTATGTTTAGATCTGTGGTTAAAAGGACGGGTGACTTACTGTGTTGATCACAATAATGAGTTCTACTTAGCTGTGTTTTTATTCTGAAGTCTTTTTATTTTCTTTGATGTTCTTCCTAATCAATATGCAATCCTGACACTGTTCTTTTTGCAGGCCCTGGTGCAATTACCCCTGGACCTAGTCAGGTCACCGCTGAAGATAATCCAGAAGTCAAGCCTAATTCTGAGAGGGGAGGTTCGTTAGAGGTATGGATATACTCCCTTTTGTTTTTCTGGCATCCTAATACACCAAGATAACTTATCTATTCTCTCTTTAGGGTGACAACATATCAAGACCAGTTTCACTGGAGAACTCTGCATCTAGTGGTGGCAATAAATTTAACATGTATGGCAATGAATCTGGTGAGCCCTCTAGAATTGAAAAGGAAGAAGGTGAATTATCTCCCAACAGTGATTTTGAGGAGGATAACTTCATTGCTAATGGGGATGGTGGTTCACCGGCTATCCCTAAACCAAAGCATAGCTCTGAAAGCATGCAATATGAAGCTGGAAATGGGGAATGTCAGGATGATGGAGGTGAAAACGATGTAGATCCTGATGATGAGGATAGTGAAAATGTTTCGGAGGGTGAAGATGTGTCAGGCAGTGAATCTGCTGCCAATGAATGTTCAAGGGAGGAGAATGAAGAAGATGAAGATGGAGAACACGATGAGATGGATTGTAAGATAGAGAGTGAGGGTGAGGCTGAGGGGATGCCTGATACTCACCTTGCAGGAGATGGCATATCCCCTCCACCGTCTGAGTATTTTCTCCGGAATGTGAAGCCTCTCGCAAAGCATGTTACTTTACCATCAGATGACAAAAAGAACGATGCTCGAGTCTTCTATGGGAATGATTCTTTCTATGTTCTTTTCAGGCTTCATGAAGTAAGAAACTGTTTCTCTTTTGCTTTACATTTTCCAACATGCGTCACAGATTGCATAATTTCTAATGATTTTAATGGATTCTTTACCTAAGATACTCTACCAAAGACTGTTATCGGCAAAGCAAAATTCAACAGCTGCTGAAACGAAACGGAAAATGGGAAAGGAGGCTGACTCTACTGATCTCTATGGCAGGTGATAGGACGTTTAATTTGCTTGTTGATCAATTTTCAGTTCTACTCACGTTTATCATGCTCACAGATTCCATTTACCTTGCAGATTTATGTCCGCCCTATATAGTCTGCTGGATGGGTCAGCTGACAATGCAAAATTTGAAGATGATTGTAGGAGTATTATTGGAAATCAGTCTTATGTACTATTTACATTAGACAAGTTGATTTATAAGCTTGTTAAACAGGTGCTGAAGTTTAACCTGCCAGGTTTTATTCCCGCTTATTTCCCTTATCATATTTTTCTTACCAATTTTCTCTCTCATATAGCTTCAAACTGTTGCCTGTGATGAGAACGACAACAAGCTTCTACAACTGTTAGAATACGAGAAGTCACGGGTTCAAAAGAGTTCTGTAGACTCAGTTTATTATGACAATGTGCATGTTATCCTTCATGACGAGAACATATACCGTTTTGAATTTGTAAGTTGATTGTGCTTATTATTTATGTTGAGTGTAATCTTCTTATTTTTCGTTTTGTGATAATTAAGTTCTTTTATACCTTTGTACAGTCATCTACCCCACAACGACTGTCCATTCAGCTGATGGAGGATGGAAATGGAAAGGGTGATGTAGTTGCAGTTTCTATGGATCCTGATTTTGCTGGTTATCTTTACAATGATTTTCTTCCAGCTGTTTCTAGCAAAAGGGGGCCATCTGGTGTATTTTCACAGAGGTACATTGTTTAGTTTTGTTAAGTTTTACAGGGGGGGGGGGGGGTTGCAAGCATGTAATATTTTGTTCTTTAATTTAAATAACATTCTTGTACACATTCAAGGTACTTTTCTCGTATTCTGGTCTAATTTACATCAAGAGTGGATCTTATGCGAGATTTTTTTCTTGCTTCTCACGCCACTGGATTCCGTAAAATCCATCCCAGTCCTAGCCTAATTTACATGCTCAAAGATATCAAAATCTTGAACTCTACAGTGCTTGTATAACGAGGTAACTTAACATAGTTAATAACATTCTAACAATTCTTTAACAGTACCTAAATATATATGCTTCCCTCGAACGCGTAGAAATTCCTGATAATGTTATGTGTTGCTAGCCAATGCATCCATCACACACTCACGAGGATTAAATGTAAAAAACATTTCAAAGGAACAGTAACCCAATTTAATTTTTCCTAATTTTTTTTGAGTATATATATTTCTGTAACTTTCTGAATTTTTTCAATTATATGACTCCTGAATGTGTCTATGCATGACCCTATAACTCGTGAACTTTTTTTTTGTCTTAATGGCAACAATTTGGACTTATTAACGGTGATTACTAGCTACACCATTTTATTCCAAGTAAAAGAGATACAGCAAGGAAAATGTTTAATTGTCCAAGATAATTATATTGTGTGCATGCCTACCATATGGTCAAAACAGAAGTTCTGAATGTGGTGGTCCACCGGCAGACCCTCCAATCAATGGTTGATTACAACTATCATACCGTGTTTAGTACCTGACTAACTAAAGAAGTTCTGAATGTGTTGGTCCCATGGTTTTAAATAACGGTATCGGCCGACATATCGGTTCCGCTCGCGGGTAACGGAATCTGTCCGTATCGGAGAAACTGTAACGGGAATCGGGAACCGAACGCGTGAATGTTAAATAATCTTCGAAAGATGCAAAAAGGTATTTTTAAGAGAATGTTTTGTATATCAAATATATTTATAGTTATGTACTAGTTGTTTAGGCCATGCCTAACTAGTTTTTAGACAATTAGACATTGTACACTTCATTATATAGCAAATAAATATAATGAGTATACAGCTTATTGGGTGTATCGCCAGGATATCGGTGCGTATCGGCCGTTACATGAGGATATCGGTGCGTATCGGCCGTGTCACTTGTGAATATGATTCACGTGAACCGTATCGGGTGTATCGGACTCGGCCACTACCTTTTCAGTTAAATATCGGCCGTAACGTAACGGTAACGGCCTTTATTGAAACCCTGTCCACTGGTAGACCTCCTGCAAGCAAGTTTTTGGTAACACGCCGATACAGGGACATGTTACTGCAAAATGATTTTGTTGCTTCTTTATATCCAATCAATGTTTCACTAAACCTATTAAAGCATGTTTAACCCCTCATTAATGAAGGAAATCTAGGCGGTTTAGCTTAAATAACTTTTCTAGACCACGTTCAGTGGTGACAATATCTTCTCACTTGTCAAGATATTGTGGCAGGGTCTTTGGACATTGAATAGTAATTCTTCTTGAGCTCTTTAGGAAAATCAGATGAGAATAATTTTGGGGTGGTAGAGCCATTGCAGATCCACTAATCAAACATCTTGTGTGTGACATGCAGAAATAAACGTAAATATGCGGGAATGGATGAAACTTCTGCCATCAGCAAGGCTATGGAGAGTGTTCGTATGGTCAATGGGTTAGAATGTAAAATGTCTTGCAGCTCCTCAAAGGTACTCCACTGTCGCTTTTATTTATTCTTTCTATTTGATGAATAGATACAATGACTAAAACTCAAAAGAAAGTTCTATATTTTGGTCAAAAGATGCATTGAAAGAATACAATATTTCCATGTATACATTTCAATTGTTTGAACAGAAATCTGAATCCAGTCGTAATGTGAGAATGGTAAGTATGAATCAATGTTCAAAAGGGATTCTTTTGCGTTACACATTCTGTGTTCCAGACTTCCAGGTGCTAAAATAAATATCCGGCGAATTAGAACTATCACTACAAATAGAATCAATTATAATAAGTCACACTTATAGAAGACACTGAGAAATTTGGCGGCTGACCTTTAGTTTTGTGTAAATCAATTAAGGGAAACTGGCGACGCTGGTTGAACTACCCCTCGCCATGGGGATGCCTAACATATCTTCAATGAGTGTGCTCCCTTGTCTCTGATTGATCTTTAAAGCATGACACATTTTTGACCGGCTTCTTTCGTTGCTATTGCAACTCCCATTTTGTTTGCATTCTGGAGATGTGCTTGTTTAAGAAATAAATATACATATTTGTATCACAAATCTTTAAGATACGGATTAATTCGCCAGTTTACAAAACTAAACACGTAATCCATAAACAACACGTCAGCCGTTCAAATAAATTAATTGCAGAAAGATATAACTGGTTAAGTTTGAAATGCATATTTTTAAGCCAATTAAATGATCCTGGTAATTACGCGGGCGTAAAAATTTATCAACTTGGTGGGTGAAGTTGTCTACTCCATATTACAAGTTCACAAACTAAGAACAAAACATTTATGTGTGTGTACTTTGATTGCCCACCTTTCCTTAGGTTTAGCGTCAAAATTACCTATGATTGAAGGCAGAAGTGAAAGAGAGAGGATTTGACATTCGAGTATCTGTCAAAGATTAAAAATAATGTCCATGAAAAGTTACATCAGTTTGGTCATAAACAGAAAATTGCTCCTTTGGGGTAGGGCTAGATACTCTGTTTCATTAATCAATTTATTTCTGTATATGTAAAGCCTTTCTTGCATGTGCGTGTTGGTGTTGCCTAGTGGCTGTTTGTATTCCATCTGTGCATAGTTCTTATGTTTCTATCTGCTGATCGTAAAGGTTGTGTATCAGATCTCTTATGTACTAGATACAGAAGACTTCTTCTTTCGCTTGAGAGGAAAAAGGAGTTTGTTGGCTGGTGAATCATCTTGCAGCCGCAAGGAAAGAATAGAACGTTTCCACAGATTTTTGACGGCCGCCCGATGATTCTCTCTTTAACATATGAAGGTAAGTACTCTTTTAAGGAATAAACATTGATGAAAAATATAACACAGACGTTGTGGTAGATTGTTTTTGTGTGTCGGTTAATGTCATGTTATTGCATGTCTCATATGATTCCAGGTGGGATAGTTTGTTAGAGGGTATCCATAATTCTAGAGAAGATTCAAGTAACATATTTGTTGTAGGAAGCAGTGGTAAAGAGTGTATCAGGTGACCATAATGCTTTGTAAATGCAGCTCTTACATAGAAACTAGGTATTGATACATATATTTTGAAGTGATGATACCTAAAAGAGTATAACAATATTATTGTATAAACATTAGTTGTAGAATGATCAATTATCTTAACAATAGCGCTGCAACGGTAAATGTGGTGCTCAGTTATGGACTTTGATTAGTACTGGTTAATGGCATGGCAAGTGCAAACTATGATAAACTTGAAACATGAAGATGATAGTGTGTGAAAATGAGTATAATATAACCAAAACTAACTAGTAGAATAATAAATGTTTATTATGGGGGCGAAAGATGAGCTTTAAACACCAAACACATTAGTGAACCCCCCTCTCCAGGATCTTACTGCATGTTTTGGAAGCCGGATTGTAATAAAAAATAGTCATTTTAATTTAATTCCGTTTGTTTCACTGTTTTGCAAGTCCTATTAAAATCCGTTTCGGGCCAATACTCTGCAGGTTATTTAATCTCCAATTTTACAGATTCTCTCACATTCTGCAGATTTTGAATCTCATACAAAAAAAAATTAATTTTCAACCACTTTAGATTTTCAGCCAGATTATTTTCTCCAAAAAATTTCAGCTGATTAATTAGATTTCCAGTTTGCGCCAAACATGTCCTTAATCCCAGCTGACATGCACAACATGTCCTGAGTTTTACTTGCCTGTTGAAACAGATTGCCCTAGCACACATACTGAAATAAAACTGTGTCTGTTTGCTATTTCAGGCCCTAGTGGAATATGTAAAGCATTTGTCATGCAGCAAGTGTTGTATTATCTTGTTCTCTGTAAAGGTCAACGAAGATTGACCGAGGAAATGCTCTTGAATCTGGTGACCGGCAAGCTCACATGGGGACAGTTATGGAGTTCTGGGCTTTGTGGCCATTCATTTGTACATAGTTTCGACCTGTGTTATTACCCTCTATAGTTCAATGTTGAAATATATATATTATGCTTTTTTTTTTTCTTTCTTTCTGGTTCTTCAAATTATGTAAACAGCATCTTGGATTTGCCAAGTTTTCCAGTGAATAACAACCTTCTCATGGTTATGTAATTTAAACCTTGAGTATAGTAGATGATGATGAATATAGATTAAAAGCTTACTCTTTGAAAAGCTTTGCAGCAAGTTTGAAGTGATATCCAGTTTGTTGAACCTGTGCCGGTGGTTACGTTTGTAATTGTTGGGTATCTTTTGGTAGCTTCTTTTGTTATCTAAATGTCTCGAGATTTTTTCCCGTTAAAGCTGGGAGGAGAGTGACAATATTGCTCTCTTTGATCCGTGTTCCTAGGCTCAACACAAGAATGTGTTATCTAATCGAATTCATCGGAGTCTTTCTGTACTAGTTTTCTATTCACAAACTCCCTAAGATCAACCTATTTCTTCTGGAAAACTGTGATAATAGTGTAGAGAAGTAAACCCTGGTCAATCTAGTTTGTTGCTATCAGTTGTCTTATTTGGTGGAAGAAGAATCAGTTGGCTGATGGTCATTATGTTTGCACATCTGTCGAATTCGGGAGTTAAGACTGATGGCTCTCCAGGAATGTACGGATCTGTGAATTGAGGCAACTCGTTTATGGAGTCCTCGCTGATCCCAATTGAGCGTCCTTTTGTGCCATTGTTTTTATAATGTTAAATGTTGTTTTTGCTTGTTTAACATGTCTCAACTATGAGAGTGTGTGTAGTCAGGTTACGAACTTATATGGGTTGCTTCAACTGAAAAGGTCATATTGAAAGTCTCTGTCTGGAATTTGGAATAATAATCTAGTAATCTGCGGCTTCCATCATCCTGTGCTTACCAAAAAAGTCGTTCACCATCCTAGAGTTGGGTTCCACAGCGAAGTCTGCATGAGAGAAACCGAGAACGGAAATCATTCTTTCACCCGAAAATTGCGATCCAGTTTAAATAGGCTGAAGGCATTCTTCTTTTACGCTATGTTTGGTTTTTTAGGATTAACAACATTAACGTGGATTAGATTTAATACAATCTAGTCATTAGTTAATACTGTATTAAGTCGTTCTTGATGTAATGCCGGTATTAGATAGTGAAAAGATGGTGTTTATATCATAAATTAGTCTCTCTCTCTCCCTGTCACATGAGGGCATTAGTTGAATTGAATCATTTGTACCTTCATGTTGAATTAATACTTCACGAAATCAAACACATTGTTAACTTTTGTTCAGCTAATCAAATTCTATCCGAGAATTATCCCAGTTCAGTCCTGACTTGTCCGGAAAACCAAACGTGGGTTGTCATCACTCTAACCTCCGGTCTTCATAATAATATTTGACTAACTCTTATGTCATCAAAGACGCTTGTTGCTCCGATCTATCTGCCTCTTCTACTTTTCGTTTTTATTTTGGAGACCGAGAAGGAGAGACGGCGACGGCATGAGAAATTGACAACAGCCATCGAGAAAACAAAGTCCAATTTGTTCTAATCTCACATTGACACTTTCATAGTTTCATGCCATTATCGTTGAAACTTAGAATTGGCAATTTGTTTAATGGTGGGCTTCAAATCACTTCACGTGCCTGTTTCGTATAGACCGAGAGTTCTTTGTCTTCTTCCGCCGTCCACTGCTTCCTCTTTCTTTGTTCAACTTTCGGTTTCGCTTCTAAAGCTCTAAACCAAATGATACTCTCGTGCTTATGCTCTTTTCTTTAATCACGTTTTCATTCCGCGGCCCATATGTCAATAGGTCACAAGTTAGGGAATTTCACAAGCGTTGAATTTCAAAGAAAAATGTTGCTCCCATTTTGAAAGGTTCCAACCAAATCTCATTCTCCAAATGACTGTGGCTCTAGGCGCGGATTCAGAAATTCATGACAGTGAGCTAATTCGAAGAAAAAATAATAATTGAGTAAAATTTGAACATTGTGATGTTAATGAGGGCTACAGTGCAATTAATGTGGGAGTTAAATTGAAATAAGTGACAAAATACGGATAAATTTTCAGATTGGGGGCTATAGTCCCCACTATTGATCCGCCCCCTGTGTGGCTCCTACGGTCCCTGCAGTTCTTCGGTCAAATTATATGGTGCCAAAAGTCTGGCAATATACAAGTGAGGACACCGCTTCCCATCCACCTTGTTGTTATGAACCTGGTAGACGGAAGAAAGGCGGGTCGAAAATACAGGTCATGACCAAGCAATGGGAGATGACTAAAAAGCCCGAGGAAGGCACCCTTTTGGTGTCAAATAAAGTCGTTCCACTTGAACAACCGAGAAGCTTATGACCACTGAAGAAAATGGCTACGTGGCTGATTTTTCTGCGTAAAAGACTATTTTACTTTTTTTAGTAGAATGCATTCTTTCGAAAAATTGCCATCAAACGCTAATATGATCCAAACCTTATTCACAACCCATATGCAAGTAATTAATGTTGAATTTCTGATGACACTGATTATAAAAGAAGAATGAATAATGCTGAAGAAACTATAAAAGAAATAAGTAATTTTCTCTAACTTATTGCAACTTAGAGTCTCCATTGTTGTGGTGATTTTGTGAACAAAGTTTGGGTCACTGATTATCACAAGTTGGGGTAGCAGAGCATGTTTCTTCAGAAATGGGGAAGACTGATGATATTGAGGCTGCTCTCAGAACTAAAGTCAGCTCAACCAAGCATCAGTCAGAATTAATAGCATCCATGGTGTTGGGGGTAATTCAAACATACCTAGCTAGTAGCTGCTTGGACTTGATCCAAGACGACTAAGGAGTTGTTTCCTAATCAGTTTTTGAAACGTTTAGCGTTACTTTGGGCACTATTCAGGACCCGTCTATATAAGTGTATAGAACGTGGGTAGACTTAGTGTGGTGTACCGGGTGGCCTTCGTGGTCGTTGTGGACACGGTCTGCATTGTAATCGGGTTCTCTCTCAATAAAGTTTAGATTCCGGCCGTGGATGTAGCTAGCAAATTCGTTAGGGGATCCGTTAATGAACCACGTTAAATTTGTCTATCGTTCTTGTTTTCGTTCCATCGCTCCCATATTATAACACATGGAAGGAAAGATCATTGAAATGACTAAAAGAATGAGTCAACTATAAAATCAGTTCGAAATAGTGGTGACAAGACTCATCACCAAAGAGGTCCATGGTCAACCACTAGCTAGAAATAACAGAGGAAAAATAAGTGCTTGGATCAACCATGGCTTTGTTTCGCGACGATCTCATATATCCACTTACAATCATACTAAAAAAGTGTTTTAATATCTAATTTAACCTTATTATATGGAAGAACAAGTTTAAGACAGTCAAGAACATTCTTGACACTTATTGTAAGCTCTCAGGCCAGGGAATCAACTTTCAGACGTCCTCGATTATGGTTAGCCCTAATCTTAGCCCTCAAACGTCTCTGAGCTTGCTCACTTGTTCGGTATGCCTATCGTCACCTCCTCGGGCTCCTATCTTGGCTCATTTTTGGACTTCACACTTCCAAAAAAGGTTATCTTTAAAGGTATCATCTCGCGTTTCTCAGCCAAACTTTCCACGTGGAAGCAAGGTTCGTTGAGTTTTGTGGGCAGATGCACGCTGATCAGATCCTCTCTTCTCACTATTTCTACTTATATTTCTACGGTCTTCAGATTACCGGCATTCTTTTTCAAAAAAGTTCAAAGCATTATCACTAGTTTCCTCTACCAGAAAAAGCATTTGCTGGAAAGCATTAGAGTCGATGTGCACACCAGTTAACCAAGGAGGTCTGGGGTTTAGAGATCTAAAAACATTCAACCAAGTAATGCTCGCTAGAACAGCAAACCGCCTCTTGCCGCAGCCCAGCCTCTTTGCAGTAGAGTCCTATGGGAAAATATTGTAGGAACAATGTGTTCCTAGAGTCTTCAAATGGCTCCTCGTTTTCCTGGGGTTGGAGGAGCATTATCGGGGGGGGGGGGGGGGGTGGTGAGGAAGAGTTGCTCGAGAAAGGTCTCAGAATGAAATTTAGGGAACGGTACTGATATTGACCCAATCCTCGATTGTTGGTTTGCCAGCCAACAAGCTCAACAAGATGAGAACCAGGCCCTAAATTGAGGTTAGTGCCCTCATCATCATGTGGGTTAAGTAATGAAATATCCCTCTGTTACAGACTATCTTTACGCCTCCGGAGGTTAAAACTATCTTGGAAGCTTACATTCTGGTTACTATTCAGAGCGACAGCAAAATTTGGTGGCCTGAACCCTCTGAAATTTTTTTCGTTAAAACAGCATTTGCATAGGCCCACAGCCCCAGCAGACTCTCTCACCAGACTGGCCTTCCCTCTCAGTAGCTTGACAGCTGGAACATTTTTAGAAAGCTCCGACTCCCCCTAAAATTACCGCCTTTTCTGGAAGACGCTCTGTAATATTCTCCCCCACTCACCACAACTTGGGCTCGGTGCAACATCATTGCAGTTGAACCTTCGTTCCCTAGATGCGACGAGCCCTTAGAATCTCAAGATCATCTGTTTCTTTTTTGTCCGTCGTCGAAGGAGATTTGGGACGGATGGGATCTTCGCATCTTCTTACACGTTCGCTCCAATCTTACTCTCAATAATCTCTTCTCTCAGATCTCGTGCAACTATTTCTCTATTGAGGACCAGGTCAAGTACAGTAAAACCTCGATAAATTAATACTGTTGGTACCGGGATATTTTATTAATTTAGCGATATATTATTATATCGATAAATTAATAAGTTATTAATTTAAAGAGGTTTTTTGTATGGCCTTTAAATTTCCAAGTCCAATGTACTAGTTACAATGTATATTAGTTCGAGATGAAAACTAAAATACAAAAACAAGTTCCAAGGCCTATCTTTTGAATATACATTTACAAATTAATTGAATTTGTCCAATCCATTGCTTTAAAAAAAAAATAGTACATGATACCAATAAGTTGGTATGTGGGTACCAACTCAATACATTAAACATTGTTATAAATTTATCACTATAAAAATGTTCGTTGAAAAACTTTAAAATCACACAAACTATCAACTATCACTCTTAAACTACAAGGTGTTCAAAAATCAACCATGACCTATCAACAAAGAAAATTGTTATGCGAGTATAAGAGAGATCACCAAGGGTGCACTCAACAAGATTTGGTGAAGTGGGTTGACAAAACTTTCAATTTGAAAGTTAGTCATGGAACAATAACAAACACTCTCAAGCGATTTTCAGAGTTCCTATCAACTGAATTTGACAAAGGTGGATCTTCCAAACGTCATAAACCAGCCAAGTATCCGGACATGGAAAGTGAAATGAAGATATTTAAAAATAAGATCGGTATAGATATGAAGTTCAGGAAAAAACAAGTGACTATAGATTCATTTTTTACTAGACAATTATAGAATTTGAAACTTTTTTAGTAATTATTAATTTATAGTTTGGTTGGGACCAATATATGTACATTGGGATTTCAAAAAACATGTTATCTTATTATTTTATCGTTGGGGTCTAATTTTGCACTGGTCCCAAGTTGGGACCGGACAAATTAATAATTTTATCGAAGTTATTAATTTATCGAGTATTAATTTATAGAGATTTTACTGTACTCTCTCATTCTTTGCCAAGTATGTCTTCACTGAAACCCGATTGCAACGGAAAATAACTTCATCGGAACAAGTACATCTCTTTTAACCATCAAAAATCTTTTCACGTCGATCGAAAAATCGCAGCTTATCCGCCACACTCCCAACACCCCGAGTTACCTCTCTCAAAATCAAACCAATTGGAACCCTAACAGAATCCTTATTCGCGCTCAAGGAAGAGTATGAAGTCTCGACTCAAGTAGATGCGGCGTGGAAACAAGGGTTTAAGGCTTGGAAATAAATGTCATCCCCCCTAGCACGGTCATGTGGCGTTCATCGCAAAGCGCTCTCCAAACAGAGACAAGGGGAGTTTTACAAGCTCTCAATCGGCTAAGCTCAAAAGGATATAACAATATCAAACTCTTATCTAATTCTAGGTTACGCATCCGTACTCTTAGAGAAGGTAAGGAGATCTTCCAAATTTCTGGAGAGGCAACAGACATACGTAGAAAGGCCAGCACTTTTCTTAACCGTTCTTTACATTTTGTTGGTCGATGTAACGTGTTAGAAGCCCATGTTCTTGCCAAAAGGGCATTCCTGACTTGTAACCGACCAGTGTTTAAACGTTATAATCTAATTTGCTTTTCCTCAAAAAGTTAGAGAGCTTATAAAAAAAAAGAGCATTTTATCATTTGTATTGCTTAATTTATTGATTTTAAATAAACAATAACTAAAATAAATTGCTATATAGCCAGTTGCGGAGCCAGGATTTGGGTGAAGGGGGGGCACAATTTTTTTTAGGAGAGGGTATAGATTATTAACGAATAAAAAATTAAGATGATGTAATAAATACCATGATCTTTTTGTGTATTTATGAAAAATTAAAGGGCAATTATGTATATTAAATAAGTGACACTTTTATTGTCCAAAAAATATTTTTGTCCAGATTCGAAGTTTAATAAATACCTCAGTCTTTTGGTGTATTTATGAAAAACTAAGGGATAACTGTGTATATTAAATAGTTGGAACTTTTTTTTGCTCTAAAAAAATATTGTGGTCAAAAAATGCTTCTGCTGAGACTTGAACCCAAGTAACAAAGCTTGCAATACATCATTTTAACCGCTGGATTAGAGCTCAATCTGTGAGCTGGATGTGGGTACAGATATATATAATTGGTAATAGCACAAATAAGAAAGAGCTAAAAAGAGCCTTTGCCGAGACTCGAACCCAAGAAACAATCTTTCAAGTACAACTATCTAACCGCTGGGGCACAGTACAATTCATGTTATTGATGGGGGGGGGGGGGGGGGGGGGGGGTGGGTGGGGCACATATATATATCACTACTGCAACGACTAAAAAAAGCCTAAAAGAATAGGGGTATTCTAGTGTGTCGGAGAATGTTTGGGGGGGCACGTGCCCCCCGTGCTCCTACATGGCTCCGCCCCTGTATATAGCTAATAAACAAATACAGGAAAAACATAATGTGGTGGGGTGGATACCACGCAAGGGACGCAGCCCCTTTCACAGCATGGGTCTTGGACCAAATCGGGCCTGGCCAAGTATGGGAGCAAAAAGAAGTCCAGCCCAGCGCAGCCCAACCCGACCCTATTTACCCCCCAACCTACGGATTCCTGACCCGCCCCGCTGCAGTGCACCGGTTTGACACCACCTCTAATTCCTAAAATGAAACTTGTCCGAAACAACTAGCTGATTTTTGTAACCAACAAAAGTCGCAATGGGTCAAATAGCAGCAACCCCCATATGCATTGACTAAACTAGGCCATGCATTAGCTGTTCACATGTGTAGGGACTGTACCAATTATAGGTCTTTGAATAAAAATGCCTATATTCTCTCTATATTCATAGTTAAGAAATACACAAAAATTCTAGAATAATAGAGAAGAAGAAGAAAAGAACGGCGCGTATAGGGAGGAAACAGCCTGGAAACAACCTGGACACGTTTTAATAAACCAAACCCCATTATTAGATTCCAAAAAACATAACTTCGGATACAACCCATGTGGCCTCCTGTACCAACCAGCAAGACAAACCCTCCTCGAACCTCCCCATTAATGATTCATTATCTGGATTTGGAACTTTCTTACATATTTAAACCGACTATTCTCTTCTCAGCAGCAAGAAGTTGAATCCTACAAAATTCAAACAACAAAGTACAAATACGCGTCTCTGCCCTCTCTTATGTTCATACTTCTTCACACACCCTATAATAGTAAATATCAATCTCTCCCTCTCTCTCTCAATACCACAACCCCAAGAACAGGAACACAATCCAGAGACAAACCACGAATATCTGAAAGCTATGACGATACAGAGAATAGCTACCGTCGTCGTCTCTCTGCTGCTACTTTTCTCTCCTATATCAGCAATCCGGTCGTTACCTAGAACAGCAAAGACAGTAAAGGAAGAAGGAGAGCTGGTTTCTGTCACAAGAGAACAGCAGTTCATGGAAGCGCCGGTTTACTTGAACGGGCCACAGTGTCTTCCAGTTCCGGCGGCCGCCGTTGATTCTTCGTTGTCCTGCAATGCCAATCTGGTCCACGTGGCGATGACCCTTGACGGGGAGTACTTAAGAGGTTCTATGGCAGCAGTTCACTCAGTTCTCAAGCACACCGCCTGCCCGGAAAACGTCTACTTCCACTTCGTCGCCGCCGGCTCCGGCAACCCTCAGCCGCATAAGCTGAAACAGATAGTGGAATCCACTTTTCCGTCTCTTGCTTTCAGGGTTTACACCTTTGACGAGGGACTAGTAAAGGGAAGAATCTCTACATCCATAAGAACAGCTCTGGATAACCCCTTAAACTATGCTAGAATCTACTTAGCTGACATACTCGAGCCCTGCATTGAAAGGGTGATTTACCTAGACTCTGACGTCATCGTCGTCGACGACATTCAGAAGATGTGGTCGATTTCTTTGTCTGGGAATAGAGTGATCGGAGCTCCAGAGTATTGTCATGCCAACTTCACAAACTACTTCTCCAACGAGTTCTGGGTTGATCCAGAGCTATCGAATGTGTTTCAAGGAAAGAGACCATGTTATTTCAACACCGGCGTGATGGTAATGGATTTGAACAGGTGGCGGGCAGGGAGTTACAGAGAGAGAATAGAACAATGGATGGAAGTTCAGAGAGAAAAGAGGATATACGAGCTGGGTTCTTTGCCTCCTTTTCTTCTAGTTTTTGGTGGAGAGGTCGAGCCAATTGATCATATGTGGAACCAACATGGGCTTGGTGGGCATAATGTGTTGAGTAGCTGCAGGACTTTGCATCCGGGGCCAGTGAGTCTTTTGCATTGGAGTGGGAAAGGGAAGCCGTGGGTGAGATTAGATGCGGGCAAACCTTGCCCGGTGGATCATCTATGGTCACCTTATGATCTACAAAGACACAGTCATCGACTCCAAGAAGAGCAGTGACTATACAGCTTTTGATTTTGTTTTTGATTCTTTTTTTTTTTAAACTATTTACGCCCCTCATTTTAGAGGGGGCGCTTCTGTATAGTTGAGTACAAATACAGACACCGATGTAGAGTTATACAGCTTCATTTGCGGCATCTATAGACATTTTTTGACCATGAAATAAGCGAAGTTATATTTTTGATTTTTTTCTATATTCATCTTTTAAGCTATCACCGAGCATGATATACCAAGAAGCACCTACTTTACGTGTTCGTTCTACTGGCAGTACAACACTAGCATACATGTCTTTGACATAGTTTCTCTGTTGCCCTAGGAAAATTATTAAAGCTCAATTCAAGTTCACTTTAGAAAAACTATGATGCTTATGTCCACTGAAGTAATAACAATATAGAGTAATCTACCGGATGTCACCGTAACATTCCCATACCAAAATTTAGCCCTGTTCCTGCAGGAACATAAAACATTGTCTCGGTTAAGACACCATATTATCCTCCAGTCAGGGGCGGAGCTACTAGAGGACAAGGGGTGGCAATTGACTTCTTGAAAACTCTACTAGCACTCCTCTAATTATAACTATTTTACACTAAGACCCTTTAAAAATACATAAATGCTCCGGCTGGAATTAAAATTTTCCGTCACATCTTAATTTCGCCCCGGCTGGTTCGATTTCCTGGCTCCGCCAGTGCCTCCAGAATCCAAAGTCTCATAAGGCACAGTTGATGAAAACAGCTCAATCTGTTCTGGGAAAGGTAATCCAATTTCACAAGAAAGGGTCTCCTATAGATGTGGAACACTATATCAGTGTTCTCTGAGTCCTTACTAAGCCCGCTTGAAACTGTTAGATTCATTAGAGTCATCAGCTTCGTCGTTTCCCATATCTCCAAAGACCACAACACGCTGTACAGATTCCTGACCAGGATAAGGAGATGCCCCGAATTGGTAAATAAGACTCCAAATACAATTGCCGTTGATTAACTTCATATCCTAGTACATTTTCTCTCAGAAAGCTTAGCGCGTATAAATCCAGGATCTCGCCACCCCAATTTCTTGTGAAATTGTTAGATATACTATAGATGTGGAACACTATATCAGTGTTCTCTGAGTCCTTACTAAGCCCGCTTGAAACTGTTAGATTCATTAGTCATCAGCTTCGTCGTTTCCCATATCTCCAAAGACCAGGATAATTGCCTAAAACTCCGAAAAAATCACATTGGCTGGAGCTATCACCACTGAATTTCCCAACTTCTCTTAGTTTTCCAACTGGTCTTGATTGGTCTTCCAGGGTTAACTTCAACCGCATAGCTTAAGTCCCTAAGGTCAATAATTGAATCCAAGCTTTCTGTAGCAATGCTGCGTAAAATGGACAAGCATGGGTATCCCACATCAAACAGGTAGATTTGGTAACAGGTCAATCAACCACCACTTACTCCACCACGGATGTCACAAACTAATAATTAACTCTTTATTGAAATACATAGGTGGCTGTGGTTTCCTAATTCTATGACACTACAGGGTGGAGACCAGAGGCCGGGTACCTCAAGCCTTAAGAAGCTAAGCTATCCTTTTCATATTCTACTAACACGCAAGTATATAATTTGCCAGATAACTGAGAAAATTACGCTGACATTGCATTAAAATGCAAGTTCTTTTGGTATACAAGTAACAGGAAAAAGATAGAACAGACATTTAAAATAGAGCTAACAAAACGAAAAAGAGTTAAGAATATACATCTTCTATACTGTTGTTTTCCACTTACAACAAGCCGACAGCACAACTAAGATGCAACCTATTCTCCAAACCTCTCAGGTGATGACCCAATAACATACACCTGCCATCATAAAACAAAAAAAGGACACAGTTTCAGATTTAAAAATAAAAAGATGAAGGTATGCTGATACGTGAAAGCACCATGACTGAATACAGAATTTCAAAAATCACAAACATTTGCCAGTGTCAGAAAATACAATTCCAATTTCGAATTGAAATTCAAAAAGAAAACAATTTTTTTTAAAAAAATGCAGTAGGATGAAACCTACCAGAAAAGAAGTTTCGCTAGGTAATCGCGAGATGTGCCTATGGTACCACCATTTTCTTCATCGCAGTTTCTCAAGTCCTCAGTACTATTCCTAGTCAAATCCCCAAGAACGTCTGCACTGGAATCATCTTTGAAAAAGGTGCCCATTATATTTTGAACGAGCTCGTGAATAACATCCTCCACCTCTAATGATGATGGTCGAGAGAGTTCAGTCACCTGCCAAAACGAATTCTCAACTCCATGGTACCCACAATTCACGCATCGAGGCAAGATTTTAAGGTTAAACCGGGCGATGTAATTACCATATTGGATTCAAGGGACCGTAAATATTCTAACAAATCATTGTTACTTTGTCTAACATTCTCCAGCTGCAGATTTTCCTGCTTGCTAGCTCCAAGTTCCTGTATGCACATGTATAAACCAGGTTACATTAAATTTCAGCTCTTTCCTTGAAGATGTAGTCATATTAGCAGCATCAATGAGTTGCAATGAAAAGCCAGAGATGTCTACTTCTTTTCAACATGTAGTTAAGATCAGATGGTGCGTGTTTGTATTCAAGCAGTCAACCTTTTTAACCTTTTTCCTGGCTGAGGAGAAGGTGAAAAAAGTGATCTGAATGTAAAGAGGACATCAGGGTTCATGACAGCAATTAGTGATTAAACTCTAGATTAATTCTTCGTTGAGAAAGTCACTTTGTATGACTAGGTATGCAATGCTTGACAGCTGTCCTTGCACTCATGGTCCAAAGTGAAATAGTCAACTCCCCATTCTGAAGTTCGAACTACTAACTAGATGATGTACAACACCATGCCTAAATTACAGTACAAGTGTACAACCTCTGGACTAATGATAAAGATCTCCATATCCTTGCAGCCTCAAAGAGCTATATTTTCAATACAGAAGGTCAAGTTATAACACATGTCAAGCAGGAAAACCAGGAACAGCCTAAAAATTCAAAAAAATTGTTTCGGACAAGTATCTGATTCAACAAGTCAACAACCTCCAGTCAGCCAACTGTCATTGTTGCTTGGCCAGATCCTTAGATTATGTCTCACAAAAAAAAAGTGAAGAACAGATATCTTTGAAACAAATTTCACATAAACAAATAAACCGAAGATACTCTAAACTGGACGGGCAGAAAGGTAAAAGCATTATTTTAATGCCTTCTGTTGGTAAAACCAAACAAAAATAATGCACTTCGAATTCCTTCGTGAATAACTAAAAAAAAAAAAAAAAAAATCTTATTCAAACTATTTGGCAACTTCTGATTAATAGAGACGAGAAGATCTGGATCCTGAATGAAATTTGGCTCACATTATTGACAATTCCAAATGTCATAAATAAGTATTGACAAGTCCTCTACTACAATTTTCAGGGTGGCCATAGGCTCACATTATTGACAATTCCTCTACTACAATTTGAAGCAGTAAAACCAGGAACGGCCTACAAAATTGTAGTAGAGGAATTGTCAATCTAAGGATATAACAATCCAGGGTGGCCATAGGCTCACATTATTGACAAATTCCTCTACTACAACTTCAGTTTTTTGTCAAAAAAATTCATATATGCCCCACCCCCCCCCCCCTGAAATTGCAAAAAGTACCCCAGTGTCTGTTGAGACTACTTAAGTAACCATAAGATAAACACAAATATTTATTATTTAGGCCCAAAATTCTTACTATATAACAATTTAGGCCCAAAACTCTCACTATATGTAGATAGGCCCAAAATTTCGTGTCAAATTTTTTTTTACTCTCTAAGTATAAATTGTGTCTCCCCTCATGAAGAAACCTGTGTCCGCCCCTGTTGGGAAACAAAACCTTAATTCAATGCTACCTTAACTGGAAAAGCTGAATTGGCCGCGTTTCCTGTTCTGGGGTCACACAACCGAAACGGGTACGTTTGCGATCTGGAACACAATAAGGGGACCCGAAATCTTTAGCATAATTGATAAGAAGATGGATTACGTTCGATGATCGCAAGACTATCTGACAGTTTACCTGCCTATTCCATGGTTTTTTGTTGAGATTTCTTCCTCTAGGCAACGACAAAATTTGGTTAATCAATCACAATTGCACTACGTGAGAAAATTATTTGAGTATTTTTAGCAATGTGCTAATACCTATTTATGTGCATTTGTCATGGAAGCAAATTATGTGTGTAGCAAAGGTATTATAGGTAAAACCATCCCTCATTCCAGAAACCATTCGGAAGAATCCTACCCTCAAGGTAGCCCGTACCATGTCATATCATGTTTCAATTCCTCGTCCCCGTTTAGCTTACCGCGATGACCACAATCCTGGTAACTTCTATGAGGCGCAATCTAGTTGAAGGAGAGAAATAGGTCCAGATCTTTGAAGAAAGCTGGTACATGTGATACTACTGATATGACTATTGATTGTCTTGTTCCTCAAGAAGGCAACAACATAATTCTGATGCTATGTTAAACAGAGGAGGGGACAGCTGATACATGAACTTACAGACTTACTTTCTTCCAACAATCACCCAAGAACTTTCCATCAAGAACAGCAAAGACAATTACGGAATCGTAGATACGTTCAACATTATTATTTTTTTCTATGGTGTCCAGCGAGCTAGGGCACACCTAGACTAAATCTGTGGTGGTTAAGGCCCGTGTCTTTCCAACTAGGCCAATCCCTAGTGGTTAACAGGTTAAGTAGCTGCTCTAAATGTTAGCACAATATGGTCAGTACAACTGAGAAAGCATTCGTCGTTAACAGAATGGCACATTAGAAACTACGTTCTTCTTCTTCAAGGTAATCATTTGATACACCAATGACCAATCTGTAAGCACTTCGGAAAAACCATACTTGTGGGTAGCTCCATTAAGCTATCACCTCTCGCCACCCTACTCCTATCCCTAAATAGACATAACGAAAACCTATTTTCCTTGGAGCAAAAAGAAATAGGGGAAAATGCAGCAATGCACATAAATCCTGATGTTCCTTTAACGAGTCATGAATTATTTGTAGCTTTAAATATTAATTAATAATCAGAATGTATGATAAAGATAACTGAATTCCGGAGGAAAAGTTGGCATGATCCATCTAGAGAAAATTTGCATAACATAAATCCAATCGAACCCCTCATTTCTGGAAGTAGTTAACAATCAAACATCTAAAGAATCTACACCGGTATGCAACCTACAAGGGATTCTACTTAGCTTCTCTTGTTGACGGTCAGTTCATTGCAAAGTCATGAATACTGCAATCTGAATTGAGTAACGTATCAGAGTGAGAGTCAAGTGCTAACCTTCTTAGCGGTACAAAGGTCCGATTCGAGCTGTTGAATGTAATCCACAACCTCAGGAGCCAATTCCCCTAAACTTTTTTGAAGGTTCAAATTCTCCAGATATTCAGCACATCCATCAATCTCACCCTCATTTTCACTACTCTTCACCTCCGAAAACTCATGTCCTCCAACAGAACCTGACCTATCCCTTCTATCTTCCGTTAAATCAAAGTTCCGCATCAAGGATATCCTGTACTCTGCATTCCACAGAGTATACCTACCAAAAACAACTCCAATCAATTCAATTCACAGCTCTACTGGACTATACAAGTATGACAATTAACAAGTGATTGATTAATTGATTAATTAAATAAATTACCCAGTGACGATGGAAGAAGCGAGGAGGCGGTCGAGAGGGCGCTTCGAAACCCTAACTGTGACGGAGAATTGTTCGGAAGGGAGTAACCCTAGCATTGTGGAGATAGTCTGCTTCATAGACTCTTTCGCCGAATCGGAAACGCCCTTGGAAATGACGGAGGTGTCGAGAGGCTCGATCCTCTTCAGCATGTTTGCGATTACGGAGAATTCGCGGTCGAAGCCGAGCTTTCTGGTGGAGACGAACTCGTCGGAGACTCCGCCGCCGTCGACGCCGGACACGAGGCAGCTGATGGCCGTCGACGAGGTCCTCCTCCGGGACGGAAGCGAGGGGCGTATGAGGAGGTGGAAGGGAGGTGGTTGGAATTGCTTGACTGAGAAGTCGATGGAGCGAGATGTTGAGAATAATCTAGAAGTGGCCGCCATGGAAAGAGAGGGTTCTGCTCTGCTCTGCTCTCTCTCAAGGGTTTGGATGGTGTGAGAGAGAGGGAGAGAGTCAGTCTGTGGCTCTGTGGTGTTTGAAGATGATGAATCCGTCGCGCATAAGCCCCACACGACGCCTTCGATTCTTTCTCCGTTTAACCTCACCAAACTTACCAAACTTCTTTTTCACTGGTTTCTTCTGCTCTGAACAATTGAATAATCACCACCGTTTTGGTTCTAATTACGTGTTCGCCATAAGGAAAGTTTAAAATGGTTATGGATCACCACATTACTTCACATTTTTATGGAACTCAACCATCCTTAAGCGTATGGTAGTAAACTTTACCGGAAATACCAGCTCAGTATTCGACCAAAAGCAGTCCTAGTCTTCACAATGGCGGCAGCAAGCTCAAATCTAACGCATGAATGGTAACTCACCGAGGAAGAAGAAACTACGAAAGACGATGTGAAAGTTTAGCGAAAGAGTTTACAAAATGCCTCGTAGGAAAGTTCTTAGGAACATTGGAGGCAATGATAAACTTTTTCCAGAGGATATGGTTCGATAGTGCTAAGATACAAGTATTCGAGGTAAGATTTAACACCTTCATATTAGGTTTTCGTCAAAAGCCTATATGAATCGTGTTAGGGGGAAGGCCATGGAACTTTGAAGGACAAATCCTGCTGTTACAAGAATGGGAGTTGGGCACCGATGTTGGCTTGATTCCGCTTTCCACCATTGACGTGTGGGACCAAGTTCTGAGTCTACTGATCCACATGATAAAGGAGGGAGTTGGTGTCAAGGGAGTAAAGGTTGTGGGGGAAGTCCTCTCGCCCGACCCAAAGATCTATTACGATGACCTATCCCTCTATGTCAGAGTCCGTGCTAGGATTCCAAGTATTAAACCATGCGAAGAGGGCTATTTGGAAGGTTGAGGGGGGAGCATGGTTTGATTTCTGATAGGAGAGGATACCAAAAATCTGATGTTGGTGTAGGGCGGTCACACATGAGTGACTGCAATATGAGACTAAAGTTGCTGGATGAAGGGGAGGAACCTGGCTATGGGACATGGCTGTTGTATCAGCCGTCACCCAAAATGATAACACATCTACCACCGAGAGGAGATCCAAATACACACCCACAGAGAAAGCATGATAGGAACAATGAGACAGAGGCAAGCCTACATGCAATGGAAATTGAAAACTTAAAGGCCAACGTCACTGCAACTTCAAACCCAGCCGAGATAGAGGAACAAGCAGGTGGAACCCCACCAAAAAGTGAGGAGGCCGTAACGGGAAAGTGACAGGGACTAACCAAGCTCAAGGGACACAAAAATTGGCAGTGGTCGAGGATGAGCATATTATCACCTAAAAGCAATAGGAAAAGGTGCAAGAGATGGAGAGATTCGTGGGAGCAAGGAGGGGGAGGGCATAGCTACAACAATTGATGGGAATGAGAGACCAAAGAAAAATAAAAGTGGGTTGGAGCGATGATTAAACAGTTGAAACTTCGAGTGACCCAGTTCTGGGAAGAATAGATCAGAACCTCAAGCCACTTAGGACGGAGCTCAATTTGACTAGAAAGTGGCAGGTCGACAGGCAAAAGAAAGTAACCTAGGGAAGATGTCCCCAAAACGAAAGATCAGAGAAAATTCCAGCCCTCCACCAAATCACGAGGTTTAGCTCAACGGGAGGAAATAAGAGCAAATCAATAAACTTGGAGAAGAAGTTGATGGAAGCAGTTAATTCAAAAAACACGGGTGATGAAAGCTCGCCCACAACCCAATATGCAAAAACGATGGCGCTTTTTTCGTAGACCCGCTGAGCACAATGAGTCTTCTAAATTGGAACGTAAGTGGTTTGGAGAGACCACATGCGGTCTAAGCCCTAAAGGAGCTGGTGGGGCTCCTCTCCTCGAATATCGTCTTCTTTATGGAGACGAAACCCAGGACACAAAAGCATGGAAAAGGTGAAAATAAAGATTGGTTTTGTGAATGGCATCTTTCGGGATACAGACGGTAGTAATGGAGGCCTATCACTACTTTGGGATACTAAGGCAAAAGTAAAGCTACGTTACTTCTATGATTACTATATTGATGTGGAGCAAGATAGATTTGATGATTGCAAGTTTACGGGGTTCTAAAAAGATCGAGTTTCAGAGCATAGGTTCCATTCGTGGGAGCTACTACGCAGACTAGCCCCAAGACTAGGGACCGCATGGTGTGTAAGTGGCGACTTTGACGAGATTCGATCAGGTTTAGAGAAACGAGGGGGGAGGAGACATGCCATATAACCAAATGGTGGAGTTTAATAATGTATTGCAACAGGTTGGTTTGGTGGATCTTGGTTTTGCAGAACCTGAGTTTACATGGTCAAACAATTAAGAGGAAGAATCTGATGTTAGGGAAAGACTTGACATAGTTGTGGCGAATGTAGAATGGTTGGACAGATTTACAGGAGCTAAAGTTACCCACCATGTGGGGCTGAGATCTGATCACGTGCCCATTTTCCTTGAGTGGGCAAGGGCGAAGAACGAGAAAAGAAGAACGTAGAGGTTCCACTACGAGAATGTGTGGAAAATGCATGTTGAATTCACTGATGTCGTAATGCAAACCTGGAATGCAAGTGGGAGTGGGCAAAATATGCAGTGGAATTGAAGGTGTTAGCTCAAAATTGCAAACAGTGGAGTCGAGGACACTTTGGCAGTGTAAGATCACAAGTTACGCAATCGAGGGAAAGAATGGAGCAGCTTGAGTAGGCAGACCAAACCAAACAGATTATTGAAGAAAATAAATATGTGGTGAGATGCTATGATGAGGTGCTAAGGAAGGATGAAATAATGTGGAAACAACAGAAAAAGCTGACTGGCTACAGCAAGGAGATAGAAACACAAAAAAAAATCATCGGCGAGCCACTGTAAGAAGAGCAAGAAATAGCCTATCGGGGATGGAGAGGAAGGACAACACATGGGCCATCGAAGACAAGGAGATTACAACCTGCCTGGAGGAACACTTGAGAGAAATTTTTACGTCTAGCAAACCAAAAAACAGGAGGATATCAGCAGACTTTTGGAGTCCATAGATGACAATAAGTGGGGAGGAAGCAGTGATGATTGAAATTCCTTTCACCCCTGATGAAGGTAAGGAGGCCCTAGTCCAAATAGTAGATGACAAGGCCCCGAGTAAGGATTGCTTTTCAGCAGGTTTCTACCAACAACACTGGGAAGTGGTAGGAGTGGATATTACCAAAACATGTGTGGTCATTTTAAATGATGGCGATTGGATAGTTGATTTTAACCACACAATCATTTCCCTAAAGCCAAAGTCAAAGTTGTTGGAATAGATGCCCTAGAGGCAATCTTGTTTAGTATGAACATTACTTTTGGCTAGAATATTAATTGTATTATCTATGGAGATATTTAGTATAATGAGGTCATTATATTTCAAATATGTTGTTTATTAAATATCCCTAGTCGATTATATTGATTAACAGGACGATCAACTATAGACTAATATGGGGTTAGATTGATATGGAGATATCACGATCCTACACATTGGTATGCATTACGAGTAATGGCATACGGGATTGACCCATAACGAGAAGGCTACATACAAGTTATGTAAAGTCACAAGTGCTTCTCGTAGTGACAACGGTATTGTCATCCTTAGACTTGAAGTCACTAGATACTCTAGTTGTGGATTATTGTATTTTGACATCGTCAAACGCTACACCGTAACTGGGTACCAATAAAGGCGTTTGTCGGATACAATAAAGAAGCAAGCTTAGAGATGATAGTGGCGTAGATAGGATTTGTCCCTCCCACATAACGGGAGTTGATATCCACATCCACTCGAGGGGTGGTGCTCATAGAATGTCTGGCCAGACTCAAATAAATCAATATAGGATATTGATGTTATCTGCTTAGATGAGACTATTCCCAGGATCGAAAAACTATGGATTGGATATACGAGCGTGACTTGTATGTCTCGTGTCCAATCCGGATATAGAGACAAAGGGATGAGACAATACTTGCACAAGGTATGTCGGATGACTATTTATATTAGTTGGGTAGCATGGATGTCTTGCTAGAGGCAGCTCCATGTTAGTAAATAGTTACTACCAACTAAGTAGAAACCTATGGGGTCACACTCCCTAAGGATTAGCCCGGACTATAAAAGTAATTAATATGATTAATTAATTAGAAGGATCAATACGCAATAGCTTGCAAATCTAGTAGGACTAATTTGCAAGTTGGACTAATCCGTACATGAGTAGAATTATGATAGGGGCTTTTATGCATTCAATAAAGAGTTATTGGACTATATAAAGGCACTCCTAGCTTCCTTCCCACATAACTAATGCTCATAACATATTGAGTGGGAGAGAGAAGCAAGGAGAGAGAGATCAACAAAGAGGGTCGAACCCCCCTTTGCCGCCCCCTACCCGTCGGCCGAACAAGGAAGGACTGCGCCCTTCCCTTGCTCTGCTTTGCGTGAATTTGATCTTCTTCCTCTTCTTCCTTCAATCCTTGCTAGTGCAAAGGCTTGAAGGATCCGGTTTCTAGCCTAGGAGTGGACAATCCATAGAGACGTGAACATAATTTCACTTATGAAGTCATCCCAGGAGAACCCAAAGGTTTGTTGATACTAAGATCCCTTACTATTGTTATGTAGTCTCTTCCTGTGATTCTTGGAGGGTCTATCCATGATAAAAACCCTACAAAAGTAGCCTCACAAACCAGGAGACTTTAGAGCAATTAGTCTATGTTCGGTGATTTATGAGATGGTGGCCAAAGCAATGGACAATAGTATTAAACGTGTCCTCAAGAATCTTGTGGATGAGCATTAGTCGTCCTTTGTTCCAGAACAACTTATCTAAGGCAACATCTTGACCACTTTTGAAGTTATACATTCGATAAAAACAAGAAAGAAGGGTAAGATTGGAGCGTTGGATCTCAAAATTGACATGTCCAAGGCCTACGATATGATCGAGTGGTCCTTTTTGAAGGAGTCCCTAAGAAAATTCGGCCTTGGCCCTAAATTTTTCAATCTTTTTAGGCGGTGTATTTCAACAGTGCGTTATGAGTTTGTACGGTGACTCCCTTTCTGGGAAGGTAACCACTGAAAGGGGTTTGAGACAAGGGTGTCGGTTCTCCCCCCTATCCTGTGTACTGTGTTCCCAAGTACTTTCGAGGGCTATTACCACCATTTTACAAGGAGGAGGGTTAGCGGGGGAAAAGCCTCTCGGGGGAGGGCCACTGGTATCCCACCACTTTTTCACTGACTGCTCGATTTTCTTTTTACAGGCTACCTTACAGGAGATTACAAAGCTACAAAAAAATTTGGACGAGTATTACGCAGCCTCGGACAGCAGATTAACGTTAAAAAATCCTTTCTCGTCTTCTCCCCGGATGCAAAAGTTAAGGAAAAATAAAGTACCCTGGATTTTTGTGGATTCCCTGAAACTAGAAAAACAAGATAAATATATGGGTGCTTCCAAAAACTATTGGTAAGCAAAAATCTACAACCTTCGCCTACAGTCTAGACAGATTGGATAAACATTTAAAGGTTGGAAGGAGAAAACACTGTCTATAGGAGGTAAAGAAGTCCTTATAAAAGTTGTTGTTAATGCAATCTAATGTTATGTAATGTCGTGCTTTCGTCTATCAGACAATTTATGAGATAAAATTGAAGGAAAAATTAGACAGTTTGGTGGAGCAATAACAAGAAAGACAGAGGAATATGCTGAATGGGTTGGAAAAAAATGAAAGACTTCTATGATAGGGGATAGGATTCATTTCAAGACTTTAAATCTTTCAACCAAGAAATGGTTGCAAAGCAGGCTTGGCGAACTCAAGACGAAAGTCAATCCCTTATGAGCAGGTTTTTAAAGGAGAATACTTTCACAACACATCTTTCTGGAGTGCAAAAATAGGGAATTCACTGAGCTTTGCCTGCCAAAGTACAATTCACGGGAGGGAGCTGCTATGATTGGGTATGAGATGGAAAATCGGAAATGGCGAACAAATTAGAATGTATGGACCATGTCTATCAAGGAACCCAAGATTTAGACCAATCATGCTGAATCCGCAGCTGGATACAATGGCGGTTTCAGAATTTATTTACATAGATTCAAAAGAATGGAAGAAATGGTCGATGAATACCTGCTCCAGATTTATGTAGAAGAACTCTGCAGAATCAGGACCCCAACCCAACCCACTCTTGACCGGCTACAGTGGCCTTTCTTAGAAACGGGTGTTTACACAGTTAGGTCGGGCTATAACCTGGCAGTGGCAAGAAAAAACAGAACGAGAGTCGAGAGGAAAGTTCAGAAGAAGCAAAATCACCGTTTACGAAAATGTGGAAAGTAAAAACGGAGAGGAAAAATACTCATCTTGTGTGGAGGGTAGTGAAGGTGATTCTTCCTACTATGGCTAATATTAGAAAAAGGAACATCTCTGGAGCAGATTTTTGCTGCTTCTGTAGAGATTCAAGCGA
This sequence comes from Linanthus parryae, assembly GCA_023055425.1. Classification (NCBI taxonomy): domain Eukaryota; kingdom Viridiplantae; phylum Streptophyta; class Magnoliopsida; order Ericales; family Polemoniaceae; genus Linanthus; species Linanthus parryae. The sequence continues at coordinate 8,836,897 of JALGPY010000012.1, forward strand.
GACAGAAACACATGTTCTGTTTGAATTCCCCATAGCACAAAAAGTCTGGGGAACGATTATTGACAAAACCCGACCATAAAAATGAAAAATAAGGCACCAGAAGGATCTTAACATAAATCGAGAAGCAAAAGGACCCAGATCTGATCCCTATCTTCCTGAACCTGTGGGGAATTCGACAATCAAGGAATTTGAAGAGATTCTGTCATAGTATAGTACATGTAGAAAAGATAGTTGGAGTGAAACAAAGAAAGATTGATGAACAAAATTGCAGAAACAGTAGAGAAAAAGTCGAAAGGATACTACCTGTTTAAAGGGTTCATGGAAGACTGTAGAAGGAAGATCACTGTTCATTTTGATGGAGGATGATGCGCACAGACTTGAAAAGTGGCACATGGGTTCGTGATTTGGTTGCAAACTGGTACTTGTCTCGGTGTGAGAGCTTTGCTTCTCCATCTTTGCGAAATTGTGAGACAAGCAGAGGCTCTCGCCTTGTTAGAAGGACTTTAATCTGCGATGGTGTGGAAGAACGAGAAAATCACCATTTTTGGTGATGCCAAGGGACTGATAGCAAAAAATGGAAAGGCAAGAAGAGAAATCCAAACTCGAGAACTGCGGAATATGAGAGAAGTGATGGGGGAAGTATTGCTTTCTATCAACATTATACGGGTCTAGAGATAATATAAGTTGGCTTCAACTTATAATCCAAAACTGACTTATAAGCTGCTTATAAGTCATACCAAACACTACAGGAAATATCACATAAAACGACGGGTACATTGTTTTTAGTAAAAAATACAACGGTTAAAGTAGACCCGTAGTATTTTCTTTAAATACGACGGTCGGTACGCAAAGCGTCATATTTTGTACATGTTAACCACGGTTATTTGTTTTGCCGTTGCATTTTTAGTTTTTGACAACAATTAGATTTACCGTCGTATCTAATTATAGTAATTACGACGGACTCTCTTCCCTTCCAAAATTTTGATATTCCCGCCCCCAATTTTTTCACGCTCCTGCCCCTATGGACCTAGCCCACTACTTGTAGGACCGACAAAATGGGTATTGACACAACAACCCGACACGAACACGACACGAAGTTATAGGGTTTGGGTTTAGTCATATGGGACTGGGTTGTAAACGGGTCGACACGACGCTTAACAGGTCGGGTGTGTGTTGACTCGCAAAACCCAATTACAACCCGCGTAACCCGCACTTTTTAAATAATTCACCCGTTTAACATTTAAACCTAACACGAAATGTCTTAAGCTGCATTTAAAAGTTAATATTTTTTGTTATACTAGATATCTAAGCCCAACCCACTAAAAAATTACCTTATTTTTCTCTGAAAAAATTTACCCTAGTTTATACGTATAAAAAGTCTAACGCTGGTCTACAAAATCATAGTTGTTGCCGACACAACTTATTTGGATTAATTCTTTGTGTAAGTTCCTTATTATCTAGTAATTTTTTTTACTGTGCAATAAACGAGTTGCACGATGAGTAACCCATTTATTATTTAGGTTGGATTAGGGTCCATAGTACCTGACACGTTTAATATATGGTTTCGGATTTATCCTATATAAATATCGACACGAACACGACCTGTGACACGAATTACCACCCTTAACTACTTGTGGGCTCTTTCTTGACCGACCTTATCTCCATCTTGACGGACGGATGGACGAGACTCCCATCATTAGTGAGAAGGTATAGGCGAACTCCCCATCCTCGTATCCTTCTCTCGTCGTTCTCCTCGATGGACGTATTAATCTCCATTGAAGAACATAGTAGTTGGTGAGTATATTTTTATCTGCTTCATTATTCTCCTCGATCTGATTTAGGGCAAAAACTTTGCTAACTATCTCTTTCGTTGTCGCCTAGGGCAGTAGGAGAAGTAGTTGGGCGCGAATGGGTCGATTGAATAGCCATTCCAACTCTTCGTCGATTGGAGAGTACTTCGGACTAGCAGGTATTTTCTCTAGGGTTGCCAAATTGTCAATTATATGGATCGAATTGCCAGTTTATGTCTCCCCTGTTTGTGTGAAATTGAGCAACGGTTTTCTATTTCTCAGAATGATGGGAACCCTTGAACTGTGTGCTAGTGAGGGTTCCATCGAGCTAATCCCATTTGAGTCACAAGAGACTCCAGAAAAAGTACACCCAGACTACACCCAGACTTTGCTGGAAGATGCCATAAAAATAGAACCGTTTGGTAAGTTACTTTATATTTCACTCTTGAATTTTTATTATTTGAGGAAACAATCCTTGTTCGATTTGTTCTTAATCGTCTGGTTTTCACCCAAATATGGTATTGTGAGTTGTTTTTTATTTGGGTGAATACAATTACTGCACATATGGCTCTAATTTCGTTTGTTTCTAATATTACTGATTGGTGTTCTATGAATTTAGGATATAATAAATGTTAGATTTGTTCTTGATCGTCTGATTTTTGCCCAAATATGGTGCTCCGAGTTGTTTTTTAGTTGGGTGAGTACAGTTATTGCACATATGGTTCAAGTTGAGTTGATTTCTGATATTACAGACTGGTGTTCTCAAAATTTCTCTTAATTTATTTCCCTAGCACGCTTTCATGTTTTTTATTTGGGTGAATACAGTTTTATTATTTGAGCAAATAATTTATGTTCGATCTGTTAATTGGGTGAATACAATTTTATTATTTGAGCAAAGAATCCAATAATTGTAGTCATGGGGTAGCATGCAAACTTGTACCCAGTGGCCATAATGGATCTGTTGTTTACTGTAATGGCTAACAAACATGAAGAATAATGAAAAGAAACAGACAAGTAGTGGGCTAGGTCCACAACCCATGTATTGCCTTCGATCGGCCTTTCGACGAAGTCCAACAGCCCTCTACGCTTCTGTCCTCTGTTGAAGATGATTGACTTTGACGGGACAATTCACCCAAAGGCCATATATGGTTTTTACCCACTGGGCAGAAACCACCCGACTCGTTTGGTTCCTTCGAACCCGGCTGGTTTCACTTACCAGACCCGGGAAAAGGACTCATGAGGGATTGCAGCTCCATGGCGCTTCCATCCACGCCACCGCCCAGGTGCTCTCGACACCGCCGCCAACGTGGGTTGGCCGCCATATACCAATCACCGTCGACCGTATGGGGCTGCGCCACGGCATCCACCCACGACTGGCACCTATGCCGTGGGTCGTTAGCGGGTTAATTATGACGTAGATCCGTGGGATGGCAAGGAATGGTATGATGACGAGGAAGTTGATTTTTCGGCGTATCCAGCTACTCGCAAGGACTGTCACGCCGCACCAGACCCGGACAGACACGGTCCGAAGCTACGTATGGAGGGTCCTCAATTTTCAGGTATTGACCCGCACACTTGGATATATAAAGTTCAAGAATACTATGCTTATTATAAGATTAGGCCAGTTGAACGACTTTGGTTGGTTGGTGTCAGTGGCGGACACAAGGGGGGGCTGGTGGGGGCCACGGCCCCTACAATTTCCTTTATTTACATAGTGGTCCCTTACAAGATCAAGTGTTTTCAAAGAAGTCCTACTTATTGGCCCCCTCAAAATTTCGATAATTTCAACTCGATCCATTAGTTTCCGAAAGTTTTACATCATTTACTGCACACTACTGTCACATATTACTTTTGATTTTTCAAATATATTGTGTAATGTAAAAATTCATTTACACTTTGCTAAAAGAAAATTCATTTACTTGCATTTACGTCATATTTTTTACTATTTTCTTCTTTACATACTCCAAACCGTTAGTACACTTACGATTGAAAAATTACTTGGACTATTGTACATTGTAACCCGGCCCCCGCTCACTTTCAATCCTGCGTCCGCCACTGGTTGGTGTACTGTTAGAGGGTGAAACCGCTGAGTGGTTTTGCTATCGCCGTAACAATTACGGGTTTGCCTGTTGGAATGCGTTTTGATCCGAACATCTATAATGACTATTTTGGGCAGTTGGCCAAATTGCGACAGCAGACGACCGTACTTGCTTATCAGTCAGAGTTTCAGAAGCTGCTAAATAAGATTGGACCAACTTCTGACGACCACTTGATCTTGTTGTTTTCTTCGGGTTTGAAGTATCCGCTGGTCCGTGAACTAAGTATACGCCATCCAAGTTCACTCACGGAGGCCTTTTCACTGGCTCGTGAGCTCGAAGCTATTCTGTCACACCCCTAATTCCTGAGAGAGTTCTTAGTGCAATGTGAAGACTTTGGGGGCGAATTTGTAAATAGTTTTTCACGGCTTTAAAGTGGGCATTTTGGAGTGTTGGCAATATCTGGAAGTTTTTAGAATGATTTTGAAGCACTAGAGATGTTCGGGGTGGTTGTGAAATTCTCTGAAATTAAGTAGAATCTATAATTCAAATTGTACCCTGAAATTTAGGAAACTACACTTTTACCCCATGCATGTGAGACACTTGTCAAAATAATTTTACACCTCTTGCCTTAGGTGGCAAAACCTCCATATCCTTCCCCATCTTCTGAAATAGCTCAGAAATCAAAAAGACATTTTTTTTTCACACAGCCTTCTTCTTCCTCTCTCTTCACCATGCAACCACCAAGAACACCACCACCTCCACCAAGTAACTACCACCAAACAGCCACAACCTCCCGACCTGCTACTACCCCGAGTATCCCTCACCACAAGGATTAAAACTTCCCAATCAATTTAGGCTTTCATGGAGAAACGAGAGAGAAGACCCAATTCAAAGGTAAGAACCCTAGTTCGGCTTTTTGTTGATTTCTCCCTCCTCGTTGCAACCCATCACGATTAACACCCATGTACTTGTTCCTGAGATCAAGGCAAAGCCATAGGTACCAATTTTGTGCGCTGAATTGAAGGAAATCAAGGTCGCCGGAATCCGGGTTGAAGAACCCGACGGGAATGGCCGCCGACCCCCAAGCGGCGGCATTCTCTTTGTTCTTGGTAGTTTTTCCTCTCCCAACGGTGATCCGTGACCTCTAGATGCCGGGGAAATCTTCTACAATCTCAGAACCTGCTGGGTATTCGTTGAAACACCCAAAACCGGTCGGAATGTTGCATGTCTCCTCCATGGCCGCCGGAAACGCGACGTTGAGCGGTACAACTTATTTTCTTGCTTGTTTTGATCAATTTTAAGCATCATCATGCTTCTAGCTATGTTGTGAACATGTTTGAATGATCCAAATTTGCCCAGATTGTTGTTAGGATCGAGTTTGATTCCTTGTTCATGCATTTTGTTCCTTTTTTTCGGAACACAAACTGCTCCTGTTCAAGTGCTCGTATCTCCCTCGTTCTAATCGGTTTTGAGTGATCTTTAACTTTCTTGAATTCTCGGATGATTGGCTACAACTTTCTTGTTTTAAATTTTTTCAAATTTGGTCTCTAACCCACCTAAAATCTGAGTTAAAGTTGCTGCATTCATGTTCTTGAATCTGTCCATTAACACTTTTTTTGTCCAAGTGTTGGATTTTGGGTTTAAATAGTCATTTTCAAACGGTCATAACTCCCTCAATTCTTAATAAAATCTTGTGTTTCTTTCTCCTATGTGAATATGATGCCTAATAATTTGAATCATTCTCAATGGGTCATGTTCAAATTTGTAACGGATTTCTCACAAATCAAGCCTGGAGTTGTTGCTTTGAACTCGTGTAACGCTCTTGTATTTCTCACAAATCAATGGGTCTTGTGTTAAATCGAAATTTTCATCAAACTTTGACTAGCGATATCTCTTTGAATACTTGGAGTTTTTAAGAGTTCAAATATGTTCTGGAATCCTTGAACTACCATCTTCAAAACCCTATTCTTAGATTTCCAAGTATCCCACTCAATTAATCACAAACGAACTCTAAAGTTGACTAGTTGAGTTGATTTTCCTCTATATTTGAATTTCGAATTCGACATTCTAATTGAAATTTCTAGCATTAGCGTTCTTCATGAAACTTGTTCGTAGTCATATTCTGAGTCTAAAAATCAAGTTTGACCAATTTTGACTTTTCAAAACCCTAGCTTGACTTAGCTACATAGGAGGGGCAAAATAGTAATTTCACTTAAGCTTTGAATTGAGATTCGTCTAGTAACTTGGAGTTTGTCAGCATGTATTGTATGCGTATTTGGAGTACTTGTATGTGATTCTGGGCTAGGGTTGGCCAAGAAAAATGTTGGGGTCTTTTGCAGTTTTACAAAACTTCAGGGGCCTATGTGCATTTAATTAAAACTTCACATTTGAACTACTTGAGACGAAGTTAATGTTTTGAGACCAACAACCTGACTTAGAAGGATATTTGGAGCTTTAAGAAGGAAGTATTTGACTCAGGAGTGACCAAATCAATGGTGGGGGTCTTTCTATAATTTTAACAAAGTTTAGGGAGCTAAGTATAATTAACAGAAAGTTGTAGATTTCAATTCTAAGTTCATATTGAAGATTTAAGAGTCATACATAGATGTTTTTGGGCCATAATGAGTGTACTATGGGGTCTAGGCACAGTCAGGGGACTGTACTGGACAGTTTCAAAGTAACAGGGGCATTTTGGTCAAGTTAGCCTACATGACCTGCATTTTATTTCATTATTGCATAAAAACTCATATAGAGGGTTTATGTTAATAGGTTGTATACTTTACTTGTGTATATCCAGCCGGTGTTGAGGACCGTTCCGCAATAGACGTACGTGTTCGTATCGCTGCATTGACTGTTAGACCCGGATTCACATGATACGAGCGTTGTATGAGTGCTAGCTTTGCTTTGAGGATTTCTTGGCTGAGTGGTAAGTACATACTTGCGACCTTTAATTATCAAAATGTGCGTATGCGTATGAATTTTTATAATGAACGCTTTGTTATAAGAAATAGTATGAGAATGCATGTTTTCAACTCGAAAGTTGTTAAACTATTTTATTAATCTCCTTTGAGAACTCTCGGTAATTACTTGTGAATTTTTGATATTCTGATCCTTTTTATGTGAAAGAGAAGAAATAAGATACCTCTAATAGATTTAGGACGATGTATAGAGTTATGTAACTAATGGGAGGCGCCAAGCGATCCTCCATTTTCTTATGGCTAAGACCATTGAAGCAATGCTTCTTCTTATTAGATAGAACTTAATTGTTCACAAATCCGCCCCCGATGAGCCAAAATGTACCAAGATATTGTGGCCAAGAGGTTTCTAGAGCTAGAGAGTGCTACTTATACTTTTAAGGGTCACTACGGTATAGGGGTGTCGACACTTAAGGCCTTTTAGCTAATGTTGTGAGCGGGGTTGACGAATGGGCTCCCTTAACGCTCGGGTGAAATAGAGTTTGATAGACCCTAGAAGGAACCCTTTGTGATTACTTCGTGATCCCTCTGTTTACATCGATCCGCTGGCGGCTCTGGACATGCCTCGGCTAAACGTAACGATTAATTGAACTTGAAAGAAAATTGACTACTCTATTGATGTCGTTTGTGGCTCTTGATATGCCTTAATCAAATTAAATGAGTTTAAAAGCATGTACTCATGATTTAATATCATTATTAGTTCAAATGAACTTGTCTACTGTTTATATCTTACTTGTTTAAAAAATATGTGGAATACTCATGGTTTACTGATATTTTAAAGATGAGAAGTACTTGATATGCGACTCCTTATACTTGTTCAGAAGTTCCCACCTCTTTACTTATTAATGTTTCAAATCTCTTGACCTATTTAAACTCATGCTTTCGTGCCACTCGTTGCTTTACATGTCGTAGTGTGTACTTACTCAGTTTTTACTGATCAATTTCTTCAAAACTGCATCGGCTTTTGCCATTTTAAAATCGCAAGTCATCAATCAGGATGGGGGATGGGAACGCGAATCGAGACGTAGCTGCGTGCTTAAGTTAGATCACTTAGAATATCACGCACTATTTATTTATTTATTTTTGTAAACATATTTTGACAAGATTTGTTGTATACACTAAACGAAATGTAATCTTAATAGTATACTTCTACTTTTGGTTATCGATTGTCCCTTTAACCATGAACCAAGATCCCAGGTTGTTTCAGCTGGGATCAGAGCATCGGTTCTCCGGTTAAAGTGAATTTTCGATTTCCATTAGTAGAGAATAAGAAAGATAAAACGTTTTCAAAATTTTAAAATTGACTAGGATAACTCAATTTGGGAATAAATGAAGTAAACAAGCCGTCGGGGAGTCTGGGTACTTAAGTTTTGTGCAACTCGATTTGTACCGTATTCGTTGATTAAATGTTAGCGTCTCATAGTGACGTGATTTGTAAAAATTACTTGCCTATTTACATGTGTTGTTCTTGTGTGACACGCTTATTAATATCGAAATGCTTGCTTTTGTTGTGTAATGTGTATCTATGACTATGTATGTTTTTATATTACTTTGTCGGCATGAGAGTATCAAAGTTTTGACTTAGCAGACCTTAAGACTCTTCCTTTCTTACCTACGAGCGACGACTTTTAAGACAGTACTTTGGTTTGTTTCATTTCGACTTAATTTGACATGGTTCTTTCTAAAAAAAAAGAAAAAAAATTGAAAGTTTTCACAATAAAGTATTCTTAAAAAAAAGTGGTTTCTAAAAAAGAAAATTGTTGGCGTTTCGAGCTACCAAATGCCAAGTGATATGGACCGCTTTGTTGACCAGTTCGCTAGCGCGACTGTTAGTACGTAGGTACTATAAGTTGTACCCGCTGTGTAGGCTAAGTTGGAACATTAGAAACACATGCGAGTTGTGATGGAGAGACACGTGTGTGACGACACATAGTGTTCTTGTCCTCCTCGTATGCGTGGAACACTTTATATCATTGGTAATCTAATCCTATACAGGTAAGACCACATTTTTAATTCGTACGAGCCAAGAAAAATTACATGTTAGTTTTGATCAAAGTACTTGTCTAAAAATTTTTAAAATTTGTTTAAATGCTAGAGAATTTTCTAATCGCTTCTAAAATTGGGAACTTGGATGATAGTATTGAACTTTCAAATTTTTGTTTTGAAATTTTACTTGTGCCGATTGTACATGAAACCTTAATGTGATGCGAATTTAGGCCGGTATGTAGTATAGACCCCGCCATGTTGAGTGAGAATGAGAATTTCTTTTAGTTTAGGCGTTCCTAGCCGACCAACTAAAAAAACCAACTATTGGGAGCAGAACATCCGACGAGAGAGGTTTATGTGCTTGTATGTTTAAGCAAAATAGATTGGGCCAATGTGCTGCATTTTAGCTGCGATTCGTGTATGTGGGTAAGTATAGTATGAGATCTTCGAGGACGAAGATTCTATTAAGGTGGGTAGACAGTAACACCCCTAATTCCTGAGAGAGTTCTTAGTGCACTATCAAGACTTTGGGGGCAAATTTGTAAATAATTTTTCATGGCTTTAAAGTGGGCATTTTGGAGTGTTGGCAATATTTGGAAGTTGTTAGAATGATTTTGAAGCACTAGAGATGTCCGGGGTGGTTGTGCAATGCTCTAAAATTAAGTAGAATCTCTAATTCAAATTGTACCCTAAAGTTTAGGAAAATACACTTTCACCCCCATGCATGTGAGACACTTGTCATAATAATTTTGACACCTATTACCTTACGTGGCAACACCTCCATATCCTTCCCCATCTTCTGAAACAGCTCAGAAATCAAAAAGACATTTTTTTTTCACACAACCTTATTTTTCCTCTCTTCACCATGCAACCACCAAGAACACCACCACCTCCACCAAGGAACTACCACCAAACAGCCACAACCTCCCGACCTGCTACTACGCGGAGTAGCCCTCACCACAAGGATTAAAAAGCCCCAATCAATGTAGTATTTCATGAAGAAACGAGAGAGAAAAACCATTTCAAAGGCAAGAACCCTAGTTCGGTTTTTTGTTGATTTCTCCCTCCTCGTTGCAACCCATCACAATTAACACCCATGTACTTGTTCCTAAGATCAAGGCAAATCCATAGGTACCAATTTTGTGCGCTGAATCGAAGGAAATCAAGGTCACCGGAATGCGGGTTGAAGAACCCGACAGGAATGGTCGCCGACCACCAAGCTGCAGCATTCTCTTTGTTCTTGGTCGTTTTTCCTCTCCCAACGGTGACCCCGTGACCTCTGGATGCCAGGGAATTCTTCTACCATCTCAGAACCTGCTGAGTATTCTTTGAAGCACCCAAAACCGGTCGGAATGTCGCCGGTTTCCTCCATGGTCGCCGGAAACGCGACGTTGAGCGGTACAACTTATTTTCTTGCTTGTTTTGATCAATTTTAAGCATCATCATGCTCCTAGCTATGTCATGAACCTGTTTGAATGATCCAAATCTGCCCAGATTGTTGTTAGGATTGAGTTTGATTCCTTGTTCATGCATTTTGTTCGTTTTTTTCGGAACACAAAATGCTCATGTTCAAGTGCTCGTATCTCCCTCGTTTTTAATCAGTTTTGAGTGATCTTTAGCTATCTGGAATCCTCATATGATTGGCTACAACTTTCGTGTTTTAACTTTTGTCAAATTCGGTCTCTAACCCACCTAAAAATCGAGTTGAAGTGGCTGCATTCATGTTCTTGAATCTATCCATTAACACTTTTTTTGTCTAAGTGCTGGATTTTGGGTTTAAATAGTCATTTTCAAACGGTCATAACTCCTTCAATTCTTAATAAAATCTTGTATTTATTTCTACTATGTGAATATGATACATAATACTATTTCTCTCTGGGCCATGTTCAAATTTGTAACGAATCTCTCACAAATCAAGCCTGAAGTTGTTGCTTTAAACTCGTGTAATGCTCGTCTTTTTCTAAGTGTTACATTAAAATTTTCATCCAACTTTGACTAGCAATATCTCTTTGAATACTTGAAGTTTATAGGAGTTCAAATATGTTCTGGAATCCTTGAACTACCATCTTCAAAACCCTATTCTTAGATTTTCTAGTATCCCACTCAATTGATCACAAACGAGCTCTAAAGTTGACTAGTCGAGTTGATTTTCCTCTATATTTGACTTTTGAATTCGACATTCTAAATGACATTTCTAGCCTTAGCGTTCATCATGAAACTTGTTCGTAGTCATATTCTGAGTCTACATATTAAGTTTGACCAATTTTGACTTTTCAAAAACCCTAGTTTGACTTAGCTAGATAGGAGGGGCAAAATAGTAATTTCACAAAAGCTTTGAATTGAGATTCGTCTAGTAAATTGGAGTTTGTCAGCATTTATTGTATGCGTATTTGGAGTATTTGTATGTAATTCTGGGCGGGGGTTTACCGAGTCAAATGTTGGGGTCTTTTGCAGTTTTACAAAACTTCAGGGGCCTATGTGCATTTAATTAAAACTTCACATTTGAACTACTTGAGACAAAGTTAATGTTTTGAGACCAAAAGACTGACTTAGAAGGATATTTGGAGCATTAAGAAGGAAGTATTTGACGCGGGAGTGACCAAATCAATAGTGGGGGTCTTTCTGTAAGTTTAACAGACTTTAGGGAGCTAAGTGTAATTAACAGAAAGTTGTAGATTTCAATGCTAAGTTCATATAGAAGAGTTAAGAGTCATACTTGGATGTGTATTGGGCCCGAATGAGTGTAATATGGGGTCTAGGCACAGTCAGGGACTGAACTGTACAGTTTCAAAGTATCAGGGGCATTTTGGTCAAGTTAGCCTGCATGACATGCATTTTATTTCATTCTTTCATACAACCTCATATAGAGGGTATATGCTAATATGTTGTATACTTTACTTGTGTATATCCAGCCGGTGTTGAGGACGGTTCCGCAATAGACGTACGTGTTCGTATCGCTGCATTGACTGTTAGACCCGGATTCACATGATACGAGCGTTGTATGAGTGCTAGCTTTGATTTGCGGATTTCTTGGCTGAGTAGTAAGTACATACGTGCGACCTTTAATTATCAAAATGTGCGTATGTGTATGAATTTTTAGAATGAACACTTTGTTATATGAAATAGTATGAGAATGCATCTTTTCCACTCGAAAGTTGTTAAATTCATCTCCTTTGATAACTCTCGGAAATTACTTTGTGAATTGTTGATATTCTGATCCTGTTTATGTGAAAGAGAAGAAATAAGATACCTCTAATAGATTTAGGACGATGTACAGAGTTATGTTATTAATGGGAGGCGCCAAGCGATCCTCCATTTTCTTATGGCTAAGACCATTGAAGCATTGCTTCTTATTATTGGATAGAACTTAATTGTTCACAAATCCGCCCCCGATGAGCCAAAATGTACCAAGATATTGAGGCCAACGGGTTTGTAGAGCTATAAAGTGCTACTTATACTTGTAAGGGTCACTACGGTATAGGGATGTCGACACATAAGGCCTTTTAGCTAATGTTGTGAGCGGGGTTGACGAATGGGCTCCCTTAACGCTCGGGTGAAATTGGGTTTGATAGACCCTAGAAGGAACCCTTTATGATTACTTCGTGATCCCTCTGTTTACATTGATCCGCTGGTGGTTCTGGACATGCCTCAGCTAAACTTAACGGTTAATTGAACTTGAAAGAAAATTGACTATCTATTGATGTCGTTTGTGGCTCTTGATATGCCTTAATCATATTAAATGAGTTTAAAAGCATTGGGTACTCGATTTAATATCATTATCAATTCAAATGAACTTGTTTACTGTTGATATCTTACTTTTTTAAAAAATATGTGGAATACTCATGGTTTACTGATATTTTAAAGATGAGAATTACTTGATATGCGACTCCTTATACTTGTTCAGAAGTTCTCACCTCTTTACTTGTTAATGTTTCGAATCTCTTGACCTATTTCAACTCATTATTTCGTTCCACTCGTTGCTTTAGATGTCGTAGTGTGTACTTACTCAGTTTTTACTGATCAATTTCTTCAAAACTGCATCGAATTTTGCCATTTTAAAACCGCAAGTCATCAATCAGGATGGGGGATGGGAACGCGAATCGAGACGTAGCTGCGTGCTTAAGTTAGATCACTTAGAATATCACGCACTTTTTATCCACCACCCGACAATCTCCTCTGTATGGCCGATGCGTCTAGTCTTTGTATCGCTAGTGACAACAAGACGAATTTCTTGTGTCTCATTGGGTATCTTCAGGGCCAGGACGTGTCTTTACTTATTGACAGTGGGTCCACGCATAGTTTTATCCATCCTAAGTTGGTGGAAAAACTATAATTGCCAATTTAGAGCATAGCCCCATTTAAATTTTATATGGGCAACGGGGAGTATCTTACTTGCAACGGTAAGTGTGAGGCTATTTACATTCAGATTCAGGGTTATCGCTTTTCGGTCGACTAGTTCATCTTAGAGTTCCATGGGGCTCAAATTGTGCTCGGCGTACAGTGGTTTGAGAAGCCGGGGCGTTTCTCGATTAATTTTGCCACTCTGGAGATGGATTCCAAGCTTGGCGACACTCGCGTGGTCTTACAAGGATTACAAGGCACATCACTAGAGGCACATCTTTCTACCCTTCGCCTTGAGGACAAGGCGATTGTCAACGGGGGGAGGTTGATACGGGCACGTGTATGATTGTCGACACGGCACCAAAGCGTAGTGGGAGGAGTTGTCGTGAGCCAGGATATCTCAAATAATACGTGAGGAAGTAGTTCGTTATTTATTAGTTAAGGGGTTTATTTAATTAGTTTAGTACTTGGGGGATTAAGTGATATTTATTAAGTAGTCAGGGTGGGGGGTAATTAGCAGTCAGATTAGTACTATTTATATGTTGCTTTGGTTTAGTTTTATTTATCGAATGAATTGATTTACATAATTGTCTTTATTCGGTCAAACCCTAGAATTTGGAGAGTGAAAGTCTCTACAGTGCTGCAAAGGAGAGAGTAGCGTCTATACAACTACAATCCGATAGCTTAATTGCTATCAGCTTGGTCTGTGGTAGATGGACCTCGTGAAACAGATTGCAAAGAGACTATATATCTCATCCTCGAATTTTTCTTCCTTCTCTTTTCTGCACTGTTCACCAGCCAGACAACCCACTTTTGGTGCTTCCATCTAATTCCTTTACTTCATCCCAACCTTGATTTCAATATGGGAAGAAGTAACTTAAAAAGATACTGATTATTTGCATCTGGGTTTACTTGCACAGAGCTGTAAGAAGTTCACATACATGGAAAATATGTATAAAAAGGGAAATGATAAAACAAATCACTACGTGAAGCTTTTTTATTAGGTGGATATATGCTTGATGTTAGGGAATGGTATAAAAATTATAGGACTTCAGTAAATAGGCCTCGAAAGGAGTGTGGCGTCCGGAAGAGAAAAGGTATTTGAAATAACACAGGTTGCTAGTGAGTTTCTGTATTTGTAACTATCTGATGAAAAGGTATAAGAAAAATCCCATAAAAATCAAATGAACACTGCTTGGCATAGGAAACAGACATCCTTTAATTATTATCCTCCGTAAGTCCAAACTAACATATTTCTTGGCAGAATTTTCAGGATTTATGTACACTCAATCTGGATGCTAACTTGGTGTAGAAAAAAAGCAACTAACCTTGGTTTCCTCATCCAAAAGGACATATCCATCTCCTGAAACCTATGATTTATCATGTATGATGATCTCTTGGAATGGAAAAAAAGCTCAAATATTACCTTCCACGAAAAACTTCTTGATCAGAAAATTAAAGAAAAAAGACATATAGAATACATATACCAAAGTTATATGATTTCACCTTCAGACACAGTCACGAAGTTAAGCTGCAGGTCATAACATGGTGCTTCTAAGCAGTATATTTGTAAGGTCCCAGCTGAAGTGTAGTATGGATAGCAACTGCACCGTATGTTGCACGTGTCATCTTTGTTAATTTAGCTACTGCCTTTTCCATCAAGTTCTTATTTCAACTATGAATCTCGCATCTTCTTTTAATGAATATATATTGACGATCATTTTTATTCTTATTTTGCAGCTACGAAAATGTACATAAAGAAATGGGCAAACTGGTATCAAAAGAACCGAGGGAAGGGCACACCACTATTAGACAAGGACGGAACCACATGTAAGTCAGCATGGGCCATGCCCCCCCCCCCCCCCCCAGCCTTTGGTTTAGTAGTGGTTATGTAATGGGAAATAATCCCATACATCATATTTTTGTACACTTGCCCCCCTCCAACTTTGAGACCACTTAATTTGCCCCCCCCTATAAAGTATTTCTTGGTCCGTCCCTGCTGTTAGATATATCTGCATCTCAATATTCAGGGAAAAGTTAATTTATTTAGGTTAGCTAAGTAGTGTGGGATATTGGTTGTGTTCATAATTTCTTGGAAATGAGTTAAGTAAAGTTGTATTTTTTTCTGAAATTTATTGCAAAAATTGCTTCGGAAAAGACTGAAGATTGCGAAAACACTTCAGAAATTAATGGAATTTTGAATATAATGGTGTTTGCAATTGTTTTGTGATTTTCTTTTAGCTTGCGATTACATGTTTGGTTTGTGCATGTACAACCATTATTCTAGGCTACTACTCTGTAAAATGACGGTTTGAACTTATATAACCGTAGTATTTTCATATATACAACGCTTTAAAATATACTTAAAAAACCGTAGTAATAAATTATACGACGACACGTGACCGTAGTATTTACAAAATATACGACGGTTTTCGCTAACTGCTGGTTATAACACTAAAAACGACGAAAATACTATAACCGTCGTATAAATACAAACGACGGTAAAAAGAGCGTCGTTTATGAATAAACAACACCATCCGATATGGCGCCTTGTATGATCGTCGTATATATAAAAACGGCGGAAGCAGGTGGAAAACGACGCTTTAAAACCGTCGTTTTTAGTGATTTTTCCTGTAGTGAAACCCCCCCTAACTGTTTTCCTTTAAAAAAGAAAAGAGAAACGAAATCAAAAAAATGGGGGTGGACCCCACTTTCTCCTGCCCATCTTCACCGTCCATTTTTGGCGATCAGCAGTAACCACACTCCCCCAATAACCATCCTCCACGCGTACCAAAATCGATTCACCGATTCAGGTTCTGTTTTCCCCAATCCGATCCCGTTTTCCTTTCTGTTATTCTCATTCTGTCTAGAAAATCTTCGCTTTGTAGCTGAATAAAAAAGCTCTCGTCTCCCTCGATCTCGCCCCGGAACGACGAGAAGGTAACCGCTCTATCTCCCTCTATTCTCCCCCTTCATGGCTAGTGTGAACTGCTTCGTCGATTTTGTAAGAATTTGTTGTTTCAATGTGAACTCTGAAATGGGAATTTCGAATAATCATCTGTGTTTATGCATTTAGTATGGTGAATCTGGAGCTCGAATTGTTCCTTCTTCCCACAGCAATTTTCGTCTAGTTTGATGAATTTATCCTTGCTTATCCTTTCATGTATGCTCTGAAGGAATTCGATTATTTGTTGATGTTAGTGCATGTTTGTATGATATGAATTCGAGTATGCATATATGAGTTTTTGCATGTTGTATGATAGATCTAGAGAGGGCCTTAGCTAATAGATAATATAGCTAAGAACTCATTAACATATTTCTTCTATTCTGCAGAGGGCCTTAGCTTCTACAACCAACACTTTTAGTACGCCTCACCTATTTATCATCTACGTGGTAGTTAGCAGCGGTGTCTGGTTGGGCGTTGGAATAAAATCTCATCGTCTCTTTATTACTGTAAGTACTTGTAATTCGTTAATGTTATAAGATTTTTCAAAACGCCTATCCTATTTTTTGTACTGCTTGGTGAATTCTTACATGCTTGTATGGTTTGGAGAAAATGATCTCCTCCCCTTATATACAAGTCCCTCCTACTCGGAAGAGTTTACACACTCAATGATCAAACGAACTAGGATTGAAGACCTAGATCCTTCATCCATCCTCTAGCCTAAGATATTTTTTATACAAGATTCTAGAGCTTCCTAGACACTTGGGCTACATTACATCTCATGAAGCTCTTAGAAAGGAGGCAACAAAGTGGGCTAAGTTAATAGTAGGCCCAAAGAATAAATGACCCAAGTGGGATAAGTGTCATGGCCTAGACCAAATGGCATAAATCAAGAAAATATCGAGTACGAATAGTCGACCCATGACAATAGGCACTCGATGCCAGTTCCATATGCCTTTTAGTTATGTGTCATTTCGTGTAATTCAATGCCTCTTGTTATTTTAGGAAGAGAAATGGCTGGTGTTAGTGTCTTAATTTTTGGGGAGCACACACCATGATATCCTCCAGTAACAACAATTTTACAACTGATGATTTACTAATAGAACAACGTAATTCAATTTTTCACTCGTGATTTTACTCTTTTACATACACAAGCTTTACTTCGTATTTCAAGGTAGCGCAGTGAACGAGTTCTCACCTTGGCCATTTGTGGCTTCAGTCTGCAAAGCGTTAATTGGGTTGTTGTAGGCACTTCCCCCCTCTGTTTTGAAAATTCCCGCTTGGAACTCGAACATGAATTCATAAATTTCAATTCATTTCATTTAGTATGCATCATCTAGTGGTGTCACATCACCACGCACCCTTATTCTGGATGAACGTCGCTACGGCAGTACTCATGCTAGTGTACGTGCTTGTTTTCTTGTATTATTCTAATGGCGCTGCCAGAAAGCGCATTGCAAGTGGAGTCCTCTCTAGTGTTGCAACCTTCGATTTTTTCTTCGTGTTCACACTCACACTGTTCAAACAACCTTAAGAAGGCCATGCCGTGGGTGGTAGATAAGTTTTTTTGGTACCTGCATGAGTATTGGTACTGGGATATCCCTTTATGGCATATGGGCAATGGTAAAGTAATCAAGTCTTTCGCTAATAGCTAATATAGCTAATAACTCATTAACATATTTCTTCTGTTCTTCAGAGGGCCTTAGCTACTGCTCCCAACATTTTTAGAACGCCTATGCTATTTTTCATTTGCGCGGGAGTTAGCAGCGGTGTCTGGTTGGGCGTCGGAGTAAAATCTCATCAGCTCTTTATTATTGTAAGTACTTGCAGTTCGTGAAAGTTATAAGTTTTTTGAAAATTTCATTCTTACATATCGGGAAATTTCTGTAGATTGTCAGTGGGATGGGGATTGGCGCAGCGTCCCTACAGGTACTGTTCTATGGTGTGTGGAAGCTCATTGATCAAAGCCAAGTTGGATTCACCCTTGCTCCAGTGACAATGCTGGCAAAAGAAAAAAAAGGAGAGATGGAGCATGCACAAGATTCACTCCTATAAACATTTTGAATAGCTAGTAGAACATAGAAGCAGTAGTAGTATTGAAGAAGACTTGGATTCTAAATATCTAGTACTTTCATTGAAACTTTCCAAAGGAACGTGAGACCTCACTTCTTTATCAAGCCTCTCTTGTTATCTTACACAAATAATTTGATAATAGTTGGGTTTATTCAAATGCTTGCAATTGCCAGTTATTTGAGCTTCGGTTGTTCGTATTTCATACATGAAAGTTAATCATTTTGTATTCGATTTTTTTCAAATTAGTTTATTTTTCTTGTGGGCTTAGAAACTACTTATTTGTTGCCCCCTTTTGGGCAAGAAATATTGAGTGTGTAGATGAGAAAACTTGAGTTAATAATAAGTTCATCAACTCAAATTTGGTAGTAGCAGTTTGTACTCTGCTTTGCGAAGAAAAGTTTCCGATTTAGTGAAAGTAAATGTCCCACATCACTTTTTTTCTAGAAGTAATGCTCTTCTGGAGTTTATAAATTGAGCTGCTATTCTGCAGTTTTTAATTAATTAAATGAAGTGAAGCAACTCGCTTGTTGAATATTGGAGTTTTTAATGATCAGGCTTCCTCTTTCCTTAAAGAGTTCTTGAATCATTGATGAATAAGCTCAAAGCATGTAGCATTTTAATTTGTCACAAAAGTTCTTTGGAGGCGGTTTCACATTAGAATTGCTCTCAAAATTACCAGAGCCCAGTTTAAAAAATTACAGTATGAAGATTAATGTATTGTTTTATAATATTTTTGTGACTAAGATCGCAAGTTCAAAGGTTGGACCATCGCAAATAATCAAATACTTGTAATGGCAAGTTATTTGAGATGCTTCTCTACAAGAGTCCGACTCTCTATTATATGTTGTTGCATAAAGTTATTATTTATATATTTAAAGATTCGATTCTCTTGCAAGTTTATAAGATACTCATTTGTTGTTCTCATATAAGTGGAGAAATATGGGTCAACAGATGAGAAAGCATAAGTGAATAAAAAGTTCAACAACTCAAAAGTGCTGAATATGCTCCTCCACAAAGATGACCTAAAGTGCTCTAGCTTCTCCAACAAGGGCAATGTATACATCAACATCACTGAAGCAACATAAAACATCTCAAGTTATGTTGAGTAAACTAAGAGGGCATGCCCATTTAAATAAAACTGACATATATACCTTGATGCAAGATGTCGAGTAGCAGTGTGGTGAAATTCATTCCATGTTCCGCCTTATTAAAATCAGCATCATTTTGTAATAATTAGTCCATTTGTTTTTTTAGGAACTAGTCCAATTGTTGAGCGCAAAACAATATGCACCATAGATGAAACAGGAGTTGCATCACCTAGCATAGTAGTTGGAAACAGAATCAGTAGCAAAACTAAGTATGCGCTTGCCCAAATTTCTTCTACCGTGTGGGAACACACAAGCACGCCTCCATGAATCACCTATCATATGGAAGAACAATCGTGGGTTCAAGTTCCTCAACTAGTTTGGTATTGCAAAGCACTAAACAAAAATGATGTGACCTATGTAGCACATGTGCGGGTCTGGCAAATTCCTAAAAGTCAGGTGTCACAGGGGTGCGACTACTTTATGTATTATTATTGTAATACCATCATATAATATAAAAAGAACAACAATAGTGATCCAAATTATGGCCAGACATAAATTCATACGCACATTTAATTATACATAGTTATTGTATCAACAATGTAATCTCTTCCGGTCATTGTTCGTAGCTGTAGAGAGACGAGTGATCAAAAAATTAGGAATGTTCACATAGATGCATGTTTTTTTAATTAAATTATGGTTGTATTTTAGAAGAACTTCAACTAGAACTTTTAAAATGACCATGGCTTATCCACAAAGCACACGCGAAGCACCCACGAAGCACCTGGTAGCACCCGGTGCTGGTGCACGACCTCCCAGAAGCACCCGTGCTACATAGGCCGTGACGTATATTACCAGCCAGCTGATCCCATGCTAGTTGAGCAGTGATGACCGAACCAGCCACTCGCCACCTAATACACACTTCTAAGCCTACCTTCTCCTCCAAACAGTTTTCACATCCTGAAATTATACCAACCGCATATGAAAATAATAGAAGTCTAAAGCAACTCTTCTTCGAACGCTAAGTTCAATCACTGGTCACTGAAATTGACTAAGAAAAAGGAATAAACCAGGGGGTACGCACTGTTTATTACTACAAATTTAACGACATAATTTTCGGGCAATTAGTTACAATTTGCTTACTTTCAAATTAGTCATCCTAGATTGAATTGGCGAGCCAACATACTAAAGAATACCAAATTGCTCAGTAAGAATGTCACTTTAAGCAATTAAAATATATAAGAGTTCCATCTTTCCACTGATTTTTAACCCATGGTACAATCTCACTCGATATCACTCCGTTTACCAAATGTAAAAGGAAGTTTTCAAATGGGACATTTAATAACGTTGATAATTGAGAAAAAATGATGCCATATGTGATAAGAGATAGTAATAAGCCTAATAGTAAACAACTGATAATCCCAATACCATACAAGGACAATATGAGCTATTAATCAGACAAAACTGACACTACAAGAAAATTTCCCTAAAAGGGCGGTTTAAAAGCGCCAGTAAAGGCTTCAAAACCACCTTTAACAACCCTTACAGTGGTTTTTAAGGCGGTTTAGTTTCTTCCTTTAAACTAAGTGTCGTATATAGTGTACAACGCCTAGTTTTCAGCTGTATGTATATATTTCCGACGCTTTTTCCCTACCGCCAAAAAAATGACGACAGTTTATTAAAGCGTCAAAAATAAAATAGCACTTTAGTTTAACCGCCGTTAAATAAATAAGGACGCTTATTCTAACTGTCGTTTATATGTAAATGGCGTTTCGCTCTGTCGCCGTTCTACTTATAGCGGTTGTCCAAAACTGCCGGTTTTTAATTCTGTTTTTAATACCAGGCCATTCTGGCTTACAACCCCTGCTCATCACCTACCTTAGAACTATGTGTAAAAACACATACTCAGAATGTTTAAAACTGAATTCAAGATTCAAGTAAAAACACATATTCATCAAAACTCGCCCTACTAACCAAAAAAGTGTACCGCTGAATTCAAGAACATCGTCCAGAATATCCACAAGTCTTAAAACACACAATTCCAAGACAAAAAAACAAAGGGTATTGGAGTACTCCGCCTAATATTGAATGTCACAATACATGACCAAAATTCATAGTCAACTAATAACCAAAAAATATCCCTTAACATGTCCAACTAATTACCAAAAATGCATTCCCAAGAACATCCTCATCTGCATCCTCCTCGCCTCAACCTGGACTGGTCACTCGCAAAATCAGGATGAGTCTCATCAAAAGCCTTCCATGCTTTGTGATGAGCAGGATGCATCTCAGCTGCAACATTAGCCAGCTCTTCATCGTGCCAACGCATCAACTTCGATGTCTTAGATGACATGAGCAGCTTTTACAATCATTCTTTTATGGGAAAGTAGCGAATTTGTTTCTGTGGGACATGCTTCTTTCTTATTTTCCGTTGTAAGTCTCATATTCCTGGCCTTTATATCGAATTTCTAAACAAAAAACACATTTTGTCTCCATTGTCTTGTCTTTCCAGTACAGCATACAATTGTTCGGGCTTGCATCATACTTAACATATTTAAACCCTAGAGAGTCTCTGAATTTCTTTACTTTGTAGTATGATGTAAGCAATGTTTCACAACTTGGAAATGCCTCTTTAAGTATCAACATTAATCCATCAAAACAAGTGTTACTAAACCATGCAAAATTCCAAAATTTCAACACCCGTACAAGAAAGGACAAAGTTGTGAATTTCTAGCAACTGGGATACATTTCCCTCTCAACATCTTCTATTAATTTCATTAATTTTTGGGTATCAACATCAGGACCACTACTCGAGCACCCACCCTCACGTTCATGATTCCCAAAAAAATCATGTATTATTTCGGACATATGATCAACTCCAATATGGTCCTGAAATATCATATGCAAAATGCTTATCATTGACCCCATCATCGTCACTGTAACGCTCTCCATGACTCGTCCTTATCTTGTAATACAGGTTGAATCCATCAACTAGAATATGCTCACGCACTATATCCCGTCGGTAATAAAAGCGGTTTAGACATAATTTGCATGGGCAGTTAATTTCTTCTAGGCCATCATTACGAGAAAAAGCAAAGTTCAAGAAAGCCTTGCAACCTCTCACATACTGAATTGTACACTTACTCGTACCGATCCAACTCTTTTTCATATCATAACTCAGACACCTAATATGTTGGAAATGTCTAGGAGGTGTCAAAGTATTAAATTGTTTAATGAATTATATACACAAAACAATTATGTGCACATATAATTATGAAATTTTAAATTGTATTGCTACAATCCATCTCATTTTATCATGTTTGCTCCACTAATTATATACACATGTAAATATAAGGAGTACATTTGACTTGCTAGATCTAGAAAGCAAAAAAGTATGAAACTTTAAACTAGCAAGTTGGACGCTCTTAGAATAAGGTTGAGAGCTCCTCATATTGCTACTTAAATAACTTAACCTGTGTGTAGGCCATCATTGTGAATTTTTCTACCAAACAGAGAAAGAGAAACTCCAAGTCTAAACCTATAGAATATTCTTTATTTAAGATTCTGCTTTTTTCTTGGCGAAAATTCACTATACTATTTGATTCCTTATATGATGTTGAGTTAATATGTTATCATCCAATTCAGTACATGAGTACAAACTACATTGAACACTTCTAAGAGCTTCGTGAATACTTGGTACATACAGTGAAAGCATATATTGTTTTCACTTGGAAGAAGATGAGTAGTAATAAACCTTACGGGCTGGGGCTACATTATGCATAACAACAAATACACTCGATTTACAACAACAACCATACTGATCTGCACCATAAAACTGACAAGTTTAGGCTGCTTAAAGTACTGCACAACAAAACTCGAACCCTACTGATAGGTTCAACCTCTCCCTGGAAAACAACAACAACAAATATGGAAATAACAAAAGGGGAATATAGCAATGGGTTCCTCAGAACAAAATACACCGTGTTGGGATGCTTGAATCAACCAACAAATGCAAAAAACGACAACAAAATACACAATGTTTACAGAAATTCCCAAGCACAAACCTGTTGGAATAGATTCCCTAGAGGCAATCTAGCTTAGTATGAATTTATTTGTGGCTAGAAATTCATTTATTATTTATTGGATATTTATTATAATGAAGTCCTTAGATTTACAATTGTTTTGTTTATCTTAAATATCCCTAGTCCAGTATAATGATTAATGGGGAAATCATCTATAGACTAGTATGGGGTTGGATTGATATGGAGATATCATGATCCAACACATAGGTGTGCATTAAGGGTAATGACGCACTGGATTGACCCATCTCCGAGAAGGCTACATACACGTTATGTTAAGTCACAAGCGCTTCTCGCGGTGCAATGGTATTGTCATCCTTAGACTTGAAGTCACTAGATATTCTAGTTGTGGATTATTATGATTTTGGTAGCGTTAAACGGTACACCGTAACTGGGTAGTTATAAAGGCGTGTACCGGATACAAGAAGAAGAAAGCTTAGAGATCGTAGTGGACGTAGATAGAATTTGTCCCTCCCACATAACGGGAGCAAATATCCTAGGCCACTCGAGGGATGGTGCTTATAGAATGTCTGGCCAGACTCAAATAAATCAATATTGGATATTGATGTTATTTGCACGAATAAGGCTATTCCCATGGATCGAGAAACTGTGGATTGGATATACGAGTGTGACTTGTATGTCTCGTGTCCAATCCGGATATAGAGACAAAGGGATGAGACAATTACTTGTACAAAGGTTGTCAAGATGACTATTCTATTAGTTGGCTAGAATGGATGCTTTGCTAGAAACCGCTCCATATTAGCAAATAGTTGCTACCAACTAGATAGAACCTATGGGGTCACACGCTATATAGAGTTGAACTAGATTTGGGAATTAATTAATTGGATTAATTAATTAGAAGGATCACTTTGCAATACCTTGCAAACTTAGTAGGGACTAATTTGCAAGGAAGGGACTAAATTGAATTCTAGTAGGACTTGAATAAGTCCTTGAGGTAGTTGGCAAGACGTTGTTGGACTATATAAAGGAACTTCCTTCCTTCCCACACTTATGTTCATAATAGATTTAACTTGAGTGGGAGAGAACAAAAGGAGAGAGCAAGCAAGCAAGGAAGGAGCCGCCGCCCCTCCCTTAGCCGCCGCCCCTCCCCGTCGGCCACAAGGAGGCCGAACCTCCTTTGGTTCGTCTCGTTTTGCGTTATTCTTCTTCCTCTTCCTCTTTCCGGGCTAGCACCAAGGAGTGGGAGATCTAGAAATCAACTCTAGGCGTGGATCAACTATAGAGAACGTGACACAATTCGCGTTTGAAGTCATCAAAGGAGAACCCTAAGGTGTGTTATTGATTTCTTAGTTTACCATCGTTATGTCTCTTGACTTGTGATACTTGGAGGGTTTTGCATGGTTAATTATTTTTTCCGTTGCGCATCCATGAATCAAAACCCTACAAAACCCTAGCCCCAAAATCAGAAATTGATTGACCACATACACTCATTGAAACCCTAACTCTCAGAATCATGGAAGATTAGATAGATAGGTAAAGCGAAGTAGTAGTAGTAGTAGAAGAAGAAGAATAAGAAGAAGAAGAAGAAGAAGAAGAAGAAGAAGAAGAAGAAGAAGAAGAAGAAGGACGCAGAAGAACTACCTCAATCGTCTGTCAACATAGGAACTTTGAGCCCAAATTCTGCTTCTCTAGTGAAAGCTCGATTGTGATTAACGGTGGTTGAGGTTGATTGAGCTCAATTGAGAGATTCGGCCTCCACCCCGCTCGATTGAGCGCGCCTCAGGTTTTCTTCCTTTCTCGCTCCCCTTTCTGCTTCCCTCATTCTCTGTCCTTTTCACCATTTCTTTTCTTATATATTCTTTTATTTTCATTTTTGGTTGAGAGTGTTCGTATGTATTCCTGTAAAGAGAAAATACAATATAAAATATAAAATTATTAGGTACCGGCGCTTTTTGAGTCACGACATAAATTAAACGACGTTAGTTCTATATTGCCCTATTCTTCAATGGTGTTAGTTTAAAAACCGATGTTTGAAAAAATTCAAGACGCTTTAAACATAGGCGACATATATTGAATTAGCAAACGGAGCTTCCCAAATTACATGCGCCCTTTCAGGCATTTTTCTAGTAGTGTGAGTTCCAGAATACTGAGACTAAGCTTACCACCTTATCCGTTAAGCTACAAGTCCATCAACACACTGAATGAAAACAGTAAAAAAGTGAATAGCTATTTAATAACAAAATGGTACTCTGGATGCTCTTTCTCAACCTTCCGGTTTCCATCAAATATATGAAACGATTCTTTATGACTTAGTTATCGGATTTCCTGAGTTAACCGTTTTTTTCAGCTTGCAAACATTGAATGATCAAAAGATACATGTTTAAAGCTGGTCATATGCGTAAGAGTTGTTATTCCATAAAGACATATGTAACAAAATAATGTTCCATTTTAAGTTACATAAACACACCGTATTTTGCAAACATTATCTTTATAAAGTATAAAGATTTCACCTTAAGTATTGCTTCAACTTAGAACATTGCAGAATTTCAAAAATTTTGATAATAGCAAAATTTTCAAGATGATTAGTGAATTGTCTACACACTATGGGTCTCCAAGAAAAAGACTAGCTAATTCGATAGTGCAATAAGTGACCAGAAGACCGACTATTTTTTTTTCAGAATTTCAAATCACGAGTCACTTTCTCTTGTTTTTTATCTGCGTCACGAGTTATCACCTAATTCTTCCGATTTAATTGCTTGTAAGTTTTTAACACTAACGTCACAAGCTATTAACGTCACGAGTTATTAACGTTAGCGAACCATGTTCAGACCAGAAGTGTTGATGAATTACCACTGAAGTTCACAGGTAATTGATTAATATCCGGAATGTTAGCACATATATTAAGATGAACCAATCCAGACATTGTAACAGTTAAATCGAAAATATCAACAAAGAGTAAAGAAGACCTCAGAAGATGACATCTATCTAAATGTCTTCCAGTCTGGGACAATCTCCTACATAAAGAGCATGCATTATGAAAATAATATAAATAAAAATATTTTAATTGCCTTACATCTACTTGAATTAATTAAAATGTGAAAAGTAAAAAAAATTGAATTGCACAAGAACGGGTAATGTACCTGAGTTGGAGCTAGACTAGTCATTGGCTCTTGACATACCTGAAACTTCTAAACATTCAAGTACAATTTTCCCCTTTCCAATCAAAAATTCATTGTATTCCACTTCTTCGGTAACATTTTCCTGGATACAAAGAAAGTTCAAAGTCAATTACTCATTATGTAAACGTGAGCTGTAACCACTTCACATTCTGAGCAGCGGAAACATGAAAGTACAGTTTTACCTCTCCAGTCAAAATTTATGTGTTTTCCTTTTGATCCGTAACATTTTCGTAAACACAAAGAAAGATTAAAGGTAAATGAGATATACAACCTTCATATTTCAAACTATTGGCTTGGTTTTGTGGAGGATATGCTATTTTTTAGCGGGATGACAAGATTGACTACTTGAGGGATTTTTTCCACTCTATTTTATTTTCTATTTTTTTTCAATCGGACGTACATTATTGTGTTCATATTGTATTATGTTGTTTATGCCCCATATGAGAAAATAATTTAAAAAACAATAAGAAAAAGAGTCGAGAGTTTTATTTTATTTTATCTTTAAAAGGCCGAGTTTGTGTGTGTTTTTTATTCTTATGTTGACACTTTCATGTTTGTGGCTGTGAGAGCGGCGTATCAATGGAATATAGGGAATTGAGGGACGAACTTGGTGAGATTCGGGTTCGGTTTCTAACATCTTGGTGATGGATTGTCAGTATTGGGTTTTGTGAAATTGTCATGATGTAATAATACGTTGCTTCTAAAGAGCCTATCATGTCGTCTCTAAGCCCCATCATTTGAAACACTTATGGAATAGATGCTCGGAAGGTGTGCTAGACTAGTCGCAGATATCTCTACATTTTTTTCGATACACATGAAAGGTTTGGTCTTCATATAGAGGAGAGTTAAATCTTCTATGCTCTCTATGAGGATTTCATAGTAGTTGAAAGAGTATGTCTTCATTGTTTTTCATGCCCCTACGTTGTATGCTTTGCGCTTGAGTGATTGAGAGCTCGACAAAATGCAGGTTAGAGTTAGGGAGATTGCACGATCTCCTTAGAAGATAAAAAGATTTTTTTATAACAGTTGCATTGTAAATACTTGAGTTGCATAAAAATAACTCACATTGTTGCAGTGTTGAGTCGTGTCTTGTTGATTCAAGTTTGAGTCGGCTAGTCTTTATTTGTATGCAACAGTGAATTGAATGAAGTGTGCAAATGTGTGACTCATGTGCCTTTGGGGGGTGGGGTTGCATTGAGATTTTGCTCGGAGACGCGCAAAAAGGCATTGTGAGGCGAGGGGGGGGGGGGTATTTGATAACTCTAAATTTGAATTATTTATTTATTTATTTATTTATTTATTTATTTATTTATTTATTTATTTATTTATTTATTTATTTATTTATTTATTTATTTATTTTATTTCTGTAGATACCCTAAATCGGGATACCATAGACCAGCCATGTGGCACTCCGGATAAGGGGCACGTGCGCAACCGTCGTGCTCCGTGTCGCATCGAAATGCATCATTTGCCCACGCGTATGCAAAGGACTGCGAGGCAGGGTCCTACGCATATGCTCCTTATGTTAACGGGATTTGGGGGTGCGAGTGGCTTGGAGGCTAGAGCAAGGTCTATCACGTGCGAAATGCCAACTTCCCATGCGACCCTCATATGTTATCCAGAGACCCGCGAATGGAATGTCACATCCCCAAAGTCGTGGACCAACGATCCCTACATATACGGGCCGCAAGCCGCTCAATTAGGCAGACGTTAAGGCCATGGGAGGTCCCATTATCGTCGTGCGTGCTTACCCACGTCCTTCTAATGGCTTGTATATAAAGGGTTTGTCCCATTCATATCATCAATCAATGGATCGGACGGCAATCAGCTACAGCAACTTTCATACTCAGCTCAGCCATCATTGTCTCACCTCTGGATAACATACGTTGCATTGCTCTTACCCCAAATCGGCTCTCATCTCCGATCCCAGAACATGTTAATCAAGTGTCATTTGTTTTGTTCTTCCACTTGCAAGAATACATAGGAACTGCCCCGAAAAATTCCTCGCTTACAATTTCCTATTATTTTGTGAGGTTTAATGGATAACTTAGAGTCATTTTAGGATTTTGTGTGTGAGATTTGTGGAAATTGAGTTTTCTGTGCATTCACGTTAATCCGGGCATTTTACATGTGTTTATTGGATATTTTTGTGTGGATATGATCGCGAGTTTATGTTCGTGTTGTTTTAACAGGAACCGGGGAGCTCGAGGATCACCGTGAGCATGAAGAAGAACTTCGGAATCTAAGAAACTCACAAGAAAGTGGAGAAAAATGTGGAAGAAGGCTTTGAGATCACACGATATGGAGGCCCAGATCGCACGGTATGTGGAAATAGGAGCATCCGTAGGAGACCCAGATCACACAATCTGATTGTGAGGCAGCCGCAATCGTGATGGGTTCAAGTGCAATTTAAGAATTTTGAGTAACACGGGATCTTGTATTATTATAAAACACGACCTAAAAATAGACGAGATCATTCATTCACTAAAGGATTGCAATTTTGGAGGTTCAAGAGCTTTCTTGGAGCTAGGGTACCTCAAGATTTGAAGATTTTTAGCTCCCAACTCCCATACTTCAAAGATAAAAAAACTTGTGTTATAGTATGAGTTTCAGTAGATAAATATTTTTCCTAAGTTCCATGGTGAACTTAGGCTGTGATTAGACACTATTTTCGAATTACGAAAAGACTACCACTCGCTGTTACAACCATCGTTCAGGAACTTCAACTCCTAACCAAACCTTTATTTACAATCGATCGTTATTGTAAGTTTTGACCAACTAACGGTCCTTATAATCTATTCCCCCTCTTCGTCCAGCAGTTCAATTATTTGGTCATTGAAAGGTGCCGTAGACGAAGAATATACTCTTTCTTATTCACCCCTACCTAATAAATCATATGAGCTATGCTACTTTGATACACTTCCGCTAAAGGGGTCACTTTCCATTGCTATGACATGTAAACTTGATATCCCTCTAGGGGCTTTACACCAAATGAATATGATGTCTTGATCTTTCTTTGTCTCGAACCCCATACCCCTATAATAATGTAGAGTATGGGGTGGCCCAAAGCAGAACGGTGGTGGTTGGTCAAAGATCCAGTAGGTAGCCACTCCCTTCTCAGGGAAATTCTTCGCTAAACTTCATGATTTAGTTGATCTTAATGTAGTATGTGTTTTTCTATCTAGTTTATCTTGTTTACATTTATTGTATGCTTGAATGGGTTGATCACCCGGTAAAGCTAGTTTTCGAGGTTGGTGAGCGAGAGCCATTAACCCGGATAGAAATGAGGAAAGATATGTGATCTCGAATCTGGAATAATCGAGAGGTGACTCATTATGATTAGCCAAAATGTTAAGTCGGTTGTTTGTACGACTTGACCGGTTACCGTTGGACCGAGGATATCGTAAGAGTTGTAGAATAAATTATAACGGAATCATTAGGTACTGGTGGACTGAGAGGCTCCGTGTGGACCGATATGTAACAGTGTGTGTTACCGACAGGGATTCACACTAGTTAACTAATGTGGCCCATATATAAACCATACTTGGTGTTGTTAGGAAGAATGAACAATAATGTTTCAGCCCTATGGTATCGGTAGGAAATTTAGTATTTTATCCCATTTCTTAAATTACAATCATTATAAACCGAAAATGCCAAAAGAATAATAGTCCTTCAATGTTACTTTTAGTTTTAGTTTGGAAACAACAAGCCAATCACAATCCCTCCTGTTTAGTTAAACACTTTAGATCACTTTTCGAGCTAAACTATTACGAATATACCTCTTGGGAACGATAATCCTAATTTAAATACTCTCACTTTTTTACTTTGAGTGTGCACTTGTGCATAAACGGCTTAATTTCCTTGTCACTGATTTTGTTCGAAAATCCCCTCATGTCTGGAGTTGCATGCTGCTACTACTGAACTTGTGGTCTAGGTGCATGATATGATGGCCGCTGTCTTGGTGCATACACCTTATTATTTGGATTGTTCCAGCTAAAATTGGGTTGGTGCAGTTGTTTGGAGAATAATTGTTTCCCCACTAATGATCTTGAGGTTGCCCCAAGTAGTTCACGTCTTATAATCCCACACTCTGAATGTCATGCTCTATTGTGTGTTGTTTGATTGTTTTAACTTGAGCCAATGGATTCACATTATAGAAATTCGCAGTCGAGGCTATGTTAAAATTCAATGACTCCAACTAATTCGTCACTTCTGGACCACTGCTTGGGCCCTAATTCGGAAAATTTTAGTCCTTTTCTCTCTTGTGGCAACATTATCCAGAATGTCCCTAGATGTTCTATCATCAAGACTCGTGAAGTTCCCATTGGATAGCTAATCCAACTCTCTGGCAGTGTGCTTGTCTAATGGAACATAAAAGTAAGGCAGACTTTACCACGACTCCTCATGTCGCGGACACTTACTTAAGATGCGGTTTAACCTGTTCCATGTCTCCATAAGAGAATCTTTATCAAGTTGCAAAAACCGAACAATCTCACCCATAAGCCCAACCACCTTAGATGGTGGGTGAAACATCCTTAAAAACTCGGTCTTAAGTTGCTCCCATGCAGTGATAGAGTGGCATGATAAGGTGTTGAACCATTTTTCTCCATTGGGTAAGGAAAACAAGACCAACACCATCTTAATTGTCTCTTCTTCCACTTAACTCACCTTGAAAGTCCAACAAATCTGTCTCAAACTCCCAAGTGAGTATTCCGTTCCTCTGTGGATTCCTTGCTGAATTGGTAGCCCCGCTGCACCATTTGAACCAGTTAAGTCTTGATCACAAAGTGGCGAGTATCATACATGGTACCAGAATAGCGTGCTGAAAACTAGCCACTAAAAGCCTGATATTGGCATATTGCTGACTAAGGGAACACCTCTTTGTTCCTGCCCGGGTACAACTTGTGCATCATTACCTTGTGGAGCGATGGTGGCTGTGGTGTTTGAAATACCTTTATTCATAAAATGATATTATATTTTTGTCCCGATTTTTTTTCATGCTTATTGTTGGCGAAACCCTCATTTTTTTTTGGTCGAGTTTCGTTTAAAAAGAAACTCGAACCAATCTACACTTATACTTCGTACACCGCTTCATCCTATCTTTCTCTGTCACTTCATCGTGCTCGGCCAAGCACAGCGACCAACTCAGTCCATCCTCGGGATCACCACCGTCGCCACCGCGTTTTTCCCATTCGACATATCCCTTTGTAAAATATTAACTCTTACTCATCGATTTCTCAGCTATTTTTTTGTCAATCATGTATGAATGTGTAGGTGTGGGTGTGGCCATGTTTATGTTGGAGGAAGAATGTGGTATGAATGAAACTCTCGGGGTTATTTTATCAGTTTTGAAACTAGTCACTTTCGTTAGGAAAACTATTTGTAGTTGATTGTATGACTTGTTTTTAAGTTTTTAATGCACTGGGGACTTTTAGAGCCCGTTTGATAATGTTTTTGTTTTTTAGAGCGCTGCTTTTTAAATTCAAAAACAGTATTTTTGTGTTTGGTAAAATTTTGTTTTTCTACTTTCTAGAAAGCACTTGCTTCCCCACAGCAGCTTTTGAAAAGCAAGGGAGGGGTTGCTTTCTACGACTTGCTTTTTGATTACTTTATTGTTTGACTTTATTATCCATTTAATAATATGTTATTGTAATAGTACTATTTATTGTATCATGTCTGAAATGGTCGTTTTGACATTAACAAAATGTATAAAGCACTACTTACCAAACACAAAATGTCAAAGCTGTTTTTTTCACAGTAGATTTTATATGGAATTTACCAAACACTTTTTGAGTAGATTCTCACAGCCGCTTTCTCACAGTGCTTTCTACACAGCAGCTTTCTAAACCGCCACATCATAACCAAACTAGCCCTTAATCTGTTTTGAATTTTTCTGAAAGGTTTGGTATGAGTTTTTTTTAGATTTTGACTTTTGGCTTTGTAGTGTAAAACTCAATTCTCAAAAAAGTTGGGTTTCATGAACATTTTTTTTACTTTTGTCTTCTTAAACAACAAAAATGACCAAATTACCTATCCTTTTTTTGTATTAACATATTACGACAACTAATTTGACATGTCTTAATTTTATTAGTAAAAATAAAAAATAAAAAATGATAATTTCCCTAACAAACAAAAGTGCTGTATCACTAACTTTTTAGCAGCATAACTTTTTTCACCAAACACGTACATTTTTTTTCATCAATTACTTCTTCACGAACTTTTGTACAACAACTAAAAAGTCAACTTAGAGAATCTCCAACCATCCTCCATTTCTTCATATTTTGTGATTTTTTTGAAGATTTTAGTCTCCAACCTCAAATCTTCATTTCTCTATTTCTAAAAAAAATGGGCCTCCAACCATGTTTGACCAAAAAATCTCCATTCTCTATTTTTTCTCCATTTATTTGGAGGCGGAGATGTTCATCTCCAACCATTCTCCATTTCTCCAAAAAAAACTCCATTCTCCATTTTTCCCTCCAGAATTGGAGGAAAAAATGGAGAATGGAGATTCATCTCCATTTCGCCGATTAGCGTGTAAAATGAATAATTTAACTCTAATTGTGTATATTAGTGACTTAAAATATATATATATTATTGGTAAAAGTATGATATATTGACAATTGTTAACTATTACGAATAAAAAATAATAATTAAATTGCTAAAAATTATGTTGAAATTAGCATTAATAATTTTTGAAGGAATTTTAGTGTTAACTATTGGAGACTGAAATCTCCATTCTCCATAAATGGAGAAATGGAGATATATATTATTTTATGATTTGGAGTAAAACTTGGTTGTATTGATTGGAGACTAAAATCTCCATTCTTCCTCCAAAAATAAAAAAATGGAGAAATGGATGTAGAATGGTTGGAGGTTGCTCCATTTTTTTTCCACCAAAAATGGAAAATAAAAGAAAAAATGAAAATAATAGTTGGAGATGCTCTTAAAAGATCCAAAATGTCATACCAAACCCACAACACCCCTACTTTTATAGTTTTCTAAACATGATGCATATCCAAGTGAGTCAATATTTTTTCAACTTCTTTATAATTTGCCTAAAATTGTTGATATACATAACCTATGGGAGATTCTCAAAAATTAGTATTGTTGCTAGTGAAACGTATTTTAACTTTTTAAGCATCGGCACATGTCTTATGCAAAAATGATTTCAGAGACTATTACACATATATAAATATTTAATTGTTCATATTTGGAGATATCTTGATTTTATTTCGGGTAATGCCATATTCTAAAATCTCCAAATGCACGAATATTGTGATCACGTCGCACTGATCGTCCTATTAACCTCTTCAGTGGTCAATTGCTGTCCATAAACTAGGATTATGAAATTAGGCGGCCCGTCGTTTTTTTATTTTTTTGAAGGATGAAATTAGGCTGAATGATGATAAAGGCTTAAGCCCTAACTAAATGGGTTTCGGTTCATGAAGTTAGAAATGTAGGGGGTCGTAATGTTCGTTCTGTAAAAGTTAGGTGTACTTTTAGAAATAGTAATCAAGTTGTAAATTATTCAATCAGAAGATGACAACTGTGCCGCTGAAATTCACCAATCACGACTCTCAGTTGCCTTATTTCTCGTGCTGACGCTGACCACTTGTGACGAATCAGGATGGCGCGTTGAGTGCAATTTGCGCAAGTTATCAAACTGCAAAAGCTGATTTACACAAAGCACCTCCGGGTTTTGATAAATAGGCAACTGGTGCCTTTACTGTTTGGAAATTGACATGACACACCCTTCTTTTAGACGGACCTCGGAGAAGGCGTCCTTTCTGTTGGTGGAGACCCTCGTTGGTCAGGTTGAAACTGAACTCCGCCGGTTGAATGAACAGCTCCCGGACATTCTCGTGAGTATTTCTAACTGCTTTCTTGATAGTGTATTGAAGCTAACAGTTTAGGGATTTGCGAATTGAAGATCCAAGGAGAAATATTAAGGTTTTGTATTACTTGAGATCGCATAACATGTCGGGATAGTGGGCTGTACGGGCAACTTAGTCGTTGTGCTTCCTGCCTAAAATGTTTAGTTTGTTAAGGAATTTTGCTTACCCGTATGAACAATCTGCAATCAAAGTTTTCTGGTAAGTGCTGTGATGAAGCCTCTTGTCTTCCAAATGATAGAAAAGTTAGTTTCATATATCAAGACTACTAATGTTGTAAAATCTCCAACTCAGTCCTGATTACTATGTGATAATTCCCTCATAAAGAGTAAGAAAAACTATAACAGACAGCAACTAAAATAGTTTTGAACCTCCATATTCTTCTTTTCAGAACCGGTGTCCCACATAAGGGTATACATGATGAGAATGATGATACGTTAGGGCATGAATGAATTCCAGTAACCAACGTAGAAAATAACACGAAAGCTGTACTACTCGGTGGTTATATTTTCATTCTTTATTTTTTTGCTGAGGTTAGGGGACTTCGATGGATTATTAGGGCAGCAAATTACAGGTTTAGGGAGCTATATTATCTATGTTGTCATGAAGAAAGTATCAGTTTGAATTGGGTGTTGAGTTAACAGAGGGCTTGGTTTAGAAGTTGCTTTTAACATCTTCATGTTGGTTTCTTTGCTCACTTTTGTGTTGCAAGGAATGGACCCAATTGTGATGACTTTCCTTTGCTATGTGTTGAACCACTCTCTCTCTGTTTGTGTTACAGTCAAGAGCCTTTGTGCTCAAATGTGTGTAATTGAATCGTTGTAGTATTTTGCTTCACAAACGATGCGTCTGATGTGTGAGTGGCACTGCCTAATGGGCCAGGTGTTTGCCCTTACTGGTGTCTCTTTCGCTACCGTCTGGATATGCGACTTGGAACGTTTTGTAGCTCAAATGCTTGTAACGAGTAGCTGATTGCTAGGATTGGTTTGGCCAAACACAGATTGACACACTGCATAAGATTTGACAACTAATTTGCTTACCCTTCAATTTTTGGACAAGCACAACCCGGCATAGCTTATGTACCTTAAAATATTGTGAGAAGTTTCATTATTTGATTTTGTTATGTCCCTGAGTTGTGGAACTTATACTAAATATTTCTCGGAAATGTGTTTGCAGGCACAGCAATCAAACGTTTCTTGAGTGAAGGCTGCACGACACCGAATGCCAACTGGATGAAAAATGATGTGAGGGTTGTCCAAAGAAAGGGTGGGTTTTATAGGCGTGCTTAGAGGGGTAAAAGAGTCATAAAATGTATGGTATAAGCCGTAATATATAGACGTCTAAAGGTTAAAAGGGACAATACATAGCATTGGAGGGCATAATTGGCATGAAACAAACACCCAAAGGTGTACCCCATTGCCATGTCACACCCACTTAACACCCACTTAACGGCTGGTGACAGAAGGGTGTTATGCGTAATATTTTGACAGAAAATAAGGGTGTCCCTTGCCGATTGACAAACAGTAAGGGTATATGTTGCATATTTACCAAAACCCGAGCGTAGTAAATGTAAATTTCCCAACTGCAAATGACATTTGACAAAGGACACTTGTAATACCAGTCTGTTCCCTCTCTTGCTCCTCTTGGAGAAAGCACCAAGATTAAGAAGAGGGTTCAAATAAAATGTAATTTCCGTTTTTATCCCTTAGTGGGATTGTAAAAGTACCCAAAAAGCAAACATCAACTCATGTAGGGTATTTTTTTGGGGTAAATTTGATTTTTCACAACCTAAAATTTGCCAAATAAAAACAAATGGAGAAAGAGAGGGAACGTACCGAAATAGAAAGGGGGAGAAGATGAAGGAACGGGGTAGTATTTCTTGTTTGCTGCCCACTGTTATGACCAAAACAGTTTGCTTCCCATTATTTTGGCTCATCCCTTTCTTTTACCACTCCGTCCCATCTCTTTGTTCCCAATTTCCTTTTCGGGACGTCCCTCCCTCTTTGTTCCCATTGCCAAATATGATAACCTTAAACAGATGAAATTTCTCATTACCCTCACAAATACAACCCCACTAAATTTTTCCCCTCTCCCAACTCTACTATCGTTATCTCTAGCTCTCTACCCTATCTATCAGAATTTCTCTCACAACCACACACTCACAACTCACAGTAAGAGAGAGAGAGAGAGGTGAATGCCATGGAGGGAGCAGAGCAGAGCTTCTGCGGCTTCGTCGGATCTGCTCCTTACTCTGTTTCGAAGGCGCCAGTGGCGGTCGAAGACGCCGACGAGAGGGCGTTGACCGAGGGCTTCTGTGGATCAGGGCCATGGAGGCGACGAGAACGAAGGCTTCGTCGGATCTTCTTCTTCCCTGTTTCCGATCGATCCGGAGGCGGAGGCAGCGACGGCGGCGAAACCTACCCGACGGTGGCGGTGGTCTTCTGTACCTTCGCAGATCTGGTCCTCCTCATCCTCCTTCTCCTAATTTCTCCTCCTCTAGTTTCGATCTGTAGTTGATATGATCTGAAATTGGATTTGTATTTTTGGTTTAGTACTTTTCTTGTTGGCTCTGTGTTTGGTGTGGTGGTGGACTTTGGTGGTGGTGGTAGTTGTTTTGGTCCTGTGATGGATCTGTCAAATGGCGGTGGACTGGTGGTGGTGTTTTGTGCTGTGAAAAAAGTGAGAGAAGGGGCGAATTGAGGCAGGGTGGTGGTATTTGTGGCGGAGTGGTGGCGGTGTTCCTGGTGGGTGGTGTAATTTTTGTGAAAATATAAGGGTATTTTTGGTCTTTCTGCCCCTACCCTTAATCCATGTGCCCAGCCGTCATGGGAACAAAGAGCTGGGACAGACTGGTATGAGCCGAAATAACCTGTGGCCTAAGGTCAATGTCCCATCCACTGACAATACATCACTTCACAAATGATTTAGGGTTCAAATACTTACTATTGATCTTTGCCAAATCCAAAGGCATATCTCATGCCACATCTACCATTAAGAACAGGAAAACCCCAAGCTCAGATGTTGTTTTGTCATTATTCCACATTCACCCAATTTGACATGTCATCATGTGTGAATTATAAGGCAACTTCAACTATGAGCATGTTTGGTTCAGCTTGTAATTTCGATTATTTGATAATTGTTTGACATGCGTTGAAAATTATGAATTAAAATTTAAACGCGTTTGACAATCCTCATAGCTTTTACAATCATATTTACAAATATATATATATATATATATTTATTTATTTGAATTATTTGACACGTCTAAGATGTTATGAGCTTGCACAAATTTATAATTCGTGCATAAAAGATATGGTAGAGTATGATATTTGAGAAGATATATCTAAAAATCTCCCAAATCGAAAGATTATATAATCTGCATAATATTAGTCAACTTATATTAAAATCAGACTTAAACAATTACAAACAAATACGATTAAAATGTTAATCGCAAATGAGATTAAAAATTTCTAACCAAACACGCACTATGTTATTTTGAGAGATTGTTTTGTCATCAATCGGGTTTGAAACCGGAACCTCATGCAGGGACTTCTAACGCTCTAAGACTTGAGCTACCACCCTAGCTGCACTCTATTTTATTTTAAGACAAGACTACAAGTATGTACGTATTTTGTGTAGCAGAGCGACATAAGATTATGCTGAACATTTGGTAACATTGTGGATTTTTTTTTTGAGAAATTGGTTTGTTGTCAATCGGGTTTGAACCCGGAACCTCATGCAGGGGCTTCCGACGCTCTACCACTTGAGCTACCACTCATTGTGGACTTAATATTTGTTTTATTATTTTGTTACTCAAATGACAAATCACAGATAAAGTGAAGTGAACCGAGGGAGTGTGCTGCCATAGTAGCGTGAGCATGTATCGGCTTGTGCATTCATTTCCAAAATAATTCCTTGTCAAAGAGATTTTGAGTTGGAGATTTTATACACAAACTTACCCAGTCATTTGTGAAATTCAAGCCATACGCAACTATTGCACCAAATCTGTTCAAACCAAAATTAAATTTGTTTGATAAATTGCAGGTTTTTTTCTTATTAGCTTTTATATACATATTAACGTCTTTTAAAGATACTTCACATATAAACAGGCATAATTTTAAGAGTTGGAAATATGAAGTAATTTGTGGATGAGTAAATTCAGAAAAATCCGACTATAGGATTGTAAGACATTTTTCAGCTTGTATACTGTGCACACGACTATAGGATTTTAATTATTAACAGTATAAAATTTTAACTTTATTGGTTTGCTTTTAAATAATTAGCCAACTCCCAGAATCCCATGTCATGGCCAATTAAATTTGGAACTAGGCACCCACCAAGGGTGTTGTTGCACCAAAACATTGGTTGCTGAATTGTATTCCTAGAATTGTAACTCTAGATAGAAATGCACGCAGTATTTACTGTATGAGTAGTATTCTCTAAAAAAAAATTTGGAACTAGTTGTGCATTTTATTAGCCCAAGTCCCGAGTCCCAACCATTCAATTTTGGGCTGAATTGAGGTGATAATTTGACACTTATTTTACCCATTATTAAATTATTTCTTTTGATCAGGCTCATAAATAATTTATGGTTAGACTTAAAATGATTGCGATTTTGGAAGCCCTGCATGAGGTCCCGGGTTCTAACCCAGTTGAAGACAAAAAAAATCTAAAAAAATGTTTCATTAAGTGTTGAATGTTTTGAAGTTCGACTGAGAGCTTATACGAGCTGAAAATCTACAAAATTAATATTCAATCCGAAATTTATTTTATACGGTACAAAAGTTTAGTTTTATGCTAAATTCTTCTAAATCATCAAATCACCAAAAAGCCTTTTGCTGAAACTGAAATTCCAAGGAGATAAAGGGGTGATATCATTGTTCTGAAAATCCTGGGGACAAAAAATAAAAATATTGATTAATAAATTAATTTCAGTTTTCTCTCTCCATGTATTCTCTTCCAATAATAAGCGTAGACGGAATAGGTCATCCTCTCACGAATCGCCCATTATGTTCACCCCTTCTCCTTCGTTGCGTGTGCCCTCTCTCTCTCTCTGTTCATCGTTGTCGCAAAATGTTCTCATCGACGACGGTTAGCCGATGGTTGAGGCCCGAGGTTCGCCGATTTCCTCTCTTCACCTCTTGTAGATCTAGATCGGTCAACAGCGATTTCAGCTTTTATCTCGCGGAATCTATCTAATTTTATTGATCGATCTGATGGTTTTGATGGTTGAAATCAATGGACCAGAATGGTGTCTGGGATCTTGTCGAATCGCCTAAGAATAGTATGAAAGTCGGTTGTAAGTGGGTCTTCAAGACCAAACGCAACGCTAAGGGCAATGTCGAAAGATATTAGGCTAGACTAGTGGCCAAAGATTTTACTCAGAAAGAATGCATTGATTATGTTGAGACTTTCTATCCAATTTATAAGAAAGACTCACTGAGAATCATTATGGCTCTTGTAGCTAAGTTTGATTGTAGTTGCATCAAATGGATGTAAAGACCACTTTTCTGAATGGGGATTTAGATGAGAAAATATATATGGAACAACCAGATGGATTTGCAAAGGAAGGTCAAGAACACTTAGCTTGCAAATTAAAGAAATCCACATACGGACTTAAACAAGCTTCAAGGAAATGGTATATTAAGTTCAATGATACCATTACCTCCTTCGGATTTAAGGAAAACATCGTTGATAAGTGTATATATCTGAAGATTAGTGGGAGCAGTTTACATTTATAGTTCTGTATGTGGACGATATTTTGTTAGCTAGTAGTGATCCTGGTTTACTTCATGAGACTAAGGAGTATCTTACAAATAGTTTTAAAATGATTGACATGGGAGAGGCATCGTACATCATTGGGATAGAGATCATTAGGGATCAATCTCATGGTACATTAAGATTGTCTTAGAAATGCTATATCAAACGATTCTTGGAAAGATACAATATGCAGTCTTGTTCAGCCACATGTGTGCCTATAACAAAAGGTGATAAATTAAGTGAAAGTTAATGCCCAAGGAATGACTTGTAAAGAGAGAAAATGAAAGACATACCCTATGCATCGGTTGTTGGTAGTCTGATGTATCCACAAACTTGTACTAGACCGGATATCAGTTTTGTTGTGGGTTTACTTGGAAGATATCAAAGTAACCCGGGTACGGAACATTGGAAAGCAGCAAATAAAGTATTGAGATATCTTCAAGGAACGAAGGATTACATGCTCACTTACAGAAGATCGGATCAATTACAAGTTATTGACTATTCAGACTCAGATTTTGCTGGTTGCTTAGATAGTAGGAATTCCACCTCGGGCTTTGTGTTCCTACTTGTTGGTGGAGCAATCTCGCGGAAGAGTGTAAAACAAACAATAATTGCTTCCGTTTTCCTGTTTTCCATTATATTTGTGCAAATTCAGTTTGGATATTACTTAACAGGAAGTGTCCTAACAAGACACAATTAAATGGGCCTTTAAGGTATTCGAACTAGATTGGTGGAGGTCATTAGTGGCGTGATACATGGAAGGAAATATGACAAGGCAGTCATATAACCGCTATGATTCACATTAATGGCTAAATCTAATTCTAGTATTATAGTGTTTTACATATTAGGGTATATCAGCTTATTTTCTAAAAATGTGATCACGTGTCAAGTTCTTTTGTTGTGGAATCTAACCGAGTCTGTATTCAAAATTTTATTTTGTTTTTTTACTCAATCGGTTTAGTGGACCAAGTGGGAAAATGTAAACCTACGTTTAATTAAGTGGCCCACTAACTTAGTCATTTAATCAGATTCCACTAACTTATGTAACGGCTGGTAATTATATCCCATTATGTAAGTTTTAATATTTTAAATGGTGTAACACCCACTATCAGTTTTAAATACCATGTTGGTTGGCATTAACTGATAGTCGTTACACCATTGAATGTGGCCCTCTTCTCTCCTCTATAAAAGGAGTAATTATTGCTTGCTCCAAGAGCATATATGACATGGTGCTCTAAGCAATACAACACACGACACGTCAGGAACATGTAGGAATCCACTTTCTTTTGTCTGCCACACATTCTCTTTCCTCCCGACGTGTCCTCTGATGTATTGGTTAGAGCACCACGTCATATTTGCTCTTAGAGAAAACAAAAATTTCTCCTATAAAAGACCAATGGCTCCTCCTCAAAGTTTGTCCTAGTACAACATCTTTTCCATCACGAAAGGATATCACCGTGGATTACTGAAAGAGACGGAGAGAAGAAGGAGAGCCTCTCGATTAAAGTTTCAATTAAGAGGAGATACTGTGCCTTTAGTTCAGGGAAGGATCAACGGTTTCAACTTTGTCGTATAGCATTTCTCCGAATCGATTTCATGGCGGACGGTACTTGTTTCTAATTTTACATTATTTTATGTTCTTGAGGCGAATTGATTTTCAAGATCACGTGATTAAGTTTTCCGCGTAACAGTTGACTAAATTTTTCACTATAGTCCTCTTCAGCGGTCAATTGTTGTCCATAAACTAGGATTATGAAATTAGGCGGTATTTTTTTTTTCTTTTTCTTCTGAAGGATGAAACTAGGCTGAATGATGATAAAAGGCCTAAGCCCTAGCTATATGGGCTTTGGTTCATGAAGTTAGAAATGTAGGGGTCGTAATGTTCTTTCTGTAAAGTTTCGGTGTACTTTATTAATAGTAAAAAAATTGCAGTTTGTTCAATCAACAGATGACAACTGTGCCGCCGGAATTCACCAATCACGACTCTCAGTTACCTTATTTCTCGTGCTAACGGTGATCACTTGTGGCGAATTCAGGATGGCGTGTTGACTGCAATTTGCGCATGTTATCAAACTGCCAATGACAGTATGAGTATGACACTACAAAAGTACACTTGTATTTTCACGGTAATGACCAAAACAGTTGGTTTCCCATTATTTTGGCCTATCCCTTTCTTTTATGAAAATATTGTTTTGTCATTATTCCATTTATTCATACAACTTTTCCTGTTGTTATCATGTGTGAATTTTAAGGAAACTTTGACTGTGTATTTAGAAAACACTGCAAGATTGTGTTAAAACATTTGGTAATATTTTGGACTTAATATTTGTTTATTGTTTCGCTATTTAAATGAAAAATCACTTTTCTAAAGTTAAATGGGCAAATGAAACTTCACAGATAAAGTGAACAAAGGTAGTGCTGATGATACAGATATTCACTCATCCACATTGATAGTGCCACGACGGAGTACACGAAAACGCCAACTGTCCAAGTACCTCAAGCAATACACTACGCAGGCATAGTTTATTGTATTTTATTTTATTAAGTTGTCGAGTCATGGACTGAGTTATTTTCAACGGTTCTTTCCCAAGCCCGTTTAGTCGAAATGTTTTAGATTAGCTCAGTCTTTTTCTATCTAAGTCTTGTAATTTCACAATTTCATAATCAATCCGAAAGTTCAAGTTAATTGTGTTCATCGTGTTAGCATGTGTGAAGACTTGGTAACGTCTAGAATTGCTATCGTGCACAAATTCACACACAAACATGCATAATTTTTGGAGTTGGAAATATGATGCAATTTGTCGATGAGTAACTTCAGAAAAATCCGACTATGAGCTTGTATAACATTTTTCAGTTTGTAAAATCTTATTGACTGTGCACAACCTCACATAATTAAAATCTGTAAGATTTTATTGTATGGAATTCTAGGTTGACTGGTTTGGTTTTGAATGACCAGCCAACTTCCAGAATCCCATATCATGACCAACCAAATTTAGAACTAATTGTGCATTTTATAACCGCAGCTATTCAATTTTCGACTGAATTGAGGTGATAATTTTACACTAATTTTACTCATAATTTAATAGTAGTTAGGCTTAAAATGACTCCAATTATGGCTTCGTTAAGTGTTGAGTGTTTTGAAGTTCGTCTGAGAGCCTATATGAGCTGAAAAGTGATGATAGATGCATATATGGGTTTCTGCATGTTAACCACTAATTTTTGTATGATATGAATTCGAGTATGCATATCTGATTTTCTGCATGTTAGTATGATAGATCTGAAGTTTGAATAGTTGTTCATGTTCGTCTAGTTGGACGCATTTACCTTTGTTCTCTGACATTTGAATTCGAGATATGCTTGGATTATGTGTTTCGATATTCAATATGTCTAATTCGATACGGGTTGATATTTTTTAGGAGTAGCAATGGGGTTATTGAAGATTTGATGATTGTCGGATTCGTTTCAGGCAGACTAACGATGATCTCAACCTGGTAACACCCAGTTTCACGACTTGTGATTTAATACTAGATAAAAAAACAAATTTTTCACTTATTCACCTATGCTTTTACTTTCAGTGACCAACTGTACTTCGTATTCCAAGATGGGGAACTTAATGAATTCTCCACATGGCCCTTTGTCGCATCCTTGTGCAATGCTCCCATCTCCTTGTGGTAGGCACTTTTACTAAGTCGTTGGAAATTCCAATTAGAATCAGTATTTA
Organism: Linanthus parryae; assembly: GCA_023055425.1. Taxonomy (NCBI): domain Eukaryota; kingdom Viridiplantae; phylum Streptophyta; class Magnoliopsida; order Ericales; family Polemoniaceae; genus Linanthus; species Linanthus parryae. The sequence goes on from JALGPY010000012.1 coordinate 8,880,722, forward strand.
TAAATTTTCATGCCATTTGGTATGGATCGCCATCGGTATCTGATAACCACGTAGCCATAATGTGGATGAATGTGGCCGCCTCGGCATGCATGGCTCTCTATGTGTGTGTGGGGTTCTATTACTCCGATGGCGCTGAGAGATGGTTTATTGGATATGGTGTTCTCGCTAGTCTCGGAATTTTGGTCTGATTGTCTTGATTAACCTCACTGGGTTCCATGAAGTTGGAGGAGGTAGAGAGATATTCTGCGGGGTGTGTATGAGCATAGGGACTGGAATCCTTTCAATATACGACATATGGGCTATCGTAAGTCGTCATCTCCTTTCACTATAAGATAATACAACATCTTTAGAAAACGCCCAATCTTCATCATAGCTAATTCTTCTATTCTGCCAGATGGGATTGGCTGGGGCACCAAACATCTACAGAAGTCCCCTCTTCTTCTTCGTTGTAGCGGCATCGCTATATGGCTGGGAATTGGAGTAAAATCCAATCAGCTCAACATAATGGTAAGCACTAGTAGTTGTTTTTTTAAGTTCCAATTTTTTTGAAAATTGAATAGTAACATAATAGGGTATCTATGCAGATCGTGAGCGGGATGGTGTTGGAGCAGAGGAAATGCAGTTGCTGATGGATGAAGAAAGATGTTACAGCTAAGTTGGTGGAAGAGGGAAGTGATGGTACTTGTAGAGTTAGAAAGTAGGACAAGACGTGGAAGAACTTCAATTGATTTGCTTGATACAAAGTGGAGGAATTACAATGTATTTATAGGTGGATGTGGAAGGAATATTCCTAGCATCGTTCCTTCCACAAACTTCTTCCACCAAAATATCTAGGAAATTCTCTACAACCTTCTACATAATTTCGTCTCTAGAATTATCTCCACTAGATACAATGAATCTAGACAAACTATTAGTTTGGGCTAACTAGTACAATTGGGCTATAAACATTTATACTACTTACTAGCATAGTTAGTAAAATACGGGACGGAAATAAATCGTGGTACAATACGTACGTGTATTATACGATTTTATGTTAAAAATACGTTAGTAAAAATTCGGCTTGAAAATACGAGATTTGATTAATTCGAGTATTCTATACGTACGTGTATAATTCGTATACTATTTATTCATTGGGAATTAAAAATACGGGTGCGTTTGTTAGTATTTTAGCATATACAATGAGTTATTTGTGTCCCACATTGCAATCTTTTCATATTTTTATCAAATATTTAAAATAATTTGTACAGCATGTACTCATTTGTTTATCATTTTTTATAAATATACTAATTACTCATAACTAACACATACTTATTTTACTTATGTAAAATAATATCAAACTATTTATGATCAAAACTTCTATATAAAAAAAGTTATTGCGCATTCCTTAATCTTAAGCCTTAATTATTTTGAAAATTAATAATGTAACACATAAGACTCAAGATGCATGTACATATCTATTTCAACTTAAACTTTTAGTTTTATAATAATTCTTGTAAATCTATATACTAATAAATATTTATAATGAATTAGATAATATTCTTTACACTATTATTCTTTCCAAAAAAATATTTAATAAGGAAATAGTAAGAATATATTTAAGAATAACTAATTACTATAGCTTCTAATATTTTGGATGACAATTTATTCGTGGTAATTTTGTATGGAAGAAGTTTTATTCGAAAGTATTATACATTAAAACGTTAAATACGAGTATTAAACTTTTTTGGTCAAAAATTCGAGTATTTTTCATTAGGTCCAGCAATAGTACAAAATACGGAAGTATTTTTCATTTATACGTACGGACGGATATTAAACGTAAAAATTCGGAGTATTTACTAACTAGGCTTACTAGTAATAGGAATATATCACTTAACCCTTTTATTGAGATGGGCTAAACCAAGTTTAATCTCCAACACCCCCTCTTAAAATTGGTTTAGCAACTCCAAGAAAAGCTCGCAACTTGATGAATATGTCGTACTTGAGGGGCTTCGTGAATATGTCCGCAACTTGATCTAGAGATCTAGCATACTTCATCTCCACGAACTTCTCCACACATTCCATTATGAAGTGGAAGCGAGTGTCGATGTGCTTGCTCCTCTCATGAAACACGGGATTCTTGGACAAGGCTGGAGCGAACTTGTTGTCAATGAATATCTCAATAGGCTCTTCTTGCGGCAAGTTAAAATCCATCGTGAAACCCTTCAACCAAAGTGCATGGCACACACAAAAAGTGGCGGCAATATACTCGGCCTCAGATGTAGAAAGTGCGACTATTTGTTGCTTCTTGGACACCCAAGTGAAAGTCGTCATACCCATGAAGAATACATAGCCACTTGTGCTTTTTCGAATATCTGATGCACAAGTGGCTATGAAATGATCAACTCTCAGCATGATCCCTTATGAAATGATGTCTCACATCAATGTGCTTAGGTCTGGAGTGTTGTACATGATTCTTTGAAATTGAAATGGCACTTGTATTGTCACAATTGATAGACACATTTCTGAATTCATATCCAAGATCTCTTAATTGTTGAGCAATCCATAGTACTTGTGAATAGCAAGCACCAGCTGCAATGTATTCAGCTTCTGCAGTTGACAAGACTACTGAATTCTATTTCTTTGAATGCCAACTAATTAGTGATGAACCAAGAAATGGACAACACACCTGAAGTACTTTTCATGCCAACCTTGTATCATCCAAAGTCTGCATCTGAATAACTACTAACATGAAATTAGTCATTCTTGGATACCAAAGCCCCAAGTCTTTGGTTCCATTCAAGTATCTAAAAATCCTCTTAACAGCAACTACATGACTTTCCTTAGGATCTGCTTGAAGCCTTGCAAACATACACACACAAAACACAATATCAGGTCTACTAGAAGTTAAATACAAAAGTGAACAAATCGTGCCTATGTACTCCTTTTGATTCACGCACTTACCATTTGTATCCTTATCTAAGGATGATGATGAACTCATAGGGGTCTTTACTACATTGGACTGAGACATATTGTATTTTTTTAAAAAGTCCTTGATATATTTTTCTTGATGCACAAAGATTCCTTTCTTAATTTCATGCACATGAAGTCTAAGAAAGAAATTGAGTTCTCCCATTAAGCTCATCTCAAATTTCCTGCACATTAGACTTGAAAACTATTTTGAAATAGCATCATTAGTAGCACCAAATAATATATCATCAACATAAATTTGTACTACTTGTAGGGTTTTGATTCATGGATGCGCAACGGAACACAAACAATCATAAACCATGCAAAACCCTCCAAGGATCACAAGTCAAGAGACATAACGATGGTAAAGGAAGAAATCAATTAACACACCTTAGGGTTCTCCCTTGATGACTTCAAACGCGAATTGTGTCACGTCTCTACGGTTGATCCACGCCTAGAGGTGAGATATAGATCTTCCAATCCTTGGTGCTAGCCCGGAAAGAGGAAGAGGAAGAAGGAATCGCCAACAATGGAGTGCCAAAGGTGGGGCGGCTTTCCCTTTGGCCGACGGGTAGGGGCGGTCCCAATGGAGGGTTCGGCCCTCTTTTGGGACCTGCTCTCTCCTTGCCTTATTCTCTCTTTACTTCTATCATATAGATGTGTGTTGTGTGTAGAGAGAAAAATAATCTAGGAGTGTTCTTTATATAGTCCAACAACTCCTTGTCCTACTACATAAAGAACCCCTCTCCTAATCCTACTCAAGTTCGGATTAGTCCCTTTTGCAAAAATAGTCCTTCTCATGTCAATACATGGATTAGTTCTATTTGCAAATTAATCCTAATCATGTCTCTACATGAATTAGGCCACCTTGGCATATCATAATCATGTCTATACATGGATTAGTCCAACTTGCATATTAGTCCTACTAAGTTAGCAAGTTGTTGCGATTTGATCCTTTTAATTAATTAATCATATTAATTAATTATTTCCCATGTCTAGTTCACCCCTATATGGCGTGTGACCCCATAGGTTCTATTTAGTTGGTAGTAACTATTTACTAATATGGAGTGGCCTCTAGCAAGACATCCATTCTAGCCAACAAATAGAATAGTCATCATGACAAACCTTGTGCAAGTAATTGTCTCATCCTTTTGTCCCAATATCCGGATTGGACACGAGACATACAAGTCACACTCGTATATCCAATCCATAGTTTCTCGATCCTGGGAATAGCCTTATTCTAGCAAATAACATCAATATCCCATATTGATTTATTTGAGTCTGGCCAGACATTTTATAAGCACTATCCCTCGAGTGGCCTAGGATATTTTGCTCCCGTTATGTGGGAGGGACAAATTCTATCTACGTCCACTACGATCTCTAAGCATGCTTCTTATTGTATCCAGTACCCGCCTTTATACCTACCCAGTTACGGTGTAGCGTTTGACGCTACCAAAATCACAATAATCCACAACTAGAATATCTAGTGACTTCAAGTCTAAGGATGACAATACCATTGCACCGCGAGAAGCGCTTGTGACTTAACATAACATGTATGTAGCCTTCTCGGAGATGGGTCAATCCGGTGCGCCATTACCCTTAATGCACACCCATGTGTTGGATCATGATATATCCATATCAATTCAACCCCATACTAGTCTATAGATGATTGTCCTATTAATCATTATAATCGACTAGGGATATTTAAGAATATAACACTTATATTCTAAGGACTTCATTCATGTTAACATATCTCTATATCGATAACATAATGAATAGTAAATCCATAAATGTCACAATTAATTGATTGCCTCTAGGGCACAATTCCAACAGTCTCCCACTTGCACTAGAGTCAATCTCCTGCATCATATGCCTATTGATCTAGCGCGGCCTTCCACGCTTACACTGCGTAGAGGCGAGACATACGCTGGCACCTTGCAAATATTCACATCTCCTTCATCAACAATTTGATTGAGAATTAATATTCTGAGTAAATGCATCTTTATGCATTAATTTACTCAGTCCTCTATGTTAGAATCAGTGACTGAATCTTGCCTGGAACCTTTCCAGCTCACAGTCGCTCCCACTAGGGCAGAACATAAAACTCGACTTATAATCTGAAATCTTCTTTGTCAGATTTGAAGTTCGCATCACCGTAACCCCTTACAGCAAACTCTTCATATCATCTATTTATCAAAAATTCATCCTTAGTGCTTCTCAAGTACTAAAGGATAATCTTGATAATTTATCCAGTGACTCTCACCCGGATTTGACTGGTATCTTTGTGTCATACCATATGACACATCTAGCCTAGTACATAACATGGCGTATCTCATGAATCTTATTCATACGGTCCCTTCCCAATCTAATTGGAAATACAACTAGTCTTCAAAAGACCAATTCCATGTGACATAGGTAGAATCTATATTCTATACATGTTGAACCATTTCAACACCTTTGTCAATATATGTATTGTGACTTAAGCTGCACAACCATCTTGATCTATCTCCATAGATCTTTATAGGTTGTTTCGCCTAAGTCTATCATTGAAGATTAATTCCCTAGTCAATCTACGTGAGATTGCCAAGTAGGGTCATCATTCCCAATGATTAGTATGTCTCCACATACAAGACCAGAAACGTAATTATGCTCCCACTAACCTTCTTGTAAACACAAGTCTCATCTTCAATTTTGATGGAACCAAACTCCTTTGGTTGCATCATCAATTCAAAGATTCCAACTCCAAGAAGCTTGATTCAATCTATAAACAATTGCTACAAGCAAGATACTAATGGATTTAAACATCACAACTGGGAAAGATCTCGTCATAGTCTATACTATGAACTCACAGGAAATCCTTACCCAACCAATTGTCCCTTAAAGGTAATCATATTACCATCCATGTTGGTTTCCTCATAACCCACTTGCACCTTTCAGGTGGTTCCACCAAAGTCCATACTTTGTTGGTATACATGGATTCCATTTGGAATCCCATGGCTCCTAGCCATTTCTGAGAGTATGGCCCACACGTGCCATCTAATAGGTTGTATGCTCATCTTAATGAGCAATATACCGCGGGTTATGAGAAATCCTTATTTTTCTAGTCCCTTGATATATCCTACCTAACCTACGAGGTTCTTGTGTTTCTGAGTAGGTTACTCCACAACACCTTGTGATCCTGCTCATGTTCCATCAAAAGGATCAATGTTATGTTGTGGTTCTTGAACTTCTTTCAACTTCTACTGTCCTCCCACTGTTTCTTTTAGAGACAATCTCTACATAGAAACACTGTGGTTCGAGAAACAAACAGTTTGTTCTCGATTAGGTTGTAGAAATAATATCCCTTTTCAGGATATTCCACAAAACATTTATCCGACTTGGGTCCAAGTTTACTTGTAAACTCTTTTACATAAACTTCATAACCCCAAATCTTTATGAATGAGATACTAGGACACTTCCTAGTCCATAATCTTTAGTATTTGTGCGGCCTTCATACATCAATATGTATGATTCCCAAAATATCATATCTTTGCCTAATAAGTCTTACATGTCTCATATGATTCAATAATCAAATGAGTCCCAGAAATTTATCCTCATGAAGTTCTAGATATGTATCTCTTATTTATGGGCCTAAACGATAATGCTAAATATAAGTGAAGTTCATATCATTATATGCAAACCTCTAGGTATTAATGTTATAGATGAAATTATCATGATCATGGATATAGAATCCACTTAGACAAAATTGCATTACAATAATGCATACCATAATAAATGGAACAACATTTGTCATTTTATTATGATAAGGAGCTTTCTTGTCCAAACAAGAAACTATGATAATGGTCCTACTCATAGCAGGGACATTATCCCTTTTGTCTAATTCATGAACAATTTCTGAAAGGTAGAAATAATTCCCTACGACTTTTCAGCAACCCTTTGCTTCATAGCCCCACGTGTAGGATTATTTCTTGCTTATCCAATTGTCTTCGTCTCTTGAGATCCTCCACATTTCTATAAATGTGAGATCCTCATCTAGTATAATATACTTATGATGATGATATAGACACATTGATTTATATAACAAAAATACCCAAATCGGAATTCATAATTCCTTTATTATTTACATCCAGGTACTTTGGGTAGTTTCTCTTCCTCTACACCATCTATGGGACTTCAGGGCAACTTGGTTTTAGCAACAAGCTTGCTTTATACCCATGAGGTTGGCGCAAACTATTTTGTCCTTACCCATGTTGTTATCCATTAACAACTTTGCCCATGCCCATTATTAGTGTTTTTGTTTTAGTGATTTTTCAATCATATTGAGTAAATCAACTTTAAAACAAAACTATAATTGCATCCAATGCAATTCATGGTCCACTTGGGCGAATAACCTTTTATTCTTTATCTATCTCATAGATAATGTATATTCAATAATATTTCAATCATATTGAATTAGTATATTTGCATAACCCAAAATGGAGCAACACTTCAAACCTTTCATGTCTAGCTCCCTCCTTTTGAAAGAGCTTCTTTCAATGTATGATCATATCATACTTCTCCATGTCTCTCTTCTTGCTTCCAAAGCTCAGAGTTCATGGCCGCTAACATGGGGCAAGTCATAACCAAAGAACCATTCTTTGGTGTTCCTTTCATAGGTTTTAGTGTGTTTTGGTAGTCGGTGGAAGAGAACTTTATGTTCTACGAAGTACAACATATTATCTTTTATTTGAGAACAATTCTCAATTTTATACCAGTCTTAAAAAAAATAAAGTCGTGTTTTGTTTGTTTAATGCCATGGGTATTCAACACAATAGGATTATGCAAAGTTTGTGACGTTTTAACTATATTTAACAAGGACTTAAATTAATAAACATAGCTCCCACTATTTTTCTACGGATTAATAACCCTCAAGATATTAATGCGGAAAATATCCTTATATTTTCTAGTGGGCCATGATCCATGTTTCATCTCCTTATGAGCTTGCTTTGGGAAGTCACCCATAATTTGACTACTTTAGGTAGGAACAATTCCAATTGCATCCCTTATGCAACTTTTGGTTCAATTGGGCAAATAACTCCTTATTTATCCATCCATATGGATAATCCCAATTGATTGCCTCTAGGTTTCTTAATCATATTAATAGCCCAGTTGTGTTCAACCTCTTATTTAAACAATTGCACATTGTTACGTGCCATCGCATTCCATCATTATGAACCAAGTCGCCATGCTTTGGCACGCACGAACTTGATAAATAATGATGATAATGAGTGTTTAAATAACGAGAAGGCAAGAACAAAATATTTGAATTTTGAGGGATTTTAAATTCAATTTTAATTGTTTTGTTGATCAAAATCAACTAATCTATCTATTTGAGTTTGGGCACAACTCCAAATAATAGATTCGGGTTGTCTAATTATCTTACTATCCTAATTGCATGCATCAACCATACACCAACCACACAATAATAAGACAATAAAGTAAACAACCACAAAACAGAAATTAAACGTGATGTGGATATGGCCTTTTCTAGACTAAGATAATTCCAAGCCAATGGAATTATCTATGAACCCTAAAAGTAAACACATCTCCATGCGTCTTGATCTTTTGGTCCATCCTTCGTAGTCTTGTGGAATCCTCCATGCTCCATGCTCCATCTTTTGTGGCTCCTTTTGGCTTTGGGCTTCTTTTCTTCAATCTTGGCTAACAATCTACTTTATCTAGCACTAGCTAACTTCTATACTATATAAAATAAATCTCACAAGTTGAGAAAAAAATGGCTCGCAGGCCGTAAAACCCTAATTAATTATTACAATTAATTGATCAGCTCGCAGGCCGTAAACCAAACCACAAAAATTAAACATCCACATCAAACCACATCCTAAGGTCATATCCAATCACCATGCGAATTGCACAAAAACAGTTAAAATCCAATTTTAACAAGCTTGGTCAATTTTAATTGATTTTAGGATGTTCTAGGGTTAAAACGGTCCATGGGCCCAACAATCCAATTGCCCGGGCCCAAAAAGGTGAACCGCAAGGCCCTAGGGCCGGCCCGGCCCCTAGCCCATGCGGCTAGGCCGCGGGCTAGGGCCGCCGGCCCCTAGGGCGGCCAAAGCTTGGGCGGCAAGCAAGAGGGGCGGTCCCCAAAGGGGGCCGAACCTCTATGGGGAGTTGTTTCCAAAACAACTCCCTTGCTTGGTGCCCAAGTTTGGTTGTTTCCTTGTTTTGGAAGAACTCCTTCTTCTCCAAGGATGCCCAAACCCTAGATCTAAGATCCTAAAATTTCTCAAATTCACCAATTCATGCATCCAATGCAAAAATTAGATCTTGTTATGATAGATTATTGAAAAATTGCATCCCATGCTTGATTTGTCTTGTTTTACGCGATAAACAATCAATTTAAGGTGTAAAACAACTAAAACGTAACACATAAACCACGTTTATGCTCTACGACCTGTGGCTCTGATACCACTGTAGGGTTTTGATTCATGGATGCGCAACGGAAACACAAACAATCATAAACCATGCAAAACCCTCCAAGGATCACAAGTCAAGAGACATAACGATGGTAAAGGAAGAAATCAATTAACACACCTTAGGGTTCTCCCTTGATGACTTCAAACGCGAATTGTGTCACGTCTCTACGGTTGATCCACGCCTAGAGGTGAGATCTAGATCTTCCAATCCTTGGTGCTAGCCCGGAAAGAGGAAGAGGAAGAAGGAATCGCCAACAATGGAGTGCCAAAGGTGGGGCGGCTTTCCCTTTGGCCGACGGGTAGGGGCGGTCCCAATGGAGGGTTCGGCCCTCTTTTGGGACTTGCTCTCTCCTTGCCTTATTCTCTCTTTACTTCTATCATATAGATGTGTGTTGTGTGTAGAGAGAAAAATAAGCTAGGAGTGTTCTTTATATAGTCCAACAACTCCTTGTCCTACTACATAAAGAACCCCTCTCCTAATCCTACTCAAGTTCGGATTAGTCCATTTTGCAAAAATAGTCCTTCTCATGTCAATACATGGATTAGTTCTATTTACAAATTAATCCTAATCATGTCTCTACATGAATTAGGCCACCTTGGCATATCCTAATCATGTCTATACATGTATTAGTCCAACTTGCATATTAGCCCTACTAAGTTAGCAAGTTGTTGCAATTTGATCATTTTAATTAATTAATCATATTAATTAATTATTTCTCATGTCTAGTTCACCCCTATATGGCGTGTGACCCCATAGGTTCTATTTAGTTGGTAGTAACTATTTACTAATATGGAGTGGCCTCTAGCAAGACATCCATTCTAGCCAACAAATAGAATAGTCATCATGACAAACCTTGTGCAAGTAATTGTCTCATCCCTTTGTCCCAATATCCGGATTGGACACGAGACATACAAGTCACACTCGTATATCGTGCACAAATTCACACACAAACTTGCATAATTTTTGGAGTTGGAAATATGATGCAATTTGTCGATGAGTAACTTCAGAAAAATCCGACTATGAGCTTGTATAACATTTTTTCAGTTTGTAAAATCTTATTGACTGTGCACAACCTCACATAATTAAAATCTGTAAGATTTTATTGTATGGAATTCTAGGTTGACTGGTTTGGTTTTGAATGACCAGCCAACTTCCAGAATCCCATATCATGACCAACCAAATTTAGAACTAATTGTGCATTTTATAAACGCAGCTATTCAATTTTCGACTGAATTGAGGTGATAATTTTACATTAATTTTACTCATAATTTAATAGTAGTTAGGCTTAAAATGACTCCAATTATGGCTTCGTTAAGTGTTGAGTGTTTTGAAGTTCGTCTGAGAGCCTATATGAGCTGAAAAGTGATGATAGATGCATATATGGGTTTCTGCATGTTAACCACTAATTTTTGTATGATATGAATTCGAGTATGCATATCTGATTTTCTGCATGTTAGTATGATAGATCTGAAGTTTGAATAGTTGTTCATGTTCGTCTAGTTGGACGCATTTATCTTTGTTCTCTGACATTTGAATTCGAGATATGCTTGGATTATGTGTTTCGATATTCAATATGTCTAATTCGATACGGGGTTGATATTTTTTAGGAGTAGCAATGGGGTTATTGAAGATTTGATGATTTTCGGATTCGTTTCAGGCAGACTAACGATGATCTCAACCTGATAACACCCAGTTTCACGACTTGTGATTTAATACTAGATAAAAAAAAACAATTTTTTCACTTATTCACCTATGCCTTTACTTTCAGTGACCAACTGTACTTCGTATTCCAAGATGGGGAACTTAATGAATTCTCCACATGGCCCTTTGTCGCATCCTTGTGCAATGCTCCCATCTCCTTGTGGTAGGCACTTTTACTAAGTCGTTGGAAATTCCAATTAGAATCAGTATTTATAAATTTTCATGCCATTTGGTATGGATCGCCATCGGTATCTGATAACCACGTAGCCATAATGTGGATGAATGTGGCCGCCTCGGCATGCATGGCTCTCTATGTGTGTGTGGGGTTCTATTACTCCGATGGCGCTGAGAGATGGTTTATTGGATATGGTGTTCTCGCTAGTCTCGGAATTTTGGTCTGATTGTCTTGATTAACCTCACTGGGTTCCATGAAGTTGGAGGAGGTAGAGAGATATTCTGCGGGGTGTGTATGAGCATAGGGACTGGAATCCTTTCAATATACGACATATGGGATATCGTAAGTCGTCATCTCCTTTCACTATAAGATAATACAACATCTTTAGAAAACGCCCAATCTTCATCATAGCTAATTCTTCTATTCTGCCAGATGGGATTGGCTGGGGCACCAAACATCTACAGAAGTCCCCTCTTCTTCTTCGTTGTAGCGGCATCGCTATATGGCTGGGAATTGGAGTAAAATCCAATCAGCTCAACATAATGGTAAGCACTAGTAGTTGTTTTTTTAAGTTCCAATTTTTTTGAAAATTGAATAGTAACATAATAGGGTATCTATGCAGATCGTGAGCGGGATGGTGTTGGAGCAGAGGAACTGCAGTTGCTGATGGATGAAGAAAGATGTTACGGCTAAGTTGGTGGAAGAGGGAAGTGATGGTACTTGTAGAGTTAGAAAGTAGGACAAGAAGTGGAAGAACTTCAATTGATTTGCTTGATACAAAGTGGAGGAATTACAATGTATTTATAGGTGGATGTGGAAGGAATATTCCTAGCATCGTTCCTTCCACAAACTTCTTCAACCAAAATATCGAGGAAATTCTCTACAACCTTCTACATAATTTCGTCTCTAGAATTATCTCCACTAGATACAATGAATCTAGACAAACTATTAGTTTGGGCTAACTAGTACAATTGGGCTATAAACATTTATACTACTTACTAGTAATAGGAATATATCACTTAACCCTTTTATTGAGATGGGCTAAACCAAGTTTAATCTCCAACACCCCCTCTTAAAATTGGTTTAGCAACTCCAAGAAAAGCTCGCAACTTGATGAATATGTCGTACTTGAGGGGCTTCGTGAATATGTACGCAACTTGATCTAGAGATCTAGCATACTTCATCTCCACGAACTTCTCCACACATTCCATTATGAAGTGGAAGCGAGTGTCGATGTGCTTGCTCCTCTCATGAAACACGGGATTCTTGGACAAGGCTGGAGCGAACTTGTTGTCAATGAATATCTCAATAGGCTCTTCTTGCGGCAAGTTAAAATCCTTCGTGAAACCCTTCAACCAAAGTGCATGGCACACACAAAAAGTGGCGGCAATATACTCGGCCTCAGATGTAGAAAGTGCGACAATTTGTTGCTTCTTGGACACCCAAGTGAAAGTCGTCATACCCATGAAGAATACATAGCCACTTGTGCTTTTTCGAATATCAGATGCACAAGTGGCTATGAAATGATCAGCTCTCAGCATGATCCCTTATGAAATGATGTCTCACATCAATGTGCTTAGGTCTGGAGTGTTGTACATGATTCTTTGAAATTGAAATGGCACTTGTATTATCACAATTGATAGACACATTTCTGAATTCATATTCAAGATCTCTTAATTGTTGAGCAATCCATAGTACTTGTGAATAGCAAGCACCAGCTGCAATGTATTCAGCTTCTGCAGTTGACAAGACTACTGAATTCTATTTCTTTGAATGCCAACTAATTAGTGATGAACCAAGAAATGGACAACACACCTGAAGTACTTTTCATGTCAACCTTGTATCATGCAAAGTCTGCATCTGAATAACTACTAACATGAAATTAGTCATTCTTGGATACCAAAGCCCCAAGTCTTTGGTTCCATTCAAGTATCTAAAAATCCTCTTAACAGCAACTACATGACTTTCCTTAGGATCTGCTTGAAACCTTGCAAACATACACACACTAAACACAATATCAGGTCTACTAGCAGTTAAATACAAAAGTGAACAAATCGTGCCTGTGTATCTTTTGATTCACGCACTTACCATTTGTATCCTTATCTAAGGATGATGATGAACTCATAGGGGTCTTTACTACATTGGACTGAGACATATTGTATTTTTTTAACAAGTCCTTGATATATTTTTCTTGATGCACAAAGATTCCTTTCTTAATTTCATGCACATGAAGTCTAAGAAAGAAATTGAGTTCTCCCATTAAGCTCATCTCAAATTTCCTGCACATTAGACTTGAAAACTATTTTGAAATAGCATCATTAGTAGCACCAAATAATATATCATCAACATAAATTTGTACTACTTGTAGGGTTTTGATTCATGGATGTGCAACGGAAACACAAACAATCATAAACCATGCAAAACCCTCCAAGGATCACAAGTCAAGAGACATAACGATGGTAAAGGAAGAAATCAATTAACACACCTTAGGGTTCTCCCTTGATGACTTCAAACGCGAATTGTGTCACGTCTCTACGGTTGATCCACGCCTAGAGGTGAGATCTAGATCTTCCAATCCTTGGTGCTAGCCCGGAAAGAGGAAGAGGAAGAAGGAATCGCCAACAATGGAGTGCCAAAGGTGGGGCGGCTTTCCCTTTGGCCGACGGGTAGGGGCGGTCCCAATGGAGGGTTTGGCCCTCTTTTGGGACTTGCTCTATCCTTGCCTTATTCTCTCTTTACTTCTATCATATAGATGTGTGTTGTGTGTAGAGAGAAAAATAAGCTAGGAGTGTTCTTTATATAGTCCAACAACTCCTTGTCCTACTACATAAAGAACCCCTCTCCTAATCCTACTCAAGTTCGGATTAGTCCCTTTTGCAAAAATAGTCCTTCTCATGTCAATACATGGATTAGTTCTATTTACAAATTAATCCTAATCATGTCTCTACATGAATTAGGCCACCTTGGCATATCCTAATCATGTCTATACATGGATTAGTCCAACTTGCATATTAGTCCTACTAAGTTAGCAAGTTGTTGCGATTTGATCCTTTTAATTAATTAATCATATTAATTAATTATTTCCCATGTCTAGTTCACCCCTATATGGCGTGTGACCCCATAGGTTCTATTTAGTTGGTAGTAACTATTTACTAATATGGAGTGGCCTCTAGCAAGACATCCATTCTAGCCAACAAATAGAATAGTCATCATGACAAACCTTGTGCAAGTAATTGTCTCATCCCTTTGTCCCAATATCCGGATTGGACACGAGACATACAAGTCACACTCGTATATCCAATCCATAGTTTCTCGATCCTGAGAATAGCCTTATTCTAGCAAATAACATCAATATCCCATATTGATTTATTTGAGTCTGGCCATACATTTTATAAGCACTATCCCTCGAGTGGCCTAGGATATTTTGCTCCCGTTATGTGGGAGGGACAAATTCTATCTACGTCCACTACGATCTCTAATCTTGCTTCTTATTGTATCCAGTACACGCCTTTATAACTACCCAGTTACGGTGTAGCGTTTGACGCTACCAAAATCACAATAATCCACAACTAGAATATCTAGTGACTTCAAGTCTAAGGATGACAATACCATTGCACCGCGAGAAGCGCTTCTGACTTAACATAACATGTATGTAGCCTTCTCGGAGATTGGTCAATCCGGTGCGCCATTACCCTTAACGCACACCCATGTGTTGGATAATGATATCTCCATATCAATTCAACCCCATACTAGTCTATAGATGATTGTCCTATTAATCATTATAATCGACTAGGGATATTTAAGAATATAACACTTATATTCTAAGGACTTCATTCATGTTAACATATCTCTATATCGATAACATAATGAATAGTAAATCCATAAATGTCACAATTAATTGATTGCCTCTAGGGCACAATTCCAACACTACTAACAAATCCTTTTCATGATTCTTGATAAAAAGAGTTTTGTCCACTAGACCTCTCTTAAAACCATTTTCAAGTAAATACTTAGAGAGTCTGTCATACCAAGCCCTTGGAGCTTGCTTAAAGCCACAGAGAGTTTTCTCTAATTTGTAAACATGATCAGGGAAATTTTCATCTTCGAAACCAGGAGGTTGAGTAACAAATACTTCTTCTTGTAAATAACCATTAGGAAAGTACATTTAACATCCATTTGATAGAGCTTTATGTGTTTATGAGATGCAAATGCAAGAACAATTCTGATAGCTTCTAACCTGGCAATAGGAGCAAATGTCTCCTCATAATCAATACCTTCTTCTTTATTACACCCATGTGCCACAAGTTTGGCTTTGTTTCTTACCACCTTACCATTTTCATCAATTTTTTTCCTGAACACCCATCTGGTTCCAATGACTGACTGATCTTTTGTCCTTGGAACCAAGTTCCAAACCTTATTTCTGTCAAACTCATTCAGCTCTTCATGCATTTAAATAATCCAATATGATTTTTGTAACACCTCCTTTGCAGTTTTAGGTTCCACAAGTGATACAAAGGCATTGAAGGCACACAAGTTCCTCAATTTTCCTCTGGTCTGAATACCAGTGTTTGGATCTGATATGATATTCTCAGCTGGATGAGCTGATAGGTACTTGAATCTCTTCCTTGGTGTCCAGGGTTCTTGTTCTCCAGTAATCTTTTCAATCCTTTGAGAACAAGATGCAGTAGCTGGAGCACTTTGTGTTCTATGAAGTTCCGTCTCAAGTCTTTGAGATTTTGGGTCTGAAGGTTGGTAAATTTTTTGAGATTCTCCTGGATGTTCCTGCTGATTAGTTTTGCGACTATCCTTTTTCTCATCAACATTATCTGCTTCATACTTGTTCAAATTGAGATATGCAAAACTTTCTCTCAAGACCATCATCTTTTTCATCAAAAAACACATGAATTCTCTCTTCTACCACTTTGGTTCTTTTATTGAAAACTCTGTAAGCTTTGCAAGATACAGAATAACCAAGATGTATACCTTCATCACCTCTAGTATCAAACTTACCAAGGTTATCTTTGCCATAGTTATGCACATAACAAGTACAACCAAAATTCTTAAAATAAGGAACACTTGGCTTTCTTCCTTTGAAAAGTTCACATGGATTTTTCTTCAAAATATGTCTGATCAAACATCTATTTAGCACATAGTTGGCAGTATTTTAACAACTTCTGTTCAAAGATATTTTGGCAAATGACTCTCAAGTAGCATGGTTGCAATACCCCGTATTTTAAGTATAGGTTATTTGATAATTTCGAAAAAAACAATATTTGACGATTTCAAAAAAATAATATTTCAAACTTATTCTTGACGTATTTTTTTATTTCAAAAGTATATGGGTATTATGTAGCATTTATGATTATCTAGTATTCCGTTCTAGGGTTATTTTGTAATTTATAAAAGTTTGGATATCTTTGAGTACTTGCTATTTTTACTATCGAAAGTGAAAATAAGATAATATATTGTGTTATTTTTTTTAGTTAGTATTTACTTCCAAAAGTACCCCTCTTATATATGAAATTTTGTAGTTACCCTCAATTTCTAGTATTCGGATGTCAACCCTCATTTTCTTGTTATTCCAATTCCTACCCCCAACTAACTTGTTGGGAGACTTTTAATTTCACTTCAGTCCTCACCAACTAACAAAGCCAACAATAGTAATATATTGTATGTGATTACTCACACACATACACACTATATACTCATCACCATCACAATCAACTCACACACATCACTCCACAACTCCAACACAACCTCTCACTCTCTATGCATCATCATCATCTCTTCTTCTTCACTCTTTTTCTCAATTGAAGAACCCTAAAGTAGCACCATTCTCTCTCCAAAACCTCCATTCCCGGATTGGAGTTTTGACCTCAAAAAACACCTCCAAAACTTCATTTTTCACCTTCAAATTCATGAAAAACTCAAGCCCAATGTCACACTATGCATGGGGGAGCTATTTCCTTCACATTCTTCATGATTTAAGCTCTTTAAGGCCTTGTTATCATCCGTTCTCTCTTTTTATTTGTGCATTTTGATGTAGTGTAATCATCATGATAGAAAATTTATTGATCTTTGTTTGCATGTGTGTTTTGGGTCTTGAATTGTTATTTTTTAGCATGAATCTTTCAAATTCCTTACTTGATTCTTCAAATCCTTGATGTGAATCTCTTATTGCATTCCTAATTGGTAGTATCTAGGTATATATCAAGTTATTTTTAGTTACATGTATCAAAGAATTGATTTGATCATGTTTTGAGTGTTCTAGGTAAACTTGCATGTTGTTACAATCTGACCAGTTTGTCAAAAACGTGGATTATCTCTAAAAATTTTCTCTGTGATATTTACAAATCTTACATATTTTGAAACTAGACTCAGAGATGGTCGTTTTGAGAAAACAATCAACTGCATAGCCTTTGTGGTTAGGGAGATAAGATCATTCAAATTCGCATATTTTCTGAAACTCTGTATCTGGACCAGCTTTACCATTTTTTATAAAAGCCCACTTTCCAGAAACTTTTGTAATCTCATCTTTTTCGTGTAGAAACTAGAAACATAGGGGATTCATTCTGGAGAAGATGGGTATTTTTCCTATTCCCCAAGTAGTAGTAATTGCTCTTCAAAGTTGAAAGTTTCTGCCAAATAATTCTTTGCACATCAGTGTTTGTTATTTTTGTAACTTGAGCTTTATAACAGATATCATGATTGTATTGATTTTTTTGAAATTTGACACATGTAAGTTGATCCTAAATTAATTTCATGATTTTAGGAGATGATTTGATATGGCAAATGTGGCTCTAAAGTCAGAGATACAATTCTGTCCAGAATTGTAGTTTCACATGTTTTAGAAAATTCGAGTTTTTGAACTTCTAACTGTTTTGTTGGACTTATTTTGATATGTGAGCATCATTATATGTGCATTAGTGACTTTTAGAATGATATTCATGTAGATTTTGTATTCGACACGTGAGTATACCACTTGAGAAAACGGGTTAATTAGGATTATTGGGATGGACTTAGTATTCGACCTAGACAAACATCCATGCATTCTTTTACTTGGAAGTAGCATCATTGTGACTAGAGACTTGTAAGTTGTAGGCGATGGATTCTTAGGCGAAGGCTACGTCGGCAACCCGTAACGACTACTACGACCTAATTGCTATCTCGACTTAAGATGAGTTTACATGCTTAGCCTTGTGCGCCTAGCTTCCTTCGTGTCACAACGTGATTTTTATACTTGTCTAAGATCGTATTATTATGTGTTTATACTTGTCAAATGTTGAAAATTTTGGCTATTGGTCTTTAGAAATTCTCACGCGGTATTATTATTTCGTTATATTGGGTGATGATTCCCTGGACTTTTTCCCTAAAGAGATATTTTGGTTAGATCCCCGGAGTAGAGTGAAAAAATTTGCATGTACCAGAACCAGTTATATCGGGTTTAATCCCCAGGGCACCGGTCCTTAAATTTATTACGGGTGATTATTCCATGGGCTTTGGTCCCTAAAGATATGGCACTACGTGCACCCCGACTCCTTTCGCCGTAGGCCGGAGTACTGCTTCTAGATAACACTCCTTCGATTGACGCTCTTAGGAGGGTGTTGCAACACTTAAGGTCTAGAATGTCTGATGTGGTCACTGGTCTACCCGGGTACTGTGAAATAAACAATTGTTAATTCGACTGCCTTGTTAGCATTATTATAAGAAATGCCCTTTGTTGGAATTACTATACCGGTTATGGTGAAAAACGATTGGATACTTTGATTTTATATTGGCACGATTTTAAAGTTGCACTTCTGTTTATATTTTTGCGTACTCTGATAACGTTTTACTGTTACTCTCTCACTTTTGTTTTATTTAACTCATAACTCAGCAAGTTATATCATCTTATAGTTTTACATGCTAAGGTGTACCTCACTCAGTATTTATTGCTGACTTTCAAAAACTGTGGTTCTTGTTATCCTTCCCACCGCAGGTCTAGGAGCTGGGGATTATAGAACAGAAGGGGCGCGAGACTCACGTAGAATATGAACGCCACCATTAGTTGATATAGTAGTGTTAGATAATTAGTGTGTAATAGTAATCAGCTATTGTGTAAGACTTAAAGTTTAATATAGTTGTTTAATGTTATAAACATGTGTTGTGGATTATATTGTTTTTGATCTCCGCCAATTCTATTAAGCATCGCCCTTCCGGTCTCGTCCCGAGCCGGATAGAGGGTTGTTGCAATGGTTCTTGTGTACAAGGAGATCTTGTTGGGAAGATCTGGCCGTACACCTACAATAGACAAGAACAAACTTCCAAGCACAGAGAGATGGAGGGTTGTGACTTGTGAGTAGGGGAAGAGTAAGCTCTTGCTATTTCCCGAGAGAGAGACAGTGGTGATTGTCCAGAGATTCTAGAGTTGTTATTAAAGGCAAACGTCTCTATATATAGGGCTTAGACGTGACCGTACGAGGGGTTAATGCGTGCCATAAAGGATGGCGAGATATCCGCCTCGTAACGGCACGTTCACCCTGTTGGAATAGTGCCGTAGAGGCAATCTAATATTTAGTATGAACATTTTAATTGGCAAGAATATTCATTCATTATATATTGTGATATTTAATATAATGAAGTCCTTAGATACAATGTGTTGTTTATCTTGAATATCCCTAGTCCATTATATTGATTAATAGGAAGATCAAATATAGACTAGTATGTGTGTAGATTGATATGGAGATATCAAGTCTAACACATGGGTAAGCATTAGGAGTAATGGCATACTGGATTGACCCACAACGAGAAGGATACATTAGATTATGTTAAAGTCACAATCGCTTCTCGTAGTGCTAATATAATTGCAATCCTTAGACTTGAAGTCACTAGATACTCTAGTTGTGAAATATAGTGCTTTGATGTTATCAAACGTTACACCGTAACTGGGTAATTATAAATATAGCTATCGGGCATGATAGGAAGCAAGCTTAGAGATCGTAGTGATGTAGAGAGGATTTGTCCCTCTCATATAATGGGAGTAAATATCCACGGCCACCCGAGGGATGAGGCTTATTGAATGTCTGGCCAGACTCAGATAAATCAATATGGAGATATTGTTGTTATCTGCTTGCATAAGTATATTCCCGATGAACTATGGATTGGATATACGAGTGTGACTATTTATGTCTCGTGTCCAATCCGGATATGGAGACAAAGGGATAATGCAATATGATATATTAGGCAAAAGAGGTTTGTCGGGATCACAGACTATTTCTATTAGTTGGGTTGCATGGATGTGTTGCCAGACACCGCTCCATGTTAGTAATAAGTTACTACCAACTAAGTAGAAACCTATGGGGTCACACGTCAAAAAGAGTAGAACTAGATTTTGGATTAATTAATATGATTAATTAATAAGAAGGATCACTTTGCAACACCTTGCAAACTTAGTAAGACTAATATGCAAGGAAGGGACTAATCCAAGTTCATGTATAACTAGGAAGGACCTTTATGTAGTTAACAAGGAGTTGTTGGACTATATAAAGGAGTCTCTAGCTTCCTTCCCACTAATTTTATTAGACATAACACAAGAGAGTGGTAGAGAGTAAAATAGAGAGCAAGAACAAGCTAGAGGCGCCGCCCCTAGCCCGTCCGCCCCTTCCCGTCGGCTCAAAGAGAGGGCCAAATCCCTCTGTTTGCTTCCTTTGGTTGCTTGACTCCTTCTTCCCTCTTCCTCCGGTCCAAGATAGCACTTAAGAAGAAAGAATCTAGATCTAACCTCTAGACGTGAATCAACAGTAGAGACGAGGATAATATTCTTCTTGTGATCTCCCGAACCAAAATGTACACAACTACTATGTCCCTTATCATGTTATGATGTCTCTTCATGTGATCCTTGGTGGGATTTGAGTAGGAATTAATTTTTGTTATTCCGCTGCGTTACCAACGTCAAAACCCAACAGTGGTATCAGAGCCACAGGTCGTAGTGCATAACATGATTTATGTGTTATGATTTCAGTTTTTACACCGTATTGTTTATTTTACGCGAAAATTGAAATTAATCGGCATAGTAGATGCATATTGAATATTGATTCAACATAAACAAGATCTAATTTAACATTGGATGTTAGAATTGGCGAGTTTAATCACATAGGATGTGACTTATTGGGTTCTTGAAAAATTAGGGTTCATGGGCACATAGTTGAAAATGACTTTTCGATTATGGAAACAGTTTTATGGAAACACCCATAAAGGAAGCAACCAAGATTGGGCAACAAGGAAGAAGGGAAGGAGACTAGGGCCGAAACCCTAGCCGTCCGCCCCCCTTCCTTGCGCGCCAAGCAAGGCCTTGGGTCACTAGGGCGGCCGGCCTTGAGCCGGGCCGAGTGGCGGGCGGCGGTCCTCCTAGGGGTTCAGCCCTTGATGGCTTGGACCCCTTGGACCGTTGTAACCCTAATTACCCAATTCAACTAAAATTAACAAGTGCGTTAAAAATTGGTTTTAATTGTATTATGTGATTTGTTGCATGATTGATGGATATGGCCTAGGTTGTGGATGTTTATTGCTTTGTGATTTGGTTTACGGCCAGCGAGCTGATCAAATTAATGTAATAATTAATTAAGTTCTACGGCCTGCGAGACGTCTTTTCTCCTCGACATGTGAGAATTTTATTATTTATTTATTCTAGATGCTAGGCTAGAATTAGAAATATTTAGATGATAGCCAAGAGCATGGAGAAGAAGACCGGAGAACCAAAGAAGCCAAAAGACGAAAAGACACCCCCTAGGCGCGCGGCTATGGTGGAGCACATGGAGATGAGCTTGTCACTTTAGGGAAATTGGATATTATCATTGGCTTGATAAGATATTAGTCTAGGGGCCATATCCATGCCACGTTTTTTTTTATTTTGTGGATGTTTATTATTTATGTCTTGTTATTTATTTTTGTGTGTATGGCGATACTAGCAAAACATTAACAAGATAATAATAAACAAGGATGGTCCTTTATTGTGGATTGCCCAATCCAAATAAGTAGATCATGTTGATTGGATCAACCAAACAAATTAAGTTTAAATCCCTCAATTAGATATTGCGTTTTGCCTTCTCTTGCCAAAACACCCTTCATGATCAGGGTTTATTAAAATTCGGGCTTGCCAAAGCAAGGCGATTTTAATTTACCATGATGTGTTGCTGACGACAAAAGCTAGTAACGTGTTTATGTTGAAGCAAGAGGTTGGACGCAACTGGGTAAGACTCAATTGAATTGATGAACCTGGAGGCATGACAATTAGGCGTTATCCATGGGATAAAGAATAAAGAGTTATTCACCTAATTGGACCAAGAGTTGCATGGGATGCAATTGGAATGGTTCCTACCTATATAACCTATTTTTGGGTGACTTGCCAAAGCAAGATCAAGAAGAAGTGTAAAGGGATCTTGGACCTACTAGAAAATATAATGATATTTTCTGCATGAATGGTGAGGGTTATTAATCCGAGAAAAATAGTGGGAGCTATATTTGATGATCTAGCCATTGTTGAATATAGTTAAATTGTTCAAAATACTAAAATTGCACATTTCTCGTTTTGTAGAATTCCAAATGGCAAACAACAACGCATCGACTTCATCCCTACGATCTATCCTTGAGAAGGATAAACTGTGTGGAACAAATTTTCTTGACTGGTACAGAAACCTAAGGATTGTCCTTAAGCAAGAAATGAAGTTGTACGTCCTGGACACTCCGATTCCAGAACCACCACAAGATGAGTTTGTTCTAGCGGAAGTAAGGGCACGCCAGAAACATATTGATGATTCTAATGACGTGACTTGCCTCATGCTTTGCACCATGATTGCTGAGATTCAGAAGCAGCACGAGAACATGGAAGCCTATGATATGATCATACACTTGAAACAATTGTTTCAGGAACAAGCAAGGCATGAACGCTATGAGGTGTCTAAAGCATTATTCAAGAGTAGTCTTGCAGAAATAAATCCAGTAGGGCCTCATGTACTCCGAATGATCGGGTACGTTGAGAACCTTGAGAGGTTGGGATTCCCACTTGGCCAAGATTTGGCAACTGATATTGTCTTGCAATTGTTTCCTGACAGTTATAATCAATTCATCATGAACTATAATATGAACGAGATCAGTAAGACTCTGCTAGACTTGTTGAACATGCTAAAGACAGCTGAACAGAGCGTCAACAAAGGCAAGGGCAAAGCCATAATGATGGTGCATAAGAAGAAGGGCAAAGGAGTTGCCTCTACTTTCAAAGGAAAGCGCAAGAAAGTTTTTAAATCCAAGGAAGCCCTAAATCCTAGTGGAGGCGTGACTAAAGGTGAATGTCACTACTGCATCCAGCTGGGTCACTGGAGGAGGAATTTCCCTAAATATATGGAGGATAAAAAGCTTGGAATAGTGATTCCACCACCACCAGGTATTTATGTTATAGACGTCAATCTTTCTATTTCTTCATCTTGGGTATTGGATACTGGATGTGGTTCTCACATTTGTCGAAATATGCAGGATTTGAAAAGAAGTAGAGGATTGGCTAAAGGGGAGATAGATCTGCGCGTCGGGAATGGAGCAAGAGTTGCTGCATTAGCCGTAGGCGTTTATGAGCTATCTTTGCCTTCTGGGCTTATTTTAGAATTAGACAATTGCTTTTATGTGCCTGCTATGAGCAAAAACATTATTTCCATTTATTGTTTGGACGAGAAGGGTTTTTTCTATTTCAATAAAGAACAAGTGTTGCTCCAATTATTTTGATATTATGCACTATTGTAGTGCGCATTTGTCTAATGGATTGTATATCCTTGATCTAAATAGTCCAATCTATAACATAAATACTAAAAAGATTAAAACCAATGATTTAAATCATACATATCTATGGCACTGTCGTTTAGGTCATATAAATGAGAAACGCATATCTAGACTCCATAAGGATGGACTTCAAGACTCATTTGATTTGGAATCATATGAGACATGTGAATCTTGTTTATTAGGAAAAATGAAAAAGTCCCCTTTCAATAAGAAAGGTGAGAGGAATAGTGAGTTATTGGCACTCATACATACTGATGTATGCGGGCCGTTCCCCACGCCTGCCAGAGGTGGTTACACCTACTTCATTACGTTTACTGATGATTTCAGTAGATATGGATTTGTATACCTTATGAAGGCCAAATCCGAATCTTTTGAATCGTTCAAAGAATTCAGGAATGAAGTAGAGAAGAAACTTGGTAAAAGTATTAAGGCTCTACGATCGGATCGTGGAGGAGAATACTTAATCCAAGAGTTTGATGAGTATCTTAGAGAGTATGGGATAGTATCCCACCTGACACGATTTAAACTGCAAGTGTACAGCCGTCGTGTGTAGTAATATCCGGAAATCCGGGTTTATCGAATCCCAAGAGACTTCTTGTAAACTAGTTATTTTTCTTAACCTTGTGTGGGCAAAGCGCGTTGATTTTGTTTGATAAATTCTACTAAAAATAAAAAACAAATATCTCAATTAATCAGGTGAATGACTTCACGATTAACGAAGACTGATTTTTAAGAGTTACTTAATATGTGGACAGGTCAGTATATCTCTACAGGTACACTAGAGAATTCACAGCACTTAGGATTTATGTTCTAGTAACACGAATGCGTTCTATTTAGCCAAACGAGCACAATTACTTTGAAGATTCCTCAAACAAAGACTGCATTTAAACTCTCATACCTGATTCCTCTAGCCTACTCAAGTTTAAATACGCATTAAGCTCTTGTTGTAACATCCCGGGATCTCGGTTCAGGTTTAAAGAGACAATCGACAACCAAAGTAGAAATATACTATTAAGATTACATTTTGCTTAATGTACATAACAAAATTTCGATAATAAGTACAATCTAAAACAAATCGTGTGTGATCTACTAAGTGATCTAACTTTAAGCTAAACATCTTCGTCTCGATACGCGTTCCCATCCCCCACTTTGATTGACGACCTGCGGTTTTAAAATGGCAAAAGCCGACGCAGTTTTGAAGAAATTGATCAGTAAAAACTGAGTAAGTACACACTACGACATGTAAAGCAACGAGTGGCACGGAAGCATGATTTGAAACAAATCAGAATATTTAAACAATAAAACTATCATATTGGAGAATTTGGATCAACTTGAAGTAACCGAGTAACAAAAACCTCTCAATTTAATAATATTGAGAAACTGCGAGTAGTTGGTAAAATATCCAGAGTAAACAAGTTCATTTGAACTGATAACGATAGTAGTTCATGAGTAGCCAAGATTTACAATTTATTTCAATCGATTAGGGCATATCAAGAGCCACAAACAACATTAATAAGTAGTCAATTTATAACTTTGACTTCAATCAACAGTTTAATTTTGCTGAGGCGTGTCAAGAGCCACCAGCAGGATCGAGGTAAACAGAGGGATCACGAAATAATCACTAAGGGTTCCTTCTAGGGTCTATCAAACCCTATTTCACCCGAGCGTTAAGGGAGCCCATTCGTCAACCCCGCTCACAACATTAGCTAAAAGGCCTTAAGTGTCGACACCCCTATACCGTAGTGACCCTTACAAGTATAAGTAGCACTCTATAGCTCTATAAACCCCTTGACCTCAATATCTTGATACATTTTGGCTCATCGGGGGCGGATTTTTGAACATTGACGTTCTATCCAATAATAAGAAGCATTGCTTCAATGGTCTTAGCCATAAGAAAATGGAGGATCGCTTGACGCCTCCCATTAATAACAGTACTCTGTACATCGTCCTAAGTCTATTAGAGATATTTATGTCTTCTCTTTCACATAAACAGAATTAGAATATCAATATTTCACAAGTAATTTCCGAGAGTTCTCAAAGGAGATGAATAAAATAGTTTAACAACTTTTGAGTGGAAAACATGCATTCTCATACTGTTTCATATAACAAACGTTCATTTGAAACATCAAGCACATACGCAGATTTTGATATGAAAAGTCCGTACATATGTACTTACCTCTGGGCCATGAAAG
Organism: Linanthus parryae; assembly: GCA_023055425.1. Classification (NCBI taxonomy): domain Eukaryota; kingdom Viridiplantae; phylum Streptophyta; class Magnoliopsida; order Ericales; family Polemoniaceae; genus Linanthus; species Linanthus parryae. The sequence continues at coordinate 8,907,017 of JALGPY010000012.1, forward strand.
GCGCAAAGCAATGCTAGCACTCCTACAACGCTCCTCTCCGAGTCTCACAGTAAATGCAGCAACACGAAAACGTATGTCTACTTCGAACGATCCTTAATAACGGCTGGATATACACAAGTGAAGTATACAACCTATTAGCATATATCCTCTATATGAGGTTTTATGCAAGAATGCAATAAAATGCAGGTCATGCAAGCTAACTTGACCAAAATGCCCCTGATGCTTCAAAACTTTCTAGTACCGACTCTGACTGTGCATGGATCCCAGACTATACTCATACTGGCCCAAAAACATGTAATAACGACTCTAAACTCTCCCATATGAACTTAGCATCGAAATATACAACTTTCAATAAATTGCACTTAGGCCCCTAAAGTTCACTAAAATTACAGAAAGACCCCCACCATTGATTTGATAACTCCCGAGTCAAATATTTCCTTCTTGAGACTTCAAATATCCTTCTAATTCAGGTTGTTGGTCTCAAAACATTAATCTAGTCTCAAGTGTGAAGTTTTAATTAAATGCACATAGGCCCCGAAGTTTAGTAAAACTGCAAAAAGACCCCAACATTTGAATTGGTCAACCCTAGCCGAGAATTACATACAAGTACTCCAAATAAGCATACAATACATGCTGACAAACTCCAAGTTACTAAACTAATCTCAATTCAAAGTTTAAGTGAAATTACTATTTTGCCCCTCCTATACAGTTCAGTCAAACTAGGGTTTTCGAAAAGTCAAACTTAGTCAAACTTGATATTAAGACTCAGAATATGAATACGGACAAGTTTCGTGAAGAACGCTAAGGCCAGAAATGTCATTTAGAGTGAGAAAATTGAAAGTCAAAAATAGAGTGAAATCATCTCAACTAGTCAACTTTGGAGCTGATTTGTGGTCAATTGAGGGGGATACTTGGAAATATAAGAATAGGGTCTTGAAGATGGTAGATCAAGGATTCCAGAACATATTTGAACTTCCAACAATTCAAAATACACAAAAAGCTATGCTTGTTCAAAGTTGGGTAAAAATAATGATTCAACACTTAGAAAAATTCAAGTGTTTCTTATAAGTTCAAAGTACCAAGTTTATGCTCAATTTGTGAGCAATCTGTTAGAAATTTGAACATGACCCAGAGACGATGATTCAAAGTATTATGTGTCAGCTACACATAGAAAAAAGAAACACAAGATTTCATGAAGAATTGAGAGAGTTATGATCGTTTGAAATTGGCTGCTTCAACCCAAAACCCAACACTTGGAATTTTTTTTTGATTCCGGACAGATTCACAACACGAATCGCAGTGACTTCAACTCCATTTTTGGGTGTGTTAGAGATCAAATTTGACAAAAGTTAAAACACGAAAGTTGTAGACAATCGTCCGAGGATTCCAGAAAGTCTTGAATCACTCAAAACGGATAAAAACGAGAGAGATACGAGCATTTGAACAGAGGTAGTTTATGTTCCAAAAAAAACGAACAAAATGGATGAAACAAGAATCAAACTCAATCCTAACCACATTCTGGGCAGATTAGAGGTTGCAAAATAGGTTAATCGTGTCCTAAGGATCATTTTGGTGCAATACCCAACAAAAATGAGCAAGAAATGAGAGCTTACCAAGAATCAGGTGACTATGGAGGTTTGGCGGCGGATGGGTTCGACATGCATGGTGGCCGGAGCAAAAATTGTCGAATTGGGGGTCATGCTTGTGCTTCCCGGACTCGCCTCAACACAAGGAACAAGAATATGTGGGTTAATTTCGATGGGTTGCAACGAGAAGGGAGAAACCGACGAAATACCGAACTAGGGTTCTTACCTTCAAACTCGGATTTCTCACTCGATACTCCATCTTTTTCGAAATTGTTTTGTGCGTTTTACTCCTAGCATCGATGGCTACCTCCGGTAGCAGCAGGTCGGAAAGAGGAAGCCTTATGATGGAGTTGGTGGTGGTTGTTCATGAGGGAAGAAGAAGAAGATGATGATGAAGATGATGGATGAGAGAGAGAGAGATATATATTTTTTTCTCTCTTTTTTTCAGATTGTTGGTGAGGAGGGGATTTGTAGGTGTTGACTCCTCATCTAGTAGGTGTCAAGTTGGTTGTAACAAGTGTCCTACATGCATAGGGGTAAAAGTGTAGTTTCTCAAACTTTAGTGTATAAACTAGAATTAGATGTTCTACTTAATTTCAGAGAATTACACAACCACCCCAAATATTTCTAGTGTCTCAAAATCATTCTAATACCTTCCGAATATCGCCAACGCTCCGAAATTCTAACTTTAAAGCCGTGAAATACTATTTACAAACTCGCCCCCAAAGTCTTGATATTGCACTAAGAATATTTTCTCGGAAATGAGGGGTGTTACAATCTACCCACCTTAAAAGAATCTTCGTCCCCGAAGATCTCATACTATACTTATCCACATACATGAAATGCAGCACAGTGACTCAGTCTATTTGACTTAGCCAGACAAGTACCTAAACCGCTCTGGTCGAATATTCTGCCCTGAAAAGATGGCTTCCTTAGATGGTCAGCTAGAAACACCTTAACTGAAAGAAATTTATCATTCTTACTCTCCGCAGGACGAGGTCTATTATGAGTCTATATTACTATCCAGCCTAGACTCGCATCACATTAGGATTTCATATAAAATTAGCTCAAGTAAAAGGGTCGCACTGAATTTTGAAAAGTTCGATAACAACATACAAGTTCTCAATTTTAGAAACAACTCAAAAATTTGCTATAATTTATAAAAATCTCGAAACTTTTAGACAAATACTTTTATCAAGGCTAATATGGCATTTGCTTGAATCATCCGGGTTAAAAATGTTGTCTTACCTCTATAGGGTTAGATAAACCAATCACCTAAAGTGTTCCACGCATACGAGGGAGAAAGAACACTATGTGTCGTCACACAACGTGCCTTTCTAACACAACTCGCATGTGCTTCAAATGTTCCAACTTAGTCTACACAGCGGGTACAACTTATAGTACCGTCGTATTAAGAGTCGCGCCAGCGGACTGATAAATAAAGTGGTCCATGTCACTTGGCATTTGGTAGCTCGAAACGTCAATAATTTTCAGAAACTATTTTTTTTTTTGTAATATATACTTTATTTTCAAAAGTTTCTAATTTTGGAAAGAACCATGTCAAACTAACTCAAAATAAACCAAATCCAAACTAATGTTTTAAGGTTCGTCACTCGTAGGTGCGAAAGAATGGTCTCGAGGTCTTCTAAGTCACGACATCGTTACTCCCTCGTCGAGAAATTACTTAAAAAAATAAAGAGTCAAACATACGCATCACACAACTACGACAAACAATTCGATATAAATAGGCATGTCACATAAATATTGCGCCTGTAAATAGGAAAGTATACTTTGCATGAACATCTCAAATAGTCATTAATATTTAATCAACATATACGATACAAGTCGAGTTTCATAATATGTAAGTACCCAAACTTCCCGACGGCTTGTTTACTTGTTATTGCCATATTGGGTTATCCTAATCAATTTTAAATTTTGAAAACGTTTTATCTCTCCTTATCTCTACTAATGGAAATCGAAGAGTCACTTTAACCGGAGAACCGAGGCTCTGATACCATCTGTAACATCCCGGGATCTCGGTTCAGGGTTAAAGAGACAATCGACAACCAAAGTAGAAATATACTATTAAGATTACATTTTTCTTAATGTACATAACAAAATTTCGATAATAAGTACAATCTAAAACAAATCGTGTGTGATCTACTAAGTGATCTAACTTTAAGCTAAACATCTTCGTCTCGATACGCGTTCCCATCCCCCACTTTGATTGACGACCTGCGGTTTTAAAATGGCAAAAGCCGACGCAGTTTTGAAGAAATTGATCAGTAAAAACTGAGTAAGTACACACTACGACATGTAAAGCAACGAGTGGCACGGAAGCATGAGTTGAAACAAATCAGAATATTTAAACAATAAAACTATCATATTGGAGAATTTGGATCAACTTGAAGTAACCGAGTAACAAAAACCTCTCAATTTAATAATATTGAGAAACTGCGAGTAGTTGGTAAAATATCCAGAGTAAACAAGTTCATTTGAACTGATAACGATAGTAGTTCATGAGTAGCCAAGATTTACAATTTATTTCAATCGATTAGGGCATATCAAGAGCCACAAACAACATTAATAAGTAGTCAATTTATAACTTTGACTTCAATCAACAGTTTAATTTTGCTGAGGCGTGTCAAGAGCCACCAGCAGGATCGAGGTAAACAGAGGGATCACGAAATAATCACTAAGGGTTCCTTCTAGGGTCTATCAAACCCTATTTCACCCGAGCGTTAAGGGAGCCCATTCGTCAACCCCGCTCACAACATTAGCTAAAAGGCCTTAAGTGTCGACACCCCTATACCGTAGTGACCCTTACAAGTATAAGTAGCACTCTATAGCTCTATAAACCCCTTGACCTCAATATCTTGATACATTTTGGCTCATCGGGGGCGGATTTTTGAACATTGACGTTCTATCCAATAATAAGAAGCATTGCTTCAATGGTCTTAGCCATAAGAAAATGGAGGATCGCTTGACGCCTCCCATTAATAACAGTACTCTGTACATCGTCCTAAGTCTATTAGAGATATTTATGTCTTCTCTTTCACATAAACAGAATTAGAATATCAATATTTCACAAGTAATTTCCGAGATTTCTCAAAGGAGATGAATAAAATAGTTTAACAACTTTTGAGTGGAAAACATGCATTCTCATACTGTTTCATATAACAAACGTTCATTTGAAACATCAAGCACATACGCAGATTTTGATATGAAAAGGCCGTACATATGTACTTACCTCTGGGCCATGAAAGGCGCAAAGCAACGCTAGCACTCCTACAACGCTCCTCTCCGAGTCTCACAGTAAATGCAGCAACACGAAAACGTATGTCTACTTCGAACGATCCTTAATAACGGCTGGATATACACAAGTGAAGTATACAACCTATTAGCATATATCCTCTATATGAGGTTTTATGCAAGAATGCAATAAAATGCAGGTCATGCAAGCTAACTTGACCAAAATGCCCATGATGCTTCAAAACTCTCTAGTACCGACTCTGACTGTGCATGGATCCCAGACTATACTCATACTGGCCCAAAAACATGTAATAACGACTCTAAACTCTCCCATATGAACTTAGCATCGAAATATACAACTTTCAATAAATTGCACTTAGGCCCCTAAAGTTCACTAAAATTACAGAAAGACCCCCACCATTGATTTGATAACTCCCGAGTCAAATATTTCCTTCTTGAGACTTCAAATATCCTTCTAATTCAGGTTGTTGGTCTCAAAACATTAATCTAGTCTCAAGTGTGAAGTTTTAATTAAATGCACATAGGCCCCGAAGTTTAGTAAAACTGCAAAAAGACCCCAACATTTGAATTGGTCAACCCTAGCCGAGAATTACATACCAGTACTCCAAATAAGCATACAATACATGCTGACAAACTCCAAGTTACTAAACTAATCTCAATTCAAAGTTTAAGTGAAATTACTATTTTGCCCCTCCTATACAGTTCAGTCAAACTAGGGTTTTCGAAAAGTCAAACTTAGTCAAACTTGATATTAAGACTCAGAATATGAATACGGACAAGTTTCGTGAAGAACGCTAAGGCCAGAAATGTCATTTAGAGTGAGAAAATTGAAAGTCAAAAATAGAGTGAAATCATCTCAACTAGTCAACTTTGGAGCTGATTTGTGGTCAATTGAGGGGGATACTTGGAAATATAAGAATAGGGTCTTGAAGATGGTAGATCAAGGATTCCAGAACATATTTGAACTTCCAACAATTCAAAATACACAAAAAGCTATGCTTGTTCAAAGTTGGGTAAAAATAATGATTCAACACTTAGAAAAATTCAAGTGTTTCTTATAAGTTCAAAGTACCAAGTTTATGCTCAATTTGTGAGCAATCTGTTAGAAATTTGAACATGACCCAGAGACGATGATTCAAAGTATTATGTGTCAGCTACACATAGAAAAAAGAAACACAAGATTTCATGAAGAATTGAGAGAGTTATGATCGTTTGAAATTGGCTGCTTCAACCCAAAACCCAACACTTGGAATTTTTTTTTGATTCCGGACAGATTCACAACACGAATCGCAGTGACTTCAACTCCATTTTTGGGTGTGTTAGAGATCAAATTTGACAAAAGTTAAAACACGAAAGTTGTAGACAATCGTCCGAGGATTCCAGAAAGTCCTGAATCACTCAAAACGGATAAAAACGAGAGAGATACGAGCATTTGAACAGAGGTAGTTTATGTTCCAAAAAAAACGAACAAAATGGATGAAACAAGAATCAAACTCGATCCTAACCACATTCTGGGCAGATTAGAGGTTGCAAAATAGGTTAATCGTGTCCTAAGGATCATTTTGGTGCAATACCCAACAAAAATGAGCAAGAAATGAGAGCTTACCAAGAATCAGGTGACTATGGAGGTTTGGCGGCGGATGGGTTCGACATGCATGGTGGCCGGAGCAAAAATTGTCGAATTGGGGGTCATGCTTGTGCTTCCCGGACTCGCCTCAACACAAGGAACAAGAATATGTGGGTTAATTTCGATGGGTTGCAACGAGAAGGGAGAAACCGACGAAATACCGAACTAGGGTTCTTACCTTCAAACTCGGATTTCTCACTCGATACTCCATCTTTTTCGAAATTGTTTTGTGCGTTTTACTCCTAGCATCGATGGCTACCTCCGGTAGCAGCAGGTCGGAAAGAGGAAGCCTTATGATGGAGTTGGTGGTGGTTGTTCATGAGGGAAGAAGAAGAAGATGATGATGAAGATGATGGATGAGAGAGAGAGAGATATATATTTTTTTCTCTCTTTTTTTCAGATTGTTGGTGAGGAGGGGATTTGTAGGTGTTGACTCCTCATCTAGTAGGTGTCAAGTTGGTTGTAACAAGTGTCCTACATGCATAGGGGTAAAAGTGTAGTTTCTCAAACTTTAGTGTATAAACTAGAATTAGATGTTCTACTTAATTTCAGAGAATTGCACAACCACCCCAAATATTTCTAGTGTCTCAAAATCATTCTAACAACTTCCGAATATCGCCAACGCTCCGAAATTCTAACTTTAAAGCCGTGAAATACTATTTACAAACTCGCCCCCAAAGTCTTGATATTGCACTAAGAATATTTTCTCGGAATTGAGGGGTGTTACAATCTACCCACCTTAAAAGAATCTTCGTCCCCGAAGATCTCATACTATACTTATCCACATACATGAAATGCAGCACAGTGACTCAGTCTATTTGACTTAGCCAGACAAGTACCTAAACCGCTCTGGTCGAATGTTCTGCCCTGAAAAGATGGCTTCCTTAGATGGTCAGCTAGAAACACCTTAACTGAAAGAAATTTATCATTCTTACTCTCCGCAGGACGAGGTCTATTATGAGTCTATATTACTATCCAGCCTAGACTCGCATCACATTAGGATTTCATATAAAATTAGCTCAAGTAAAAGGGTCGCACTGAATTTTGAAAAGTTCGATAACAACATACAAGTTCTCAATTTTAGAAACAACTCAAAAATTTGCTATAATTTATAAAAATCTCGAAACTTTTAGACAAATACTTTTATCAAGGCTAATATGGCATTTGCTTGAATCATCCGGGTTAAAAATGTTGTCTTACCTCTATAGGGTTAGATAAACCAATCACCTAAAGTGTTCCACGCATACGAGGGAGAAAGAACACTATGTGTCGTCACACAACGTGCCTTTCTAACACAACTCGCATGTGCTTCAAATGTTCCAACTTAGTCTACACAGCGGGTACAACTTATAGTACCGTCGTATTAAGAGTCGCGCCAGCGGACTGATAAATAAAGTGGTCCATGTCACTTGGCATTTGGTAGCTCGAAACGTCAATAATTTTCAGAAACTATTTTTTTTTTTTTTGTAATATATACTTTATTTTCAAAAGTTTCTAATTTTGGAAAGAACCATGTCAAACTAACTCAAAATAAACCAAATCCAAACTAATGTTTTAAGGTTCGTCACTCGTAGGTGCGAAAGAATGGTCTCGAGGTCTTCTAAGTCACGACATCGTTACTCCCTCGTCGAGAAATTACTTAAAAAAATAAATAGTCAAACATACGCATCACACAACTACGACAAACAATTCGATATAAATAGGCATGTCACATAAATATTGCGCCTGTAAATAGGCAAGTATACTTTGCATGAACATCTCAAATAGTCATTAATATTTAATCAACATATACGATACAAGTCGAGTTTCATAATATGTAAGTACCCAAACTTCCCGACGGCTTGTTTACTTGTTATTGCCATATTGGGTTATCCTAATCAATTTTAAATTTTGAAAACGTTTTATCTCTCCTTATATCTACTAATGGAAATCGAAGAGTCACTTTAACCGGAGAACCGAGGCTCTGATACCATCTGTAACATCCCGGGATCTCGGTTCAGGGTTAAAGAGACAATCGACAACCAAAGTAGAAATATACTATTAAGATTACATTTTTCTTAATGTACATAACAAAATTTCGATAATAAGTACAATCTAAAACAAATCGTGTGTGATCTACTAAGTGATCTAACTTTAAGCTAAACATCTTCGTCTCGATACGCGTTCCCATCCCCCACTTTGATTGACGACCTCCGGTTTTAAAATGGCAAAAGCCGACGCAGTTTTGAAGAAATTGATCAGTAAAAACTGAGTAAGTACACACTACGACATGTAAAGCAACGAGTGGCACGGAAGCATGAGTTGAAACAAATCAGAATATTTAAACAATAAAACTATCATATTGGAGAATTTGGATCAACTTGAAGTAACCGAGTAACAAAAACCTCTCAATTTAATAATATTGAGAAACTGCGAGTAGTTGGTAAAATATCCAGAGTAAACAAGTTCATTTGAACTGATAACGATAGTAGTTCATGAGTAGCCAAGATTTACAATTTATTTCAATCGATTAGGGCATATCAAGAGCCACAAACAACATTAATAAGTAGTCAATTTATAACTTTGACTTCAATCAACAGTTTAATTTTGCTGAGGCGTGTCAAGAGCCACCAGCAGGATCGAGGTAAACAGAGGGATCACGAAATAATCACTAAGGGTTCCTTCTAGGGTCTATCAAACCCTATTTCACCCGAGCGTTAAGGGAGCCCATTCGTCAACCCCGCTCACAACATTAGCTAAAAGGCCTTAAGTGTCGACACCCCTATACCGTAGTGACCCTTACAAGTATAAGTAGCACTCTATAGCTCTATAAACCCCTTGACCTCAATATCTTGATACATTTTGGCTCATCGGGGGCGGATTTTTGAACATTGACGTTCTATCCAATAATAAGAAGCATTGCTTCAATGGTCTTAGCCATAAGAAAATGGAGGATCGCTTGACGCCTCCCATTAATAACAGTACTCTGTACATCGTCCTAAGTCTATTAGAGATATTTATGTCTTCTCTTTCACATAAACAGAATTAGAATATCAATATTTCACAAGTAATTTCCGAGATTTCTCAAAGGAGATGAATAAAATAGTTTAACAACTTTTGAGTGGAAAACATGCATTCTCATACTGTTTCATATAACAAACGTTCATTTAAAACATCAAGCACATACGCAGATTTTGATATGAAAAGGCCGTACATATGTACTTACCTCTGGGCCATGAAAGGCGCAAAGCAACGCTAGCACTCCTACAACGCTCCTCTCCGAGTCTCACAGTAAATGCAGCAACACGAAAACGTATGTCTACTTCGAACGATCCTTAATAACGGCTGGATATACACAAGTGAAGTATACAACCTATTAGCATATATCCTCTATATGAGGTTTTATGCAAGAATGCAATAAAATGCAGGTCATGCAAGCTAACTTGACCAAAATGCCCCTGATGCTTCAAAACTCTCTAGTACCGACTCTGACTGTGCATGGATCCCAGACTATACTCATACTGGCCCAAAAACATGTAATAACGACTCTAAACTCTCCCATATGAACTTAGCATCGAAATATACAACTTTCAATAAATTGCACTTAGGCCCCTAAAGTTCACTAAAATTACAGAAAGACCCCCACCATTGATTTGATAACTCCCGAGTCAAATATTTCCTTCTTGAGACTTCAAATATCCTTCTAATTCAGGTTGTTGGTCTCAAAACATTAATCTAGTCTCAAGTGTGAAGTTTTAATTAAATGCACATAGGCCCCGAAGTTTAGTAAAACTGCAAAAAGACCCCAACATTTGAATTGGTCAACCCTAGCCGAGAATTACATACAAGTACTCCAAATAAGCATACAATACATGCTGACAAACTCCAAGTTACTAAACTAATCTCAATTCAAAGTTTAAGTGAAATTACTATTTTGCCCCTCCTATACAGTTCAGTCAAACTAGGGTTTTCGAAAAGTCAAACTTAGTCAAACTTGATATTAAGACTCAGAATATGAATACGGACAAGTTTCGTGAAGAACGCTAAGGCCAGAAATGTCATTTAGAGTGAGAAAATTGAAAGTCAAAAATAGAGTGAAATCATCTCAACTAGTCAACTTTGGAGCTGATTTGTGGTCAATTGAGGGGGATACTTGGAAATATAAGAATAGGGTCTTGAAGATGGTAGATCAAGGATTCCAGAACATATTTGAACTTCCAACAATTCAAAATACACAAAAAGCTATGCTTGTTCAAAGTTGGGTAAAAATAATGATTCAACACTTAGAAAAATTCAAGTGTTTCTTATAAGTTCAAAGTACCAAGTTTATGCTCAATTTGTGAGCAATCTGTTAGAAATTTGAACATGACCCAGAGACGATGATTCAAAGTATTATGTGTCAGCTACACATAGAAAAAAGAAACACAAGATTTCATGAAGAATTGAGAGAGTTATGATCGTTTGAAATTGGCTGCTTCAACCCAAAACCCAACACTTGGAATTTTTTTTTGATTCCGGACAGATTCACAACACGAATCGCAGTGACTTCAACTCCATTTTTGGGTGTGTTAGAGATCAAATTTGACAAAAGTTAAAACACGAAAGTTGTAGACAATCGTCCGAGGATTCCAGAAAGTCCTGAATCACTCAAAACGGATAAAAACGAGAGAGATACGAGCATTTGAACAGAGGTAGTTTATGTTCCAAAAAAAACGAACAAAATGGATGAAACAAGAATCAAACTCGATCCTAACCACATTCTGGGCAGATTAGAGGTTGCAAAATAGGTTAATCGTGTCCTAAGGATCATTTTGGTGCAATACCCAACAAAAATGAGCAAGAAATGAGAGCTTACCAAGAATCAGGTGACTATGGAGGTTTGGCGGCGGATGGGTTCGACATGCATGGTGGCCGGAGCAAAAATTGTCGAATTGGGGGTCATGCTTGTGCTTCCCGGACTCGCCTCAACACAAGGAACAAGAATATGTGGGTTAATTTCGATGGGTTGCAACGAGAAGGGAGAAACCGACGAAATACCGAACTAGGGTTCTTACCTTCAAACTCGGATTTCTCACTCGATACTCCATCTTTTTCGAAATTGTTTTGTGCGTTTTACTCCTAGCATCGATGGCTACCTCCGGTAGCAGCAGGTCGGAAAGAGGAAGCCTTATGATGGAGTTGGTGGTGGTTGTTCATGAGGGAAGAAGAAGAAGATGATGATGAAGATGATGGATGAGAGAGAGAGAGAGATATATATTTTTTTCTCTCTTTTTTTCAGATTGTTGGTGAGGAGGGGATTTGTAGGTGTTGACTCCTCATCTAGTAGGTGTCAAGTTGGTTGTAACAAGTGTCCTACATGCATAGGGGTAAAAGTGTAGTTTCTCAAACTTTAGTGTATAAACTAGAATTAGATGTTCTACTTAATTTCAGAGAATTGCAGAACCACCCCAAATATTTCTAGTGTCTCAAAATCATTCTAACAACTTCCGAATATCGCCAACGCTCCGAAATTCTAACTTTAAAGCCGTGAAATACTATTTACAAACTCGCCCCCAAATTCTTGATATTGCACTAAAAATATTTTCTCGGAAATGAGGGGTGTTACACTTGTGTTATACTCTTAGTTCTGAGCCAACTAGCAAGATTCCTCAACCCTAGATACAGCTAGTGCACGATTCAAGTTTCGGAAATAAACATTGATTTCCTGTCAAAGCCATAGTCTTCATCTTCGTAGATTTCGTCCACTACCAGAACTTCTGCATCTGCGACTTTTTCAAGGTCCACAATTGAGATCATTGCTACCTCTTTTCCTTTTGGCTCCTGTTGTGTGTGGGATGGCAAAGGATTGCTTTGCACATCCTTCGTTGGCTCGTTAATAACCAATTGTCCTTCCTTGATCTGTCTGTCCACCAACCATCTCAGTTTCCTGCATTCTTTGGTTGGGTGCATGACTTGGCCATGGCATTCACACCACCTGGGATCTCGCAACTGCTCCCCAGTGGGTTTGTGCTCCAGAGCTGAAAGGATCCCATCCTTCCGCCATTGCTTGCACAGAGTTGTTATCTCCCCGATCGAACATGGCAATGGGGGCGCCTCCTTTAGCGCAAGTCGTTGCTGTTTCTGAGGCGTAACCGCGTTCACTTCCGTTTCACGCCCGCGCTTGTAGCTGAACCTTCCAACCCTGAAGTTAGAGCCTGTTGGCGCGCGATCATTCGTGTACCTCTTCTTCTGCTTCTCCACCACTGGCTCGATGTTCCCAGTGCAGTCAATCAATTTTGAAAAAGTAGGCATGTTCAGATTGATCAGCATACCTTTATACTCGTCACGCATCCCTTGGAGACAGATCTCCACAAGTCGGCTCTCAGACACTTCATCGACACACTCCAGCGACCTGGTCCTGAATTTCTTGATGAACGCAACACTTTCCTCGTCGTGCTTCTGGTGCATGCGAGACAGGTGGATGGTTGTGACCTTCTATTCGACCTGGAAGAATTTGGTGTAGAACTTCTTTACCATATCTACCCAGGATTTGATAGAACCGGCTTCGAAGGTTCTATACAACTTGTACGCAACGGCCCCCAGGGATTTAGGGAATTCACGCATCAGCAGGCGCGAATCAGCTCTGTGTGGACCCATCAAATCAAAAAAAGGCATGACATGTTCATGCGCATTTCCGCTAACCTCGTCGAACTTGTCCCATTTCGGTTCCTTGTATCCAGCAGAGTTGGGCATCAAGTAGGTCTCCTTAGGAATTGGAGCCGCACTATTGACCTTGGGAATGATAGTGTCCTCGAAGCAGTGGTTCGTTAGGAAGTTGTCCAAACGCTGCTCTAGAGCTGTCACACTAGAAGGCACGCTTCCTCCTGGGGTAGACGACGGTGTTGCAGCAAGTCCCAGAATGTAAAGCATGTAGGGGTCATAGGGAGGTGGAGGTGCGTAGCTACCCTGAACCCCAGTCGCATATGACGGAAACGCGAGGTATGAAGGTGGATTCCCAGCAGATGCACGTTCTGGCTGGTAACTCTGTGCGAGGGGAGACTCTGAGGATGGTCTTGGTTGGGGCACATGCCCATTAGGCAGGGATGTCTGGGGATTTTGTGGGGCTGATGTATGTGTCATGGGAGTTGTGGTTTCCCCTGGTGGAGTTAATTGAGGTCCCAATTGTGGGGTTCGGCCCCCCTGAGTGGAGTTCTGCACCAGTCCTCCCAAGATCGCCATGATCTGGGCTATCTGGGCAGACTAAGCTTGCATAGCCCTGGTGTAGATGGTGCTTTCCAGACAGACAGGTCATAGCCATGTGGCAGCCATCCAGCACATCTGACAGTGCTCCATATACGCCCAATCACTGCTCATACTTATCCACATGGGGGCTGCGAGACAGGGCCACCCTCGTGTATCAACCACACGGGACTTGTAGGGACTTAGTGGTTTGGAGGCTAGATTAAGGTCCGTCGAACGCGAAAGACAACGAAGCTCGCACGCGACCCTTGGTAACTGACTGAGAGATTTAATGACCATGTGTCCTATAAACCCGGTCGATCTCATAACGGTCTCAGGTATATGCGGACGAGTGTGTAATGTTCCCTATATATACGGTCAAACGTGCCGTTATGAGACTATCATTAAGCCGGCATTTTGGGTGCATTAACCCCTCACAACGGTCACTTCCCTACTATATATAGGATCGTTAGCCCTCCATTGCAATCTTCTGGATTCACCGAAGCTCTTGCTGTCATTAGACTGTCTCTCTCTCAACCAGTGGCGATTGCTTACTCTCTCCCTACTCACACCCTTCATCTCCCTGTGTGTTCTTCTTGTTCTTATTCTGATCCCCTATTTGAGGTGTACACTTGGATCTCTCCCTGGGATTTCCTTGTACACACCTGGCTTGGCTTTGAATTGTGGCGTTCAACATATCCAAAGAAGGAATGTTCCCAGGAGTTGTCTGGATATGGGCGTTGGTGTTGTTGGTGGTATTGAGTAGGTTCTCCTCTCTTGAGGTTTCTTCCCTTGAAAGGGACTGGTTGCCGTCACGTGGTTTGGATTCACGAGACATGGTTGCTGGGTTGATTGATTGAAGATTTGAATGTTGATGTTCACGTCGGGTTCACCAAATGTGTACAAGGAGAACTTGTTGGGAAGATCTGGCCGTACACCTGCAATAGAAAAAATAAACTTCCAAGCACAGAGAGATAAAGGGTTGTGAGGGGAAGAGTAAGCTCTTTCTATTGCCTGAGACAGAGACAGTGATGATTGTCCAGAGATTCTAGAGTTGCTATTGAAGGCAAACGTCTCTATATGTAAGGCTTAGAGGTGACCGTTACGAGGGGTTAATGCGTGCCATAAAGGATGGCGAGATATCTGCCTCGTAACGGCATGTTCACCCGTGTATATAGGGCACGTTACACGTTCGTCCGTATAGATAGGAAACTGTTCAAACGGTTACCCGCATATATAGGAAACGTGGTCATCAAATCTCTCAAGCAAGTAACAAGTTTCGTGCGCGTGCTTGGTTGTCGCTCACGCGCGACGGGCTTTGCTCTAACCTCCAAGCCACTTGATCCCTACAACTCCCGCGCAGTTAGTACGCGAGGGTAACTCTGTCTCGTACCCCCCGTATAGATAAGCTTCGACCATGAGTAGGTGCGAGTATGGAGATAATAATAGAGTAGTATCGAAGTACCATTAAGCCTTCTGGATGACTGCCACTTGGATGCGAAACAAGTTATACTTCAAACCTTCTACTAAATAAACATCTGAAATAGAAGTAACATATTCATTACAAATACTGCCAATACCAATGATGTTGTACTTTCCTTTATCACCAAGTGTGATTGTTCCTCCTGGATATTCTTTGAGTTCTATAAACAGAGACTTCTTTCCACTCATTGCCTGGAGCAACCACTATCCAGAAACCATTTCTGATCCTTTGACTTGGTGACAGTCTGCAAAAAGAAATCAATGCCTCAAAAGCTATTAGACCAAGTGTAGAATTTGAATTCATATTCAGAATCAACCATGTTGGGTGGTCTAATTCCTTTAGGAACCCAAATATGTCTTACTTGTCCCTTAAGCTGATAAGGATAAGTGCTCCTTCTAAAGTGGCAAATATGTCTAATCTTTCCACAATAATGACATTTTGGAGAATGTCTGCTTCCTGATTTTACAAATGAGGGTTGGTTCTTTTTTGGAATATTTGGATTGTAACCAATTCCACTTCTGTAAACAGAATCCATTATTCCTCCAAGCATGAGATTAAGTTTGTGGTCTGAGCCAACAAAAGATTGATAATTTTTTTTTTTATATTCTTGAAGCTTCTCAGTCAATGAAGTTTTCTGTTGTTCTAAATCATCTGAATGATTCTGTAGATCGACATACTTATTAGTTAAAAGAGACTTTGATAAACAATTCTTTGACTTGTGCCTTCAAAGCTTTGAATCTACTGTCCAAGGCTTTGAAGTCACTATCAATTTTCAACTTAGTTGCTTCAAGAGTCTTGTTTTGAAAAATCAAATCTAAGTTTTCCTTGGCTTGCTCATGAACCTCCATTTTTAAAGAGTCAATCTCATTCCTATAACTCTCCTCATTTAAAGTTGGAGCCTTAGTTCAGAATCATAAAATCATTCATTCGCTCTTCGTTATTTTCTTATGAGATTATGGGCTTCAGTTCATGAAGTTAGAAATGTAGGGGACCTAATGTTCTTTCTGTAAAGTTTTGGTGTACTTTTAGTAATAGCAATAAAGTTGCAATTTGTTCCATCAACAAATGACAACTGGGCCGCCCAAATTCACCTATCACGACTCTCAGTTGCCGTATTTCTTGTGCTGACGCTGGCCACTAGTGGCGAATCAGGATGGCGCGTTGAGTGCAATTTGCGGAAGTTATCAAACTGCCAAATGACAGTATGACACAACAAAGCACACTTGCATTTTCTTATTTACTGCCCATAGTTATGATAAAAAAACAATTGGCTTCCCATTACCTTTGGCTTCTTCCTTTCTTTTATGAAAATGTTGTTTGTCATTACTCCATTCGTTCACCCAATTTTACATGTCATCATGTGAATTGTAAGGGACCTTCGACTGTGTGCATGTTTGGCATTCCTCTTTTTAATCAACTTTGATCAAAAACAGGGTTGTTTTTTTACACGCATTTGGTATGCATGTTTTTCTGTCTGTTTAAAAACAAAAACATGCTGAAAAACAGTTGTTTAAAAAAACAGCAAATGTGGTGTTTTTTTTGGTATTTTTTTCATACTATTGGTGTTTAAAGACATTTCAACTATGATTAGATGCAACAAATATAAAATATATGTCGGTATTGTACGTAGAAATGATTTTCAAGCAAACTAACATTGAAATTTGATAATGTAGCCAAACGTGTTTTTGATTTTAAACACTGTTTTTAAACGGATACCAAACAGTTTTTTGATTCTGTTTTTAAACGTGTTTTTTCGGTACGTTTTTTTTCCACTGTTTTTCTTGTTTTAAACGGATACCAAACGAGATAGTGCTAAACATTTGGTAATATTGTGGACTTAATATTTGTTTTTATTAGTTTGTTACTCAAATGACAAATCACTTTGTTAAATTAAAATGGACAAACTAAACTTCAGAAAATATTTGCCAAAAAAAAAAAAAAAAAAAAACTTCAGAAAATAAAGTGAACCGAGGGAGTATTACCCAAATGTCACTAAGAAATTGTATTATTGAACAAATTTAAATGTCTGGATGCTGACCCTAGTGTGATTGTGTGTATCGATATGTGCATTCCTTTTCAAAAGATTTCCTAATTTAAGAAGTTTTGGGTTGGAGATTTTAAACACAACCTACTCGATCATTTGTTAAATCCAAGCCATATGCTACTATTGTAAATCAGTTCAAACCAAATAAATATGTTTGATAAATTGCAGTTTTTCTCTTATTTTTTTTATAACTTTACTTACTAACGTCTTTCAACAAACCTTCACATACAAACATGCATAATTTTAGAAGTTGGAAATCTGAAGTAATATGCTGATGGGTAATTTCTGAAAAATCCGACTATGGGCTCGTAAGAAATTTTTCCAACTTGCAAAACTTGTGTACTGTGCACATAATTTAAATATGTAATATTTTACGGTATAAAATTATAAATTCTAAGTTGACTAGTTTGGTTTTGAATGACGAGCCAACTCCAAGAATGTCATATCATGACCAATCAAATTCGAAACTAGTTATGCATTTTCTCATCGCAGCTACTCTTAAGTGTTGAGTTGATGTGCGACGTGCGACTGAGAGCCTATTGTGAGCTGAAATTCTACAAAATTTAATATTCAATCCGCAAATTATTTCACATGGTACAAACTTTCATATTAAATTCTTCTAAATTATCAAATCACCCGAAGTCTTATTCCTAAACTGAAATTCCAATGAGATAAGGGGGGGATATCATAGTTCTGAAAACCTTGGGGGACAAAATTACAAATATTGATTCATAAATTAATTTCAGTTTTCTCTCTCTCTCTGTGTATTCTCTTCCAATAAGAAGCCTAGACGGAATAGGTCATCTTCCTCAATCGCCATTCTCTTCACCACTTGTCTCCCTCGTTGCGCGTGCCCTCTCTCTCTGTTCATCGTCGTCGTCGCCTGAAAATGTTTTCAAAGACGACGGTTAGCCGATGGTTGAGGCCCGAGGTTCGCTCTCTCCCTCTCATCTCGTAGATCTAGATCCGTCAACAGCGATTTCAGCTTTTTTAACGGAAATCTCTCTAATTTTATTGATCGATCTGATGTGTTTTGGATGGTTGATTGTGTGTAGGTTTATCCTCTGTTTGCGGCCGTTGGGGTAGCTGTTGGGATTTGCGGAATGCAATTGGTCCGCAACATCTCTACCAATCCCGAAGTTAGGTAAATCTCTCTCCCTCTATTTTCAGATCCTCTTCTGTAAACGTTTCTTTTGGTGTCCGTACGATTTTTGTGATGTACTTGTACAGATGTTGTGCTTGTTATTGAAATGAATTAGATACGTATGAGGATTGTTGAATTTCTAATGGTTTGACTAAGAACTGTTAATTGAACACAATTAGCTAGATGTTAGTGGTGTTATGTTATTGTAAAATCACTAGATGCATCTATAAAGAACAGATGTTTTTGGATGATATTCGAGGTATTTGTTAATTGTCCATATAATATTCCATGGTGTCCTGACATATGTTATACATATGTTATACTTGTAAAATATGAAGAACCCTGGCCTGGTAGAAATTTACCCATCAACTTTTTGAGTAACTTTGATATTAAAATGTCCATTTTGATAAGTTTAGCAACAATGTCTACCAGCAGAATGAGAATCATGTGGGATATTTATGGACTTCGAAGTGGAATAGTATCATTTGGATGTGAGATGTTTAGTTAGTGTAAAAGACGCAAGATGCAAACATTCTTAAACATGATGGTTGACAGAGCATGTTTGATTTTACACCTAAAAATTGTAGATGAACCATGTTTGATTTTACACCTAAAAATTGTAGATGAAGCATGTTAGATTTTTTGCATGCCCACTGTTCTTAACACTTTTAACAGAACATACTCTGTGACGTCGTAGCCGCTTACTAACTAGATTTAACATGTATAGAAAGAATTTCAAAGGCAGATTACCTTCATTGGTTATCTCAATTTCTGCTTAGTCTATTAGGGTCATTTTGTGATAAATGGTCTTCCATTTTCCCTTTCAAGTTAGGGCTCTAATGGTTTGTGGTGTTTATCGGCCTTATCTGGGGTTTATGTTAAATTATTTGTAATGGTTTCGATGACTGAGGTTATGATATATAGTTCAAGCAACTAGTACCGTATAGAACTTCCTCAAAATGAACAGAACGGGCCTTGTATAGAACTTGTTTATAGAAGATCTGATGTATTTCAAATTCCCAGTAATAGGTCAAATACTAGGAGGGAGAAAGATAACATGTGCTGCATGGATCAATCCTTTTTACAATTGCATCACACGGTTTTTTTACTCCCATTCTAGTCTAGTTCTACTTCTGATATATGTTAGTTCTGCTGTAATAGTACTTTCGTTGTCGCTCCTTTGTTTGCTTCTTCCCTCATTATTTTTTGACTCCTTAAGATGAATCATGCCACTCTTTGTAGATGTTTCATGCAATTAATGGGGTGGACAAGTCGCTAATATGTATCATGTGCTGTTTAATCTGTACCCTTACCTCGCTGTACTTATGCTCTGAAAAATGGCTAGCCCTGCTGTGTGATCAGTGAAAAATGGCTAGCCCTGCTGTGTGATCAGTGAAATATGCAGCTGCAGCTGTGCATAACTAAAAATTTTATTTTGCATTTTGCATTAAGACTTGCGAGTCGTACTCCAACACCAAAATGTGCAACTATTGAATTGTGGACGAGAGAGAAAGAGAAATTTTAGGAAAATAGCTATCATCATGTAGAAAATATAGGAGAATAGATTGAGAGAAAATAGGAAATGTGGTTCAAAAAATTTACCGAACGAATTGTCCTCGCCAGTTTTGGCGAGGCTTTTGCATGTTTTCTATTTCGCTTCCCAATTTCATGTTCTATTACAGTCCGACTTCTCACAAACTCTTTTATGCTTTTCTTAAGATGTTGGTTACATGACCTATTGGAGATGCCCTAAACAAGTCCACTTATTATTCCGACAGACAAATCTGTGTAAAATAGAACACTCACTCATTTTACGGGGTTTCCTTCTTTTTTGGGATGTTCTAATATGAACGTCTACATAAAATACTGAAAATGTTGGTTTTTCTGTGATGGCCATTTCCATATTGTAGATACTAGGTTTTTAGCTTTTCCAGAAGTCTGCAAACATGCTGGAATCACAGTTTATAATACATTTTATTTATTTGGGAAATCAAGAGGTCTGAATTTGTCTTAGAAATTTCCGAACAAATTTTACTACCGGTAACTATTCTTAAAAGAAGATTGTTTCCTTGCTTTGTGATCAAACTATAGTGATGCATTAACGGAGTAAGTGTTTTTTTGCATGGATATGATTCTGACAAAAAAATGATTTTGATGAAATATAGGGTAACTAAAGAAAACAGAGCCGCAGGAATATTGGATAACTTTGCAGAAGGGGAGAAGTATTCTCAGCACGCAGTCCGGAAGTTTGTCCGCAACAAGTCTCCAGAGATCATGCCAAACCTCAACGACTTCTTCACCAACCCAAAACATTCAAACTAAAATATTTCCATCTTGCAAACAGTATGCTTTCCTTGGTTGTCGAACCTTATTGTGGTTAATATTTTGGGTACGGTTGTGATTGGTTTCAAGTGTAAACTTGGGATATGATTTAACTAGTTGGTCAATAATTACAAACATGAGAAGTTTGATCTATTGGTGTAACCTCATTGCGTAGCTGCTTTGTTTGAATTACTTGTATGTGGTACTGGAGTATGAGTATCAAAAGCTTTCATCTTGGCTTGGCGTACTTAAATTATTCTGTTGTGAATGTTAGACTGTAACTTGAGTTACTCAACACAGTGATTTATTTTATGTGATGATTATCTATACCATATACTACTATCTATTCAGAAGTGTACTGCCTAGCTCGTCAAGGCAGATTTAACTCTTCATTTAGGAATTGTAATTGATCTTGAAGATCGCAGCTTCGTGTTTCGGGAGATCTGCAGGTATTAGTTGAAATCAAGGTAATTGATTTCCCTCTAGTTGGGGCATCAATGACGTGGGCGTCGTAGAGAGACTTGACTAGTGACTTAGTATTTTTGAAGTGACAGTATTTTTGAAGCTTGTAATGCTACCGGAAAATCTCAATAGAGCAGAAGGAAAGAGAGAAATTCCGACGGGAGGAGATGAACTCACGGTGGAAGCCGGTCATGGAAAGAGCGGAGAAAGCGGTGGACGCCTTACTGACTCAGAAGGTGGTAGACTCAATGAGTCAACCCGGCATTGATGAACTCGTGCAGGTACAAGATGACAGCCGGCCACAGAGTACGGACCAATCAATGCACAGCCAAGTGGACAAAGGTGGGCCCCAGACAGATTTGGACACGGCTGGAAAAGATAAGGATGACGAAGAAGTGGAGAAGGCTCTAAACAAGGGTATTACTATAAACCCTAATCCGTCTTGGGCTGGAAACAAAATGGCTAAAAAGAATGGGCCGAAACAAACAAATGAGGCCCAAGCTTATACAGTAGAAGAGCCTACAAGCCCTACAAGTAATTCAACAGAGCTGATTCTAAGCCCAAACATGGTAAGCCCAACGCTGGTTAATTCAGAAAAGGAGCCGTTGGTGGAATCTCTTAGCTCTGATGAGGAAGCACCTGCAAATCCCTATACTGATTTAGGGCTGGCACAGGTCTTTCGAAGATTTGTATCTCTAAAACACAGTAGAAATGATAATGAAATCCCAGACTGTGTAAAGAGAGCACGTGGAGAAAGAGACAAACAAGCTATGGTGGTAGCGAAAAGAAAGAAAAAAAATCCTTCTTGATGCTAAATATGTTCTGCAAGCAAAGAAAGCTAGAGCTCAAAAGGGTCTATCAACTAATGAAAGGAGCTGGAGGCTGTTCCAAGGAAGTGAAGGGGGTGTCAGTGAAGTGGGACTTCATGAGAAGATGAGACCAGATAAGCTGAAATTTGAGGTAACTGATAATATTCATTGTGAGCAATTGTATTTATATAAAGATTGCATGAAAGAAGTAGATGAACTGGAAGTGGAGTTCAGGGAAAGAGAAGAGATGACATCAAAGGCTGTTGTGGCTGGCCAAAATCAGCCACAAGATAAATGTTAGGCCTCTGCTGGAATGTCCAGGGTTTGGGAAGTACCCTGACATTCCAGAGACTCAAAGGGCTATCTAATGCCCATCTTCCCAGTGTGGTCTTTCTGTCTGAAACAAAAAATAGTAGTTTGAAGTTAAGAGGGTTACAGAGAAGGTTGAGATTTGCAAATGGTTACTATGTAGAGCCAAAAGGTGTGTCAGGAGGTCTATTACTTTGGTGGGTAGAAAATTTAAATATAGTTATCTTGTGGAGTTCAGATAATGCCATCTGTGTAAGGTTGGAGATAAAAGAACAAGTTTGGGAAATATGGCTTTTTGTCTATGCTCCTTCAAAATCAAGAGAAAGAGGTAAGTTCTGGAATGAGATAAAACAGTGGTCTAATACTGTTTCAGACCCATGGATTCTAGTAGAAACACCCATGGATTCTAGTAGGAGACTGTAATGACTACTTAGATTGGGAAGACAAGCAAGGAGGCTCCAATCCCTGCTTTTGGAGGATAAACAAATTTCAAAGTTTTATCTCAGATTGCCAATTGATGGAATTATCATCACAAGGTCTTAGCTACTCCTGGACTAATGGCAGAAGCAACAACAATGTAAGGGAGCTAATTGATAGAGTATTTTTCTCTACCTCTTGGGGAATTCTACACCCTCAAGCCATAGTTAAAAGGGAAATTATTTCAGGATCTGATCATACTCCTTTAATCATATGTGTGGATCATGCAAAGAAAAGTAGAAGGAATCAGTTCAAGTTTGATGCAAATTGGCTGCAAAATACAGCTTGCACAGAAGTTATTGCAGATGCTTGGAGAGTAAAATACATGGGTTCTCCTATGTTTAAAGTGGGGAAGCTCCTGGGAAATTGTAGAAGAAGTCTCACAGAGTGGAGTAGAAGTACTATACCAAACTGGAAAAAGGAGATTAGCAAAGTGGAGAGCCAGTTGTTAGAGGTGCAGAATAGAAGTCATAACGAAGAAAACATGGAAATTCAGAAACAATTACAGGCCAAACTAGAGGACTTATGGAAAAGGGAAGAAATGTACTGGAAACAGAAGAGCAGAGTCAACTATTTGAAGGAAGGAGATAGTAACTCAAGGTTCTTCTATCTTTCTACTATATTCAGAAGACACAAGAACAATATTCTAAAGCTGAAAATTTCTGAAGAAGAATGGGTGGAAAGTGATGCAGATATTATGAAGACTTTTGAAAGTTTCTACAAGAACTTATTTGCTTCTCAGGCTCAGGGAGTGGATACAAATTACCTTGATGTGATGACACCAATGATTACAGATGAAGAGAGAGCCTCTCTAACAGCAATCCCTAATGAAGATGAAATTAAAAGAGTTGTTTTTGGCTTTGATCCACACAAGGCCCCAGGGTATGATGGTTACAATGGTCTATTCTATCAGACACAATGGGGTATCATACATTCTGAAGTGGTGGAAGCTGTTCAAAGTTTTTTCAGAAACAAGCATCTCTTAACAAGCATCAACAAAACAGTGCTGGTTATGATTCCAAAAGTAAACCACCCTGAGAGTGTGTCACATTATAGACCTATTGCCCCATGTACCTTCTTATATAAGGTAATTACAAAACTCCTTGCAAACAGACTAAAGACAGTCATTTCAAAGATTATCTCTTGTGAGCAATCAGCATTTGTCCCAGGGAGACTTATCCAGGACAATATAGTGATTGCTCAAGAGTTCTTACACTACATTTCAAAGAAGGATCAAGGGAAAGAAGGCTGCTTGGCTTTGAAACTAGATTTGAATAAGGCATATGACAGGGTTGAGTGGAAGTTTGTGGAGGCCATTTTTGTGAAATTGGGGTTTGGAGATGATTGATAAAGCTTATTATGGCTTGTATCTCAACTGTCTCTATGGTTATAAGAGTGAATGGAAATGAGTCTAAGTGTTTTAAACCTAAAAAAGGTTTGAGACAAGGGGATCCTTTATCCCCATACCTCTTTGTACTAGTTATGGAAGTGTTCTCAAGGAAAATGCAACATGAAGAAGCCAAGAAAGCCATCTCAGGTATTTCTATCTCAAAGAAGAAAGTGTCTATCAACCACCTCCTCTTTGCTGATGACTCCTTGATATTTCTGAAAGCAAAAAAAGAGTATATGCAGGCCTTTCTTCACATTGTAGAGGAGTTTGGGACAGTTTCTGGTATGCAGATTAACTTCCACAAGTCAGGGATCATTTTCTCCCCAAATACAAGTCAAGAGCTGAAAAAGAAGATTACAGAGCTGTGCAAAATCCCAGCACTGGATGTCAATACTAAGTATCTAGACTTACCTGCTTTCTGGGGCTCCTCAAAAGCTCAAGCTCTGCAGTTTATTGTGCAAAGAATTGCTGAAATTCTTCAAGGATGGAGGAAGAAGTGTCTTTCCTTTGCAGGTAGAGAAGTGATTCTCAAAGCCATAGCAATAGCTATTCCTAGCTATGCCATGTCTTGTGTGGAATTTCCTATATCCACTTGAAAAAAATAGCCCAACTAATAAGAGAATCCTGGTGGGGAGGTTCTGTCCAAGAGAAGAAGATCAAATGGGTCAACTGGAACCAA
The DNA here is from genome assembly GCA_023055425.1 of Linanthus parryae. Classification (NCBI taxonomy): domain Eukaryota; kingdom Viridiplantae; phylum Streptophyta; class Magnoliopsida; order Ericales; family Polemoniaceae; genus Linanthus; species Linanthus parryae. The sequence continues at coordinate 8,931,819 of JALGPY010000012.1, forward strand.
TTGACTATGAGTAAGCACAATGGAGGAATGGGGTTTAGAAACATCAGAGCTTTTAACCTGCCACTCCTAGCTAAACAGAGCTGGAGAATTATTCAAAATCCCAATTCACTCCTTGCAAAAGTCCTTGAAGCTAAGCATTTCTAATGGAAAGATTTCCTCTTAGCCAGGACAGGAAACAGTCCTGCTTGGGTTTGGAAGAGCTTACTAGCTGGTAGAAGGATTATTGACAGAGGAGCTTGCTGGCAAGTAGGAGATGGGAAGAAGATTCAAGTTTACTCTAATGCATGGATCCCCACTCTACCAAACTTCAGGATTGGCAACACAGGTACTGCTCTAAATGATTTTAAAGTAAGTGAGCTGATAAATCACACCACTAGAAGATGGAGAGTTTCTGTCCTGAAGAACAAAGTTCCTTATCCAATTGTGAGGGAAGTGATGAAAATTCCAATCTCAATTTCAGCAAGTGTAGATAAGCTCATATGGCCCTTAACAAAGAATGGAAGCTTTACTGTCAAAACTGGGATGGGGATTGCTACTGAGTTGATTTTAGACAAAGCTCATTCAGATAAAAGGTCAGCTCTTAAAGTTTCTTCCTCTTTCAAATTCACAAAAGAGTACTGAAAATTTCTATGGAAACAAGATCTCCCACCAAAAATTTTGAATTTTTGGTGGAGATTGAGTCATGATGCTTTGGCAACAGCACATAATTTGTATCTGAGGAAATGCAAGACTACTGAGTTATGCAGTATCTGCCAAGCAGAAATGGAAACTACCGAACACTGTTTTTTCAATTGTGATTGGGTTAAACCCTTTTGGTTTGCATCTGGGCTCATACATCCAGATGAAGGGGAGAAAATTGGTAATATAAAAGCTTGGCTTGATGAGCTAGTAAACCAAGTCCAGCAAAAAAAAGTGGGCTCAACTTTTGTTTCTCAAGTAATGGTAGCATTGTGGAATATCTGGAAGTGTAGAAACAGCATAGTGTTGAACAACAAAAAGCCAAATCCCAGCCAAGCTTTGAATTTTTACAAGAGTGATTGGCAAAATATAAGCCTGGCTTACTCTTCATCTTCTGCACAAACAGGTGAAAGCAAAGTACAGTTGCAGAAAAAGGGGAAAGAAAAGAAGTGGCTACCCCCAAAACCAAATGAGCTTAAATGCAATGTTGATGCTTCTTGGTTTGATAAAGATGGTGCTGCCTGGTGTGGCTGGATTTTAAGAGACCATGAGGCACAGCTGCTTGATTGGGGGTGGTCATCTAAGGTCTGTAGCTCAGCAATTATTGCAGAAGCCTTAGCACTTAGAAATGCTATGTTGAAATTGCAGGACAAAGTTGGTTGGAAGATTGTGTTTGAAACAGACTGCAAGGAAACTGCAGATGCAGTTAACACTTCTACAGGTAGATGGGATATTGAGGTGATAGTCAAAGATATTCAACAGCTCATACAAGAGAAAGTGTGGACAGTGAAGTGGATACAAAGAGAAGCAAATTCAGCAGCTGATCTTTTGGTTAAAATAGCAAAACAGAATAGTGCTAGCCTCTTTAGTAGTCATTCTCCTTTGAAGGAATTTGTTGAAAAGGAGAAACAATTTTGTACTGTTTCTAGTGAGTAATACAATTCTATGGTTTAGATAAAAAAAAAAAAAAAAAAAAAAAAAAAAAAAAAAAAATTGGTTGGGAGTAAAATATTTATCACTTCGCAGTTTTTTTTTTGCAAAAAGCATTGTAAAACATTAGATTAGGAGAATCATTTGCAAGGAAACAACGCAAAATAACTTGCTGAATCACTTAGAATTTCGCACATGGTGTCAATACTAGTGACCACGTCCAAAAACCACCACCCTCAACAACCGACTGCCGCCTCCCAAAATCATTGTTGTTCGTTGCCATAAAGTGCTTATCGCCGTGTTGAAACAGTAGTAGCTGGAACTACTGCCGGTAGGCACCACCATCCATCATTAACTCCGGCAACTACCACCACAGCCTATGGCACATGTATTTAGAGAGTTTAGAGAAGAATCTAAGTTTACAAAGTTTTTTTTTTTTTTTTTTTTTTTTTTTTTTTTTTTTTTTGCTGAAACACCTGTTGAACTTGAAAAGTTGGATACCATTAGTTCATTGAGCCGGAAGAATTTACAAAACTCATAAACAGACCTGAATCTCAGTGACAGTGTGCTCGTTACTAGCAGCTGTGGGCTGTGGCATGTTCTTCTCCACTCTTCAGTGATACCTTCATATAACATAATTTGACAAGATGATCTCAACTTACAGATCCTTAATTTAAGCGAACGTAAACACTTCTCAAGTATAGAATAATGTGATTCATTCAATACTAAGCTTTCTTCAAATGCAATCGTTAACGAACGAGCTTGATGCAGTAATATTACCACGCCACTGTAATTGGATGTTTGTACAGGATGCAGATTACTAGTATAAAAACAGGACAAGACATATGCAAGAACAAAATATTATGTGGTTCCGACAAATCAATTTCTAACATGTTCCCTCATTTGAAAGCTGTAAAACTGACCTCTACACTCATGGGGTCAGAACACAAATATATGTAAATGCTATTCTCCGTTCTAACGGCTATGAAAACAAGTACTGTGGTTAACGCATTGAGAAGATGCATCTAATACTGCTCAGTCTAGAGATCTATCCCCCAATAAGAGGGAAGAACTACAAGATTTCTCTGTCAAGTGAGATGAGGTGTGACATCAGGATATATTCATCGCATTGGCTTTTTCTGTGCTGCTTCAACATTCCATGATTCCCATGCCCCGGAAAAATGAGCAAAAAGGTCACTAAGAACTGCAAGCCATTCAACAGAAAGCACATTCTATCATGTACGTGCTAAAATACTTGTTTGCATATTATGATTGAATTTTACATGACAAGAAAATCACATTGTTGCAAGTTTAATTTACGTCTCAACATACAAATCTTTTATTGAAGCAGGTACACTTCAAGCAGAGAATAATTTGATGTTCTTTAAGTATTTAGCTTTATTCAGGTATACAATGCTTAATCAAGAAACTTGATGCACTAAAATTTGTAGAGGATGTGAATTAGTATAAAAACGACAGAGCAAGAAAAATGCAAGAACAATGATTATAACTTTGATTCCGACAGAAACAATTTCTAACATGTTCACTCATTCGAAAGCTGCAAAACTGACCTCTACACTCATGGGGCAAAGAACACAAACAAATGTAAATGCTATTCTCCGTTGTAACGGCTATGTAAACAAGTACTTTGGTTAAAGCATCGAGAAGATGCATCTAATAATGCTCAGTCTAGACCCCCAATAAGAGGGAAGAACTACAATATTTCTGTCAAGTCAGATGAGGTGACTGCTGCATCAGGATATATTCATCGCATTGGCTTTTTCTCTGCAGCTTCAACATTCCATGATTCCCATGCCCCGGAAAAATGAGCAAAAAGGTCGCTGAGAACTGCAAGCCATTTCAACAGAAAGCACATTCTATCATGTACGTGCTACAATACTTGTTTGCATATTATGATTGAATTCCACATGACAAGAAAATTCACATTGTTGCAAGTCTAATATACGTCTCAACTTACAAATCTTTAATGCAGATACACCTCAAGCATATAATAATTTGATGTTCTTTAAGTACATAGCTTTCTTCAGATATGCAATGCTTATCATTTGAGAAACTTGATGCACTAAAATTTGATATTTGTAGAGGATGTCTGAGTATAAAAACGACAGAGCAAGAAAATGCAAGAACAATGATTATAACTTTGGTTCCGACAGAAACAATTTCTAACATGTTCACTCATTCGAAAGCTGCAAAACTGACCTCTATACTCATGGGGTCAAAGAACACAAATAAATTGAAATGCTATTCTCCATTCTAAAGGTTATGAAACCAAGGACTTGGTTAACGCATTGAGAAGATGCATCTAATGCTGAGTCTAGAGATCTATCCCCAATAAGAGGGACGAACTACAGGGTTACTCATGGATAAAGAAAAAGAAAAAATCTAGTATCAACCATGGACATAGTGAAGGGGGAACAAGTTTAGTTCAGGATTTAAGGCAGATATATATATTCTTGTATAGACGTGGGAAGCAATGACTAATGTGTACTTTCCTATACTCTCAAATAAATCAGGTGACATTCTGAGTTAAATGGAACAATAATTTTGCTGTTACATATATACCTGTTCTCTCTATGGTGATTAAAGAGACAAATGGCATCATAAAGGTTGAAGAAATTTACAGTCTAAACATATATTTTGATTAAACTATGGACAGTGTCATTCTAGGGAGGAAAAGTGCTCTTTTACATATTAGTGTAGATGGGAGCAGCAAAGTCGAAGGTCAAGATAAATTTCTTTCTGACTTGAACTATTCTGAATTTGCCAATAAATAACTTCATTTGGAAATCATATTAAGAGTTAAGTTACTAGTTGTCTGAACAGTTGAAAAGCTTAAATTGAAAATCTGTACTACCATTATAATAATAATAAAGTATCAGAAGATGCCCCTATAATATGGTGTGATTGCTCTATCCCAGATAGAAAACAAGGTATGATGGTGAGGAAATATACACTTGCGTACTAAAGTGTACCTTGGTTACGATATTGAGGACGATACGTAGAAGCCAGGTCTTCCAAGTCCAGACCCCGTCTAATATTTTTGTTTCCTGAACCTCCTACTTTGGGCATACTTGCTGGAGTGAAAGGACCAAACACAAAACCTTTGGAGCTAGGTTTTGCTTCCTGCTCGGTCACAATGCTGTCATGTTTGTCTTTTGGGTGGTTTGTTGTCATTTGCGCTTCCATAACTCCCTTCTGCTTCCAGTTGCAATCAGTAGAAGAATCTCCTTTGTATTTCTTTGGAAGTGTGTTAGTGATCTCAGTCCCAAACATTCTTTTCCTAGTCTGGCTTGGCTCCGAAACAGCAGTAGCAAGTTCAGGCTTTGGAGTGCCTCTCATTCCCAACCACCTGAAAGCTGGTTTCCTGATTTCTGGGTGCTGAGTCTGTTATAAATCAAGAAGATATATAAGCAAGCATTTACTTATCTTTGATTCTAATTATTGACCAATGATCTTCAGATTAAACTTTACCTTCTCAATGAGATTCATAGAAGAGAAGACATTTGCAATATCATAGAGGCGCCTGACTTTTGCTGCATTATCTTGTATAAATAGCGTCAGAGAAACAAATAAAATGTTTTGCCTACATTCACTAAAAATATTAGAGAGTAAATAATAAGAGTTCAATTACTTCTCATAGCTGTTGGATCATGAATGTCGCCAAGCAATGCTGTTGCAGCCTTATCAAGGGAGATTAGTTCTGCCTGAAAAATGCAATGAAGTAGATCCATGTTAGTGAAAGAGAACTATGTTTTAATGAAGAGAACAGCCAAGTAAGCACAGAGAGAATGTTCGTATCAGACTTACACCAGAGAGAAGGAAAAGCTTGACAAAATTCTGTGCAAGAAGCCCTAGAGATTTCTCCTTCCTATTGTCTGTACAGTAAATAAATTAGATGACTGAGTGACCATCTATCAAAACTTGTGATCACTAAACAGAAAATGCAGCACTCTCGCCATAGTTAATCGATTAGATGTTCAAACAGGAAATGCAAAAACGAGAGATTATTTACCAGTTTTAGTTGGGTGTGAAGATTTTACTTGCTTATCGGTGCTAGAATCTGAAGCTCCTCCAGACAACTGACTTCCAGAAACCTATTTAGAAATTAGAAAGCTCATTATACAATTACCACAAAACAATATTTGGTTGCTAAGATGTAAGGGATGCTAATCAAGAAAATCTCATTCAACCAACTACTATGCATAATAGCATTGGTTTGCTAACTTGTTCTACTTCCACTGCATAATTCACAACCAGGAACCTTCAATACACGAACAGAGAAATTCAAATTTTATCTATGGCTTAACACTATTTAGCAGCCTAAAAGAGGATAGATTACATACATTGGCTGAATGACTGCTGCTAAACGAGTTCTCCTGCAATGCTTCTCTCTGGTTATCAAAATCAACTCAAAGAACCCAAGTCAGAAACTTCTAGTATATAACCTTTGAAGCCAAATCATACAGGTTAATTAACCGAGACCACCCAATTATCGAATTACCTTGAGTTCCTCTAGAGTCTGAGGAATGGCACCAAACCCTCTCCAGAAATACTGGTTCTTCGCTTTCCTAGACAAAACCTGCAAACAATCGACAGTCCCATCACAATTCACCTCTAAACCCTAAAGCCCTAAACCAGAAATATTACTAAAAATCTATCTGTGAAGACATACACCAACGCTTTCTAAGATGTTGACGATATCGTAAATCCGCCTCCTCTCCACACCTGCAAAGGTAATCAGATTCAGTATATCTATAAAGCAATTTTATGCAAAACCCAGACAAATTGATGAGAAAAAAAGGGCAAAAAGTGGACCTAATTGGGTAGCAGCATCGTCTAATCCAATCGATTCCACACCTTCTTTGTTATACAGCCTCAGGAAACTACAGAAATCGTGAAATCAGTCAAAAACCAAAATTAGATTCCCCTAAATTCGAATTCATTTCCTGGAGAGAGAGAGAGAGAGAGAGAGAGAGAGGGAGAGATTACTTGGTGCAGAGGAGGCCGAGAGATTTTTCCTTACGGCTGTAAAAACAGGTGTTCTTAGCTTCAAGTTCTGCAGAAGGAGGAAACAGGGACGACATCGCTGAAAAAGCTTCAGAGAGAGAGAGAGAGAGAGAGGAAGAAGAAGAAGAAGGGTTTGGAATTCAAAAAGGGGGCGAATACGGATCTGAGAGAGAGAATGGGAAGAAGACGACGAGAGAGTAAAATTTCGAACAAAAAGGCGGATAAGTTTTGAATTCGTACCAATGCGCGGTGACTTCTGTTTTACCTTTTTGCCCACGGCTTGTGAGGATCCACATTGCCATCGGGCGAGGGTAATGTTGGTAATAGACATCTGTTAAGGGTATTGTTGGAAATTCAGGAGCCTCCTCAATTGAGAATGCTTAAAATTACTATTGAAATTACCCTATCCAACCTAGTTCAAGCTTAGCTGGTAAAATTTAAACGAATGCCACTCTGTCTCTTTTGTTTCTCTCCATTCTGACATTTACAATTATTATTATTTTTTACTATCACCATTTAGTCATTTTGACCGGTGATTTGAATAACAAAATAATGTAAAAAAAAAAAAAATTGATAAAAGATTATCAAAATACATATTATTTTGCCATCTAAATTAGTCAATCAAAGTGATCCAAATACAAATCAAAAAGCCAAGATGGGATGAAAGAAAATAGACAGAATGGTACCCATGTTTGTGACTATAAAATGTGTGCTAGATCGGCTCGACTAATGTTATGCAAATATTCATATAGAATCCATCGAAAGTATAAATCTTCTAAATGTATGTAATTTATATCACTCAACATAAGTCAGGAAACTTACTAACTCATTTTCTTTTTCTCGAATGTCCGATGTTGGACTTCTCAACACCGCCCTGATGTGTTAAGCCTCTAGTCCACTAGTCAGTTTCTGTTTTACTACTTGAGCTATGAAAGAACTCACTTTGAATCAAGTTACTCGGAAACAAGAGGTTACCTACGCCTACGCGTGAATCTTTATATCTGCGCGTGTGTTTTTAAACCGTTCACGTGTATAACCAGACTCTGATACAATGTTAAGAATTCATGGGTTTCCACCTTCTCTTCTCCAACCTCTTACCAATAATTAATATGGAATTTGCCCAATTCTATGAAGGATCATCCTGATCCAAACCCTGCAAGCACCAATTGTTTGCCTTGAATTGTCATCGATATATCTTGAAGTTGGCCCCGATTCTTTTGATATATGATAAACCCGAAACTTGCTCGGACTACTATCAATGTAGGCACCCTGAAGGTGGTGGCGGCTTTGATCCAGTTATTATTATTATTATTTTTACTAAAAGGGAGAATTTTATAAATTTTTAACAAAGAGAATTACATCTTTCTTTGGCTATCCTAGCCATCAAAGAAAACTCAAAAAACACAAAATCATCAGGACAAACAATGTTCCTATCACCAACAATTCTCACTAGACTGTCAACAACTTGATTGGCCATTCTATTGAGTATTGACCCATCTAAACTTGACCTTCCTAAATTGAGTCAAAAACTTTGCATCTTGGATCACTGGATTAATCTCCCAAGAAGTGCACTTTATGATATTCAAAGCATTTCTCACCATTTGATTGTCACCTTCAAATATAACCCAGTTATCACCCCCAGCTTTCCATGTTGTTGCAAGCATATCTCACTGCTTCAGCTTCAGCCAGAAGAGCAGAACTTGTACCAACCTGAACCCACAACATCTCCATTATGATCTCTTCCCAACAAACCAATAATAGCTATGTGAGAAAAGTATTCCAAGAGGCATCTCAGTTTGATGCTCTGGGGAGGAGGTTTCTGCCACATTCAGATTTTTGGCATAGACATCTTATGTTTGCAAACTTCATCAGGGATGGCAAATTGGCAATGCTACACCAATCCTTCCACAGCAGATTGAACTTTAAGCAGACTTCATGTAGGTTGTCTTCCATTAAAAACGTTCTCATTTCTTCCCAACCAGATTTGCCACATCATCATGATGATCCCATATGGAATTGAGGTCTCTTTTTTTTGGTTGACTTTCTGACCATTCTAGCAAAATCCATTGTAGAAGATTCTGGCACCTGGACATCTCTTCACTATGTAGATTGTAGACCTTGACTCCCAAACCATACTGCCCTAGTCCAAGAGCAAATTGAAAATAAATGTACTTCATCTTCAACACTGTTTTCACATAGATGACAGAATGGAGAGTTCTTTGCCAATCTTTTATGGATATAGCTTTGTAGCTAGGGCATTGTTGGTCAATCTCCAAGAGAAGAATTTGATTTTAGGAATTACTTTATAATTCCAAAGCCAATTCCAGAACTTGATAGGCACCACACAAGACAGTTCTTACAGCACACCTTGTCCATATTAGCTGTATTAGCTGAGTTCTGATGGTGATGCTCACAGTCACAGAGCAAACCTTTAACTTCAGGAGGGTGCAAAAGTTAAGAAGAAACCCAACTTCTAACTATAATTTGGAATCATTATGCATCTCTGAAAGATCAAAATCGCAGGTTCATGTTAGAGCAAAACAGTATACTCTCCCAGTCTAAACTAGTCTGATGAAACTAGGGAATGGATATCACATATACTAATCATCGTCACTTGCAAAAATGCAGCAGTTCAAGAACGAACAAGTCACAAAACAAGCAAGTTCGTTGACAAATTTTGAAGGAAAATCAGAAAGGATCAAGATATGCATACACTTTATAGGAAACAAAATGTCATACACGAAGGTTAAACAAAACAGGGTAGCTGAAGTATCGTTTCTTTCACACCTAACTTTAATAAGCCAATAATAATTCTATCAACCAACCCTTCCAAAATAATGTAAAATCCATAGAAAAAATGTTCCAGAAACTAGCCAGCCATCAACAGCTTAGAAATGAAGCTTAGGAAGACAACCAAATATCTGAAATCTATTCATCGACAGTTGTAACTTGTTCCCACTCGCCATCAACAGCTTCCTTCCACAATGTGACATTGTTGTCTCCAGCAGCCACAGCCAACAAGTTTCCTGTTAGAGACCACGACACCCTCCAAACAGGGGTGTTGAAGTCCTTCAAAACTTTACCTTCCCACTGATCACCTTCTTTCGCCACAGTCCATATAACAACTGTCCCATCCTGTGAAGCACTTGCTATTGTAGACTTTGGAAGGCCCAAGTTGGGTGCCCAAGCCACATCGCGGACCAGATCAGTGTGCTTCAGCAATGCTGGGAAACAGTCCATCTTCCAGATTCCATCATATAGTTTCCATACCTTCACTGTATTGTCACAGCCACCAGAAACTAGTTTGTGGACAGAGTCCTGAGTGCCAGAACCAGAACCAACTAAAGAACCAGGAGCCATAGATGGGGCCCACGAAACTGAGGTTACGCCAACTGGGTGAGCTTGCTCGATCCTGGTGGCGTCCCAGTTACCATCAGAACTTGCTGTGAAGACTGATATGTTTCCATCAGAAGATCCGCAAGCTAGGCAGAGGCCGAGTTCATGTGGGGCCCAGGCGATAGAGTTTACAGATGATTTGTGATCGGTGAAAACATGAGCTTGAGTCCATTCGTTCTGGTTGCCTTCTTTCCAGATTATCACCCTACCATCATAGGAACAAGAAGCGAGGATTGATCCAAACTTGGGGTGAGCCCAAGATACCTGCCAAACAGGACCTTGATGACCAGCTAAGGTAGCGAGGTGATGAGAAGTTGAATTATTGCCCACGCCGACTATTCTTATGGTGGTATCAGATGAAGCCGTCGCTACACGTTTTCCATAGTAATCCATGGATACATCGTGTACTGTGTCGTTGTGTCCTGTTTCGATCTTCTGACCAGGCATCTTCTCTGATGGTTCTTAATCACAGGCTTCCCTAGTTTGCAGTACTATTTACCTGCCAAGACATAAATTAAGATTTAAGCTGCAGTGTGTTAAAAAGCACGTCCTTTCCTTTTGAAAACTCCAGCTAAGAAACAGAATACAAGCTCTTGATACACACAGGCATACTATTTAAAATGGTAAATTTAACACTTCAGAAACAATACTTTCTGACAATGAGAGACAAGCTGAGAGAAGGAAGGCAAAATAAAATCAATGTCACATGCTCTCTGTTGTGGGTCAAGGTGAGATTAGCAACTGCATCTATAAGTAGAATCCAAACATGTATTCAAAACTTTGATGAATGCTTTATAATTAGATCTCTTAAAAGAGCACTTGTAAGAGGAAAAATGATCACCTCTTACTAGTACTAGGTTCAAAAACTTATTTCCTTAAGAAACAATAGCCACCCAGACTGATCCCATGGGGACCTGAAGTTAAGAAGCGGGCAAGCCCCCACTGCCCTCAGAGATTTGGCCTTTGTGGGATTTGAACCTTGGAAATCAGAAAAAGCACACCCCTAAGACCAGGCCGTTACCACTTGGCCAACCCTTAGGGTTGAAAGGTAATAATGTCCTCTTTCTAATATTCTACATCCCATTTTCAAATGTATACTGTTCCGCCCAAACATTATTAGAAAAAAAAATCAATTAAAGAACTATTGTATCAGATTTTCTCTAGTTTATGAATATTTAGACCAGACGCATACAGCCCTTGTTGTGTGGACATGACACCTAGCACAAAAATGCCGGGCCACGGATAGCTTATTTGGCAGTCATTTGTCACTTATCACTCAATAAAATTAGGCAGAAATATACTTCTTTTGTGAACAACAGCCAATCATGAGAGAGGAGAAATAGAAGATAAGGAGTAGAAAACTGAGGTTAAGCCATCATAAACTGTGAAAAAACATAAGGCCACAAAGAAAAGATGATTAACAGATCTAAAAGATGGTCTTCCCTAGGAAAAGCTATCACCCTACACCGAAAAAATAACCAATACAACAATGAACTCCCAATACAAATAAAAGAATGCACCTTTTCATTTCATCAAAAACTAGTTATTTCCATTCCACACTTGTCATGCAACACACAACACACAACACCCAACCACGTGTCTGTAACTTCTACTTGTTTTATTCACGCGAACACCAAAACAGAACTGCAAAGACTCCATAAAACCACTTTGAGAAGCCAGCTGAAACTTAGCTATATGAAGTAGTTCAGCATTTCTTATAATATGACCTACATTGGAACCTAATAATTTCCTACCCCGTGTGATACATTTACCTAACTTTTGGCAGACATCCTATTGATGTTAGAGTAAGAGAGGAACAAACAGATCTGTTACACTCCACTCCAAGGTGGGTATGTAAACAGTGTGGTTTGGAGCCAAAACTGAGATACAGTTTGGAGAAAAGGGGAACCTAAACCAAACCGTGGCACTAGAAAACCAAACCGCACAGAACCACATGCATGCAGTGTTATCCGGTAGAAAGTAGAAACCTATCTCAGGGACGATGACATAAAGACAACAACCACCACCAACAGGGACCCTAACTCATCTAAACATTGAGATCTAGAGGTACAGTTATCAGCGACGCCGGTAGAGAGGACAGTAATGAATGATGGAGCCAAAGTGAACAGAACCAGCTCTTACAGAAAAAGGACAAGATTTATGTTCAAGACTTCAAAACTGAAAATAACAAGCCTTGAAAGACCCTCGGCGGCTTCTTGTGCAGCTTTCCAGTCGACTTCGTCGGCAGCAGTTGCACTCGAAGTTTCTAAGTGCTTGACGAGAGAGAGAGAGAGAGAGAGAGAGAGAGAGAGAGAGAGAGAGAGAGAGAGAGTCTGAAATGAGGACACCCATAGAGCACAAAGATTTATATGAGAAGATGTTCTGCTGTGTACTCGACTACTCCTTATATGAAACATAACATACACAGCCACATAAATGACGGCGTAAAAAAATGAATCAAAACCAAACCGTGTACCACAGTTTGGCATTTTCCAAATCTTAACTGAAACCGCCTACCTCTAAGCCGAACAATTAGCACAGATTGGTTCGGTTTGCAGTTTCACATGTTTAAACTTGCAGCCCAATTCCTCGGTATGCGACCAAGGCTTCACACGATGGAAGCCTTTGACTTTGTAAATACGGTTTATTGTTGACAGCCTATAGGTGATAGACTCACTTAAATGTTTTATCCTATTGTTAGCCGTTTTTTGTTACTAATATGAATTAAAGTTTCATGTTACGACAAGAGGATTCAATTGACCCTATTTTTTCTACCTGAATGATGCAACGGTTTCCTAATTTTCTAAGTTTTTCATATCACGGGGTCTTGTCTGTGCTCTGTGCTGCCAAGCAACATGCTTAATCCACTAAATTACATTGTTCTTAAATCACTGAGAACAATTTTGATAGGTTATCAGAATAATTCAATTCACTATTTCGGTAGTTAAGTTGTGATTACTTTTTATATGTGACAAACTAACACATTGTCCACTCTAAGATTTATTCAGCGAGAATTACTATCAAATATATGGTGTGCCCTTCATGTCAAATAAATGGTCAAGGATGCATCTCTGGGAGAGGCAGACTTTTTCTATGATTAACAGTTGATCTCTTACAGACTTACTGTACATGATAAACATTTGCAGCATTACAGTAAGAGCCAACATAATACTAAGATATTGGAGGCTTATCTCGTGCATCTTCTAAAATTACTGAGGGTGTTAAAAGATAAGTTTTGTTCATTCAAAGAAGAATTTACTCTAAAATAGTCGGAACTATGTCCAAATGCAATAAGATTAGGTTTCCGTTTGAAACTTATGAAGACTTGTAATAGAATTTTGATGTCAGGAACTATAAATCATTATTATTCAAGTAGAAAAGCAGACAACTCGAGTATCCAGGATAACAAAAACATACAGAAAAAAGGACTGCAATACCAACAGATATCAAGGAAGATGACCATGTTACAAGTGCATTCATATATATGATAGCCAAGTATATACAAAACCCATGCATCGAATATACATAGAAACAAGGACTGCAATATCAACAGATATCAAGGAAGATGACCATGTTACAAGTGCATTCAAATATATGATAGTGTATACAAAACTCATGCATCGAATAGACTGTTACAGTTTGACATGTTTTGTTTGGGTACTACGACAAAAACATGTCTCTTCAAAATCTATTGAGAGCTCTTGAATCAAAAGGAATCTGTTACATAGCCCCCAAGGGGTCGCCATACCATTCAAGCTACCATATAGACTCCGTTCATTGAACCGGTCCACTAATCACCCAATCCTAAATGACTCAACCGTACAGACTGTATGTTGATATGGAAGCTCCATATCTAAGACAATCATGTTGCATATGCATAATGCATAATAACAGCATCCCTCATTAATTTCCTCAAAATCGACCATCCTTCCTAATAATATTAACCTAACCCCAAAAATTCAGTCTGCACTTGCTACCGTCTCCTCCCTCTTCATCTTACCAAATTGGGCCGAGACAACAAATAATCTTGTCTCGGGCCCCCAATTTCTTTTTAACTTGATATTAAACCCAGATCTTAAATATCCCAGCTATTGAAATGTCTTCGATTTCACAATACCCATGTTTCTAGTTTCGAGTATGCACTTTGCAACTCCCACCAAAGCTGATTAATTATGTTCAATAGTAGTATTAGAATTTAGAACATAGAGTTGTCCATTTTGAATTTTGAAGAACATATTCACCCAAAGATAATAGCTCAATTGAGCAAAAACCCAGATAAAAAACATGACATACACAGAGCCACGAGATCATTTTGATTCCATTTTACTGGGGAGGTTCCGATAAGTTTCTATCATGAAAACATAACCCAAAACCAAAACCCAGATTCAAAGAGCGCAAATATCATCATTGGAATGCAACCCAAATTTTACAATTTCAAATCCAATCACAGAAACCGTAGTTAACGCATCTAACAGTCGTGATTCGAAGAATGAATTTCATGATAGACAGATCTAAGACTTATAGCGAAGAAACAGGAAGGATTAGCATTAAAGCGCTCTGATCTGAGGAAAAGACGAACACTCGTAGATGGATAGCACGCATTTTAGGTGATTTAGCTAGTTGAATCGGAACATTTACCTCTGAGAGAAGACTCGATCACTTCACGGATCTCACCTGAGACGAGTTTCGGAGAAGAAAATTGGGCTGTTTTGGTTTGTTCTAACGCTCGTAAAGGCTTTTCTAATATCTGTCCGCTACAAAACCAGGGTGTTTGGATGCAGTGATAGGTCTATGCTTGGAGAATTAGTTGTTCCGATGTTTTTTTTGGTAGAAGACAATTTTCATCCCTGCATTATGGGTTAAATACAATTAGCCCCATGCACTACGGTTAAATACGGATTGCCTTATGTAAGAGCTTCCCCCACACCCCCACACCCCCCCCCCCCCCCCCCCCACAGTCAGTGGATGGAGGGTGGACATATACCACCCTTCTATAGCAATCCGTTAGTGGGGGTTGGGGTACAATCTGACCTTTTTTGTGACCATTCTACCCTGGTAAGGGTGGGATTACAAAAATGCCGATATCACCTATTTTGCCCCTTGTCCTTTGTGTTCTTCTTTACCACAACCAGCGCCAACACCACTGAATCCCCACCACCAACACAGCAACAAAATAAACAAACAACAACAAAGAACAACAAGAGGCTCATATCGATAGTTGAAAACAATCAAAGAAGATTGCACCTAATATGGCTGCAAAATTGATTATCCCACCAGGAAAGTAGCAATTTCTCAACACATATATTCAACAGATCAAGTTCATCATCGCCTAAGAAAGGGAAAAACAAACAGTTCCCATTTCCATAAAAAATGATATGGCACAAAGCAACCTTCAATCTTCACCGATCTGAAATCTTGGTCGGTTAAATTTGAACAGCACACTGTCACCCAATAAACTTCCCAATGAACAGAACCACGATGGAGAATCCAGCCAAAGAAAGACCCAAAGCCTCTATTCTCTGCCCATTAACTAAGAATTCACAGTGACATTTCATCAAACACAACAACGACGCCACTAACAAATCAAGAGTTGGGTTTTCTCACCAGCTGGGCAGGGGTGGTAGACCCCGAGTCAGAACCCACGAAATGGTTCACGAGCAATAGTGACCCAAAGGCGTAATCAATCCATCTGGGTAAGTTTGATTCCTCCAAACCAGGAATTCCTGACAAAAGTTTGAAGTCAGGGTAGAGGAACTGAGAGAGCGAGAGATGGAAAGCTTGTAATTACCGAGTGAATCGGAGAACAGAGAGGTTGATTTGATTTTGTTCAGTTGTTGGATTCGTTGTTTGAGAGGAAGAAATGCAATTGGTGAAGGGGGAGAGAGAGAGAGGGATATTAGGGTAAATACATAGGGGTAATTTTGTTGCATTTGGGGGCGGGGGTGGTGGGAATTGTGATTTTGCCCCTTCTGTTAGTTCATTTTCAACTACTAACTCTAACAGGGGGTATTCGTATTTTTCCATAGCGCATGGAGTAATTGTGTTTAATCCATAATGAAAGGGGGAAAATAGTTTTTTACCTTCTTTTAAAAAAAATGTTTTATACCGTGCCATTGGTCTACTAACCAAGTTTTGTAGAAGTGAGTTGGAAACTTAATAGGATAGGTCATCGAAATCGGTATAATCGAAGCAGAGGAAACAATTTATTAGCTAATACGTTTCCCTCTCGAGATATGAATGTACTCCGCATACTGCAATCTTCAACACTTCTCTAGATATTTCTGTCATGACCATTTTCTTCTCAGACATGTAGAACTTCTTCTTGATTGATGATGGACGAGAGATTGTGAGTCAGATTTAATGATGAGAAGATGAAATCCGAACATCCCGATAATCTAACCGTTAATCTCAAAACATAAGCTTCGGCGAGAAGTGCATATGAGGATAAGGGAATGTGAAAAAGGAAAGCACAAATAGAATCGACATCATGATTTCTGATAATTTCACCACCACATGCAAGTTCTGAATTTGATTTTATGAATGCATCGACATACATCTCCAGTTGGTCGTCCAGAGGAGCAGCGCGGTGCTTTCTCTTTTAAATTTCTGCAGAACCACCAACCCTAAGAATAAGGTTAGATCTGTGAACAAATTCTTCATAATTTGCTATTCCATTAGATAAAATTTCCAAAATTTGAACACTTTTTGAGTTAAAAAAATTTACATTCCGACACTTTCAAATTTTTCACAAGAGGAAGGTTATTCCAGATCTTTTCTTGGTATCGTGGGAACTCTAGATTTACTTAATCCGGCAACACTAAAAAATGTGAATTTCAGTCTCAGGTTCTTATTGCAGAACATACAAAGGCTAGAAATATCAATAATTCTCTTATGCGAATTTTAAACATATTTTACACATTTTTCCAAAGAAAGAGTTTCAATTTATCAGGACTTTTATGGACCATAAAATTTTCTAGAAAACATGATAATTAGAACTTCAAGAAGAAGCATCACAAGAATTTAATTATCGGTTCAGAATCATATTAGCAACCATATAACAAATTTTACCAGTATACTTGTCATTATCTGTTTGAGACACTCGAAACTGCAAATAACACAGCGTTCTTAATTAGCATTTTCAGCGACATTGCACTAACTTTGAGCTTGATTTCAAACATGAATATGTCCTGCTTTGAAAATGTTATGATCATGAAGTTATAGAGGTACATTTAAGGGGTACGCTGCAGCAAAATGCTCCTCAATCGGTCACACATCGAAGGGGATACCGGGTTGGGAAAAGGGAGAAAATTCATTCCTGAAAAACGATCTGCAGGAGAATCAAAAGGTGATAAAACTAATATATGGGCATGTTAAGATGATTCTAATGCTCTCACAGGGTGACAAGGATCGCATAAACTTATTTTCATAACCGAGCTCTCCGGTGGTTAGAGAAGTTTTTGGTGAACATGAAACAACCCAGGAACCCACGGTTCCTTTCTAATACAACTTAACAATGTCCTCAAATAAATTATTCAAAATAAAGAAGAAACCCTCCTTACATTATTGTACGGAATGATAAAACATTGCTTAAATTCAAATGAAGCAACTACTAAAAGATGTTTTCTAGCCATGATCCTAATCCTTAGCTCGTGCGCGTTTTCACCCCAGCTAGCTTATTCATAACTTGCGGGTTTTCAAATTGCAAAAGTCGACGCAGTAAAAGTTTGTGAGTACAAAATGAGTAAGCATATACCACAACATATAAAAATAGAGTTTTTGGCTAACAAAAGGAGATAAGCTGAAACACCCCATTTGCTGTTCGTTTGGTTTATATGATCTTTTTCGCTTTGTTGTGCAATAGAAATTTGCATAATTGCATCGTGCATGTAGGTATAATGTTCTCGCTGGGAGTTGTTGTTTTACGCTTCGAGGACGAAGCGTTGTTTTAAGGGGAAGGTGATGTAATACCCCTATATTTAGTAGGGTATTTACTTGGTTATTATTCTTAAATTGGGGTAATTGTTAGTATTGGGGGTGTGTATTTGTAGTTTTATGAACTTAGTCGTGGGGGTTAAAGTGTCTTTTCCCAGACTTGGGGGACCTGCACCACTCTCACTCATTCTCTCTCTCTCTACCGATCGGATCGATCGGAAACAACACCCAGCGGCCTCTTCCCGCTTCTCCCGCAACTCCCTCCACAACGCTGCCACGTTTTCACCCACGTCTCCCTCGATTTCAATCCCCAGTCAACCTTATATCAACACCCCTCCTCTCTCTCGTCGTCCTCCACATCATCACCCTCTGTTTTGCGAAGACAACAAACCCACTGCTTTGTTTTCCAGAAACCGACCACCACCACGCTCCATTCTCCGGCGAAATCCAGGACCGCCAGGTCGTTCCCTCTCTCTCTTCTTCCCGGCGAGCCAGCAGGAGTAACAGAGCCATCGTCGGCTCTGTTTCATCGCCGACCCGGTTCCGACCCGAGAGCAAAGCCGACGCAAATCCCGACGCCGCCAGCGTCTCCTCTGTTCCGTCCGTCGTCCCTTCTCCCTCTCGCCACCGTCGCCCTTAACTCCGGCGACCACCGCTAGTAGCAGCAGCAGTTGCAGGATCGACACCCCACCACCGTCGCCGTCGTCGTCGTTCTTCACATCGTGTTTTCAATCGGTAAACATATGATGAACCCCTCTTATTGTTCTCTTTCGATCATGATTTCATGATGTCGTCAAGCTCCTGTCAAGCATATAGTGTGGTTAATCCTGTTGAAATTGTGAGTTTTTGTCACTGTGAAGTGAAGATGATGAAGATGGACTAAATTGAAAGGGGTCAAGGTGATTTGGGGGTGGTTGTTGTACTTTCTGAAATTGTTGGGAGGTTATGTTATTAACTATAAACTATTTCTTTTAGTTATTATTCTTATATTAATAATTAGTGTTTGTTATTAATTCCAATTAATTAGTTTCCTTAAAAATGAAAATAAATATAAGTTCTTATATTATGATTTTATAAGGAGAGTTTTGTTCATAAAAATAATATTTTTATATTAAATAAAAGTGGTATTCCTTAAGTATTATATAGTTTTATATTATGTGTTTATTGTAAGTTTTCTTATATAAATAAATATATACTCTTTTAATAAGAAAAGTTAACTCTTCTTTAATACTATTATCATATTTCAAATATACTATTTTCTATATAATTAGTTGTAAATAGATTTTAAGAATACAGTCAATTTGTTTAAAGTTTATTCTACTATTTTAGTTTATTATTATTATTATTATTATTATTATTATTATTATTATTATTATTATTATTATTACTATTACTATCATAACTTTGTAAACTATTATTCTTTTCTAATATTAGAGTGGCGTAAATTAAATTGGGAACTTGTCCGGGAAATATTCTTTGCATTTGCATATAGGGCATAATTGCATTTGTTGTATGAGTTTGATCACGTGTTAATATTAGGATTATGTGATAATTGTAGATTCCGAGTTCGTAGACGATCAGTTCTTTGACGGTCCGTGCTACGAGTACTAGTTCCGTGTTTGCTTGTGTGTGTGGAGCTTTCTTCAATCCAAGTAAGTATATGCACGACATCTTTAAATTATCAAAATGTGTTATTTCGTGTGCGTTATCTCAAACTGTAAATTCGATTTTCTCTTTACAATACTTGGAGCCTTCCTAGTGATTTATCATGATCGGTTTTGGAAAGCATGTGGTTACTATTCAAATTGTGATCTTTTACTGTGGTGGAATATTGAACAATAAATGTACGATAATAGAATTGGGAACGGTGTACAGAGGATGCGTGTGAAGGCTACGGCCGGGGACACATGTGCGTTGATTCCCCTAGGGTATATACCCTCTTATTTATTGTGAAAACTAGGAGTACTACCTATGCTAGTGTGGGTCACAACAGTATAGGGGTGTCGACACTTAAGGTCTCACTAGTTATTTTAGGGAGAATCGGGATGGACTGTGATATCCCGTAGAAGCACCCTACTTTATTATTATTCCATCGTGACCTCTCTGTCCACATCGAACCTGTTGGGGCTCGTGTTATGCCTCAACCAAATAAAAGAATAAAGTTGTGGTTACTACTTATCTTTCTGCTTATATTCTCGTGTTAGCCAAAAACTCCGTCTTTACGTGTTGTGGTATATCTTACTTAGTTTTTACTAATTAAAATTTTCCTGCGGTCGGCTTTGTCTATTGTAAAACCCGCAGGTTGGCATTGAGGCGGGGGAAACGCGCACACGTTGAAGCTTAGGATTTTATCAGCAATAAAGTTTAGTTTCATTTCGTCACTTAGATGTTTCAGACGTTTAGTTTTTGTTTATTTTCCTTGTTTCCAAACTTTGTTGGAGGGTTTCTCCTTTTTATATATAAATAATGTACTTGGAATTTCGGTTGAATTGTACTAGCTGTGAACCGTGGTCCTTCGGGCTGTTTCAGATGGTATCAGAGCGGACGGTTCTAAGCTAGTGCGATTCTCCATTTTCCTTTAATAAAGAGAAACCAAATATTAAAATCATTTTTGAAAGAAATTTAAAATTCACATAGGATAACCAAAAACGGTAATAATAAAATGGAACAAGCCGGGGTTGAGGGTAGTTTTGTAACATTTTATTGTCTTTCATGGTTACTTGAGAATGCTTCATTGATTATAGATGTTTACTATGTGGTATATGTGTATTACTTCATGTCTAGTCATGTGGATACTACTGTTTTGGTTAATTAAAATTGTGGAAATTACTGCTTAGTTCTTTAGATTGTTTAAAATTAAATTCCGTTGAGATATTAAGTGATGTGTGGGTTTAGAACATTTCTGAGACTTCTTCTTTTCTTCTTTCAGATGGCTGCCCTACCTGATTCCGCGGTTAGACCACCCATCCCAGCCCCTGCTGACCTCACACCTGCCCACGCGCCGCGCTATGTCACATACCTTGCGGGACAGGAGACGATAGGAGAGTATTGTACTTATGTACGAAACTTGTGCCGTGCTTGGAGCCAAAGCCCACATGGAAAGGAAATCCACGCCCACCCGCTGAAGATATGCTGTTACATCCTCAACGGTCTACCAGATGAGCCTTTATGGACGAACCTCAAGGGAAGATACGACGACTTGTTTGTTAGGAATATATGGGGCCAAATGGTGCCTAATGTCACCAAGTACAAGCATCGCGATTATGGTCATTATTGGGTGAACCACTTAGAACTTTGGAGCCAGATGGAAGAATTGCTACATCCACCAATGCCCCGGGAGGTGACACCGGACGTCGAGCACCAAGCCGACGAAATTGAAGAGGACCCAGAAGAGGATCCGGAGGAAGAATACGAGCCTGAAGAGGACCCAGAAGAGGAGCAAGACGAGGATGAGGACATGGAGGATGAGCAGGAAGACGATGGAATGTACGAAGAGCATGAGGTCGAACTCGTTGAGCCATCGCTTGCGCACTTGGTTATGGGTGATGATCAACCTGATATGTTGAGAGATGATGAACCAACTTACACTCCTCAAACTTATCCTGTGACCTTAGGTGGAACTGGTCCCGAGTGTGTTACAGACGATGAGTACGACTCCCCGATATGATGTTCTTTCCATTAGGATTATCCTTTTTATTTCTTTCGCTACAAGTGAGGACGATTAGTATTAGAATTTTGATTCAATATGTTCTTTTATGTTGGAGTAGTTGTTGGTTTGAGTTCCTTATGTGGATTTTATGTGGTATTTGAATCAATAAATGCATGGTTGTTCTATATTGTGTCTCTCATGTGTATGGTTGGAATAGAATTTCATTAAGTAAAGTTATATTTAAAAGGTACAATGCAATATTATACCAGGAGACGTGCAAGAGAAGTAGGAACGATGAGTCAGGGAACCCAAGGAAACCAACCGGCTCCATTTCCAGAACAATATGACCCAATTCGGTTCCTGAACATGGAACAAGCGACCCTAGCCCTAACCCAACTCCTGCACAACCAACAGGCGGGGGGAGGTGACGTGATGAGTAAGCTTGCAGAACTCCGTCCTGATTTCTTTTATGGGACAGACGACCCGACCACCCTAGAGAATTGGATTCGCGACTTCCACAAGGCACTAATTTCCGTGCGTTGCCCCGAGGACCGACGCATAGAAGTGGCGGTCTATTACTTTAAGAAAGAAGCTGATAACTGGTGGACTTCCGTCTCAGCCGACTTACTCGCCCAGGAAGGCTTTGGATGGGAGCAGCTAAAGGAGGCTATGCGTGAACGGTTTTACCCCGACCATGTGAAGTCGAAGAAGTTTGAAGAGTTTTTGCACCTGAAGCAAGATGGAGCTACCTTAACTGCTTACTATGAGAAATTTATGGAACTCATGAGGTTCGGACGGGAAATTGTACCCACAGAAGTACGAAGGATCCGCAAATTTGTCGAAGGTCTGGACTTCGAAGTCCGAAGGGCAATGGGACCTACACGATTTAACTCACTCATGGAGGCTTATGGAGCGGCTCACGACATGCAGCGCATGCTGGATAGTAATACCGAAGCCAACAAGAAGAGGAAGACCGAGACACCTGCTGCAACCGGATTCCAGAATCACGGTACGGGAAACAACGTCGAAGATAAGAGGGTTCGTCCCAACTCAGCCCCCACCAACCAGTTTGGAAACCCAGGACAAGGTGGACAAGGTCAAGTAAGAGTTTTCAACTGCATGAGGTGCGGCAGAAACCACCCAGGAGTGGATTGCCGAGGAAGGAAGGTTAATTGTCTCAACTGTGGCAGGCTGGGCCATCGTAGGTATGAGTGCCGATCCATGCCCAACAGTAACAATGGTGGAGGTTATGGAGGCAACAATGTGAACCGCCAAGGAGGAAATGGTGAGTACAACCGTGGAGGTAACTACTACAACGGTGGTAATCAATATGGTGGGAACCAGCAAAGCGATCAACAAGGTGGAGGTTACCGCAATGGCAACAATGGAGGATACAACCAGGGCAGGAACAACAACAACAACAGTGGAGGTGGCTACAACAGGGGAAACAATTGGCAAGGTGGGAATGGTCAAAACAACCGACCCCAAGGAGGCAATGCCGCATCAGCAACAACAGTAGCTGCTCTTACAGCACCAACAACTACAGCACCAACTGCCACAACCAATAGCGCCACGGGAACTATCAATGTCATGAACCCGACTCAAGCGGAACATGCCAATGCAGCAACTGGTACATCCCTAACCATCTCACCTCCGTATTATTTTACCTGATTCCGAAGCATTCTTCCTCTTTATCTCGTCAATTTCTGTTAATGGCCTAGGATTACTTACTCCTATTTCGCCTATCTGTCTCGATCTCGAAGTTCATTGCCTTGTGACACCATGTACCCTAGACTAGCTAACCTAGCTAAAAGACCACCTTAATAACTGGTTTAGTGACTTAGGAAACCCATATCGAGTGTAACTTGAGTGACAGGGACGTCACTCTCTTTTAAGGGGAATGTGATGAAACACCCCATTTGCTGTTCGTTTGGTTTATATGATCTTTTTCGCTTTGTTGTGCAATAGAAATTTGCATAATTGCATCGTGCATGTAGGTATAATGTTCTCGCTGGGAGTTGTTGTTTTACGCTTCGAGGACGAAGCGTTGTTTTAAGGGGAAGGTGATGTAATACCCCTATATTTAGTAGGGTATTTACTTGGTTATTATTCTTAAATTGGGGTAATTGTTAGTATTGGGGGTGTGTATTTGTAGTTTTATGAACTTAGTCGTGGGGGTTAAAGTGTCTTTTCCCAGACTTGGGGGACCTGCACCACTCTCACTCATTCTCTCTCTCTCTACCGATCGGATCGATCGGAAACAACACCCAGCGGCCTCTTCCCGCTTCTCCCGCAACTCCCTCCACAACGCTGCCACGTTTTCACCCACGTCTCCCTCGATTTCAATCCCCAGTCAACCTTATATCAACACCCCTCCTCTCTCTCGTCGTCCTCCACATCATCACCCTCTGTTTTGCGAAGACAACAAACCCACTGCTTTGTTTTCCAGAAACCGACCACCACCACGCTCCATTCTCCGGCGAAATCCAGGACCGCCAGGTCGTTCCCTCTCTCTCTTCTTCCCGGCGAGCCAGCAGGAGTAACAGAGCCATCGTCGGCTCTGTTTCATCGCCGACCCGGTTCCGACCCGAGAGCAAAGCCGACGCAAATCCCGACGCCGCCAGCGTCTCCTCTGTTCCGTCCGTCGTCCCTTCTCCCTCTCGCCACCGTCGCCCTTAACTCCGGCGACCACCGCTAGTAGCAGCAGCAGTTGCAGGATCGACACCCCACCACCGTCGCCGTCGTCGTCGTTCTTCACATCGTGTTTTCAATCGGTAAACATATGATGAACCCCTCTTATTGTTCTCTTTCGATCATGATTTCATGATGTCGTCAAGCTCCTGTCAAGCATATAGTGTGGTTAATCCTGTTGAAATTGTGAGTTTTTGTCACTGTGAAGTGAAGATGATGAAGATGGACTAATTTGAAAGGGGTCAAGGTGATTTGGGGGTGGTTGTTGTACTTTCTGAAATTGTTGGGAGGTTATGTTATTAACTATAAACTATTTCTTTTAGTTATTATTCTTATATTAATAATTAGTGTTTGTTATTAATTCCAATTAATTAGTTTCCTTAAAAATGAAAATAAATATAAGTTCTTATATTATGATTTTATAAGGAGAGTTTTGTTCATAAAAATAATATTTTTATATTAAATAAAAGTGGTATTCCTTAAGTATTATATAGTTTTATATTATGTGTTTATTGTAAGTTTTCTTATATAAATAAATATATACTCTTTTAATAAGAAAATTTAACTCTTCTTTAATACTATTATCATATTTCAAATATACTATTTTCTATATAATTAGTTGTAAATAGATTTTAAGAATACAGTCAATTTGTTTAAAGTTTATTCTACTATTTTAGTTTATTATTATTATTATTATTATTATTATTATTATTATTATTATTATTATTATTATTATTATTATTATTACTATTACTATCATAACTTTGTAAACTATTATTCTTTTCTAATATTAGAGTGGCGTAAATTAAATTGGGAACTTGTCCGGGAAATATTCTTTGCATTTGCATATAGGGCATAATTGCATTTGTTGTATGAGTTTGATCACGTGTTAATATTAGGATTATGTGATAATTGTAGATTCCGAGTTCGTAGACGATCAGTTCTTTGACGGTCCGTGCTACGAGTACTAGTTCCGTGTTTGCTTGTGTGTGTGGAGCTTTCTTCAATCCAAGTAAGTATATGCACGACATCTTTAAATTATCAAAATGTGTTATTTCGTGTGCGTTATCTCAAACTGTAAATTCGATTTTCTCTTTACAATACTTGGAGCCTTCCTAGTGATTTATCATGATCGGTTTTGGAAAGCATGTGGTTACTATTCAAATTGTGATCTTTTACTGTGGTGGAATATTGAACAATAAATGTACGATAATAGAATTGGGAACGGTGTACAGAGGATGCGTGTGAAGGCTACGGCCGGGGACACATGTGCGTTGATTCCCCTAGGGTATATACCCTCTTATTTATTGTGAAAACTAGGAGTACTACCTATGCTAGTGTGGGTCACAACAGTATAGGGGTGTCGACACTTAAGGTCTCACTAGTTATTTTAGGGAGAATCGGGATGGACTGTGATATCCCGTAGAAGCACCCTACTTTATTATTATTCCATCGTGACCTCTCTGTCCACATCGAACCTGTTGGGGCTCGTGTTATGCCTCAACCAAATAAAAGAATAAAGTTGTGGTTACTACTTATCTTTCTGCTTATATTCTCGTGTTAGCCAAAAACTCCGTCTTTACGTGTTGTGGTATATCTTACTTAGTTTTTACTAATTAAAATTTTCCTGCGGTCGGCTTTGTCTATTGTAAAACCCGCAGGTTGGCATTGAGGCGGGGGAAACGCGCACACGTTGAAGCTTAGGATTTTATCAGCAATAAAGTTTAGTTTCATTTCGTCACTTAGATGTTTCAGACGTTTAGTTTTTGTTTATTTTCCTTGTTTCCAAACTTTGTTGGAGGGTTTCTCCTTTTTATATATAAATAATGTACTTGGAATTTCGGTTGAATTGTACTAGCTGTGAACCGTGGTCCTTCGGGCTGTTTCATAAGCAGTAACCACATTTTATTCATTTATTTGGTTGAGGCGTAGCCCGCGAGCCCCAACAGGTACGATTGGGACAGAGAGGTCACAATGGAATAAATAATAGAGTATGGTGCTTCTTCGAATATCACAGATCTCAATTCTCCCTAAAATAAATATAAGACCTTAATGTCGACACCAGTTGTGATCTAAACATGCATAGGTAGTACTCATAGTTTTCACGATAAATAAAAGGGTATGTACCCTAGGGGAATCATCGTGCCGGCCGTAGCCTTCACGCGAATCCACTACACATCTTTTCCAATTCCATTATCGTACATTTATTCTTCATTATTTCACGAGAGTAACAAACCACAAGTTTGAATAATAACCACATGCTTCTCAAATTCTTTTAAGACTAAATCGCTAGAAAATCCAAGTATTGCAAAGCATAATCGAATTTGCAGTTGAGATAACACACACAAAAACAATACATTTGATAGTTAAAGTGTTGTGCATATAAACTTACTTGGTAATGGAGAGAGTTTGCCACACGTAAGCTAGCACGGAAATTACTCGTAGTACGGGTCCTCAACAAACTCGCCTCATACGAAGTCTGAATCTACAATATCAAGTATCCCTAATCAATATATTGCTAGCACGTCACTACACAAATAAAGTCTTACATGCAATGCATACAATCCCTTATTAACTCTCCCCTAAAATTTGCTAAAGTGAAATATGAATTTTATTATACATATGGCTTATAAAAGCTAACATTTATTATTATAAAAGCATACTAAAATCATAAACTATTATTATTATTATTATTATTATTATTATTATTATTATTATTATTATTATTATTATTATTATTATTATTACATAAGGGAGAACATTACTTAATGCCTTTAGTTTACAAAAACTTGATAAAGTGTAAACATGAACCTACAATTAAAAGGAACTAACTTTTCAGAAACTATAACCCATACCCCCACATATCTATACCTCAAAAACGTCCTCTTTAGCTTTATCATAACCATCGGGAAAATTCACACCTATAAATCTCCCATTCTCCTTCCCAAATTCATAAACCGATAACATTCACCAACATTATACTAGAAGTAGCAAGACAACACGGCACATTTGAAACAAAGACTAAGTTTTGGGGTTTTACCGAGTGACGGAAACAAAAGACGAAGACGGCGACGGGCACTGCCGCTGCTGGGTTTTCTCGGCACAACAGGGAAGAGAGAGAGAGAGAGAGCGAGAGATTGAGGGTGAGAGAGAGAGCTTTGGGTGTGGGTTTTCACTGAGATTTACAGGGGTTTATCACCCAATTGGAAATTGAAATCCGACAAGAGAAATTTTCGAGTTCAACTTGGAATGTCAAAATAGCGAAACAGATTTTCTTGGAGTGACATATTTGGTCCATGGGCATTATTAAGCAAATCGGGACGAAATTTTGGTTGAGAAGAGGTCGAAGTTGCGGTTTTGCCGTTGGGGTTCGACGGAAAATCAGGGGAAGCAATTCCCTGTTCAAAATTGGTAAGGTACGGGATGAAGTGGAAAAGATTGTGTGTGGCATGGTGTACGTGTAACACGATGGTTTGCTACGTAAATTAATTAAAATGCTACATTTTGGTCACGTTATAACGTTAAACGACACATCACATTTCACCAACTATTATACCAATAACTAACTATTATAATAAGGTAATCCTAAAAAAAGTGATTAAAAGAAAATAATAGTAATAGTAACAATAATAATGTATATATAAATTATTTAATAAAGAAAAAATTACTTTTATAATTGTAAATAATGTCATAAAATATTCACTAAACTTCTGAAAATACCCCCTAAAATACCAGGGTATTACAGACCTGCTCCCCATAAATCGACGAGAGAAGCGACACACAACAATTTGGAGGCTCCTAGTAGCTCCCTGGGTGCGTTGAACTAATTCTTTACTTAATACTCCTCTATCCATGAGCATAGGCACACCAATAAAGTTTTTCATCGCCTTACCAAGAATGATGTTTCTTCTTATGAGTTTTCTAGTATTGTTGTTATTTGTGCTTTAAGTTTGAATTTGAATTACAGTAACTGGATATCAGTTGCACCTGAGTTTATGGAGCCTTTGTTATTTGATGAATGTATGTAGGGGCCCATCCTTCCCATGCATTACTAATTTTATTTAATTTCATGATGAATAAGCTTTGCATGTCCTATTTAATGTGCATTAATTTTAATTCCGTCCTTAACTCGGGTGAAAATTTGCTTGTTTTAAAATTTTTCTTAAGTTGAGGTATTTTTGGGACCATGATCAATTTTGATGCTGTTGTATTCTACCAACTGAAACAGAAATCAAATTTTAAGTTTGAGGCTATCTCAAAGAGGTTGCTGGAATGAGCTGATGTATCGAACGAAAAATCGATCCAAACTACTAAGTTTTCTTTGAGAGAGTGATTACTACTTTTATTTACCCTTACGAGTGTGAGTTATATAGTTTTTGGTTAATCATTTGAGGATACTGATCTTGCTTTGCCAAATTTAGCTAGTTTATCGTTCCGATCCCAAAGAACACGCTCAGCTGAATCATTGATGGTTTTAATAGATTGAGTTATTTTAGTACAAGTTGAAACATAATGTATGTCTGATTTTATGGTAAACCATTCATAATAATGGTATGATATACCAGGTATAACTAAGAAACAATGTAGAGTAAGACAATAAAAATAGCTTTCATTATAAACGCAAAATTAAATAAAAATTATGTAGTACATTTAGAAAAAATACAAAAGAGAATATGAAAATAATTCTAAGTTGATTCTGATGATGAAGATGTGCTCGCTGAGGAGTGATGGACTATAGGAACCTCCTCCTTTCTTTGTCTTTTTGGGTCGGTCATTGAAGGTTCTCATTTCTTCGATGGGTTGATTTGCTGAACTTAATTGTAAATGTTGTAGACTTTGGTGAATATTTAATTATTTAATTGTGTGTACATATTGTATGATTACCTATCATGTATGATGGCGCACTCTCAGTTGACTATTATTTTGATTTGTTGATGTTCTGAACGTCACTATGTACGTGATCTCGATATGGTGTGATCCCAAGTACTTGTATGCTACTACATTTTTAGGGGGCGATGATATCGCGTGTTAGATACGTACTTATCCTAATTACTTCAAAGCTAGTCACAAATATAAATTTCTAAGAAATTACTGTGAGGGTCACTTTTATCAACTGATTTGGTTGGCAAAATGATGATTTTTCTCATGAAAATTGGGTCAAAGTCATCTTCACAACTCCTGGTAGAATAGAGATGAGGAATGGAGGATGTAACTTACTAAACAGTATAATTTAAGTTTGTTGTGGTTTAATGCATTGCATGCCTGGAAAGTTATGACTGCACTTTCTAATGCCTATGCATGCATATGGTAATGATTCTTCACCATTTTCCTAAGAAACTTGATCAGGTTGCATTCATAAAGGCTTAGTTTCGGAGTTATAGTTGGTGGGTGTAGTTACTCTTTAATTAAAAATATGGCGTATGTCAAATTTATGGTGTCAATGCAAATTTATAATGAAGATATGTTAGTAAATATAACTAAGAAACATTATAAAGTGCGCGCACTGAATAATCATTCATTACCAAATCAAATTCGGTAAAAAGTACAAAAGTGATTATTTTTTAAACAAAGGAGAACATGAAAACAAATCTAGTTAAGTTGATTATGATGCTGAAGATGTGGTTGGTGCTAGGAGTGGTGGTCTGTTATTGGAGGAACATCCTCCTACCTTTGTCTTTATAGGTTGGACATTGAAGGTTCTCCTTTCTCAACCTCATCCAATATGCACTTCCACTCTTTCAATTTTCTCCGCTTCTCTTCTGATGGGATAGTGGAGTTTCTCTGAAGCTCTTGAGTGATCATCTTAGTTCCTGCATATTTCTCTATCATCTCAGTATGATCTTTATGGATCTCTTCATAATTCATCTGATACTTTGGTTTCCTGTTATCTAAGTCATCTTTCGAGTTATCATCACAATCTGAAATCACTAGTGGATCATCACGGAACGAACCCTTCGTATACGCATTTTTAGTCTCTTCAGATGTTGGGTATATGAATTGTAAAGGTTTGGGGTTTAAGGGTTGTTCAACTGATGAGTGAGAGTCAGATTTTGGAAGATCCATCTTCTCATCACTCACTGTAGGCTTTGGCAACTTGGCTTTTCTTTGAAGTTGTTTGAATATATGTTATAATCAGTCCTTTAAATAGAAACTTGTCATTGATGAACACAATGAATGGTTACAAAGTTATTACTAACCTTTCCTATGCCTAGGCATGCATGATAATGATTGTACCTATTCCCCGTCTGTTTTATGGTTGCATTTATAGAAGCTTAATCTAAAATTAATTTGCGGCTTGTTGCAGCTGCCCTTTAATACAAAAAAAATGTAAATGTCTCCTCATGTGCCTTTGTCAACGGGTTATGCTAACGCAGTATATGTCCTTCGTATTCTGTCACTGTATACATATGGATTATATTTGGCGGCAATGTGACATAATTGTGTAGCTCTAATGCATATGGGGATAGCTAGAGTTCAAACCTTTGCATTTGGTGGGGCAATTCAACCAAGTGCAAAACTTGTGATTGGATTTTTGCAGCCCATGTGAGAACCTCAATTCTCTCACGTGATTTAAGCGTTGGACTACCATTATGTATTGAGCCTTGCGAGTTATATACGACCACTATACTGTAAAGATCGTGAAATTAAGTAATTCATTCAATTTGGGTTCCCCCCTACATATAACGATTTCATAACAATTGCTTGTCTTTCGGGTATTTTTCAAATTACAGATGAAATTTGTTTGTGTACATACTCGCTCGCCTTGAAGCATCCTTTCTTAATTTGGATTCCCAATTTCCAGAAGTGGACCCTGCTTGGGAATGAACGTGCATAGTAGTTTTTGGAGCCGTACGCGCAAGTGAAGTGTTGGAATCCCCCCTACTTGTGCTAGTTTTTAGGTAATTTTGTACAAGTTTTTAAGTATCTATTAAATCTTGTAATTGGAACAATCAATGTAACATTTGACGAACTTATTTGCGTAAATTTTGTAGATTGGATTGATATTTCGAGTACGATGTTCATTTCTAACTAAGCTTTTTAGGGTAAACGACAAAATCCACCCCTTGAGTATGGATTAAATATCAGTCATCCCCTCGTGTTTAGGTATATACCATTACCCCCGGTCAGAGTTAGGAGGTAAGGGAACACTAACGAAGGGGCAAAAAGACATATGTACCATCATCTTCAAGAAAAATTACGCTACTATACAATCCATTTCTTCTCCTCACCCCCTCATCTCTAACCCTATCAGTTTCTCTTTTATCTCTCTACTCCTCCTACGACGATGAATCAATTCACCACCCTCTGCAACCCAGCTCCTGCCAACCGCATTTCGTCCTTCAACACCGCCCAACGAGCGTCGTCCACACCACCAAAGCTCTCGAATGTCGCGACTTTGAAATTACACCAGCGTGAGTGGCTTTGGAAATCAAATCAGACCACAACTTGGTCGAATTCCCCAGAGACGGCGGCTCTGCAAATTGAATTGGAGCACAACGAGGTCGGCAAACCCCTCCTTCTCGTCCTCCAAAACCCAACCTAGCCGCCTCTTTCTACCTCACGATAATTCTCTTCAATTTCGTTTTCATATATGGGTTCCATTTCCTCTAAATTTATTGTGTTCTAAAATTTCATTACCTGATGATTCTTCTTGAGTTTTTTTGTACTTGTTCGTAGTTCCAAACCACAACCTTATTCGCTCTGTTAAGTGGTTGGGATTTTTTCCAATTTGTGGGTAAATTTCTCATATCAGTTCGTGAAGTCGTTTTCTAGCTATACTCACTTAACCGGTTTTTGGAACGATTTATTACATTAATTACATGGTTCGCTTTAGATAAGTGTTTCTTCTTCAGTGAACGTCAAGTGGTAGTGATTGTTTAATTAAAGAAATTGTATTGAATCTTCAATTGAACTTGATTTTTTTAAAATAAGTATCTGCTGGGTTTTTTGCTTGATTTTATGTCGTATATGTGTTTTTATTGTGTTTTTGTTGTTTGTTTGTTCATTTGTTTGTTTATGTGGTGGTGTTGTTGCTGGTGGGGTTTCAGTGGTGTTGCTGGTGGGGTTTCGGTGGTGGTGGTGTTGCTGATGGGGTTTCAGTGGTGTTGCTGGTGCGGTTTTGTTGGTGGTGATGTTGCTGGTGGGAATTTGGTGGTGGTGGTGGTGTTCGAGAACAACAAGAATGGTTGTCAAGAACATCAAGAAATGAACAAAATAAACACAAAAACACAAATAGGGGCAAAATGGTTATAAAAAAAGTCACATTGCACCCCATACTAACTGAGTGTAACAGAAGGGTGCTATTCGTCTAACGTCCATCCACTGATAGGGGTTTTTTTTGTCTCTGACAAGGGGGTATCAGTGTATACCCAAACACGAATGGTGTATGTGTATATAATTCATACTCAAGGGGTAGTTCTTGTCTTTTACCCTACGTTTTATGTGTAACATTTTTGTGAATTAATTTCCAGTGTTATTATTCTTTATGCCAATCTGTTGATGATATAAAAGATTACAAATAAAAATACATATAATGCTATGCGACTTTATAATTAAAATAGAAATTATACATATATATATATATGTGTGTGTGTGTGTGTGTGTGTGTGTGTGTGTGTGTGTATTTAATTCTTGTAAATACCCTAAACTGTGATACTATTGATTGAAAGTGTGTAATGTAGAGTAAACACAAGATCTAATACTCTAGAAGGGGTGAATAGAGTATGGAAACTTTTGCTAAAAATGAACTTTTAAAACTCTAACACAAGGAACTAAAGAAATCTCAAGGCTTTGGAAAAGATTGAAAAGAGTTGAAACAGTTTATAGCCAACTGAAGCTTTAAAGATTTGAGATGGAAAATTCTCCAAAGCTTTGGAGTAACCTGTTTTGCTTTCCTAGTTTGCAGAAAGAAAGAACAATGCAATAAAGTAGAGAACACAATGATTTTTACAGAGTTCAGTCACAATTGGACCTACTCTTTGCCTGAGGGACTTGATCCCTCCAGGATTTGAACACACTTCTTATTAATGACCATGATTTAGCCCTAGATCTCAAGCCTAAGTGAGCTACCTTACACTAATACAACTTGCGGTTTCCAACCTATCTAGTTGCAGCTACAACCTGATGAAACAATAAGAACCTCTTGTTGTTCACTTGAACAACTAAATTATAAAGTTGGTGAGTTTGAGTAACACTTAAGAATATTACAATGAGAGCTCAAAGAAGAACACATAATACAAATAAGCAGAGAATGCTCAGAAGTGTTCTTTAGATTCTGGATGATTTGATCGTTTAAGCAATTGAATCCTAGAATGATTTGAAGAGAGGTATGTATTTTTCTCCCACGAGTGAACAACTCTTCTTTTCACAGTGATAAGCCCTCTCTGTGTGTGTCTCTTCACTTTGAAATTCAAACTTCAATTTAAACACAGACTGTTGTAACAACCTGAGAGATTTCAGGAACAACCTGCCTGAAAATCCTCTCCCTTTAACAACTTCTTTCAACAGCTATGTTTGAATAGCTTTTCAGATTTGTTTGAAGGGTTTTGAACGACGAACAACTCTGCAACAACTCGATCACAAGATCACACGAAAATCCAGATAATATAGCATTAAAAATGCTGATTGTTTGGCATATCAATTTAGCTAATAAACTGAATTGATATTCTCAGAATAATCTTCAGATTAATTCCAGATAAATAACATGTGATAAATGATAATAATAACATGATTAAGACTCATAACAAGTCAAAATTAAATCACATAAACAGTTGTAACATCCTGCAATAAGAATTAGAATAACTGTCAGAAGATTAAGGTAATCCTCCAAAGCTTTGGAGCTTCAGATAACCTTCACAGCTTTGGCCTTGAATATGCCCTGATCCAAGATGCATTCAAGCTGAGAGATCTGTTAGTGTTAGAAACACGATAAACTAGCGTAATAATATTTTCAAGAGATATTTACACATTATCCAATCCAATGCCAAGCCTGCAATACACAAACTGTTACTTAACAGTTAATAAGTTCATAGTAGGCAATAGTGTCTTCAAAGATTTGGAGCTTTGAAACTTGTCTCTTTAGAAAATGTCTTTCATCATCTTCAAAAGATAAACTCCCCTGAGTTCATACTTCTCATTCATCCAGAGGAATTGAATTATCATTGATGAGTCACATGGCACCCCCGATAAGGGACACATGCGCAGCTGTCGTGCTCCATATAAGCACCATAGCATGTCCTTTGCCAACGTGTATCCGATGGACTACGAGGCAGGGTCCTTCACATATGCGCCTTACGGGACTTGGGGGTGCGAGTGGCTTCGAGGCTAGAGTAAGGACTGTCGCATGTTAGATATCAAGCTCACGTGCGACTCTCGTATGTTATCAAGGGACCTGTGAACAGACTGTCACGTCCCCAAGATTGTGGACCATGATTCCTACATATATGGGTCGCGATTTGTTCAGTTAGGCGGAATTTAGGGTCATGTGGGGTTCCATTACCATCGTGTGTACTCACTCACGTCCGTCATATAGAGGGATCTGTCCCATTCATGAACTCAACAACAAGACACAACGAACACTTGCAACACTCAACTAAAGCAACCAATGCCTCCTCTCCGGATAACATACGTTGTCGTGCTCTTATCCCCAAACCTACTCTCACTCTCGGTCCCCAAACAGGTTAACCAAGTGTCGTTTTTTTTGTTCTTCTGCTTACAGGAACACAAGTGTGTACAGGGGATCCTTCTGGGAAGATTTCAATGTACACCTGTACTAGAGAACAAGAACAAGCACAGAGAGTGAGAGTAAGGGTGTAGGGGAAAGAATAAGCTCCTACTAAATGTATAAGAGAGAGAGACAGTATGATGATTAGCCAAAGAGCCGATAGTTGCAATGGAATACTAACGTTCCTATATATAGGGTATAAGGGTGCAGCTAGGAGGGGTTAATACGTCGGCAAATGACGGCTAGATATCCGCCTTGTAACGACACATTTGCCCATATATCTAGGACATGTTACACGATTGTCCGTATATGTAGGGACCGTTCAAACGGTCGACCGTACATATAGGACACGTTACATGATCATTAAATCTCTCAGACAGTTAACAAGGGTCGCGCGCGAGTGTAGCCATGGGCTTGCGCGTGAAGAGCCTTACTCAAACCTCCAAGCCACTCGATCGCGGGCGACCCTGTCTCAGTGCCCCCATATGGATAAGTGTAAATATGAAGACAATAATAAGGTGATACCTGAGTACCATCGAACTTCCTGGATAGCCGCCACATGGATGGTGATTGATCTGTCTGGAATGCACTATCTACATTAGCCCCCTTTTGCACGTATGCCAAGAGCGTCATTTTTTAATCGCGCAAAATCAGCCGTGCGTGGTGCCACGCAGATTTTCGAATCAATTCGAATTAAATTCGAAAACCCTAGCCCCCAGAAACAATAATCATTGCCTAGGTCTCCATGAACTTCTTCGAGGCTAGAACCTACGTCACTGCCTTGGATAACATCGTTTTCTATGAAAGCATGTATCCAGAGGTCGAAACCAAGTTTAGGACTCAGCACATTAGCAAGGGAGCCAGGCGTTATGCCAAATTTGTCACTTTGTGCAGGAGTGGATACTTGCCTGCCCTTCCTGAGTACGTGGCCAATCCAGAGACCCCAAGTTATGAACCCATAACGGTTCATTATGATTCAATTCGCGTGAACCCCAGTTGGGTTTCGACACCGTCGCGCCACCTCTGTGGTCTGATTCAATTACCAAGGGTTGCTACAACGGGGTGCACTACAGAAAGAGAAATAGCCTATTGATTGCTGAGCTCCCTTTGACTCGAACTTCCAGGGGAAGGCGAGGGGAGTGTACTCCAAATTGGGCGTCTTTCTGGAATGCGCAAATTCGTCTGCTTGCGAGTTCTCGAGCTCAGCTCCAGCCAAGTAAGGCTCCCGCGATTGTGATAAAAGATTACCCGTTCAAGTCGTCCTGCTTGCGGGATGCGACACAGTATGTTTTTTATTCCCTATTGGATAAAGACCATCACTTGTGTGCTGATTTGATTCTTCAAGAGAATATTGTTGTAGTTAGGCAGAATTCTTCAAGATATTTTTGGCGACGAAGATGAGGAAGGTACTATATACCTATTTGCCTTATCTCATCAAGATCTTAAATTTGAAGCTTTAAAACGTGAGGTGTCTAAGAGTGACATTCTTCGTTAGTTAGTGAACCGATGCGGAGAAGCATCATGTAAACAATTCTCCTAGGATTGCTATAGTCGATTTCATCGTTTTTAAACAATAATGATAACAAACTTCGCGCATAACCAGATCACGCAATGTTAAAAGGAGTCGATGATAATATGCAACATAATACTTATGCGGATATCCCATGTGAATATGGAGTTGCAATCCCATATGAACGTGGAGGTCTTTTCATCATGAGCTCTTTTTAAGTTTTGACAGCATAAATTCTTGAACTTAGGCTAAAATAAAGCCTTTCGTTTTTGCAGAGCCAGTGGAGCCACTAGTTTTAAGAAGAGCTCGCAGACTTCGCAGTGCTGTGGTTCGTGTTCCTAAGACCATCCGCAAGACTCCTAGTGAAGATGCAGTAATGGAAGATCAAGCTAAGCAAATGCCCCCGACAACAGTTCGCGTTCCTGAATCCGTTCGTGAGGCCAACCTCAAAGATGAGCGTATCGAATTGATTGTTGAGTAAGAGGAAGATGATAACCTCCATCAGGAGCAGGAATAGGTAGAAGCTAAAAACGCTGATCGAAACGCAGCTCAACAAGAAGAGGAAGATGATAACCTCCAGCAGGAGCAGGAACAGGTAGAAGCTAAAAACGCTGATCGAAACGCAGCTCAACAAGAAGTAAATGCTTCACTTCCAGAAGTTGATTCAAGCGTTGCTCGTGGGACTTCACAGGGATTCGACGCCCCTGTTGAAAATGCTGAGCCAGCTGGGAGTCAAAGGGAAACAACTGATACCCCTGAGATTCCATCAAGTGTCGCTCCCGTAGCTGTGTTGCCAGCGGAGACCATTCCAGAGGAAGCTGAGCAAGCTGAATTTTATCAAGAAATTCCTGATTCTACTCATGAAACCCAACTGGATGTCGCGTATGAAAACGCAAATGGCGGGGGGGGGGGGGGATGAGCATAGGTCGAATGTTGTTACCAGCGCGCCCGGTCAAAGATTGGGAGATGTTCAGCCGCCAGAAGATCCAGAAGGTAACGCTACTGTGGTTCATGGGACACAACTCAATGTCGCACATGAAAATGTGCCAGAAGTTACAGAATCCCCAAGTGAGCCTCCTCAAAATGCGTCCTCAAGAGTGAATACTCATGTCGCTGCGAATGAAGGTGAAAGTGTTGGCACAAGGAGCCAAGGTGCAGACTTCTCTATTTCTGGAATGATGAGCGGGGATTCTCATGATGAAAATCAAGCACCCGTTCTGAATTTAGAAGCGATATTTGCCCAGAATCCTTGGGCGGCATGGGCAACACAGATTGTCGAAGAAGCTGCAGTTGAAAGAAGCTATGTCATCCCTGACGCGCGCGAGACTATCGCAGATTAGAGGTTAGCTGAAGCAACAT
The DNA here is from genome assembly GCA_023055425.1 of Linanthus parryae. Taxonomy (NCBI): domain Eukaryota; kingdom Viridiplantae; phylum Streptophyta; class Magnoliopsida; order Ericales; family Polemoniaceae; genus Linanthus; species Linanthus parryae. The sequence continues at coordinate 8,969,715 of JALGPY010000012.1, forward strand.
CCTCTGGCGATCAAATTGTGGCAGCTTCAATTCCTTCACTCCGACAGATAGTCGAGGGAACTGGTAAGACTAATTTTGAGCATGCAAGTATTACAAACACGCGATGTTTTTTTTATATGAACGATCCATTCTTGTCTTGAAATTGTAGGCATAAACCAACCTTCCTTGGAATGTCTCATGAGGATTCGCATTTCGTATCCGAAGACATTCGCAAGAGTCTTGGAAATAGCTCCCAAAGACAGAGGAGATATTTTCAATGAGATGACATACCTATTGGAGAGAATAAACAGAACAACTCCAGCAAGCACCTCTCTTTTAAATGCTCAATGTTTTCTGACGAGTGCTCATGGTATTCAGCAGGTCTCGAAGAACAAGCTGGACCTCGATTTCCTTATAAGAGGTTGGTGAAGATCAACAACTCTGTGAAACTCAAATTTGGCTTTATGAAGTATAATCTGGAAATTGCTAAACTTTGAGCTCAAAAGGAGGCAATTAAAAAGGCAGTCCAACAATATACCAAGGCAAATGAAGAGCACCTGAGTCATAAACAACGGTTGGATGAGTGGGCTCGAGACTCCATAAAGTTGGCAGCTCAAGATTCTCTCCTCAAAGGTTTTCTTGAAGATCAGTAGCTTTATGTAACCAGCTAGGTTTCCACTATGTATGAACGTCGATTTTGAATTTGCTATTACCATCCAACTTTTTTGGTCTGGGTAATTTTTGTAATGCGAAGATGTGTTTGGATTTTGTTTATGAAAAGTATCCATTTTGGTTTTGCAGATATTGAGCATCATTTTGATTTCTTGCTTAGATAAGATTGTATGTCTGAAGTCATAACCTTCGAAATTTCTATCATTTGAGTTAGATAGGCTTTAGATCGCGTATCCCTGCTATCTAAAGAGAGAGATTTATGAGCGTTGCTATCTTAATCAGATAGGCTTGTATCAAGTGTAAGATCAGGTTGTGCAAGGCTTGGAATAGTTTATCTATTTCAAGTCCTTTAACCAGCTTTCAAATTCTTGAATCAGTTCTCAGAGGTAGCTATTTTCAAGGCCCTGAAACTTGATTCAAAGCCTTGAAACTGCTTAATATGTGTGAACCTTCTCAGGGGGAGTTTTCTGCAAACTCTCTGAGTAGATTCCCTCTCTATATTTCACTTGTTTGATTCACTCTTATTAGATGATGAAAGACAAATTATTATAACACATTTGAACATTGAATATCATCTGTTTGACTTTGATATTGCATGAAATTTTATTTCCAAGTTTTGCAGGATTGTTTCCTAAACTGAACTTATGCAGATTTGGAAACAGTTGGACACTTTGATCTTGTTATCAATCAGACTTGGATGACAACATCTCAAGATGTTTAAACGAAAGATCACAACAAAATATCTGAAGATTGTGATCATCCAACCGTTGGAGAAGATGTCAAAGAAGTCAAAAATCTGTTTCCTACAAAATAGGAAGTTTGTTGCTGAAAATCTGGGAAGATTTGCAGAGCTGTTTGAAGTATAAAAGGAGCTCACTTTGAAGCAACAAGACACGACACTCAACGGGCAAAAGTGAGAGACAGATTGTGGATTGACAAAACATCAATGAAGAACATCAATCTCACAATCAGTTCCACAGAAGTTCACTGCATTCTTCACTGCAGTTTTCTATTCTAAGTGTACTTCTGTATTGTACTCCATTGGTAGATCATTTCTGTATTATCTCTATATTCATTCTCAAGGATTGTTAAAATTGAACAATAGAGAATTCTTAGTTAATCAGTTAGCTAGAGAAGGTACTAGACAGGTTAGGGAAAACCACAAGCTGTAACAGAGTAAGGGAATTCTCTATGCTTGAGTTATGGGGCTTATATTTTGATTAATAAGAATTGTGTTGAAAATCCTGCAGGGATCTAATCCCTGAGGTAGAGACGTAGGTCCAAGTGGACTGAAATCTATCAATCTCTTGTCTCTTGCATTTACAGTTCATTCTTTTTCATAGTATTTGCAGCACACAACTGTCTCTTTTTCAAGGTGTTTGAACTTGTTTTCAAGGCCTTGAAAAATGCTTACTTGCTTTATACAAACTGCATCTCTTCCAAGGGCTGGAACTTGTTTTCAAGGCCTTGAACTTCACTGTTTTAACAAGTTTTCATCTTCCTGGCAAGTTTTGCAAAAAGTTAGCATACTCTATTTAACCCCCCTTCTAGAGTATCTTAGCTGCATTAACACCTGCACACTCACACTTTCAATTGGTATCATAGCTTGTATCACTGTATAGATTTAACCATCTGGTGATCATGAGTACTGCAGATGATGGTGGTTTCTCACAGGGAAGATCTGCTAACAGACCTCCTCTATTTTGTGGAGAAAATCTTGCTCATTAGAAAGATTAGATGAAAATGTTCATCATTGATCAAGACATGGAGCTTTGGACCATAATACATAATGGACCTCACACTTTCTACACAGAGAAAGATGGGATTAGAACTCCCAAATCTGAAGACTTACTCTCCTTTTCTGAATTAGAGCAATACTTTAAGAATTACAAAGCTATTAACATCATATATTGTGCTTTGAGTACAGATGAATTCAATAGGATTTCAGGCTGCACTACTGCCAAAGAAATCTGGGATAAACTTGTGGTTACTTTTGAAGGAACCAGTCAAGTGAAGAAAACCAAGATCTACATCTATCTCAGGCAATATGAGCTGTTTAAGATGAATGCAGATGATTCCATCAGAGACATGTTCAAGAGGTTCACAAACACTTTCAACAACCTTGACTCACTGGGAAAACATTTTTCCAATGAAGAAAAGGTAAGGAAGATTCTAATAAGTCTTCCAAAGGAAAAGTGGGAACCAAAGACCACAGCAATTGAAGAAGCTCAGAATCTCTCAACTCTACAAATTGATGACCTACAATGGAAGCTTCTGACACATGAAATATCTATGAATGAAGTTGATGGAGAGATACCAGAAAGTGTCAAGAACTTAGCTCTCAAAGCCAAGGAAAATGAGAGAAACCAAAGCCTTGAAACCGAGGATGGTGATGATGAAGATCCAATTGCCTTAATCTCCAAAGCCTTGACAAGGATTCTGAAATGAAGAGTAACTTTGGAAACATGGACTTCAACAGAGAAAGGCATAGACCATCCAGTAGCAAGGACTAAAAAGGTAAATCTTCTTAAGTCAAAAGTTATGATCTGCTTTGAATATGGTGATGCAGGACATTTGATAAGAGATTGGCCACACAAGAAAATCAAGAGCTTTCAAAAGAAAGACCATGACACAATAAAGAAAGATAGGATACTCATGGAGTGATTCAGATAGATTTAGTGAATCTGAATCTGAAGAAGAACATGCCAACCTATGCTTCATGGCCAAGCATGATGAAATTTCAGAGAAGAACATTGAGGTAATGGTAAATTGTCTGATTTCAAAACCAAAAGAAGCTCTTTCAGAATATCTCAGAACAATGCTTTTAAATGAGGAAAATTATCTGAAAGAGATCAGACTTTTGAAAGAAAAAGTTCATGAGCAAGCAAAAGAAAACTTACAACTTGTTTGTCTAAATCAGAATCTTGAAATCTCTCAGAAGAAAACTGACAGTGATTTCAAGGCCTTGAAAACCAGTTTCAAAGACTTGAAAACACAAATTAAGGAAGTAGTCACTGAAAACTCTTTAATGAGTAACAGCCTTGTCAATCTAAGACATCAGGTTGATGAATTAGATAAACAAAAGACTACTCTTACTGAGAAACTTCAAGAATCTAAATTGGTCAAAGTCAAGCTTGTTGGATAAGAACACAAGTTGAACTTGATTCTTGGAGGAAGTTCAGAGTCAGTTCACAAAGCTAGTATTGGATGCAATCCAAATTTCCCAAGGAAAAACAATACCAGATTTGTGAAAGCTGGAAACAAAACTTCTCCTAAATGTTATTACTGCTGTAAAACTGGTCATGTTAAGATGACTTATCCTTTCAGAAGTAGAGACCCACACATTATGAGGAACACTTTTCCATTTCAACTCAAAGGACAAGTTAAAGATATTTGGGTCCCTAAAGGGGTTAGACCACCTAACATGGTTGATCCTGAATATGAATCCAAATTCCACACTTGGTCTAACAGCTGGGTAAGGCAGTGATTGGTGTTTGGAGGCTGTCACCAACATCAAAGAACAGAAGTGGTTCATGGACAGTTGTTGCTCAAGACACATGAGTGGAAATAGATCTCTATTCTCAGAATTGAAAGAGCAATCTGAAGGTTCAATTACACTTGGTGACAAAGGCAAATGCAATATTCTTGGTATTGGTAAAGTTGGTACAAATTCTGAAAACTCTATTTCAGATGTGTATTTAGTTGAAGGTTTGAAATTTAACTTGCTTAGTGTATCTCAACTTTGTGACAATGGAAACAAAGTTATCTTTGATAAAAGAGAAGTGTGTGGTGCAAAATGAGAAATCAGGAGATTGCATTCTCACAACCTCTAGATCAAACAATGTTTATACTTTTCGGACTAACAAAGTTGCAGGTGAAAGTTTGAAGTGTCTCAAGGCGTTGAAAGAGGATTCAAAGATTTGGCACAGGAAGCTTGGTCATATTAGTTTTCACACTTTGAACAAGTTGATTTCCAAATACTTGGCAAGAGGATTGCCATCCATTAAGTTCAAAGAAGATGAAATGTGCAAAGCTTGTGCTCAAGACAAACATACCAGAAGTTCCTTCAAGCCAAAGAAGTTTGTAAGTACAACTAGACCCATTGAACTACTTCATATGGATCTCTGTGGTCCTATGAGAACTCCTACTCCAAAAGGTAAAAGGTATATGCTAGTTGTTGTAGATGATTTTTCAAAATATACTTGGGTTATGTTTCTCAAAGAAAAATCTGAAGCACTCTCTGAATTTTTAAAGCTTTGCAGAGAACTTCAAACTATGAAAAACCTACCTGTAGCTTCAATTAGAAGTGATCATGGTAGAGAATTTGATCAATTAGAATTTGATTTGTTCTGTGATAAGCATGGTATTACTCACAAATTTTCTTCTCCAAGAACTCCTCAACAGAATGGTGTTGTTGAAAGAAAGAACATGACTCGTGAAGATATGTCAAGGACAATGCTTCTTGAGAACAAGCTGCCGAAACATTATTGGGCAGAAGCTGTGAATACAGCAAACTATATACTGAATAGGTGCTTGATCGGACATATTCTGAAGAAGACTACCTCTGAAATATTTAAAGGGAGAGGCCAGACATTTCATACTTCAGACCCCTTGGATGTACTTGTTTTATCCACAACAATCGAAAAGACAATATTGGTAAGTTTGATGCAAGAAGTGATGAATGTATATTTCTTGGTTACTCTCTGAATAGCAAAGCTTATAGAGTTTACAATAAAATAATCAAACTGGTTGAAGAGAGCATTCATGTTATCTTTTATGAAAGCTATGATGGTTCTTTGAGTGAAAGTTTTGAAGACTTGAATTTGAACAAGCATGAATCAGAGGAAGAGACTGAGAATCCACTGGGATTCAAGAAAGGCTCAGAAGAAAATAGAATACATTTTCAAGACCTTGAAAATTGTGCTCAAGGCTTTGACAATAAGCCTCAAAGCCTTGAAAAAGATGATCAGAAGGATACAAGTGACAAAGCCAGTACTTCAAGACCAGAGAAGATATATGGAGAACCTGAACCATGGTCTCCAAAAAAGAGATTCAAATATCTCTCATCTCATTCAGTTGACAATATCATCTCAGATTCAACCACTGGTACACAAACTAGATCACAGTTGAAGAACTTATGTGCTTTTAATGCTTTTATATCTCTTGCAGAACCAAAAACTGTGAAAGAAGCTTTACAAGAAGCAGACTCGATCCTTGCTATGCAAAGTGAATTAAATGAGTTTGAAAGGAATAAGGTTTGGAACCTGGTTCCTCCACCTACAAAGCAGTCTGTCATTGGTACCAGATGGGTATTTAGAAATAAGTTGGATGAAAGTGTCAAAGTGATCAGAAACAAAGCAAGGTTAGTTGCTCAAGGTTACAACCAAGAAGAAGGTATCTATTATGAGAAAACTTTTGCTCCACTTGCCAGAGAATTCTCAAGTCTTATGAGCAGGTGATTTGAAATGAGCATGATGGGAGAGCTGAACTTCTTCCTAGGACTTCAAATACAAAAATTGAAGAAGGGCATCTTTCTGCATCAAAGCAAGTACACAAGAGACTTACTAAACAAATATAGCATGGATCAATGTAAGGAAGCCAAGACTCCTATGAGTTCTACACTGACCTTAGACAAGGATGAATCTGGTAAGAGTGTCAATGTAAAAGAGTATAGAGGTATGATTGGATCATTACTCTATCTCACAGCAAGCAGACCAGATATTATGTTTAGTGTATGTATATGTGCTAGATTTCAAGTTGATCCAAAGGAATCACACTTGACTGTTGTGAAGAGAATATTCAGATATCTCAATGGTACCAAAGACTTAGGGCTTTGGTATCCAAGACATTCTAACTTCTCATTGCTTGGATTTTCAGATGCTGAATTTGCAGGTTACAAAGTTGATAGGAAAAGTACTTCAGGAACTTGCCAATTTATTGGATTGTCCTTGATCATTTGGCATTCCAAGAAACAAAATTCAGTTGCTCTATCAACAGCTGAAGCTGAATATATAGCTACAGGAGCATGTTGCTCACAAGTACTATGGATTGCTCAACAACTAAGAGACCTTGAATTTGATTTCAGGAGCATACATATCAAGTGTGATAACACTAGTACAATTTCATTTACAAAGAATCCAGTGCAACATTCAAGAACCAAGCACATTGATGTAAGACACCATTTCATCAGAGATCATGCAGAGAAAGGCGATATTGTTCTTGAATTTGTTGCTACTAATATGCAAATTTCAGATATCTTCACTAAACCATTAGCAGAAGAAAGATTCTCAGCTCTAAGATTGGAATTGGGAATGCTAAATAAAGATGCATTGGTTTAGGGGGAGCATCAGGTAAGCAAGGTAAGTTGTATGTGTTTTTGAAGTTTTGAACTGGTTTTCAAAGTCTTGAAAATCATTTCAAAGCCTTGATCTTTATCAGTTGCAGTGTTACAATTTTTCAAGACCTTGTAAACCTTTTCAAAGCCTTGAAAATGAGTCTGCTACACTGATAATCAATAATCTTAGATCATTCTGTGTTGGGTGATATCTATGTAGATATTTGCCGAATATAGACCCTACCTTTCTCTGAAATTCTTTTTAGCCAAATATATTAGTTTAATATTTATTTTCCAACGGACTAAAAGATTTAAATTTTCTCTGATTATTTCAAATCTTTTCAAGATCAAAGAGATACTAGTTTCCTTTTGAAACTCAACTCTTTCAGTATTTATCTTCTTCTCTTATCCTTCACTCCGTATCATTCCAACTCTCTCTATTCTTCTCCCAAACCCTAATGAGCACAAGGAGAGCCTCAGACAGAATCAAGATGGCTGGAGGATCGAAACCTGCTTCAGAGAAGAAAAGAAAAGCAGCAGTGGATGAAGTTCAAGAAGTCAGTGGAGACTCTAGCTCTGGAACTCCCAGTGCAGAGGCGGTTCCAGATCTTCCTCCACCCAAGAATAAAGTCAAGAAGGTTACAACTTCCTCCTCAAAAAAGAAGAAAAAGGAGAAAGAGAAAGTTGTTACATAGAAGCAACCTGAAACAGAGTCCACTAGTTCAAAGAAGCTGAAGAAGAAAGCAACTCAAGCAGAAAAAGGGAAAGGAAAGGTGACAGAAGAATAACTAGAAAGTCACTTGGAGAAGGCCTTGCAGATCTATTCAAAGGCCTCAACAAAGAACACAACTCCTGATGAGACTTGGTTTGTCTCAAACATCTCTAAAGGCAAGTGGTTAGATGGTTTTGCTTCCAGATATGTTGGTTTCTGTAGTATGATCAATATGCATATGGTGGAACACATGAAACTTAAGTGCATCTCTAAGTTGAAGAAAATTTCTCTGTGGGTCATGTTGAATCCTAAAGAGTTAGCCTATCCTAGACTCACCAGACTCTTCTACCTGAATTTGACACAAGTTAAGAGATATGCACACTTGGTGATCAAATCTAGAGTTGCTGGGATAGAAATTGAGATGGACCCTTCTGAATTTACCAATGTGCTAGGCTGTCCAAAGAGATATGACACTAGAAACCATCCACCAAAGTCAGAAACCCTGAAGCTAGTCAAAGATGAGTTCTTTCTTCCAAACATCTCCTCCTCAGCCAAATAGTTAACACATTCTTTGTTGAATGTTGAAGCCAAGGTCCTTCATACCATTCTGGTTAGGTGTATTTTTCCCAGAGAGCACTCTAGAGTGTTAGTAACTTAAAGGATGTTGCACGTGATGTATCTGGTTATGCATGGCTATGAGATTGATCTTCCCAAACTAGTGATTGAACATATGCTCTTTAGCCTTACCAGTCAAAGAAAACACCTTCTACCCTGTGCTAATCTGCTCACTTTGTTCTTTGAACACTTAGATATTCCAACTAGTGGAGAGGAATCAGTTACTTCTGGTTTTTGAATGCTTAATGAGAAAGCTTTTGAGAAGATTGGAGTGGTAACGACTAAGGAAAAAACCTGGAAGTTATACTCATACTTGACTGAAGAAGAACTGGGTGCAAAGAAGTTTCTTAAGCCCAAGACCTTGACTCCCACTTCAAGTCAGACTTCACATGCTACAGGCAATCAATGAATTGATGGTATGGAATTGGATTTGGAGGACATCAAAGCAACTGTTTATGGACTTGAATCTGATATGGGGCAAGTCAAGTACATGGTGGAAAGCATCTTCAGAAGCATGACTTTTCTTGATTTTCCTGAGGATGATGAAGGTCCAAATACAGGAGACTCTGACAAAGATCTGCCTAGTGAGCATTCAAAACAGGCAGAAGTTGCTCCAGTCTCTGATAAAGGAAAGCAGGTGGCAGAACAAGCTTCACAGGAAGGAGATAAAGTCAATAGTCCTGACGCAGATGATCTGCTGATTACCTTGAAGAAAAAGAAGAAATCTCCAAAGGCTGCTACAAAGGACAAGACTGAAGAATTAACTGTTGCTGGTGAGAATGAAGAGGAACAGGAAGTGCAGAACAAGACTGATGCTGAAGACAGTGAGAAAGAGGAAGGAGATCAAGATGGAGATGAAGATCCAACCCCTTATTCTTGCCTAATCTTTCTTCCCCATTTTCTCTTCCAAAAAATCTTATTTCTTTAAGATTTCAAATTTTCCATACACTTGATCCAACATCTTCTATATTTTTGATGAAATTCAAAAAGGGGGAGAAAATTTTAGGTTTTTTAGTTTTTATTCTTAGGTTTTATTTGCTTCTTGCCGAACTGTTTACTTTATATGAATAAGTTGGATCTTTTTGGATTTACTGTGTTATTATAAATTGTGAACTAACCAGTATTTTTTTGCAGAAACTAAGGATCAAACAGAATTTTGTTTTGTCTTTCATCAAGGTGGAGATTGTAAGATCAGGTTGTGCAAGGCTTGGAATAGTTTAGCTATTTCAAGGCCTTGAACTAGCTTTCAAAGCCTTGAATCAGTTCTTAGAGGCTTGAAGCTATTTTCAATGCCTTGAAACTTGATTCAAAGCCTTGAAACTGCTTAACATGTGTGAACATTCTCAGGGGGAGTTTTCTACAAACTCTCCGAGTTGATTCCCTCTCTATCTTTCACTTGTTTGATTCACTGTTATTAGATGATGAAAGACAAATTAATCTAACACATTTGAACATAGAATATCACTTGTTTGACTTTGATATTGCAGGAAATTTTATTTCCAAGTTTTGCAGGATTGTTTCCAAAACTGAACTTATGCAGATTTGGAAACAGTTGGACACTGATCATGTGATCAATCAGGCTTGGATGAAAGCTTCTCAAGATGTTTAAACGAAATATCACAACAAAATCTCTGAAGATTGTGATCATCCAACCGTTGGATAAGATGTCAAAGAAGTCAAAATCTGTTTCCTACAAAATAGGAAGTTTGTTGCTAAAATATGGGAAGATTTGCAGAGATTTTTGAAGTATAAAAGGAGCTCACTTTGAAGCAACAAGACACGACACTCAACGGGAAAAAGTGAGAGACAGATTGTGGATTGACAAAACATCAAAGAAGAACATCAATCTCACAATCCATTGCACAGAAGTTCACTGCATTCTTCACTGCAGTTTTCTATTCTAAGTGTACTTTTGTATTGTACTCCATTGGTAGATCATTTCTATATTATATCTAATTCTCAAGGATTGTTCAAAGTAAACAATAGAGAATTCTTAGTTAATCAGTTTGCTAGAGCAGGTACTAGACAGGTTAGGTAAAACCACAAGCTATAACAGAGTAAGGGAATTCTCCGTGCTTGAGTTCTAGGGCTTAGCTTTTGATTAATAGAAACTATGTTGAAAATCCTGCAGGGATCTAATCCCTGAGGTAGAGACGTAGGTCCAAGTGGACTGAACTCTATAAATCTCTTGTCTCTTGCATTTACAGTTCATTCTTTTTCATAGTATTTCAAGCACACAACTGTCTGTTTTTCAAGGGTTTGAACTTGTTTTCAAGGCCTTGAAGGCTTACTTTCTTTATACAAACTGCATCTCTTCCAAGGGCTTGAACTTGTTTTCAAGGCCTTGAACTTCACTGTTTTCACAAGTTTTCATCTTCCTAGCAAGTTTTGCAAGAAGTTAGCATACTATATTCTACCCCCCCTTCTAGAGTATCTTAGCTGCATTAACACCTGCACACTCACACTTTCATCAAGTTTTGCTGCTATCTAGACAGATATGCTTGAGTTCGCGTATTGTTGCTACCTAAAAAGATATACTTAATATTAATTCTTGCTACTATCTAAACAGATAGGCTTAAATTCGATGCTATCTAGACAAATATGCTTAAATTCGCTGCTATTTAGACAGATAGTCTTGAATTCGCTGCTATCTAGACAGATAGGATTAAATTTGCTGTTATCTAGACAGATATGTTTGAGTTTTGGAAGCGATCAATCGACTGTAAGTAAGCAACATAAGTAAAGAACATGCATAGTTCGATAAGTGATCTCTCATATGGGAGAGTCATTCTCATTAATAAGGAGTCCTCATATGGGAGGATATCATCGAATACAGCATTAAAAAGAATTAAAAGTTCTAAGGATAATACTTTTTGAGCCATCGCATGTTAACTAGACTGGGGTTTGCGCCCGTCCCATGACATCTCAAGATTGTGCAATAGCCACTATCGAAGACTTCTTTCACCTCAAATGGACCTTCCCAGTTGGAAGCAAACTTGGGGTGAGCTGCTTCGTGCATGCAATGATCATAAGCGCACAGAACTAAATCTCCAACGACAAAATCTCGATGCTGAACAATCTTGTTGTATGCTCGAGAAATCCATTCCTTATAATTCGCATTTAATCTCTTGGCCTGGGCGCGCTTCTCCTCAAGTAGAATAAGATCATGGTCGTGTTGGTTCTCTTATAGAATGCCAACCTTGCAGAATTAACCTTAACTTCAGCAGGAACGACTGACTCAGCTCCATAGCACATTAATAAGGGAGAAACCCCTGTAGGAGTCCTCGACGATGTACGATATGCCCACAGTTCCACACTTAGTGAATCCTCCCACTTCTTGTGATCATCTGCGACCATCTTGCTTAGAATTTTCAGCAAAGTTTTGTTGGTGGCCTCTGCTTGTCCATTTCCTTTCGGGTAGTAAGGCATTGGACATACCTGCCTGATATTGTATTCCATCAGCTTCAAGGCAACTTGGCGATTGACAAAAGGGGTTCCATTATCAGATAAGATCATATTAGGAATCCCGAAACGATAAATGATGTTCTCTTGAATGAATTTGACGACCGCCAATGCATTGGCTGCTTTGAGAGGGACTGCTTCCACCCATTTTGTGAATTGTTCGGTTCCAGTTAAAATGAACTGGTTCTCGTGTGACGCTGGACGGATGGGACCAATGAAGTCCATAGACCAAGTATGGAACGACCAAGGGGTTCCTAATGCGTGCAAATCAACTGCAGGGGCGTGTGCCAGGTTGGCATTGTTGACACCTTTTGACCTTCATGCGACAATCAGCTTCCATGGTTGGCCAAAAGTAGCCAACAGTCAAAAGTTTTCTGCAAACCTTCGCGCCTCCTTGATGCTCCACTTGGTGGGATAAGTCCATGACCTCATGTATTTATTGACCATTTAGACATCTAAGTAGACTTCCATCATGTCCTTTTCACCATAGCAGGTTTTCTTTCAGCACGTACCGAGTTGATTTTTTCTTGAGTTTCTCGGCCTCCTTCTTGTCGCTAGGTAGAACTTCATCTTGAAAATAGTCAATTAGGGGCTTCTGCCAATCAACATCATCATCAATTGCAGCGATCTCTAGAGAGTCCTTCACCAATGCACACCTCCCGCAGTTGCCTTGTAAGATTGCAACATAACACGCCATTTGAGGCCAATGAATTCCGTACCTCTGAGATTTCCTGTAAATAGAGACTTCATTTTCTCCACAAGAGTTATCGTGGATTCTCTTTAGCAAAGACTGGCCTTCTTCTTCTGAAACGCATCGCATTACGATCCCACCAGGTCATGTGTAGTAAAGAAAGTTATCATGCATGCAGAAACCTTTTATGGAAACCTAAGTCTCCTTACTTGTCCCTTCAGTGATCGCGCGTATGACAGGCTTCCTCCAATCGTCAACTTCTAAAAACTCGTCTTCACACAAGTCTTTAATCAAGGAGGGGGTAGTCTTGACGTCGATCGAGATCTTTGCCGGACACTTCTCTGCGCTGATCTTCGATCCCATAGTAGCTAGCGCCTGCATGTCGATTATCAGCTTTGGGAGTGTGCTCGTACTTGATTGAGTTGAACTTCGGAACTAGCTTATGCACGATCGATCTGTAACTCAAAAAATTGATCTCCTTCAGACCATACTCACCCGAAGATTACTTCACAATCAGCTTGGGATCGCCCATTATAATAAATTTTGAACTTCCAGAGCCTTGGTCGCGAGGAGGCCTGCGATTAAAGCTTCATATTCAGATTCATTGTTAGTTACTGCGAAATCCAGCTTGTTGACATTTGAATGACTTTTCCATCAGGCCTAGTCAGAACAATCCCTGTTCCTCCTCCTGTTCTCGTTGATGATCCATCGAAGTGCAACTTCCAATAGAGCGACCCTATCGCGTATACCTCAGGTCCTTCGATCTCCCCCTCTATCATAGGCTCAAAGTTCTTATCCGGTAATTGAGCTAACAAGTCTGCCACTGCTTGAGAATTAACGGCTTTTGGGCGCGCACACGGATGTCGTACTGTGATATGATCATGTACCATTTTGCCAATCTTCCACAAGGATCAGGATGCCCCAACAGATATCGAATGGGATCACTTTAAGTTATTACAACTACCTTGTGGGAGACTAAGTAGTGCTTTAACTTTCGAATGAAAAAAAATTAATGCAAGACAATGTCGCGTGATGTCAGTGTGCCTGGATTCAGCAGATTGTACGCGCGATGTGTAATAGATGGGTCTTTACTGGCCTTCAAACTCTTGAGCAAGTAATGCTCCAATGGATTTCTTCGTCGAAGTAAGGTACGGGAGCAGAGTTGATCCCAGTTGGGGCGCGATCATTACTCGTGGGCATGTCAACAACTGCTTCAGCTTATCGAACATCGTTTGGTGCTCCTCCGTCCAAACATATGTTGCATTCTTCTTGAGCAAATTACTGAAGCAGAACGTCAGTTCTGCAATTGCCGGTATGAATCTCCTCAAGTATGAGAGCTTTCCAAGGAATGTTTTCAACACTCTTTGAGTCTTAGGGGCAGGTAGGCTGGTGATAGCTAAAAGCCTTCTCAGGGTCAGGCTCAATTCCATGACGGTGGATTACGCATCCTAAGAATTTCCCTGAGGTTACCCCTAACGCGCACTTCATGGGGTTCATCTTCAGCTGGAATCTCCTGCATCTCTCAAAATCTTTCCTCAAGTCTTTCAAATGATCTTCCTTCTTCCTAGACTTGATCACCAAATCATCCACATAAAACTCGACTTCATGATGCATCATGTCATGAAAAAGTGCCATCATCACGCGCTGATAAGTTGCTCCAGCATTCTTTAAACCAAAGGGCATGACTGTGTAATAGAACACCCCCACATGTGTGATGAAGGAAGTTTTCTTGGCATCTTCAAGGTCCATCTTGATCTGATTATAGCCATTGAACCCATCCATGAAGCTGAACATCTGGTGGGTTGCAGTGGATTCGATCAATAGGTCTATGTTGGGCAGTTGGAAATCATCCTTGGGGCAGAATCGATTCAAGTCTCTGAAGTCAACACAGATTCGGAGCTGCCCATTCTTCTCCAGAACTGGTACGATGTTGGCAGCTAAGTGGGATGGTGCTCAGGCTTGATAAACTTCACATTTAGCAGCTTTACTATATCCTCTTTAATCTTCATGTTGATTTCGGCCGAAAACTTCTTGTGCTTTGCTTTATTGGCTTGGTCCCCGAGATGACATCCAACGTGTGCATGGTGACCTCCGTATCCAAACCAGGAATTTCGTCGTATTCCCATGCAAACACATCTCTATATTCCATTAATAGCCTCAACAAGCCTTGTTCTTCTTCTGCATCAAGATCCGCACTCAAGAATGTTGGTCCTCTCTTTTCCTCTGTTGGGCTCAAGAACACCTCTTTCAACGCTTGCTTCTGCGGCTTTGGCTTGTCTTCCATGCATTCAAGCGCATCTTTTAATCTCTCCATTGATGTCTCACTTAATTCTCACCTGGCACTTTCTATGCTAATTTGCTCAGGGACATCTTCGATAGGTGGGGTCAAAGATGACCCCGCGCGCCTTCAGATGCAATAGGATTTCTTCCCATTTGCATAGTAGTTGTCTACCTCCTTTCCATCATTATCGTGCTTGGAGATTCTTTTGAGTGTATAGACATTCTTCTTCTGGTATACCACCTTCGACACCACTTCATGCAAAGGCTGCTTCTCCTTCTGGGATTCTCTCATCACTATTACCCCCACCGGCGACTGGTCTTTAATGTCTTCCCACCTGGGCAAGGGAGTTGGTTTGAAAGGCCCTGAAATTTCCTCATCCACCATTTCAGTAAACCAAACTGCTTCTTTCAGGTGTGCTTCGCTCAGATTGAACGGATTTACTGAGGCTGGTATGTCCACCACCCTATCTTTCCAAATCGCCTTCATCACGTGGTGCGCCGTGGATGGTACAACATCAAAACAATGAATCCATGCGCGTCCAATTATGATGTGGTAGGTGGTGTTTGAATTGATCACATAGAACTTGACAGAGCACTTGATTTTGCCAATCTAGATCCCTAGGAGAATCCATCCGACAGTCATCCTCGAAGCACTCCCGAAGCCCATCAGACGCGATGGCCTCTTGACAATCTTGCTTTCTGGGACACTGGCCAACTCAAGGGTGTTGAGTGGAATCACGTTCACTGCTGCACCTCCGTCGATGAAAGCTCTCTTGAACTTGACCCCATTAACTACCGTTGTCACATACAGTGGTCTCTGGTGGTTCGCGTCTGTCTTCTTATCCCCTTGTTCGAAGGACATTACTAGGCCATTCGATCGTGAGAACTTGATAACTTCTCCATTCGAGACTAGTAACTCCTCACTGAAGTCTTCAGCTACCTTGAGGATCTCCTTTGTCATTTCTTGGCGGCATGCTTTCGAGAAGTTCGTCATCAAAGAACTTGTCGAATTTTCGCGATCCTTTCATCCGTTCAGCTCGAGAGTCCTCTGTATCCAAGGCGTAGTTTTCATCTTCGCAGAACTCAGCCACAAGTGGAATGCCCTCATCCGCGAATTCATCATAATCACAGATTGATATCATTGCAACTCCTTTCCATTAGGCTCATGCTGTGAAGGGGATGGCAATGGGTTGCTGCGCACATACTTGGTTGGCTCGTCGATGACCAACTGTCCCTCCTTTATTTTTCTGTCCACTAGCCATCTCAACTTCCTGCAGTCTTTTGTTGGGTGCATGACTTGGCCATGGCACTCACATCATTTGGGATCTCGCAGCTGCTCTCCTGTTAGTTTATGTTACACTGCTTGCATAGGCCTGTGATTTCCCCGATCGAACATGGAAGTGGGGGTGGCTCCTTTGGTGGACCTCGCAGTTGCTTGGGAGCCGAGACTGCATTAACTTCAGTCTCGCGTCCTCGCTTGTAGCTAAGTCTCCCAACCTTAAACCCAGAGCTTGCTGGTGCCCGCTCATGCGAGTACCTTTTCTTTTTCTTGTCCACTATAGGCTCGATGTTCCTGGTACAGTAAATCAACTTGGAGAAGGTAGGCATTTGCAGGTTAATGAGCATACCTTTGTACTCTTCTCGCATTCCCTAGAGACATATCTCCACCAGTCGACTTTCAAGTACCTCATCCACGCATTCCAATGATTTTTTCCTGAACTTCTTTATGAAAGCGTCTCCCTCTTCGTCGTGATTTTGGTGCATGCGCGAAAAATGTATTGTCGTGACCTTCTCTTCGACTTGGAAGAACTTGGTTTAAATTTTTTTAACCATGTCCTCCCAAGTTTTGATGGATCCCGCCTCTAAGGTCTTGTACCATTTGTACGCAACAGTTCCCAAAGACTTTGGGAATTTGTGCATTAGCAGCCTTGTGTCTATCCCGTGCGGGACCATCACATCAACGAACCGCATCACATGCTCCTGCGCGTTCCCGTTGATTTCGTCAAACTTCTCCCACTTGGGCGCCTTGTGCCCGACAGGGTGTGGCGGGATAGGTGCGCTGTCGACTTTGGGGATGACAGTGTCTGCGAAACACTTTTTCGCGAGGGAGCTATCCAAGCGCTGCTCCAAGGCGGTCACGTTCGCAGGTGAGCCTCCTCCTGGGGTCAACGAGGGGTGTAACTGGCTTGGACCCCAGCCGTGTGACATGACAGCACCGGGTATGATGGTAAGTTTTCAGTAGATGCGAGTGGGGTTTTTGATGGTAGTCTTGGCAGTTGAGGTGGAGGCCTGGAGGGAAGTGGCGGTTTCTGGTTCAACGGGGCAGGAGTGAGTTTCGTGGCTACTCCCGGAAGGGCTGGAGTACCTTGAGTGGAGTTTTGTGCAAGTCCTCCCAGAATGGCCATAATCTGGGCTATCTGGGCAGATCGGGCCTGCATAGCCCTGACTTGGCTTTGGATCGTTGAACTCAGCGCCTCCAACTCTAATTATTTCCAGACGTTGGTTGCGTTTTTACATCGGTGTTGGTGGGAATGGCAGGAGTCTCCCCTCTTAGGACCCATTCTCCTAATGGAGACTGGTTGCCTTCACGGGGGTTAGCTTCATGAGACATGGTTGTAGAGATCTTTAAAGGTTTGAACGTAGTGTTCACGTCAGGTTCACCAAATGTGTACAGGGGATCCTTCTGGGAAAATCTCAACGTACACTTGTAGTAGATAACAAGAACAAGCACAGAGAGTGAGAGTAAGGGTGTAGGGGAAAGAATAAGCTCCTGCTAAATGTATGAAAGAGAGACAATATGATGATTAGCCAAAGAGTCGAGAGTTGCAATGGAAGACTAACGTTCCTATATATAGGGTAAAAGGTGCCGTTACGAGGGGTTTATGCATCCGCAAATGACGGATAGATATCCGCATCGTAACTGCACGTTCGCCCATATATCTTGGACACGTTACACGATCGTCCGTTATATGTAGGGACCGTTCAAACGGTCAACCGTACATATAGGACACGTTACATGATCATTAAATCTCTCAGACATTTAACAAGGATCGCGCACGAATATAGTCATGGGCTCGCGCGCGACGAGCCTTACTCAAACCTCCAAGCCACTTGAACCCTACAACTCCCGCGCGGTTAGTATCGCGGGCGACCCTGTCTCACAGCCCCCATATGGATAATTGTACATATGAAGACAATTATAAGGTGATACCGGAGTACCATCAAACTTCCTGGATAGCCTCCACGTGGACGGTGATTGATCTGTCTGGAATGCACTATCTACAACTGGCGAACTGGCCCAGATCCCCCCTTGTATATAATTCTTTTATTAAAGACGACGAGCAAAATTGTTGTCGTAAGAATCACGACCTAGACCGTCGGCAAAACCAGAAGACAACGAGAAAAATCACCATATTTCATAAAGAAAAGACGACGAGCGATTTCCACGTTCAACGAACTAACGCCGGACTTGTTTCGACTCCAAGACGACGAGTAGAAATCGCCGTCTTTCAATTCTAACGATAATTTTCCACTTGTGGCGATCTCTGTCGTCGTAACAAACCATTTCGTAGTAGTGGGCTTTGCAAGATTTGTGTACCTAAATTCATTATAGCTACTTAGATAAATTATCAAGCTTGTTAAGCGGTTATATTCTACATGTATTAAGATTAAGTTGAGCACATGCAGCTCGGTTATCTTTTCCTATTATCCATATCCAGGGTCGTCTCTAGCAACCGCCTGGGGCTCTAAAAAAATTAGGGAAAATATCCTTAAAATTTATGGGTATTTTAGTACTTTTATACACAATTTATCGTATTTTTTAGTTTAAATTTAGAAAAACTTCTTTGAGCTTAACAAATATAGTCAAAAAATGATTCAAGCTCGACTATGACGCACAGAAGATTAATTGGACGAACAATTTTATCTTTACGAAAAAATATTAGAAGATCTTGTATATGATGGTTTAATTAGTCCCTTAACATATATAAAAGTACGAAAAAAATAAATGTACGTAATATAAATACGTGAAGAAAATCTTCAAAGGTCTCAAATTGAATGCTCGCATTAGGCCAAAAAACACGAGAGACGACCATCTCCATAACATGGATATCACAAAATTCAAAATGTTTATGCAGGGTTGTAGTTGATAATTTCGAGAAGGGGTTATCCACTTAAATTTTCACATCAAAGACATGATTATAAATGATTGCTCTCCAAGTCACAATTTCAGTTCTGCCAAGACTAACTTCTACAATTTCTGGTCTCCACAACTTGAACAAATTAGTAGTTTTCTAATAATTGAACGTGAAATAAATTGATTGTGCCAAAGTGGTACTATCCCACTCATACCAAGACTAATGTATTTTCTGGACAAAAGCATGAAAACCCGCATTGTGTTGGGTTCTTATGGATAAATTTTAATTTGCTCCAAGCTCCTTATTACGACTAGTAGTAATGATGTTAAAGCTTTCAAAAAAAAAAGTAGTATCACCACCCCCATCAATTCTCATTAAACCTAATATTTGATGTTCAATATCTCTTTAACGTAATCAAATGGTAATAAAGAAGTTTAAAATAGGCTATAAATGGAGGATCATCACGATAAATAGCATTCTTTCTTGGTATAACTGGGGAGGCGATACTGGGGAGTGAGGCTGGTAGAGAGAAGACGACAACGCATAGCAGATTTGCGTCGAGTAGATCACTGGAAACAACCACTGTTCTCTAGTAAACAATGTCGACAAAACTCGGTTCGGTACAGGACTTCGGGAGGCTTTCAATTGAAGAAGAAGAAGTTGAATTTTTTGATACTGAGTATAGTTTAGCAACCATTAAAGGCCGTGGACCATGTTTAATCGGTAAGTTCTTACTCCCCATTGAATTCAACATATGGGCTATGAAGTTTCTGTTTAAGAAGATTTGGGTGGGAGGGGACGAGATAAGCATACATGAACTTGATTCGAAAGTATTCATCTTCCAATTCCCTAATAATGAGGCGCTTGAATTCGTCTCTGCGGGCGGGCATTGGATTTTTGATGACAATATGCTTCTTCTCAAACAGTGGAGCTTGATGGAAGATCCTACTGGAATATCTTTTGGAACAATTGACGCTTGGGTGCAAGTAAAAAACATAGCGATATACCATCAGACGGATGCCGACTCCGTAGAATTCTAAAAGATATGGCACAATCATAAGCACGGATGAGAAGATTTCATCTGGACCATGCGGGGATTATATGAGAGCTAGGGTTCAATTAGAGATAAACAAGCCCTTGCTTAGGGGGCTCTACATCAAAGTTCTGGGGGAAGAAGACTTGGTTAGACTATAAATATGAGCGCATACCATGCCTTTGTCAATGGTGTGGGAGGATCTCCCACTATGGTGATGATTGCCTTATGCGTAATGTTGTTATAAAGCAGCAAGACCAGCCTGTATTTGGGGAGTGGTTATTGTATCGACCTCCCCCAAAAAAACGGTTACTGGATGCTTTTAATGACGAACTAATCCCACCCACTAATGCAAAGGAGGTTTTTAGTCCAAAATCTTTTGCTCCTGATGATAATGAAGGGCATAGAGGTGAGGCCCCAAACACAGCGAAGTCGGATGTGGATATGAACACTGGCAGTGATTCGGATAGTGGCAAAAACATGAGCGGAAGTCAGGGGGAGGTGGACGCAGTCTCCAAAGTCCCAAGTGATGTCAGTTTCTTCGACAACCCATTGGCAGATGATGCGAAAACTGATCGGATTGCTGCTAAGGAAAAGGGGAAGGGAGTTGTTTCGTCATCAAACTCGGCTGCGAAAGGTGCTAAAAGGAAGGTCAGCGAGACAAATATAAGTCCAAATAAACTTGAGAAGTCGAACAAACTGCTCGGGGGAGGGCCAAGTTTTTCTTTCGGAGGTAGGTTTTTTTTGGGTCCAGGGCAGCGGGGTCGAGGTGCCGGAGGATGGGGAGGAAGAGGTGGCTGGTCATCTAATAATCCTAGTAGGGGTCCTGGTAGTGAAAAAGAAAGCCAGAAAAATATACATGCTTCCCATACAGCTCATATAAACCCAGCTCCTCGTCAGAAGGGAGTAGTATCAACTAGCAACAAGATGATTTCTCAGGTTTCTGCTGTGCAGATTCCGACACAGGACATGGGATCCCTTAAGAACCCAACTCTTTCATTGGCTGAGGCTGTTCAACATCCCAACCAGTCACAATGAGTCTCTTAAGCTGGAAAGTACGGGGGCTTGGAAACCCCCGTAGCGTTATTTCTCTTTGCGATTTAGTAAGGAGACAGAAGCCCAATATCTTCTTCTTGATGGAGACAAAGCAATATGCAACTGCGATGGTTCGTATTCATGATAGGCTGGGTTTTTGAAACGACATTTTCTATGATTGTGAAAATCGTAGGGGGGGGGGTTGTTGGAATAGATTCCCTAGAGGCAATCTAGTTTAGTATGAATTTATTTATGGCTAGAAAATTCATTTATTATTTATTGGATATTTAATATAATTAAGTCCCTAGATTTACAATTGTCTTGTTTATATTAAATATCCCTAGTCCAGTATAATGATTAATGGGACAATCATCTATAGACTAGTATGGGGTTGGATTGATATGGAGATATCATGATCCAACACATAGGTGTGCATTAAGGGTAATGACGCACTGGATTGACCCATCTCCGAGAAGGCTACATACATGTTATGTTAAGTCACAAGCGCTTCTCGCGGTGCAATGGTATTGTCATCCTTAGGCTTGAAGTCGCTAGATATTCTAGTTGTGGATTATTGTGATTTTGGTAGCGTTAAATGCTACACCGTAATTAGGTAGTTATAAAGGCGTGTACCGGATACAATAAGAAGCAAGCTTAGAGATCGTAGTGGACGTTGATAGAATTTGTCCCTCCCACATAACGGGAGAAAATATCCTAGGCCACTCGAGGGATAGTGCTTATAGAATGTCTGGCCAGACTCAAATAAATCAATATATGATATTGATGTTATTTGCACGAATAAGGCTATTCCCATGGATCGAGAAACTGTGGATTGGATATACGAGTGTGACTTGTATGTCTCGTGTCCAATCCGGATATAGAGACAAAGGGATGAGACAATTACTTGTACAAAGGTTGTCAAGATGACTATTCTATTAGTTGGCAAGAATGGATGTTTTGCTAGAAACCGCTCAATATTAGCAAATAGTTGCTACCAACTAGATAGAACCTATGGTGTCACACGCTATATAGAGTTGAACTAGATTTGGGAATTAATTAATTGGATTAATTAATTATAAGGATCACTTTGCAATACCTTGCAAACTTAGTAGGGACTAATTTGCAACGAAGGGACTAAATTGAATTCTAGTAGGACTAGAATAGGTCCTTTAGGTAGTTGGCAAGGATTTGTTGGACTATATAAAGGACACTACTTCCTTCCTTCCCACACTTATGATTCAATTGATCATAACTTGAGTGGGAGAGAACAAAAGGAGAGAGAGCAAGCAAGTCAAGGAGCCGCCGCCCCCTAGCTCGCCGCCCCCTTCCCGTCGGCCCACAAGGAGGCCGAAACCTCCTTGTTTCGGTCTCGTTTTGCGTGATTCTTCTTCCCCTTCCTCTTTCCGGGCTAGCACCAAGGATTAGAAGATCTAGAAATCAACTCTAGGCGTGGATCAACTATAGAGAACGTGACACAATTCTCGTTTGAAGTCGTCAAAGGAGAACCCTAAGGTGGGTTAATTGATTTCTTCCTTTACCATCGTTATGTCTCTTGAATTGTGATCCTTGGAGGGTTTTGCATGGTTTATTATTGTTTCCGTTGCGCATCCATGAATCAAAACCCTACAGTGGTATCAGAGCCACAGGTCGTAGAGCATAAACGTGGTTTATGTGTTACGTTTTGATAGTTTTACACCTTAAAATTATTGTTTATCGCGTAAAACAAGACAAATCAAGCATATGATACAATTTGTCAATAATCTATCATAACAAGACCTAGTTTTTGCATTGGATGCATAAATTAGTGAGTTTGAGAAATTTTAGGATCTTAGATCTAGGGTATGGGCATCCTTGGGGAAGAAGGAGTTCTTCCCAAACAAGGAAACAACCAAACTTGGGCACCAAGCAAGGGAGTTGTTTTGGAAACAACTCCCAAAGGAGGTTCGGCCCCCTCTAGGGGACCGCCCCTCCTTGCTTGCCGCCCAAGCAAGGCCGGACTAGGGGCCGGGGCAGCCCTAGCCTGCGGCCTAGCCGCGTGGGCTAGGGGCCGGCCGGCCCTAGGCCCTTGCGGTTCACTTTTTGGGCCCGGGCAATTGGATTGTTGGGCCCAATGGACCGTTTTAACCCTAGAACATCCTAAAATTAATTAAAATTGACCAAGCGCGTTAAAATTGGATTTTAACTGTTTATGTGCAATTCGCATGGTGATTGGATATGGCCTTAGGATGTGGTTTGTTGTGGATGTTTAATTTTTGTGGTTTGGTTTACGGCCTGCGAGCTGATTAATTAATTGTAATAATTAATTAGGGTTTTATGGCCTGCGAGCCATTTTTTTTCTCAACTTGTGAGATTTATTTTATTTAGTATAAAAGTTAGCTAGTGCTAGATAAAGTAGATTGTTAGCCAAGATTGAAGAAAAGAAGCCCAAAGCCAAAAGGAGCCACAAAAGATGGAGCATGGAGCATGACTATGAAGGATGGACCAAAAAGATCAAGACGCATGGAGATGTGTTTGCTTTTAGGGTTCATAGAAAATTCCATTGACTTGGAATTTTCTTAGTCTAGAAAAGGCCATATCCACATCACGTTTTATTTATGTTTTGTGGTTGTTTACTTTATTGTCTTATTATTTTGTGGTTGGTGTATGGATGATGCATGCAATTAGGATAATAAAATAATTAGATAACCCGGATCTATTATTTGGAGTTGTGCCCAAACTCAAATAGATAGATTAGTTGATATTGATCAACAAAAACAATTAAAATTGAATTTAAAATCCCTCAAAATTCAAATATTGTGTTCTTGCCTTCTCGTTATTTAAATACTCATTATCATCATGATTTATCAAGTTCGTGCGTGCCAAAGCATGGCGACTTGGTTCATAATGATGGAATGCGATGGCACAAGCTAGTAATGTGCAATTGTTTAAATAAGAGGTTGAACACAACTAGGCTATTAATATGATTAAGAAACCTAGAGGCAATCAATTGGGATTATCCATATGGATGGATAAATAAGGAGTTATTTTCCCAATTGAACCAAGAGTTGCATAAGGGATTCAATTGGAATTGTTCCTACCTAAAGTAGTCAAATTATGGGTGACTTGCCAAAGCAAGCTCATAAGGAGATGAAACATGAATCTTGGCCCACTAGAAAATATAAGGATATTTTCCGCATTAATATCTTGAGGGTTATTAATCCGTAGAAAAATAGTGGGAGCTATATTTGATAAACTAGCCATTATTGAATATAGTCAAAAATTCACAAATACTAAAACTTGCGTATTTTCCTTTTGTAGAATTCCAAATGGCAAACAACTCATCGAGTTCACAACATTCCCTACGATCTGTCCTTGAGAAGGACAAGCTCTCTGGAACGAACTTCCTTGATTGGTACAGAAACTTGAGAATCGTTCTCAAGCAAGAGAAGAAGCTGTACGCAATAGAGGAGCATGTTCCAGCAGGTCCAGAGAACCAAAAACCTGCTGCCCTAAAGGCGTATCAAAAGCGTGTTGATGACGCTAATGATGCGGCCTGCCTTATGCTATGCACCATGACTTCTGAGCTTCAGAAGCAACATGAAAACATGAATGCTGTCAATATGATCGAGCATCTGAAGCAGCTCTTCCAAGAGCAGGCATGGGTTGAGAGGTATGAGGTCTCTAAGGCACTGTTCAAGTGTCATCTGGCAGAAGGGAATCCGGTGGGACCCCATGTACTCCGAATGATCGGGTACTTGGATAATCTCGCCCGACTAGTGTTCCCGGTTGGCCAAGAGTTGGCAACCGATTTCGTGTTGCAATTGTTGCCCGAGAGTTATGGAGAGTTCATCATGAACTATAACATGAACGAGATCGTGAAACCACTGCCAGATTTACTCAATATGTTGAGGACAGCTGAACAGAGCATCAACAAGGGTAAGGTCAAGGCCATTATGATGGTGCAGAATGGAAAGGGAAAAAGGTGTGCCTCATCCTCCAAGGGCAAAGGCAAGTCAGTTGCCAAGTCCAAGTAACCTGCCCTTAAGCCTGTTGGAGGCATTGCCAAAGGTGTGACTAAAGGTGAATGTCACTACTACAGTCAGCCTGGACACTGGAGGAGGAATTGCCCAAAATATCTGGAGGACAAGAGGCTTGGAATAGTGATTCCACCACCACCAGGTATTTTTGTTGTAGATGTCAATTTAACTGTCTCTACATCATGGGTATTAGATACTGGATGTGGATCTCACATTTGTCGAAATGTGCAGTATCTAAAGAGAAGTAGAAGATTGGCTAAAGGGGAGATAGATCTGCGCGTTGGGAATGGAGCAAAAGTTGATGCGTTGGCCGTAGGCGTGTGCGAGCTATCTCTGCCTTCAGGATTAGTTTTAGAATTAAATAATTGCTATTTTGTGCCTGCTATGAGCAGAAACATTATTTCTATTTCTTGTTTGGACAAGGATGGTTTTATTATTTCAATAAAGAACAATTGTTGTTCCTTTTATTTGAATAATATTCATTATTTTAGTGCGCAATTATTTAATGGACTGTATGTCCTTGATCTAAGCAATTCTGTCTACAACATTAATACCAAGCGGATTAAAATAAATGATTTAAATCCTGCTTACTTATGGCACTGTCGTTTAGGCCATATAAACGAGAAACGTGTATCTAGACTCCATAAGGATGGACTTCTAGACTCATTTGATTTTGAATCATATGAGACATGTGAGGCTTGTTTATTGGGAAAAATGGCAAAGTCCCCTTTCAATAAGAAAGGTGAGAGGACTAGTGAGCAATTGGCGCTCATACATACTGATGTGTGTGGGCCATTTGCTACGCCTGCCAGGGGTGGTTACGTCTACTTGATTACATTTACTGATGACTACAGTAGATATGGATTTGTGTACCTTATGAAGTCCAAATCCGAATCCTTTGAAGTGTTCAAAGGATTCAAGAATGAAGTAGAGAAGAAACTTGGCAGAAGTATCAAAGCTCTACGATCGGATCGTGGAGGAGAATACTTGAGCCAAGAGTTTGACGACTATCTTAGAGAGTGTGGGATCGTGTCCCAACTCACTCCACCCGGAACGCCACAATGGAATGGCGTGTCTGAGAGGAGGAATCGAACATTATTGGATATGGTTCAATCTATGATGTGACAAACCAATCTTCCATTATCGTTTTGGGGCCACGCTCTATTAAGTGCAACTTTCACCATTAACCGTGTTCCATCTAAATCAGTCATGAAGACACCATATGAGATGTGGAGTGGGAAGCGTCCCACACTGTCGTTCATGAGGATTTGGGGCTGGGATGTCTATGTAAAACGTTTACAATCAGACAAGCTAGGGACAAAATCGATAAGTGTAAGTTTGTGGGGTACCCTAAGGAAACTAAGGGTTACTACTTCTACCATCCAACCGAGAACAAAGTGTTTGTTGCTCGGACCGGCGTGTTTCTAGAAAGAGAGTTTGTCTCTAAAGAAGCAAGTGGGAGGACTGTAGAACTTGAAGAGGTTCAAGAACCACAAATCACTGAACCGATTATGGAACATGAGCAGGAACCACAAACAGTTGTGGAGTAACCTGTTCAGGTAACACAAGAGCTTCGTAGATCTAGTAGAGTGCGCCAGGAACCCGAGAAGTATGGACTTCTCGTGACCGATTCCGGTGACACGATGCTCATCGATGATGAGCCTACTACCTATGAAGAGGCCATGAAGGGCCCAGACTCTCAGAAGTTGCTAGAAGCCACAAGATCCGAGATGGAATTCATGTATACCAACAAAGTATGGACTTTGGTGGAACCACCCGAAGGGGCGCGACCCATAGGGTGCAAGTGGGTCTTCAAGAAGAAGATCGACATGGATGGTAATGTGATTACCTATAAGGGCTGATTGGTGGCTAAAGGATTCAGACAGATTCATGGTATTGACTATGATGAAACCTTTTCACCAGTTGCTATGACCAAATCCATCCGAATCCTACTTGCGATTGCAGCATACCACGACTATGAGATTTGGCAGATGGATGTCAAAACAGCATTCCTTTATGGGAATCTCCTCGAGGACGTGTATATGATATAGCCGGAGGGTTTTGAAGATCCAAAGCAAGCCAACAAAGTCTGTAAGCTGCAACGATCCATTTATGGATTAAAGCAAGCTTCTAGGAGTTGGAATCGACGTTTTGATGAAGTAGTCAAAGAGTTTGGCTTCATCAGAAACGAAGATGAGTCTTGTGTCTACAAAAAGGTTAGTGGGAGCTCTGTAGCTTTTCTGGTCTTGTATGTGGATGAAATACTACTCATTCGAAACGACGTTCCCATGATGCAATCTGTTAAAGATTGGATAGGGAAGTGTTTCTCAATGAAGGACTTAGGGGAAGCAGCCTATATACTCGGTATAAAGATCTATAGAGATATAACTAAGAGACTGCTAGGCCTAAGTCAAAATACATATATTGACAAGGTGTTGAAACGGTTCAACATGAAAGATTCCAAAAAGGGATTCTTGCTCATGTCACATGGAATCACTCTTTCGAAGAGTGGTTGTCCTTCCAATGAGATTGAGAAGAAACGCATGAGTAGAATTCCCTATGCCTTGGCCATAGGATCTATCATGTACGCCATGTTATGTACTAGACCAGATGTGTCATATGCCTTGAGTATGACAAGCAGATACCAATCCAATCCAGGTGAGAGTCACTGGGTTGCAGTCAAGAACATCCTAAAGTACTTGAGAAGAACTAAGGATGCTTTCTTGATATTTGGCGGTGAGGAAGAGTTGCGTGTAAGGGGTTACACTGATGCAAGCTTCCAAACCAACAGAGATGACTTCAGATCACAGTCGGGATATGTGTTTTGCCTGAATGGAGCAGCGGTGAGCTGGAAGAGTTCCAAGCAAGAGACGGTGGCTGATTCTACAACAGAGGCTGAGTACATTGCTGCAAATGGCGCAGCAAAGGAAGCTGTTTGGATCAGAAAGTTTGTTTCAGAACTTGGTGTGGTTCCTAGCATTGCGGATCCAGTTGAGTTGTACTGTGAAACACTAGGGCGATCGCGCAATCAAAGGAGCCCAGGTCACACCAGAAATCCAAGCACATGCTCAGGAAGTTTCATCGGATTCGAGATATTATCGATAGAGGAGACGTTCGCATATGCAAGATTCCTACAGATGAGAATCTGTCAGACCGGCTTACAAAGCCGCTTGCGCAGTGGAAGCATGAAGGGCACAATAGGAGTATGTGCATACGAGATGCGCCAGATTGGTTCTAGTGCAAGTGGGAGACTGTTGGAACAGATGCCCTAGAGGCAATCTAGTTTAGTATGAATTTATTTATGGCTAGAAAATTCATTTATTATTTATTGGATATTTAATATAATGAAGTCCCTAGATTTACAATTGTGTTGTTTATCTTAAATATCCCTAGTCCAGTATAATGATTAATGGGACAATCATCTATAGACTAGTATGGGGTTGGATTGATATGGAGATATCATGATCCAACACATAGGTGTGAATTAAGGGTAATGACGCACTGGATTGACCCATCTCCGAGAAGGCTACATACATGTTATGTTAAGTCACAAGCGCTTCTCGCGGTGCAATGGTATTGTCATCCTTATACTTAAAGTCGCTAGATATTCTAGTTGGGGATTATTGTGATTTTGGTAGCGTTAAACGCTACACCGTAATTGGGTAGTTATAAAGGCGTGTACCGGATACAATAAGAAGCAAGCTTAGAGATCATAGTGGACGTAGATAGAATTTGTCCCTCCCACATGACGGGAGCAAATATCCTAGGCCACTCGAGGGATAGTGCTTATAGAATGTCTGGCCAGACTCAAATAAATCAATAAATGATATTGATGTTATTTGCACGAATAAGGCTATTCCCATGGATCGAGAAACTGTGGATTGGATATACGAGTGTGACTTGTATGTCTCGTCTCCAATCCGGATATAGAGACAAAGGGATGAGACAGTTACTTGTACAAAGGTTGTCAAGATGACTATTCTATTAGTTGGCTAAAATGGATGTTTTGCTAGAAACCGCTCCATATTAGCAAATAGTTGCTACCAACTAAATATAACCTATGGGGTCACACGCTATATAGAGTTGAACTAGATTTGGGAATTAATTAATTGGATTAATTAATTAGAAGGATCACTTTGCAATACCTTGCAAACTTAGTAGGGACTAATTTGCAAGGAAGGGACTAAATTGAATTCTAGTAGGACTAGAATAGGTCCTTTAAGTAGTTGGCAAGGATCTGTTGGACTATATAAAGGACACTCCTTCCTTCCTTCCCACACTTATGATTCAATTGATCATAACTTGAGTGGGAGAGAACAAAAGGAGATAGAGAAAGCAAGCCAAGGAGCCGCCGCCCCCTTCCCGTCGGCCCACAAGGAGGCCGAAACCTCCTTGTTTCGGTCTCGTTTTGCGTGATTCTTCTTCCCCTTCCTCTTTCCGGGCTAGCACAAAGGATTGGAAGATATAGAAATCAACTCTAGGCATGGATCAACTATAGAGAACGTGACACAATTCGCGTTTGAAGTCATCAAAGGAGAACCCTAAGGTGTGTTAATTGATTTCTTCCTTTACCATCGTTATGTCTCTTGACTTGTGATCCTTGCAGGGTTTTGCATGGTTTATTATTGTTTCCGTTGCGCATCCATGAATCAAAACCCTACAGGGGTCTTGCTTTGATGTGGGATGATGAGGTCAACTTTGCGCTTGCAAAGGTGTCGAGATACTATATTCATGGCTATTTCACTATCTCTAGTAAATCTAAGCATGGATACTTGACACGCCTCTATGGTGATTCAAATAGAATTCAACGTCACAATTCATGGACTTTACTAGAGCGTCTGTGTCGTGTGGAAAAACTCTGGTGCGTGTTTGGTGATTTTAATGCCTTTTCGTCTGTCTACGATAAGGAAGGAGGAGGATCAGTATCTTTCAGTCAGATATAGGACTTCAGTGGTGTTATTAATTGTTTACAACTCAGGGATCTCGGTTTTTGTGGGGTTCGCTTTACCTGGAACAACAACCAGGCCGACGATGAGGCCATTAGAGAGAGATTAGGCAGATGTCTCGCCACAGACAGTTGGACTGACGTGTTTGGCAGAGGAAAGGTGGATCACCTGATTGCTGAATTTTCGGATCATGTACCGGTCCAGGTAACTTGGACTTCAGGTATTATTCGTAACGTTCCAGTTAATACACGCTTGCAGTTTGAGACAATGTGGTTACAGGATCAGAGACGTATGAATTTTATTGAAGTTGAATGGAAGAAAACTGTTGATCCAGTCATTTGTAAGATGGGACGGTTGGCTTCTGCTCTAAAAGTTTGGAACAAGGAGGTGTTTGGTAGCGTAAAGACTCAGCTGAGAAACTTGAGGAAGAGATTGGCGGTTCTGACCGATGGTGCTCAAACTGCAGCAGACTAAATCAGAAGTCATTCGACAGAATATTCTCCAGTTATTACTACGTGAAGAAGAAATGTGGAGGCAACGTTCTAGAGAAGTCTAGCTCAGAAAAGGGGATCAAAATTCAAGTTTTTCCACCCAAAGGCTTCGATTCGGTGAAACATGAATCGTATTGAAGGCCTGGAAGAACGGTAACTAGATTACTGATAAGCAGAAGGTGATATCTATTCTTGAAAGTTATTTTAAGAATATTTTTACTTCTAACGATCCATTACGTAGCCAGATGGAACCGATGCTGGTTGAGTTGAAGATCTCATTTCTTTGGATCAAAGAGCTGAACTGGAGCAGCCCTATTCGGCTCTAGAATAGCACAATTAGGTCCAACAAAGGCACCCAGGGTGGACGGCTTCCCGGCAGCCTTTTTTCCAAAATTTTAGGGAATTGTGGGTCGTGAAGTCGAAGCTTTATTCCTTGACATTCTCAATAATAATGGAGATATTTCAAAGGTTAATCATACTCTGATTTCCCTTATTCCTAAAGTTAAGCAGGTTAGAAAACCAGCTGAGCTCCGGCCCATCAGTCTTTGCTCTACGATTTACAAGATAGTCACAAAACCATGGCTAACAGATTGAAGAAGATACTATATTCGGTTATTGCAGAAAATCAATCCAATTTTGTCCCATGTCGTTTGATTTCTGATAATGTCTTAACTGCCTTTGAGTTGTTTACTCGATGAAAAACCGAAAGAAGGGCAAGGTGGGTTATATGGCTCTGAAGGCTGACATGAGCAAAGCGTATGACCGAGTTGAATGGGATTTCATGCGGGCTGTTATGGAAAGAATGGGATTTGGATTTCGCTGGATCACCCTAGTTATGAGTTGTATTTCTTCATCCACTTATAACATTACTAGTTGGGAGCACGTGCTTTGCACGTGGACAGGCTCTACTGATTTTAAGTGGTTATGTTGTCATCTTATGTGTGATTTCCTAATAGTTACAAATAAAGACATTATATACAACGCTTACAAACAATTATGTACAAAGTAAGGATTCTAGATCTCTCTATGCTTAATCACATGCATAACGTTTTCGGTGAGGAGTTTTTAAAAGAACATACAGTTATCAAACTACGTTGTAACTAAAGTAATAAAGTTTCTTTTTATCAGCTCTCTATTTCTCCACCATAGCACTATCCGTCAAGATGCAGAAACTATTAACATACTCCAATGACAGATCCGTGCCTCATATCATCTTTACAAAATAAAAAGTTGATATTGTGGCACTATGAAGAAAAAAAGATACAAGCGGCAGCAACCTCCTAGCTTTCTGTAAAAGTAAATGAAGATGTCCGTGTTCAACAAACATGCTCTATGCTTAAAAAAACCCACCACTGGGGTCATAACTCCGACTTATGTTACATCTCCAGCCAATTAAAAGAAATAAAGAAAAACAGATTGTATGTGCATAGCCAGAAAGTAAGATAACATTTCTATGCAATTTGGAAAACAATTCTTCATTTTAGGTTCTCGCCCTAGTTATGCTATTGTATTTTCTCGAATACTCATAATAGAACTGTAAAGGAACCAATTATGGTTCTTTGGCGTAAGGAACGCATGGTTGGTTATGTGCTAACATATTGTCCTACATGCATTTATCGCATAGACTAACAACAAATTCATATAATATGGACTATATCCAAAATTTGAAGAATAGAAATTACTCAGTAACGATATGGATAAAATCATTAGTGCACATGAGGATACATAAACTATCAAATGTATCTACTCATTTAAGATTAAACTTTCTTCAACTTGTTTGTAGAAGGTGTCGAGGTCTTGTTTATACTCGTACCTATAGTCATGTTCCATAAATAATATACATATAACTGCAACAACTTACAGATATGTACTTGTTTATTCATAAAAATTACTACAAGTTCTCTTAGTTTTAGTTAATTCAAATATGCCTAGGCATAAAAAAGTCGGAAAAAGGTTTATTATCAACAGCGACAGTACCACGTTGGATGTGTCCAAACATAAGGGTATTTTGTTAACTAAATCCCGAGTGCATTTAGATGCTCAATCCAAGATCACTAAAAAAATAACTAAGATTAAGATTTTAAATTCAACTTTCTGAACATCAGTTTGAAGTTGTTTTAGTAGAATAACCCTAACAAATCTCTCACCTCTAACAAACCTTTCAACCTGAGGAAACATCCTTTTCAAAAGTGGTCAATCAAAAATATTTCAAGTATTTTGTAACAAAGTGTGTTCATTTTTCATATTTTGACCCAAAAAAATCTTCCAGAAGAAGAAGAATGGCCTACTGTCTCCCCAATCCCCTTTCCACTATAAACCTTGATTATTAAAAACTATCCAGACATGGTTGGCCTAAGGGGAAGGCAGGGGTAGCTACTTATTTGAGGGGTCAAGCACGGTCTGGTGACTGTCAAATATGTTCAAGACACAAGCTGTATTCAGTTGGTATTCAATTAGTATTCAGTTGGTATTCTATTAGCATTCCATCGGCCGGGCAGGGTCTTCTAAAAAACAAAATTACAATCGTTTTGATCAAACACTTCAAGATTTAAAATTATCAATGTCCCACGTATTTCTCTTGTGTAGAGAATCAAACTTCGATTGTCGATTGTTTATTCTTCTCTTTCAGAGAGGAACACGATGGTTTGCATTTTCGGGGTGAGATGATGCACATGGTATTCGACTAATTATTGGATTCTCTAAGCATTTGGGTACAAAGTTTAGACAAGCTATATAGGAAAAAAAATATTTTTTTGAGGAATAAAGTATTTCAATAAATTGAAAAATTAGTTACAATTCACTGAATCTGCCCAAAGGACAGCTAGCAGCCACTTAGGCGGTTCATTTACCCAAAACTCGGGGCTTTCTAAATTCAGAGCTCGTTTTGCGAGGTGGTCAGCTGACCGGTTTGCTCTCCTTGGGACTATACTCCACTTTACCTCTTTGAAGGTTCTAGTGAGCTCTTCCGTCTTCTGCATCATTTCTCTCAAAATTGTTCTTGTGCTCTCTGGATCGTTCCTCTCTCTGGCAAGATCGAACAGCTCCTTTGCGTCTCCTTCGATGATGATACGATCAATCTGAGCTTCCACCGCAGCTTCTAACCCTTTCACTAGGGCTTGTGCTTCAATCTCTATGGCGTTTGAACCCCATATGATCGGCGTCGCTCCAGCAACCACCAGATCTCGATGATGATTTCGTATGATGAAGCCTGACCCAGCTCTTCTCTTCCTATACGACCATGCTCCGTCGCAGTTTAATTTGACCCAGTTCTGGGGGGAGGGCACCAGATCTCCGAATCTAAGGGGTCTCGGTTGGATATGCTGGCTGCGCTGATTTGGGATTTCAAGCTAAAGAATTGATCTGCCAAGAGTTCCGGTGGAAGATGGGAGTTCTCAAAGTGAGTTTTATTTCGGTGGTTCCACAGGATCCACAAGCCCAGGCTCAGATCTAGCTGGTCTGTTTTTGTCCCGTCTTGAAAGGTATGTTGGATAAGCCCTCTGATTCCTCTGTTCTGGGTTTTGAGAAAATCTTCTTTACTGATGCTAACCCAGAAAGCCTTGGCTTGATGGCAAGCAAAGAATATGTGATCCACCGATTCAGTGTGGAATTTGCAAAGTTTGCAGTCGAGAGTTATGTTTTTAATCCCTCTTTTTATC
Source organism: Linanthus parryae (assembly GCA_023055425.1). Taxonomy (NCBI): domain Eukaryota; kingdom Viridiplantae; phylum Streptophyta; class Magnoliopsida; order Ericales; family Polemoniaceae; genus Linanthus; species Linanthus parryae. The sequence continues at coordinate 9,003,773 of JALGPY010000012.1, forward strand.
AAATTGTCGGTGGTTGCCACTGTGTTGTTGAAAATTTTCCAAACTAGAAAAATCATTTTTTTTGGTACCTGGGTCTTCCAGAGAGTTTTGAGCCATCTATGGCTCTCTGCGGTGATTGAGGGGCCAATGTTGCTCTGTTCTTCCATAAACACTTCTCTTGCAAGATTGTAGCCCGATTTGACGGTGTAAGCCCCTTTTTCTTCTTTCTGCCATATCCATGTGTCTCGAGTGGTTTCTGATGGGATTGGGATTCGTAGAATGTCTTGTACGTTGACCTCCCAAAGTACTTCTCGGAGCTTTGTCTCGTTCCAGGTGTTTGAGTTCTGATTGATGAACTCACTGACTTTCACCGTGCCTCCTTGCGGTGTAGGGGTAATGGTTTTCACTATGTTCTCTCTTGGGATCCACGGGTCTCTAAACATATCAATTGTGTTACCATCGCCAACTTTTTTGATCAGTCCTCTCTTGAGGAGCTTTCTGCCAAACAGAAGACTTCTCCAGGCGAAAGATGGTTGATTACCAATCTTTGCTTGGAGTAAATCTTTATCGTGATAGTACTTTGCTTTGAGGATCCTCGTCGTCAAGCTTTGGGGGTTCTGCAATAAACGCCAACACTGTTTCGCCTAAAGAGCCCTGTTGAAATCCTGTATGTCTTTGAAGTCGATCCCTCCCTGGTCCTTGGCGAGTTTCATTCTGTCCCACGCTATCCAATGAATACCTCTGACTGTGTTGTTGCTCCAGAAAAACTCTCTCATTATCTGTTCAATCCTGTGGCAGGTGTGGACTGGTAGTTGGAAACACCCCATTGCAAAGTTCGGGATAGTTGCACAATCGCTTTCAATAGTATTTCTCTTCCAACAGAAGTTAAGTACTTTTCTTTCCACCCCTTCACTTTGTTGAGAATCCGTTCTAGAATGTAGTTGAAAGTAACTTTCTTGCTTCTCCCCACTGTCGCAGGCAAACCCAAATACCTCTCATGTTCATTGACTTCAGGCACTCCACACAGATGGCTGATGGCTTGTTTCTCACTTGTGGCCAAATTGGAGGAGAAAAGAGCTGCGGATTTGTCAAAATTTATCTTTTGTCCCGATGCTTTTTCATATTTTGCAACAACTTGTAACAAATTTGTAACATCCGTAGTTTTAGCTTTTGTAAAAAATATGCTATTGTCCTCAAAGAAAAGATGCGACACCACCGGACCACTCCTTGATGCTTTCACCCCTCTAACTGCCCGCCTGGCTACTGCAGCACTGATGGATCTGGAGAGCCCCTCGCTGCACAGTAAAAATAAATACGGCGACAAGGGGCAGCCTTGTCGGAGGCCCCTTTGAGGTATGATTTCTCCCCTTATTTCCCCGTTTAAAACAAACGAGTACTTTACCGAACTGATGCATTTCCACACTAAATCCACAAATTTGATACTGAACCCCATCTTGGTCATAATACGTCGGAGGTACCGCCATTCGACACGGTCATAAGCTTTCGACATATCAACTTTTAGTGCAATTTGACCACTCTTACCTTTCACCCTTGTCTTCATCGAATGAATTATCTCGAATGCTGCAAGTATATTGTCTGTAATTTGCATCTTTGGCACAAAAGCACTTTGGGATTCATCAATCACTTCATTGAGTCCCAATTTCAGTCGATTAGCAATCGCCTTAGCGATAATTTTGTAGATAACTGTGCAAAGGCTTATTGGCCTAAAGTCACTAGGCACCTGTGGCTGTTTAATCTTCGGTATCAGTGTTATAAGTGTCTTATTTAGATCACCTAAATCACCATCACCATTCAGAACCTCCAAGCATAATGTGGTTATCTCATTACCAATAATTGACCAATATTTCTGGTAAAAAAGTGGCGGAAAACCGTCAATACCTGGGGACTTTAGTGGATGCATCGCTTTTATTGCTGCTTCAATGTCTCGTGCTGTGAACTCTTCGTCTAAACGTGCTGCAAAATCTTCCTCTACTAGTTGGGGAACATGTTGAATTACCTCATCCATCTCCTCGTCCGTCGGGTTGCTGGATGTAAGGACATTTGAGAAGTGATCTGTTAGCGTTGTCACTATCTCCTCCTTCTCTGTTATCCACCTGCCTGACTGGTCTCTGATCCCGGTGATCGAGTTCTTTGCTTTCCTATTTGAGGCTTTGCGATGGAAGTACGCTGTATTTCTGTCCCCTTCACGAAGCCACAGCATTCGACTCCTCTGTTTCCACATCTCTTCTTCTAGTTCAAGTGCTTGGTTTAACTGTTCTTGGATAAACTTGAACTCCTCTCTTGTAGTTTGAGTAGGATTTTGTCTCCATAAAACTTGTAGCTTATCCTTTAGCGAACTGATTCGCTTTTTTAGACTTCCAAACTCGGTTCTGTTCCACCTTTTGAGGCTCACGGCTACCCTGGTTAGCTTCGTGTGTGCATCACCATCCGCTGCCCTCCAACTGACCTCTATATTCTCTTTACACTTCGGGTGGTGGGTCCAAATTGATTCGAACATAAAACGCCGTCCGCTCGAGGCCCTTTCTTGTTTCTCTAATCTGATCACAAGTGCTAAGTGATCCGAATTTGCTATGAACTGGTGAGTGACAGACGTCCCGGGAAACTTGTCTCTCCATTCATGGGAAGCTAGAACTCTATCTAGCCTCTCTTTGATGTGACCTTCCTCGCTCTGTTTGTTGGACCATGTAAAAGGATAGCCGGAGTAGCCGATGTCTCGCAACTCACACTTGTTGATTGCTTGAATAAACGGCTCAATCTGACTAAATCTTACCGTACGCCCGCCCTGTTTCTCAGAGCTAGAGGTGATCGCATTAAAATCACCCAGTACGCACCACGCCGTACCAGGGTTTGGCTTTATTCTTTCTAGTAACTCCCACGAATTACTTCTCTGACTTGCGTCAGGGTCCCCGTAGAACCCTATTAACATCCAATCCTTCTCTCCATCTTCTTTGCATACCCAGACTTTAATGAAAAACCGGTTATAACGGACTAGCTCAATACGGATATTTTGGGACCAAAGTAGAGAAATACCTCCGCTACGCCCGTTGCTTCCGTAGTGTATCCCGTTTTGAAAACCCAGTTTCTCTTGCACTTTCTCCATCTTCCTAACGTCTAGTCTTGTCCCCATGAGAAAGACTATGTCGGGAACAATTCTCCTCACTTCGTCGCGAAGAGATAGGAACGTGGCGGTGTTCCCGAGCCCGCGCACGTTCCAACTAAGGCAGATCACTGCAATTGGCGGTGCTGCGTCGCAGCCACCGCCATTGATTTGTTTGAGGCGTTTGAGGTATCCCCAACCTGTTCGGGCATGTCATGATCGACTACTTGTGGTTCTGGGGCTGCATTCATATCCAATTGCCTTCCCTTTTTTCCGCTTGAAACCACCTTCGATCTTTCGGCTACCGGACTAAACACCGTATCCGAGTTCTTCCTCTTCCCATTTGAGATATCGTCCCCTTGTGCTTCTAGCATTTTGTTCCGCGCCCTTTCCATTAAACTGCCACTTTTGGATCGAGTGCCCTGGTTTAGGGCTCTGATCCTATCTTGTACCGTGTTGCTTGCTCCTGTGTGAGTTGTTGCCCTTTCTGCCGTTTCTTCCTCACTTGGTTCTCCTCCTGTGGCGCTTAAGGCTCTATCAAGCCCGAAGACATCTTCTCTTATAGCCGTCTCCAGCCCTGTCTCCATCTCATCATTATGCTCTCCTACCGTGGTGGGTTCTCGGGGAGATTGTGGGTTAAGCGGGGACACTGGCTGGTCATCAAACATAGCATTATTAAAGACTGATGGTGGCTTTTCAGTCACGTTTACCTCGGCTGCCTTCTCCCCACTTGTGCCGCTATTCTTCCCATCTTCGTCTCCAGTATTTTGCAGCTTCCCTTTCTTCTGCGGGTGACTGAGCAACCACGTACCGTACCCCGGGACAGAGCACTCCTGGATATCTTTGGGGACCGCTTCACAATCTCTCCCCACATGATCTATGCACCCACACCACTCACATATTGTAGGGAGTCTTTCGTATTTGAAATCGAGCCAAGTCACCCCTTCCTTCCCCTCGATGTGAACTCCACGGGGTAGAGGTTCATTGACAGGAAATCGTCCTCGGACTCGGATATAGTTAACACCATCATCACTTTCAATCTGTTTAGATGCCGTGAGTACTTCGGGAGACGACTTCTCTCGGAAACCCTAGATCTGCAGTGCTATGGCGGCGCCGGCAATGGAGAAGATAGCCTCGGAGTACACGGCAAAAGAAAAACAGGTGCTGATTCTTGAAGAGGACTATTGGATAGAAGGGGAAAAGGATTTCCAGCATTGTTTGATTGGATCATTCTTGTCAGAGGACCCGATCAATAGCCGGAGAGGAATATGTTGCGAAGGATATGGAACAGAGGCAGTGAGGTAAACATAATTGATTTGGACTTCAATACCTACCTCTTTGCGTTTCCCGATCAAGCATGCTTAGAGCGAGTAGCATCTGGAGGACCCTGGGTTTTCAATGGGAAAGTCTTACTCTTGAAACCCTGGCACCTCTCAGATCCATTATACGGAGTGTCGTTTAACTCTGTGGATATATTGGTACAAGTCAGCAATATACCCATTCAGATCATGAAGGCGGAGACGGGGATATAGGAAACAATTAGACATCCACAATCAGAGCCTCATTATTTGGAAACCATATTAACCCTAGCGTTTCCAGTACTAAATTTTTTAATTTAAATAAAAAATTAAAATCAAAACAGAAAACAAACATACAAAAGTACTTACATAACAAACGAATTACTCTCTCCTGGAAAATTTTGAAAAATTCAATGACGAACTCCAGGCACTCTTCGCATGTGTGATGCTTGATTTCGGCTTGGCAGCATCAAGAAGGAAAATAGACAAGTCTATGTTAAACACGATCTTCTTGAATTTGAATCTCCTTAAGAAATCCCGGCTGTCGAATATGCAACATAGGTGGGTTTTGATTCAAACAAACAATCAGACATCCACTTGTAGAATCCTGGGAAAACCCCTAGTCAGATTGTTGGCTACACAATAAATCAGACAGCCACATGACGGTTCAACTGTTCTATTTCAGTAACCAATAATCGGATGCAAATGAACAGAACAAACAATCAGAAATCCACAACCAGAGCCTCACGATTTGGCAACCGTAATAACCCTAACGTCTTCCAGAAACTTGCCGGGGACTTAAAATTGAATCACAAACAGTTGAATCGGAAGCACTGACAAAAGCAACAACAGGGATTTCTTCGGTTTTCATATTGTTTGACCAGGAAGAATCGGCTTGAATCGTTGTAAAACTTCATGTGAAGAGAATGAGTGAAGGTGTGGAACTGAAGAAGACGTTTGCCTCTACGAAACATCGTAGCAATTAGAAGTTGCATTGCATCATTGGTAACGTTTCACAGAGGAAACGTTTCAATAGGTTTATATGTAAGACATAATAGGTATACTATGTTTTTATTAGGGGTAATTTAGGAACTTTGAAAAGGTTAGGAACACTCTTAAGTTAGGAACCTCTTCAAACTTTTATATAGTAGAGATTTTCAACGGTGAAGTTCATGGTCAGGTTATTCCGGAGCGTGGACTGCGCCAGGATTGTCCTCTCTCTCCATACTTGTTTCTACTAGTTTGTGAAACTTTATCCCGTTGTAGGGTAAGATTTCTGGATTGTCTGCGTCTCGTGGCGGCCCGATCATCTCCCATATGTTTTTCGCAGACGACAGTCTATTGTTTACGAAGTCTACTAGCGAGGAGATATATGCTCTCCGGAGTATTTTAGCCGATTATGAGACAGCTTCCGGGAAGACGCTTAATCTTCAGAAGTCTTCTGTGGTCTTTTCAGAAAACGTTTCAGAAGAACAGCTGGTAGTCCTCAGTTCTCTTTGCGGTGTGCAGATTGAGATGCAACATGACACTTACCTGGGACTTCCTACACAGGTTGGTAGAAGTCGCTCTGCTTGTTTCAGTCCTGTTGTTCATAAAGTTTTTAATAAGCTGAAAGGTTGGAAAGGTGCATCTCTCTCTACAATAGGGAAGGAAATTTTAATTAAAGCGGTGGCTCATGCTATCCCTACTTATACGATGAGCTGCTTCTTGCTTACTGTGAAGATCTGTCATGATATAGAACGTGTTATTCGTCAATTTTGGTGGGGTGGGGATGATCAAAGGAGGAAGATACATTGGATTGCGTGGGACAAGCTCAAGAGACAGAAGCAAGAAGGTGGTATTGGCTTTCGTGATTTTCAGGATTTCAATAAAGCTATGCTTGCTAAACACGCTTGGAGATTCTTTCAAAAACCAAACTATTTGGTTAGCCGGGTGTTTCAAGCAAAATATTGTAGAAACTCCTCCATTCTTGATTATACTTTGCGGAAAAACTCCTAAGTTTCATATGCCTTTAAGAGTTTTCTTGTAGGCCGTGACCACATAAAGAGTGGCTTGGTGTGGAAAATAAATAATGGAGTTGATGTGAAGATTTTTAATGATAAATGGGTGATGCGTCCAAACACTTACAGCGTGATCACGACATGACCGGAGGGAATGGAGAACATGAGAGTTAGTGAGCTGTTGAAAGAAAATGGGCGAGCATGGGATGAAGAAAAGGTCAGCCAGGTGCTGTGGCCGACTGATGTCCAAGCGGTTTTAGCCACTCCAGTCGGGTCAGCGGAGGAAAGGGATGTCCGCTACTGGGTACACTCGGAAAAAGGAGAATATTCCGTAAGTACCGGCTACAAAGCTCGGCGAGCTGTGTCGGAGCCCACTGCTAGTTCGTCCAGTGGGGTGTCTGAAGCTCAATGGCTGGGTATTTTTTGGCGATTGAAGGTTCTGAAGAAAGTGTTAGTTCCGTGTTGGCGTTTGTGGCATTCGTCGCTTCCAGTGGCTAACAAATTGATTTTTAGAGGAGTGAATGTCTCCTAACTGCTGCCTTTGTTCTGAAGAACGTGAAACTATTGATCACTTGTTTACCAAGTGTCCCTCCTATACTAGACGGGTTTGGGAAATTATAATGGGTGCTGATTTTATCAATATGCAGGAGGGGGATATACGAGATTGGATAGTTCGTGTGTTTCTGAAAAGTGATGTCCCTACTGGTGAGAAGTTTTCTTTTTCTATTTGGGCAATCTGGCATAACCGCAACGATGAAGTTTTTAATAGCAAGGGAAGACCGTCGGAAAGTGCGGCTGCGGACTGCTTAAATTTCTATAGGTGGAGTAAGGAAATTCAAATTTTCGGAAAACTATAGGAACTCTCAATGCCGACGGAATTGGGTTCAACTAAATGGTCAGCCCCTCCGGATGTGGTTAAAATTAATTGAGATGCTTCTTGGAAAGAGTACGGCGTTGCCTCCGGCACCGGTATGGTGGTGCGAGACTCTGACCGTTTTTTTCTGACGGCTAGGCTATGCAGATTTCCGAGCCAGATGTCGGCATTTATGGCGGAAGCTGTCGCTATCTGTGAAGGCTTGAGGCTGGGTAGCGAGCTGAGCTATCCCAAAGTAATATTGTCCAGCGATTGCCTGGGACTTATACAGCTTCTTCGCAGGGGTAGTGGGAGTGCTTGTCGGGATGCTCGAGTAATTTCATATCTCAATGAAGTTTTGTTGGAGTGCAAGCTGTTGGCTTCAAAGTTTCAAGAGGTGGATTGCCAACACGTGCATAGAGAAGGAAACAAGCCAGCTTATTTATTTGCGAAGAAAGCTGTATAGTAGAGGATGACATTTCTTATTATGTTCGAACGTCCATTTGGACTATCGATGTATTGAACGATGATTTATTGGGTCTGACTCTCCCGTAATAGATTAATTTTCTTCTAAAAAAAATTGCAAATTATGAATGATGAAATAATTGCTTGAGAGGTGGTATAGATTACGGAATCGTCGAGCGTGTGAGAATCCTACGCACCATGCAAAGGGAATTTACAAAATAAATATAAAAATTAAAAGGAAAATCAAAGGAAACAAAAGACAACCGACTCTCTGTTGAGGAGAAGAAAAAAGTCAACCAACTCGAGCTAGACAAGAAACATTATTTCCATAAAAATAACGTTTCCAAACAGAAAATCAGCGTTTCCAAAATAACACAATCCTAAACACTATATATATGAATGAAGGCATCAACCTCCCAATACACACACCACAAATACTCTCTTTCACCACGCAGTTCCCAGCAAAGCTTGGTGAAGATGAGTTCAATGGCACTAGTTTGGGAGCAACTCGGTGCGAAAATCGCGAGCTTCATGTTCACTTGCGTGATGTTCAAGCAATTCTTCCCACAATGGATCGGCACCTACTTCGAGAGGCTCAATAACAAGTTCCTCCGCTACTTCTTCCCTCAAGTCAAAATCACCTTCCACGAATTCACCCCTTCGAGCTACCGTCGCAGCGAAGCCTTCACCCACATTGAAACCTACCTCGGCTCAAAATCCACCGCCTCCTCTTCACGAATCGTCGGTGAAAAAAGCAAAGAACGCAACGACGTTGCTCTCTCCTTGGACGCCAGCGAAGAATTCGTCGACAAATATAAAGGAATCAAAGTAAGTTGGTACCTAAACATATCTATTCCCCAAACCAAAGCCATCGCTTGGTCTCCTTTTGAGATGGAAAAGAGGAGTTACGTACTAACTTTCCACAGCAGGCACCGGTCTTTCGTCACCGGCGATTACTTGCAACACATAATGAGGAAAGGAGAAGAAATCGCGGTGATGAGTCGAGTTCAGAAGATTTACTCCAACAACCCTAGCGACCAATGGCAAGATTACAAGAAAAACTTATGGAGTTCCTCCACTTTTAAGCATCCCGCGAGCTTTAGAACCCTAGCCCTTGATTCAAAGTTGAATGAAGAGATCATGAACGATCTCACCGCTTTCAGGGACGGCGGAGACTATTACGAGAAAGTTGGGAAGGCTTGGAAGAGAGGCTATCTCTTGTACGGCCCGCCTGGTACGGGAAAGTCTACTTTGATTGTCGCGATGGCGAATTTATTGAAATACGACATTTATGATTTGGAGTTGACAGCGGTAAAGGACAATACCCAATTGAGGAAGCTTGCCAGTCTCATACCTAGCAAGTCTATTATTGTGATCGAGGATCTTGACTGTTCTCTCGATTTGACTGGTCAACGAGAGGACAAGAAAAAAGAGGAAAAGTCAGAAACTGACAGTACAGACCCGATAACTGAGAAGATGAAAGAAAAAGAGAAAGAGAAGGCGAGTGATGACAGTAAGGTTACGCTATCGGGCCTCTTGAACTTCATGGACGGGCTGTGGTCGGGCTGTGCAAGCGAGAGGATCATTGTTGTCACGACCAACCACGTGGACAAGCTTGACCCGGCTTTGATTAGGAGAGGAAGGATGGACAAGCACATTGAGCTATCCTACTGCGGGTTTGATGCTTTTAAGGTTTTGGCCAAGAATTATTTGGACATAGAGTCACACGTGTTGTTTGGAACCATTAAGGAATTGTTGGAGAAGCGTAATGTGACTCCTGCCGATGTTGCTGAGAACTTGATGCCCAAGACACTGTGTGGGGATTTTAAGGAGACATGCTTGAATGATTTGATTGAAGCTATTCAAAGGAGTCCAAAGAAGGAAGAGACGGAAAACAAAGGGGAAGGATCAGAAGAAAAAAGCAAAAGTGAAGAAGAGGAGGATTCAGAAAAACAAGTACTAGAATAGGTGTTTGAAAATTGAATTTGATTTTTCTTTTTTTTATGTGGACAAGTAGAAAGAACAAGAAAAAAAGAGCTGATTTTGTTGTTCTCTCTGCATAGATAGGAGAAGTGGAGATTGTGGGATTTGGGATTTCTTTTCTTCTTTTTTCCTTTTTCTTTTTTTTCTTTTTCTTATTTTAGCAAAACACATTTTAGTCTACTTTTTTCTCTAATAAAATTGTTCTATCCAAGAAGTTCTCCCTCTTCATATTCTTGGCAGTTTATGTAAGACCAGGCTTCAAAGTCTTGAAGAATTTCCCAAAATATCCTTATTTAGTGTTAAAAATAGTACTTTAATACCACCGTTTTGAACACAAAATCTTCGAATACCACTCTTTTGAAGACTTGTTTTGAAATTGAGGTTTCCGTCTTGAGGTTGCTAACAAATTTGGGGTGACGGGCAATTTAAAGATGCGTAACCAATTATTATTGAAATATTGCAGTCTACTGCTGAGGATACTTTCCACTAGACAAAAAAAAGTGTGTTTATTGCTTTTTTTTTAAAAAAAGTATGTTTATTACAGTTGATAGCAATTTCAACAGCATAGTCACGAATATCAACAGCATATTCGAATAGCAATTTCAGCAGCATCTATGTATGATTCAAATACTCAAATAATAACTTGACAGCATCTCCACATCAATCATATATCAACTTACAATTTCACAATAATCAGGCATAACATCGACACAGTAATAACAATTCGATAATTATAACAGTTATATCGAAGCAGTAGAACGACTAGCATATAAACAGGCAACGCAATACATTTAGGAATATAACGTTGAGATTCCCTACCTCGGTCCGACGAAGCTGCTAATATAATAATAAGAACCTCCAGAACCTCCGGGTAATATATCGGGAATATCCTCCGCAACTCCCACTATCTCCTCTAGTACTTGACTGAATTTTCAAACAATATATGTTAGAATCAATATCACTAAATAAAACTTCATAAATCAAGCCATCCCTACAACTGTTTTTTTTTGAAAATCAATGCATTTTTTGCACTCTAAAAAGGATATATACTAGAACCAAAAATAAATTTATATTGTGCTCAAAATAAAAGACAAATGTATGTCAAATTAAGTATACAAACAAATCATGGAACAAAATCATATGAATCCAAAACTTTTGGCACTAGAATTTTATAAAACATTGTAAATATCTTTATTGCAAGAAAAGAAAAGAAAGTAAAAAAATTATAAATATCTTTACCGCATAAATTCCACCAGAGTCTTGTCTCAAAACTGAACTATTTAAAAAAACATATAAGATCTAGTATGACAAAAATAGTTTACCGAAACATGCATTATCCCCAGTTTCATCGGATTTATATGAACGATTTGAGAGAAATAAAGATTTGAACATAAACTGTCAAATATGTACGTTTCTCAGCATTTTAGTCCCACGTTTTTTACGATAAGTCGAAAAACATTCTTTATCTTTCTAAACTATTTTGGTGGGTTATAATATACCCCGAGGGTTGTTCCAACCAATTTTCATCGTATTTGGATGAACGGTTTGAGAGAAATCAAGGTTTGAACTTAAACTGTCAAATATGTTTGTTTCTCAGCAATTTAGCCCTACGTTTTTTTACAATAAGTCGGACACAATTCTTTATATTTCAAAATTGCTTTTTGTTGCCATAATATATTCTTAGATAATTATTCCGACCATTTCTTATCATTTTCCGAAGAACTGCTTAAGAGAAATTAGGCTTTGGGCCCAAACTGTCGAGTATACATGTGTGTTTCAGCATTACACAAATCGTTCTTTACCCCTAATTCCATTGAACCCTAATATGCACGTTGTATCCCAATCAATATATAACTGAACATATCGTTTCAAGTTATGGAGATATGATATCTCAGGTAAAGATACAACACTCACGGATCAAAATGTACGAAATCATCTACATTAACAAAATCATCAATACTCGTTGATTCACTAATGGTCTTCGACGAATAGTAAGCACAAGGATCAGTCTACACCAGACGTGAGGTTGTAAGAAAAGAAGCTTTCAAACAATATTCATGGGTTCAGTGTTGGTTTCAATGTATTCAAACCAACACTGAAACCCTAATTCCATTGAACAAAACAAATGTGGCATATGTAAGAGTCTTAAAGAGCCACATTATGTTGGAAGGAAAATAATAATATCTATGTTGTTGTAATGAATTAGTTGTCGATGCACTAGGCACCAGAAAACAAATGAGAGTAGTTAAGAGAACAACACCAAAATACATATGAAGCATTCAGAAGTATCACCACGACAATACATATTATTCGACTAACTAAATTTACTGAAATAAATTAAGATGATAAATGAATTCTAGTATATTTATTTTCAAGTCAATAGATAATTAAAGTTTACGTCACAAAATTACTGAGAATTTTAAAAAAGAAAATATTAATAAGATAGGATAGAGTTTTTTTAAAATAAAGAGAATATCTTATCTCAGATTTACTTTAACTGACTTGATTTTTTTTAACTTCTTTAAGAAAAATAATTGATCAATCAAATGGACGCACCAAAATGTCTCAATGTTGAGAATTGAGAGGTAATTGGGAGAGACAATGAGAGAGATCTTATTGATGTGTGTAGAATAGTCTTCAACCCTACACCCTTTATATAGGTATTAGGGTGGGCTAATATGCCTAGCTCTAAAACATAAAACATGGGCTACCCACTATGGTCGATATTCACCCTAAGCCCAAATACAAATTTCATAACACTCCCCCTTGAATATCGCCATGACTATGCCTCGTTAAAAACATTGTCAAGAAAAACCCGGTGGGAAAAATCAATGACTAAGGAAAAGAGTCCATTGGTGATAGAGACCGGTATGGTTTGCCTCGTTAAAACCTTATCACGAAAAACCCAGTGGGAAAAACCGTGATTAAGGAAAAAGAGTACAAACACTAAAAAAAATGCTCCCTCTCATGATAGCATCAATCATAAAAGCTCCCTGAGATGGCGCATTCCACACTTTCGGATATGCAGCTTCAATGTTGAGGCTGGCAGTGCTTTCGTAAACAAATATGTAGGATTCTCACTTGATCGTACTTGCTGAATAGTGACTATGCCTTCCTTTTGGAGCTCATGAGTGTAGAAGAACTTAGAAGAGATGTGTTTAGTACGATCACCTTTAATAAACCCTTCCTTAAGTTGTGTGATGCAAGCGGCATTGTCTTTAAGTAATGGCGTCGGGCTTTCTTTGTTGAATGATAATCCACAAGCTTCTTTAACATGATGCACCATTTGTAATACCCCGTCTAAAACTTAAGGGTAAAACAGTAATTTAGAGAGCTAAATTTCGTTGCGAAAAATAAAACTTGAGTAATTATTTGTGTTTTCTAGTATAAGATCTTTGAGAACGCTAAGTCAATATTTGTAAAATAAACACGCCAGTATTTTTTATATAGTCTAGGCGTGACCGCGTATGCAACCACCCCGGGATGTGGTGCGTACACCACACCCAATCATCCTAGCAACTAAGTATGCCCAACTCATCCAATAATATCAAATAGCAATAGTTTACTAGAATTTGAAACCCAGTGGAATTCTCATCCTCTTCACCAGATTTTTTTGTTGTTACTTTGTCTTCTTCCACTTCTTTTTCTTCATCTTTTCTTCTTCTTGTTTCTATTTGTCTTCGGCAATCATTTTGCCCCCGACAACCCACCGCACCACCGCCTCATCCACCTCCTCAATTTACCTATAAAAGCCACTCTCCCTCTCATCTCTTCATCACAATCATCATCTTCTCCACCGTCAGTTTCATCACCACCACCATCATCTTCTTCTTGCTCTCCGGCCAAACAACCGCCACCACCACCACCACCGTGAACAACACCACCACCTCCATCACCTATCTCTCTACCACTCTATTTTTCTCTTCTCCCTCTAACTCTCTGTTTCTGTCCCGAACAACAGCAGCAGCAGCAGCTTGCTGCTGGTGAACCACCAACCAGCGCCGCTGCCACCTTCGGGAAGGAACCCAAAACCACCCCAATCACCCCCTGCCACTCTCTCTGCTCTCCCTCTGCCTCCATCTCTCTCCTTCTCTCCGAACCAGACAGAAACGCAGAGACCACAGCAGCAGCAGCAGTGGCCTCTGGCCACCACCACTGCCGCCGCCGCACCCATCGGGAAGCCACCCGAACCACCCACCAACCCAACTCTTCTTCGACTCTGTCTTCTCTCTGTCCTTGCCTCTCTGTTGCGACCTAATCAGCAGCAAAAAGAGAATGAACAAAGGTCAAAACCAGCAGCAACCTTAGGTGGAGAAAATCCGGCGAACTCCATTTTTTCCGGCCAACTCTTCGGCCAACTCAATCCAACGCCACCCATCTTCTTCCATCGGTCTCCCTAGCCTATATAGGGTCCGACCAAGCTATTGGAGCCCTCAGCCGACGCCAGAACCAATTGAAACAGCTCCGGTCGAGCTCACCTCCGGCGACCCGTTTCGGCGACTTGACCCAACTCGATTCTCGACCGTTTCTCGCGATTCTTGGGTTGGGTAAGCTCTAAATCTCGTCGTGAGTTGATTTCAATAGTCAAAATCGAGTATTACATGCTTTAATCCGTGTTTAGATTGATGACCTTGAATATACATGTTTGGGGGGAGCTAAGTGTAGTTTAAAGAAGTTGTTTTCAAAAGCTTAGGGGTTGTGGGTGTTCTTTAATGAATCTGTTGGGGGAGTAGTTGTTATTTATATATTCTGAAATAGCTTTTAATTGGATTATTAGTTTAGTAATGCTATATTAATATGTGTTTAAAATAAATTTAATAAAAATTGATGCTTTGGAATAAAAATATAATTATGGCAAAATAAATTATTTTCTTAAAAATAAAATTATGTTTTAATAAGGTGATTAATATGGTGGTAAGAATATGATCATTATTTTCTTGAAAAATATATTATTTTAAATACTAAACGTCACTTTAAATAGTGAGTTCCAAGTATTTGCTCAATAAACTCTTCTTAGCAAGAAGCCTATTTGAGATAATAAAATAATTTGCATTCATAAATATTTATTGTGTAATATCACTATAGTTTTATTATTTAATAAGTTTGAATTATTTAATTACTTAATGATAGAGTATACTTATTGTGATATTGTTTTCTAGCTAAAATAACTTTTATAAAGGAGATAACGCTATGTTGATAGTAATTATAATTTGTTGATTTTGAAAAAGTATTTATTAACGTTGATTTAACAATAATCAAGTTATTTTAAAATGCTTCTTTGTCTAAGAATATGACGTCAAGACGAATTGGGGGTCGTGAGAGAAATAACTAGTATTCGACATAACCGAGCAATTTTATAGAGTTAGTGCATTCGTTTATTCGAAGATAACACCGTTATGACTAGAGATTGTAAATTGTAGGAGACGGATACGTGGACGTAGGATTCGTCGAACATCCGTTGTACGACTGCTAAGTGGACTTCAGGTGAGTTATATGCTTAGCCTAGCACGCTTAGCTTTATTCGTGTCATTATGTGATTTTAATACTTGTCTCGAAATGTGTTTTGTGCCTCACGTGCTTTATTTGAGTTCGACTACATTTCAAAATGATTCTTTGAAATCGTCACACAAAGATAATCTGTTCATAATGCAAAGTGGAAATATTCGCTTGTACCGGAACCAGTTATATTGGGTGATGATTCCCTGGGCTTAGTCCCTAAAGATATATTCGGGTTAAATCCCCGGAGTTACATATTGGGTTTAGATCCCCTGGGTTTTATCCCTAAAATGCGGGACTTCGCGTGCCCCGGCTCTATGCCTTTCTGGCTAGGGTCCAGCATCTAGATAACACTCCTAAGATTGACGCTCTTAGGAGGGTGTTGCAACACTTAAGGTCTAGTATGTCTGCCGTGGTCACTGGTCTACCCTGGTACAGCGAAATGATAAAAATTGATCTCTTTGCTCTTGTGTTTTGGAAACGTGCAACGGATTGGAATTTCAATGAATGGATTTCCTTCTTAAACGTTCTTAAGTGATTATTTCTGCTGCAAACTCTGATAATGTTTTACTCGTACTCTGTTACTGTTTTACTTAACTCGTGAATCATCAACTATTTCATCTTCCTTGTTTTACACGCTAAGGTGTATCTCACTCGGCATTTCAAGCTGATTTTGGAAACTGCGGTTCTTGTTTTTCTTCCCACCGCAGGCCTAGGAGCTGGATTGTAAGATAGAAGGGGCGCGAGACTCATCTAGAGTATGGACGTCACCAGTAGAATATCTAATAAATGTTAGATAAGTTTTGTGAAATAGTTTTGTGTAATGATAGCAACTAGTGTGTAATACTCTAAGTTTGGTGTTTAATAATATGAATAAGTGTTGTGAAATGTATTGCTGTTGATCTCCGCCGCTTCTATTAAGCATCGCCCTCCCGGTCTTGTCCCGAGCCGGATAAGGGGGTTGTTGCAGGTGGTATCAGAGCAATTCTTTCCAACAAGGGGTAAAAACCTGTAGGGTAACCTGAAATGAACTTAGGGCAAGATAAAATACGGATAAGCCGGGTATTTGGGGAGTTCTTGGATACTTCCTCTTTCTTGACAAGTTGCTACGTGCTATGTGAAACTACTTTGTTATGTGTTGATACCCTAGTGCCTATTTACGGTATATGGTTATGAAACCGTACCCATAGTATTCTTTATGTGTGTGTTCTTCTGTGCATCTCGCTGAGATATTGTGTGATTAGTTGGTACGGAATACTTATTAGTTGTGACCTGCTATTTGGGGAAGTACGTGTGTTGCGGTAAGGAATCGTTTGGGGTACGTCATCACTAGGAGTATCGTTACCTCTCGAAACTAAGAAATGGAAGGAGAAGAAGCCCTACACCCACAAGTGGCCCAGTTGATCGGACATATGGGCCAGTTTGTTCAGGCAATGAACAACAACAACCGGAACAACAACAAACAAGAACCTGACTGGGCTAAAAAGATAGCTCGTCGGAACCCGAGTTGCTTCTTTGGACAAGAAGATCCCGTGCTGCTTGAGAATTGGATTAGGGAGTTCGATAAGATTTTCCAGGCCATGGAATGCCCAGAAGCTAGAATGGTTAAGGAGGCAGCGTTCTACTTCAAGGGAAAAGCTGACAACTGGTGGACTGCCAATCGAGCAAGGTTCATGGCTCAGGAAGGTTTTAACTGGGAGGCCCTGAAGACTGCAATGAGAGTCGCCTTTTATCCGGAGCATGTTAAGGAGCACAAGTATCAGGAGTTCATTGCACTAAAGCAAGGAAATGATTCGGTGACTGAATACTACGACAAGTTCGTGGAGTTAGCTCGTTTCGCCGAAGATACTGTACCTACCGAAAGGCGCTTGGTCACTCGTTTCATCGGAGGTCTGAAGCTTGAGATTCAGAGGACCATGCTCACCAGAACATACGACACACTGTCTGAGGCGTATGGAATAGCTGCCAACATCTGGAGAGTCGATCAGGTGATGACACAACAAAAGAAGAGAAAAGCGGAAGGCCAAGAGGATGACAATTATGGACAAGGCAGGAACAACCAAAGGGCAGACAAGCGTCCCAAGCTAGTCAATGTTGGAGGTAATCAGAATAGGGGAAATGGAGACAATCGAAACCAGCAACGCAACCTCAATTGCAACAGGTGCGGCTATAATCATAGAGGATACACTTGTGAAGGCTCGGCCCTGACTTGCAGGTTTTGTGGCATCAAAGGCCACATTGCTTCTGACTGTAGGAGGAAGATGGCAGCTGAGAATGAGCAAGGAAGCAACGGGCAAGGACAGCGTCAGAATCAGAATGGGGGAAACCAGTTTCGCAACAATAACAACAATGGAAATGGCAACAGGAATGGAGGTCAGAATAGGAATGCAGTCACCAAGGAAAACGACGAGACTGGAAACAATAGGAACAGGAATGGAGGGAACACCACTCAGGGAAACGACCAGAGGCCACCTGGAAGAATTTTTGTGTTAAGTAAAACGGAGGCTCAAGCACTGAACAATACAAAAGGTAAGCACTCTGACTTTAATCTCTGTGCGTCTCATTTACTAAACCCGTGAGACCCTAGAAACCAGTCCAAGCTTCGAGGACGAAGCTTAGTTTAAGGGGGGGAGGATGTAATACCCCGTCTAAAACTTAAGGGTAAAACAGTAATTTAGAGAGCTAAATTTCGTTGCGAAAAATAAAACTTGAGTAATTATTTGTGTTTTCTAGTATAAGATCTTTGAGAACGCTAAGTCAATATTTGTAAAATAAACACGCCAGTATTTTTTATATAGTCTAGGCGTGACCGCGTATGCAACCACCCCGGGATGTGGTGCGTACACCACACCCAATCATCCTAGCAACTAAGTATGCCCAACTCATCCAATAATATCAAATAGCAATAGTTTACTAGAATTTGAAACCCAGTGGAATTCTCATCCTCTTCACCAGATTTTTTTGTTGTTACTTTGTCTTCTTCCACTTCTTTTTCTTCATCTTTTCTTCTTCTTGTTTCTATTTGTCTTCGGCAATCATTTTGCCCCCGACAACCCACCGCACCACCGCCTCATCCACCTCCTCAATTTACCTATAAAAGCCACTCTCCCTCTCATCTCTTCATCACAATCATCATCTTCTCCACCGTCAGTTTCATCACCACCACCATCATCTTCTTCTTGCTCTCCGGCCAAACAACCGCCACCACCACCACCACCGTGAACAACACCACCACCTCCATCACCTATCTCTCTACCACTCTATTTTTCTCTTCTCCCTCTAACTCTCTGTTTCTGTCCCGAACAACAGCAGCAGCAGCAGCTTGCTGCTGGTGAACCACCAACCAGCGCCGCTGCCACCTTCGGGAAGGAACCCAAAACCACCCCAATCACCCCCTGCCACTCTCTCTGCTCTCCCTCTGCCTCCATCTCTCTCCTTCTCTCCGAACCAGACAGAAACGCAGAGACCACAGCAGCAGCAGCAGTGGCCTCTGGCCACCACCACTGCCGCCGCCGCACCCATCGGGAAGCCACCCGAACCACCCACCAACCCAACTCTTCTTCGACTCTGTCTTCTCTCTGTCCTTGCCTCTCTGTTGCGACCTAATCAGCAGCAAAAAGAGAATGAACAAAGGTCAAAACCAGCAGCAACCTTAGGTGGAGAAAATCCGGCGAACTCCATTTTTTTCCGGCCAACTCTTCGGCCAACTCAATCCAACGCCACCCATCTTCTTCCATCGGTCTCCCTAGCCTATATAGGGTCCGACCAAGCTATTGGAGCCCTCAGCCGACGCCAGAACCAATTGAAACAGCTCCGGTCGAGCTCACCTCCGGCGACCCGTTTCGGCGACTTGACCCAACTCGATTCTCGACCGTTTCTCGCGATTCTTGGGTTGGGTAAGCTCTAAATCTCGTCGTGAGTTGATTTCAATAGTCAAAATCGAGTATTACATGCTTTAATCCGTGTTTAGATTGATGACCTTGAATATACATGTTTGGGGGGAGCTAAGTGTAGTTTAAAGAAGTTGTTTTCAAAAGCTTAGGGGTTGTGGGTGTTCTTTAATGAATCTGTTGGGGGAGTAGTTGTTATTTATATATTCTGAAATAGCTTTTAATTGGATTATTAGTTTAGTAATGCTATATTAATATGTGTTTAAAATAAATTTAATAAAAATTGATGCTTTGGAATAAAAATATAATTATGGCAAAATAAATTATTTTCTTAAAAATAAAATTATGTTTTAATAAGGTGATTAATATGGTGGTAAGAATATGATCATTATTTTCTTGAAAAATATATTATTTTAAATACTAAACGTCACTTTAAATAGTGAGTTCCAAGTATTTGCTCAATAAACTCTTCTTAGCAAGAAGCCTATTTGAGATAATAAAATAATTTGCATTCATAAATATTTATTGTGTAATATCACTATAGTTTTATTATTTAATAAGTTTGAATTATTTAATTACTTAATGATAGAGTATACTTATTGTGATATTGTTTTCTAGCTAAAATAACTTTTATAAAGGAGATAACGCTATGTTGATAGTAATTATAATTTGTTGATTTTGAAAAAGTATTTATTAACGTTGATTTAACAATAATCAAGTTATTTTAAAATGCTTCTTTGTCTAAGAATATGACGTCAAGACGAATTGGGGGTCGTGAGAGAAATAACTAGTATTCGACATAACCGAGCAATTTTATAGAGTTAGTGCATTCGTTTATTCGAAGATAACACCGTTATGACTAGAGATTGTAAATTGTAGGAGACGGATACGTGGACGTAGGATTCGTCGAACATCCGTTGTACGACTGCTAAGTGGACTTCAGGTGAGTTATATGCTTAGCCTAGCACGCTTAGCTTTATTCGTGTCATTATGTGATTTTAATACTTGTCTCGAAATGTGTTTTGTGCCTCACGTGCTTTATTTGAGTTCGACTACATTTCAAAATGATTCTTTGAAATCGTCACACAAAGATAATCTGTTCATAATGCAAAGTGGAAATATTCGCTTGTACCGGAACCAGTTATATTGGGTGATGATTCCCTGGGCTTAGTCCCTAAAGATATATTCGGGTTAAATCCCCGGAGTTACATATTGGGTTTAGATCCCCTGGGTTTTATCCCTAAAATGCGGGACTTCGCGTGCCCCGGCTCTATGCCTTTCTGGCTAGGGTCCAGCATCTAGATAACACTCCTAAGATTGACGCTCTTAGGAGGGTGTTGCAACACTTAAGGTCTAGTATGTCTGCCGTGGTCACTGGTCTACCCTGGTACAGCGAAATGATAAAAATTGATCTCTTTGCTCTTGTGTTTTGGAAACGTGCAACGGATTGGAATTTCAATGAATGGATTTCCTTCTTAAACGTTCTTAAGTGATTATTTCTGCTGCAAACTCTGATAATGTTTTACTCGTACTCTGTTACTGTTTTACTTAACTCGTGAATCATCAACTATTTCATCTTCCTTGTTTTACACGCTAAGGTGTATCTCACTCGGCATTTCAAGCTGATTTTGGAAACTGCGGTTCTTGTTTTTCTTCCCACCGCAGGCCTAGGAGCTGGATTGTAAGATAGAAGGGGCGCGAGACTCATCTAGAGTATGGACGTCACCAGTAGAATATCTAATAAATGTTAGATAAGTTTTGTGAAATAGTTTTGTGTAATGATAGCAACTAGTGTGTAATACTCTAAGTTTGGTGTTTAATAATATGAATAAGTGTTGTGAAATGTATTGCTGTTGATCTCCGCCGCTTCTATTAAGCATCGCCCTCCCGGTCTTGTCCCGAGCCGGATAAGGGGGTTGTTGCACCATTGATCTCATCCATACACATTCTCTTCTAGCTTCATGAATTGAAAGAATCTCAGAATGATTAGAAGAAGTTGCTGTCATTGTCTACTTCATTGATCGCCAAGATATTGTTTTTCCTCCAAAGCTGAATACATATCCTGTTTGTGATCTTGCATTGTGTGGATCTGACAAGTAGCCAACATCTGCATATCCAACTAGAGAAGCATCTGAACCTCTAGGATAGAACAATCCCAAATCAAAGGATCCACTCAAGTACCGCAATATGTGCTTAACTCCATTCCAATGCCTGCGAGTAGGATTTGAGCTAAACCTGGCCAATAAATTAACAGAAAATGCAATATCTGGCCTAGTACAATTTGCTAAATACATCCAAGCACCAATTGCACTAAGGTATGGTACTTCAGGACCAAGTAATTCTTCGCCATCCTCTTGTGGACGAAATGGGTCATTGTTCACATCCAGTGACCTAACTACCATCAGGGTAGTTAATGGATGTGCTTTTGTCCATGCTAAATCTCTCAAGTATTTTCTTAGTATAATTTGATTGATGAAGTAAAATACCTTCTTTTAAATGCTCGATTTGTAAACCAAGAAAAATTTTAGTCTTTCCCAAATCCTTCATCTCAAATTCTTTTTTCAGATATGAAGCAGTCTTAATAATCTCTTCAGGAGTTCCGACGATATTCAAATCGTCTACATATACTGCAACTATCACAAATCCCTTAAGAGATTTATTTATGAATATGCAAGGACGTATTTGATTATTGACATACCCTTCTTTCAATAAGTATTCACTTAAGCGATTATACCACATCCTACCAAATTGTTTCAATCCGTACAATGATCTCTGGAGTTTAATTGAATAAGCACTATGTGATTGGGTTGCTTCAGGCAACTTAAATCCTTCAGGGACTTTCATATAGATATCGCTATCAAGTGACCCATATAGGTATGCTGTCACAACATCCATCAATTGCATGTCCAAATTTTCGGATGCAGCTAAACTGATTAAAAATCGAAAACTTGTCGCATCCATAACTAGCGAGTATGTTTCTTCATAATCAGTGCCTGGTCTCTGCGAGAAACCTTGAGCTACAAGACGAGCTTTGTATCTTGTAATCTCATTTTTCTCATTGCGTTTCCGCACAAATACCCATTTTGATCCAACGGGTTTCACATCACTTGGAGTTTGAACTACTGGTCCAAACACCTTGCGCTTTGCTAGAGATTTTAATTCAGCATGTATTGCTTCTTGCCATTTTGGCCAATCCTCACGTCGTTGACACTCATCAACCGATCGTGGTTCGTGGTCGTCACCACTTATCTCAAGTGCAACATTAAAGACAAAATGTGTCATCAATGACAACATTGCTTCATTCTCATATATGTCCGGAACATATGTAATTGATCGAGATCTCTTGATTTTCATGTACCATTTCCTCTTCAGGGGCTACATTTAGATCAATTACTCTGGGGAACTCATCACCAACACTGGTGTTATCATTTGTCATCTTTGTAGAATCATTTAGATTTACTACAGTTGCTTCATTTATCTTCCTTTTTCTATGAACTAAATCTTTTGAGCCTACAGGTCTTCTACGCATCTGGCGTGCTC
Organism: Linanthus parryae; assembly: GCA_023055425.1. NCBI lineage: Eukaryota > Viridiplantae > Streptophyta > Magnoliopsida > Ericales > Polemoniaceae > Linanthus > Linanthus parryae. The sequence continues at coordinate 9,026,395 of JALGPY010000012.1, forward strand.
TAGATTCATTCGCTTTTATGCTCGAATCTTATCCTACTGGGACTATTATCCGTGTTGGAGCATTCACAGCTGGTATATCGGATTTTACAATTTTACTTGTATCCGCAAATGCATCAGGCATTTCATTTTCTATGCTTTGGAGCTTAAGAATTCTTTGGACTTCAATTTCACACTGTTTTGTTCATGGATCCATGTGTGATATCGTTGAAGTATTCCAAGAAATTACATGTCGAGATTCAGGTTGACTTGTCTCCCCCTAATTTCGGGAATATTGTCTCATCAAAATGACAGTCTGCAAAGCGTGCTTGGAATAAATCCCCTGTTAGGAGTTCCAGATATCTAATAATAGAAGGGGACTCAAACCCCACATAAATACCCAGTCGCCGCTGGGGACCCATAATACTACGATGTGGTGGCGTAATAGGAACTTGCACGGCGCACCCAAAAATACGTAGGTGGGATATATGGTGGTTGGCCAAGTACAAGTTGTAAAAGAGAGTTCTTATGATAAGATGTAGGACGCAAGTGAATTAAAGCGGTAGTATGTAAAATAGCATGTCCCCAAACAGAGATGGGCAAATTTGTTTTCATCAATAAAGGTTTAGCTATCAATTGAATTCTTTTTATAAAAGATTCTGCTAAACCATTTTGGGCGTGTACATGGGCAACGGGGTGCTCAACATGTATACCAACTGACATGCAATAATCATCAAAATACTGTGATGTGAGTTCACCAGCATTATCTGGTCGTATCGACTTAATAGGATGATCAGGGAAATGTGCTCGTAGCTTAATTATCATGCCCAAAAGACGGGCAAAATCAACATTTCGTGTGGACAATAAGCACACATGTGACCATCTAATAGAAGCATCTACTAACACCATAAAATAATAAAATGGACACTTGGTGGATGTATTGGTCCACATATATCTCCTTGAATTCTCTCCAAAAACTTGGGAGATTCAAGACCAACTTTCATTGGTGAAGGTCGTATTATGAGTTTCCCTTGAGAACACGCATTACATGGGTGTTCATTTGGTAAAAGAATCTTCTGGTTCTTCAAGGGATGTTCAATGGAATTCTCAATAACACGCCTTATCATGGTGGCGCCTGGGTGACCAAGTCGATTATGCCAAATCATAAATTTGTTTGGATCACTTGATTTCATAACAACATTTATTTCAACTACTTGAATAGAAGTGTGATATAATCCAGAGGATAAAGCAGGAAATTTTTCTAATACATGCTTCTGGCATGAAGTATTAGAAATAATGCACAATATACTCCATATTGTACTCATTGAGAGTTTCAATATGATATCCGTTGAGACGAATGTCTTTAAAACTTAGCAAATTTCTGTTGGATTTGCTAGAATATAAAGCCTCTTTTATATGGAGTATTGTTCCACCCGGCAAAATAATTGATGCTCTTCCGGAGCCCTCAATTAGACTAGACATACCAGAGATTGTATGTACATTTGCTTGAACTAGAGATAAGTTCAAGATATACTTCTTATGGCGCAGTATAGTATGTGTGGTTCCACTATCCACCAAACACGTGTCTTTTCCAATCACCATGATATCTATAATTTAAAAGACAATCTAAAAGTAAATAGAAATTCAAAATTATGATCCATAATTAGGACTCTAATTCAAATTTCATAGCCCAAAAATACTAACCCAAATGATAATGTAATTAAAACAAAACTCAAAATTCTAAAATAGATGAAATAAGAATCCTAATCAAACATCAAATAAATTCAATGGGCTTCTTAAAAGTTTGTAGTGTCATCAATCGATATTGTCAAAGTCTGTTCCAAGGGAAAGGAGATCATCGACGTTAAACTCCGCGAGTGGTGCCTCAAATTCAACGAGATTTAACCCTGGTTTGTCCTTTTGAGATGCCATGTAAAGAGCAACTAAGTATCTTGGTGTACGACAGGTACGAGACCAATGCCCACTTGTGCCACATCGACGACAAATATTTATATTTGTAGGGAGAACTCCAATTGCAACTTCTGGTGCATTGTAGTTTCTTCTCCCATATTTTATCCCCCTATTTTGGCGTTTTCCACGACCGGAAGCATGGTTACGTGAATTATTCTGAACTTGTAAATCAGCAACATTCACTTCAAGGAATGCGCTTCCACCCGCTTCAGGGGGTGGGGCCACACCAGAGACCAATTGAGGATCGATGATGAAAGACATCTACAACAATGTTATTAAAAAAAACTTAGTTATTAACAAGTTTTGACAAGTAATGTAACTCTAATTAATAATAATAATAATAATAATAATAATAATAATAATAATAATAATAATAATAATAATAATAATAGGGACAATTAAACAATAAATGCAGTTCATCCTCGAGGGTGGATCATTATTCAATATTTTTTTTAACTATCTCTTCAGGAGACTTAAAATATTTTAGAACTGGAGGTTCTAATATTCATAACTGCAAGTTATGATATCATGTAATATGTAACTTCGGGTACATATGACATGGCAAGATTTACATCGATGGCGATTGCGGATCCTCTGCAGGAGGATCGTTTTTGATCCAGAATGAGAGAACAGAAGGATAAAAGTAGCAAAAAATAAATAAATTGAAGTAACAAAGTATAACCTCTTCCGGAGGCTTACACGGAAATTGTTGGACATCTCTTCAGGAGATGTAACTAAAATAATGACTTCTAATCATAAAAAAAAATTGTCGCAACTTCAGGTTACGATTCATATTTCGTGTAATCCATAACTTCAAGTATAGATCATGACTTTTGCAAGTCTATTAGAGACCTCTTCCGGAGGTTAAAAGAATTATATGACATCTCTTCAGGAGATGTAACTACCGTGATGACTTCGGTCATAAAAAGAATTGTCGCGACTTCGGATTTCATATGAACCATAGGATTGAAAACAAATCTATGGTTGAAAGTTGAGAGAAAAAAAATGATGAAGCAGTAGTCCTATAGTCCTATCTGGCAAGTGACATCTGAGTTTACTATGGAGTGCCAAAGGCACCCGGTTGATCCTAGTTAATATTGGTACTAACAAAGGTTAGTACAACAAAGAGAAAAAGAAAAAAAGTTGCTGCATGTAAGAAGCTGCCAAAGTTTTATAACTAGGTCAAAACAAGTACAAGTACGAGTTTGCTCTGATGAAGAACTGATAAATATGTACTAACTTTTTGACCAACTAAAGAGGTACTATTTCAAAAAAAAAGTATTATAACTAGGTCAAAACAAGTACAAGTACGAGTTTGCTCTGATGAAGAAGTGATAAATATGTACTGACTTTTTGACCAACTAAAGAGGTACTATCTCTTCTTTGATATAGCACATGCGATCTGGGCACCCCACCCGACAGAAACTAAGAAAAGTCTTTTCGATTGATTGTGTAAAAGCTGAAGTGCCATAAGAAATCCATCCTCTCTTTTTAGATGCGATGCATAATAAAATATTACCTTTGTGTTGTTCAGATCTTCTAATCTATTTCTAGAGTAGCGTGCTGATAACGTGTTGAGAATTGAGAGGTAATTGGGAGAGACAATGAGAGAGATCTTATTGATGTGTGTAGAATAGTCTTCAACCCTACACCCTTTATATAGGTATTAGGGTGGGCTAATAGGCCTAGCTCTAAAACATAAAACATGGGCTACCCACTATGGTGGATATTCACCCTAAGCCCAAATACAAATTTCATAACACTCAAGACATTTTAGAGAATAGATGGCTAGGATCTTCTCGTAGAGATTTTTTGGTAGAAAACACCTAGCTGATTTATTATATAGATAGTACTTTAATACCACCGTTTTAACACAAAATCTCCGAGTACCACTCTTTTGAAGACTTGTTTTGAAATTGAGGTTTCCGTCTTGAGGTTGCTAACAAATTTAGGCCGACGGGCAGTTTAAAGATGCGTAACCAATTATTATTAAAATAGTGCGGTCTACTGTTGATGATACTTTCCACTAGACTAAAAAAATTGTGTTTATTGTTTTTTCTTTTTGAAAATATGTTTATTGCTAGTTGTGCTTCAAATAATATATGTTAGAATCAATATCACTTAATAAAACTTCATAAATCAATTTCAAAAAAAAATCATAAATCAATCCATCCATACAAATTTCTTTTTGAAAATCAATGCGTTTTTTGCACTCTAAAAAAGATATATAGTACGTAGAACCAAAAATAAATTTATATTGTGCTCAAAATAAAAGAAAAATGTATATCAAATTAAATATACAAATACATCATGGAACAAAATCATATGAATTCAAAACCTTTGGCATTAGATTTTTATAAAACCTTGAAAATATCTTTATTGCAAATAGAAAAGAAAGCAAAAAACATTATAAATATCTTTACCGCATAAATTCCAGCAGAGTCTTGTCTCAAAACTGAACTATCTAAAAAAATAGATAAGATCTAGTATGACAAAAAAATAGTTTACCGAAACATTCATCATCCCCAGTTTCATCGTATTTATATGAACGGTTTGAGAGAAATAAAGATTTGAACCTAAACTGTCAAATATGTACGTTTCTCAGCATTTTAGTCCCACATTTTTTACGATAAGTTGAAAACCATTCTTTATCTTTCTAAACTGTTTTGGTGGGTTATAATATACCCTGAGGGGATTGTTCCTACCAATTTTCATCGTATTTGGATGAACGTCTTGAGATAAATCAAGCTTTGAACTTAAACTGTCGAATATGTTTGTTTCTCAGCACTTTAGCCCTACGTTTTTTTTTACAATAAGTCGAACACCATTCTTTATCTTTCAAAACTGCTTTTTGTGGCCATAATATATCCTTAGAGAATTATTCCGACCATTTCTTATCGTTTTCAGAAGAATGGTTTAAGAGAAATTAGGCTTTGAGCCTAAAATGTCGAGTATATATGTGTGTTTCAGCATTACACAAACCGTTCTTACCCCTAATTCCATTGAACCCTAATATGCACGTTGTATCCCGATCAATATATAGCTAGCAGTATATATGAACATATCGCTTCAAGTTATGGAGATATGCTATCTCGGGTAAAGATAGAACACTCACGAATCAAAATGTACAAAATCATCTACTCTAACAAAATCATCAATACTTCGTTGATTGACTAATGGTCTTCGACGAATAGTTGGAACAAGGATCAGTCTACACCAGACGTGAGGTTGTAAGAAAAGAAGCTTTCAAATTATAGGCAAACACCATTCATGGGGTTTCAGTGTTGGTTCAGTGTCAGTTTCAGTATATTCAAACCAAAACTGAAACCCTAATTCCATTGAACAAAACGAATGTGGCATATGCAACAGTCTTAAAGAGCCTATAATATGTTGTGGGAAAATAATTATACCTATATTGTTGTAATGAATTAGTTGTCGAAGCACTAGGCCCCAGAAAACCAATGACAGTAGATAAGAGAACAACACAAAATACATATGAAGCATTCAGAAGTATCACCACCACAACATACCAGCCTACCACCACTGTATGAAGACAACAAAGAGATTTTGACAAAAAGATTCCGCTAGAGAGATTCCGACATAGATCAACAACAACGGGAGAAGGGCTGAAGAAATGAGGAAGAAAGATCGTAGAACACAATCGTGTACCTGTTTCTTTTCATTTTACTATTTTTTTTCTCTACGAATTATAATTATAACCGAGAACAATTAATTAATTACTAAATAGTTCAATTTTCATAAATTGGAACATTTTCTACCCTGACGGGGTTGCCTGGAATAAAGAACAACCCCAAGATGAAAATTATGTTCCTACCATTAAAGCCACAAGACTAAAATGGGGTTTCGAAATAGTCGTAATTTGTTATTTTTTAAAACACGACGGTATTAAGGTATTTTTAGTACAAAATACGGGTATTTTGGGAAAGTCCTCGGGTTTTTTTTTTGTCAATTTGTGGCCTCCATAACTTGTTAAATCTTAATGAAATCGAACTATATTTGTTTCTGTGTATTCTTGGTACATAAGCATACAAGTTTCATGTTGATTTCTAAGTCTGAATTTATGTCTAAGTGTCTTGAATATGGCCTCAATTAGGCTGTTTTTTGTTGTTCTTGGCTGAAACATTAAAATTCTTCAAATTGTTCGAATCAAAGTTGAAACATCTATTTTCAAATGACTATAACTTCTTTAATACTTGGGTGAAATATTATTTTTCTTTCTTATGTGTAAAGATGGTACCAAATACTTCAAATCATCCTCAAGTGGGTTATCTTCAAAATCCTAATATATTTATCATAAATCAAGACTAAAGTTGTTGCTTTGGACTTTTGTAAAGCTCATAATCTTTCTGTGTTGAATCGTAATTTTCACCCAACATGTGTTGTCGACATCTCTTTGAATATTTTGATTTTCTGGGAGTTCAAATATGTTCTAGAATCCTTGAACTACCATCTTCAACGCAATGCTCTTAGATTTTTAATCTCGTACTCAATTAATCATAAATGAGCTGTAAAGTTGGGTACCTAAGTTGTTTTCCCTCAATCTTTTGACTTTCAAATTTGACATTCTAAACAAAATTTCTAGCCTTAGTGTTCTTTCGCGAAAGTTGTTCGTATTGTTATTCTGAACCTAAATTTTAAGTTTGACCAATTTTGACGTTCCAAAAACTCTAGTTTGACTGAACTGTTTATGAGGGGCAAAATTGTAATCTAACTTAGAGCTGGAGTTGAGATCAAATTAGTAACTTGAGGTTTGTGAATACGAATCTTATGAATATGTGAACTACTTGAATGTCATTCAGGGTTAGGGTTGACCAATTTAACCATTGGGGGTCTTTCTGCAGCTTTTACTAAACCTCAGGGCTTAAGTGTAATTAATTAGGAGTTATAGATTTCAATCATGTGACTATTTGGATGTGTTAAGGAAAGTATATACATATTGATCTTATTTGATTTGTTTGGGAGACCAGACACAGTGAAGAACTGGGCTGATGAGACTAAGATATCATGGGGAAATTGATATTTTTGGGCTAGTTAGTCAGCACAACCACTGCATATGCATTCTTCCTCACTATTGAGGACATGTGTTGATAGTATCTATTTGAATGTGTATAGATTGCTGGGATAGGGGATCAGCCCGCATAGCAGGAAACAAAATCGGTTGTCACGTAATCATGTGTATGCTTAACTTACTATAGTGAATGTTGACTATAGTAATCTATATATATGGATGTGACGTATGGGATTACGAATGATGGAATGGTTATCCTCGAATACCTGAGTGGCTATTATTTTCTTCTAACGTCTTCGAAGACGTGGGCCCGATCTATGAGTTTTTATTTATTCGGGATATGATCTAGCACCTGGCTGTAGACAACTAGTACTACCCTCGGGACTGATGATCCAGTAAGGGTGTGAACACTTAAGGTCTAGTTTGTATTGGGAGTTGGTTTGGTTTTTCTTCCTTATCGGAAGTGAATCTAGTCTTCACAACCCTCTGGGCAGTGGAATTTAGAGTCCTCTGTATGAGGCTGGAATGGCTGTAGTTGTGAATATATGAATAATTAGTAAATTCATTCCTATGATATATTGTTTTGAGTCAGGTTAATCAGATGGTGCATCTGTAAGTAAGAGTAAAATGTTTTCAAAATTATACATATATTTATATTTTTGCTATAAGGTACTATCTTACTTGAAGTAATTTTACATCTTGTCATCTATGTTTTTCTATAACTTAATTGGCGAGCACGCGAGAAACTGCGAGATAGCCAATCCACACTAAAAAGTATGCGAACTATGATAGTTTTTTATTAAGCTTCAGTTTCCTTAATTATGTCTTGTAGCATAACCGACAGGATTAGACTTCTTGTTGAGCATTCCCGTGCTTAACAGATGACATCCCCGATAGTCGGGGGTTTCAAGTGTTGTTTCTCAGTACTTCTGGTTGGGGGTGTTACATGTATAGTTGTGCTCAGGCTTCATCATGTTTGACTTTCAAGAGATTCGATTCAGACTTGAATGCTTTTTGACTCGTCAGTATACAACTACCAAAACCTTCATTACCATCCATGGAGAGATTGGCATTTCTCTGGAGGACGTCCGATTCATACTTGGTTTGCCTGTTTTGCCCCGTGACCTCTGTTGCAGTCCCTCAACAGCCGAGCATCTAGTGATTAATTGTATGTGGAAGGCCATTAAATGATGAAATCCTGCAAGGCTATTCCTTCCACTTTCACTCATCACTGGGTCGAACCCATTTGTAGTAGGGTTCAACCCACCCAACTCACCCGTTTAACACACTTAATTATAGGGCTGACAATATTCGACACGACACGACAACACGACTCGAAGACGACACGAAGTTAGGGGGTTTGGGACGAACTCGCAATGGGTCACTAACGGGTCGACCCGAAATCGACACGAAAATAAATGGGTCGGGTTAGGGTCAACCTGGACAACCCGGTTTCAACCCGCCTGACACAACTTTAACAATCTTTTTCACCGTTGACATTATTTTAGGAAGCCACATAGGCGAAATCCGAACAATATATTAGGGGTGCAACTTGGGCGGGTTGAACCCGACCAACCCGAGCCCAGCCCGAACACATAGTTCTGGTAATTTGGACGGGCTCGGACAGAAATTCTCAGCCCGAATTGCAATTAGGGTCGGGTTTGGGCACAAATATCGAACGACGGGCTAACCCGAATTGCCCGATTTGCATGACCACTACGTATAAATATTATATTCTGAAAGAAGTATGTAGCATATCTAACATGAATATGCTACTTTTTTTTTCAAGTATTAGCGATGTTTTTTTATCATTGTTTTGTTCTTCAACTAGTTTATTTGTTTTTTCGCCAACTATTAATTATTATCTTGTGTTCTGAAAAAGATATTAAGTTTAATGTACTAGCCCGAATTCAACCCGAACCCGAATTGATTTATACGAATTTGGGCTCGGACGGGTTGACAATGCTCTTAACTCGGGTCGGGTTGGGCTTGGGCAACTACGACAGAAATCGAGCTTGAGCTTGGACAGGGGTGCCAACCCATCCAGCCCGCCCGAGTTGCAGTCCTACAATATATGGGTCGACACGATGACCCGACACGAGCCCGCAACCCGACAGGTCAAAATGGGTTGACCCGGAAGTGACACAGGAATAGACGGATCAAGTTCGGGTCAGCCCGTTTATGACCTTACACGGTTTGACACGACAAGTTGACCCGAATTGCTAGGTCTACTTAATTAGTAAGACCTTCGTTTATTCTCATTCAACTCCACTTAAACTATTCAACTCGTAACTGAGTCACCTTGACTTGGTGATGTAAATAGCAAAATGATGTAATTTTTTTGGCAATTTCAATGAGTTACAGTCCTCAAAGCTAAATCAACCCACCAGACCACAGACCAAACCAAAGATCCAATCTGGTCTTTGGCATTTATCGTCACCGTTTCTTTCTCACACTCCAGAACACGATCAGCACACTGGATCATCACCACTAGTAACGCCGCCGTCGTCGACATGGCCTTCTCCTCCTACATCGGCGGCAACAACCGCCGTGGAGGCTCTTGGGCCCACTCTCTCCTCCCAACCTCCACCAACCCAACCACCTCCTCCCCAAACCCTAAATCCAAACTCCTCCGCAAACCCCGCCGTCGCACCGCCCTCCGAGACTTCATCTTCGCCAACTTCTTCACCATCGGCCTCTCCCTCTCCTTCCTCTTCTTCCTCTACCTCGTCTTCCGTTACGGCGTCCCCAAACCCCTCGCCTCCCGTTTCCGTCACCGCAACTACCGACCTCCCAGACCCAGAAAACCCATCTACCGGAATGCGAAAAACGACGTCGTTTCGGGGGCTGTGGTGGATATCACGACGAAGCAGTTGTATGATAATATTAAGTTCTTGGATGTGGATGGTGGGCCGTGGAAGCAAGGGTGGAGAGTGAGCTATAAAGGGGATGAGTGGGATTCTGAGAAATTGAAGATTGTTGTTGTTCCGCATTCGCATAATGATCCGGGTTGGAAATTGACGGTTGATGAGTATTATGATCGGCAGTCGAGGCATATTCTTGATACGATTGTTGATACTCTCTCTAAGGTAATCGATCGATCAATCGAAGTTCTGTTTTTGTTGAATTGCACTTAATTGGTTTGATTTTTCCCAAGTGAAACTACTGTGGTGAGTCCTAAAACCTCTAAGGGCTAGTTTGGGAATGCTGTGGCGGTGCTAGAAAGCTGCTGTGTGAAAACACTGAGGAAAAGCTGATGTGAATTCTGGATATAATGTTGTTTGGTAAATATTACGTAAAAGCTGCTGTGACATATTGATATAGTAACTTTGTATTTGGTAAAATCGACTGTGAACTTTTGCTGTGAGAGGGTAAAATGACAAAAATATATGACACGTGTCATTTTCGTAAATATAGCTATTGATATTTTTAAAAATTGTAAGGTTAAAATCGGTTGTAGATAAATTAATCAAAAGCACTTTCTGGAAAAACATCTCCCCCCAAACTGTTGTGGGACAGTAAAAACTGTTCAAAAAAACAGAAATTTTATTTTTCCAAACACACTAAAACTGCATCTGCTATCGGAAAGTAGCTTTGCTGGCAGCAGAAGCATTCCCAAACTGGTCCTATGAAACTGTATGATGATGGTGACTTCATGAAGTTTTAGCATCTGTTTATATAAGTTGACAATCGTCCCTCTACCCGTAATTTCTTCTAGCTGATTCTTCTCGAAGCCGTGTGCTACTTTATGTCCAATTTAAGTCCTGTTTTTGTTGAATTGCACTGAATTGGTTTGATTTTGTCTAAGTAAAACTATTGTGGTAAGTCACATCTGGTACCCCTAAAACATCTAGGAAACTGTATGATGATGGTGACTTCACGAAGTTTTAGCATCTGTTTATAGAATTTGACAATCCTCCGTCTACCCGAAACTTTCCTCTAGCTGATTCTTTCCTAAGCCATGTGCTCCTTTAAGTCCAATTTAAGTTGGTTTCTGTTCATTGTCTTTACAAATGTGTGTATACGCTATATGGGTGGATTATTAGTTAGGTAGTATGACATTATTGGGAAGCGATTTGGGATTCTTTTACTCATTCCATGTGTTTTATATAACATGAACTTGTAGGATTCTCGCCGCAAGTTTATATGGGAAGAGATGTCTTATCTGGAGAGATGGTGGAGGGATGCCTCTGGAGCTAAAAAAGAGTCGTTTACCAATCTAGTGAAGAACGGACAGCTCGAAATTGTTGGGGGTGGTTGGGTGATGAATGATGAGGTAAGAAATGCATAACTGTGGTTTACTTTCTTGCTTTCCTGCCAATTATTCTACTTCTTTGAGAGATACAAGTTCGATTGAAGAACTTCAACTATATGAAATTGGTAGGGCATTTTTTGGTTTGCTTAAAACTGCCACATCATGTTATCAGTTCGTGAAACAATGATCATGTACTTATTGGAGTGTAGATCTAAATGTATTTAATGTGTTATTTTGTCCTTCTCCGTGTAGAAAAATCCAGCTGAAGTGGTCACTAAACTAACTTACTAACCTACCTTCAGTTCCATGCTGTTGGAAAATTCAGAGCCATAAAATTCTTGCTATTCTAACTGTTCAACATGTCTTATGCCATTGGTCTCATTAAGAGATCTCAACTTTGAATAAGCCTATGTTTTAATGTTTAGAGGACATATATCCGTAAACCCATGATTTATGAGCACGATACTGTACTTTAGTCTTGAATAATCAAGACATACAATCTGGGTTTTCCAATAGCTTTCTCAATGTTAGAAGTTTGACAGAAGGTCCACTATAGTTTCCATCTTGACATCAATTTTCCCTCCGTTCCTTATCTGGACCTGTTACCAAAACCTATGCAACTAACTAGTGCTGTACCCATAGAAGTACTTTGAAATTTTTACAGTTTTTAATATCCAACACAATCAAATCCTAAGGGGTTGGCATAGTGGTCCACTCTTCAAACTTCATGAATCCCAAATCTCCTGGGTCTTAATCATATTCTATTGGTGGATACACCCTTTTAGCCGTAATCTATCATCTGTTAGCATTGTCTACAGGCTTTATAGTTTACAGTAACATAATCATTGCAGATTTTTGTCAGACAATTTCTGTATAGATGGAAGAGCCTTCTCTACATGATATGGTAGTGAGCCCGAAATCTGAAGTCGAAAGAAGTGACTGTAATCAGATTTGGTTAATGCTTAGAATGCTAGAAGAGATTTGTGAGGGAGGATTACAAATAAAACAACAGTTAATGGATTACTTCAGAAGTTAAAACTTTAAAGACCAAATGATGTGTGAAACTTGGCCCACAGTGGCATTCAATGATACATTATACATAGGGTCATTGACATTAATCCTATTTGCACTTTGTTACACTAACCCCCCTCCTCCAACACTTCTGATTTTCCACTACAACCCCCACAGTTTCCTAAATGGCGACACTTAACCCGAAATCGATAACGGAGTCAGAACAAGTAACGGAAGCCAGAAAACTGATGGGCTTTTTTGGTAACTCTGTTAAATAGATTTTAAAAATTGAGAAAGAATAAGTAAGTTGCAGAAAAAAAGGAGAAGAGAGAGAGAGAGAAACCCTTCCCACACCTCTACCAAGAAATCTTTTCCACTACCCGCACACACTTCCCAATTCACCGATCCTCCGCCCAATATCTGCCGCCGCCTACACGAACCCCTCAAGCTGCCATCAAGAGAATCACCGACAAGCTTAATTTTCGGCCTCGCTTAAATTTAAAGCAGAGGCCGACAGTGGTTAAATTTGTTCCTGGTTTATCTGGTTCAATCGGAACAGAGAGGGTCTGTCGAGCTCGCCAGGGGCGATGGCCGCTTGTGGCGGCGGTGAATGGTTCATCTGTGGTTCTGGGTTTGGATCAAGTGCGCAAGTTCAGTACTTTTTTTTTTTTTTTTTTTTTTTTTTTTTTTTTTTTTTGAGGAAAGTTCAGTACTTTTAGGTCTGGGTTTGAACGGAGTGCAAGATGATGATGATAGCTTGATTTCAGACCTCCGGGGCCACAACTATGTTCAGTTAATTCCTCATCGCGACAGTCTTCTATTCCTTTTGACCCCTGGAGTTCTATCAATACCGCCTCCTTCCGGAGCCAGCTTTTCCTCGAGCTGAATGGTTGGCAATTTAGTACTGAAATCAAAGTTTTCCAATGTTATTCCAGTTAGCCAACATGCTATGTGGCTCATTGGGCTGGTGATTCTGATACGAAGCAGCTTTCTCATGAATCTGAAACAAAAATACTGCTGGAAGTGATGGCAGAGAATCCTAAACTTGCTTAGGAATTGCCAGAAAGAGGCGATGTAACACTCGAGTGGATTACTGTTCCTTCAAGGCTTAAGCATTTTTATCCGGTGGTACGGATAAAGAAGTTGTTGGGACAGTAATCCACTCGGGTGTTACAGGCGACTTCCTTAGGTGGAGTTTATCCTCGAATAGGGCCTCGGAACCAGATCAAATTTGAGCAATGTGATTACTGATTAGTAAACGTCGCGTCATTATCATAAAACCAAGACAAGGAGGTACTTGCAGCCGTGACGAGCTTGTGTAGTTTTGCAGTCCCTTTGTCTTATCCAGTAGTTCATTGCAGCATGTTAAATATACCGATGGAGCAACTTTTCTGAACCAACTAGATTTCCTTACAGAACATTTTGGACTCCCACATGCAACTTTGAGCCATCCTAACACTAAGTTCCTCACCCGCGGTAGGTGTTTTCGCTGGCTATCCTGTAAAGAAAATGTTCTTTTTGTCTTTACGTGATCAGTTGAAAACTTCAGTGACCAGACACCAATTAATGCACGGCAAACAACAAATAATGACCTTGAAGCAACCAACTTAACAACTCCTGAATCATTCTGCCAAGGCTGCGTAGAATCAAGTAAACCGTCTAATATGAATATTAGAACATGGTTTGCGTATCCCTAATATTGTAGAATGATTTAATAAGCTTGGGGTATGGTCGTGCAGAAACCACATCTTGTCCTCAATAATTAAGCCAAGGAATTTACCAATAAAAGTTGGAGAAGGATAGCTAACCTCTTTGTCCCCCACCATGTCCAGCTTAACAGAAATGAAATCACTACGTACCACTTCAACATCTTGAAAACAGCCATTGGCACTTCCAGCTAGAATCAAATTCTTTTTCACAGATTTGATGTTCAGGTTCTTCTACTAATTTCGGGACTTTATGTAATTGAGACTGCTATTGTTTCAAATCCCATGACATTTTAGCACCATGACTAAACTTGTTGATTTCCAAACTGAACTCAAAGAATTGGAAATTGTTCGCTGTATGTTCCTGTGGTGTACGTTAACCTTTGACCAGCCCTGAAAACTGAATGGCAGATGATTTGTTGACAGCTTGATCATCAAGCTCATTAAAACTTTTCATCGAACAGGTAGGGAACTTATCTATCTGCTCGTAATTAGGTGGCGGCAAACGCATAGATTGTTCCGGAAGAACACAGCATGATGGTTCATACTGTTCAGCGATGGCTGCAGAGTTCCAATTTGTTTCATTTATTTACTTGGTTGATGGTCTGATGCTCTTTGGTGAAATTTGGATGATATGCACAACTAATTTGGTGGACAGTTTGGGGGTTTAACTCATTGGAGCATTTAATCGAACATGTAATATGCACCAAATTGACGTCCATTACAATAGAAGATACAAGTAAAGTTTGTGTATTCTTATCAATTAGCCCAGTTTCATCACATCCAAGTGGTTGCAGCAATTTACCTTCTGCACACACAGCACCAATTCTGTTCTCATTGGTGCTTTTGGGTTTCTCGTCCTGTGGAAGCACGAAGGAATCAATGTAGCCTGTACGTACTTGGTTATTTAGCCCGTATAGAAACAAGCCCTGTAGCTCCAAGGTACCTGATTTGACATTTTGAATGGCCAACTTGATCAGTTCATCATTGAGGGGATTGATTTCAACACTGAGTCCCTTCATTGCAAATTGCAAATCGGTAGAAGCCCCATCAGATTCTCTCTCAGCTTGTAGTTGTTCCATGCCAAGATCGGGGACTCTTATACCAATTGATTCAGACCTCAGACAATTCGACTCAATTCAATAAGCAAGATCACCGTATCACAGAAGAAAACAGTAGTTTGTAAGAGCGAAGAGAAGTCTAAGAAGAAGGAGAAGTAGAGACAAACCCTTACTTGTCTACCGAGGCGTCCCGCCCAAACCTTAATCCTAAATTCCAGTATGTTGTTTTCTTCGATCTCTATACTTTTAGTCACATTATAAGCGTAATAGCAATTCAGATCTCCGGGAACTCAAGTATTTACAGTTAACTTTCCACACTATCATCTCCTAGTCCTTTAGACCGCTTGCGTTCTGTCATATTTCCACTCATCTTACACATGGAAAAAGATCCCCTTTTCCAAATATGTATGTGTAGATGTACATCTACAAAGGAGTGAGTTGTGTAATTTCAGCTAATTCATTACCAAAACCTAGATTATAGTTTATGAAATGCCTTCTTATCTTATTTTGTCTGTGTCATGAATTGACTCGTGAAATCTTGATGTTGTTGGTTACTACATGGAAGAAAAGCTTTCATATTACAAAGTTTACAGTTATGGTAGATTTGTTAGACAATTATATTTTGCCGTGTTTGATTTGGCTAAACTCTTTTGCAGGCTAATTCACATTATTTTGCTATCATCGAGCAGGTATGATCCATCTTCAGAATATAAACTTTAAAATTTGTTCCTAGCATGTGATTGTTCTGCATTTTAAGGCATCCAGTTATGTTTTGGTCTTGGGCTTTAGAGTCTTTTTATTTGGAACAGGTTTAGCCGGTTTAACTTTACATCCATCTATGGTCATTATTTATGGAACTCAATGGGAAATGCTGACTTTGAACTATCAATTTCACGTATTAAATTATTGAATTTACTAGTTTCTTGTTACAGATTGCTGTAATACACTATAATTAGCTATAAACGAATAAGGTCTCGATTCCTCTTCAGAAGTTAAACCTTAAAATTCGTTCCTAGCTTGTGATTGTTCTCCATTTTAAGGCATCCAGATATGTTTTAGTCTTCTGCTTTAGAGTCTTTTTATTTGGAAGGGTTTAGCGGGAATAAATTTACATCCATGTATGGTCATTATTTATGGGACTCAAATGGGAAATGCTGACTTTGAACAATCAATTTCAAGTATTGAATTTATATTGCTAGGTTCTGGTAAGTGCTTGATTTCTGTGTCTGAATTTTTTTTTGATCAAAGGTAAGAAATTTCATTAATAAGATAAAAGTACAGCTGGATCCCAAGTACAGTGAAAATATCTGAAGGCCTTCGTCGCCTCAGCGGAGTACCTGCAGTGTGTTAGTGAGGACCTAAGCTATATTACAAACTAAACAAAGACTAAAAGACTAATACATGACTCCAAACAAAGAAAACCCAAGACAAACATGCTTAAACAACCCATGACAAACTAAAGACCCGACTTGACAAAAGAAACAAACTGGTAGAGGTAAAAAATGGGCAAATGGCTAGTGCTATGCTGTGTGGCCCAACAGAAGACACGTGGAGAAGTAAAGAAACCCACTGCCGTGCAGCCTTTGACTTGTGTTCCTTGTTAACAAGCAAGCAAATCTAGATAGTACCAAACTTAGATAATTTCACAGGAAAGCAAGTCATCTCTTTCTGTGTCTGAATTGTATTGTCAAAGATTCCTAAATCATGACTGTAGTTTCATCATGTGTTTCATCACATGCTTTTACTTTTTTATCAGTTAGTTAGGCATCAGGGTATCTGATCCATTAGCGTGCAAGATAGTCTGATATTTCGTTTCTTGCCTGATTAGTTAGTGCTGAATGATAAATTATGTGCCGTTAATGCCTTAGATGATGGAAGGCAATATGTGGCTAAATGACACGATTGGAGTTGTTCCTAAAAACTCTTGGGCGATAGATCCTTTTGGCTATTCATCCACCATGGCCTATCTTCTACGTCGCATGGGCTTTGAGAATATGCTTATACAGAGGACACATTATGAGCTCAAGAAGGAGCTAGCTCAGGAAAAGAATCTAGAATACATATGGCGACAAAGCTGGGATGCTGAGGAAACAACTGATATATTTGTCCACATGATGCCATTCTACTCTTATGATGTCCCTCACACTTGTGGTCCTGAGCCTGCAGTTTGTTGCCAGTTTGACTTTGCAAGAATGCGTGGGTTTGTCTATGAACTCTGTCCTTGGGGTGAACATCCTGTAGAGACCAATCAGGAGAATGTGAAGGAGAGAGCACTCAAACTGCTAGACCAGTACAAGAAAAAATCGACTCTGTACCGAACAAACACACTTCTTGTTCCCCTTGGAGATGATTTCCGTTACATTAGCATCGATGAAGCAGAAGCCCAATTTAGAAACTATCAGCTTCTGTTTGATTACATCAATTCTAATCCCAGCTTGAATGCCGAGGCTAATTTTGGAACTCTAGAAGACTACTTCAGAACACTTAGAGAGGAGGCTGACAGAGTAAACTATTCACGTCCTGGTGAGGTTGGTTCTGGTCAGGTTGGAGGTTTTCCTTCTCTTTCAGGTGATTTCTTTACTTATGCTGATAGACAACAAGACTATTGGAGTGGCTACTATGTATCTAGGCCGTTTTTCAAGGCTGTGGACCGTGTACTGGAGCATACACTTCGGTCTTCAGAGATAATGATGGCTTTCTTGCTGGGCTACTGCCAAAGATCAGTTTGTGAAAAGTTTCCCATTAGTTTCTCCTACAAGTTGACGGCTGCAAGAAGAAATTTGGCCCTTTTCCAGCACCACGATGGAGTAACTGGTACAGCTAAGAATCATGTGGTTGAAGACTATGGTACAAGGATGCACACATCTTTGCAGGATCTGCATATTTTCATGTGCAAAGCCATCGAAGTACTGCTTGGCATCCGCCTTGAGAAAGCTGATCAGAACTTGGCTCAGTTTGAGCCAGCACAGATAAGATCAAAATACGACGTCCAACCAGTGCATAAAGCCATCAGTGCGCATCAAGGAACTGCACAATCGGTGGTCCTGTTTAATCCACTTGAGCAAACTAGAGATGAAGTTGTGATGGTTATTGTCGACAGGCCAGATGTGACTGTTTTGGACTCAAACTGGACATGTGTCAAAAGCCAAGTCTCTCCTGAACTGCAACATGGTAAGAGCAAGACTTTTACTGGGAGGCACCGAGTGCACTGGAAGGCTTCTATTCCACCATTAGGGTTGCAGGTATATTACATTGCTAATGGATTTGTTGGATGTGAGAAGGCCAAGCCAGCCAAACTGAGAGTTTCCTCTGAGGCCAGCCATTTACCTTGCCCCAAGCCATATTCATGCTCAAAATTAGAAGGGGACAATGTCATAATAAGTAACCAGCATCGAACTCTCACTTTTGATGTGAAACTCGGCCTGTTGCAGAAAATTAGCCGAAGTGACGGTTCTGAGTATGTTGTTGGCGAAGAAATAAGCATGTACTCTAGTTCCGAAAGTGGGGCTTACTTGTTCAAACCTAATGGTGAAGCTGAGCCCATTGTTGAAGGTGGCGGTCACCTTGTGGTGACTGAAGGTCCTTTGATGCAAGAAGTTTACTCTTACCCAAAGACTGCTTTTGATAAAAGTCCACTCTCACACAGTACTCGTCTTTATAATGGCGAAGACACTGTTCAAGAATTTGTCATTGAAAAGGAATATCATGTTGAGCTTATTGGCGATGATTTTAACGACAAGGAACTAATAGTTCGATACAAGACAGACGTGGATAACAAGAGGATATTCTATTCTGATTTGAATGGATTTCAGATGAGCCGGAGAGAAACCTATGATAAGATTCCTCTTCAAGGAAATTACTACCCAATGCCTTCTCTTGCTTATATGCAAGGACCAGATGGTCACCGTTTCTCTGTTCATTCTAGGCAGTCGTTGGGAGTGGCAAGCCTTAAAAATGGATGGCTAGAGATTATGCTTGACCGCCGTTTGGTAAGAGATGATGGTCGTGGCCTTGGTCAGGGAGTGATGGATAACCGTCCGATGAACGTCATTTTCCATATTCTTTCAGAAACCAACATTTCCACCGCAGCAGATCCAGTCTCAAACCCACGCCCTTTGAGCCCATCTCTTCTCTCTCACCGTGTCGGCGCTCACTTGAACTATCCCTTACATGCCTTCATTGCTAAGAAGCCACAAGAAATATCCGTGCAACCTCCTCCAAGATCTTTCTCTCCTTTGGCTTCATCCTTGCCATGCGACTTGCATATTGTGAGTTTTAAGGTTCCTCGTCCTGCAAAATACTCGCAGCAACCGCGAGAGGATTCGAGGTTTGTTCTGATTCTTCAAAGATGGCATTGGGATTCTTCATACTGTCGAAAAGGTCAGACACATTGTTCAAGTGTAGCGGAGGAGCCTGTTAATTTGTTCGACTTGTTTAAAGGGCTTGCTGTGTTGAATGCAAAGGCTACTTCTTTGAATCTTTTGCATGAAGATACAGAGATGCTTGGTTACACTGAACAAGGAGATGTTGCTCAAGAAGGACATGTACTAATATCACCCATGGAGATTCAGGCTTATAAGCTGGAACTACGACCCCATGAATGAGTTTGTAATGCAGTTTTCCTTCAGACTATGATGGGGAGAGCAAAGTTAAAATCGATCAAATCAGCTAGTTGTAGAAAAGTAGCTTAGATGAAGACACTGATCTGTGGGGTTGACATGCTTGGAGATTTTCCGGTTTACCGATTGGAGGTGCTTCGCTGTTATGGAACTCTGGGATAGAATTGCAGTGTGTTGTCACTGGTGAAGGAGGGTGATTTCTGCTCCTTATTAGTAGATTTGTTATAGCATTGTATTATTTTTTTGCCGGGAGCATTGTATTATTAAACTTAAGAAAATATTGCTACTGGTGACTTTTTTGTATGCATAAAATAGATGTTTTAAGGTGCATGTGTGCCCTTGTTACTGAAATGTATGGCTAGGATGAGGGGTGACATTCAACTGGAATGGTCTGCATGTATGAACGTGTTGCGTTTACTAGGATGATGGATTGACAGACCCATGCTGTATATCTTAGAAGTGAGCCAATATTGTGCGTGTTCTCGTAATGAGCTTTCTGCTTCTGTACGCGTTATTGTACATTTGATATCTTCTACATCGGTGCAACTAGAGTCCTATATCTATGTAGTAAATTTTTGTAGATGTGTGCAATCTTGTAGTATGCTTTAGATCTCTGCAATATTTGTTTGAACTTATGACATATAACCCATGCAATAGATGTTCGCTTACATTTTACATATGATAATGAGAATTGACATACATCTCCAACATAGTATTGATTTTACTGACATAGCGCACTAAAAAGAGAACCAGTAACACTGATGGTGCGTGATGTTAATAAAATAAAAAAGTCAACAGAATCAATACTGCATGGGTTATTATTCTCATAGTGCAAAAATTGCAAACTGCACGAAGGTTATGTCAAAAGTTTTACGTGTTTCGTTGCAAAATTGGAAGCACGTCACTCGCTAAAAAGTAAAGAACTCAAAACGGGCACATTCTGGCCCAGTGGTTAGGGGGCTGAGGTAGTTCATTGAAGTCTCAAGTTCGAGCCTCCTCTGTAGCATAGTGTAAGTTAGAACAGGATAATATGAGTTATCGTTCTATGTACTCGGCAAAAAAATGACAGATATGCAAGCACGTGTTCATTAATTACTTATGGTTCATGTCTGCGAAATCTATTTTGTAGTGAACAAAGCAAGAAACTTGTTTCGCCAAAGTAGCAGACCAAATGTTTGTGACCAGTCAGGCAAAAAGATATGCAAGGATAAGTGGAAAGCAACATTTATGCTCATCATCTATATAACTTGAAACAGTAAAACATACAAAATGATGGGTCCTAAATAGGCAAAAGCTGCAAAACACATTGTCCAATTCCGTCTTTTGATCCCTATGGATACTTGTTTCTACATGCCCAAAACCGAGTATGCCAATGTCATATGAGGTGCTTTAGTTTCTTCTAAGTTCCCACTCGCCTTTGTTAGTTCAGATCCCTTTGCCTCCTCCATCCAAAACTGCCAGCAACTGCAAGTTCCCAGGTAGATTGGACTCTTAAATTAGGCATTAGCCCTCCTCGTCTCTACAAAATTATCTCATCCTGTACGCTGACATTAAGTGTCTTATTCGGAAGAACTATGCTATTGGTCACCACAACTTCGTCTTCAACAGTCACAGCCTCTCCTGCATAAAAAAAACCATGTTAGAAACAAATCCCAATCTGCTTTGGAGAATAGAGAAAACTAATAGGCACAAGAGCATGTACCAATAATAGTAATTCCAAGCTTCGAATTGTAATCTCCGTCACCCTGGAACACAACCAAATGTTAGTTACAGAAGAATTTGGGCTCTTTGGTCAACCAATATGTTGTCTGAAACGCACAAGTTGATACTTGGGAAGTAGACACAAATTAGCCTAATGCACACCCTCAACCCCAATGATGCATTTCAATGTCAACAACTCGTGTTTTATGCTTGTACACTCGGATATCAAATGAACTTTCAACTATGAATTTTACCCATCACTTCTAAGTAAGAATGATTCAAGGATAGTGAAATGTGAAGATGTGAAAACTGTGAGCGAACTAAACCTGGACTCGAGACCATCGCCCAGTGGATGATTTCCATCCAACAATAGAATGCATGACTACTGCATTTTCCTGCAAGGAAAACACAAACAAGTAAGCGTCTGAAATATGTGTAAATGCCCAATAAATTTCTCCTTTCAACACCTTACCTTTATCTCGACATCATCTAATATAATGCAATTGATAAGCCTTGCACCTGCCGCTATACGGACATTTGCTGAAATTGAAACATCGGGACCTATCTGTTCAACAAAAATAACCAATCTAAGCAAAATAATAGCAATAAGGCAGAATTCAGGACAAATTTCTTACGCAAGACAAATACCATTATAGCCGCAAGATTAACCACTAACATTGAGTAACATATTTATTATTAGACTAAATAAGGTAAGCAAGAATATTCTCAATTGGCAATATTAAGAATCAGACCTAAAACCAGAGGAAGAAGGTAATTTTGTTAAAGAGATGCAAAGCTGAAGAGTACAACTCGCTAGGACCATTTTGCGGATTACCCTTTTCCTTGATCACGCATGAGATGACAGTCTAAATCAATGAGTTTGGTCTTTTGATCGAAAACTGGGCTATGCTTATGCAGAACATGGATAACTACAGACTGGCTACCACAAAAGATGACTGGAGAAATATCAAAATGAATTTGAAAGTTACCAAAGGCTAAGGCTCCGTTTCGTTGGTGGGAAAACATTTTACAATTTTACTGTAAAATGTTTTCCCTTGTTTTGGTGCTGTTTGGTAGGAAGTAAAATATTTACCTGTAAAATGTTTTCCCTCAAATGATGTAAAATGATATACACGTTTCAAATCCGTAAGCCATTTTCCGGAGAGTGAAGGAGCACAACAACAACTCATACTAACACCTCCACCACCAATAACCACCACTACCACCTACGTCCACCACGACCCATCACCGCCACCCATCACTGCCACTGCCGTCACAGCCCACTGTTTTGGCAAGTGTCAACCAAACACGAGAATATAATTGCAGAGAAAACTTTTTCACACAATATTTTACGCGTAGAATATTTTCCCTTGTAAAACATTTTACTGCGAACCAAACAGAGCCTAACAACAGTATTCTGTCTTTGATGAACTACAAAAAACAAAACATGAGTTCTTTTACTTCCTTGCAATAACAGAAATTTTCAACAAAGGAAAAAAGGAGAAAATTTCTTGAAGACTTTAGAATCACTATAATGAGCATGAACTGTTTAAATCTATGCTATACACCAACTCCAAGATACTCAAGTCAGCCTTGCCACTACACATTCAAAAAACTACCAGCCAAACAAATGTGAAGAGCCATGTCTATACAAGCAGTTTCCCCATCAGGAATACAAAGGACTCCAGAAATTGTACATCATCTGAGGACAGAGGATATGCTTGGCAGAACACCTACCTAGTAGCTTTAGATCTCTAGTGTGTTTCTAAGATGCTAGATCCGTCAGTTTGAAGTCCTTGTCGAAAAGACATTGACGGAACCAATAGCAACCGAATTTGATCACACCTGGGATCAACGTAGACTGACAAAGCAATGAAACTATGGCATATGTAGTGGTAAATACAGCGGAACCTTAAGAATTGAAAAATCTAGGCCAAGCAATTTGGTAGTGAACTTACTGGAAGATCACTGTCTTCAAGCTTTCCTCGTATCAAATAGAGAATTACCGGTTCAGGAGATTAAGTCCGAGAAATAGAATAACACGAAAACTTATCGAGCCTATAACGCCCAACGAGGATTCGAGTAAAAACCCTCCAGGAAATTAACATGAAGAAACACTGTACAGATCTTGTCAAAAAGTGGCAAAGTGAAAAGATGACGTGGCGGCTTTTCAACAGTGGAAAGGTGTTAAGTTATTAACAGTCCATTTTATCCATCGGTATGAAACCTTGTAACAGCAAATGAATTTCGCAACTATCTAGGCTACCAAGCACTTTTAGTTTAATCATGTTCATCCATTTATGGCACACAGAGTATTTTTGCTACTTGCTAAATAGGCAGCTCAGTGGCGTAAAAATAAGAAGATATTTGCAACTTACATAGTGCGTCACAAAAAAATAAAAAATAAAAATAATAAATATTTTCCTCCCGAGAAGATATTTGCAACTAACATTTATAATGAGTCAAAAAATCTGAAGATGAGTTCAGATGTTATTATGAGAACATAATTTGTAATATGACACTTGTTTCTGAGCTCTGTGGTAGAACCATACTAGTGTCATCAGTAAAAGGCAGACTATTCCTGTGAAATTTTGATAGAGAAGCAGAAGAGACGTTAAACGAAAACAATGATTAACCAACAAAAGCTATGTGTCAGTTCTAAGCATACCTAACCACCATCACAATCATACTTGGCAATTATAGACTAGAATGCAGCTTTGTTGTTCGAACCCTGAGTGATCATAAACTGATCTAATTTAAGTTCCTAAAAGGGTAAAAATGAGTAAGTTCTGAAATCGGTCATCCAAACACTTGTAAAGTTGATTTACAAGTGATGAGAATACTCAAAACATTAACGATCAAAACTAATGGAGCGCTGTATCCCATGGCATATCGGTACTTGCCAACGACCAAGTTGATTGTTGTAGCTTTAGAGGGTTAAAGTAAATCGTACGACTCTTATCTCGATACTAATGTGGTACTAATTATTATTATTACAGCCAACAAATGAAAACCTTACTCACAAACAAAATATTGCTGGAAAAAACATATTGTTGATTAAAGAACAGGTGGATGAACAATATGGAAGAAACATTAACAGATGAAACATGAAAGTTCGTGGTTCTGAAAAACAATATCATCGACCATGGCTACAGCGGTCAAGGTGTAACATTATTGGGATTGGGAAGCATTGGGTATACTTCAACTTTTCAAAACATTAGAGAATGCTTCAGAAGCCCTGATAAGCTTGCTGATCATGTTGGTACTTGTAAACCTTTGCTGTGACTATGTGTATATTCAGTATGAGTTTACCTACTTATGGGCATTATTTTATGGCAAAATCTGACGAGAAAGTTTGAATATTCTCTCTTTTGTATTGAAGATTTGCAGGCTACATGATTTTTGAAACTTCTAGCCTCTAGGCTATGTTTGTTTTCTGGCTTGAGAACTCAGGACCTAACAGTGTAAGTTGGTGTTTGGTAGATAAATGGTCTGGTATTAACCATCCTGGACCCACTTTATAAGCTCCCATATACCCACTTAGTTATTACGAGAGGAAAGATGTATACATAAGCCTGCGTCTAATCTCCGTATATTATATGACTATTCTTCCCTTAGCTTTACCTCTTGTTTTTGTTTCTGTCATCCGTTCTCAGTCATCTCTGATCTCTCTTGACTGTCATCACCTGTTGCGAACGGAGCCAGTGACATGCGTGCAATCCATAGTTGCAGTGAACGGATCCGCATTCCCTGGAAAGTTCATGCAGCCCCAATCGATCTCACATCTCCCTATTGTCACACAGTGACAATGCTGAAGCGGTCAACTGGCGTGAATTTCTGTGGCAACATTGGTGAAGTTGGCGAACTGGTCTATACTTTGCTGGTTTGAGCTCACATGCTTTTTAACTTGGAAGAACTTGTGGTGGTACTCATTTGGAGGTTTGATGATGTTGAAGATGGAGGTGATTATGGTGACAATGGGGGTTCTAATGACTGAGAAAAGGGTTATGGCTTTTGGTAGTTATATTTTTTCTTTTCATGGGTTTGGATATCTAATTTGCTGGTGGTAACGTGTGATGGAGGTGGTGGTGGTCTGGTAGAGTAAATCGATGCTTCAGCTATAAGATGATATAAGGATGAATGGGTATTTTACTATTTTGGTGATTAATCCTACATGAATCCCGTGTATAACCAAACACGACCATTTATTTCATTCAGCTGTAGTGCTATTAGTGTTATTAATTCCATCATTCTCAATCCATAAAACAAAAAATGCCTGTAGTAAGAGGGTACCTTCTTTTTTGGTTTTAACTGTTGTGTGATTCAGCACTATTGTTACCAGTGTTATTAATTCCATCGTTGATCATCCTCAATCCATGAAACAAACAATGCCCTATAGTAAGAGAGGGGAATTGAGAAATCTAATTTCTAAAAGAAATGATTAACCTATTAAATTTGTTCTGTTCTTAAACCCTAACCAGACACTAATCACTAAGAAAACAGTTATAACTAAAAAGTTATTAACCCTCTGCTATCAAATGGGCTCTTCAATTTTATTAGTTTTGGTTATGCAAATATCGGAAGTATGAGCAGATTTACGTAATATTGCACCATTACAGAAGTCTATCGGTGTGTAACGGATAAACAGGCGTATTTATCGTGATCATGATTCAAACTCTATGACTTGGGTGAATCACACAATACAAGGGCTTGATTTAGTGCTACATACCAAGCGATATGTTACATAACGACCTGTTTTAGACCATAGCTTGAAACATAACTACCTTTGCAGTTGGATGTATTTTTGCAGATGGATGAACATACACATCACCAACTATCGTAGCACTTCCATTTCCATTTCCACTAGCTAGGAGTTGAGGAGAGGTGAGTCGAAATTGAGCCAGGTAAAGAGCAGAACACTTCAAAGACATCCTGCAGAATAGACAGAATAATTAACTTACTACTTCTGACATTAAATGCACTCCGAAGTGAACTGTAAAAGTATCAATATCTACAGTACCCTGGAGTTTTGATCTGTTCCCAGAAATCCATTGTCTCGTAGGTATACAATTGTTTTTTTCCAGCAAGAGGTGATAGTATATCTTGATCCAATCTTACAAAGTCCTTTGGAAGTGCCCTGATCAATATTCAACATAATATATGAGCAATAATCAATGCAAATTGACCACAGTGATGTGATGTATTGCAAAACTTTTGGCACAGTATTTCTGTAACTTGAATACCTACGTAAGTACAAACTGTTAACAACAATATGTACAACACATCGACAAAACAGGGTGCCAGGATTAGATTGACGTAGAATTTCTTTCCGTTTTAGGAGGTGGCAAATTAAGTGTCTACTTGTTATACCTTTTCACTTTACTTCCCTCCATACTGCTTTTAAACTTCTTACTGCTATATTTCCAAAGCAAGTTTCATATAAGAACATTATAGTAAAATATCAAGTCAAAACCATATCTTAAAAGGCTAAAACTTTGTGAAAAGTCCACCATGCAACTTATTTGCAATAGAGAGAGTACATCCTTTTGGATGAGACACATGAAACACTCAACTTCGGATCCAATACTCAATTTCTCTGTTAACTGTAGATGCTGAAGGACCATTGTGATGATATAAGAAGTTTTCCTCCTTAGAAGAAGGCCTTCAGCATCTATCTAGGTACACTGAGCTCTATAGGTGCAAGGCAGTTCAACTTAGCGGCCAACGTACCATTATACTACAGGAGCTCCGTACACATTAACAGCTCTTCCCAACACTTCTACTCGGCCATTGTGAGTGAGAATCCAATTAAAAGGTTAAAGTAACAACAGCAGGTAGTTCGTAAAAATAGAGAACAGGGGGGAAAAGTAATCTCCATATGATCCTCTGTATTCCTCCTCTCTTCTACCCTTAAGTGTCACTCTTTCCAATAAAGAGCTTCAGCACATCAAAATTGTTTGCGCTTCATAGATAAATTGCGTGCATTTATAAATGTCTCGTGTGATTAAATTCAGCAATCACCAGTGCAGTGAATACAGGATTCAGGAGTTCAAGCAGCACTATCAGCTTTAATAAAATGCATATGAGTGGTGAGATCTCTTCATACCTGGTCGAATATTGAAGGGCTTCAAAGCTGGAAACTCGCCGTAGATTGGCTACAATGGCATGTAAAGTACAATAATCAGCAAGTTAAAGTTTGTTCTTATCAACATGAACGAATAAACTATCTAATACAAACAAGTGAAGTAAAGATAATTTTTTGAACGTACAAGCAATACATTGTTACTTATATCGGATATATGTTCTAATAAAATTGATAACATTGCTCAACTAACCAAGCTTATCCGTGAAAACTATTACAGAATTTCTGAAGAACAGTCCATGAGTACAAAGATTAAAGAAGGGGGGGGGGGGGGGGGGGGGGGGTTCCTCTTTTGAGGAAGCTGAATTCAGACTGGCTAAAGAGAAATCTGCATCTGTCAGTGCTCAAGAACTGATGATATAGTGGGGTCTTAAAAGACTGATCTGTGAGCATGTATTTTTAATGTGTTTGCTTCTCCGGAAGGATACCAGAGTATGTAAGTTAAATTTACATAGAGGTTACAAGTTCATACTCATGCAAAGCCCAATTGAACCTAGACAATCGGGCACTATTTCCCTTTAAAAGCTTTCAACCTGTGAATGTTGTTTATCTCATAGCTGTCAGAATCATATCATTCACGATTCGTATCTTACATTTAGATTCACCTCCATGAAACAGTGTGAAATCCTCTGTAAATCTTGTATGGTGAACGAGTTCATCTGAATCTCGACTCAGGATCCCTAATCTCATAATTCAATAACGATTCAAACCTAGTCATCATCGATGCAGAGAGAGGGTCTACTTGTTTTAAACCCAGAGAAGAAAATAATATTATCCCTATTCTTGTCAGTTTTGGTACAAATGTTTTTTTAAAAAGACAAGTACACTTTTTTCTGAAGCCCAAGGCTACTTACTTCTTCCTGTAATATTTCCACTCTCTTGGTGTCTTATGTTTACTTGTTCCACATACATTCCTGTACCTGTCATTTCTATCTTTTAAATATATAATACTTCAAATCTCCCATTATGGCTTCAATATTATAAAACCCGTGTGCTCATTTAAATATAAATATATTGTGCTCACCTGCTAAAGCATTATGGGATACGTTAAATACCAAGAGTTTGATAGTAAAATTTATGTTTCACGACTTAATTCGGTTTGAAAATAATGTAAACTTCATTTTAAATCTGCGAGCTGAATCTTCGTCGACAACTGCAACCCGAATACTCATTGACAACTGTAGTTAATCTTCACTCCATACAATCAAAAAAAAAAACTAAACTTGCCAGTATATCCTATAGTATCTCCAAAGGTGGATCCAGCAAAGCACATTTGAATCTTTCTACCTCCTAAGGGCATGTTTGTCTTAGACCCCACCCAGGCAAAGGAATGTACCCAATCACATGCTTCCATCACGTCTCCATGGCTAACAAAATTTACGTGAATTCTTATAAAGGGCCTTGGTTTATATCTCAAATGTGTCCCCTCTTGACGACTCTTTTGACATATATCAAGTGTATACTTCATATGTATGCTTCATGTGAAATCTGAAGATAATACTTTAAATAGGTAATAAAGTACAAATGCCTAAAAGTTGAGAGTTAATGAATAGAACTCTCTCGATTTCAACTTGATAGTGCAAAGAAAGCTTATTCCACCACATTTTTGTACACTATAAACATTTCTTCACAGATTCTACACTGACAAGAACATACTAAGGAAATGATTTATTGCACGAAAGACAATGAACAGCCTTTGCCTGAAATGAACAGTAAAAGGAATTTGAGATTTTGAAACGGAAGCATCTTCCCAAAAGTAAAAAGATGAAGTGACCAACCTCTATCTTCACGGTGCAATGAGACATCCTGTATGGCGCTGAAGACTTTGGGAGTGAAGACATAAACTCCACAGTTTATCAAATCGCTTACCTGCAATGAGCAAGTCACAACACCAAGAAGCAAGCTCAGGTTACCATCAGAGTCTCAGTATCCAACCCGATTAATTAAAAAGGAAACCGTTCAGTCGAGATATATCTACATACAAAAGTCTCAGGTTTTTCTGTGTAATGCAGCAACTCTTTGGTGCTTGGATCAGCAACCAGCTCACCAAACTCATTTGCTGATTCAGCAGAAACCTGTTTTAGAACTAGAACATATTAACATTCAGGATAAACATAATTTATGTAAGGATTATACAAGACTTCAGGGAAGGAAAAGAGAAACACTAACCTTGATAACTAATAATGTACCCATGCCACCATACTTTCTGTGAGATTCTGCAAATGAAATGACAATAGAAGCAAATACTTTATAAGACTGGATACAAGAAGATTATATTATAGGATAATGATCAAACAACAAAGAAATAACGCAATGCGATATACGAGCAAATTTTCATGGGGACAGAGTTAACTTAGTAACTAGATGAAAAAAATGAGTACATAAAACTTACCAAGCATTTCTGGCAGCGGGAAACTGCAACACACATCACAGTTCAGTAAAAATATATGTGACTGCAAGCGGGTAAAATTGAAAAGAGAACACTCAGTTAGTCAAATATTAATAACATTAATAACAAAATAATAAAATGCAAAATGTTCAGTGTTTTAGTTTACTGTTTTACCAAATTGTAGCTAATACAGAAACACCAAACTTTTGTTTACTGTTTACAGTAGTTTTCCGATTTTACCTATCACCATTCCCCATAAAAACGTGGATGAAAATAAGCATTTTCAAAAGAACTATAAATGAAACGCAAACCAGGGAAATATTCCTACAGGGGCATCTTCCATAATTAGATCTCTGTAGTAATACAAAGCACCAGCTGATCCATGAGGTTTGTCTTCTTTCAAGTATCTAAAATAGCATCACAACCAACAATCAAAACTCCACAATTTCAAACATTGTATTACCAATTTCTAATTGAACACAAATCTCAGCATTCCACTCACCTCACTGGGACCTTAAGCTCATTAGAGATCGAAGAGACGTATAACGCAAACTCCTTCTCCTCGTAGAATCCAATGAGAAAGATTTGTGCCAAATTGGGTATCTAAATACAAATATTAAACAAATTAAACTTGTGGGTTTCATCAGCTTTTAACAATACACAAAGGGAGTACATAGAAATTTTCAAAGCTTGCCTTTTTACAAGCTGAAATTGGGTGGTGAACCATTGGTTGACCAGCCAGAGGAAACAGAGGCTTGGGCGTGTTGAATGAAACTGGCCTGAACCTTGTGCCTGCCAAATACACACACAATCACGAATCTATACTTTGATGAAACCAATTGATCAATGAAACAACAATGGTGGTGAAAAGGTCGAACCTTTGGTCGGTCCACCGACCATGATCACAGCAACGACTTTCTCTTCTGATGTACCCATTAGAAGAAAAACCCTAGATCTCTAAATTAGAGGAGACCCTGAAATGTATGGATCGTGGGTGTTGTATGTGTGGCTTTGTAGGAGAAAAAGAAAGCCCTAATTGATCACTAGTTTTTGCTGAGATTGAATTGTTGAGGTACTAGTGAAGAGAGTAAGAGAAAGGGAATAGGGGAGTGGTTTGCGGTGAGTAAAGGACTGTTCTGTAAGGAAGAGATCTGAGAGAGAGAGAGAGAGAGAGAGAGTTGGGACTTGGGAGATTGAATAGCTAGATGTCAAGCAAGTTTACTCTTGCATGTTTGTTGGGAACAATGCTGAAAACATCATAAACACGTCTCTTAACACTCGCACTCAGCTTTGGTCTCATTTATATTGTCATGTTTTCTACAAGCATTTAGCGAAAATAATTTTGCTAATATATTTGTATTTTTTCATGATGTTGCTAATTTAGTCTAGCTCGACAACAACATGAAAAGATTTAAAAATTCTTACACTAATTGAATTGATTCACCACCTCGAAATGTTTTGAGAAAAGAGCATGACTCTAGAAATAGGACGGAGAGAGTTTTACTCACGGAATTCTGGATTGCATCATATCGAAGTTTGAAAAGACGTCCGCAGATAATGTGTTAGGAAATTTGTGTTGCATTCAGGTTTTAGCATTCACGCTCTCAACGATAACTGGTATGAACGAGAGGTGTGAACAAGAGAGTGAGAGACTTTATGGGCAATAGACATGGGTGCAAAGTCTTGGATAATGGCAGTCATGGTGAGGAAGCATTTAATGTTTGGAGGGCTGCAGCTTTTTGCACGTTTATACAGCAATTTATGGAGACTTTGGAAACAGATGTTTGTGACTTTTAGCCACTCTAATTAATGTTTGTGCAGCTAGAGGTTGGAGCTTGTAACCTATAAATAGACAGCTTCTCAACTCAGCAAAATCATCCAAAGTTCAGTCTTCTCTATTTAATTGTTTTGTAGTTCTTCCTCTCTTATTTCTTCAAGAACTCGAGAGTGTTAGGGTGTGAGTTGAGAGAAGTTCTCAAATCCTCTTCTTCATCTCTTGTAAGGAAGAACTATAGATCATATCGACCCTCCTGTTGAAAGTAGACAATTTTATCGAACAACATGTATCTTGGTGCCGGTTCAATTAAAGCTCTTTGCTTCATTGTTACCTGTTTAATTCCTCACAAACTGGTATCGAGCAAGCTCTTTCTAAGTTCGAGGTAGAAACATTTTAAGGACAAGAGAAATTTTCTATATGGAAGTCAAGGATGAAAGCCCTAATGGCGCAACAAGTCTTGATAAGCCGTTGCTCGGAATAGCAAATAAGCCACAAACAATGTCTGACGAAGAATGGAAAAATTTTGATGAGCGAGCGACCGTGAAGATTGAGTTGTGCATATCAGATGAGGTGATGTGCAACGTCGTGAAAGAGAAAACAGTGGCTGCACTTTGGTTAAAATTTAGAGTCTTTACATGACAAAAAGTCTCCCAAACAAGTTTTATTCAATGAAAAATTTTACGGACTTCGTATGAAGAAAGGTACTTCAATTCTAAAACACTTTAGTATGTTTGATAAACTCCATACAAATTTATTATACATCGAAGTAAAGCTATATGAAAATGATAATGTCTTGTCATTGTTAACCTCATTACCAAAATCTCATGAGCACCTTGTAAACATCATGGCATATGATAAAGATACTCCAAAAATAGAGGAAGTCACAGGTACAGTAGTGTCTAATGAGATCAGAAGGAAACCCTCGAGTTCTTCAAGAATGGATAATGTGGTTGTAGGCTTAACTTCCTCCACAACGCAAGAGATATCAAACAACAAGAATAAAGCTGATAACTCAACATCACAATCAAGTGGAAAGTCCGGATGTATGGAGTGTTATTTATGTAAAAATACAGGCATACCAAGATGGATTGCAAGAAGCATAATAGCATGGCGAATGAAGAAAGGAATACAGTCCAGACATGAATCAATCAGTTTGGCTCAAAGAACAAATGGAGAAGGTGGTGATCTTCTAGATGTTGTTATGGGACAACCATATATTAGATGTTGGATCATGAATTTCGGTTGTTCCTAAAGTATGTGTCATATGAAGGAATGATTGTGCGATTACAAATCCAATAATGGAGGACCAGTTTTCATGGGAAACGATACTGCTTGCAAGACCATTGACATAGAAACAATCAAAAATTAGATATCCGATGGCATGGTCAAGACGTTTTGAGAAGTCAGACGTGCCCCTGAATTGAGGAAGAACATAACCTCCTTAGGTTCTCTAGATTCAGGAGGTTGCACCTACCAAGCTGAAGCAGGAGTTATGCAAGTCACAAAAGGTTATGTGGTGGTAATAAAAGGCGAAAAGATCGGAAACCAATACAGGTTGGTTGGGAGCACAGTGACGGAAAAAGTTGTGATCGCAACACCTCTAGACATAAATATCGTAGCACCAAGTTATGACATATGTGGCTGGGTCACATGAGTTCCCAAGGCCTTACAGAGCTACATAGAAGAAAGTTGTTTCCATGAGTCCAAAGTTGCAAGTTGAATTTATGCAAGGCTTGTGTATTTGGAAAACAAGACAAAGTCATATTCAAGGGCGCAGTACACAAGAGAAAAAAGGTTAGTGGTACTCAGTGCCATTATAAAACTGTTACGCCTAAAAAAAATCCCTTAATATTGCCATAAAGTTATAATTTTTATTCTATTTAACCCCACAATATTCTTCATAAATAATCCTACAATCCACTTTTTATCACAAACCAACACCAACACCAACACACAACACTATTCACCACCACTCTTAATTCTCACATCACAACTCTCCATTCTCATCTGGTTGTGTAACCTCTTTATGAACATCATCCACTTCATCATATTTTATTCCTATCATGATTCAACTTTCTTCAATTTTCATAACAAATCTACCCCAGCACCATCACCAAAGTGTGGTTCAATTTTCACGAACAAATGGTGTGGCAAATCAAGGAAACGCTGGCAAGACTATCACCAAAAATTAACTTTATTTCGTCAAAATTGTATGTTCGCATAAAAAATAAAAGCGGAAAACACCTTGTCTCTACATGTATTGTCTCAATCTTAAACAACAAACTCCAATTAGTCCAATACGTTTTATGAATTATCATCTTACAACCTCTTTTCTCCTAGATTTTCAATAGTGGTCACATGAGCCTCTTCCAACCACTTGTTTGTAACTAGAAAAGAACCCTTTTATGCCTCATTCGTGTATACACGATTGGCTTCCACATTCGAAGCTCATTCCTCATATTTTCCCTCGCTACATTAGTAGAAAACTAAAATGTCGGCCTTTGATGAACATGTGCAATGTCAAACCATCCACAAGATCAATTTTGATTCCGTTATAGTAATTGATAAAACAATGTCTACAGAATTGAATCAGAAGGGGCAATTTGGTTTTCAACTTTAAGATCCTCTTGCTTTGATACTGGATTAAGATAAATTAGATATACCAATACTGGTTCAGTTTTAATTATCTTGCGATGTGACATGATAGTGAAGTTTCAAGGTTGGGTTTTTCTTTCACTCACTTCCATGATTGATGAGGTTTCATGCTCGAGTGTTGGTCGAATTGGGAGGAGGGAAATTGAGTTGGGTAAAATTGAGGTCTAGATTCTTTTATGCTCGGTAGTTGGTACGATGACGGTGGAGGATAGCGAATCGTCGAGATTAGTTGAGGGTGATGAGCGGTTGGGTCTTTGAATAAATGATAGCCGGAGAAATTCACCAGTCTTTTCTCTAGTGATTGGGCCATTGTAATCAGTAAATTGGATAGGTGACTACGGGGTGAAAACGGCAATGGTGTGCGAAGGGAATGATGGTTTTGTTGGTTTAGACTGAAGGAGTGGTCGTGGAGTCAATTTAGCTAGTATTGTGGAAAAAACAAAATAAAGATAAATATAGCTGACAATGAGAAAGAGTAATGCTATATGCCCAAACTTTTCTATCCCACTAACATCTCAACTCTGCTACTTAGGATTCATTTATTATAACTAATTAAAATTATGCTGATAACTTTTACACAAACGTGGATCAATTGGAATACCAAGTCCACATTGACTCTCCTTCTCTCTTCTTCCATCATTCAAAATTCTCTCCCTTTCTCTCTAAAACTCTCCGTGCCTCGTTTGTAACCGCCTCAGCTCTCTCTCTCTCTCAGTTCTCAACCTGCGACTAAATTTCCACGAGCTTCTCCTCCTGGCACTGAAGTCATGTACGTTTGGAACACAGAGAGACCCCTATAGAAATTATATCCCCAATTAGTTATTGACTCTTTCTCATATACTGACGCCCCCGGTTCTTGTTCCATTTAGTCAATTACTCGATAAATTATCTTCAATCTTGACAGGGGGAGTAAGTATGTAGTTGATCATGATGTTAGTTTGTTTGGGTTGGTGGTAGTAGCATGTTGCTAAGCGCGAGTACATAGTTGTCGTCGACCAAATACTAACTCAGTACAGTATAATAAAAATCCTAGTCAAATTTTCCATTTAGCTCTGATCAGAAGTTAATAATTATAAAATTTTAATTTATGGTCCATATTTGTGTTGTGGATCAAATTCACATAAGAATTGACCACTTTGTGCATTTTCTCATTACGATCTGCATCTGCTTAGTCTCAGCTCCTCCATCTTCAAAAATAAATCATCCTGAAGTCCAGGACAATTTTTTTGTGATGATAAATATTCTTAAAAATTATGAATTTTCTTTCTTACTTATTTTTCAATGGTTGTCTATGCTCTACACGTTATTTGCTCATACTTTTATCGATTTCATGGAAGAAACTCACTTTAAGGCAACAATAATCGGCGACATGTCGGGTGAAGACTTAGGTGGTTACTTGGGCGTCAAGTCCTTACTTGAACCAATTTTTGTTATACTTCACCCACATCAGTGAGGTTATTTCACCCACATTAGTTATGCAATTGGTTGGAGTGGGATAAAACACACCTACATCAAAGGAAATGTGTCAATTAAGCTTTATAGACTACTTAAAAGTTGCCTGGAAATTTATATGCTTTCCAGAATTTGACATATCTTGAGTTCTCTGGCAGTGCTTTCTATTTCAAGTCCTGGTATAATTTGTCCGTTCTGAATTTGTATGGAACACTCGTTTAAACTTGCTATCCTTCCCTACCTCCATCCATCCACCAAACTATATATCCAGAGATGGAGGACAACATGATATAAACAATGACAAACCTTCAATTTCACAATCTTGAACCACCGCCTGAATTTTTAACTCTAAATTCAGGTTTGTTTCTCACTTAGTTGAGGAACAAAATGATCACCTAATCTTTATCCTTAATTTATATCACGATTTTAGCTCATCATGCCTGAACAAAAACATCACATCTGACATGAAAAATTACCGACAGCATTAGTATCATTATCTGATTGAATCCAAGAGTTTCAAAGATGAAAAATCAGCAATATCAAAATTTTGAAGCTATATCACAATTGGAGAAGGCATAAATATCATTGCGCCAAAAAACATCCTAAAAATGCAGGTATTGCGGAGTAACTAGTTGCAGCAACAATATAGTCTAGAAAATATAGAAGAAGAATATCGTCTAAATATCATTTCACATAAAATGTAATCCCATATCTTTTGGTCTATATTTCACTCCTAATAGTTCTAACTTCGAACTTCAAACTTCTCTCATCTTCACTTCTTGCAACTCATGGAGCTTAAAGAACCATATAGTTCATTCTCATTCACCTTCTTCGTCTGAAAATACATATAATTTTATCTGATCATACAAGCTTAGAGTCTGGATAGAACCGTGTAGAAACAAACAAAATGGACATGTTATTACCTGATAATCATTCAAAATGTTAAGTTCTTCTGATTCTTAGATTGACAATCCGAAATCTGGTGCCACAGAAACATGATAATAAGCAATATTGGTCTGTGTTGACATCATATATCGAGTCGAAGACGTCAAATTTGGAAAAAATTTGAGAGTCCCGCATAAACTGATGAGAATTAAGTTTAAAAAGAAAGTAAAGTAATATACATAGAAAGAATGTAACCTGAGCTGGAAGGTAAGCCTCATCATAGGTAGTATGAGCTGCAACAGTCGGACTATTGGTTTCTGACAAGAAAGAGTTTGGAGAAGGAGGGAGCACATTGGAAGAAAACAAATATGCTTGCACTTAGTTTTAAACAAATAAGAACAAAAGTATATAATAAATACACTAATATGGAGTTACGAACTATAACTTGCACACGTGGGTGATAAATAGGTTTTGCAGCATGAGTAACGACAAGGTCAGCCGCTTTGTTTGATGACATCAAAGCTGAGTGAAGGTATATATATTTTCAAACAGAGGAGGCTCCTCATATGTGAACTTTATACAGTTAAGATACATACTATATAGCAAAATTATAACTTTGTAATTAGTAAAAAAGATGACCTGAAGTGGATCTTGAGAAATATCACAAACACTCTTCTTGGGGAATATTCTAGCACTGACCTGCAAGCCATAGACTAAATATTTAGAGAATGAATTGATAGACACTTAACTAGTACACATCATAAAAAAGAAAACTCGAACGACATTTGAGTTGCTAGTAGTCAAAGTGGTACTCTCCAGAGTTGAATCATGGTTATTCTTCTTCTTTTTCTGCCTCTTGTGAATGTTTGATTAGTTTCTTTTACAAGGTGACCGCCCCTTTCTACGTGTCACCAACGGATCAAGTATACTTTGGCTTCCCTCTACTTACACGATCTAACCACAAGTGTATGGCCGTCGTGTGTAGTAATATCCGGAAATCCGGGATTTATCGAACCTAAAGGACTTGTCGTGAACTAATTAGTATGACTAACTAATAGTGGCCATGTTTTCTCCAGCTTGAGAGATCCCTCCTTTGCCCATTTTCTGCTTGAGTTTAATCTTCTGATGTCAAAAGATAGGGGGATTGATTGATCGTGATTGTGATTTTTGGTGTTTGATTGTTAACGCATTTATAGAGTGTGGAGTGAGGATATCTTGTGAGATAAGATTTTATTTTTTTGAGAGAAACAGATGGATAAGATTAGATAACGTAAATGAAAGGATATAGTCAGATTTTGAAACGGTAAATTTAGATTAGAACAATTAGGTTTGAAACACAACAAATTCCGAAATTCATATTCCGTTTACTACTATTTCACAATGAAAGATTTGTCCCAATTATTATCTAGTGTTAGTTTAGCATTTAAATAAGAAGTAGTACTATACAACGAGTCATAGATTAAAATATATAGAGTACTTAGATGTTTAATGGCAATGCATTGTTAGTTCTGTTTGATCAAATAAATCTACAAATTCTCAACAAAAATCTACAAGAACGTAAAATAGATAATTAAAATAGTGAACATGGCACCAATTCAACGAAGTGACGAAAGAAAGAGTATATCGTTGACGAACGCTTTCGTTAAAGTGTTTTCCGCCGTTTCTATCGGTTTGAATGGAACAATGGTCTCTCAAGACTCATCTTGTTATACTTGACTGGAGTAGCAATTTCCCTTAAGTACATGGACGAAACGAATTTGTGAGAACTATTTGACAAAGAGAGAGAACGAGATTGAGAGTGAGAGAGATGTGTATGTATTCTTGATCGAAAACGAAAATCTCAATTTAAAGATACGTGAAGAGATCGTGCAGAGAAGCATAGTCCACGGGTTGAAATTGTTAAGGCACGAGGAATCTACCGGAGAAATAAGAAACACGTGTTATAATATAAAAGACTAGTGCATGCCCCATGCCTTAAGGGCACCATCTCAACAACTGTTGCTACCAAAACAAAGACAAAGAGTAATACAAGAGTTGCAGAAGGCGATAAAACTTGAAACGCATCTGATTAACTTAAACGAAAGATATTTGAGAAGAATGACGACATAATGAACCCAACATGGTAAAATAGTGGTAACACGATGACTATTTCCCACATAAATAAAACACTTTAATGATAAATAGCAATTTCATCCACTCGGAGTTTATAAAAAAGTAATAGTAGAAGGATGAAAGTCGGTGTTTAACTTTGATTTATTTTTCTTTTTTTAGAAATTGTTTTGTCTTCAATCGGTTTCGAACCAGCCATCTCATGCGGGGGTTTCAACGCTCTACCACTTGAGCTACCATCATAGTTGCAACTTTGATTTACTTTTGATGAGAGATAAAAATAGGTACCAATCATTTAATGGTTTGAATTTTTAACCCCTTTTCATCTACCGTACATTGGTGTGTTAGTTTGGATAATTGGAGAGTGTGGTTGGGGCCACTGCTAAGAGAGGATGGATAGGCAATTCAAGTCTTCATTTTGGGGACAACAAATGAAAAGTGGGCCTTTTTCATCATATTTGGTGTTTGGAAGGCTTATTTTTTGTTTTGTACTAGGAGGCATCACATTTTGAGGACAATTAATTCCCCATAGCCCTTTATTATGCATATATAAACATCATATTACATCTATATCGACCCATGAACCATATTCGCTCTAAGGTGGTGCACGTGTGTGTGTGTGTTTATAGCTCTTGTTCAACACCATTCTTCTCCAAAATCGTAGTCTAAGCGTTATAATTTCAACACGATAAATATGCGGACAATTTGCTCATTCACATGTAAATAGTTTTGAGGATACATTGTTCCATACTACTTTCAAACATCAAGTTAGCTCTAGAGCTCATGCTGAGCTCACACTTGAGCTCCAACTTTATCCGACAATATCCCACATGAATGACAAAATTGGTCATTCAACAACCTTAGTCTCAAATAGAGGTGTCAAACGAGCAGATTGGACGATTTCTACCCGTTTAGAAAAGAGTTTAAATGTAAATGAGTAGAACTTGCTAAACGCGTTAAAACGCTCCGGTGGTCCTGGGTGGGTCGTAACCTGGTCAGTATTAATATAACCCGTTAATCCGTTAATAACCTGTTTATGAACAATTTATTATTAAATAAATTGTTAGCCTTTTTTTCCAACAATGAAGATTCAGTTTTATTCTCATAATATAAATATATTAAACAAGAATAAGGATGAGTTGCAGATACTTTTTTAGGGTAAAAGACATATTCGCCCCTAAATTTACAAAAATGATACTTTCACCGCTTCAATGTGCCAATCGACAAGACACTTCCACACCTTTGTTGTGTCATTCCACACTCTAAGAACTAGTTGTGTCATTCCACAATCCATACTCTATGACGGAAAATTTGTCCATAAACTATTATTAGTGATAGGCCCCCACCACATTTCGGTCGTGTAGGATTCTAAATTTTGCACACATTAGGGGTATAAGTGTCATTTCCAAAACTAGAGGTGGTGAAAGTGTCTTTGTATCAAAATTTAAGGGTGGAAGTGTCTCCTCATCAATTTTGAGGGAGATAGATATCACAATTTCAATGGGTAGCTCGCAACAAGTCGTCAGTAAGAGACTAGTCCCAGGGTGGTGCCAATCACCACAACCACCGGAAAACTCTTTTCCAACGGCACCGACCTCACTTGGGTCTAATCTTCCAACTCTTCCGTCGCCACTAAAAGCCGTCTCAAGCACTCTCTCGACCCCATGGCAAAACTCTTTAGGCAGCCATGAAGGATATGATTCCTCTCTCGCTAACAGTCACCACCGTGACCGGTCACGCTGCAGCGACGCGGATGATGTCCCCGACTACTACCGTGTAACCCATATTATTCAACGGGTCAGAAAAGTTCACCCACTTTCACAAGACCCGTCAAATATTTAACAAGACGCGGATCCCTTTTGATTGGTCAGGTAAGAGCATCTCTAACTGGGGGAGCAAAACAATGTTTAGACCAAAATTTGGTCCAAATTCACAAAAACACAACTCCAACAGGTGGAGCATTCAGTGGAGCAAAAGCCAACACATTGGTTCGAAGGAGCAATTCTGTGAAAAATCCAACACTTCGAAAAATTGATTCTTCAATTTCAAACAACTCCAACGGATATATCACAAATTGGAATCCTATACTGTAAAAACTAAATCTACTCTACAACTCCAACGACTACTGCCCAACGGTAAAAAAAGAAAGAAGATAAATTTTGTATATAATCTGATATGCATGAAAAAGAATAAAAATCATACAACACTTATCTTGAATTTCAAATTGAAGAAGAAGCAACTCAAACATAGTAATTGAAATATGACATTTGAAATCTCGTTGTAGTATAGCTGGTGAAATATATAGTTTGAGTAAAAATTTTGGTATATGATCGTTGAAGTATTGCCGAAGAAAACAGCAGTTTGAAAATAAATTTTAAATTTAATTTATATATATAACAATTCAATTTAGTATTACATTACTGGTAAAAAATCGTATGTCTGCATATGACGAGAAATCCAAAATCAAACAAACCCACATCACTTAGAGCTTCTTTGAATTCTACGTATGACGAGATGGCATTGAAGTCTCCCGCGACGCACCATGGGATTTCTGGTTATGGCTTTAGTCTTCTCAACAACTCCCAAGACAATGAACGCTCATTGATGTTTGGGTCTCCGTAGAAGCCCGTGAATTTCCACACCTGCGAGTCATCATCTCTTCTTACTAAAGCATCAATATAGTAAAACGAATTACTGAGTACCTGAACATCCATATTGCTCTTTCATAACAATGCCAGTCCACCGCTTCTACCTCCGGAATCGATTGCGAAACCATCGTAGAAGCCCACGCCCGACAACTTATGTTGCATAGCATCACGTGACAACTTGGTTTCCAGCAGAAAAACCAAGTTCGGGGATTTTTTCTGCATGGGAAAAGGATTTGTCGTGAACGCTCGCGTGGCGGTGGTTGGCGAAGATCTCCACCACGCGAGCGTTCGCCTTCGCGTCCTCCTTCCGCCGCGACCGGAGCTGCCGCAGCTGCTCCTCCGCCTCCCACGAGGCGGAGATAGAGGTTGCGGTTGCCAGATTGGATCGTTGGGAGGAAGGAGAGCGACGGTTTCGGGATGAGGCCGAGGAAGACGGCGAAGCTGACGCCTAAGTAGGTGGAGAGGAGTTTTCCGGCGACCGGTGCGACGGTGGAGGCGGCGGTGCTTAGGTGGTTGTGGTGGTGGTTGCCATTTTTGTACTGACCATGTGCTTGTGTCGCCATAACTTTCTCTCTCACTAGGAATTGAAGAGACTGTTTGGGGAAAGTGTGAGTTTTGTGGGGCGTGTTTGTGTGGAACGTATCTGAATCGATTTATTTAAGTGCTTTTTTGTATTTACGCTGGGATTAGACAGGTCCTTTTTTTGTTTGCCTTTCCAGAAGCAGCTTTTCAAATTACCTGCTTCTTGAAAAGTTGGCTTTTTCTCTTCTGTTTGTTAAAAAATGAGAAAAGTCTTTGAGGGGAAAACCTGTGGCAGTGATCGGATTCGACCAAACAGGGTAAAAGAGTTACGGGGCTACTTAGCCAAGTTTGGAAACAACTCAGAACACGATTTCTTTAACGTCTCAGTTAGCTAGTGATGGTGAAAGTAATTTTTCTTGTGGGGGTATAATTTGGTGAAAATACGTGGCAAGGTCTGCAGCTCAGGGACTAAAGTGCAAGAGGGTTAAAACGGTGGTCGTATGTTTAGGACTAAACTGAATTACACGCCAAACTGTGATCGGGTAATTCAGTTAAGCAGTAGCCGTTAGATGTGCTCAGGAGTATGATCCGGGTCGTCCGTTTAGTTATAGAAGTCAGGTTCAAATGAGTAAGTAGGACGGCGTCGTCTTGTGTGTAGTTAGCCAGGTGGAGGATAGGTCACTAGAAGCTTGGTTGTGATTGGCTGGGTTCAGTCAGAACAACTGATCTGGCTAGGGCCATTACATGTTTTCTTTAATTGCACTTACCTCCCCCTTCTCATAGAAATGGAGGAGACGAACTGTTTCACAATTATTATGAAATATAACAATTTCTTCCCCAATTCCTTTCTCTGTGTTTCCCTCCTCTTCTTCTCTTCTTCTCAGATCTGAGACAACTCGTCTCCGATCTATTTTCCGGCGTAACTCAACGCCGGAGGTAGTATAGGTGAACGGAGACCTATCAAGTTGGTATCAGAGACAGATTTGGCTGCGAATTGGATCTGAAGATGCCAAACACTCGCAACCAATCAGTAACAGCGATGGAGGTAGATGGAAGGGTCGCAGTGCTTGAGGAACGCATCAATGACCTGGATCACACCCTGGATGGACTCCGAGTCCAACTCGTGAAAGCCGAAGAAGGTATAAACTCTCAGATTCATAACCTCAGATCTAATTTCACTAATGAATTAGGTCAAAATTTGGGAAGAATGGAAAAAAAATTCAATGAACAATTTAAGAGAATAATGAACTGCTATAACTTGTTGGCTAATCAGCGAGACAAAGAGAAGATGGCTTCGTATTCAGAGGTTTGCAATGAGAATAGTAGGACTCCAATTTCTTCTTTGAAAAAGCCAGAAACTAGTAATGTGGCTGAGAGGGAAATGAATGGAGAAGAGCACAACACTTGTGTTAGAAACTATTCACATAGCTCTATTCCCCTACCTAAAATTAAATTTCCAAAATTCAGTGGTAATGATCCCTTGGGGTGGCTGTTAAGGGTGGAAAGATATTTTACCAGTTATGCCATTGAATGACTGCCAAAAACTAGTAATGGTATCTATGCATTTAAAAGGTGAGGCAGATAGCTGGTTTAGGTCTGAGTATGAGCATCTAGAAGACACTACCTGAACTCAATTTTGTGAGCAAGTATGCACAGAATTTGCTGAGCCAGGACATGAGAACATCTTGGGGGTGTTTAATAAACTAATGCAGCACACCACAGTGGCTGAGTACCAAGCCAGATTTGAAGGTCTCAGGCCTAGAATAAAAGCAATGCACCCTTGGGCAGCTGAAATGTATTTTGTCAAAAGTTTTTTGAGTGGTCTAAGAGAAGATTTGCAAAAGGCAGTACAATTGCAATTCCCCAAGGACATTATCACAAGCCAAACTATAGATAGGCTACAAGAAGGGCTTGTGGAATCATTGAAGAAGCACATTAATAAGAAGAGCTATCACAAGACTAACAATGCAGGTGGGGACAAGGTGAAGAATGTGCAAGTTACAGCTGCTAAGGAGGATTTCAGTGGTATTAGGACCTTCAAGAGGTTGACAGCTGCTGAAATGAAAGAGAAAAGGGATAAGAAATTATGTTTTTACTGTGACGAGGCTTACACCCCAGGACACATATGTACTAAGAAAACCTTGTTCTTGCTAATTGATAATGAAGCAAAAGAACCTGGGGATGGTAGTGACAAGGAAGAAGAACCAGAAACCAGGATTGAAGTGAAGAATGAAGAGATGAATGATGCAGAGGCACCTTTGGGGATATCAGTGCATGCTATGGCAGGACACACTAGCACAAATACAATCAGAATTTCAGGCCATATCAATGGAAAACTAGTACACATCTTGATTAGCACAGGAAGTACTCACAATTTCATTGATCATGGTACAACTAGAAGGGTGGGGTGTAGATCCACAGTAGTGAAAGATATGCAAGTAAGAGTAGCTGATGGGAGTGTGATACTGATTAGTGGTGTG
This sequence comes from Linanthus parryae, assembly GCA_023055425.1. Lineage (NCBI taxonomy): Eukaryota > Viridiplantae > Streptophyta > Magnoliopsida > Ericales > Polemoniaceae > Linanthus > Linanthus parryae. Next base: position 9,070,783 of record JALGPY010000012.1, read on the forward strand.
TGTCAGCAAGTGAGAATTCAACTAAAGAAATGCACCATCCAAACTGACCTCAGATTACTACCCCTGGGAGGTTGTGATTTAGTTCTGGAAGCTCGGTGGTTGAGGGAAGTCAGTCCCATTTCTCGAAGTTCACTGCACTTCAAAAGTATTGTAATAAGCCACTTCAGGGCATGACAGCACAGCTGTATTCAGGCACAGCCATTGAGAGAGAGACCTGCATACCCCTGATTCTGCAGCCATTATTACAGCAATATGCAGACATTTTTGAGGAGCCCAAACTGTTGCCACCCAAGAGAGTACAAGATCATCAAATTCCCTTACAAACAGGAGCTCAACCAGTTTGCTTAAGGCCCTATAGATACCCTTATGTACAGAAGAATGAAATGGAAAGAATGGTGAAAGAAATGCTTCAAAGTGGAACAATACAACCAAGAACCAGCCCTTTTGCTGCACCAGTACTCTTGGTGAAGAAGAAGGATGACTCATGGAGATTTTGTGTGGATTATAGGGGACTGAATGCCATCACTGTCAAGAATAAGTTTCCCATTCCTGTAATAGATGAGTTGATGGATGAGCTGAAGTTAGCAGTGGTGTTTTATAAACTAGATCTCAGGGCATGTTACCACCAAGTAAGGATGGCAGAGGCTGACATTTATAAAACAACATTCAGGACTCATGAGGGGTTGTATGAATTCAAGGTTATGCCTTTTGGATTAACAAATGCTCCTGCCACTTTCCAATGCCTCATGAATCAAGTGTTCAAGGAATTTTTGAGGAAAAATGGTGTTAGTATTTTTGGATGACATATTGATATACAGTACTTCAATGGAGGAACACTACACTCACTTAAAGATAGTTTTTGAAGTTATGAGGAGTAACTAATTATATGCCAAAATGAGTAAGTGCTCATTTGGAATTGGAGCTGTTGAATACCTAGGCCACATCATCAACAAGGAGGGGGTGCAAACTGATCCTAAGAAGCTACAGGCAATGAGAGAGTGGTCATTACCCAAAACACCCAAAGAACTCAGAGGCTTCTTGGGATTGACAGGTTATTACAGGAGATTTGTCAAAGATTATGGTACCATTGCAAGGCCACTCACACAGTTCCTGAAGAAGGGGGGATTTCAATGGGATGAAGAAGCCACAAGAGCTTTTGAGACACTCAAACAAGCAATGTGTACAGCACCAGTTCTTACATTTCCAAATTTTAGTGAAGAGTTTGTAGTAGAGACAGATGCTTGCCATGATGGAGTGGGTGCAGTGCTGATGCAAAACCACAAACCCTTGGCTTATTTCAGCAAGGCATTGGCTCCTAAACATCTAGGTATGTCTACCTATGAGAAAGAGTTGTTAGCCCTGGTGCTTGCCATTTCCAAATGGAGGCCTTATTTGGAGGGGACAAGGTTTATTATTAAAATTGATCACCATAGTTTGAAGTATTTTCTAGAGCAAAGTTTGACCACTGTATTACAACAGAAGTGGATCTCCAAGTTACTGGGGCTCCAATATGAGATTCAATACAAGAAGGGGCACGAGAATAAATCCGCAGATGCTCTCTCTAGGAGGGCAGTATTGGAACTTGGACCACCCTCACATTGTGCTTCCATATCCACCATTACACACATATGGCTAAAGGAACGCAAAGAAAGTTATGAGAATGATGACTAGGCCAAGGATAAAATAGCAGCTCTGGCTATTGATCCTGATTCACAACCTGGTTGGCAACTACAGGATGGGGTACTGAAATATGATTAACTGCTATATGTGGGGTCAGGCACTGAGCTGTGAGCCAACATTATCAGGGAACTTCAGAATACTGGTGTTGGGGGTCACTCAGGCATCTTGGGTACTTACAAAAGGGTTAAGCTAATGTTTTATTGGACAGGACTCAAGAAACAGGCCAAGGCATGGGTGGCTACCTGTGACATATGTCAAAGGATGAAATGTGAGCATCTACCATATCCAGGGCTACTACAACCCCTGCCCATTCCAGACAAGCCATGGGAACACATTGCCATGGACTTCATAGAAGGACTACCCAGTTCTGAGGGTAAGACTACTATCTTGGTAGTTGTGGATAGAATGTCAAAGTATGGACACTTTATTGCTCTAACTCACCCCTATACTGTTGTGTACAGGAGAATCCTTTGAGGAAGATTCAAACGTACACCAAGAGTAGAGAATGAGAAACACAGGAAAGTATAGGGTAGTGAGTAGGGAGAGAGTAAGACAATGGCAACTGTGTGAGAGAGAGACAGTATTTGGCCAGAGCTTCCGCGTAGTTCAGAAGATCAGATCTATGCAATGAAGGGTTAACGATCCTATATATAGTGGAGAATATGACCGTTGTAGTGGGTTAATGCGCCCATTAATGGCGGCTTAATTACCTTAACCATAACGGCACGTTCGTCCACATATATAGGGACCGTTACGCACTCCGTCCGCGTATACCGGAACCGTTATGAGGTTGACCTGGTTTATGGAGCTCGTGGCCTTAAATCTCTCAAAGCAGTTAACAAAGGTCGCGCGCGGGCTTGGTTTTCGCTCGCGTGCGACGGAACTTACTCTAGCCTCCAAACCACTAAGTCCCTACAAGTCCTGTGTTGGTATGCAAGGGCCCTGTCTCACAGCCCCCATGTGGATCAGCGCGGGTGGTGATGCAGTGTAAGCGGAGCACAACTACGTGTGTTGGATGACTGCCACGTGGTTGCGATCTGCCTGTCTGGAAAGCACTATCTACAACTACTGAGACCATTGATGCATTCTTTCACAATGTGTGCAAGTTACATGGACTTCCATCATCCATAGTGAGTGACAGGGATACCATTTTCTTGAGCCAATTATGGAACACTCTGTTCAAACTAATGGGAACTCAGCTCAAATATACAACTGCTTACCATCCTCAAACTGATGGTCAAAGTGAGAGACTGAACCAATGTTTGGAGGTGTACTTGAGGTGTTTAACTGGTGATAGACAAAAAAAATGGGCTAAGTGGTTGAGCTTGGCTGAGTGGTGGTACAATACTAATTACCACAGCCCTGCAACTCATCCCTTTTGAGGCATTATATGGATATCCACCCAAGCATTACAATTTCCACCAATTGAGCAAGACATGATTAACTGAAGTGGATGAATTTGTAAGGGACATGACTAAGTTGTTGCAGCTACTCAAGGGTAATTTGACCAAGGCTCAGGAGAGAATGACCATCTATGCTAATAAGCATAGGACTGAGAGGGAATTTCAGGAAGGAGACTGGGTATTTCTAAAGTTACAACCATATAGGCAAAGTTCTGTGAAGCTAAGGAGCAACTACAAGCTATCTGCAAGGTTTTATGGCCCTTTTCAGGTGGAGAAGAATATAGGCAAGGTGTCTTACAAACTCAAACTACCCTCACACTCCAAAGTGCATCCAGTATTTCATGTTTCTCATCTCAAATTGGCAAATGGTAATTACACTGCTACTCCTACATTACCACATGTGGGTCCTGAAGGCCAGTGCTTGGTAGTGTTGGATGTAGGAAGAGGTTTTGGTAGGCTTTGTTGGCGGAAGAGGGAAGTCATGGAACTTTGAGAGAGAGAATGTAGAACAATATATTTGATTAATACAAAGTTGTAGAGGACAACAACTAGATACACTCTAGTACATGACATAGAATACTTAATAGAAGCCTTCATTGGAGAGACAAACAAGGGCACTTGGTGGGACACTTACTTGCACACTTGATAGATGGATTATTAGGACACTTTAAGACTTACATGATGCTAGAGTACAAGTCCCTATTTAGGGAGTGTAGGAGGATTCTAGATTACATCATCTAGAGATCTCTCCAACTAGAATTATCCTAGATATTTTGTAGGACAATTCTGGTAACACACACTTCACACATATTCTAGACACTTCCATTGTTTTACTAGCTAATTGTACTAGACCCACTAACTAAACTAATACAATAAATGTTGGGCTTCTAGTAAAACTCATACAATAATAATGGACTTCAAATATATTTGGGCTAAATCAAGTTTAGCCTCCAACACCCCCTCTTAAACTTGATTTAGCATTTTATCTTGAAGGGGTCAAATTAATTATTCTTGTTAGCTCCATCGCCTTCAATTGCAATCGTCTTCAAAGCCATCTCGGTGGAAGTGAGAATCTTGAACCTTTTCTTCTTCTTGATCTTACACTTCTTGACATTCTTGAGCAATGCCTTGAATTGGTCAATGTCTCTTGTCTCCATAATTTGAGACTTAATCTCCTTCATTGGAACTTCTTCCCCTTCATCAAATAATTTCTTCATGTTCACCCATACCGTGTCGAATATGGAATTCTCCAATCCAAATAGCAAAGAGAGTCTTTACACTTCTTCATTATGCGGCTCATGATATAATTGCAATTCGTTTTTCATCTCTTTTGGACTATCTTCTTGGGCCTCCTCCACTACGTGTGCTCCAACGTTTCGATAGCCTTCTTCATCTTGATTCTTGAATGTTGCATTTTATTCTATGTCTTCATGGACCCATTTTTCATGATCTTCATGTGCCACGACCTCTTCTTTCTCAAAGAAATCTCGAATCTCTTATATGTTAATGTCTCATTGATATTCATGATAATTAAGCTCATCCTTGTTGGTGAGAAAGATCTCATATTTACTTGACTCAATGGGGTCAAGTTTCTTCCATGATTCACTTGGAGATTTTCTAATCTCCTCAACTTCAACGACTTGCTCTTGGTGAGCCATCAACAATGTATGATCTTCCTCTTGAAATCCTTCAACGATATTCACTTTCTCATGAAAATAGTTAGTATTTCTCTTACAATCAAAATCATAATGCCCAAAATTATAACACTTGTAACGTTGAACGTGAGCTTTGTCATACCTTTGCCTTCCACCTTCCCTTGGTGAGTGGGAACTTCGCCCCATTTCTTCTTGATAAAATGGATCGTCAAATCCTCCCCTGTCTCTTCGTCCTTCATTTCTCCCATGTCCACGTCCTCTTTGGCCACTCTCATACCCGAAGTTATCTTCTTTCTTCAAAGTGAGCTTGCTGTGTAGCACTTGCTCCAAGGATTCTTGATTCTTCCTCTTCATCCTCTCTTCACGGGCTTGTAGCGAGCCCATGAGTTCATCAATGGATAAATCCTCGACAACTCCCCCTTCTTCAATGGCTACGACAACATTGATAACTCTCTTTTAGAAGTTATTATTATACTTTCTTAGTACTTGTATTAGTCTTATTTCACATGATTTATATGTTATAATTGCACAAATATGTGAATTTGATGATGTATAAGCCTAAGAGTGAAAAGTTGTGTTTCTAGCTTATTTGTGCATGTTTTCTCTCATATTTGCTATGATAATTGCACGGGTTGTTTAGTGTTGTTTATCTCAGGTAAAATAGGTGCAATGGAGCTTATGAGATGCTTGGATATGCTTGGAATGGAGCTAGATGAAGAGGAGAAAAGGAGACGCACAAACGAAGAAAAGTTGGACTAGTCACACAGGACCAGCCTGCACTCTTTTCGATGCCCAGGAAAATCTACAAATAATTTTGATTCAAGGCTTGCGGCATTGGAAAGTAGACATCCGTAGCTTTCCAACGGTATATGGTAGGCCCAAATACGAGTCCGTATGAGGGAGATACAGCCCGCGCAAAATCAGCAAATAATTCTGTCCGGGAATTACAAAGTAGAGGGGCTGAAGTGCAATTTCGGTTAGTTTTCATTAAAAAACGTGCCCAGCTGGTAAAAAACGGGCAGAGAAGACCTAATAGGAGATTATTCACGTACGGGAGCCATTGGAGAGCAGCTAGGAGCTTGGGGATTGCACGGATTCGCCAAAGCTTTGGCGATTTCATCGTTTGATTCTTCTCTTACCCTCTCTTTATCATTCTATGGAGAATACTTGTGATTTTAGCATAACAATGAGTAGCTAACTTCTTTGCTAGGCTCTATGGAGAGCCTAGGGTTATGACTTAGACTTATTTTCCGGATTTTGTTGATTGATTCATGCGTTTGATCCAATTAATGTTTATTATTCTTCATCTTGTATTGTGAATCCGTAAGCTAAGGCTATTGACACGTGTTAGTGATGAATGGAATGACCATGTTAGATGAATATGATGAACTAGTTGAATTCATAGCTTAATGTTACAAACTAATTGATTAGAAATCATGATCTAGGCTTAATTCTTAGCAACAAGGGAGTCGCGAACCGGAGTTGTTAGTGAACTAGGTGGGTGCTCGACAGAGACTTAACCCGGTTACGAATAAGATCATGTTTTTATTCCCGAATCATTGATACCGATAGGTGAGATGAATAGGAGTATTCATGTGTGGATAGATTCGGTTGAACTAGTTAGGTGAGTGAATCGGTGGACCGACAGGACCCGGTGAACGAAGTTGACTAGCCTGCTAGAACGTAACGGTAGATGGAGGTGGACCGACAGGACCCAAAGTAAACTGTTACGTAAAATTACATGAGATCGACAGAAGATTGTAAGTGCTATTACCCGACATAATTAGTTAGTGCGTAATGTGTTTCAATACAAATTCCGGAACTGTCTAAAGACCCTAGGTGATTCATAGATCACCTAGTTTTCTCCATACTTTGATCAAATTCCTTTAATTGAAAAATACAGAAATATTGTCTCTACATTCATTTTATTTAGTCGCTTGTTTGTGGGCGACGAACATTCAAAATCAAACCACTTCTTACCGGTTACTTAGGTATCTTCTAATTGATTCCTAATTAGCTAGTAGTCGTCTATTTCCCTTGGGTTCGATACTCGGAGTCGTAAAATACTCCACTTTTACTACTTGATCGTGCACTTGCGTATACACGTAAGAAATCGTGTCAAGTTTTTGGCTCCGTTGCCGGGGAATTAAACGGTTTATTAGTTTAGTTAAAAATTAATTTAGGATACTTCTTTTAGTTTCTTTTTGTTACTATCTGTTTATCTCACGGGTGTTCTAGTGTTGCTTTTTCAGGTAGCTATGGCAGAAGGTCAAGGGCAGATTAGCCTCACCATAGAGCAGCTACAAGCTTTGGTGGCTGAAGCTGTAGAGAAAGCATTGGCAGCAACATCTATACCGCGCCCGACCTCAATGCCATATAATCGATCAGGGAAAGCAATAATCCAGGCATTTGAGGCGGATCTTAAAGGAAGGGAGCCAGCAATTGTGGTGCCACCAATTCAGGCAGAAACCTTCTGTCTCAAGCTGCGCACAATTCAATTTGCTCAGGATCAGTGCACTTTTGCTGGGACAGACGAGGAAGACCCACATGCATTCATTGGGAGATTTCAGAGCCACTGTGGGCTAATTCGATATAGTGGGGTCACATCTGAAGCGCTCAAACTGATGCTCTTTCCTCATTGTCTCAAGGGAGCTGCTATGGATTGGCTGGACTCTATGCCATCCTGTTCAATCAAATCGTGGGAAGAGTGTGTCACACTGTTCATGAGTAAGTTTTATCCTATCTCACGTGTGATTCAGCTTCAGAATGAGATCTGGACGTTCAGGCAAAAGCAGGATGAATCACTTGTCAAAGCATGGCATCGCTTCAATCATTTGCTACGTAGATGTCCCAACCATGGTATTGACAAGCGACAGTTAATCCAGGTCTTCTATGATTCACTTGGACAGCCCAATAGAGACAAAATGGATATAGAAGCTGGGGGAAACTTCTTATTTAACTGTGATCATGAAGGGGCATATGCATTTATGAGATGCTTGGTTTAGCAAGAAGAGAGCATGGATTACCAGTACAGGCACATGGAACTGGTAAGAGATGAAAAGATGGCTTATAACACTGTCCAGGTGAATGCGGTAGAGGTAGTGCATGAAGCAAATGTTTCAGAGATGCATCAGCAGCAGCCAGTACCACCACTAGAGTTGACCGATATGACAGGGATAATAAAGACGATGGCTCAGCACATGACAGACATGTCCACACAGGTCAGCTCTGTAGCAATTGCACTTCAAGTTGCTCAAGCAGAAATAAAAGATCTAAAGGAACAACTTGAACAAAGGGCACTGGGTAGCATTGTTGACACATCAGAGGGACAGGCTCAAGCCATCACCACTCGAAGTGGTATTGCACTTACAGATCCTCCATATCCGAGTCATGCCAGAGCGGAAGCCTCAAAGGTGAAGGAACATGAAGTCTTTGATTCTGAGAAGACACCTGTCATGATCCCCCAATCAAAGGGCATGATTCACCAGGATGCAGAGAAATCTACTGAGGTACCACTTCCATCTTCTCCTTCTTCTTCAGAACTACCATTTCCATTACGTACTAGGAAGAAGAAGGATGATTATGAGGAATACAAGCGCTTTTTGAATGTCTTCTCTAAACTGCATATCAATATCCCATTGATTGAGGCACTTCAAAAGATGCCTAAGTATGCTCGATTTATTAAAGATGCAGTTCTTGGAAAGAAAGGGGTGGATGAATTTCAGAGAGTAAACTTAAATGAACAGGTTAGTTCATGTGTTTTGCATGGGTTACCTAAGAAAAAGAAGGATCCAGGTAGCTTTGTCATTGAGGCTACATTGGGTGATTCCTACACTGGAAGAGCTCTCTGTGATCTGGGAGCGAGCGTGAATTTGATGCCGTTGTCGGTATTCAAAAAGTTAGGTGTGGGGGAGCCCCCGAAAACCTGGATAACACTCCAATTTGCAGACAAGTCATCCAAGAAAGCATGTGGGATGGTTAAAGATGTGTTAGTGAGGGTCCGAAGTCTGATCATTCCGGCTGATTTTGTTATATTGGATATGCCAGCAGGTGATGTTCCGCTAATTCTGGGTAGGCCATTCCTGGCAACTGGTCGTACTCTCATTGACGTAGAGAATGGAGAACTGATTATGAGGGTACACGATGACATGGAGACTTTTCGGGTCTTTAAACCGTCACCCCAGTGTTCATGGGAGTATCAGCCAGGTGTGCCATTTGCTGTACAAGTGAAGCGCCAAATCCTAGAGTTGTCGCAAGGGGATCCACCTGATTACTGGGAAAGAAATAAGTCATCAGCGGTGCACGCACATGAAGCAGTGCTTCAAATCCAACACCGAAAAGCTAAGCTGGAAGCGGCACAATATGCCAGACCACCCTCGTGAGGTGGCAGAGGTAACTGGGTCGGGCCGTCGACCGTAAATTACAAGCGCTTGTTGGGAGGCAACCCAACGTACTTTTCTGCTTTAGTTTAGAGAGTGTGTTTTAAATACTGTTGTGTGCGTTTTTAATACCGTTTTGTTATATGAGGGGTGAGAGAGTGAGGATCTTATATTTGAATTGAGTCGTGCAGGCATACAGGTTGGAGACGCGGTCCGGACTCCGCTTCTTGATGCGTGAAAAGAGGAAACGCAGAAAAACTGAGAAAGCGACATAATGATCACGAAATTTGAGGTCAGGAATTCTGAAGTTTACTCCAGAAAATTTGAAGTCACTATTGCGAAATCAGAACGTGCGCGAAACGAGCTTTCCGATGGTATGTAATATGCGTGCATCGGAGTCCGGAGACGTAATCTAGAAGACAAATGAAGCGAAAAAAAAAAATCTGGAGTCAGGGGTGTTCGCACGAACACCCTCTGTGTTCGCACGAACACCAGCCCCCCAAAAACCCTCTGCTGGATATTAAGAACAGGAAAAAGTGTTCTTGTGAACACTGTTCAGGGGCAAAATGGGGCTTTCAACGTATTTTTGAGGGTAAAAGAGGTACTTCGGGGTCAATTTTGTTATGCATCGGGCTTCCTCTTCACCTTCAAACTCAAAACATTCAGAACTCCTCCAACTCTCTGCAAGCCGATTGAAGCACATACTCAGGGATTCTCCGGTGATTACCAGGCTCCTCGTCGCGTTTCAGGCCGCCTCTCTTCCGGAGACTCACTTCACTCCGGCGACCCCGAAGCAGAAACCACCACCGAAACCCACGACCACTGCCTCTCTATATCACCCTCTGCCCCAATGGCCGAATTGAATCCACCTCTGTGTAATCCAATACCCGAACCTTCCTCTAATCAAATCAATCGAACCCAGACACCACAGCCATTCCCAATCGCCCTCTCTCTCGCACCGTCCGACCAGAAACCCAGCCACCATCACCGAAATCAAACACTGCCGCTGACACCTCTCTCTCTCTCTCCTCTGCGATGTCTATGCTGGGTTCTAGCCGAAGCTTGTCTCTCAATCGGTGGTTGGAGGTCTGGGTTACTGATTTCGCCATGGCTTCAGGCGGGTTTAGCCACCGCTGGGTTTATTGGCCGGTGCTGATTCTTGCTGCTGGATTGGCTCTGCTTTGGTGCGGTTTCAGGTGGATTTTGATCGGGGATGGGTTTGTGGTGAGTTGCTGTGGTAGTAGCAGGTGGTTAATTGTTTGTTTAAATCCAAGGTGGTGAAGTCTGTAAGTCTGCAGGTGGCTTCGTGGTGTGAAGGTGATTCGGGTGTTGGTGTTTATGGCTGAATTAAGGCAGAGTGTTTTGGTGGTCTTGTGGCTGAGTTCGTGGTGCCGGTAGGTTGGAGGTTAGATGGAACAGAGGGTGTAATGGTGGCTAAACTGGGTTGCTGTGATGGTTCGGTGGATTGGCTATGGTTTGCAAGGATAATTGAGTTGTAGCTCAATTGGGGAAGAGGTGCAAAAGGTAATGGTAGCAGTGGTGATGTTGGTGGCTAATATGGTTGATTGTGAGTTTTTGGTCTGATGGTGATCAATTGTGTAGGAGTGTATTGTTAAATTGGAGATGGTGATGTCTTGTGGTGAGTTTAATTGGAGATAAAAAGTTGTATGTTGGGTGGATTATGGGTTTGTGATGGTTTGGTTGATTAATGGAGTAATCTGGACCGATTTATTAAACTGGTGGTGTTGGCCGTAAAGTCTAGGTGGTGCTACTGACAGAAAAACATGATTCATCATAAGCTCTAAGTTCAACCATATGATTAACAATGAAAACTTTAGAAGCGGCATGATGGATTAAAGATTGGAGGAATTTGACGAAGCAATCGACCTCGGTGTACTACTTGCGCACTCGACCGCAAGGGAACTCACATAACGAGTTCGGGGATTCTTCGTTCTATTTTCGTCAGCAGCAACAGGATCAATCGACCCCGGTGTGTTCCACACACTCGACCGCAAGGGAGCTTGCATTGTTCCGCACAATGTTAGCTTGGGGATTGTTCTCGCTATCTCAGTCAGCACCTATCGGATTTCGTCCCTGACCTTGTGTCGGTTGTGAGTATTTTTCTCTCTCTTTACTTACCGTTTAGGCACATCGTACTTGCTCTAGGATTTTATTTTTAGAATTCTAGGGAATTACTTGAGTACTTGCTTAATTTCGGTACACACAACTCGTTCACGTGCACGTAGCTTGAATTATCTCTAAATTTATTGTAGCTACCTTCTTGTGCCGTGGCTTTGACTCCGAGTAGAATCACCGCTCCTCGCATTTGAATGCTGAGTCTTTTTGGTTAATTTCTAAATTCGTTGAGGACAACGAAGCGCTCAAGTGTGGGGGGATTTTTAGCTATTGACTAGCCAGTCAGTGTTTGCATCGCCATGTCTGCATATAGTTGTTCGTTTCGTATTGTGTCTATTTATGTGGTCTGTGTCGTGATATTGTAATAGTATGTCATATTGTGTCGTGTTAGTCGTGTATATACTTGTTTGTGTTTGTGTTTAATATTGCACGTTTTCTTATTTGAGTCTACCTACCCTATCAGTTTTTTTGTGTAGTTTTGTTCGTGTCGGCTTGCATGTAGTGTAGGAAATATATGGAAAAAATCAAAAAAAAAAATCATAAAAATTTATAAATAAAAAAAAATAAAAAAAGTAAAAAAGAGAAAATTTTGAGAAAAGGGCAATCGAAAGAGGCTAAAATTTGATAAATCGCGAAGTGTGAGGATTTTAGGCATAAAGCATGATTTGCGACCGAGAGTGACGACGTGAGTCCCCCCTAGTAGGTATAGAGAGACTTTCTTTACGGGAGTGCCTACCTATTTCTAACACGTACGTGATTTTCAAACTCAAAGTGTGTGTCTATTTTCTTACAAGAGCTGAGCTAGGTGTGTGCTAAACAAGCCGAACATCCATGTATACGTCTTAGGTAGTCGCCAACCCGCCTCGTAGTGGCACACGAAACAGCTGTGCGAGGACGTGTATTAGAGCACTCACTGCTTTTAGAACTCACCTTGTAGGACCATTAGACGCCCCAATTTGAACCTTGGATTCTTGCTAGCCTTCGGACCTAGGGTGACGATTCTTGGCCTTCAGCAGAAATTGATTAGAATCACCACTTTAGTGCGTCACGAGGGGGTTGTGTAGTTGAGGGGGTTCGATGAGGGAGTGATTATACAATTCGTTGAGTTCTACATCTCCCTTGCACTTCATTGATTATCTACGAGGGGATGCGAGGGTGAGTGAGTAGGCTTGCGCACTTCGGTGTGGCGGTGTTCCATGCCACTACATCATGAACACAGTTGTGGAGAGCCTTGAGTGCGTGAATCTAATACGCACGGAATTGGGTTGGGAGAACTTAATTGGTGGATCGTGCTAGGTACCGGTTTTGATTACTTTGGTGTAGGAGGATCGGTTGGATTAGGCACGAGATACATTCATCTTCGGGACTACTTGAGAGGGGATATGGTTACATTCGAGTGTGGGGGTGTCGACTTTTGACTGCGGACATTGAGAGTGAGCTTGCGACGACTCCACTCCCACACATGTATTTCATTGATTTTGCGGCTTGGACTTGACATGGACTTTGATTGAGTTAGGAGGAGATGATATTTTTATGTGATATTCATTCATCGATTACGTGTTTCCTTCTCCTAGCATATTTGATTGTTATTTGAAGACCACTCGGATATTATTGTTGGATTGTGATGGTATTTTGACAGAATTGTGAAAAACAAAAGAAAAAAAACAGAAAATAAAGAAAATGAAAAGAAAATGAGAGAAAAAGAAAAAAAGAGAGATGAACTAAAGTGTTGATTTGAACTTGAATGAGAACGAGTGGTGGAGCTACTTTGACGACGATGGTTCACATTTCATGCACGACGAACGACGATGGCCACGGAGATCACTAGTGTACCGGGGTTTGAGGGAATTGATGGAACAACCCGGATCCTACGGTTCCTGCTAGCACAACTTAACGATAATCCAAAGAATATTTTATTTAAATAAAAGGAGGAAGCCCTCCTTACATTGTTAAACAAAAGAATAACATATTGTCTAAAACCAAATGATACAATTACTAAAAGATGTTTGCTAGCATGGTACTACTCCTTTGCTTGTGCGCGTTTCCACCCCAGCTAGCTTATTCTTGACCTGCGGGTTTTGAAATAGCGATAGCCGACCGCAGAAAAATTTTAATTAGTAAAAACTAAGTAAGCACATACTACAATGAGTAAAACAAGAGTTTTGGCTAGAACAAACATGATTATAAAAATTATTTAAAATAACGCGAGTATAGAAAGCATGATTGAGAGAACTTTGGAATTAGTCCGGATATAAAAGAGTACCGCTTTCGTTTATTTAGTTTGGCTGACGCATGAAAACCCAGCGGGTAACGTATGTCCACAGAGAGGTCACGATGCAATATATAAAAAGGTACCTCTTGGGACATCGCCCGTCCCAATTCACCAAGAGCGTTAGAAGGTAGCCCTACGCATACCCCGCTCGAACCATACTATAGGACCTTAAGTGTCGACACCCCTATACCGCAGTGACCTACGTCAGCATAGGTAGTACTCTATAGTTTCACGCCTTATAAAACCCATACAGGGTAGGGTATGAAACCCAATGAAGGATCGCATATAAGCGTCCTTGGCCGTATTAGCCTTCACACACATCCTCTGTACATCGCCCCATATCCATTATCGTTCATTAAATCCAAGTTTTCAGTTTATTTCCAGGATAAACAGTCTTTCCAAAATTGTCTCGACAGAAATATAAACTTTGAAGTAAACTTTTGAAGAGTAACGCACGATATGTCAAAATCCATTATAACTCACACCAAAGCACATTTTGATAGTTGAAGACATTGTACATATGTACTTACCTGAATCGAAGAGAGTTCGTCACACGAAAGCAAGCAAATTCCTAGTAATACGGGTCCTCCACAACTTCGCCGTCTACGAACTCGGCGTCTACAATAATCACATAGTCCTAGATTAAGACGTTGCTAAATTCACACAACAAATATAATCATGCCCTATATGAGTGCAAGTGTAACCCCCAAGTAATCCCCCAAACAAATTATATTTTCACTAGCTAAGAGTTGCACGTTAGAATATACGTATTTATTAAGAAAAATAGTGGTGTAGAAATATAAAGTAATAATTATGGTGTAGAAACTTTATTTAATGATACTAGGATATTTATAGTGGTTAATATTTATAAATAAAAATATAGCTATTGTAATAAAGTTAAAAGACGACTATCTTTATCATAAAAGTGATATTTGAGTGAAGAGAATTCAATTTATGATATATATCAAACATTGCTAAATAGTTGTTAGTAAAACATAAAATAATTGCTAAACGCTTGTAATAGTAAAACACTATTTAGTTGTTTAAGAAAATTATAATATAAAAATTATACTTACAAAAGTCCTAGTTCAACTTTTATAAGAATATAAATTTATTTTCAAGAAAAGTGGTTATTTATATTTAATAATATATGTATAAAGAAAACTTGTTTATATTATGTTAAAACAATTTAGATTTACACTTTGTTAAAATATAAAGAAAACAGATTGTTTTAACTACAAGAACATACCCACAAAGTTTCATATATACAAATGTCACCCCATCAGTTCCACTAATAACACTTTTGGCACCCCCTTTTTACACCCACATTCAATTCATCATCTTCCCCAAATCAAACTCACAGTAAACTCATGGTACTAACAACCCACACATACACATATCAACCCACAAACAATTAATTCTACATGAAGGTTAAGGATGAACTTGAAGCATCGGGAAGAAATTGGGATCGAAACGAAGGTATTGGGGTTACCGATTGAAAAAGAGTCCAAATGAGAACACGGCGGCGATGAAGTCGACGGGAATCAATCCGCCGCTGCTGCGGCTGGCTTCGGTCCTCTGGCTCGCCGGCGAGGGAGGACGACGGCGAAGGGAAGCGGAGGGGGACGGACGGCGTCGGGCGCTGGGTTCGGCGGCGTCGCTGGCGCTGGGTCGGCCCGGCTCGGTGGCGTCGTCGGGTGCTGGGTCGGCCTGGTTCGGCGGCGTCGTCGGCTGGGCCTTCTCCGAAAAAGGCAGAGCAGCGAGAGAGAGGGGGAGAGGGAGCGTGAGAGAGAGACTGAGAGAGAGGGAAAGCTTCGATTGAAAACCCGATTGAAATTGCCATTTGCATAGAGGGATTCTCGGGTTCGATTTGGTATGTCCAATTGGAAAAATTGATGAATAGATTGGTCCTCGGCTTGATTGGCGTGGATTCTGGCAAGAATCGGGTGAAGAGAGGTCAAATTTCTGACCTTGCCATGGAGAAAGTCGCCGGAGAAATAGGTGCAGAGAAGTCTCTGCATAAGGGAGGTGAGGAAGAAGATGAGAGAAGTTTTAAGGTGTGGTGGGTGTACCGGTACACGCGGTGGTTCACTACATACCAATAATAAAAGTCACACTTTTGGATACGCTATAAACATTACACGACCCGTTACACTTCACCAACTTCTATACACATAACTAACTAAAACAACAGCAATTTTTTTTAAACAATGTTTTTGAAAAAAAAATAAAAGTAATAAAAATAATAATATTAATAATAACTATAACACTAATAATGATAATTGTAATAGGAAGAAAACTATTTGATAAAGGAAACAAACTACTTTTTGTTAAAACTAATAATAATAATAATAATACTAATAATAATGATAATAATAATACTACTAATAATAATACTAATAATATAAACAAGGGGAAAAACAGTATAGTAAGAGGAAAATACTTTTATAATATCAAATAGTGACCCGGAATATTCGTTAAACTCCCAAAAATATCGGGGTATAACATCACATCTCCCTTAAAACAAAGCTTCGTCCCCGAAGCTTAAAGTAAACCAATCTCCCAACGTAGGTGTAAATCAAAGCGCCCCAGCATAAATCGAATCACCCAATGCAATTATAAATCAAATCTCCCAATGCAAGTATGCAGTTCTAATGTGCACATATAACAAGACAACGCAGGTAATTAAATGCAGGGCTGTTAAATCACATCTCCCTTAAAAGGAGTGGCGTCCCCGTCACTCGAATCGAATCCTGTCGAAGAGGTGTGGGTAAGGGAGAGATCAAGTTTGACAGGCTCGCAAACAAGGATATGACTCGGATCAGGAATATAAGCTTTGAGTTTGGGTCATGAAAAACGTTATGGAGTCTACCCAATACAAACGTTGAAGGGTATGATGACGTCAGCACATGTGTTAACGTTACCTAATGAACGATGAGAATTTGAATTCCATAGCGATGCATTCAAGCATGGGCTAGGGTGTGTTTTAATGCAAAGAAAAACTGGCAAGGTGATCGCTTATGCTTCTAGGCAACAAAAGTCTTATGAGAAGAATTACCCTGCTCATGATTTGAAGTTGGAAGCCAAAGTGTTTGCACTGAAGATCACGAGACGTTATATCAAAGGTACGAATTGCAAAAATATACATATCGTAAGAGCTCGAAGTACATATTAACCCAAAAGGAGTTGAATATGCGACAAGAAAATTGGCTAGAGTTAGTGAAGGGATACGACATTAATATCCAATACTACGAAAGAAAAGCAACTGTAGTAGCGGATGCATTTGAGTTGGAATACGAATTATACGGTAAAATCAATGTGGGTTTTGCCAATTAAGCTTTGCGAAGAGTTTCGAAGGCTAGAGGTTTGAGTTTGCATGAAGAGAATCACGAGTAACATGCTGTGAAATTTGACGACAGTAATGGAAATCTACGTAGATAAAAGGAAGACAGAAAGATAGTGCTTTCGAACAAAAGATCGAGGAGAAAATCAACATGGGCGAAGAACTCGATTTCAAAGTGGAGAAAGATGGTGGAGTGAAATTAAAGGAAAGATGGTGTGTACAAATCAAATGTGCGGATGTAAACGAGAAGATTACGCAGGAAACTCATAACACACCATAATCGGTACATCCAAGAAAAGGCAAGTTATACAAGGATTTGAAAAAGTACTTAGGGTGGAAAGATATGAAGAAGGAAAATAGCTGGTTTTGTCAAAAGGAACTTTCGGTGTTTGACTTGTATAAATGTCATGCCCGAGCACAAGAGACTAGGCGGGATATTGCAATAATTGGAGATTGAAAATGGGACTCCATCTCAATGGAATTTGTTACAGCTTTACTTGTTTTGACGAATGGGTTGATCCAGATCTAGATGGTAGTCGATAGACTGAACAAGGCGCAAGATTCATTTCTGTGAAGGGCACGTGAAACATGAAAAAGATGGAAGACGCATACATCAAGAATGTGGTAAGACTACACGGAGTACTTAACTCGAATATTCCAGATTGACATTCAAACTTCATATCACATTTCAGGAAGGAGTTACAAAAGAACATGGACACCGAGCTAAGGTTGAGCACAACATTTCACCCAGCTACGGACTGAAAGACTAAAAGGACGATCGAGATATCGGGAGGCATGATAAGAGCTGACATTTTGGGACTTTGGAGGTTCATGGGTGGACAAGTTACCACTTATCGAATTCTCTTGTAACAAAATCTACCATGATGGTTTAGGGATGGCATCCTACGAAGCAATGCACGAGAGGAAGTGCAGGACACCACTGTGTTGGAGCGACAACAGCGAGACGATTATTCTTGGAAAACAAATGGTCGAGGACTCGACAAACCAGATTTGGATGGTTCAGCAAGGGATGAAGGCAGTCAAGAGTCTAATGTGGATTTGAAGGAAAGACCATTTGAGTTCAAAGTTGGCGATAAAGTGTTCCCGAGGGTTCCGCTTTCAAAGGGGTTATGTGTTTAATCAGAAAGGAAAGCTGAGCGCCAAGTTTATCGGACCATACAAATTACTGGATCTTATAGGAGAGGTTGCCTATCGCCTAAAGCTTCACATCTGAGAGGATGGTTAGGGTTGACACTAGTTGGAATTTGGGTCCACTGGTTATACTCTTATAAGATAGACGTTCACCTTCGGGTCCAGGGAATCTAACTTTTGGCTGGTACACTCTATGGTTGCTTTGTAGTTGCTAAGCCAATCATTCTTGAGATGATGTCTAGGTTACCAAGATCGAAAAGAATCAGATCAGAAGGTAGCTTGGCTCTTAAGACTTTTAGGTTTACTTCGAGGTACATGGTATTACAAGATATGACTTCTCCACTAAGGGAAGAGGTGACGATAAATATTGGGGTAGGAGTGGTAAGTCTGTCTTCTTAGCAAGGTAGATGATATGAAGGAAATAATATACTTCAGTACACATGCATGCACCGAATAAGTTTAAACACTTAAACATATATTAATCCATCCATCAAATAATCCACATAACAATTAAATGAAACATATCAATCTCAAAAAGGAAATAACAATCTTAAAGCTAGCTAAACGTTCACTCCCGTGGTAAAAGAAATGCATAATTGATAATCCTAAGGGTGGGATGGGTGTGGATCTACTCCTCATCATCAGTGGTGAACATGAACTCAATATCATCAGCGTCAACTTGGATAGCTAACAACTTAACAAGTTCCAGTCACATAGCAATTTATCTATTCTTAACGAACATGGATTCTCAGATAATCATACAACATACAGAGGAAATTTAAACCACAACTATGCTAATCCACATCCCCGGCTTGTTTAGTTTTAATTTCCGGTTTTAGTTGTCCTATGTCCATTTTAAATTTTGAAAAAGTTCCCAATTATAATTAATCTTTATTAAATGGAAATCGAAAAGTCGCACTAGCGTTGGAACCGTCGGCTCTGATACCATCTGGAACAACCCGGATCCTACGGTTCCTGCTAGCACAACTTAACGATAATTCAAAGAATATTTTATTTAAATAAAAGGAGGAAGCCCTCCTTACATTGTTAAACAAAAGAATAACATATTGTCTAAAACCAAATGATACAATTACTAAAAGATGTTTGCTAGCATGGTACTACTCCTTTGCTTGTGCGCGTTTCCACCCCAGCTAGCTTATTCTTGACCTGCGGGTTTTGAAATAGCGATAGCCGACCGCAGAAAAATTTTAATTAGTAAAAACTAAGTAAGCACATACTACAATGAGTAAAACAAGAGTTTTGGCTAGAACAAACATGATTATAAAAATTATTTAAAATAACGCGAGTATAGAAAGCATGATTGAGAGAACTTTGGAATTAGTCCGGATATAAAAGAGTACCGCTTTCGTTTATTTAGTTTGGCTGAGGCATGAAAACCCAGCGGGTAACGTATGTCCACAGAGAGGTCACGATGCAATATATAAAAAGGTACCTCTTGGGACATCGCCCGTCCCAATTCACCAAGAGCGTTAGAAGGTAGCCCTACGCATACCCCGCTCGAACCATACTATAGGACCTTAAGTGTCGACACCCCTATACCGCAGTGACCTACGTCAGCATAGGTAGTACTCTATAGTTTCACGCCTTATAAAACCCATACAGGGTAGGGTATGAAACCCAATGAAGGATCGCATATAAGCGTCCTTGGCCGTATTAGCCTTCACACACATCCTCTGTACATCGCCCCATATCCATTATCGTTCATTAAATCCAAGTTTTCAGTTTATTTCCAGGATAAACAGTCTTTCCAAAATTGTCTCGACAGAAATATAAACTTTGAAGTAAACTTTTGAAGAGTAACGCACGATATGTCAAAATCCATTATAACTCACACCAAAGCACATTTTGATGGTTGAAGACATTGTACATATGTACTTACCTGAATCGAAGAGAGTTCGTCACACGAAAGCAAGCAAATTCCTAGTAATACGGGTCCTCCACAACTTCGCCGTCTACGAACTCGGCGTCTACAATAATCACATAGTCCTAGATTAAGACGTTGCTAAATTCACACAACAAATATAATCATGCCCTATATGAGTGCAAGTGTAACCCCCAAGTAATCCCCCAAACAAATTATATTTTCACTAGCTAAGAGTTGCACGTTAGAATATACGTATTTATTAAGAAAAATAGTGGTGTAGAAATATAAAGTAATAATTATGGTGTAGAAACTTTATTTAATGATACTAGGATATTTATAGTGGTTAATATTTATAAATAAAAATATAGCTATTGTAATAAAGTTAAAAGACGACTATCTTTATCATAAAAGTGATATTTGAGTGAAGAGAATTCAATTTATGATATATATCAAACATTGCTAAATAGTTGTTAGTAAAACATAAAATAATTGCTAAACGCTTGTAATAGTAAAACACTATTTAGTTGTTTAAGAAAATTATAATATAAAAATTATACTTACAAAAGTCCTAGTTCAACTTTTATAAGAATATAAATTTATTTTCAAGAAAAGTGGTTATTTATATTTAATAATATATGTATAAAGAAAACTTGTTTATATTATGTTAAAACAATTTAGATTTACAGTTTGTTACAATATAAAGAAAACAGATTGTTTTAACTACAAGAACATACCCACAAAGTTTCATATATACAAATGTCACCCCATCAGTTCCACTAATAACACTTTTGGCACCCCCTTTTTACACCCACATTCAATTCATCATCTTCCCCAAATCAAACTCACAGTAAACTCATGGTACTAACAACCCACACATACACATATCAACCCACAAACAATTAATTCTACATGAAGGTTAAGGATGAACTTGAAGCATCGGGAAGAAATTGGGATCGAAACGAAGGTATTGGGGTTACCGATTGAAAAAGAGTCCAAATGAGAACACGGCGGCGATGAAGTCGACGGGAATCAATCCGCCGCTGCTGCGGCTGGCTTCGGTCCTCTGGCTCGCCGGCGAGGGAGGACGACGGCGAAGGGAAGCGGAGGGGGACGGACGGCGTCGGGCGCTGGGTTCGGCGGCGTCGCTGGCGCTGGGTCGGCCCGGCTCGGTGGCGTCGTCGGGTGCTGGGTCGGCCTGGTTCGGCGGCGTCGTCGGCTGGGCCTTCTCCGAAAAAGGCAGAGCAGCGAGAGAGAGGGGGAGAGGGAGCGTGAGAGAGAGACTGAGAGAGAGGGAAAGCTTCGATTGAAAACCCGATTGAAATTGCCATTTGCATAGAGGGATTCTCGGGTTCGATTTGGTATGTCCAATTGGAAAAATTGATGAATAGATTGGTCCTCGGCTTGATTGGCGTGGATTCTGGCAAGAATCGGGTGAAGAGAGGTCAAATTTCTGACCTTGCCATGGAGAAAGTCGCCGGAGAAATAGGTGCAGAGAAGTCTCTGCATAAGGGAGGTGAGGAAGAAGATGAGAGAAGTTTTAAGGTGTGGTGGGTGTACCGGTACACGCGGTGGTTCACTACATACCAATAATAAAAGTCACACTTTTGGATACGCTATAAACATTACACGACCCGTTACACTTCACCAACTTCTATACACATAACTAACTAAAACAACAGCAATTTTTTTTAAACAATGTTTTTGAAAAAAAAATAAAAGTAATAAAAATAATAATATTAATAATAACTATAACACTAATAATGATAATTGTAATAGGAAGAAAACTATTTGATAAAGGAAACAAACTACTTTTTGTTAAAACTAATAATAATAATAATAATACTAATAATAATGATAATAATAATACTACTAATAATAATACTAATAATATAAACAAGGGGAAAAACAGTATAGTAAGAGGAAAATACTTTTATAATATCAAATAGTGACCCGGAATATTCGTTAAACTCCCAAAAATATCGGGGTATAACATCACATCTCCCTTAAAACAAAGCTTCGTCCCCGAAGCTTAAAGTAAACCAATCTCCCAACGTAGGTGTAAATCAAAGCGCCCCAGCATAAATCGAATCACCCAATGCAATTATAAATCAAATCTCCCAATGCAAGTATGCAGTTCTAATGTGCACATATAACAAGACAACGCAGGTAATTAAATGCAGGGCTGTTAAATCACATCTCCCTTAAAAGGAGTGGCGTCCCCGTCACTCGAATCGAATCCTGTCGAAGAGGTGTGGGTAAGGGAGAGATCAAGTTTGACAGGCTCGCAAACAAGGATATGACTCGGATCAGGAATATAAGCTTTGAGTTTGGGTCATGAAAAACGTTATGGAGTCTACCCAATACAAACGTTGAAGGGTATGATGACGTCAGCACATGTGTTAACGTTACCTAATGAACGATGAGAATTTGAATTCCATAGCGATGCATTCAAGCATGGGCTAGGGTGTGTTTTAATGCAAAGAAAAACTGGCAAGGTGATCGCTTATGCTTCTAGGCAACAAAAGTCTTATGAGAAGAATTACCCTGCTCATGATTTGAAGTTGGAAGCCAAAGTGTTTGCACTGAAGATCACGAGACGTTATATCAAAGGTACGAATTGCAAAAATATACATATCGTAAGAGCTCGAAGTACATATTAACCCAAAAGGAGTTGAATATGCGACAAGAAAATTGGCTAGAGTTAGTGAAGGGATACGACATTAATATCCAATACTACGAAAGAAAAGCAACTGTAGTAGCGGATGCATTTGAGTTGGAATACGAATTATACGGTAAAATCAATGTGGGTTTTGCCAATTAAGCTTTGCGAAGAGTTTCGAAGGCTAGAGGTTTGAGTTTGCATGAAGAGAATCACGAGCAACATGCTGTGAAATTTGACGACAGTAATGGAAATCTACGTAGATAAAAGGAAGACAGAAAGATAGTGCTTTCGAACAAAAGATCGAGGAGAAAATCAACATGGGCGAAGAACTCGATTTCAAAGTGGAGAAAGATGGTGGAGTGAAATTAAAGGAAATATGGTGTGTACAAATCAAATGTGCGGATGTAAACGAGAAGATTACGCAGGAAACTCATAACACACCATAATCGGTACATCCAAGAAAAGGCAAGTTATACAAGGATTTGAAAAAGTACTTCGGGTGGAAAGATATGAAGAAGGAAAATAGCTGGTTTTTTCAAAAGGAACTTTCGGTGTTTGACTTGTAAAAATGTCATGCCCGAGCACAAGAGACTAGGCGGGATATTGCAATAATTGGAGATTGAAAATGGGACTCCATCTCAATGGAATTTGTTAAAGCTTTACTTGTTTTGACGAATGGGTTGATCCAGATCTAGATGGTAGTCGATAGACTGAACAAGGCGCAAGATTCATTTCTGTGAAGGGCACGTGAAACATGAAAAAGATGGAAGACGCATACATCAAGAATGTGGTAAGACTACACGGAGTACTTAACTTGAATATTCCAGATTGACATTCAAACTTCATATCACATTTCAGGAAGGAGTTACAAAAGAACATGGACACCGAGCTAAGGTTGAGCACAACATTTCACCCAGCTACGGACTGAAAGACTAAAAGGACGATCGAGATATCGGGAGGCATGATAAGAGCTGACATTTTGGGACTTTGGAGGTTCATGGGTGGACAAGTTACCACTTATCGAATTCTCTTGTAACAAAATCTACCATGATGGTTTAGGGATGGCATCCTACGAAGCAATGCACGAGAGGAAGCGCAGGACACCACTGTGTTGGAGCGACAACAGCGAGACGATTATTCTTGGAAAACAAATGGTCGAGGACTCGACAAACCAGATTTGGATGGTTCAGCAAGGGATGAAGGCAGTCAAGAGTCTAATGTGGATTTGAAGGAAAGACCATTTGAGTTCAAAGTTGGCGATAAAGTGTTCCCGAGGGTTCCGCTTTCAAAGGGGTTATGTGTTTAATCAGAAAGGAAAGCTGAGCGCCAAGTTTATCGGACCATACAAATTACTGGATCTTATAGGAGAGGTTGCCTATCGCCTAAAGCTTCACATCTGAGAGGATGGTTAGGGTTGACACTAGTTGGAATTTGGGTCCACTGGTTATACTCTTATAAGATAGACGTTCACCTTCGGGTCCAGGGAATCTAACTTTTGGCTGGTACACTCTATGGTTGCTTTGTAGTTGCTAAGCCAATCATTCTTGAGATGATGTCTAGGTTACCAAGATCGAAAAGAATCAGATCAGAAGGTAGCTTGGCTCTTAAGACTTTTAGGTTTACTTCGAGGTACATGGTATTACAAGATATGACTTCTCCACTAAGGGAAGAGGTGACGATAAATATTGGGGTAGGAGTGGTAAGTCTGTCTTCTTAGCAAGGTAGATGATATGAAGGAAATAATATACTTCAGTACACATGCATGCACCGAATAAGTTTAAACACTTAAACATATATTAATCCATCCATCAAATAATCCACATAACAATTAAATGAAACATATCAATCTCAAAAAGGAAATAACAATCTTAAAGCTAGCTAAACGTTCACTCCCGTGGTAAAAGAAATGCATAATTGATAATCCTAAGGGTGGGATGGGTGTGGATCTACTCCTCATCATCAGTGGTGAACATGAACTCAATATCATCAGCGTCAACTTGGATAGCTAACAACTTAACAAGTTCCAGTCACATAGCAATTTATCTATTCTTAACGAACATGGATTCTCAGATAATCATACAACATACAGAGGAAATTTAAACCACAACTATGCTAATCCACATCCCCGGCTTGTTTAGTTTTAATTTCCGGTTTTAGTTGTCCTATGTCCATTTTAAATTTTGAAAAAGTTCCCAATTATAATTAATCTTTATTAAATGGAAATCGAAAAGTCGCACTAGCGTTGGAACCGTCGGCTCTGATACCATCTGGAACAACCCGGATCCTACGGTTCCTGCTAGCACAACTTAACGATAATTCAAAGAATATTTTATTTAAATAAAAGGAGGAAGCCCTCCTTACATTGTTAAACAAAATAATAACATATTGTCTAAAACCAAATGATACAATTACTAAAAGATGTTTGCTAGCATGGTACTACTCCTTTGCTTGTGCGCGTTTCCACCCCAGCTAGCTTATTCTTGACCTGCGGGTTTTGAAATAGCGATAGCCGACCGCAGAAAAATATTAATTAGTAAAAACTAAGTAAGCACATACTACAATGAGTAAAACAAGAGTTTTGGCTAGAACAAACATGATTATAAAAATTATTTAAAATAACGCGAGTATAGAAAGCATGATTGAGAGAACTTTGGAATTAGTCCGGATATAAAAGAGTACCGCTTTCGTTTATTTAGTTTGGCTGAGGCATGAAAACCCAGCGGGTAACGTATGTCCACAGAGAGGTCACGATGCAATATATAAAAAGGTACCTCTTGGGACATCGCCCGTCCCAATTCACCAAGAGCGTTAGAAGGTAGCCCTACGCATACCCCGCTCGAACCATACTATAGGACCTTAAGTGTCGACACCCCTATACCGCAGTGACCTACGTCAGCATAGGTAGTACTCTATAGTTTCACGCCTTATAAAACCCATATAGGGTAGGGTATGAAACCCAATGAAGGATCGCATATAAGCGTCCTTGGCCGTATTAGCCTTCACACACATCCTCTGTACATCTCCCCATATCCATTATCGTTCATTAAATCCAAGTTTTCAGTTTATTTCCAGGATAAACAGTCTTTCCAAAATTGTCTCGACAGAAATATAAACTTTGAAGTAAACTTTTGAAGAGTAACGCACGATATGTCAAAATCCATTATAACTCACACCAAAGCACATTTTGATAGTTGAAGACATTGTACATATGTACTTACCCGAATGAGAGTTCGTCACACGAAAGCAAGCAAATTCCTAGTAATACGGGTCCTCCACAACTTCGCCGTCTACGAACTCGGCGTCTACAATAATCACATAGTCCTAGATTAAGACGTTGCTAAATTCACACAACAAATATAATCATGCCCTATATGAGTGCAAGTGTAACCCCCAAGTAATCCCCCAAACAAATTATATTTTCACTAGCTAAGAGTTGCACGTTAGAATATACGTATTTATTAAGAAAAATAGTGGTGTAGAAATATAAAGTAATAATTATGGTGTAGAAACTTTACTTAATGATACTAGGATATTTATAGTGGTTAATATTTATAAATAAAAATATAGCTATTGTAATAAAGTTAAAAGACGACTATCTTTATCATAAAAGTGATATTTGAGTGAAGAGAATTCAATTTATGATATATATCAAACATTGCTAAATAGTTGTTAGTAAAACATAAAATAATTGCTAAACGCTTGTAATAGCAAAACACTATTTAGTTGTTTAAGAAAATTATAATATAAATATTATACCTTCAAAAGTCCTAGTTCAACTTTTATAAGAATATAAATTTATTTTCAAGAAAAGTGGTTATTCATATTTAATAATATATGTATAAAGAAAACTTGTTTATATTATGTTAAAACAATTTAGATTTACACTTTGTTAAAATATAAAGAAAACAGATTGTTTTAACTACAAGAACATACCCACAAAGTTTCATATATACAAATGTCACCCCATCAGTTCCACTAATAACACTTTTGGCACCCCCTTTTTACACCCACATTCAATTCATCATCTTCCCCAAATAAAACTCACAGTAAACTCATGGTACTAACAACCCACACATACACATATCAACCCACAAACAATTAATTCTACATGAAGGTTAAGGATGAACTTGAAGCATCGGGAAGAAATTGGGATCGAAACGAAGGTATTGGGGTTACCGATTGAAAAAGAGTCCAAATGAGAACACGGCGGCGATGAAGTCGACGGGAATCAATCCGCCGCTGCTGCGGCTGGCTTCGGTCCTCTGGCTCGCCGGCGAGGGAGGACGACGGCGAAGGGAAGCGGAGGGGGACGGACGGCGTCGGGCGCTGGGTTCGGCGGCGTCGCTGGCGCTGGGTCGGCCCGGCTCGGTGGCGTCGTCGGGTGCTGGGTCGGCCTGGTTCGGCGGCGTCGTCGGCTGGGCCTTCTCCGGAAAAGGCAGAGCAGCGAGAGAGAGGGGGAGAGGGAGCGTGAGAGAGAGACTGAGAGAGAGGGAAAGCTTCGATTGAAAACCCGATTGAAATTGCCATTTGAATAGAGGAATTCTCGGGTTCGATTTGGTATGTCCAATTGGAAAAATTGATGAATAGATTGGTCCTCGGCTTGATTGGCGTGGATTGGGGCAAGAATCGGGTGAAGAGAGGTCAAATTTCTGACCTTGCCATGGAGAAAGTCGCCGGAGAAATAGGTGCAGAGAAGTCTCTGCATAAGGGAGGTGAGGAAGAAGATGAGAGAAGTGTTAAGGTGTGGTGGGTGTACCGGTACACGCGGTGGTTCACTACATACCAATAATAAAAGTCACACTTTTGGATACGCTATAAACATTACACGACCCGTTACACTTCACCAACTTCTATACACATAACTAACTAAAACAACAGCAATTTTTTTTAAACAATGTTTTTGAAAAAAAAATAAAAGTAATAAAAATAATAATATTAATAATAACTATAACACTAATAATGATAATTGTAATAGGAAGAAAACTATTTGATAAAGGAAACAAAACTACTTTTTGTTAAAACTAATAATAATAATAATAATAATACTAATAATAATGATAATAATACTACTACTAATAATAATACTAATAATATAAACAAGGGGAAAAACAGTATAGTAAGAGGAAAAATACTTTTATAATATCAAATAGTGACCCGGAATATTCGTTAAACTCCCAAAAATACCCCCAAAAATATCGGGGTATTACAATTGAGGGACGGAGGTGGTGAGCTTTGGGTTTCGGTTCCTATCATCGTGGTGAGGGTGTGTGAGATGTTCGGATTTGATGTGAGAATGTGACGCTTAGGACTTGATTTCGACGAGATTATCTATATGTCCCTAAGCCTCATCATGTGAAAGCCGTTAGCGGATTAGGAGCTCGGACTTTGGATGTGGCTTTGCCTAGCGTAGTCTCTTATTTCGTGGCACACGCGAAGAGGTAGCGTACTCTTGTACTTAGTAAAGTTAGGCTTTCTATACTAACTAGGGGATAGTCTCGTTGTCGAGTTTAGTTTCAACTCATGCTTTGTTCCTAGGATTCTCATCACTTCTTGATACTCGATTTAAGCCAATGGAGATTGCCCGATCTCGACCAAAAAGATAAAAAGTGTGTTTTGTGTATATATGTGTTTGTGTAGGATCGAGTTATAGTTTGCATTTGCATCATATTGTTGCATTGTCGAGTCTTGTGTGGTTTGCGTCTTGAGTCGGCTAGTAAATAGTGGTTTTACTCGGAACGAGCAAAAGGTAAGTGTGGGGGTATTTGATAACTCTCTTTTAGAAGTTATTATTATACTTTCTTAGTACTTGTATTAGTCTTATTTCACATGATTTATATGTTACAATTGCACAAATATGTGAATTTGATGATGTATAAGCCTAAGAGTGAAAAGTTGTGTTTCTAGCTTATTTGTGCATGTTTTCTCTCATATTTGCTATGATAATTGCACGGGTTGTTTAGTGTTGTTTATCTCAGGTAAAATAGGTGCAATGGAGCTTATGAGATGCTTGGATATGCTTGGAATGGAGCTAGATGAAGAGGAGAAAAGGAGACGCACAAACGAAGAAAAGTTGGACTAGTCACACAGGACCAGCCTGCACTCTTTTCGATGCCCAGGAAAATCTACAAATAATTTTGATGCAAGGCTTGCGGCATTGGAAAGTAGACATCCGTAGCTTTCCAACGGTATATGGTAGGCCCGAATACGAGTCCGTATGAGGGAGATACAGCCCGCGCAAAATCAGCAAATAATTCTGTCCGGGAATTACAAAGTAGAGGGGCTGAAGTGCAATTTCGGTTAGTTTTCATTAAAAAACGTGCCCAGCTGGTAAAAAACGGGCAGAGAAGACCTAATAGGAGATTATTCAGGTACGGGAGCCATTGGAGAGCAGCTAGGAGCTTGGGGATTGCACGGATTCGCCAAAGCTTTGGCGATTTCATCGTTTGATTCTTCTCTTACCCTCTCTTTATCATTCTATGGAGAATACTTGTGATTTTGGCATAACAATGAGTAGCTAACTTCTTTGCTAGGCTCTATGGAGAGCCTAGGGTTATGACTTAGACTTATTTTCCGGATTTTGTTGATTGATTCATGCGTTTGATCCAATTAATGTTTATTATTCTTCATCTTGTATTGTGAATCCGTAAGCTAAGGCTATTGACACGTGTTAGTGATGAATGGAATGACCATGTTAGATGAATATGATGAACTAGTTGAATTCATAGCTTAATGTTACAAACTAATTGATTAGAAATCATGATCTAGGCTTAATTCTTAGCAACAAGGGAGTCGCGAACCGGAGTTGTTAGTGAACTAGGTGGGTGCTCGACAGAGACTTAACCCGGTTACGAATAAGATCATGTTTTTATTCCCGAATCATTGAGACCGATAGGTGAGATGAATAGGAGTAGTCATGTGTGGGTAGATTCGGTTGAACTAGTTAGGTGAGTGAATCGGTGGACCGACAGGACCCGGTGAACGAAGTTGACTAGCCAGCTAGAACGTAACGGTAGATGGAGGTGGACCGACAGGACCCAAAGTAAACTGTTACGTAAAATTACATGAGATCGACAGAAGATTGTAAGTGCTATTACCCGACATAATTAGTTAGTGCGTAATGTGTTTCAATACAAATTCCGGAACTGTCTAAAGACCCTAGGTGATTCATAGATCGCCTAGTTTTCTCCATACTTTGATCAAATTCCTTTAATTGAAAAATACAGAAATATTGTCTCTACATTCATTTTATTTAGTCGCTTGTTTGTGGGCGACGAACATTCAAAATCAAACCACTTCTTACCGGTTACTTAGGTATCTTCTAATTGATTCTTAATTAGCTAGTAGTCGTCTATTTCCCTTGGGTTCGATACTCGGAGTCGTAAAATACTCCGCTTTTACTACTTGATCGTGCACTTGCGTATACACGTAAGAAATCGTGTCAAACATGCTGAAAATCACAAGATAAAGTGCATAATATTTTCTCAAAAATATAAGTATCACTTGAACTTTCATCCCCATATCTCCTCACTTGATTACAAATGGCCAAAACACGAGAGAAATAATCCGAAATTGTTCCGAATTATTCTTATGAAGAGATTCAAACTCACCTCTAAGAGTTTGGAGTCTTATCTTCTTGAATCTCTCACCACCCTTTTGAGAGTTTTTGAGAATCTCCCAAGCTCTCTTGGAAGTTGTTGCAAAAATAATATTCTCAAGCATGTTGTCATTTAAGGAAGAATGGATGAGGGCAAGAGCTTTTTTATCTTTCTTAATAACCTCTTCTAATTCTTCTTTTTGAGTTGGACTAAAGTCTCCTTCAAGCTCTTCGTAGCCATTCTCCACAACATCCCAAGCACCGTTTGCGCCTAGGATAGACTTTATGCGCAATGCCCATGCGTAATAGTTGTCCTTAGCGAGGCGAGGACGTTGGACATAAAAGAACCCATTCTCCATAATTTTGTCGACTTGGCTCTGATACCAATTTGTTGGATTTAGGAAGAGGTTAGTAGGGTAAGTGTTTTGTGGAAGAGGGAAGTGTTGGTAATGTTAGGGAGAGAATGGAAACACAAGTGAAGAGGAAGCGGCAACAAGGGCATGTTCATGGAGTTGGATGAGAAAGTAAGTGGATCTATGACTTTTGGGGATGCTTCGAAATTCCGATGAAAGGCAAAGGTAAAATTCTCATTCGTCTTAAAGATGGAAGTCATCGTTTTATTTCGGATGTTTATTATGTGCCCAATATGAAAAATAATATTTTGAGCTTGGGGAAATTACCTGAGAAGCATTTTGAGATCCAATTTAAGGATAAATTATGTGCCATAAGAGATGGTGAACAAAACTTGATTTCAAAAGTGCCAATTACAAGAAATAGATTATTTTTGCTCAATATTCAAAATGATATCACCAGATGCCTAAAGGCTTGCACTAAAGATGTTTCTTGGACTAGGCACTTGAGATGTGGGCACACAAACTTTGATAATTTGAAGGAGTTGTCTAAAAGGGGCATGGTGAAAGATTTGCCCCTTATTGAACATCCTAATCAACTATGTGAAGGATGTCTTCTTGGGAAGCAATCTAGAAAAAGCTTTCCAAAGGAAGCTACTTCAAGAGCTAAAGCGCCCCTTGGACTTGTTCATATCGAAGTTTGTGGCCCTATTACTCGATGTTCAAACGGTAAAAATAAGTATTTTCTACTCTTTATTGATGATTTTAGCCCTAATACTTGGGTGTATTTTCTAAAAGAAAAATCGGAAGCTTTTGGGATGTTCAAGAAATTTAAGGCCCTTTTTGAAAAGGAAAGTGATCATGAGATAAAAGCTATAAGATCCGATAATGGTGGTGAATTTACATCTAATGAATTTAACAAGTTTTGTGAAGATAATGGAATTCGTCGCGCTTTGACGGTTCCAAGATCACCTCAACAAAATGGGGTTGTTGAAAGAAAAAATATAACTATTCTTGACATGGCCCGAAGCATGTTGAAAAGCAAGAGGATCCTAAGGAATTTTGGGCACAAGCCGTTGAATGTGCAGTTTATCTCTCTGACCGTAGTGCTACAAAGAGTTTTTCTAACAGGACTTCATTAGAAGCATGGAATGGAAGAAAGCCAAGTGTCAAACTCTTGAGAGTATTTGGAAGTATTGCTTATGCCCATGTTCCGGATCAAGTAAGGTCCAAGCTTGATGATAAAAGTGAGAAGTTTGTTTTTGTTGGCTACGACAAGTGCTCCAAAGGGTACAAACTTTATAATCCAAGCAATGGAAAGATGGTTGTTAGTAGAGATGTGGAACTTGATGAAGAAGGCTTGTGGGATTGGAAAGTCCAAGAAGATGAAGGTTACAATTTCCTTCCAATCTTTCAAGAAGAAGTGGAGGAGCAAATTCAAGAGCCCAAGTTCCCCAAGAGCCGATCTCTCCACTACCACCACATGAGGAGGTTTTGTCTCCATGGAAAAATCCTCGCGCAAGGAGTATGGAGGAAATATATGAGGTAACGCAAAATTTAAGTGATGATTTTAACTTATTTTGCTTATTTGGTGATTGTGAACCTCTAGGTTTTGAAGATGCGGTTCAAAATAAGAAGTGGAGAGATGCTATGGATGAGGATATCAAGTCCATAAAGAAGAATGATTCATGAGAGCTTGCCACACTTTCACAAGGCCAAAAACCCATTGGAGTGAAATGGGTGTACAAGGTGAAGAAGAATGCCAAAGGAGAAGTGGAGAGATACAAAGCAAGGTTGGTGGCCAAAGGATACAAGCGAAGAGCCGAAATTGACTATGATGAGGTATTCGCTCCCGTTGCCCGTCTTGAAACTATACAATTTATTATTTATTTTGTGGCTCAAAATAAATGGAATATTTATCAAATGGATGTGAAATCGACTTTTCTAAATGGCTATCTTGAAGAAGAAGTTTATATAGAACAACCATTGGGTTATGTTGTAAAGGGGCATGAAAATAAAGTTTTAAAATTTAAGAGGGCTCTCTATGGCTTAAAGCAAGCTCCAAGAGCTTGGTATAGCCGAATTGATAAATATTTCCAAGAAAATAAATTTAGAAAATGCCCACAAGAGCATGCCCTCTATTGTAAGAAGGTGAATGGTGATATGTTGATTGTATGCCTATATGTTGATGATTTGATATTCACCGGAAACAATTTAAGCTTGATTGAAGATTTCAAAAGGGCCATGATGAAGGAGTTTGAGATGATCGATATTGGACTCATGTCCTACTATCTTGGCATTGAGGTGAAACAGATGGAAGATGGCATCTTCATTTCTCAAGAGGGCTATGCTAGAGAACTTCTCAAGAAGTTCAAGATGGAGGATTCTAAGCTTATTGCCACCCCAGTTGAGTGTGGAGCCAAGCTTTCAAAGTTTGATGAAGGAAAAATAGTTGATGCTACATATTTCAAGAGCTTGGTTGGAATCTTGAGGTACTTGACTTGTACAAGACCGGATATTCTCTATGGTGTTGGTATAATTAGCCGCTATATGGAGACTCCTACAATCACTCACTTGAAGACCGCCAAGAGAATCATTCGCTATCTCAAAGGTACACTTGATTATGGTCTTATTTATTCTCATTGTGGTGATTTTAAACTTGTTGGCTATAGTGATAGCGATTGGGGTAGAGATATTGATGATAGAAAAAATACAAGTGGCTATGTTTTCTTCATGGGCATGACGACATTCACTTGGGCATCCAAGATGTAACATCCCTCGTTTCCCAAGCTTTCCGTTCCGGACCGGAGAGCCTAGGAGGGTGCTACTCCAAAATAAAGCGGCAGAAATCAGGAGCAACACATCCGATATTTATATATTACAACTCTTAATTTGTCTGCAATATATTGTTACACAAGATGATATTATACTAAGACTAGGCCTTGTTAAAAGTGATATCAAGTACTAGGTGAGTCTCGAATCCCGCTACTCCATAATCTCAGCTCTTAGACCTGCGGGGAAGGAAACAAGACCGCAGTTTTTCCAAAGTCAGCAAGAAATGCTGAGTAGGTAAACACCCCAACATGTAGACAGGAAAGAGACATGCTTTTCTTTACAGAACACGAATAATAACAAGGAATCAGATATAGTAGTGCAAATGACCAAGTATGAGACGATATAAATTTTCCATTATTCTCAAAATATTACCGTTTATGATTCCAATAAAATATTTCCAAACCACCATATTGTCCCGATTGGGGGTAATCTCATAATATTTTCCTAATTAGGGGAAATATCAAGTATAGAATCCTTTTTTATTTTCTCATGAAAAACCACGTTTATTAATTTAGTTGTGGCGGGGAACGAACCAATCCATCGCAATATTCCATCACAGTATCTCATAAGTAACCAACCATATCCCATGCATCCAAGACCTTTAAGTGGCGGCACCCCCCTAAGAATTCTTGCGGCCAGAGAGGTGAGTACATGGAGCAGCCCGGGGCTAATTGCAACCGAGCAAAATATCACAATAGGTCGGGTGGCCTTGCCATCCCAAATATCATATCCACAGTGTATATAAGAATCCGAATAAGGTTCTGCCGCCCAACTGTTTCCACTTTACGTTATTACGCATTATTAATTTCCATGTGATAACTTGAAAGGATCATCGAGAAAAGTAATTGAAATCTCAAGCCAAACACGTTTAGACAAGTATTTGAAATCTCAAGTCGAGCACGTATAGCACAAGTCACATTTTGAGACATAAAATCATAACAATATTGGACACGAAAGAAGGACGGGCACATTAGGCCGGGCATGTTTACTCACATCAAGTAGCATACAGTTAGCACGATAAAGCTTTTACGGATATATGTAGCCCTCGTCTACGAAACACGTCACCTACAATTTATAATTGCTAAATTAATTACAAGTTCGACAATGCAAGTAGGCTATGCAAAATGTTATGATTCCTAACGAGTCTCATTTAAAATTACCCCATTTCCCCATTAATGACTATCATGTCAATTTGATGTAATAAAACAGTGACGTAAACAATTGTATTTTTCTCATAAAAATCACTACTTATATAAATACTAACTCTAAAAAAATTATTAAGTAAGAAATAGCATATTAAATTATACACTCTTATATTTAGAAAGAATAATCTATTTTACAACACATTTATTTGTAAGTAGCTACAAAATTTAATTCAAACTAATTTAATTATTTCTAATCATTATTAGAAAATGTATATACTATAAAAGAATTAAATTCATAAACAATACTCACAAAATTTTTATTAAAAGAAGACAAGTGTTTAGTCACACTTAATTATAACTTAATTTTGGATAAATGATTTCTTATATCCACAAATAATAATCTAATTTTTATCTATTTATTAATAAAGGAGTTTACTATTACATGTTTTCAAAAACAGCTTCCTAACTTATTTTATTTTATCAATATTAAAAAAATAACATATTTTACTCAAAATAATGTTTATAAAACTTGAAAGTATTTATTTAACAAGTTATATATTTAGCTTGCCAATTTTTCAAGAGAAGTAACAATATTGCATATTAAATAATTCATATATAATTTTAATAACCAAAACTTATTTTACATAATTAAAACAATAATTAGAAATGTTAGGAATTAATTCTAATACTAAGATTGCATTTTTAATTCCATATTTTATATTCATTTTATAAAAACAGCAAGTGGATCCCCCAAGTTCTCTAAATGATATATAATCACCTCCCACTAATATTAACAATTTTCACATGTGACAGTTCATACCCTTCAAGTTTTAGAAAGTACAAATACTACCCCAACATGAACAAAAGCATAAATTTCTCAACCCAACAACCTGATTCGATCTAGAGCTAACAAAAATCGTATTTTTATGATCAAAAGTGACTAAGAGGGTGATTTACGAGTTACCAAAGCGAAAAATCGCGAAAAACGATTGAGATTTGGGTCCAATTGAGTTCGCCGTCGATGGTGGCCGGCGGTGATGGTCGAATCCGACGATTCCGGCGTCCTCTGCTTTGATTGGCGCCGGCTATAGCTTCCTCGGGCCTCAGGGAGTCGTTTGGGATTGATTTGAGGGGCTGGGTAGCGTCGGATGACTCGGTCGAGCTTCTTGCCGGCGTTAATGGTCGCCGGCGGTTCTGGGTCTTCTTTGCAGTGGGTTTTTGCTGCTGTTCTTGCCTCTAATCTGGTTGAAACAGAGAGGGAAAGAAGTATTGGGGGTCAAATAAGGGAGAGAGAGAGAGAGAGAGAGAGAGAGAGAGAGAGAGAGAGAGAGAGATTAGTGGGGTGGTGGTGTCGGCGTTGTTCGCCGGAGACGGCAACGGCTTCACCGCCGCCGCCGCTGCTGCTGCTTTTTGTTGGGCAGAACAGAGAGGGGAGAGATATAGAAACAGAGAGATGGTGAAGAAGGTGGTGACTGTGATGGTGGTGGCGTGTTGAGGGTGGTGGTTTTGCAGGTAGTGATGCTGCCGAAGGTGATGGCGGTGGTGGGTTTCTCTCGGCCAGAACAGAGGAGAGAGAGAGAGAGAACGAGAGAGAGAGACGGAAGGAGATGGTGGAGGAGGTGGTGGCGTAAAAGTGATGGTGGTAAGGAGGGAAGTGAGATAGAGGGTCACGTAAGAAGGAGGGAAAAGAAACTTGAGTCCCCCAACATTTTCTTTGCAGGTTGTTGGAGAATGGGAAGTCTCCGATTTACTTTTTTTTTGTAATTATGCTATAATGTGTTAGGAGCACCAATTAGGTAGAGAAATATAGCGTGTCAGGCACACCATTACGCTAGGCATTTTATCACTTAGTATAAAATAATAAATTTCTAAAAACAATTGCTCAAAAACGATATTGTTTTCTAGGAATATACAATTAAGCGTCTCTACTATAATTTGAACCCGAGAAGTACCCAATCTCTTTCTAAAAAATAAAATCAAATTTCTTGTCTCAATTACCAGTTTACCCTTCGTATAAAAACGGGGTATTACATCCTTCCCCCCTTAAAGAGAGCTTCGTCCTCGAAGCTAAAGCTACCCAATGAGCAAATAGTTTCTTCTTGATGTAAAGATATGTCTATATGATGATGCACAAAATATGTAATGAGACTAACTAGAGAAAACATGAAATGTTTAAACTTATTTTAGGTGCTTAGGAATGTTTACTTTAACCAAAGCGTAAGGGTATTAAAGCGACGGGTTACACAAGAAGTAACCAATTGTCGCTCTTTCTACGTGTGAGGCCGAGTATATTGCCGCTACATCTTGTGTGTGCCATGAACTTTGGTTGAAGGATTTGATAAAGGAGCTAAACTTGCCACAAGAAGAGCCCGTGTAGATATTCGTTGACAACAAGTCCGCTTTAGCCTTGTCCAAGAATCCCGTGTTTCATGAGAGGAGCAAGCACATCGACACTCGCTTCCACTTCATAAGTGAATGTGTGGAGAAGTAGTACGTGGAGATGAAGTATGCTAGATCTCAAGATCAAGTTGCCGACATTTTCACGAAGCCCCTCAAGTATGACATCTTCTTCAAGTTAAGAGCATTACTTGGAGTTGCTAAACCAAGTTTCAGAGGGGGTGTTGGAGATTAAACTTGGGTTTTGCCCGATAAATAAAATGTCCAAGTTGTATTTATTAGTTGGTAGTCCAAATGCTAGTAGCCAAATTGTATTAGTTAGCCCAAACTTGTAGTTTGTCTAGGTTCATTGTACCTAGAAGGAGATTTCTAGAGAAGCAATTTGTGTAGAATGTTGTAGAGAAGTTGTAGATATTTTTGGTGGAAGAAGTTTGTGGAAGGAATGATGCTAGGAATATTCCTTCCACATCCACCTATAAATAGCATGTACCTCCACCATTTTTTATCAAGCAAATCAATTGAAGTTCCTCTTCACTTGTGTTTCCATCCTGTCCCTAACATTATCAACACTTTTCTCTTCCACAAAACACTTAGCCTACTAACCTCTTCCTAAATCCAACAGGTAGAACCAGTTGCTATCTTGGATAGAAAGCTGGTCAAGCAAGGACATTCTTCCACTGTGCATGTTTTGGTCCAATGGCTTAATCTCTCACCTGAAGAAGCCACATGGGAAGATTACTACAAGCTTAAGCAGCAATTTCCCCAGTTTAAAGCTTGAGGTCAAGCTTTGTTTCAAGAGGGAGGGACTTGTCAAGGTCTGCAGCTCAGGGACTAAAGTCCAAGAGGGTTAAAACGGTGGTCGTATGTTTAGGACTAAACTGAATTACACGCCAAACTGTGGTCGTGTAATTCAGTTAAGCAGTAGCCGTTAGATGTGCTCAGGAGTATGATTTGGGCCATCCGTATAGACGTTAGGTTCAAATGAGTAAGTAGGACGACGTCGTCTTGTGTATAGTTAGCCAGGTGGAGGACAGGTCACTGGAAGCTTGGTTGTGATTGGCTGGGTTCAGTCAGAACAGCTGAGCTGGCTAGGGCCGTTAGAGGTTTTCTTTAATTGCACTTACCTCCCCCTTCTCATATAAAAGGAGGAGACGAACTGTTTCACAATTATTATGAAATATAACAATTTCTTTCCCAATTCCTTTCTCTGTGTTTCCCTCCTCTTCTTCTCTTCTTCTCAGATCTAAGACAACTCGTCTCGATCTCTTTTCCGGCGTAACTCGACGCCGGAGGTATGATAGGTGAACGAAGACCTATCAATACGCTTCAATCTCCTGATGCCAGAAAAATCCATAAGACAACCATATTCCGTATGTGTAAATATTTTTCAATTTTAACCCTACTTTTAGTGAAAAAAGTGTCCTATGGACGGAATATGGTTGTCTTTTTTTTTCATGGTTGTCTTATGGAATATGGTTAACCCTATTTTTTAGTGCAGTGTTAAAAAATAATTTTTTTTTCAATTTTAACCCTATTTTTAGTGCAGTTTTTTTTTTTATTCTTGTTCTCGGTGTTTTCTATTTACACGTTCTTTGTATTACTAAGTATGACAATTCCCTAAGGTTTAATGGCTGAGATCGTCTTATTATGAATTTAGTTCTTAGTGTATAGTGGGGATAAACTATTTCATATGTCACATTTTAGGGATGGTTTATTCCTCATAACAACTTATTATACAGATGGGGATAAACTATTCCACATGTCACATTTTGGGGGATAACTTATTCCCCATAGCAGCTAATTATGTAGATATGAGGATAAGATATTCCACATGTCACAATTTTGGAGGATACTTTATTCCTCGTAGCAGCTTATTATGTAGATTATCTTATTCTTCACGACAACAAATCAAATTAAAACCGCATTGAGATTACAGCAAAAGTATAAAGTGAAGAGGCTCAGATCTGTAATTGAAAATAGGTATATTGCACGTATCATAGTTGCGAAAATATTTGTCCTGCCAGGAGAAGTAACAATTAAAAAGTGAATTAATAAATCTGAATCATCATTGACCATGTGTCGTTTGTTTCATTCTTCTACTTGCAGGAAAACGGAGGGACTTTCCCGACGAATCCCTCGCTTACATTGCTGAATCCGATGTGAACAACTCATACGACTCACCCAATTACCAGTTACCGAAGGCTTCAAGATGGCTCATCCTCTTCCCCCTGGAGTTAACGATGGTAGGATTCGATCGTCACCACCACCGGAGTCCGCTGAGAACCACGATAACCATAACTGTCTCTCTAAACCCGAGAGTACCGACCCGACAGCTCTAGTCAACTTGATCGAGACGCTCATCTCCACCATCCAAAACCAAGCGCCCATGATCAGACGACCCATGTGACGCAGATGCAAGCGCCGACGCATAATCAGTGGTCGCAGACGAAACTCATGACATCGAGTGCGTCAGGAGCCCCTAACGGTCTTGTGCTCCGACCCTCGCACGGTGGTCCATTTCTACCTATGCAGGCGTATGTACCGTAGATGCCCACCGGAGCACCAGGGGCCTCCTTCTCAGCGGGATCCCCCTCGCACTCTTCCCATCCTGTAAACCTGCCACCACCTCCGAAGTTGACGCGCGGAGTGTAGCAAGTCCGTGCGTCACTACCCGCGGGAGGCCAACAATTCCAGGCTCCCACCTATGGAGCACCGAATGCATATGTAGGTATGCACACAACTTACAGCTTGAACGTGCCCTCCTCACAGGTACATCTTCTTTATCCACAATCTCTAAAAAAATTATGAAAACCCAACTTTCCCTTAACTCTTTTCATCTCCGTTGCATACAACTTTGTTTCCACTAAGAAAATAATATCGGGCTTCTGCCTCCTCATTAAATTGCGAAAGAGAAATAAAGCTACGGAAATTCTCAAACTCTCGTACGCTAACTTAATAGACTCATTGCGGATGGCTAGGCTGATCCCAACCTTAACTACTACCAAAAGTAAGTTCATTTCATACCGCTACCATTGCAGCAAGGGTATGTGATCCCCCCACTTCTCTTTCTTCCTTGTTGTATATGTGTGTGTTATGAATCCGGGTATCAAGAAAGAACGGTAAACCAAAAATAAAGAACGAGAGACAAAAATTTAACGTGGATTGCTAGTTTAAATACTAGATAGTCCACAACCTAAACCTGATTTTATTGAGAGAAACAACCCCGAAACCCGGTTGCAATGCACCAACACTCATTCACGAAAAATCTCACTGTTTTGTAATCTCTTCCGTGTGTGTATTAGTGTTGCTCATGAAATCTATTACAAACCAAAAAGCATATGGCTTATATACTGCTTGCCAAAGAACTCCACCGCCTAACTAATTTGGAATTAGTTTGACTTCCTAACCAAGGCAGTATGAAGCACCGCCCCACAAGACACACATGAGTAGGAAAATTATTCCCTACTTCGCATGCACTTAAAAAACAAACCAAGGCTATAGTGATCGAATCACATATTTAACAAATCTCCACCTTGATTCAAACACCCTAGTAACCAAACCAGAACCGATGCTTCTCTCGAACCTAAAACAGATGCGTCTCCCTGAATCTGAAATGAGCACGCCTTCACCTAGAACCAGACTTGAATAAATTCACTGAGAAAGCATGACCGAGTGTATTCTCGATGCGCTCCAAATAGCGCCAGAACCAGTGTACCATGACAAGTGCCCAGATGTCGTCCAGACCATATGCACCGACGACGAGTGCTACAAATTGTCATCCCAGATGCGCCCGAAACCATAGTGCGCGCCAGAAATCTTTTCGCGCCTAGAACCAGAACCCGATTGGCGCGCTAGAAGCTACATGCCAGGATCCCTGAACCGCCCCCAAGGGGCTTAGAGGAGAAGGTCGTTCTCCGAGGAGGTCCCTTGACCTAGAACCAAATTCGTTTGGTTCTTCTTGGGACACCCCCTTCTCCAGTGACTTTCTCCTTGCAGTTGGTACAGACGTCCTGTGGTAAGTTGGATCCCGCAAACCTCTTGTATCCCTTACCTTTTCCTGTTTTGACCATTAAACCAAACGCATAATGGTCACCTGAACCCTAACGTGCAGCCTTGTGCCTCAGATTCCTGGTGTGTAGAGAATATCTAACCTCTTCCAGGGTTATCGTATCTTTCCCACCAATGAAAGATTTCACGAAACCCTCATACGATGGAGGCAGCGATAACAACATAATTAAGGCCGCATGCTCATCACTTATTTTTATCCTTACTATTATGCAATTCAAGCATAATAGTGTTCAGAACATCTAAGTGATCACTAATTTGTGTACCTTCAGACATTCGCAACTCGAATAGTCGTTGCTTGAGAATAAACTTGTTTGCCACAGATTTCTTCATGTCGAGCTCCTCTAATTTGACCCACAAAGCAGCCGCCTTCTCCTGATCTGCGACACCGGTGATCACATTGTCCGTCAGACACAAAATGATCGTTGCGTGCGCCTTCTCCTCCATCTTCAGATACGCCGATGTGGTTATGTCCACGTTGCCCTCTTTGGACGCCAGAGGCAGCCAAAGATCGTCGCGTTTCAACAACGCCTTCATCTTGATCTGCCACAGACTGAAATTGTTTCCCCAACTGAACTTCTCGATCTTCATTGTAACCGACATCGTTTCTTCTTGAAACTCTAACCTAGCCCAAGCTCTGATACCAGTTTGTTATGAATCCGGGTATCAAGCAAGAACGATAAACCAAAAATAAAGAACGAGAGACAAGAATCTAACATGGATTGCTAGTTTAAATACTAGCTACTCCACAACTAGAATGTGATTTTATTGAGAGAAACAAACCCGAAACCCGGTTGCAATGCACGAACACGCATTCACGAAAAAGATCACAAAACTAAATGTTTTTGTAATCTCTTCCGTGTGTGTACTAGTGTTGCTCCTGACTTCTATTACAAACCAAAAAGCATGGCTTATATACTGCTTGACAAAGAACTCCACCGCCTAACTAATTTGGAATTAGTTTGACTTCCTTGCTAACGCAGTATAAAGCACCACCCCACAAGACACATATGTGTAGGGAAATTATTTCCACTTCGCATGCACTTAAAAAACAAACCAATGCTATAGTGTTTGAATCACATATTTAACAGTGTGGCTCGGATAGAATTGGGCATTGTTTGACAAATCAATCAAATATTTGGAAATCTCATCTTCAAGTGCTCTCTTGAGATACACGAGACAAATTACAAAGAGCACACAGGTCCACACAAACTAGGCTTTTGGACTTTTTGTCAAAGTGTCATGATAAAGAAAAAACAATTGATCAAGGTTATTAGTATTATCTTAGTTTCAGTAATTGTGAGTTGATTAGTTCATAACATCAGTTTTAAGTAATTTGAAACCTTCTTTAATTAATATTTACAAATAAATATATCACCCTCACGCGCGTAGCACGTGATGGGCCTACTAAAATACAAGATCCATAGTGTAATAAACATTTTCCATTTCTCCGACTGAACTTGTATACACAACCCAAGTTTTAACCTATCTTCACACTCTTTTAAATTAGAAAGCCCAATTAAACATGCACGATCTCAGCCCCCCGCTCATTTACGCCCTATGTGTTAGCATAATTTTGAACTATTGCAAATTAACACCTGAACTAAGAAACTTAGCCATTCCACAATAATAATTAATATATTTTTCTCAGGGGACTAATAATTAGTATCCTAATTATTATTTTTTTAGAATTACAATAGCAAACCATCCGTGCATCACACGAAAAAATTTATACGAAAAAGATACGACATGAGTTAAGTGGCAGTCACTTTATGGGTTATCGTACATGAAGTAAAGCACCATACATGTTATCTTGCATGGAGTATGATAAATTTTACATGAAATACATGACGGAATAAACATATTTGAAACTATAAAAATGGACTCCTGGAGAGAATATTCGAAAAAATGCTATTAAAAACACAATAATATCCAAAAGTATAAGTACGCATTCATGTAAAATAAAGTATGGGAAACAAAAAAATCTTAAATATCAGTTCGAGGAAATTTTCGATCGATTCTTTTATTAGAGATGAAAAAATTGTTGCTTGTAGTGCTACTATTGGCCACCCGTTGACAAAACTTGTAAATTATTTGCTTCCTTATTCATCAACTGCCTGTAACAAATATAAAATGTTAAATTACGCAAAACACAACTGTAAAATATACATTTTTTTACCTGTGTAGACATTCAGCCGACCAATCAATATGTAAGACATAATAAACAGGCGCAACAGACATCAACTCATCATTCTTTGGTGTTTGAAGAACAAACACATATGCGTGGCCCTTCACAAACCCAAGTAAATCTTTCAAAGGAGTTGATGCCTGACTTTGCCAATGAAATTTAGTTTACATGACACTAAGTTCATTAATATATATAACAATTATGGTAGAGAAATAGACTAAAGTAATACATGTCGCATTAGTTGCCCAAGCTGTAACGCTGAACACCTCAAAATAAATTCAGATTGTTTGTCATTTGATAACACATCCATAGACCCGCTAGAATCATTGCAAATTACCACGGATTTGGTAGTGGCTGCGATGTAGTGCCGCCCATCTCAATGAGCTTATTGAGTTGGAACGTGCGGGGGTTGGGGAATCCCTCCATGTTCCATTCGCTTTGCGATCTTGTGAAGCAAAAATCCCCGAACTTGGTTTTTCTGCTGGAAACCAAGTTGTCACGTGATGCTATGCAGCAAAAGTTGTCGGGCGTGGGCTTCTATGATGGTTTCGCAGTCGATTCCGGAGGTAGAAGCGGTGGACTGGCATTGTTATGAAAGAGCAATATGGATGTTCAGGTACTCAGTAATTCGTTTTACTATATTGATGCTTTAGTAAGAAGAGATGATGACTCGTAGGTGTGGAAATTCACGGGCTTCTACGGAGACCCAAACATCAATGAGCGTTCATTGTCTTGGGAGTTGTTGAGAAGACTAAAGCCATAACCAGAAATCCCATGGTGCGTCGCGGGCGACTTCAATGCCATCTCGTCATACGTAGAATTCAAAGAAGCTCTAGGTGATGTGGGTTTGTTTGATTTTGGATTTCTCGTCATATGCAGAAATACGGTTTTTTACCAGTAATGTAATACTAAATTGAATTGTTATATATATAAATTAAACTTAACATTTATTTTCAAACTGCTGTTTTCTTCGGCAATACTTCAACGATCATATACCAAAATTTTTACTCCAATTATATATTTCACCAGCTATACTACAACGAGATTTCAAATGTCATATTTCAATTACTATGTTTGAGTTGCTTCTTCTTCAATTTGAAATTCAAGATAAGTGTTGTATGATTTTTATGTGCCACTAAACATGTGCCACTAAACATCATTGTCACTAAACGCTATCACTAAATATGTGCCACTAAACATCATTGTCACTAAACATGTGCCACTAAACGCTGTCACTAAATATGTGCCACTAAACATCATTGTGACAAGGAAATAAATATTTTCACTAAAATGTAGACCTTTACTGAAAAGAAAAATTGTCACTAACTAACCAAACAGTTAGTGACAATAAGATGTTGTCACTGCCTGCTCGTTATTAGTGACAATAAATTTAAATGTCACTTTAAAACTAACAGTTAGTGACAATAAATATTGTCACTACTAGCTG
Source organism: Linanthus parryae (assembly GCA_023055425.1). Taxonomy (NCBI): domain Eukaryota; kingdom Viridiplantae; phylum Streptophyta; class Magnoliopsida; order Ericales; family Polemoniaceae; genus Linanthus; species Linanthus parryae. Next base: position 9,115,371 of record JALGPY010000012.1, read on the forward strand.
GTATTAGTGACAATTTGAACTATTTTGTGACAATATTTACCTGCAATAATTAGAACCTTAGTGACAACATATTTTGTCACTAACTAAGAAATTACAAACTAATACAATTAGTATATGCTTATGGGCCTGGATTTCAAATAACCTCAAGTTGGATAGTAAAATTGTTATCATATTAAACTCAAATCGGTTTACATCAAATGTGTCTGAGTAGCTCATATACATAAAAATGCTAATGTGGAAGCATCTCAGTTCTACATCGATGCCTAAACCGAGCCGAAACTAAAACAAGGAAAAAAAGCGTTTAATCACCAACAAAAAATAATCCTCCAAACCATTCTTCTAGTCTTCTATTATCTCGAAGAAACATCAATGATCAACATCCATTAACTGCATATAAACGAAAGAAACAAACCAATGTCAGATTCATAAATTACAGTGTGTCTATTAACCCCCTTCTCCAAGTCGACATGTACGAAATTTGAGAGAACCACATACTTGTGTTTCGAACCTCTATTTCAAGAAAAGAGCAGTATCGATGAGGCACGTAGCTCTTCCTACATTACCTATCAAAATCAAGAAGTAAAGAAAAGAACCGAATAAGAAGATCATATTGTTTCCAAAGGTTATGAGGATCAGTACACTTGGAGAGGTTCTCCATGGATTTATCTTGCTCTGAATCAGTATTCTAGCAGTTCTGGACTTCTGGTCATAAGAGAATGTATGTAGCTCGCATATAAAAGTTGGAATTATGTGTATTCAAGTTTGTATAAAATGGACTACAGAACATGTCCATATTTTATTTTCAGAATAACTTGAATTGTTTTCCATTGAGTGCCTACATCGAGTTTCTTAAGTCATTAAAGTAGTACAAAACACTGGCACTTAATCTTTTCTTATGAAGGCACTGGCAGCACAAACGCTTCGAAACATGCCCAAAGTTCTTGGAACTACTATGTGCTTACTTTGTTAAGGTATCAAAGTTCAAATCTTCATATTCACCTCTAAACACATTGGTATCAAAGTAAGGGAAACCATTGGTATGTCTGTAAAGAAAGTTGGGCGATTGAATGAACTCAAGTGTTGCAACTCTCATACAATTACAAATGTAAGATGATGAATCTTGCCTCTTCCATACAAGTAGAAGAATGATACTTATCATACTGTATGCAACCAATATTTGATAATATTAATTTAAAAACAGGAGGAGGAGTACACCTCTAAACATAGAAACATCCAAGGAATTGTTGTTTCATTTAGTTCTCCAACTTTTCCATCTTGCGTACAATAATCAGATCACTATGAAGACTGAAGCAGACATGATAGCCACTACCCGAAATCAATTAGACAACGTTGTGCCTAAGAAGATCAATGAAGCAATCTAAGAAGTTTACAAGTAAAGACTCTGAATTTCATAAGGGCCGCTTTAGATTACTTTCACTTCCACCATAATTTACTCTCCCAAGAGAAGGAACTAAGGTCAAATAAGGTACAAGGTTAGTACTGAAGAAAATGTTAAAGCTTGAGGTTATGCTTTCTAAGAACATAATAGCAGTTCAAATCTAGTTAATGATAGGGCCATTAGGAAGCAGTACAACTGCATCTAAAAGTAGACAACATCCTTGATGAATACTCTTACAGGCCCATTCGTAATGAGAAAACTCTACAAATTAATTTTCATATCGAAGGATACAAGTTATTTTTCATATCAGGTATCCGCACATTGTGTTCCCATGTGCTTAACCACATGACACTTTAGTACTTCAATCTAACCATAGATACTTAAGGAAAACACACAATATGAGAACCAGGGACTTGTCTAACCTGCAATTTGGGTCGTTAAGGCTCAAATTTCTCTTTCGGCCTTCCCCTCATCCAACATCATCAATAGAGTTTGCAGACCTTATAATAAATTTAACCAAACTCCCACAGATCTTTCGATACAAGAGCAAATTGAATCGACAACCTGAGAGAGATCTTACCCGGAGAAACTTTGATCCGACGAATTTCCTCGATTAGCACAAGGGCAGGGTCTGATTCTTCTCTTCCAAGCACGTCGAATACTCTAGAACATAATCTTTTGTGATTGGAACAGAGGATTCATAGATCCAGGCGACCGTCTTTGGGATTCACAGACAATGCGTTACCTCTCCGGATAAGGTTCGAAAGGAGGGGCGGAGATAAATTAGTTTACCAAAGAAATTGGGAAAAAACATTTTATACATAGGAACTTTGATTAATTGTACTTTAACCACCGACATTTTGAAATTTATAAAAAAGATCCCGCCTCACCAATTAAGTGGCGATTTTCCAAAAGTTGTCACATAACAACCCCATAATTGACAATATTTAAGTTGTCAATAAACAACCATATTGAGTGACAATTTAAATATTGTCAGTAGGTAAGTTGTCACTATTGACACAATCTCTTGTAGTGTTTGCTCCACTGAATGCTCCACCTGTTGGAGTTGTGTTTTTGTGAATTTGGACCAAATTTTGGTCTAAACCTTGTTTTGATCCCCCAGTTAGAAATGCTCTTACCTGACCAGTCAAAAGGATTCACGTCTTGTTAAATATTTGACGGGTCTTGTGAAAGTGGGTGAACTTTTCTGACCCGTTGAATAATATGGGTTACACGGTAGAAGTCGGGGACATCATCCGCGTCGCTGCAGCGTGACCGGTCACGGTGGTGACTGTTAGCGAGAGGGGAATCATATCCTTCATGGCTGCCTGAAGAGTTTTTCCATGGGGTCGAGAGAGTGCTTGAGGCGGATTTTAGTGGCGACGGAAGAGTTGGCAGATTAGACCCAAGTGAGGTCGGTGCCGTTGGAGAAGAGTTTTCCGGTGGTTGTGGTGATTGGCACCACCCTGGGACTAGTCTCTTACTGACGACTTGTTGCGAGCTACCCATTGAAATTGTGATATCTATATCCCTCAAAATTGATGAGGAGACACTTCCACCCTTAAAGTTTGATACAAAGACACTTTCACCACCTATAGTTTTGGAAATGACACTTATACCCCTAATGTGTGCAAAATTTAGAATCCTACACGACCGAAATGTGGTGGGGGCCTATCACTAATAATAGTTTATGGACAAATTTTCCGTCATAGAGTATGGATTGTGGAATGACACAACTAGCTCTTAGAGTGTGGAATGACACAACAAATGTGTGGAAGTGTCTTGTCGATTGGCACATTGAAGCGGTGAAAGTATTATTTTTGTAACTTTAAGGGCGAATATGTCTTTTACCCTAAAAAAGTATCTGCAACTCATCATTATTCTTGTTTAATATATTTATATCATGAGAATAAAACTGAATCTTCATTGTTGGAAAAAAGGCTATATTTATTTAATAATAAATTGTTCATAAACAGGTTATTAACGGATTAACGGGTTATATTAATACTGACCAGGTTACGACCCACCCAGGACCACCGGAGCGTTTTAACGGGTTTAGCAAGTTCTACTCATTTACATTTAAACTCTTTTCTGAACGGGTAGAACTCGTCCAATCTGCTCGTTTGACACCTCTATTTGAGACTACGGTTGTTGAATGACCAATTTTGTCATTCATGTGGGATATTGTCGGATAAAGTTGGAGCTCAAGTGTGAGCTCAGCATGAGATCTTGAGCTAACTTGATGTTTGAAAGTAGTATGGAACAATGTATCCTCAAAACTATTTACATGTGAATGAGAAAATTGTCCGCATATTTATCGTGTTGAAATTATAACGCTTAGACTACGATTTTGGAGAAGAATGGTGTTGAACAAGAGCTATAAACACACACACGTGCACCCCCTTAGAGCGAATATGGTTCATGGGTCGATCTAGATGTAATATGATGTTTATATATGCATAATAAAGGACAATGGGAATTAATTATCCTCAAAATGTGATGCCTCCTAGTACAAAACAAAAAATAAGCCTTCCAAACACCAAATATGATGAAAAAGGCCCATTTTTCATTTGTTGTCCCCAAAATGAAGACTTTAATTGCCTATCCATCCTCTCTCAGCAGTGGCCTCAACCACACTCTCCAATTATCCAAACTAACACACCAATGTACGGTAAATGAAAAGGGGTTAAAAATTCAAACCATTAAATGATTGGTCCCTTTTTTTATCTCTCATCAAAAGTAAATCAAAGTTGCAACTAGGATGGTAGCTCAAGTGGTAGAGCGTTGAAACCCCCGCATGAGATGGCTGGTTCGAAACCAATTGACGACAAAACAATTTCTAAAGAAAAGAAAAATAAATCAAAGTTAAACACCGACTTTCATCCTTCTACTATTATTTTTTATAAACTCCAAGTGGATGAAATTGCTATTATCATTAAAGTATTTTATTTATGTGGGAAATAGTCATCGTGTTACCACTATTTTACCAAATTGGGTTCATTATGTCGTCATTCTTCTCAAATATATTTCGTTTAAGTTAATAAAATGCGTTTCAAGTGTTATCGCCTTCTGCAACTCCTGTATTACTCCTTGTCTTTGTTTCGGTAGCAACAGTTGTTGAGATGGTGCCCTTAAGGCATGGGGCATGCACTAGTCTTTTATATTATAACACGTGTTTCTTATTTCTCCGGTAGATTCCTCGTGCCTTAACAATTTCAACCCGTGGACTATGCTTCTGTGCACGATCTCTTCTCGTATCTTTAAATTGAGATTTTCTTTTTCGATCAAGAATACATACACATCTCTCTCACTCTCAATCCCGTTCTCTCTCTTTGTCAAATAGTTCTCACAAATTCGTTCCGTCCATGTACTTAAGGGCAAGTGCTACGCCAGTCAAATATAACAAAAGGAGTCTTGAGAGACCATTGTTCCATTCAAACCGATAGCAACGGGGGAAAACACTTTAACGAAAGCGTTCGTCAACGATATACTCTTTCTTTCGTCACTTCGTTGAATTGGTGCCATGTTCACTATTTTAATTTTCTATTTTATGTTCTTGTAAATTTTTGTTGAGAATTTGTAGATTTATTTGATCAAACAGAACTAACAATGCATTGTCATTAAACATCTAAGTACTCTATATATTTTAATCTATGACTCGTTGTATAGTACTACTTCTTATTTAAATGCTAAACTAACACTAGAGAATAATTGGGACAAATCTTTCATTGCGAAATAGTAGTAAACGGAATATGAATTTCGGAATTTGTTGTGTTTCAAACCTAATTGTTCTAATCTAAATTTACCGTTTCAAAATTTGACTATATCCTTTCATTTACGTTATCTAATCTTATCCATCTGTTTCTCTAAAAAAAAATCTTATCTAACAAGATATCCTCACTCCACACTCTATAAATGCGTTAACAATCAAACACCAAAAATAACAATTAATCACGATCAATGAATCCCCCTATCTTTTGACATCAGAAGATAAAACTCAAGCAAAAAATGGGCAAAGGAGGGATCTCTCAAGCTTGTCGTGAACTAATTAGTATGACTAACTAATTAGTGACCTTAACTAATAGAAATTTCGTCCCGAAATTGAAACAACATTTTTCTTACAACTCATTTAGTGACCTTATCGGCTTAGTAGTTCAATAAGCACGCCAAATGAATCAGTTACTATTTTATTTTTAAAATTTCACCAAGTAAGATATTGTAGAAGTCACACAAACATCATCTTCAAAGAAAAACCAAATAAAAGATAGAAAACATCAATTTCATTTTGTAAGATACTGAATTTCATAAGTACCATAATTTTCATTTAAAATTGTCCTCTGCGACGATCTGGTCACCTGTTTAACAATAAAAAATAATTATATAATAAACATTATCCATGACTGATTCCACTACAACAGTATAAAAGTCTCGTCACGATTGTGACTTTCATTCAATCGCTAAAAGTAGCTATAAATAATATTTTTTGCTAAAATATTCACTTTCATCAATAAATGTAAATTCTAACCCAAAGACACTTGATTCTTAATGAAACCAACAATGTGACACACGAATCCACAGTCACCTCACTTAAGCGGAAACACTCATCGCTTACAGGGGATCCACAACAACCTCACTTAAGTGGAAACACTAATTACTTACAGAGGATCCAAAACCACATCACTTAAGCGGAAACACTTATCGCTTACAGAGGATCCAAAACCACCTCACTTAAGTGGAAACACTCGTCGCTTAATGAGGATCCACAATAAAAGTCCGATTATACTTTTTAATTATTCATAATCATACCACACAAAATCATATCAACACCGTGATTCTTCACCAGCAATAGCCAAATATAAAGTAGTAAAACAACAATATATACATTGGAGATCATAGTACTGCATATCGTAAATATAGTAAACCCACAAATTAGATTTGGATTGAGACCACAACCAAAGCTCGTCAAGCCAAACCACGCCAACCAAGACTAGCAAAAATATGTTAACCGAACCAAGTAGAGAGCTTTGGATTGAGACCACAGCCAAAAACAGTGAATTATTTCCCCCAAGTCCAGAGAATTGATTTATTTGTCCTCGCCATGAGAAGAAACAGTTATTCTTTATAATCTCATATATTCCAGTAGCTAACGTACTACCAAGGATGGAACTAACAAAAGTACTTGGTATTTGACTACTCAAATGTCCATCTCTAGATTTGGTGGATCTAACAGTATTTTATCAAACAACCCCGAAAGTTCAGTCTCTCTTCATGTCTCTCTTTCCCTCTTCTATAGTCCCATCGACCAGTTACCATTTACTACTATCTAGTAATGGTAAATATATATAAAAACATGATCGCTTAGTGAAGTAGCAATAAGGTAAGAGTCTATTCATCTACTTAAAAGATGAGTCAAAAGAAAGCAAAGTGACTATAAGTGTACAAGGAATACTAAATAGCCACGTTGCTCAGACCGCATCCCGTGGATATAATTAAGGGTTCCATTTATTTGCATGCCAAGGAGCTAGATCCAATTACATTAGCATAAGGCACCTAAAACTTTCACATCATAAATCTTGTAACGAAATAACTTTCCTCGTGTGGCACAAATACAACTATGTAAATAACTAAACATGTCACCAATACATATAGTTAACAAGTCACATTAATGTAATATGTTTTTTTTCATAAACTTGGGATCTCACAATTTATCATTCTTATAGAAATTTCGTCCCAAAATCCTTAAAAAAAAGTCACTTTCGTTTAATAAATGTCACTTCATCCCTAGAACACTCACCAATTTACAAGTACATACATGCAAATAATCTAACTTCCTATTTTCAGTGAACTTTTTTTTTCCGAGTGAACACATAAATTAACCTAATGAATAAGACAAACCACGCCATATTTACCATAAACATCATACTCAACCATACATATAAAGGATGCATCACTAATCCATTAAAGCCTCTATATTCAATTATTAAACGCCACATAAACTGATAGAGCACGGCGAAAAACAATTATCTATCATTTCCAGTTTCAAACATTTTCCATCAAAGAATTCCGTGAACATGTAAATAATGCTAAATCACAAAAGCACTTCACACAGCACATACTTGCATGCCCCTACCCGCGTGCATGCATATATTCATAGTACCACCTACAAAATTTCTTATAATAAAGTGAGAACTTGAACCCACATAAAAATTTCTACACGGAAATTCTTTTTGAACAATTTGCACTATTTTTTTTTATTGAAGTTCATATTTTAACAAATAATGAATTTACTTTTTTCAGTTTAAAAGACATCATGTAGCACACGGCTCATTACCTACACCACTCCCAAGCATTACTAAATTGTGTATCCCTAACTGAACAGTGCGGTGACTCACAAGTGTGTACCACTCGTACAAAACTCACGTATCTACACCTGCTAATACACCCATCCAATCCCAGATACACTATCCGTACTTCCGGTTGGGCTCGACTCTGATACCACTGTGACAACCCACGTCACACATTTGTTATAACAATTATCGATTTACGATAAACACGCGGATTATTATCAACCCGTCTGGCACTTCCAGACATCCAAAACTCCCCCAGCATGACACACAAGTCCGCTGGACCACTTTTTAATAAAATATCTGAAAACAGGTACGTGACTGAATTTAATAAAAAGTTACAATAACTCATCAGAAATGACAATTTTTATACAATATCGCGATTCGACTACAAAGTCACAACTTTCACTAAAAATAGCTAAAAACAATTATTTAGCTAAAAACGTGTTATTTTAACAACTATTTCGCTATCCGGTCGCGCTCCAGGTCAACCTGTAAAACAAAGGGGTGAGCCAAAATAGCCCGGTAGGTACCGCCTCACCACTGGCCTAGAAATCTAAATTCTACTTAACACAATAGCCAGTTATTGCACAACAGCACGCTGCACCAAATACACAAATCACGTGATTTATCAATCACCCAAATAATCATCAGATAGCTATAAAGCTGTAAGAAATCACAGTAACAGTATAAACAGATATACACTATGACTGCAGAAACTTAGAAGTTAGATTTCCCCTACATGAAAAAAAAGCAGTATCAAATAGCCCGAGCGAGGATTGTTAGCAAAGGATCATTCTCCTCGTTACCCTTATACTCTGGTTGCCTTGCAATAGCAAGGAGAAACCATCTCTTTCAATCACGTTTCTTTCCATCCTCTCTCGCAAGAACAGAAGATATCGCCACTTACAATTACAACTAAGCAAACAAACAAGGCCAAACGATTCCTTTGTCTCTCCAACATTTCAAAACCTTACTCTTTGGAACAAGACACCCAAGTCCTTCCTCGTCTTTCTTTCTTCTCACGTCCTAAGTGTCCATATTTTTTTTCCAAACTCCTCTAACCTCCTAGCTAAGTTAACACCAATAAACAATATATAATTTGAACATGGAAATGAATAATTGAATATGGACAAGTGGTGATAATCTAAGTAAACAAAAAATAAGTCTAGTCATTTTCCAAGTTTCAAGATGAAGATGAAAAAAGTGAGTGTATAATAATACACATGATTATTTTTAATAATTACTAAGCAACCCCAAAATATATACACAATTATAGAGTAACCCCAAGTTCAAATATGCAGGTGCATGTAACCCAATTTTGGTGCAGTATGACTTTTGGACACATTGAAATGAACTCGAACTCTGCGTCAAAATAAGTAATGTCCACTTAATAACCAAGCAGTACACAATAAATTATACAAAAAATAACTTTTTTTAAAATCGGGTATTACAATGTGGGTCAGGTAGAAAGTTCAAATTGCCCTTATTCTCAGTTCATGTTTTCTCTACTCTCTTGAACGACGGGGGTGGTTTGGTCAATATCATAGGTTACATACGAGGCTATCATGTACCAAACACCAAACATATACCAATTTCATCACAATTATTCCAATTCTATCACTCTCATCACTATTAATTAGGGCTGGCCATGGGCCGTGCTGGGCTGGGTTGGGTCGGACCAGTGTTTTAAAAATGTGAACCCAGGCCAAACCCAACCCATCGTCTGGGCAAACACTCGAACCCAAGGCCGACCCATTTGAAAAACTCTAAACCCAAATTAACACAACCCGTGGGCTAAAATGTAATACCCCGACTAAAATCTAAGGGTAAAATAGTAATTCGGATAGATAAATAAATATATATGTGTATATATAATATTTGGGTAGTTTATCGTATTAATATTGTGTGAAATTTTATAGAAACATTAAGTTATTAATTGTAAAACATAATTGTTTTCTTTATTATAAGTTTTAACGCGGGTACAACCACCGCGAAATTTAGTGTGTGAATTGCACTAGATCACCCTAAAACTTGGTGTGCCACCCACACCCTAGCTTTTTCTCCTAATCCTTATCACCTTCAAACAACTTCATTTTCTCCAGCAAGATTTCACCATCCTTCCACCAAAAGCCTCCAACATTTTCATCTTCTCCAACAAGACTTCACCAATATTCCACTAAAAGCCTCCTTCACCACCTATATAAGCAGCTCTCTTCCCTCACAAGCTCATCACCATCATCACTTCATCTTCTTCCTCCTCTCCGTCCGCCATAACCACCACCTTCAAGCTCTCCACCACCACCACCTCTCAACTCTCTGCCTAACATCTCTCCCTCTGCCTCTCTCTTTCTCCCTCTCTGTTCTCTGACCCCGAACAGAGCACAAGGCAGCAGCAGCAGCCGGCAAAAACCGGCCACCACCACTGCCACCGTCGGGAGAGGACCCGAGAGCTCCACCACCACCTTCCACCTCCATCTCCTTCTTAGTCTCTCCCTCTCTGTCTCTCTCTCTCTCTGTTTCTGCCTCTCTTCTCTGTTCAGAAGCAAAGACCCAGCAGCAGCAGCGGCGGCAAAGCTCCGAAGCCGCCGCCACCACCACCAGCGTCGACGGGAACCACCCCCTGCTCTTCTCCCTCTTCCTTCCTACCTCTCTCTGCTCTGTCTCACCCTCCTCCCTGTTCGAAAACAGAGACAAATGCAGCAGCAACAATCGACACCCAAAACAGAGCACGCCGCCACCACCGTCAGCCATTAAAACCGGCGAGATTTCGGGTAACCCAAAACAGAGCCACCCGCTACTCTTCGACCCTTCAAATAGACTCTAAGGGATCCGACTGAGCTTCTGGAGCTCTCAACCAAGGCCAAGAACCACCGGAAATAGCTCCGGTCGAGCTCCCTCTCCGGCGACAACTTCGGCGACTAGACCCGATTCGATTCTCAACCTTTTCTCGCGTTTCTTGGAGTGGGTAAGCTCTAATTCACCTCCTGAGTTGAATTACATAGCCAAAACCAAGCCTTGAATGCTTCAATTCGTGTTTTGATTGATGAACTTGATTATTCATGTTTGGGGGGAGCTAAGTGTATTTTAAGGAAGTTGTTTTCAAAAGCTTAGGGGTTGTGGGTGTTCTTTAATGAATCTGTTGGGGGAGTAGTTGTTGTTTATAGATTCTGAAATAGCTTTTAATTGGATTATTAGTTTAGTAATGTAATAATAATATGTGTTTCAAATAAATTAAATTAAATTTGATGCTTTGAAATAAAAATATAATTATAGCAAAATGAATTATTTTCTTAGAAATAAAAAAGAATGTTTAAATAATATAAGAGGATTAATGTGGTGGTAAGAATATGATGTGAGTAAATCATTATTTTCTTGAAAAATATAATTACTAAACGTCGCTTTAAATAGTGATTTCCGAGTATTTGCTCAATAAACTTTTCTTAGCAAGAAGCCTATTTGAGATGATAAACAATTTGCATTCATAAATATTTATTGTGTAATATCACTATAGTTTTATTATCTACTGAGTTTGAATTATTTATTTAATTACTTATTGATAAAGTTTACTTATTTTGATATTGTTTTCTAGCTATAATAACTTTCTATAAAGAAGATATGCTATTTTCTTAATATTACTAAGAATTATAATTTGTTTATTTTGGAAAAGTATTTATTAATATTGATTTAATAACAATCAAGTTATTTTAAAATGCTTCTTTATATAAGAATATGACGTAAAGACAAAATGGGGTCGTGAGAGAAGTAACTAGTGTTCGACATAACCGAGCAATTTTATAGAGTTAGTGCATTCGTTTTTAACACCGTTATGACAAGAGATTTGTAAATTGTAGGAGACGGATACGTGGACGTAGGTTTCGTCGAACATCCGTTGTACGATTGCTGAGTTGACTTCAGGTGAGTTATATGCTTAGCCTAGCTAGCCTAGCTTCATTCGTGTCATTATATGATTTTAATACTTGTCTCAAAACGTGTTTCGTGCTTCACATGCTATATTTGAGTTTGACTACATTTCAAAATAATTATTTGAAATCGTCACACAAAGATAATCTGTTCATAATGCAAAGTGGAAATATTCGCTTGTACCGGAACCAGTTATATTGGGTGATGATTCCCTGGGCTTACTCCCTAAAGATATATTCGGGTTCGATCCCCGGAGTTACTTATATTGGGTGATGATTCCCTGGGCTTAGTCCCTAAAGATATATTCGGGTTAGATCCCCGAAGTTACTTTTATGGGTTTAGATCCCTTGGGTTTTATCCCTAAAATGCGGGACTTCGCGTGCCCCGGCTATATGCCTTATTGGCTAGGGTTCCAGCATCTAGATAACACTCCTTTGATTGACGCTCTTAGGAGGGTGTTGCAACACTTAAGGTCTAGTATGTCTGCCGTGGTCACTGGTCTACCCTGGTACAGCGAGAAGAGATAATAACTGAACATCTTTGCTTCTGTGTTTGAAAATGTGCAATAGAACAGAATTTCGATAAATGGATTTGTTTCTGAAACGTTCATAACTACTTATTTCTGCTGCAGACTCTGATAATGTTTTACTCGTACTCTGTTACTGTTTTAATTAACTCGTGAATCATCAACTATTTCATCTTCCTTGTTTTACATGCTAAGGTGTATCTCACTCAGCATTTCAAGCTGATTTTGGAAACTGTGGTTCTTGTTTTTCTTCCCACCGCAGGCCTAGGAGCTGGATTGTAAGATAGAAGGGGCGCGAGACTCATCTAGAGTATGGACGTCACCAGTAGACTGTCTAATAAATGTTAGATAAGTTTTGTGAAATAGTTTTGTGTAATAGTAGCAACTAGTGTGTAATACTCTAAGTTTGGTGTTTAATAATATAAGTAAGTGTTGTGAAATGTATTGCTTTTGATCTTCGCCGCTTCTATTAAGCATCGCCCTCCCGGTCTTGTCCCGAGCCGGATAAGGGGGTTGTTGCAGGTGGTATCAGAGCAATTCTTTCCAACAAGGGAATTAAAACCTGTAGGGTAACCTGAAATGAACTTAGGTAAAGATAAAATACGGATAAGCCGAGTATTTGGGGAGTTCTTGGTTAGTTCCTCTTTCTTGACAAGTTGCTATGTGCTATCTGAAACTACTTTGTTTTGTGTTGAGACCCTAGTGCCTATTTACGGTATATGGTTATGAAACCGTACCCATAATATTATTTATGTGTGTGTTCTTCTGTGTATCTCGCTGAGATATTGTGTGATTAGTTGGTACGGAATACTTATTAGATGTGACCTGATATTTGGGGAAGTACGTGTGTTGCGGTAAGGAATCGTTTGGGGTATGTCGTCACTAGGAGTACCGTTACTTCTCGAAAGTACGAAATGGAAGGAGAAGAAGCCCTACACCCACAAGTGGCCCAGTTGATCGGCCATATGGACCAGTTTGTTCAGGCAATGAACAACAACAACCAGAACAACCATAACAATGTTGTTGTTGAACAAGAACCTGATTGGGCTAAAAAGATAGCTCGTCGAAACCCGAGTTGCTTCTTTGGGCAAGAAGATCCCGTGCTGCTTGAGAATTGGATTAGGGAATTCGATAAGATTTTCAAGGCCATGGAATGCCCAGAAGCTAGAATGGTTAAGGAGGCAGCGTTCTACTTCAAGGGAAAAGCTGACAACTGGTGGACTGCCAATCGAGCAAGGTTCATGGATCAGGAAGGTTTTAACTGGGAGGCCCTGAAGACTGCAATGAGAGTCGCCTTTTATCCGGAGCATGTTAAGGAGAATAAGTATGAGGAGTTCATTGCACTAAAGCAAGGAAACGATTCGGTGACTGAATACTACGACAAGTTCGTGGAGTTAGCTCGTTTCGCAGAAGATATTGTACCTACTGAAAAGCGCCTGGTCACTCGTTTCATCGGAGGTCTGAAGCTTGAGATTCAGAGGACCATGCTCACCAGAACCTACGACACGCTGTCTGAGGCGTATGGGATAGCTGCTAACATTTGGAGAGTCGATCAGGTGATGACACAACAAAAGAAGAGAAAAGCGGAAGGCCAAGAGGATGAAAATTATGGACAAGGCAGGAACAACCAAAGGGCAGACAAGCGTCCCAAGCTAGTCAATGTTGGAGGTAATCAGAATTGGGGAAATGGAGACAATCGAAACCAGCAGCGCAACCTCAATTGCAACAGTTGTGGCTATAATCATAGAGGATACACTTGTGAAGGCTCGGCCCTGACTTGCAGGTTTTGTGGCATCAAAGGCCACATAGCTTCTGACTGTAGGAGGAGGATGGCAGCTGAGAATGAGCAAGGAAGCAACGGGCAAGGACAGCGTCAGAATCAGAATGGGGGAAACCAGTTTCGCAACAATAACAACAATGGAAATGGCAATAGGAATGGAGGTCAGAATAGGAATGCAGTCACCAAGGAAAACGACGAGACTGGAAACAATATGAACAGGAATGGAGGGAACACCACTCAGGGAAACGACCAGAGGCCACCTGGAAGAGTTTTTGTGTTAAGTAAAACGGAGGCTCAAGCACTGAACAATACAAAAGGTAAGCACTCTGACTTTAATCTCTGTGCGTCTCATTTACGAAACCCGTGAGACCCTAGAAACCCGTCCAAGCTTCGAGGACGAAGCTTAGTCTAAGGGGGGAGGATGTAATACCCCGTCTAAAATCTAAGGGTAAAATAGTAATTCGGATAGATAAATAAATATATATGTGTATATATAATATTTGGGTAGTTTATCGTATTAATATTGTGTGAAATTTTAGAGAAACATTAAGTTATTAATTGTAAAACATAATTATTTTCTTTATTATAAGTTTTAACGCGGGTACAACCACCGCGAAATTAAGTGTGTGAATTGCACTAGATCACCCTAAAACTTGGTGTGCCACCCACACCCTAGCTTTTTCTCCTAATCCTTATCACCTTCAAACAACTTCATTTTCTCCAGCAAGATTTCACCATCCTTCCACCAAAAGCCTCCAACATTTTCATCTTCTCCAACAAGACTTCACCAATATTCCACTAAAAGCCTCCTTCACCACCTATATAAGCAGCTCTCTTCCCTCACAAGCTCATCACCATCATCACTTCATCTTCTTCCTCCTCTCCGTCCGCCATAACCACCACCTTCAAGCTCTCCACCACCACCACCTCTCAACTCTCTGCCTAACATCTCTCCCTCTGCCTCTCTCTTTCTCCCTCTCTGTTCTCTGACCCCGAACAGAGCACAAGGCAGCAGCAGCAGCCGGCAAAAACCGGCCACCACCACTGCCACCGTCGGGAGAGGACCCGAGAGCTCCACCACCACCTTCCACCTCCATCTCCTCCCTAGTCTCTCCCTCTCTGTCTCTCTCTCTCCGTTTCTGCCTCTCTTCTCTGTTCAGAAGCAAAGACCCAGCAGCAGCAGCGGCGGCAAAGCTCCGAAGCCGCCGCCACCACCACCAGCGCCGACGGGAACCACCCCCTGCTCTTCTCCCTATTCCTTCCTACCTCTCTCTGCTCTGTCTCACCCTCCTCCCTGTTCGAAAACAGAGACAAATGCAGCAGCAATCGACACCCAAAACAGAGCACGCCGCCACCACCGTCGGCCATTAAAACCGGCGAGATTTCGGGTAACCCAAAACAGAGCCACCCGCTACTCTTCGACCCTTCAAATAGACTCTAAGGGATCCGACTGAGCTTCTGGAGCTCTCAACCAAGGCCAAGAACCACCGTAAATAGCCCCGGTCGAGCTCCCTCTCCGGCGACAACTTCGGCGACTTGACCCGATTCGATTCTCAACCTTTTCTCGCGTTTCTTGGAGTGGGTAAGCTCTAATTCACCTCCTGAGTTGAATACATAGCCAAAACCAAGCCTTGAATGCTTCAATTCGTGTTTTGATTGATGAACTTGATTATTCATGTTTGGGGGGAGCTAAGTGTATTTTAAGGAAGTTATTTTCAAAAGCTTAGGGGTTGTGAGTGTTCTTTAATGAATCTGTTGGGGGAGTAGTTGTTGTTTATAGATTCTGAAATAGCTTTTAATTGGATTATTATTTTAGTAATGTAATAATAATATGTGTTTCAAATAAATTAAATAAAATTTGATGCTTTGAAATAAAAATATAATTATAGCAAAATGAATTATTTTCTTAGAAATAAAAAGAATGTTTAAATAATATAAGAGGATTAATGTGGTGGTAAGAATATGATGTGAGTAAATCATTATTTTCTTGAAAAATATAAATACTAAACGTCGCTTTAAATAGTGATTTCCGAGTATTTGCTCAATAAACTTTTCTTAGCAAGAAGCCTATTTGAGATGATAAACAATTTGCATTCATAAATATGTATTGTGTAATATCACTATAGTTTTATTATATAATGAGTTTGAATTATTTATTTAATTACTTATTGATAAAGTATACTTATTTTGATATTGTTTTCTAGCTAAAATAACTTTTTATAAAGAAGATATGCTATTTTCTTAATATTGCTAGTAATTATAATTTGTTTATTTTTGAAAAGTATTTATTAATATTGATTTAATAACAATCAAGTTATTTTAAAATGCTTCTTTATATAAGAATATGACGTAAAGACGAAATGGGGTCGTGAGAGAAGTAACTAGTGTTCGACATAACCGAGCAATTTTATAGAGTTAGTGCATTTGTTTATAACACCGTTATGACAAGAGATTTGTAAATTGTAGGAGACGGATACGTGGACGTAGGTTTCGTCGAACATCCGTTGTACGATTGCTGAGTTGACTTCAGGTGAGTTATATGCTTAGCCTAGCTAGCCTAGCTTCATTCGTGTCATTATATGATTTTAATACTTGTCTCAAAACGTGTTTCGTGCTTCACATGCTATATTTGAGTTTGACTACATTTCAAAATAATTCTTTGAAATCGTCACACAAAGATAATCTGTTCATAATGCAAAGTGGAAATATTCGCTTGTACCGGAACCAGTTATATTGGGTGATGATTCCCTGGGCTTACTCCCTAAAGATATATTCGGGTTCGATCCCCGGAGTTACTTATATTGGATGATGATTCCCTGGGCATAGTCCCTAAAGATATATTCAGGTTGGATCCCCGAAGTTACTTTTATGGGTTTAGATCCCTTGGGGTTTATCCCTAAAATGCGGGACTTCGCGTGCCCCGACTTTATTCCTTATTGGTTAGGGTCCAGCATCTAGATAACACTCATTTGATTGACGCTCTTAGGAGGGTGTTGCAACACTTAAGGTCTAGTATGTCTGCCGTGGTCACTGGTCTACCCTGGTACATCGAGAAGAGATAATAACTGAACATCTTTGCTTCTGTGTTTGAAAATGTGCAATAGAACAGAATTTCGATAAATGGATTTGTTTCTGAAACGTTCATAACTACTTATTTCTGCTGCAGACACTGATATTGTTTTACTCGTACTCTGTTACTGTTTTAATTAACTCGTGAATCAGCAACTATTTAATCTTCCTTGTTTTACATGCTAAGGTGTATCTCACTCAGCATTTCAAGCTGATTTTGGAAACTGTGGTTCTTGTTTTTCTTCCCACCGCAGGCCTAGGAGCTGGATTGTAAGATAGAAGGGGCGCGAGACTCATCTAGAGTATGGACGTCACCAGTAGACTGTCTAATAAATGTTAGATAAGTTTTGTGAAATAGTTTTGTGTAATAGTAGCAACTAGTGTGTAATACTCTAAGTTTGGTGTTTAATAATATAAGTAAGTGTTGTGAAATGTATTGCTTTTGATCTCCGCCGCTTCTATTAAGCATCGCCCTCCCGGTCTTGTCCCGAGCCGGATAAGGGGGTTGTTGCATAAAATAATTTTAATATTTATGTAGAACAATAATTTTAAAAGTTTAAAAGTTACTTAGTATTATGTTAAATACAAATATGAATGAAATTAATCATGCATTTAACACATTTCATATATTTTTTTATATCAATTAAGTTTTGACGTAAACAAAGTCAGTTGTTGTGCCGCTGTCTGCAAAGAAACGAGAAGATTAATGAGCTTTGGATGATTTGTAACTTGTAAGTGTAGTACTATTATATGATATTGATATGTTTGTGCATATTATTTTATGATAATTTATTACCCCCTATGTGTTAGTAAAAATTACAAAATTACACATTTGCAAAGTAATACTATTCAAAATATATATAACCCGTATATAATTATTAATGTTTGATTATTTATTACGTAACCGGGCCGACCTGGGCTGGGCCTATATAATGTGTTCGGAAGTAAAAATACGAGTGAATTTCTTAGTATTTTGGCATATATAATGAGTTCTATGTGTCACACATTGTCATCTTTTCATATTTTTATCAAATATTTAGAAATAATTTGTAAAGCATGTACCCAATTGTTTATCATTTCTGATATTTACACTATTTACTCATAAGTAATTACTCGTGTATAATAATATCATACTATTCAAACTATTGTTGTAAAAAGAAGTTACTACACATTCCCCAACCTTAAACATGCTTTGTTTAAAACTTAATAATATAACACATAAGACTCAAGATTCATGTATACACACACACACATACACACACATTTACGTAATTATAGTTATTTTAACTTAATTCAAAGTTTTATAATAATACTTGTAAATATTTATAACAATAAATATTTAAAATATATAAATAGTAAGAAAATATCTAATAATAACTAATTACTAAAAGTTACACTATTTTGGATGATAATTTATTCACTGCAATATTATTTTCAAGAAGTTTTATTCGGGAGTATTGTACGTTAAAACGTGAAATACGAGTATTAAACTTTTTTGCTCAAAAATTCGAGTATTTTTCATTAGGTCCAGTAATAGTACGAAATACGGAAGTATTTTTTATGTATACGTACGGACGGGTATTAAACAGAAAAATTCGGAGTATTTACTAACTAGGGTACCAAACATACTACCATTCTTTTTTTTTTGATAAAACAATACTACCATTCTCATCACTATTAATCTTAGTACTATCAATTCTTTACATCGAAGCCGAAAACCAAACGAGCCTTGGGTGCCTTTTTCTCTCCTATTAATCCTAGTATCATCAAACTATCACTATTAATCCTATTAATACAGGCTAGTACTATCAATTCTTTAGATCGATTAATCCTATTAATACAGGCTAGTACTATCAATTCTTTAGATCGGATGGAGGCTTCGGGTTCATTGCGGTGTGATGGCCTCACACACGCTTGACTTAATTACGAGACCACCCTTGGCGTTAGTCGTCCGCTAACTTCGTCCAGTCATAAACATACCGGGCCTTTTCCGTCACATCACCCTTCAAATTTCAAACAGAGAACTTTCACAGCCTAGGGTTTTTCAAATTGTCCCCCAAACCTCTCCATTTCAAATCCCCACTCAATTCTCACTCTCTCTTCCCCCATCGCAGACCGAGAGATGACCACCACTACACCACAGAGAACTCCCCGAACCTCCGGAAGGCAGCAATCGCTCTTCTACCATGATTTAGCATCGCCGGTCTCCACTCGCCGTGGCGGAGGCAGCGGCAAGTTCTCAACCCCAGGCCAAGCCGCCGCTGTCACCGCCCTCTGGCGTGAGAATTTCTCCAACTCCGACCTCCCTCCCCCGCCCATGTTCACCCTCGAAGACCGCTCCGACTTCTCCCCCGAATCCGGCATTCCGGACTACCCCATCTCCCCCCCGGATCCGAGAACCCCCAATTTGGGCTCCGGAAGGGAGTTTTCGACACCGAAGGCGAGCACTTCGTATGCGTTGATGGGGAGTAGTAGTTCAGTGCAGAGTCAGCAGCAGACAGCGGTGGCGAGTTTGAATTGGTGGTCATCTGGCAAGAGTGGTGGTGGTGGTGGTGGTGGGTCTGGGGAGCAAGATGATAAGGGGAAAGGGTCGCCGGTTGAGGGGGTTGTGCAGCCTGGTGCTTTGATTACTCTGCCGCCGCCGAGGGAGGTTGCGAGGCCGGAGATGCAGAGGAATTCGTTGCCGGTGGGGAGGGTTGATGAGGAGGAATGGGTCACTGTATATGGGTAATGCTCACTATGATCCTGAACCTGGTTATTTTTCCTATAATTGATTTTGTGTTGTTGCAAGAACCAACTGATTATTGATTGCTTTCAGCTTATTTTGTTGGAGTCCAGTGAAGAAGAATAACCACATCATGATTTTAATGTTATTTATAATCATCACAATTAGACATTCCTAGTAGGAAATTGTTGAATTGAAAAGTTGATCATTGTAGATTTTCCCACTTAATTTGTGTTTCCATACGGCACTCTTTCTTTACTAGTGCATAACTCGTGCACAACCCCAAAGAAGGAGATTTATGTCCAGAGTGTGTTAGAAATGATTTAAATTTCCATGACTGATAGTGGGGATAAGCTATTCCACATGTCATATTTGGGGATGCACTAATCCCCATAGTCCCTTATTATGTAGATTTTCATGACTGATAGTGGGGATAAGCTATTCCACATGTCATATTTTGGGGATACATTAATCCCCATAGTCCCTTACTACGTAGATGTTTGTTTTTTAAAATCTTTCCTGACATGCTTATTAATGATCACACTTTATGGATTATGATAACTAGACTAGGTTCTAAGGTTTTACAATGGTACTTATGGTGGTGCAGTTAAATGGTTTTATGTAGACTTGATTTTTTTGCTATAGTGAGATCTACATGTCGAACCAACAGAGTTGAATTTTTTCTGAGCCATTCCTTAGTTTAGTTGGGTTGGTGAAGATGACTCGTCTCAATTGGCGTATTGAACCGTTATGGTTAACATTTCTCGTTCACTGTGTCACAAGAGAGTAGAGACTTGTAAGAAACTACCACTGGCTGCAAGAAGTTTGTTAAGTATTGAAGTTTCTAAAGCTGCTTGGATATAAATAGTCTGACCAGTGACACCAACTAATTTTGTTGTTTAGTCAAGCATAAGGACTGGTGCAATATGCTATGTAGCACGGGTGCGGGTGCGGGAACTGGGTGTGGAACTGTGGATGCGGTGGGGTGCTTTGATACCATGATAAAAAAACAATGATAGTAATCCAAATTACAATCAAACAGAAATTCATACACAGATTCAAAGACACAAAGTTACTGTATCAACAATATAATCTATTCCTGTCGTTGTTAGTAGCTGTGGAAGGACGACTAATCTAAGGCTTAGAAATGTTCACATAGATGCACATTTTCTTGGATAAATTGCAGTTGTATTTAATAGACCTTTTCAACTAAAACTTTCAAAATGACCCTGCCTTATCCACAAAGCACCCACGGGGCACCCAAGCACCCATGAAGCACCCAGAACCACCCGGTGAGGGTGCGCAACCTCCCAGAAGCACGAGTGCTACATAGGCAATATGTCGTCTCATAATCTCTTTATCTCCCAAAGAAATAGTCACCAATGTTGGTAAGTATCTTATGCAAAGTAGTTTGAGCTTAGTTAGGGTCTGAGCAGAGTTTTGCAATGGAGTGAGGGAGAAGGAACATTGGCATTTGGAAGTAAATCCAATACGACCAACTATCTCATACCTCTGAGTTTAAAGTCTTCTCACGTATTTAAAGTCTCACGTTGAGCTATCACGGAAGTAAAATAGAAGGTTGAAGTTATAATTCTGGTCTATGGAGCCACAACTCCTCACGGTGTTGGTCTCTCGAAAAGCATCGGACTAGGTCGGGCAGATATTCAAATATTCATTAGTTCAAAGTAGGGGAGGGGTCGAAAATTCACTTCTGACTGATTTATGGTGTGAGAAGGGGCCGTTTTCAGAAGTTCATCCAACTCTTTACCAATCAATTGTGGATAGGATCAGAGGAAGGCTTTTATAGCTGATAATGTAAAACTTGGGGGAAGGAACATGATATACTGGGAGCCAACCTGTGTATGACCTTTCAATGATTGGGAGCTAGGCTCGATTATGCATCTGTTCGACAAGCTATACACATTTCATGTTCACTTACGAATTCCGGATAAAATAGTGTGGCTTAAAGGCGAGGGCAAGTTTCGGTAAATGCTTCTATAAATTGTTAGCAGGGAAGAGCTATTTCTCGTGGTGGGTCCTCACGGAAGACAATCTGAAAAGTGGGGGATTCAAGTTAGCTAGTAGATGTGCCATGTGTCTCCATGAGGAGTTTATTAAGCACCCTTTTGTCAGTGCGAGGTAACAAGAGTCTTTTGGTATTGGACTTTGCTATGTTCGTATTAGCTGGGTGATGCCGGTTTCTGTGGAAGATGTAATCAACAGCTCAAGTTTTGCTAGCAAAGGAAAATGGAGGGAAAAAGATCTGGAAGATCATCCGGCCTTGCATTTTGTGGTCTGTATGAAGAGAAGGGAATCAAAGAAGTTTCCAAAATGAGTCGTCCTCTCTTCAAAAGATGAAGAGATCTTTTGCATATACTTTACAGTGTTGGTGCAAAGGGCAGCATAGAAATCCAGCTTCGCCGTTTTAGACCTTTTTTGACAATCTCAACAATATGGTTGAGTTACTGACTTGAATTTAAAATGTACTCAGGTTCTTTTTTGTGTTATTGTAATCAGTACTTGTCAAATAAACACGGAGCAAAAAGGGAGTGTCTTTCAGTGACCCATAGAAGACTCATACTGAATGACATAAGCAAATCACTGAATCTCTTAAAGCGGATATTAGATGGTAGATTGGATGAAAAGAGATTGTGCGTTTCTTTTACAGAATATGTATTTAAATTGGAGTCAACTATGTTAGCTGGGTACCGGCTCCATACATGCGCCTTACTACCGAAAATAGCTTTATGAAGCCGGTGTTTCAGAACCTATACTTGTTTGTTCTTCTGCATTCTTATCCCACAGTATTGTTAATGTTACATATATGTATACTGACTCCAATTTTCGGGAGGTATTATGTCCAAGAAGTATGATACAGTTTTCTTCTCTTTCCTTGCTTCAGATTTTCCCCAGGGGACACTAATTTGGTATTGCGGGAGTTCGAGAAATGTGGTGTAATTTTGAAACATGTTCCAGGTCCGAGAGATGCTAACTGGATGCATCTTCTGTATCAGGTAATTCCTGCTAACTTCAGTATACCCATTAATTTAAATCATCATTTGTCAAGCAAAACTTGAAATGTTCCCAGTGAGTTCCCCGTCGTGGAATTCTAAGTTCCATTACTTCAAATTTGAAATCCAGAATTCAGAAAAAGCATTCCGCGTTCGATGTCGTAAAATTTTCAGTTTTATTACTTTGAATATCGAATGTACTGGCTATGATACGTGAAATAATATCCGAAGCTACTTAGGTAATTTAAAGCAGACTGGATATTTTGGGTTAAGGACTCATTATTACGTTTCACTTAAATGTGCATTGAGTATATGCATATTGTATTTTGTCTCATTTACTACCTGTTACTATTAGTCAATATAACTTGAAAAGCTTAGTGTTACAATAGGGGTGTCTAATTTATACTAAAAAGCGGAGTAAAACTAAAAAGAGTTAAACATACCAGACACCACCAAACATAACATGGCACGGACCAGAACTACAGTTGTTAGTAGTTGCCAGCATGATAGGTCCAGTCTAAATCTGGTTATTCAAGGTTGGTTGCAGAAATTATAGCATTGAGCACGGATCTACTCCAACTTAAGTTATTAACCTCCAAGACTTGGAGGAAAAAAAATACTTTTAGATACTCAGTTGTCACTTTTAAGTAGTGGGATAAATTTGAAGGCAAATTGCACAACTGTAAACTGAGAAGGTACTTCTGCAATCTTTTGAAATTAAAGGAATAAAGAGTCAACCTGCAGCTTCTTAACATAGACTGTGCGAATGTAGCTTGTTTGCCAATCTAGATGCAACATATAACAAACAAGATAAGAAGGTCTTAACAATTGTTGGTAATTCAGATTTTCACATTGAGTTGGATCTCAAATAACAATGAAATTACAAGGAGAGAAGATTCCATTAGTGAAGACTTAATTCTTGAACAGGAGCTCAAGCTATTAATATCGGAGTTTTTGAAGCATTGGTCTGGGCATTGCAAATCCAGAATAAGGAAAGTCAAACAAGCAACTCCAGTATTGGTTTCAAATGTTGCTCAACTGGGTTCCAGTCAACTATTATAATGGTTGAGTTTGATGGCAGTTAAGGCTTGCTGGCTTTGGTGTATAATAGTGACACATTTTGTAGGTCTCTTATAAGACACCTTCGTATTGTCTTGCAACTCTACCTGCACAAATGTGTGCAGGATATCAAAAGAACAAATCAAACACAATTTAACGAGCAAGCTTTGGCTAGTAGTTAACTACTCAAGGGACCCTAGGATTCCTTACGTTAGTACGTAACCCAAATGACTGAATATGTGGAAGTTTCCTATTCAGGCCAAACACTCTACATGAAGTCACCGACTGAAGTCCTATTGGCTTGACCTTATCA
Organism: Linanthus parryae; assembly: GCA_023055425.1. NCBI lineage: Eukaryota > Viridiplantae > Streptophyta > Magnoliopsida > Ericales > Polemoniaceae > Linanthus > Linanthus parryae. The sequence continues at coordinate 9,139,521 of JALGPY010000012.1, forward strand.
ATCTTTATATTACACAGGCCAACACATCTTAGAGTTTGTCCCTATATTCTACGATCTAGTTTTGGTTTCAGTCCTTCGGCGTTCGGTTTTGTTGTGCTCTACACATATAACTTGTATTGCAATCCTAAGGTACAAGAACTCGGAGCAATAGGAACACATGGTTTTGCGTAACTACAATGCTGTTAGGCGTAGCAAAATGTGAACAGAAACATGGTACACTTTCCAGCGGGAATGACTAGTTTGGTGATTTAAAGTGATCCTTCTTGGTGTTTATTATTTATCATATTAAAAGGAGTCTCCAAAAGGATCTTATGGTATTCTTAAACCTGGAAGAAATCACTCCTGCCAAGTCACCAACAGAACCCATTTTTTTTTACATAAATTTTACAATCACCTATCCGTTTTAGATCAACATGTTACCTATTCAGCTTCTCCTAATGGTTGAAACCTGGTTTTGGAGCTGACCTATCACCTATGGAAGTTCTGTTCACTTCTCCTTTTCTGTTAGGCAATGCTTGATATAATTTCTAGAACTTCAGTCACCAAAAATTCTAGCTACCATAAGGCATGCCATCTCAATATCTTCAAGTATTTCCCGGCAGTGCCGCTATCCGCCGCGTGGTTGTCTCCTATTCCCGTCTTATCCATACTACTTGATTTGCGTCCAGGGTCTTTTTCGGGAGTCATAATGACTAAAATCATCCGAGAAGCTCTTGTGCTGCGTTTTCTTTATTTGTGGCCGACAACTTTGTCTCCACTGTCTGATAAAGCTCATCAGGTTTGCATTTCAATATGGATGCCCGTATTCTTGGAATTTTAGCTTGACCTTTATCAAGTTCTAGTTTTGTAGATCAATTCTCTCCCTTGGCATCTAAAGCAGCAAAGCTGAAAGTGCTGGTGGACATTCAATATTTTGGAACACTAGTTCGATCACGTTTGAAGTATTTTGATCTATATTTTAGACCACTGTTGTTGACAGTATGAAGCACTATCTTGCCTGACTATTATTGGTATTGTGGGATCTTATGTACATCCAGAATATTCAGAATGATAGTAGATCACTGTAGTTTTGTGTCACGGGGGAATTTATGACTTCATTAGATTCAAAAGGTTCCATATTAAGTATTTTATGAATTAATGTTCAGTTTGATTGTGTAATGCTCGTGTTGGATAATAATAAGTCTTGCAGGCCAATTTTTTTTTTTTCTTCTAATCTTGTATGATGATACTTTTAAAGAAACCTAGATTTTAGGCTATAGAAAACCCATAGACAGAACATACTTTTAGTTTTCAGTGTTTCACAAGAAATAGAAATCGCCTCTGCAAACCCAAGCCACCTCTGCAGATGCTCTTTTATGACACCCTTCACTGACCACCTTTAAGTGCCTGTTAGTGCAACTTCATTGCAGGATTTCGTGTTGATTCACATCTGGTGGATCACTCTCCTAACTGATGGCGGGTTCTGATTACTTGAACCTCATGTTCCGATTTGAATATTGTATCTCGGTTCTGAACTTTGTTAGCCTTTCCGAGTTGTTGATCAGTTTAAACTCCTAGAGTAGATCTCAGTTGACTTTGTCTTGCCTGTAGTTGTTAGCAGAAGCTGAATTTGGCGGTAACTGAAGCTAGCTTTTGACCTCTTCTGATGGGTATTCCAGTTTCATAGTACTGCCTTAGAACACCCTGTAATGTTACTGGTACAAGTTCTTCACCGAATCAATTTCAATACAAGCCTGTGTTGATTCACATCTGGTGGATCACTCTCCTTACTGATATTTTAGGATATTGGCGGTATTTGATTTCTTGAACCTCATGTTCCAATCTCAATATTGAATCGCGGTTCAGAACTTTGTTAGCTATTCTGACTTGTTGATCAGTTTAAACTCCTAAAGTAGATCTCAGTTGGCTTTCCCTTGCCTGTACTTGGTAGCCGAAGCTGAATTTGGTAGTAACTGAAAACAACTTTTGACATTTTCTGATGGGTATTCCAGTTTCAGGGCACTGCCTTAGAACTCCCTGCAATGTTATTGGTATTGTGGGCTCTGATGGTAGACCTAAAGCTACAAAGGAACCTATGCCAAAGAATCCAGAAATCCAACAAATGGTCAATTGAACCAAGTGGCAAACATGACTTCTATTCCAACAACTGCAAGACAATTCCTCGGAAAAAATGTTAAGAAGGCTACAGTAACAAAGGAGCTAAATGCTAACCTTCTTTATCCACTTTAATAACCGCCAAGCAATCAAGAACTGTCAACTCTGGTACAGTAACAAAGGCTGAAAGTCGATAGGACCAGTCCATATCATAACTATAGCCAGACAATGCAGCAAAATGTGTGAATTGGATTTACATAAATCACAGCAATTATCTTACACCTAAGTACCTTACTTCATCGAACTAAGATCGTCTTTCATTAGCTGTACACCACCCAAAAAAGAGACCTGTAAAGGACCCTTACTTTCCATATCAAAGGAGGTGGAACCAAGTGGACGTACCCCACACGTTGAGGAATAGTATGATTGAACTGGAGACAAAACCAGTCTCAACTGGAACCACTGCAATACGTCTGAGCCCCTCAGTGGAAGTCTGATACGATGATGAGTATCAGAAATGGTTATAATCCTCGACCTTCCTGTTCAAATCTCACCTATACTTAACATCCCATACCACTCTCTTCCGCTCTCCCTCACCCACTCCCATAATCAAACTCAGACTCAGTAAAGATTCTCGGATACTGTGCTATACAGAAGATAGAAGAAAACCAACGCAACAGTCACTTCTCTCACGCCCAACAATCCTTCCAAAAATGGACACGATCTCCTAAAACAGTCCTAAAACTTATTCTCTCCGCAAACCGACCTGACCCTGCTCAAATCCCTTTCCTCACCCCACTGTGGAGAGAACCTATAACCACGGAGCACGAGCACTCCTTTCCGTAACGAACCTAGCATCAATCGCTCACCTCCAAAGGGGCTCCAATTCTAGACCAAACCTCCACTCCCACTTTGCCTAGTGATGCCTGAATAAGACCAGACGTCGGATACCCTTCTCCACCAGGCGGTGCAAATATCTATATATTGTATGAATTGATGAAATAAAAGTAATCTGGGAGCTTGAGTAATAATAATGATAGAGAATTATGGGTAGCTTCTTAAAACTAAAATTAGGATAGAGAATGAGTTGATTTAGGGCTCCACTCATGTAAATGAGCTTGTGGATGAAAATTGAGTTATCCCAAATGTTTATTGATTCTAGCAAATTGGCTCCAAAACATAGTAGATCTTATGGATGCAAATCGTTTGATCCGATAGTGTAAAAAACATTTCAGAAAGGAAGTTCTCCTGCAATATGTATTTGATATTATTTTGAAAAAAATAATTCATCCCATCAACCACAATCTTTCCCCGTCATTACTAATGCTCCCCGGTCTTACTTCGAATGTCTTCCTTCCCCAAATTAGAAATCTCAAAAAAGTGTCGTACTACGAGAAAGTTACTCTTTGACTGTTTTCCTTTCCTAAAATGGAAATCCAAAATGAGTGTCCTATCAAAAAGTTACTTTATGCCTTTAATTCCCTTTCATACCCCTTTTCAACATTTACTTCTTCACTTCCACTAAGAGTACCACATAAAAGAAGACATTTTCCTAAAACACCGTGAAAGCTTTTCTCTTTACGTCCTCCGGACCCTTTCTCAAATTCTTCCCTTGTCACTTTCCAAGCGAAAGTACCACATAAAATTCCTTGAAAAGTCCACCCACAACTCATTTAGGGACGGAGTATTATATTTTCTTACATTTACTTAGTATTGTGCTCGCTTCTTTATTGGTCGTTGAAATGTGTCAGTAAGTTAGATTGCAACTAGAAGAAAAGAAGTTTCAGTGTAGCGGCAGAGACTAGAAGACTTTTATTGATTCTTTAAAGTATATTAGTTAGTAATTAGATGTTTTAACTTTAACTAATGAACATGATTGATGTTAGTCCCAGGTTGAAGATGGTTGTGGATTCTGCTTTTGGTATGTGATGAAAACACAAAAATGTAAAACCCATTATTACATTATTCCACACCCATTTCACACTTTCATAGTTGGATTGCGTGTTAGGAAACATGTCTTTCGCGATTCCATCATATTATGGCATTATGAACTATGAAGATATATGTCTCCATGGTATGATATTGAACATAGCTTTGAGTTTACGTGCCAATTACTAAATTTTTGAGTTACAGGATTAGTCTGCGAAATGTCACTTGTTCGCCTGACTTAATGTAATCGCCACAATTTCCAAGAAAGATACTCAATGTAAAAATAAAATAAAGGGTTGGATGCAAGTTTAACATCGTCTCCAAGAATATTTTATTTATGGACTGTGGAACCTCCTACTTTCCAGGGTCTCCAGTTTAAGCCTCCTAAGGCCAACTGCATAAATAGTATTCCCTCCGTCCCATTTTGTTTGTCTTGTTTGACTTCTCACACATATTAAGGTAGTGGAAAAAGATGTCAAAAAAATCTTGTTGAGGTCTGCCAAAGCTGGTCTAGACATCCGAGTTGGAAGGTTGTTGTGGACTGTGGAAGCTTCAGTGTTTCTGGTTAGGTTCCATGATTTGGACCTTGATGAGAGTCTAATCATAGTTTTCAGAATGGTGAATCTGGACCAGGAAAAGGATGGGAATATGTCAAACTAGAACAATAGACGAAACACAGTTGTAGTTGACCTTTAGGAATGCCAACTTAATGATAACCTAACAGGATGCATTTTGGACCATCGGGATACTACACTGAAACCAATAGGGTGAAAAGATTGTTAGGGAACCTTCTTGAGGGTTAACAGAAACTGGTTTGAGGCTCAATAGAAAAATATTTGGAGATTATGGATCTCATACAGTCACCTAACTAAAGAAGTTCGAGTACTTATCACCGAATTATAGGAACATGCATTTTCTATCACTTTCATCAGGATTGTCTGTGCTATTCTTAGTTTCTGACAACTCTTGAGGCAACTTCATAATATTTCTGAAAAAAATTCCGCGACATTTTCTCAATGTCTCCTATTAGTTTTTGCTAGAGCGGCAGGGTTGTAATGGGAGCCGATTCTGGCAAGTGGATTTCTTCCGTGGGATAGAGGTTCCAGTAACTCATTAATTGACGCCAAAATTTTCAGGTTTGACCTATCCAGCTAACTCAGGCCCAAAGAGTAAAAACGAGTCAATCATGTTGGAGATAAGTTTTACCACAAATGATAAGTAGGGGTGGGAAGCAGGCATCCTTTTCATGTATTCCCCAGACAAGACCCAAGTTGGTCTAACTGGTGTTGTAGCTTTCAGGAGTTGGCTCCACCAGTCACTGATGAAGTATGTCAACTGATTTCTGTCTCTCTCAGACAACAAATCTAAAGCAATTGGTGCCTAAAAAAATCTTAACTGTAAACCCATAATTTCGTGCTACCTTATAAAGAAAAGCCTTAGATCTGTATGTTTTGGAGCGTTGATGTGAAGAACGAAATGTGTAAAGCCCTCTTGCATTCTTGTAAAGCCCTCTGCTAGATCTCGGAATTTCTTCAGCTGTTGAAGCAGATTTTAATCTGCATAATGGATGAGTCAACTACTCATTAAATGTGGGTTTGTGGGTTTCTTCTGATCTGACATATTTTTGATTTCTTAGATTTGTTGAATGCTCTTAGTTATATTCTTTTTAACTTCAATTAAGATTCTTCTTTTTCGAAGCCGCCTCAGCATCAGTATCAGCAAATTCCGTGCTTGGACTTTTGGTACGGTTTAACATCCGTTTATGGGTTGTTCCAAAATAGTTCGGTTTTAATGAGGTTTGTATAGCTGTGGCGTAACCCACCGATTTCCATACCTTATCATTAGAGCTGTCAAGTGTGCAGGAAGACCGCTGAGTATCAATGATAATTTTTAAGTTGTCGAAGTAATAGTTGTCGAAGTAATATTTGTTATACAGAGCATGTTATTACTTGTTAGTTACCTGACTGACATATGAGAGTAAAAGTTGGTTTAATATCCGACTAAAAACTTTTAGCTACAACAAGAAAACTAGAAGTGTAAAACTATATGCATAACTTTTTACCTGCTGTTAGCAACACGACCAACATATGTGAGTAACTGTTAGTTACAATTCATAGATTCTTCAGTACAAGGGTCGGAATAATTTTTAAGTTGTTTAAAGATGGGTGTCCGTTTTGTTACGATACACGATACAATGGCTTAGTTTGGCTAAGCTAGATTTTTAGATAGATAGATTATTGAAAATCTGAGATGAAGTGGTGGATTATTGTTGGAAGCTAACCGGATCCGGCCGATTTACCCGGACCCGGCCATGATGTACCCGTACCCGGGTAAAAGACAACATGTACCGGGTGTGTAAGAGGGAATTAATAATCTTATGCCATTATTGCCATGTGGCGGAATATCATGCAAGCTTTGAACGTAACATTGGCTTATTTTGCCACTGTTTAATATTGGCCGGATCCGTGTGCTTATTACTCGGTTCGTCCGGCGGAAAAAAAATGGTAAATTAATTACAGGATCCGGCTACAACTACGACCGGATCCGGCTACTACTATAATTTCTTTAATCTATCTAGCTTAACCAAACAGGTCAGATTTTTTTTCAAAATTTCAACAATCTATCCTAAAATCTAGCTTAGCCAAACTACCCCAATATGTGAAATCCTATACACGATGCGTATTAAACTTCGACAACTATGAAGATAACTGGCTTTCTGGTGCCATTTCCATGAGGAGTACGTGACCACTAGTCCACTACATTTAAGGAGTAAGGACACAAACTTTCGTTTGCACTCCCTTCTTAAGGAAGCAATAACTTCCCTTGATATTAGTTTGCATTCGTCTCCTTAACGTTGTCTCTTCTGAATTCCCCTAGTTGGTAAATGGCGTAATTCTCCCTCTTGCTAAAAAACTTGACCAGTTTTGTGTTAGACTTCATTTCATAGTTATTATGAGATGAGACAGTACTGCTATGTTGCACGGACACTCCATCAGGGGTGCCGTTCCCGTTTCGGACACTCAGAAACGTGTCGGAAACTCGGACACACCTGAACGATGTTTCAGAAACTCCACCTGGTGTTTCCGAATAAAACTGATAAGAATGTGGCCCGAAATGCCTGGTTCCATTTGGGGGAGACGTAGAGAAAGAGAGTTGGACAAAGTTGTTAATCGATTTACCAAACCACATCTGTTAATACATACTACCTCTGTTTCGCCTGTTTCAGCCTACTTCACTTTTTGTCACTATTCACTGGGTTACTTTCATCCGGTGATTTGATTAGCAAAACGATACAAGAATTTGGTAATCTTTGCATGGTGTTATAGATGAAAGTTTGTTCTAAAATACCATGAAAAAATTATTAAAAAATTACATCGTTTTGGTACCCAAATCACCAAGTCAAAGTGACTCAGTTACGGGTTAAAAAGTCAAACGCAGACGAAACGGAGGTAGTACATACATACACACACACACACACACACACACACACACACACGTACGTATGCGGCGTGTATATAGATGCAGCGTGTATATACATGTATATAGATGTATGTATGCGGCGTGTCCGCGTCTCCTGATTTCATAAAATTTGGCGTTTCGGCGTCTCCGACTCCTGCCGTACCCGTCTCCGTCTCTGTTTCCATGCGACATAGCAGGACTGTCTATAGTAGGGTTACATTTTCTGTAACCCATTGTCCACTTATCTAATCCCAGCTTCGTCACGGTTGAGCACATCGAGACAATATGCTGTGGGCTTATTATTTGTAGATGACATGTTTCTATTGAAAAATGAATGCAAAACTGATGGGTAAGTCGTGGTTGTATAAATACACGGCAGTTAGATGTTGGATCATACAGGTAATAGTCATTTTCCTGATATCTTGGTTTCGCCCATCATTTACATTGTGGATATTGTGGAAGATCACACATGTGGAGCACATAATTTCTGGAAAGGACATGTGGAGCACATAAGATGTGAAATCATAGAATTCTCACAGGTTTAAGTCAAACTTTATAGCAGTACAGAAGACCAGCTATAAAATATGTTACTTAGTGTTGCAGTTGGACGATAAGAAAAATGTTATGCCGGAATAGTTGTGGTAATGAGAAGATTACGTATGAGGATGTAACAACATCAATTGTAATTTCTAGGTGATATGAAATTAATAAAATTTCGAAGACATTAGGAAGAAATTGTTGGGATGGATTTGGCTGCAAATTGTATGGAAGAGCTTTTATGGTAACATAATTTAATTTCTGCCTCCAAGTAACTTGGAGTAGAGGCTATTCAGTTTGAGTTAGAACTGTGAGCTCATTCACCTCGTCGTTTTGCCTCTTATCACTATTTTTTTTTTGTATAGTCTAAATGCATTAAAGCTATGTGACGTGTTTTACTGATTTGGTCTTATGCTTATATTGGTGCAGAACCGATCAGATGCACAAAAAGCTCTTAACAAGAACGGGATGCAAATTAATGCAGCTCTGATTGTTGGGGTGAAGCCTGTTGACCCATCACAGCGACAGTATTTATCTGAAAGGATGAAGAATCAAGGATTCATGCCAATGCCTCCTGTACCAATGAGTTCAAGTTCAGAGTCTAGTGCTTTAAGACCGCCTCCTCGTCCCTATTATCTTCAGAATGGAAGTAATAGTGCCCGGCACTCAGCTGGTACCATCGCCACCCCTGCTAAATCTGTGGTCTCAAAGATTGTGGATTTAATGTTTGGTGTCTAGCCTGAGTAGTACATCTCCCTCCTATTTTTATTGTGTGGTGGTATCTGTGGTACGTAATATCAGCTATCGGGAAATACAATACTGTATTTTTTTTTCGAGGTTTCAGATGTTCTTTATTTTCATATTGGAAGTTGCACTGTGTTGTTGTGGTCATGGAAGTTGTGAGAGGAAAATATGCTTAAAGAGTGGAGGAATTCAAATGTGCAAACACTTAAATATTCATTCGTCAAAGTATTATTTTCAGCAGTTGATCTCAGTGTCTGGCACTCTCTTGTTGATGAATAACTCCATGAATACAACTCGAGAGACAATCTCTAAAAAGCGATGTTCTCCCTCCAGCAGGCTACAACAAGCAAGGCCAAATCTAATTCGAGCTCACTTGCGCGGATACCTTAAACGCCTTTGATGTTCATGATTGTCACCAATTTATAAATATCATCTACACCATGTTCATTCAGATGGATTCTTGTCTGGTAGTTTTGTTAATTTATTGTGTATGCATGTCGGAAACTTTGCAGTGAAGACTATCAATGCAGTATTGTTAATTTCACTATGTATGCATGTCAAAAACCTTGCAGCGACGATGAACACAAGCTTCATTTTCTCCTCCTTTCCCTGTGTTATTAATCTCCTCCCTCCATCCATCTTCTTTGTTCTCTTATTCTCCATTTTTCCTTTCATCTTTTTGGTTAACATGTTTTGGGCTATCTCTAGACAATTTAGGTCATAACCAACTTTTTCGCATGTATCTTTTTACAAATTCCACCAAACTATACAAGAGTGAAATATCTAGATCGCAAGGGGAGATGCAATTAACCCATTAAACAATCCAGAAGATGTGCATTTTTACACTAATGTTCCACACTCAAGATCGAAATAATATCTTTGCAAAAAGAAATCGAAATACTATCTTCACTATTACCATTCTCACTATACACATATGGAGTACTTTGTTAGGAGGTCCGATGGCAGGTGCAACACTCCAGTAGAAGCAAGTGAAAAAATAAATTGAATAATGTTATTTTTTTGGACATACTCCTATTGATTTAATGGAATGTCATATTAATTTAGGGTGCACAAAATGCAGTAGTACTCACAAGAATGGGTATCATACATATATAGGGCACACAAACAAGAATATGTCCTAATCACAGGGCAGAAAATAACCTTGAAGATGACATGAACACAAGTTACTGTTAAATAAGAAGAAAATGTGTTAGCAACCTCCCACAAATGAACACGTCCCATGGACCCATGCACAAGAACCAGCACATGTTGAAGTCTCATAAGACACTAGGCAGGGCTTGGCACTCGAATTTGAACAAGTCCTTGACATTGTTTCTAAACTAGGTTCGAGTTGGAAATTGAGAGCATTGACAACTTGTAAATCTGAATCACATCTTGAGAAATTGCGAAGTCGAAGGCATTAAAGCACGCACGACTAGGGACTTGCTCTTTACAAGACGGACTGCATTTTGCATCGATTTCTTCAGTCTTGTTACTGCAGTTATCTTCAAGTGGTTGTATGCAGATACCTGAAATAAGATATTTGTATTTAGTAGAAGCTTAGGGCTAGTTTGGTAATGTTGTGTCATTTTAGAAAGTTGTTGTGTAAGAATTACTTTGAGAATGCTGCTGGGGAAATCTAAGCGAAAAGTGTTTGGGATCCCGTATTTAAGAAAACACATTTGACATTTTGTGTTTGGTAATTAGTGTTTTAGAGTTGTCGTTGCTGTTTAAATGACAATATCAGACATGACATAATAAATAGTATTATTACAATAAATAATCATTGATAATTATTAACGAATAAGAATGTCAAATAATACATTCATTGACAAGCAGGTCCTAGAAAGCAACCCCTCATGTGCTTTTCAAAAGCTGATGTGGGTAAGCAACTGATTTCCAGAAAGCAGAAAAAAATAAATTTACCAAACACAATAATACTGCTTTTAGATTCGAAAACCAGCGTTCTAGAAAGCAAAAGCATTACCAAACATGCTCTTAATTTGTGCACTCCAATAGTCAATTTAATGCAAAACATACCTTTCCACAGTTGTTTAACGTAATCCAAAAATCTCTTCTGGGGGATCATACATACGGCTATCTGGAAAGATGTCTTCAAACTCTTGCTTCACTTTGTTTCTCAACAGGGGATGCGGTAGAAGTCCTTTCAACAGTGTCCTAAATGGCAACTCCTCAGGTGGATCAGGGGACTTCTTCATGTCCTCATAAATGTTCATGGCATCCTCAGGAGATCCACACTTCAAGAAACCCCGAATAACTTCAGTATATGTTTGAGAATCGGGAAATAAGTTTTCTTTCTTCATACTTTCCCACAACTGCATCACATCATCCATATTCCCACCTTTGGCCAATGCAACTATTAGGTCCTTGTACAGGAAGGCATCAGGTCTGTACCAGTCTTCCTTCTGAATCACCATAAAGACCTGGCAATTAACATTTACTGATTGTAAGAATAAAATAAAGTTTCACGTTTACAGTAAATTTAACAAAAAATGGCAAACCATTAAAAGGCGCGAGGTTAACTAAACAAAATATGTTATTGACGGAAGCAAAGTAAAATAACCAGAAAAGATAGGCGCCTTTACACAGTTCACATCAAGAAACCTTAATAGTGAAAATGCCATAAATACCCAAGCTAAAACAATTTATTATTTCGCTAACACCCTCGCTCACCTTGAGTTTGCCAAACTAACGAACACTATCAAAGCAAAGCACGACCAAAAGAAGATTCAATTGCTCATAACTTGGACATAGTTTCAATAGGATAACATTCCATACCGTCAAGAGTCAAGACAACCTCGTTGACCACAATGAAACTGCAGAAAACTTACCCCAACACCAGCGCAAATAATCAGACGCAACCCTGAAATTTGAAACACGATTTACTACTACTATAAGTGTTATGGACTATTTCTCTATTTCATTTTTCTAACTTCCGATTAGGTACTGGGTTTATTAAGATGCACTTGAGCTATTTGATGAAATGCTTGACAGAGGAAGGGAGGGCGGCTCATCCATTTGACACTCCACTAGCTAAGTGAAGCATTAAACAGTTATGCCAAATATCGCGAGTTTGAGTGTTGTGTTGATGTTGAGGCAACAAGACTTCTGAATTACCTTTCTTGAATGTATATACATACAGTCAGCAATGTTTTCACTGTGGTATTAGTATTACATATTCCTCATACATTCTGTGACAGCATCTCACAACGTTGTTATGCTATTTTCTTTTCTTTTTGTTTTGAGGGACACATTGTTATGCTTTGTTGGATCATCAGTCCAACCTCAGATTATTCATAAAGTTAGTATGTAACAGAACTTCAATATGATACCCTTTCATGGCATCTATTTATGGTATTCATTATTAACTTTGTCCATCTCTCTATTAAATAAAGAAGTTTATACATTCTTTGTTCTTTTCCAACTTTCTCTTTACAGGTATCGACACCACTGCACAGGGCACCCATCTCCTTTTCCATGATCAAAAGAAAGTTCAAGCTTTGCTATGGTTCAACCCTTTGTACTTGAGAATTTGTTGTCTTGGTTTAGTTGTGAGTTTTTTTGTGTGATCATATGTCATTTCGGATAGAGAATTTTTAGACTAACAAGATTCTCATACTCACACCCCTTACACATGAATAACTCTTGCATTTGTTTGTATCTGGTTCTTCTCCTTCTTTCCTTTTTTACTCGAAGTCCTGGCATGATATTTTGGATATATTTTTCCTGTCTTAACGTTAATTCATGGATGCTACATTGTTTTGTTCTTTTCGAATGCTAACTAACTTCAATTCATTATTGGTATTTTAGTTTGGTTGGATTGGCAGGAGCGGTGAGCTCAGATGAAAGAATCACTTTCAAGGTAAACAAACACTCTGATTCTACTGATAGGTCAAGTGAAACAATTTTTTTGGGTACTAATGACAAAACAGAAAAAAACTACAAGATCATTCTAACACAACCCTGACCATCTTGATCAAACCTAACTAAATGAGCACAAAACTCAGGAGCAGACCAGTAAATTTTCCTAGAGGAAGTTTCACAGTGCTTGGCCATTGCATCTGCAACCAAATTGCTTTCTCTCCAAATTTCGCGGAGTCTTGACTTAGTCTGTTCAAGAAGTTGTCTGATCTCCAGCACCATAGCCCAGAAAGGAGAAGAGGAAGAACCTTATTGATGAGCTCTAGGACCTGAGCTGAATCAGTTTCAATAACTGCATCACAAATTTGCTGACTCACCATGATCTTGAGACCCTCAAGCACAGCCCAAACCTTACCATTAAAGACAGAGGTAGAAGCAATGCATAAATGAGTACCCCAAACCCAGTCACCACTACTATCTCTGCACACACTGCCTACTGCCAGAGCAGAAGAATTAAAAATATGACCACAGTCCACATTTATCTTCAGATGACTTACAGGTTTTTGCCAAGAGATCCAGAAAGCTTTCTGAGGCATGTTGGTGACACTCAATTCTTGAACTCTGCAGATAGCTACAGCTCAGCTAACAAGAGAAAAATACTCAAAGAAGGAGGTTTCTCTCCATAACTATGAGTCCATAATGCTCATACCAAATGCTTGTTGCAGTAACCATAGAGAGCATCTGCCATTGAAGCTCTGGAGAAACCAAAACTTGAGTACCAGTCAAATTCATATCAATCCAGTCCACAAGAGGGAGGGAAAAGAATTACCCAAATGCTCCTTGACAATCAGAATAAGCCTATGACACACCTCTTTAACCCATGGACAATCCCTTAGAGCATGGAGGGAATATTCAAATTCATAACCACAAATAGGGTAAGCTGGATTACCAATAGTGCCCCTCCAAGCTTTCAAACCTTGAGTGCGCAGCCCTATCATGTCTCAAAAGCCAGAAAAAAGTTTTCCACCTCTCGAAACCTTTTAATTTCCGAATTCCTTTCCAGAAATGAGACACTCACCCCATAGAAAGAGTTCTGACCCACATATGCAGAGGCAACTGAATAATTCCCAGAAGCCTCAGTAAGCCAAACCAAACCATCTTCCTCTTCAGCATCCCCTTGGATAGCAACAGACTTAATTAAATCCAAGATCATATTAATGAGAAAGTCCTGTAAACTCTCCCATTTCCAATCTTCGTCCTCATCCCAATAATCCCACACAGTCTTGAGTAGTTGCTCATTACTTAAAGGAGCCAAAGTCAGATCACATAGAGAAAACTTACCAACCCACTTATCTATCAATCCAAAAAAGAGAGTGTTTGCCATTTATAATGTTCTTACCAGCTCCACAAGGACCACAGCAGACGGCTCTAAAACTCTGATGAAGTTGCTTCCAAACCTTGGAATGATGAGCTTTAGGAGGAGACCTTCCATACTTAAATCTCAAGATCTGAGCCCAGATAGCAGTATCCCCATCCATAACTCTCCAAGTAGCTTTCCCCATCATAGGTAAATTGAAACTTTCTAAGTGTTTCATCCCCAAACCATCCCTATCTTTGGGGAGGAGAGTACTCTCCCATCAAATAAGAGGCAGCCTTGCTGTATCAAACCCCCCCCCCCCCCCCACACACACACACAAATCTCTGGGCAGACTTGATCAATCTCTTTGAGAGTCTTCTTGGAAAGCAGAGTGGTCTGCATAGCATAAGTTGCCAGCGCCTGGAGCACATATTTAATGATGATGATCCTTCCAGCCATAGAAAGCTGAGAAGCAGTCCAACCCCCCAGTCTAGCTCTAACTCTTTCAACAAGGAACTGAAATTTTGTAAAAGAAAATTTATTATAGGTAAGACTTAAGAGGCATACCAAGGTGATGAACCAAGTCATCCCTCATAACCAAGGTGTAGACTTATCAAAATTTATTGCTTGACCAACATCAGCACAGAATTCCTCCAACACATCCCTCATAACCTTCTTTGTCTGGAAGTACCTTCCCCAAACAGAACCAAATCATCTGCAAAGAAGAGATGGGAAATAACTGCCCCTTCTAGCACTTCTTAGCCCTTTCCACACCCCTTTATCCACTGCAGCCTGGATTTTTTGAGCTAACATCTCCATAGTGAGTAAACAGAGATGGGGGGGAGATAGGATCCCCGTCTCAAACCTCTCTCAGGACAGAATTCATCAATTTTTTATGTGTGCATTGTCCCATTAGTCAATCTTTGAAAAGCTCTCGGAAAAGGTACAAATATCCCCAATTGATAACGCTGAATTTTGACATTTGCATTTTTTTTCTTCTGGGTATATCCTTCGAATCAAGATCCTAAATGGAAAGGTTTTATCATTACCAGTTATGAGAGTTTCTATGTTCTATTCTGGCATTCACAAGTTGTTCTTTAAAGTAGTCGGTCTCTGCTCTGTGCCAGACCTTTCCATTGTTCCGACTAAATTAGAACTAAATACTTCTACCATTATTTGTTGGGATTGCAAATTTGAAACAGGATAGTAGTAAAGAAATTGATTAAAAAAAGAGAAAAATACCTTGTGGGCTAAAGTGACCTGGTCTTGGCGCTCAAGCTCAACAAGAACAGCAACCATGTCCATCTTCAAGAGCCTGGAGACATGGGTTTTGATGAATTGATTGAGGTTGTTGTCTTCTTCTTCATCGTACTTGAGTCTTTTGAGACCGGAGATTACAAAGAGGGCTTCTTTACCGATGAGTTTCTTTCCCCTCCAGAGTGATCCTCTTGGCCTCCCGTCATGGTACAAACGGCGACTCAGACCTCTGCTTCTGGTGGTGGTGATGAGTGGATTTTCATATGAAATTGACGGGTACGGAGGCTCCACCGACGGTAACTTTAATAAACCTCGTAGAGTAACGACTGTTGAAGTGAAAATTGGACTTGCTCTTGACCTGCAAACAGCAAAAAATGACATTGATCGATCGTTCGTTCGTTGCCAGAGGGGACGACGAATCAATAGGCCGTCTGGAGATTGTTTTACCAGTTTCTACTATTCCGTTAGAACCCTAGTCCTTTCTTCTTCTTTTTTCTAACTAGAATACATGTGTACAAAACACAAATGCTTCTTCAAAAATAAAAAATCACACTATGAAATGATAAATGTTAGGGCATCTCCAACCCTATGGGAGGAGGGGGATGGAGATGGGGAAAATTGTATAAAAATACGGTTCATGACATGAACCGTATTTTTATACAATTTTTGCTATGGGGAAAATTTTTGCCATGCCCTCACCCAAGGCAAAAAAATTCCCCATAACACATGCCCTCACCTAAGGCAAAAAAAATTCCCATAGCACCCCTCCCCCATGGACATGCCCTCCCCCAAGGCAAAAAAATTCCCCATAGTACCCCTCCCCATCCCCCTCCCCTCACATGGTTGTAGACAAGTAGTAGTTCGGGGAAGGGGAGGAGGAGGGAGAAAATGGTGGGCCCGTGAGGGGAGGGGGGAAAAGACATGGGTTGGAGATGCCCTTAAAGGATATTGGGTGAAAGCTAAGGGCATCTCCAGCATTTTCCCCCTGCCCCTCTCCCAAACTACTACTCGTCTCCAACCATGTGAGGGGAGGGGGATGGGGAGGGGTGCTATGGGGATAAATTTTGCCTTGGGATACCCATGGACATGCCCTCACCCAGGTAAAAAAAATCCCCATAGCACCATCTCCCCCTCCCCTTTCCCCCATAGGGTTGGACATGAACCGTATTTTTATACGATTTTTCCCATCCCCCTCTCCCAATAGGGTTGGAGAAGCCATAATGGGTTAGTGAGTAGTTACTCGGTTTCTTTTGATTTTCTAATTGGATTAATTGCATTTTACACCCCTGTGGTTAGGGGTTTGTGCGAAACATCCCCCTGTGCTCTCAAATGATGCAGAACGCCCTCTTTGTGGTTTCGTTTTTTGTGCGGTAGGGGGGTAAATTTCCGTTAATGGGGGCAAAAAGACATCAATACCCTTCTATATATAAAACATACCATTCATTTTCTCTCTAACTTTCTCTCTCTACAAAATCTGCTCCATCTTTCTCTCCGCCGATTCTTCTTCTCCTCCCTTCATTTTCTCCAGATCTGGCGGTCATCACGGTTGTGGGTAGGGATGGCAATTCGGGCCTAAATCTGGCGCCTCCTACCCGCTACTATACACTTATTACACACTAGTTAAATTGTGTGTGGGTCGGGCTAAACACTACAAATATTTGGGCCTGATTAGTAACAGTATGTATGCGGGCCAATTTGCAGGTAAGTGCAGGGTTTGCACTCTAAGCCCGCATCCTACACTCACGATCCTTACTTCAGGAACAGAGAGTGAATTTCACAAACGGTGACACTGGGTTGATCGATTTTGACATGAAATCTATCGGCTCTGTTTCAATCAGCAACCGAATCGTTTGTTGGACGATGAACCCATTAATGAAGCTGGTCGACTTCAGTATCAATGAATAGGGGTTTTCGGAATCGGCGACGTTTATATCGTCGGCGCCAATTCAACTTCGTCGTGCTTCTGCATAATCAAGTTGAGGACTTTGCTTCCCAATTCGCTTCAGTTCATTTGGTTCCAACCTACGTTACCCGGACTCGTCGATTTTGCCGAAGAACCCGGCTAGATACGACATAATCCGGGTGCGGGTATGGGATCTTTGGCGGGTGTGCTATGGTTGCGCTCCGACGAGTCTAAATCGACAAGCTCCGGCGCCGGATTCCACCATCTTTCTCGGAAACGACCGACCAACCATAGTTGCGGCCTCCACTCTCGTCTCTCATGGCGACGGCGATCGAATTTCAACCTCCTGTAACTTTGCCGGACTCGTCGATTTTGCCGAAGAACCCGGCTAGATACGACATAATCCGGGTGCGGGTATGGGATCTTTGGCGGGTGTGCTATGGTTGCCCTCCGACGAGTCTAAATCGACAAGCTCCGGCGCCGGATTCCACCATCTTTCTCGGAAACGACCGACCAACCATAGTTGCGGCCTCCACTCTCGTCTCTCATGGCGACGGCGATCGAATTTCAACCTCCTGTAACTTTCGCCTCTGTAGTCCTCCCGTTCATACTTATCATTTTTTTTTTCTTTTTACCTTTTCTGCCCACAACTAGGGCTTTAATATACTGGGCCTTATTATTTAAAAATAAATTATATTGGGCCTTAGTTTGCTTTGGGTCAATCCTCTATTACTAATAAAACTTTGCATCTGTGTGCCTATTTAAATCAAGCGGACTATACAGAGCCCTCTTTTTAGAGTTTTCTTATGAAAAAGCTCTTCCAGCTTATTCTTTTTGGAGAATCAAATCCAGTTTGATAAACTATCAAAGGCACCCAAAAGTTAACATAAAAAAAATGCACCATATGGGTTGAATTTTTTTTAAATTTAAGCTAAAAGCGGGTTTAAGCGGGCCGAGTGTGTGTGTGGGCTGAATTAGGCCCGCTTTGTTCGGGTGCGGGTCAATGTGTAGTACCTTGCAAAGCGGGTTTTGGTGCGGGGCACTACAGCAGGCCGGGTCGGGTTTATTGAATTATGGCCCGACCTGACCCGATTGCCATCCCTAGTTCTGGGAGGTCGGTCGACGCGGCGGTGGGTGGCGGAGGATGGTGGACAACGCAGTGGGGGCGATGTTGATCGGCGGGCGGCACTCGCTCAACCGCTGGGGCTGATATTTTGTGGGTTCCTCACGAATTCGGAGGAATCTTCAGGCTCAATTTTCCCTTTGTGTCCCAGTCTGAGTCGTGGGTTTGATCGGAATCCATGGTGCATCCTCTTCTCCTCCTTCGTTACTCTTCAAGATCTGTTTTCTTTTTCACTTGTTTTTTTTTCTTCTTTTTTGTCCTCCTTGTTCTTCTTCCTTCTTATTATTCTTCTGGTTATTCCTTCTTCTCCAGATTTGAAGGCTGCGGCGATTTCAAGCAGCGTTACCCAGATTTGGAGGCTTCTTCTCAAGATCTGTTTGTAGTTATTTTTTTATTCTTTTTCTCTTTCATTTTCTCTCCAGTCACGACCAAGAATTCGTTAATTCCCATTTCTTTCTTCATCCAGATCAACTTTTTTCTATTTTTTTTTTAATTCTTGGATTATTTTTTTCAATTTCTTTGGTCTATTGGGGTTCTTCTTTCTCTCCTAAACTCGGGGTGGTTATCAAAACTGTATTTGGGTTCAATTGTGAGAGGGTTTGATTTTTTTTTGTTTTATTTTTTCATTATGGAGTTCATGGAGTTTGATTTTTTTTTTCTTCTTTTTGGCACTGATGGTTGCTATCTGGGTTTATGAAGTGATGATGCGATTGAATATCCTCATCTTCAATCATTTTCATTCTCATCTTCTTCATTTGTAATAAAAGGGGGTAAAGTGCAATTAGCCATTTTTGTCCATCATTTTTGGCAATAGCTGTGAGAATGAGGGTATAGTAGATATTTTAAGTGTGATTTTTAACGAATTCCGTTAGTTTTAACGGAACCGCACATAAACTAGACCACAAGTAGGCGTTTTGCATCATTTGAGACCACATGGGGGTCTTTCGCACAAACCTTTAACCACATGGAGGTAAACTGCAATTGACCCTTTCTAATTTTACCCCAATAGTAACTTTTTTTCTCTTTACCGAGAAGGGCATTCAATGTCTAGTGAAAAAAGATTCCCCAAAATCCTTAAGCTTCACCAATATCCTTATTCCATTTATATATTAGTATAGATACAGTACTAGTAATTATTTTGCTGTATGCTTGATGCAAATTCGGCCTATTGCTACGTTTTGACCCCTCCAGATGTTTGAATTCAACTACGACCCCCCTGGGTTTAAATTTAAAGACTGCCTCAGCAAAAACTGGGTCCCTCTAATACATGCCCACCTTCTAGTTTGAATTCAACTACGACCCCCCTGGGTTTAAATTTAAAGACTCCCTCAGCAAAAATTGTTTTTTGGTCCCTCTAATACATGCCCACCTTCTAGTATTGCGTTTACCTGCAAATGAGTTTTAGGGTGCTATTATAACTGCAAATGGTTGTGTGCCATGATTGTAAATGGACTTTTTGTTCCATAACTGTGAATGGGCTTTTTGTGCTATAACTGCGAATGGGCTTTGTGTACCATAGCAGCGTATACCAACACATAAACCCAACCCCAGTCGTACCTAGGCATGGCAATCGGGCCGGGTCGGGCCATAATTCGATAAACCCAACCGACCCGCGATAGTGCCCAAATGCGTTTGAGCCCGCACACAAACCCGCTGTGCAGATTACTACACGCTGACCCGCACCCGAACAAAGTAAGCCCAATTCAGCCCACACACATACCCGGCCCGCTTAGACCCGCTTTTGACTTGAAGCTTAAACAATTAAGCAAACCTATTTGCCATACAACAAAGGATGCGTATGTTACTTTGACAACTGAGTCGAATCTTTAGACAGATTAATCCTTATTCGCTAACAAAAATGGAGAGCCGATAACCAGATCGCCAAATCAGTACCACCCATTATGATTAGAACTTAGAAGGCACCTCATGTTTCTTACCTTAGTCCAAACTCCCACAGAACCTGCTTATTTCGTCTATTCTCCTCAACTTGCCCAATGACTAAGACTAACTAATAATTTTCATAGTGTACCTATGTATACCACCCATTCTTCTGAAGCAGTACACATAGACCCTACAAATACAAGCTACCCCAATGGAAACAGCCTTACAGAGAACATGTTCGCCCATAGTAAACTCCAGAATATGGTTGGCTCCCAATTCAATATAGTTTTCAGGTTTTGCCCAGAGGAAACAAGCAGTGAGAAGAGGAAGATGGAGAAGATGTAACTATGTGAAGCGGGCTGGCCCGACGCCTACACCAACCCGCACGGGCCCGACGCCTCCCAACGGTCTTTTAAGCCCAGTTCATGAGTTGTGTGCGCGCCTGCCCGCACACAACTTAAATGGTGTATGGACAGTGTGTGATGCAGTATGTGAAGCGGGCTGGCCCGGTTTTTGAAGCCCGAATGGCCATCCCTAGTCGTACCATAACGTCAAATATAAGCCATTTACTTTCATAATCATACAGAGGGTAATTCGCAACATTATACCTAAAGAAATAGCTAGCATGAAGGCTGGAATGCGTACTGGTACTTCAGTTCATACCACAGTACAAAGCAAAGGACCTCGCGACTTCTCAGTACCATACCACTACCATGCCCGAGACTCCACCGCCACTTAGTCGGTGTAAAACATTTTACGGCCGACCAAACAGAGCCTACAGTGAAAACTATAAGCAAAATAACAAAATTATAACTATCACGCTATATATAAATACAAACTTCATGGAACTGCTTTACATGACTAATCTTCCCTCACTAAATACAAACTTCAAGACAAAACACCTGGTAAGGAGAAACTACGGGTGCCAAATTGAAAGTCTCGTGAAAGAGAATATTTTCCACAACAGCTGCTACATCATCTGGATTCTGAAAATTGACAAAGCCAAAACACTTGGACACCCCATTTGCATCCCTCATCATCACTGGTGATGGTTACTATAATTGCTGAATCTCTTTCTCAGGTCCTCGTCGGTGATTGTATCAGAAAAGTTCTTGACATAGGCATTATTGAACTTGGGATTCTCCTGGTGCCTTTGCTCACTACGGACAAACAGCCCAGCGTAGACCTTCTTGTCATTGAGAAGCATGTCGCGTTCAACTTGTCAATGGCTTTTGGCGCAGCTTCTGCCTTCTCAAATTGCACGTACCCTTGACCTTTAGATTGACAACCCTGCCAAAAGATATCAACTAAAAGGAATGAAAACCTAAGCGAAGACGACGTATTCTAGAAGAAATCTCCAAGCAGTAAATCCAACAAACATTATATACCCTGAGAATACTGCATTGTCCAGACGTTGAGAGATTATTTACGGGAAGCGCCCTCTTTTCTCTATTTCATGACATTTAAGGAACATCTAAGAATCTTACAATGCCAAAGACTTTAAGGAGGAACATCTATGATTTTGGGATTATCCGAAACGAAAAGATGGACTGTCATATGGGATAACTCGAGTACTTGGGACTAACCGACTGCCTGATCGAACTCACCCTCACAGTCACACATACAAGAGTGGTCTGGGTACCAAACTCTTACAAATAATACAAAAAAACAAAGGTGACATGAATTTTATATTAGGTCTTCCAAAATAGTTATGAACCAAATGGATGAAGATAATCCATTTCCCAAACTAGAGACTTCATAATCCCTTCACATTTTCATTTCCTATTAGTTTTCCATGTGAACCAAAATGAAAAGAATGTTTTCATTTCCTTCCACCCACAAAATCAGGGCCTCAAAACCATGTTGAAAGTCATAGGATTAATGCAGCCAAAAGATAAAGCTGACTCCAGAGTCAGACCCACTAGTCATTCAAAAACTTGTCATATTCATAAGAGCATTACTCGGAATGGACATGTTACACCTCAGGAGAATCTTTGATAGAAACTCCAGCAGTCAAACTGCAAATGACACTCCACTGGTGGCAAATTCAGTTAAATGAATGAAATTACATGAATTATGTTATTAGGGTTGCAATGGGAGGGGCGCCTCAGTACACATATAGCTAGGGTTTACTTCTTCTCCTTCGTGTTACTTCTTCTACTTCTACATATTCTTCTTCTATTCTATGTAATTGGGTGAGTTAAGTTATTCAATAGAGTTTCAGTTGCTTGGGTCTTGATCAATCTTTAAGAGCCAGTAGAAATAAATTTAAAAAAATGGTACAAAAAAAAAAAAAAAAAAAAAAAAAAAAAAAACTACTACTGCAGACAATTTGATGAAAACAATGCCATCACATTATAGAACATGATACCAACAACCATCTAAATGAGTGGTGAGACCATATTATGCTCCTAATAAGAAGACTGGAAGAGAGAATATTGGAACTGAGGTTTGTCCCTCAAAAACAGTAAATAAATTGCTTTCATATAAAGATACCATTTACAGAAAGCGCGGATTGATTTCCAGATTTGAAAATAAATACCAGAATATAAACGGAAACAACTAAGAAGAGAACATAAACTTAAGCTAAGTCTATAGCCCACTCCTGCAGCAAAATGAACAAGATATGACGGGGTTGGAGCTAGTCAATCGCGCACTCCTTCAGCAAAGAGAGATCAGTAGATGCCACAGGTTGAATCCTCACTACTACCCAAGCCTCCAACACAACCCTAACTAGAATAGAGCTTTTGTTCAGCATATTTTCTAAATCAAGCATATACCCCTTCTTCTGCAAGCTAGTTTCCTTTAAAATGACTTTCTTCAAAGATAAGCTTCTGCCTTTGAAGGAGCAGAATGTTCCTAGAGAAGTTTCAGTTTCTTTCAGATATCGTATCATAACCCCCAACAAAAAGAGAATAAACTTTGACACCCCCCCCCCCCCCCCACAAAAAAAAAAAAAAAAAAATTATGGCAAAAGACCCCAATGTAATAGGATGATTTTTCAAAGTAGAAGGGGGGATATATGTAGGTCGTAGATATGCTTTTGCATCAGAAACTACAGCACAATTGTAAATATATAATATCCATAAGCAAGACAGAAGCAACAAAAACGAACAATGTGTATCAACATCGCCACATTATGAAAGTCATAGTAACTTCTGAAAATAGATAATAAGCATCTAAAATTGGAACTCCAAATCAAAATTACTATAAAGTCAAATATATCCTGGGCACGGCAGAGTCTGATAACTGGAAGAGAAATCCTATTAGAGGGAATGGGTTATGACTAGTTAGAGCTTACAGTAGATGATCCAATTGGGATCCTCTACCAGAGAGTACGACTGTGGATAGCCTAATTAGTGCTCATAGTAAATCCTGGAGAGTAGCAATAATTACAAACAGGTTCTCAGAATATGATAGCAATGATATGCTGTTAAGTCCAATTCCATGGATGGAGAGAGTAGAGTGTGTTACGAAACATACAAGTAACAGTCTGTATTCAGTAAAGTCAGGTTACTATCTTGCTTAAGGGATTCTAAACAAGAGGACGAGAAGAACCGACATCAATTCCAGAAACTCAAGCTCTTCCTTTTTCTTGTACACAAATTTATGGGAGAAGATTCGGGGCCTTCAAGTTCCTCCAAGAGTGAAAATTTATAAGTGAAGGTGAATAAAAACGCTATAGCAAAAAGATCCCTGCTGAAGACAATGCACCCCCAACACCAAGTGGTGATGACCATTGTGAAACATTATAACACTTGTTCTTTCAGACCTCTTGGACAAGAGAAGTTTTTCTTTTTATTCTGCTAGTCTCTTTGGGCTACAGCAACACAGAGAACAGAAGATATAAGAAGATGGGAAGTGAATATGTGGAAGGAAGGTAA
This sequence comes from Linanthus parryae, assembly GCA_023055425.1. Classification (NCBI taxonomy): domain Eukaryota; kingdom Viridiplantae; phylum Streptophyta; class Magnoliopsida; order Ericales; family Polemoniaceae; genus Linanthus; species Linanthus parryae. The sequence goes on from JALGPY010000012.1 coordinate 9,163,571, forward strand.
GACAAAGATAGATAGGTCTCATGTTATTAGCTAGCAAACTGGTGTATGATTAAAAAGAAATGAAATGGCATTCAAGCAAAGCAATCAATCCAGTAAGGTTGATACAAAAAGTGTCCAATCATGTAACTTTCCTTCAAGAAAATAAGGTTACCACAAGCCTCCTAGGAATAGCTGAGTCTGAAGCTAGAAGACAAACATTATTGGGGAAGACCGCCTACATCAATAATCAAACTAAATTGCTTAAAAATGGTTGGCAGTAGATGGTATGGCCTGGGTGGGTTGGATAGCAAGAGACCATCAAGGCCAACTTCTAGGTCGTGACTGGAAGGAGAGTCGAGCAACTTCTAAGTATAATGACAGAATCATTAGTTTTGACGGGGCCTGTGACATGGCTAAAGCAAGGGGTTATCATGGTGCCATAATAGAAAATGATAATCACCTCTTGGTGAACGAAGTGGGAGCTGCAAGTGGTAGACACTAGGGACTCGGTGGTGCTGAAGGAATGGAATTCTCAAATAAAATGGATATGGTGTAGCGAGAACAAGAGCCGCCAGAGAGGAGCACCATAATATGATTTGGGACACTCACTTACCCAAAAAGTCAACCTCGTGAGTTAGGGCCCAAATCATACTATATGAGTTAGGTTTATGGAGAAAGGACTAGGCGTGTGTTGTGAACCTCAATCTCTAATTTTGTTATCTATTTTTTCTATTGTATTTGGAGACATATATATTAATAATTATAACAGAAAAATCAGTCGTGACCCCTAGTAAATAGATTAAGTACATTGACCATCGGCCCAAGCTCACCTCATGAATGAAGTATTACATAACCCACTACATTTTTGCACAAGTGAGATATGATACCCATCCCTTCTCTTCCTTTATTATCATCAAAATCATCCGTTTCAAGTCCTCTGAAGATCTTCAAGTAGGTTCTTCACATGTTCAACGCGTACGTCGTGTTCTTCGTCAACATCGAAGATATTTGTCCATTCATTTTCAAATCAAGTTGCTTAAGCCCTCTTTAGAGGTTTGGGTTCTTCAAGACCTCTAACACTTTCTTCGCCGAAATCGAAGAGCCTACTCGTTCAATCCTTGATCAAGTTCCTAAAGTCCTCATTCGACGTTCGGGTTCCTCAAAACCTTCAACGTGTTCTTCGTCGAAATTGAAGATGACTACCGTTTCTATTCGAAATTAAGATGCCAAGAACTCGTTCGACGTTCAAGGTGAAGAATTTGAGGGTCGTAATTTCTTTTAAAAAAATTACTTACACTGATTGTAATATGCTTCATTAAATCAATCACTTCAGTTATTATGCCGAATTGCATAAGATACTTGCCTCTATCATTTGGTTTGGCGGTGCTGACTGTTGAGGTGAGAGTAGACTGGAGGTAAGGGAGAAAAGAGCAACTAAGGGAGAAAAGAGCAACTAAGACTTACCGAATATGCACGCAGAGTTTCCATGATTGAGTCTTCATTTTCTCGCCCTGCATTGATTCAATAAAAGAAATTCCTGATCTTCCCTATCAAGTCAAAAAAGATACTGGTCCGAAAAGTAACACAAGAGATACCACTTTCCCCAATTGCCTTTTTTACAATTCCTTTCTGGAAGCCCATCTCTACAAAATGGTCAACCACCTTCTTGAAAAAAAAAGCTTGTAGATGAGTTGACAATTAATAAAATAAATTAGCTGTCAGAACTCCAAAGTAGTAAGTAATATGTGCAGCTATACGGTATAGGAAAATAACATTTGATACATTTTGTTGTCAGCCCATACGTAGAATGTTGTAACTGGATTCTACTTTTTGAATTATTTTCCTCGAAAACAATGATAGAGAATCCAATAATGTCACCAAAAGGAGATGCCAAAAATGCGGACATATGTAGGCGAAGGATATCAAGAACATTCCACAAAATGTGCATGCTGATCTCTTAGTATGTGCTACAAGAAAAGCAAGGATGCTAACGAATATCACCTCAAACGCCAGGAAACAACTTACCGCATTAGCAACACAAATTCAAACGAAAAAGTCTTTAGGATGCAAAAACTACATTGGATTTGACTATCACTAAATTTGGCTGCTAATAAATATAAAAATGTGTGAATGACTGATTGTATTCAGGTTACCAAATCTAATAATGAAACTATGACACATGACCAACGATCATGTACAATCAACAACAATTATGTGTTATGCATAAAGCCTACATGCGCCTTTGCAGCTTGAGAGTAAATGATATGGCATGAACAACGATCTATCTTCCGTCCCCAAAAGTTCTACAACAGTCAGCACCGCCAACAATCATCACAACCAGGGGTGTCGACGGATCAATCGGTCCGGATTGCAGTACTAACAATCCGATCTGCACACATCAGATTGGTGCTCAATCGATCCGTAGTCCGAACTGTGAGCCTTGCAATCCGAACCAATCATGTCCGTGAGTCTGCAAATCAATTCGATTTTATTAACTTTTTATGTAATTTTGTACCATAATAGCCTTTAAATGCTGACTAAGAACTCACATAGAGAGGAAAACAAACTAACAGAGAAGAGGCGGAATATGAAGGTTGTTGGAACATGGATATCGCTAATACATTAGATACAAAAACTTAAAGATTTAATTTCAAAAGATGGCACACTACATAAAAATTCTAGATGGGAATTCTCTTAGAGAAAAACTGACATAGGAATCAAGATAACAAACCTGAATTTACTTCATTTAACCAGAATTGTTGCAAGGGACTAACAGACCATAAAGTACCATATGACTAAATTTTAAACATAGAGACAAGACTCCCACTTTTTTCGTTCAAGACGTAGGAATCAAGATCTGAGCTTCTCTAAGAAAAAAAAATTACATATCAGGACTGAAACCCATGAAGAGATTGAAAACAACAGAGGGGATCGTCAACCCATCTCGTCCATTGACAACTACTCGAAACAACTTTGGAGAAATTGACTTGCCATGGTCAGATCTGACGTTGTTGATCTTGGCGAGCAGAGCCGGGAGAAGGGGGGGGGGGGGGGGGGGGGGGAAGAAACCCTAATGATAAAGATTTTATATGCTCAAATCTGGTGTTATGGTCACACCATTCCACTTTATAAGTGGACCAACCATCACCTAGAAGTTATTATTCATTGCATAGATGTAGACGGATTGTATGTATGAAGTACGAACGTCATCTTACTCGTAGACTCGAGTCTCCCATTGCTAGAGAAACTTAAGGCTCTTCCTAATGACACTTTCAAACTTTAACACACAGGGAAACTGCGATTTTTTCGAATCTGCTTGTCCATTTGTTAGTCTAAAGAAGTTTGCTATAGAAATTGTGAAGTTCGCTAGATACTCAGGTTGCACACTATGTAGCGTATTGCAATCAACTTTGCATATTTCTATAAGGATGGTGCTGACATTTTACTACCATGATGGTACATTTTTCTTAGTTTGTTAGTTATTGACTCAATGAGACACATGTAAAGCCAGTAAGCTGTGTGACTATTTTTATTTAAGACGAAAATGGAGATGAAAATACTAATTAGGATGAAAAATGAAGTAATTACTACAAGGAAATTCGGGGGATTATTTATTAGTAAGGCAATAACTTGAAATTCATCACGACAAATGACGCTTGTGTCCCTTCTAACTTGTAGAACATAATTGAACTATCCGAATGAATAAAGCACCTTCGATATTGAATAACATTCTCCACCATGGCATACGAACGACATAACAACTCTCCTCATAAAACTCCTAATTGTCATATTCATGATCTTCTAGTACCTTCATGCACATCTCTTCTATATGTCTCTCTTTCTCTATTCGCTCACTGGCGAAAAAATCGGAGCTGCACTTTGATCCCGTCGCCGGAGATCTCACTCCTGGAATGTTCGCAATCGATCTGCCGTCTTTGTGCGATTTCGTATGTCATGGTGGAGAATGTTAATCAATATTGAAGGTGCTCTATTCATTCTGATAGTTCAATTATGTAGTACAAGTTAAAAGAAAAAAAGGGACACAAGCGTCGTGATCAAATTCAAGTTTTTGCCTTGCTAATAAATAATCCCCCAAATTGTCCTTGTAATAACTTCATTTTTCTTCCTAATTAGTTTCATCTTCATTTTCGGCTTACATTAAATTAGTTCCATAATTGTCTAGGGAGACCTTACATATGTCCCATTGAGTCAGAAAACCAAACAAACTAAACCAAATGTTTCATCATGGTAGTAAAATGTCAACACCATCCTTACAAAAATATGTGAAGTTGATTGCAATACGCTACACAGTCTGCAACCAAAGTATCTAGTGAACTTCACAATTTCTATAGCGAACTTCTTTTGACTAACTAATAGACGAGAAAAAATCTCTATTCACCTAAAACCCAAGAAAAAACTCAGTTTCACTGGTTGTTCAAGTTTGAAAGTGTCATTACGAAGAGCCTTGCGGTGCTCTAGTGATGGGAGACTTACGAGTAAGATGTCATTCGTATATACAATCCGATCCGTATACAAATATGCAATAAATAATAACTTCTAGGTGATGATTGGTCCACTAATAAAGTGGAATGGTGTGACCATCACACCAGATGTGAGAATATAAATCATTATCGTTAGGGTTTCCTTCCCATTATTTCTGTCTCTCAACTCTCTATATCTATCTCTGCTCGCCAACATCAACAACGTCAGATCTGTCCATCACAAGTCGAATTCTTCAAATTTGATTCAAGTAGTTGTCAATGGACGAGATGGGTTGACCATTGGCATAAGGATCCCCTCTGGTGTTTTCAATCTCTTCACCGGTTAAGTCCTGATATGTATATTTTTTTTTCTTAGAGAAGTTGAGATCTTGAATCTTACTTCTTGAACGAAATGAGTGGAAGTCTTGTCTATACATGGAAGATTTAGTCATATGTTACTTTGTGATTTGTTAGTCCCTTGCAGCAATTCTGGTTAATTGAAGTAGATTAAAGTTTGTTTATTCCTATGTGATCAGTTTTTCACTTAGAGAATTCCCATCTAGAATTTTCATGTAGTCTGCCATCTTTTGAGTTCTTAATCTGTAAACAATGTGTTGGTATTTAAGGTATTAGTAATTTCCATGTTCCTACTACTTCCGTATTTCCCCTCTTCTCTGTGAGTTTTCTTTTTCCTCTGTGAGTTCTAAGTCACGTACTATTATTCAAAAGCTATTACGGTACAAAATTACACAAACAGTTCAAATGGATGAAACCGAATTGATCCGCGGAGTCAAGGACATGATTGGTTCCGATAGCAAAGTTCACAATTCGGACTCGGATTGTTAGTAGTGCAATCCGGACCAATTCGATACATCAACACCCCTGGTTGAAATGATTGTTGTTAAGAACTGATATATTCTCTAGTATCGCCAAGGATGATGTGTTTACTGGTACTAAAGAGAAACTACAACCTCTTGAGCCCTACAAGCCTAAGATCATACAGGTGAAGTTTGGGAATGTACCAAAGACATCGAATTCAAGCACACGAGTTCGTGAGCCAGAAGATGTGCAATATTTATCTCGTGTAATTTGACTACCATAGATGTTAGGTATTGTTACTAGGAGATTAGACCAATAGTGATTACTGATTAGTGAATGCCAATAAAATAATTTTCTATCATTAATGGTGTACAAAACTCTTTAAATAATTAAATTAGAGGCATAAAAGTCATTGCCAATGCTCAGTTTCAACTTTCAGCCTTGTTAGTGAATAGTTGATTAGAATCATAGTTTTAGAAAACCGGACCGGCCGGTTAGACTTGAAAACCAGTGAATCGGAATCCAGGCCAGCCCAGGTCATGGTTGGGATTGGATCTGCAACAGAACCTGCCCCGTCACCTCAACCAATGGTGGCCCAACCGGCTCTTTAATAAAAGGGAATAAACTTGAGGATTGCAAGGCTCAAAATTGAAACGTTTAAGCTTTTCACCAAGCTCCTATTGAAGAGCAATACGCTACTTGCGTATAATTTGTAAATTTAGTTATATATACATATATACATATACACTATAACATTTTACTCCTGCAACAGTTGTAAATTGCAATTCAATTCCCATGTAAGCTACAGTTTTTCACACACTATAACCATTACTAAGTTTGTGTGGTTGTTTATTCCATTTTCCTGATTCCCCAAATATGGAATCTGCATATTTACTCCTTCCCAGCTAATATTCTGGAACCACACTACTAAGTTTGTTGTGGTGTTCATTTTTTCCTATGAATTAGCTTATATTCTGGAACCTATATTACTATAACTACTGTGGTGAACTCATCTTTTGATCAAACACATCCTTTTGTGCTTTGTGATTTGCACTTTTAGCCTCTCAAATTACTATTACACCGGACTGCTACATCCAAGTGACATCCTTTTACATGTTTTTTAGTAGGAATTTGAAGAAATTATATTTGATACTTGTGGAATTAATATTTCCTGGTCATGGCAAAGCTTGTAAAATGTAAAGCTTCACTATATGATTCTACGATTCCAATCCTGCAAGACATGCTACTATCCTATATAGAATCTAGATTTTGAAAACCTTGGCTGCAAGTCTCTTTGACCCATTTGAAGCAGCACCGAGAATCTAAGATATAAGAAGATGGGAACCTATGAAGTGAAGCACGATCAGACAAAGAAGATCGCTCGTATGCTATTGGAAAACTGGTGTCTTCTGCTCGGAGATATGATATGATAGAAATTATGTAATTAAGCAGAAGCAACCAAATCCAGTAAGGGTAATACAAAAGGTTAATTTCAACTATCTAGCTTTCCTTACAGAAAATGAGGTTACCACAAGCCTCTCCTAGGAATAGCGCCGAGTCTGAAGCTAGCAAACAACATTATTGGGAAAGACCACATCCATCAGTAATCAGAACTAAATTAGATGGTGATGGGAAGGATCAGAGAAACTTCTCAAGTCTAATGATAGAATGACAAAGATGCAAGTCTCATAAGTTTTTGACGTCATAAATAGGATCCATAGTCCACATACCATCTACTACTAAGTTATGTCCCTATTGGAGTGCTAATCAATAACAGAAACTATAGGATACAAACTTTTAACATTTTGCATCGGAGGTGCAACTAAGAATTGTTCCAACAAAAAGTTATTATTGTAGTAGTCAACTGACATACCATTAGCTCCTCAGGATTGTACAGCATTTTACAACTGCAGCACCTGAATTGGAAACATTCGAACTCCAAGAAATTAGTCACCAGAACTAGTAACTATCATGTACAGTAGAATAGGAAAATAAACTGACACCTTTTTTTGTCAGCCCACCAATGATTCAAATATCGTTCCGTACCGTACCGGGCGATTCCGAACGGTACGTTTCACCCGATACTACGCTACATAAAAATTCTAATACATTAAATACAAACACAATGTTTACAGATTAAGAATTCGAAAGATGGCACACTACATAAAAATTCTAGATGGGAATTCTCTGAGTGAAAAACTGACATAGGAATCAAGATAACAAAACTGAATTTACTTCAATAAACCAGAATTGTTGCAAGGGACTAACATATCATAAAGTACATACGACTAAATCTTTCATATAGAGACCACACTCCCACTTCTTTCGTTCAGGAAATAGGAATCAAGATCTGAACTTCTCTAGGAAAAAAAATAAATCAGGACTGAAACTCATGAAGAGATTGAAAACAATAGACGGGGTCCTTATGCTGATGATCAACCCACCTCGTCCATTGACAACTATTCGAACCAAATTTGGAGAAATCAGCTTGTCATGGTCGGATCTGACGTTAATGATGTTAGCTACCAGAGACGAGAGAAAAGAAGGGGGGGGGGGGGGGGGGGGGGGGTTGAGTAAATGCCCAAATCTTGTACACCATCCCACTTTATAAGTGGACCAATCATCACCTCGAAGTTATTATTTATTGAATATATGTATACGGATCATACATACGAAGGTCATCTTACTCGTAGACTCAGGTCTCCCACCGGTAGAGCTCTTTAAGGCTCTTCCTAATGACACTTACAAACACAGTGAAACTGCGTTTTTTCGATTCTGCTCGTCTTCTAAAGAAGTTTGCTAGATACTTAGGTTGCAGACTGTGTAGCGTATTGCAATCGATTTCAGATATTTTTATAAGGATGGTGTTAACATTTTACTACCATGATGGTCGCCTTAGTTTGTTAGGATTTCTCACTCAATGGGACACATGTAAGGTCCTGTGGGACTATTTTAATTTAATACGAAAATTGGAGATGAAAATACTAATTAGAATGAAAAATGAAGTAATGACTAGAAGGAAAATTTGGGGGGATTATTTATTAGTAAGGAAATAACTTTAAATTGATCACGACAAATGACGCTGGTGTCCCTTCTAACTTGTAGAACATAACTGAACCTGAATGAATAGAGAACCTTCGATATTGATTAACTTTCTCCACCATGGCATACAAAAGACATAACAACTCTCCTCATAAAATTCCCAATTGTCGTATTCATGATCTTCTAGTACCTGCATGCACATCTCTTCTATATGTCTCTCTCTATCCACTCACTGGTGAAAAAATCGAACTCGAGCTACATTTTGATCCCGTCGCACTTGATATCATTCCTGGAAATGTTTACCATGATCACATACGATTTTGAGTAGCTCCATGTCCTGGAGCTTCGCCGCCATCGATCTGCCGTCTTTGTGCGATTTCGTATGCCATGGTGGAGAATGTTAATCAATATCGAAGGTGCTCCATAAAATTCCCAATTGTCGTATTCATGATCTTCTAGTACCTGCATGCACATCTCTTCTATATGTCTCTCTCTATCCACTCACTGGTGAAAAAATCGAACTCGAGCTGCATTTTGATCCCGTCGCACTTGATATCATTCCTGGAAATGTTTACCATGATCACATACGATTTTGAGTAGCTCCATGTCCTGGAGCTTCGCCGCCATCGATCTGCCGCCTTTGTGCGATTTCGTATGCCATGGTGGAGAATGTTAATCAATATCGAAGGTGCTCCATTCATTCTGATAGTCAATTATGTAGTATAAGTTAGAAGAAAAAAGGGGCACAAGCGTAAGTTTCCGTGATAAATTTCAAGTTTCTGCCTGAAATAATCCCCCAAAATTTCCTTCTAGCAATAACTTCATTTTTCTTCCTAATTAGTTTCGTCTCCATTTTTGGCTTTAATTAAAATAGTTCCATAACAGTCTAGGGAGACCTTACATGTATCCCATTGAGTCAGAAAACCTAACAAATTAAGCCAAATGTGCCATCATGGTAGTAAAATGTCAACACCATCCTTAACAAAATATGCGAAGTTGATTGCAATAGGCTACACAGTCTGCAACCTAAGTATCTAGCTAACTTCACAATTTCTGTGGTAAACTTCTTTTGACTAACAAATAGATGAGAAAAATCTCTATGCACCTAAAAACCAAGAAAAAGCTGTCTCACTGTTTGTTCAAGTTTGAAAGTGTCATTAGGAAGAGCCTTGAAGTGCCCTATGGGAGACTTGAGTTTGCAAGTAAGATGTCATTCGTATACAATCCGATCTGTATACAAATATGTAATAAATAATAACTTCCAGGTGATGATTGGTCCACTAATGCTCTTAAAGTGGAATAGTGTGACCATCACACCATATGTGAGCATATAAAATCATTATCGTTAGGGTTTCCTTCCCACTATTTCTCTGTCTCTGAACTCTCTCCCTCTGTGCTCGCCGACATCAACAACGTCAGATCCGACCATCACAAGCTGATTTTTTCAAATTTGCTTCGAGTAGTTGTCAATGATGAGATGGGTCGACCATCACCGTTTTCAGTCCTGATATGTATTTTTTTTTCTTAGAGAAGGTTAGATCTTGAATCTTACTTCTTGAACGAAATAAGTGGAAGTCCCGTCTCTGTATGGAAGATTTAGTCATATGGTACTTTACTACTTTGTGATCTGTTAGTCCCTTGCAACAATTCTGGTTACTTGAAGTAAATTCAAGTTTGTTATCTTGATTCCTTTGTCAGTTTTTCACTTAGAGAATTCCCAGCTAGAATTTTTATGCAGTGTGCCATCTTTTGAGTTCTTAATCTGTAAACATTGTGTTTGTATTTAATGTAATAGTAATTTCCATGTTCCTACTACTTTCATATTTTCCCCGTTCTCTGCGAGTTTTTTTAGTTTCTCTACGAGTTCTTAGACAGTACTATTATTTATGAGTTATTATGGTACAAAACTGCACAACAAAGTTCAATTCGTGAATGAAACCGAATTGATCCGCGGAGTCAAGGACATGATTGGTTCCTATTGCAAAGTTCACAATTCGGACTCGGATTGTTAGTAGTTCAAGCGATTCGATCCGTCAACACCCCTGGTTGAAATGATTGTTGGTAAGAACAGATTCATTCTCAACTATCGCCAACGATGATGTGTTTACTGGTACTATAGAGAAACTACAACCTCTTGAGCCATATAGGCCTAAGATCATACAGGTGAAGTTTGTAAACGTACCAAAGACATAGGATTCAAGAACACGAGTTTGTGAGCTAGAAGATTGTGCAATATTGTTCAAGAACACGAGTTTGTGAGCTAGAAGACCAATAGTGATTACTGATTAGTGAATACCAATAAATAATTTTCTATCATTCATGGTGTACAGAACTCTTTAAATAATTTAGGGGCCTAAAAGTCATTGCTAATGCTCAGTTTCAACTTTCAGCCTTGTTAGTGAATGGTAATAGCGATAGCACACTTTAGTTTTTAGGGACTAAAGTGTAATTATTGTTATTAAATGGTTCTTTAGAATCATAGTTTTTAGAACCGGACCGGCTGGTGAGACTTGAAAACCAGTGAACCGGAATCCAGGCCAGCCCGGGTCATGGTTGGGATTGGACTGCAACAGAACCTGCCCCATTACCTCAACCCGTGGTGGCCCAACCGGCTCTTTGATAAAAAGGAATAAACTTGAGGATTGCAAGGCTCAAAACTGAAACGTTTAAGCTTTTCACCAAGCTCCTATTGAATAGAAACACGCTACTTGAGTATAATTTATGAACTTATTTATATATGCATATATATTTATCTCTCTGTGTGTGTATATGTATGTAATCTTCTTTATAACTAGTGAACCTATAACATTTTACTCCTGCAACAGTTCTAAATTGCAATTCTATTACAATGTAAGCTACATTTTCTCACAAATGATAACCACTACTAAGTTTCTGGTGTTGTTTACTCCATTTTGCTGATTCCCCAAATAAGGAATCTGCATATTACTCCTTCCCGGCTAATATTCTGGAACCACTACTAAGTTTGTGGTGTTTTTTTATTTTTTCCTATGAATTAGCTCATATTCTGGAACCTTTGCTCTTTATTACTATTTGATCAAACATATCATTTGTGCTTTGTGATTTGTACTTTTAGCCTCTCAAATTACTATTACAATGGAGTGCTCATAGTTGTCAAATCGAGATTCTGATCATGAATCGAAATTCCACTTTACTGAATCGCAAACCGAATCGAACCGCGAATCGTAAATATTCAGTTGAATCTGAAGTATATAGAATTACAAGTCCATTAAATCTGTAAGCATGTGTGAACACCGTATTCATATTTCAAAACAAGTAAACGCGTGATTTTAGGAAATTGCTGCCATAATGAGTGATTAGGAGCCTTGCCTTGTGCATCTACTATCCAAAAGATAGAAAGGGTGAAGATAAGAATGTATGCATATATGTAGAGCTAGTATAAATTAGATCCCAAGATAATGTAAAATAATAAGGAAACTATTAAAGACAGAAAGAAATAGTTAATAATGGTTATTTTGAAACAAACATGTACAGAAAAATGGAAAGAATTAGGAAATGTAAGACTTCGTAGACTGACTCTAACTTAATAATCCGCAACGATGATGAATTGCATGAATCGGCCTGAATAGTTACGAACCATAAGATTCAGGCTTATAAACCGGGATTCAGATAAATTTTGTATCAGTTAAGATTCACAGAGGGATTCGCATCGTTTCGTGGGAGAATCGAATCAAATCGTATGAATCGAATGGTGAATCGTAAGATTTTGACAACTATGGGAGTGCTACATCCAAGTGATATAATTTTACATGTTTTTAGTAGTAATTTGAAGAAATGATATTTGAGACTTGGAGAATTAATATTTTCTAGTCCTTGCAAAGCTTGTAAAATGTAAAGATTCACTATATGATTCCACGATTCCGATCCTGCAAGACATGCTACTATCCTACATGTAGAATCTAGATTTTGAAAACCTTGGCTGCAAGTCTCTTTGACCCATTTGAAGCAGCACCGAGAATCTAAGATATAAGAAGATGGGAACCTATGAAGTGAAGCAGGATCAGACAAAGAAGATCGCTCATATGCTATTGGAAAACTGGTGTCCTTCTGCTCGGAGATATGATAAGATAGAAATTATGTAATTAAGCAGAAGCAACCAAATCCAGTAAGGGTAATACAAAAGGTTAATTTCAACTATCTAGCTTTCCTTACAGAAAATGAGGTTACCACAAGCCTCTCCTAGGAATAGCGCCGAGTCTGAAGCTAGCAAACAATATTATTGGGAAAGACCACATCCATCAGTAATCAGAACTAAATTAGATGGTGATGGGAAGGATCAGAGAAACTTCTCAAGTCTAATGATAGAATGACAAAGATGCAAGTCTCATAAGTTTTTGACGTCATAAATAGGATCCATAGTCCACGTACCATCTACTACTAAGTTATGTCCCTATTGGAGTGCTAATCAATAACAGAAACTATAGGATACAAACTTTTAACATTCTGCATCCGGGGTGCAACTAAGAATTGTTCTAACACAAAGTTATTATTGTAGTAGTCAACTGACATACCATTAGCTCCTCAGGATTGTACAGCATTTTACAACTGCAGCACCTGAATTGGGAAACATTCGAACTCCACAAAATTAGCTACCAGAACTAGTACCTATCATCAACAGTAGAATAGGAAAATAAATTGACACCTTTTTTTGTCAGCCAATCAATTATTCAAATATCGTTCCAGTACCGTTTGGCCCGATACAGCAAGTGTTATTCAGATTCACACCCGAAACAATAAAACTGGAAATCAGAGGAAGAAGAAGACAACAGAATCTGAGAGGGAAACCAATAATCCACATACCTCTGTGTTCCATCAAGCAGAATTGTTGTCGGCAACAAGTGGTCGAGTGTTTTTTACCTGAAAAGGATAGTGGAGGAGAGTCAGAGACGCAGAACCTTTGTCGGCAAATAGCTAGGGTTTTCTTCTTCTCCCTCGTGTTACTTCTTCTACTTCTACATATTCTTCTACTATTCTATGTAATTGGGTGAGTTAAGTTATTCGATAGAGTTTCAGTTGCTCGAGTCTTCATCAATCTTTTAAGAGCCTGTAGGAATAAAATAAAATTTAAAAAAAGGTAAAAAAAAAAAAAAAAATCAACTGCAGACAATTTGATGAAAACAATGCCATCACATTGTAGAAAACGATGCCAACAACCATTTAGGTGAGTGGTGAGACCATATTATGCTCCTACGAAGAAGACTGGAAGAGTGAATATTGGAGCTGAGGTTTGTCACTCAAAAACAGTAAATAAATTGCATTCATATAAAGATACCAGTTAGAGAAAGTGCGGGTTGATTTCCAGATTTGAAATGAAGGCCAAAATATTAACGGAAACAACTAAGAAGAGAACATAAACTTAAGCTAAGTCTATAGCCCACTCCTGCAGCAAAATGAACAAGATATGATGGGCTTGGAGCTACTCTATCACGCACTCCTTCAGCAAAGAGAGATCAGTAGATGCCACAGGTTGAATCCTCACTACCCAAGCCTCCAACACAACCCTAACTAGAATAGAGCTTTTGTTCAGCATATTTTCTAAATCAAGCATATACCCCCTTCTTCTGCAAGCTAGTTTCCTTTAAAATTACTTTCTTCAAAGATAAGCTTCTGCCTTTGAAGGGGCAGAATGTTCCTAGAGAAGTTTCAGTTTCTTTCAGATATCGTATCATAACCCCCAACAAAAAGAGAATAAACTTTGACCCCCCCCCCCCCCCCGCCCCAAAAAAAACATAAATTTATGGCAAAAGACCCCAATGTAACCAAGGATGATTTTTCAAAATAGAAGGGGGGATATATGTAGGTCGTAGATATGCTTTTGCATCAGAAACTACAGCACAATTGTAAATATATAATATCCATAAGCACGACAGAAGCAACAAAAACGAACAATGTGTATCAACATCGCCACATTATGAAAGTCATAGTAACTTCTGAAAATAGATAATAAGCATCTAAAATTGGAACTCCAAATCAAACTTACTATAAAGTCAAATATATCCTGGGCACGGCAGAGTCTGATAACTGGAAGAGAAATCCTATTAGAGGGAATGGGTTATGACTAGTTAGAGCTTACAGTAGATGATCCAATTGGGATCCTCTACCAGAGAGTACGACTGTGGATAGCCTAATTAGTGCTCATAGTAAATCCTGGAGAGTAGCAATAATTACAAACAGGTTCTCAGAATATGATAGCAATGATATGCTGCCAAGTCCAATTCCATGGATGGAGAGAGTAGAGTGTGTTACGAAACATACAAGTAACAGTCTGTATTCAGTAAAGTCAGGTTATTATCTTGCTTAAGGGATTCTAAACAAGAGGACGAGAAGAACCGACATCAATAACAGAAACTCAAGCTCTTCCTTTTTCTTGTACACAAATTTATGGGAGAAGATTCGGGGCCTTCAAGTTCCTCCAAGAGTGAAAATTTATAAGTGGAAGGTGAATAAAGACGCTATAGCAAAAAGATCTCTGCTGAAGACAATGCACCCCCAACACCAAGTGGTGATGACCATTGTGAAACATTATAACACTTGTTCTTTCAGACCTCTTGGACAAGAGGAGTTTTTTTTTTTTTTTTTCTGCTAGTCTCTTTGGGCTACAGCAACACAGAGAACAGAAGATATAAGAAGATGGGAAGTGAATATGGGGGGGTTTGGTATCAGCTTTTTCTTGTCTTTTAATCCCAAAGAGTCTTTTTTGCTTTTTAGACTTTTTGCAAAGGTTTGGTAACAACTTTTTTGAAGTAACTTTTGGATTTTGGCTTTTGGATTCTAGTGAAAAATAGATGGAAGAAAAAAGTTGGTTTGGATTAGCTTTTTTGTTGCTTTTTTCCCTCAAGTCATGAAATTGACAATAATGTCCTCACCACTCAAATCAAGAAAAGGACATTAAATATACAAAATGGGCATTTTGGTAACTTTCACTAAACAACAAAACAATCACATCACTGACTTTTTTACAGCACAAACTTTTTTTACCAAACCCATACATCTTTTCTCTCTATCTTTTGTGTCACAGACTTTTTTTCCACCATCTTTTAAGACAACTTAAAATCCAAAAAGTTCATACCAAACCCACCCTATGTGGAAGGAAGGTAAGACAAAGATAGATAGCTCTCATGTTATTAGCTAGCAAACTGGTATATGATTAAAAAGAAATGAAGTGGCATTCAAGCAAAGCAATCAATCCAGTAAGGTTGATACAAAAAGTGTCCAATCATGTAGCTTTCCTTCAAGAAAATAAGGTTACCACAAGCCTCCTAGGAATAGCTGAGTCTGAAGCTAGAAGACAAACATTAATGGGGAAGACCGCCTACATCAATAATCAAACTAAATTGCTTAAAAATGGTTGGCAGTAGATGGTATGGCCTGGGTGGGTTGGATAGCAAGAGACCATCAAGGCCAACTTCTAGGAGGTGACTGGAAGGAGAGTAGAGCAACTTCAAGTCTAATGACAGAATCATTAGTTTTGACAGGGCCTGTGACATGACTAAAGCAAGGGGTTATCGTGGTGCCATAATTAGAAAAATGACAATCACCTCTTGGTATACGAAGTGGGAGCTGCAAGTGGTAGACACTAGGGACTCGGTGGTGCTGAAAGACATTCTGCAGCGGGGTCAAGAATGGAATTCGGATAAAATGGATGTGGTGTAAAGGGAGATTAAGAACCACGAGAGAGGAGTTTGGGACATCCACTTACCCGAAACGTCAACCTCACGAGTTAAACCCACGTCTATAACAACCTTATGAGCTAGGTTTATGGAGAACAGGGCTAGGCTTGTGTTGTGAACCTCAATCTTTAATTTTGTTATCTATTTTTACTATTGTATGTGGACACACACACACACACACAGACATTACTAATTAAAACAAAAAATCAGTCATAACCCCTGATAAATAGAATAAGTACATTAACCATCGGCTCAAGCTCACCTTATTAATGAAGTATTACATAACCCACTACATTTTGCACGAGTGAGATATGATACCCATCCTTCTTTTCCTTAATTATCATCAAATTCATCGGGTTTTTTTAAGTCCTCTGAAGATATTCAAGCAAGTTCTTCACATTTCCAACGCGTATGTCGTGTTCTTCGTGAACATCGAAGATATTTGTCCATTCATTTTAAGATCAAGTTGCTTAAGCCCTCGTTAGAAGTTTGGGTTCTTCAATACCTTCAACACTTTCTTCGCCGAAATCGAAGAGCCTACTCGTTCGATCTGTGATCAAGCTGCTAAAGTCCTCATTCGACGTTCCGGTTCCTTAAAACCTTCAACATGTTCTTCGTCGAAATCGAAGATGACTACCCTTTCTATTCGAGATTAAGCTGCCAAGTACTCGTTCAACGTTCAAGGTGAAGAATTAGAGGGTCTTAATTTCTTTTTGAAAAAATTACTCACACTGATTGTAATATGTTTCATCAAACCAATCAATTAAGTCATTATGCCGAATTTCTCGTTTTTGCTTCTAATTGCATAAGATACTTGCCTCTATCATTTGGTTTGGTGGTGCTTACTGTTAAGGTGAAAAGTAGACAGGATGTAAGGGAGACAAAAGCAAATAAGACTTACCGAATATGCACAAGTTTCCATGATTGAGTCTTCATTTTCTGTGCCTGCATGATTCAATAAATGAAATTCCTGAACTCCCCCTTCAAGTCAAAAAAGATACTGGTCAGAAAAGTAATAAAAGCGATACCATTTTCCCCACTTGCCTTTTCTACAATTCCTTTCTGGAAGCCCATCGCTACAAAATGGTCAACCACCTTCTTGAAAGAAAAGCTTGTCGATGGGCTGAAAATTCATAAAATTATTTAGCTGTCGGAACCTAGATCACCTAAAACTCCTAGGAGGGGCTTCGCTCCCGCTCCCAATCCTCGCTCCGGCGCTTTCGGCTCGAATTCACTTATAATCCTGGCTCCCAAAAGTCTAGAGCGCGCTTTTATCAACGCTCTGTACTTTCTTAGCAATTAGCCTCCGTTCTTAGTTATCAAGTCTACGTCAAACCAAGTCAGACGACAATTTCAACTAAAATAACCTAGCCAACCCCTTCCCGCTGCCTCATTGTAGATCATGTTTTCATTGCTCGCACTCCGTCAAGTTGAACTTAAATTACATTCTTCAATCTGGGAAGTTCTGATCTCATATATAAGCTTTGAAATTATTGCCACGAGCTCTAGTTTACACAGAAATTAAAAATGTAATATGTTTATATCTAAAATTATATAAAATATATAATTTATATATGTGCTCTCATGACGCTCTCAAATACACTATTTTTAGAATTTGTCGCTTTGGCGCTCCCGCTCCAGGTGACTTAGGTCGGAACTCCGAAGTAGTAGTCACATGTACAGTTATACGGCATAGGAAAATAAGATGACACATTTTGTTGTCAGCCCATACGTAGAATGTTATAACTGGATTCTACATATAGGAGATGCCAAAAATGCGGAGATATGTAGGCAAAGGATACCAACAAACGCAAAATGTGCATAATGATCTCTTAGATTGTGCTACGAGAAAAGCAAGGATGCTATCGGATATCACCTCAAACACCAAGAAACAATTTACCACATTAGCAACACAAGTTCAAACGAAAAAGTCTTTAAGATGCAAAAACTACATTGGAACTATATTTGGGTGCTAATAATTATAAAAAAATATGTGAATGTATTCATATTACCAAATTTAACAATGAAACTATGACACATGACCAACGATCATGTACAATCAACAATAATATGTGTTGTGTATAAAGCCTACATGCCCCTTTGCAGCTTGAGAGTAAAATAATATGGTATGAAGCCATGAACAACGATCTATCTTCCATCCCCAGAAGTTCTACGTCAAAAAGTCTGTACATATTTTAACTTTTCGTGAAGAACTGCCAAGAGCGTGAGAAATAACAATCAACCTATGTTAACTGGACTCGGGTGCGGGTGTCATGTCGGGTGTGGATCTAAGGATCGGATTTGCCTAATTTTTAAAAATTAGGATTCGGGGACTCGGCAAAAAAGTACCCAAATTTTGGACACTGGTGCGGGGATATGTCATATTTTCTGTTTTGTGTGTTTATCTGTGTAAGTCATGCATCCATTTTAGTCCTGTTGAGAGGTTCAATGACAATTTTTATCAATAAAAAAATGTGTTAAAGGGGCTTTTTATCAATAAATTGTGTTTTTTTGGGCTTTAAGTTAAGAATAGCAGTGGGCCTAATAATATATTATACACTTGGGCCTTCCTTAAGTTTGAAAACAGAAGAAGCCCAAACCCACTTAAGCAAATAAACATAACTGAAAGAGAAATTGGGTCGTGTCTTGGTATTGACGGCTGGACGACGACGACAAAGACCACCAGTTGCAGAGAAACAACGGAACTGCGGAGGAACTTTGACGGTTCAAAGCAAAGGGAGGTCGAAGGAGGAACACATCAACGTTTGAGCCGCGTCCAACATGAAATCGGCCGGGTCGACGCGGAAATCATACCCGCACCCGGATCGGGTCGTATCGACCCGGGTATTCCCACGAATTTGCCGAGTCCAGGTAACGTAGCAATCAACCACACCAAACGAACATAAAGAAAGCTTGGCAGAAAATTATTAACTGTAAGAATTCAACAAAATACTAGGCCCAAAAGCTCCAAGCCTCCAAATAATCTCATTGATACAATAGTCAAGTTTTACAATACTTGAACAACAATCATTACAACCAGGGGTGTCGATGGATCGAACCAGTCCGGATTGCTCTACTAACAATCCGATCTGCACACATCAGATTGGTGGTCAATCGATCCGAAGTCTGAACTTTGCAATCCGAACCAATCATGTCCGTGAGTCCGCAGATCAATTCAGTTCTATCCACAGATTTATATTTTTTTGTAATTTTGTACCATAATAGCTTTTAAATACAGCCTAAGAACTCACATAAAAAGGAAAACAAACTCACAGAAAAGGGGGGAATATGAAGGTGGTAGGAACATGGAAATTGCTAATACATTAATACAAACACAATGTTTACAGATTAAAAATTCAAATGATGGCACACTATATAAAAATGCTATATGAGAATTCTCTAAATGAAAAACGGACATAGGAATCAAGATAACAAACTTGAATTTACTTCAATTAACCAGAATTGATGCAAGGGACTAACAGACCACAAAGTACCTTATGACTAAATCTTCCATATAAAGACAATAATCCCACTTTTTTCATTCAAGAAGTAGGAATCCAGATGTAAACTTCCCTAAGAAAAAAATTACATATCAGGACTGAAACCCATGAAGAGATTGAAAACACTAGAAGGGATCCTGATGCTGATGGTCAACCCATCTCGTCCATTGACAACTACTCGAACCAAATTTGGAGAATCCGACTTGTCATGGTCGAAACTGACGTTGTTGATGTCGGTGAGCAGAGACGAGAGCGGGAGGGGGAGGCGGAGAAAAAGGGGAAGGAAACCCTAACGATAATGATTTTATATGCTCAAATTTTTGGTCCACTTATAAAGTGGAATGGTGTGACCATCACACCAGATTTGAGCATATAAAATCCTTACCATTAGGGTTTCCTTCCCATTATTTCTCCGCCTGTCAACTCTCTCTCTCTCTATGCTCGCCGACATAAACGTCATATCCGAACATCACAAGTCGATTTTTTCAAATTTGCTTCAAGTAGTTTTCAATGGATGAGATGGGTTGACCACCAACATAAGGATCCCCCTCTGGTGTTTTCAATCTCTTCACCGGTTTAAGTCCTGATGTGTATTTTTTTCTTAGAGAAGTTCAGATCTTGAATCTTACTTCTTGAACGAAATGAGTGGAAGTCCTGTCTCTATATGGAAGATTTAGTCATATGGTACTTAGTGATCTGTTAGTCCCTTGCATCAATTCTGGTTAATTGAAGTAAATTGAAGTTTGTTATCTTGATTCCTATGTCAGTTTCTCACTTAGAGAATTCCCATCTAAAATTTTTATGTAGTGTGCCATCTTTTGATTTCTTAATATGTAAACACTGTTTGTATTAAATGTATTAGTAATTTCCATGTTCCTACTACTTCCATATTTTCCCCCTTCTCTGTGAGTTTTTTTTAGTTTCTCTGTGAGTTCGTAGACAGTACTACTATTTAAAAGCTACAACCTCTGTTTCTTCTCTTTCAACTTCGTTTGACTTTTTAACCCGTAACTACGTCACTTTGACTCGGTGATTTGGATAGCAAAACGATGTAATTTTTTAGCAATTTTTTCGTAGTATTGTAGAGTAAAATGTACTCTACAAGATCATGCAAAAGATTACGAAATTCGTGTATCGTTTTGCGACCCAAATCACCGGGTCAAAGCGACCTAGTGAATAGAGTCAAAAATTGAAGTAAGCTGAAAGAGAAGAAACAGAGGTAGTATTATGGTAAGAAATTACATAAAAAGTAATTTGTGGATGAAACCGAATTGATCCGCGGAGTCAAGGGCATGATTGGTTCCGATTGCAAAGTTCACAATTCGGACTCAGACTGTTAGCAGTGCAACCGGACCGATTCGATCCACCAACACCCCTGGTTGTAATGATTGTTATTAAGCATTGATACATTCTCTACTATTGCCAAGGATGATGTGTTTACTGGTACAGAGAAACTACAACCACAACCTGTTGAGCCCTACAAGCCTAAGATCATACGGGTGAAGTTAGTGAATGAACTAAGACATAGGATTTAAGCACACGAGTTCGTGAGCTAGAAGATAGTGCAATATTCATCTGGTGTAATTTGACTAACATAGATGTTAGGTATTGTTATTAGGAGATTAGACCAATAGTGATTACTGATTAGTGAATACCGATAAATAATTTTTTATCATTAATGGTGAAAGCTTGTAAAATGAAAGATTCACTATATGATTCTACGATTCCAATCCTGCAAGACATGCTACTATCCTATGTAGAATCTAGATTTTGAAAACCTTGGCTGCAAGTTTCTTTTACCCATTGGAAGCAGCACGGAGAATCTAAGATATAAGAAAATGGGAACTTATGAAGTGAAACAAGATCAGACAAAGAAGATAGCTCGTGTGCTATTGGAAAACTGGTGTCCTTCCGCTGGGAGATATGATAAGAAAGAAATTATGTAATTAAGCAGAAACAACCAAATCCAGTAAGGGTAATACAAAAGGTTAATTTCATCTATCTAGCTTTCCTTAAAGAAAACGAGGTTACCACAAGCCTCTCCTAGAAATAGTGCTGAGTCTGAAGCTAGCAAACAACATCATTAGGAAAGACGAGTTTTTCACGTGACTGGCCTTGTTGGAGCCGAGTTAAACGGAAGAAATCCCCACTGGGGAACAAATACAAATCTAACTGACGGTAGTACTGTCGGCTCTTGGAGCTCAAACCGACACTACTACCGTCGGTTTTAAGCTTTTCAGGTTTGAGTTAAAACTGATGATATTAACATCGGTTATTAAGAACCGATGGTACGAAAGTCGATTTTGAGGCATAAAAACCGATAGTAGAATAATCGGTTGTTTACTTAGACTTTTAAAACCCTTGAAACTCTCTTCCCCTCTCTGTGTCGGGCAACGAACGAACCAGAGCCACGCAAGAGACGACGGACGCCGACCACTGCCCCACCACCTCCGGCGACCTCGCCTTTACTCACTCCCCCCCTCTCTCTCTCTCTCTCACCGGTAAGCCCTCTTCATCCGTTCCCCTCTCTCTCACTGTTTCTCACTGCCCCATTCCCCTCTCTCTAACTGTTTCTCTCTTCCCCTCTCTGTCTGGCGACGAACGAACCAGAGCCATGCAGGTTGTTTTGGACAGGGAATTTTACTAAGTCCAGAACCGACTTTGTTAGTGTCGGTTTCACTTCTTTGAAACCGATTGTAGTACCGTCGCTTCTTAAGAACCGATTATCAGAATCTCGGTTTCTAGTCTGATCTAAAAAGGTTAAAACCGACAGTGTTAGTCACGGTTTTGGCCTCAAGTACCAAGTCTAGTACTGTCGGTTTCTAAATGAGACTAGTTTCGTATTTCTTCCCCAGAGGGGGTTTCTTCCGTTTTTCACGGCTCCAACAAGGCCAGTAAGGTGAAAAACTCTAGGAAAGACCAAATCCATCGGTACGAGACCATCAGGCCAACTTCTAGATGGTGATGGGAAGGAGTACAGAGAAACTTCTTAAGTCCATTGACAGAATGACAAAGATGGAAATCTAAGAAGCTTTTGACGTCATAAATAGAATCTTAAGTCTACATACCATCTACTGCTAAGCTATGTCCCTATTCGAGTGCTAATCAATAACAGAAACTATAGGATACAAACTTTTAACAATCTGCATCCGGGTTGCAACTAAAATTGTTCTAAACACAAAGTTAGTATTGTAGTCAACTGACATACCATTAGCTAGCTCCTCAAGATTGTACAGCATTTTACATCTGCAGCACCTGAATTGGGAAACATTCAAACTCCACAAAATTAGTCACCTGAACTAGTATCTATCATCTACAGTAGAATAGGAAAATAAATTGACACCTTTTTTTGTCAGACCATCAATGATTCATATATCGTTCCGTACCGGGCGATTCGGAATGGTAACCGAAACCATTTGGTGTGATTCAGATTCACACCCGAAACGCCAGATTCGGAATGATAAATCAGATAAAGAAGAAGACAACAGAATCTGAGAGGGAAAGCAATAATTCACATACCTTTGGGTTCCATCAAGCAGAATCGTTGTCGGCAACAAGTGGATGAGAGTTTTTTTCCTGGAAAGAAAAGTCAGAATAAAGCCTAAGAAAACGGGTAAGTGTTTTCTGGAATCGAATAATTGCAGATGAAATAATGGAGGGTAGATGATGAATCGATCACTTACCCATCTATATAACTTGCAGGTTCCAGGAGACGGAAATACCCAATTTGAAAACCCTAGAAATTCGGTTGAGACTGAGAGGAGACTGTAGAGAAAGAAGCAACGAGCGAGACGGGGAGAGGAAACCCTACTTCCTGCCGGAGTTGCGATACCGCCGGCCGACCCATTGCAGACCGTTCGTCGCAGTTCGACGACGAAGCGAAGAGACGAAGACAGGTTCTGACTTGGTTCTTCTCTCCCTCGCTGTATAGTTTGCAGAAAAATATTGGGAGAGGGTGTTTGAGGCAAGATGGTTGCAAATAGGGGGGTAATATTATCCCCAAATAAAATAATGAACCAACTCACTGAAAATTCAAAAATCCTAACAAATACTATCTCCCCGCTCACAAATCAAAACTCTCTCTCTCTCTCTCTCTCGAACAGAGGCTGCCCTTCTCCAGTTCTCCTCCTTCTCCTCTTTCATGTCGCCAAAATCAATGGCGAAGCAAGCAGCAGCAGAGACGTCCAAGCAAGCCCCGTGCCCGCCGCCGCCGGCCAGCTCCCTCCTTGTCTTCTCCGCCTCCCAAGTGTCGGCTCCTCTGCTCGACCAGGACCTCGTCGGTCGAAGCCCAAACCAGATGGTGTCTTCGTTCTCTGCGATGGAGAAGGCGATGGAGTCCTGACTTTACAAGATCGGTCCCCGAGTTTACAAGATCGGTCCCCGAGCTTGCAAGATCGGGACACGATCAAGCAAAGTCGGATCTCGATGTTGCTTGATCGAACCTCGATCTTGCTTGATCGGACCTTGATCTTGCAAGATCGGTACCCGATTAAGCAAAGATGGACCTCGATCTTGCTTGATCGTACCTCGATCTTGCTTGATCGGGATCTGAACAACTAGGGACCCACTAGTTGAACCCATTACACATCACCACCCTTTTTGCAAACATTTTAGAATCTCCGCCCTTTTTGCAAAACTCTTATAAGGTTCTCCCATTTTGCAAAATAGCCCTTGTAATGTTTTTTCTTTTTATGGTGGGTGATTAGTGATTACCACTCTGTTTCTTCTCTTTCTCCCCCTTTTGACTTTTACCACTATTCACTGGATTACTTTGACCGGTGATTTGGATAGCAAAACGAAGTAATTTTTTGACAACTCTTTCATGGTGTTGTAGAATAAGTGTTACTCTGTAATGCCATGAAAAATTTATCAAAAAGTTATATCGTTTTGCCATCCAAATTGCCGGGTCAAAGTGACACAACTACGAGTAAAAAAGTCAATAGGGGGAGAAAGAGAAGAAACGGAGTGGTACAACATTATCCAATTAGACTATCCACAGTTGTTCTAAAAAAAACTCTCCACATACCACAGGAGTTGCTAGTACCTAGGGATGGCAATACGGGTTTGAAAATGCGGGCTGGGTTTGTAGGAAATAAAAAATCGGGCCTAAACAGTGGGAGTGGGATTCGGGCTTTGTGCGGGTTGGACCAGGGTTTCACTGCTGCAATACTGTTTCACATTCTTCTCTTCTTTATGTCGCACGCTCTTTCTCTCTCTCTCACGGCCCACAGAGTGTCGCTCTTCTCTCTCACTTGCGGGTCAACAGAGTGGCTCACCGCAGAGGCGCAGGTGTGCTTTTGCTGGGCTAAAACTTGCATCTTTTTCTTCGGATTTGCATATTCTCTCTCGATCTCTCCATGTCCTTTGAAACCCACCAAACCCCCCACCAGATCTCTCCCTCTCCATCTTCTCTCTCTCACCAACGTGTGTACGATATCAGCTTGATTGAAAGTGACCGAGGTGGTGTGGACGAAGAAGATGAAGTCCAGTAGGTGCCCTCGATTGGTTCACAGTGGTTTAATTTGGACTGCGAAGACTGCTTCAGTGGTTTGATTTGTTCAATTATGGTGGTGAGTTTGATTTTGGTGGTCGCCTAATTAGATTTGGGGCTCTGATTTTGAGCTTTACCGAATTGATTCAGAGTTAAGTTCTTCGACATTGATGAGCCTATCATTTGGAGTGACCTGCTTTGATTTGTTGAACTCATTCATGTTCGTCACAAACGCTTCCTTCTCGTCATCTTGCTGGAGGCATTCATTTGGTAATGAATAGCTTTTAAAGATTTATCCTAATGTGCGGTGCTGGTTCGGGTTTGCATCGAATCGGGTCTAGATTTTTGTGGGTGCGGGCTTGTGTGTAGTATTTAAAATTGCGGGCTTTCTTGGGGCGGGTATGTATCTAGACACATCATCTGGTCGGGTCGGGTTTATCACATTCTGGCTCGAACCCGCCCGATTTCCATCCCTACTAGTACCCTAGTATCTCATTGACGGTTCATGAGGGAAACAAGAAACTTCATGGATTTGCCAAAAAAAATAAAAATAAACTTCATGGATTTACTATGGCCAATGACCCAAATGGTGTTGTTAGAACGTAAAACATGGTGACTTCACAGAACAGGCTGAGCTTTTTACTCTACAAAAAATGATTGTTCTTGTGGGAGTTCACACATCGAAGAGTAATAAGTTTTCTCTATATAACTTGGGGGCTTGTTTGTTTTTTGGCTTGAATATGAAGAATTGGTAGTGAAGGGATTAATAGTAAAACTGTGAACACAAGCTTGTGTTTGTTTTTCCATGACTATATGTGAGACTACGATATAAATGACAAATATGATTATAATATTACGATAGTATGAAACTTAACATCTCACAATATAGATACTTACCAACATATTTTTAATTATTTTTTTTTAGAATTCCCAACCAAACTGCACCATTTCATTTCATTTCATTTTAAAGAGAAATGGGGTATCATATCAAAGATACAAGGCTAAGGAAAGGAATGAGAAGAGAAAAAATACCAGGGAGCTCAACTACACCAGATTGTGAGGTTTTGGCTTAAAAAGAAAAGAAAAAAGAAAAAGAGATAGCAAAGTTCACAATTGGGGGTATAATTGTCCATGTGACAAAGTGTAAATTAATATTTGGTCTACCAAGGTATGGAAAAAACCTGCATTAGGAGGCTTGTGGTGGGCCAAGATTTAATCAAGTTTTTCATACATTTCCTACCAAACATGAAACATTTATTGTTTGGCTTATCAATCACATACTTGGTTGATAAGCCTAAAAGCAAACAGGGCCTAGGTTTTCATTTATCCAGTCATTAATTCAAATTTGGGTTTTAACTGAAGAGTTGAGGCTCAGTTGATGCCTTGATGGAATTCCCGTAGTACATATAGTTTTGGCTTGTAAAATGGCCCTTCATTTATAATAGGTTGTAATTCGTGCCCAAAATTCTCAAAATCTGATTTGTGCCCAAATTTCTCAGAGCACGTGCGAGAGAGCGATCTGGGAGCGGGAGCTAGAAGTGTTTTATGTGTTATGGGTGTTAGGATTTTTAATTAAATAAGTATATTTTTTTGTGAATTAAATAAGTAAAGTAGGAACAACGGTACTAGTACTAATTTTTTTAATTAAATCGTATGACAAATTGATAACAATTGATAAGTGATTGTATATTGAAATTTTTCATCTTATATAATCATGGCTATATAATCAATAATTAGTCATGTTGGTTGATTTTGTAAGGAACTAGTGTTTAATAAAAAATGTGAAACTATAGGACTAAATAATAAAAATAAAGATTGTAATTATATATTAAAATTGTTATTTTATATAATATTAGCTACAAAATCATTGGTTAGATATAATGATTGATTTTTATAAGGAACTCATTCTAAACAAAAAATGTGGAATTGTACGAAGACACATCGCAGAGAAAGAAAATAACCAAACATAGCGATGACTAGGATGGAGATTTGTCGTTCCAGTCGACGGTAATAGACCAAAGCCCAAAAGCAAGCTCTGTAACAAAGTCATTAATGACGGGACTACTAGGTTAAAGTGTCATTTGGCCCATAAAAGCAGTGATGTTCGTGGATGCAATGAGGTTTTTCATGAAATCAATGTAGAAATGATGAGGCATTTACATGAAAAGAAATATCTAAAAGCCGATAAACAAAAGCGACAACTTGAGGCTGAAGACCAAATTAGATCCTCGCAGAGATCTACGCTTGGTGAAGATTAGGAATCCTCACAGAGATCTACGCTTGGTAAAGATTAGGTTTACGATGTCGTTTGTATCAAGTCATGAATCAAACAAAGAAACAGAGGTTGCACGAGGAGAAAGATTGAGACATAATGAGTTCAGGTCTAGTGCCAGTGATAGGTATGCTCTCGACCGAGGTAGTGGTACAAGTTCGTCCTGAGAGCGTCGTCCTCAATCCGTGAGAGATGGTGGGGGGGGGGGGGGAAGGGATATGGATCCAAATAGTGCGAAAGGTAAACTTGCATCCATGGACCCTTTATCGCCTCGTTCTAAAGATGCCAAGAACCAAAAGATCTCAACAAAGGTATGAAGGAGTTGAGAAAGAAGGTAGGCACTCATGTAAGCCGATTTTTCATATATACTAAATTTCCTTTTAGCAGTGTCTGAAGTCAATGGCTTAAACCTATGTTGGACGTGGCTATTAAAGATGGGCCCAATGTTTCCTTGCCTACCCATACGAGGTAAGCGAGGTATACTTAAAACAAGAACTCGACGCAGTCACACAACGGATTGAATTGCTAAAGCCATCATGAAAAGAAAGGGGGTTACAATAATGTGTGATGGTTGGAAGAGTATAAATGGTAGTTTGAATTTGGTAAACTTTTCGGTATACAGCAGTGTTTCTGAAGTTCGTTGACGTTTCAAATTTCATTAACAAAACTGGTGATATTTACTTTGAATTGATGTATAATGTCATAGAAGAAGTTGAAGAACTTGTGAAGGTGGTAACTGATAATGAGAGTGCAGTGAAAGCGCAAGAGTAGGGGGGAGGGTTAAGTTGATGGAAAAGAGAAAACACCTATATTGGACATCTTGTGCAACGCATTACATTGACTTGAGGTTGGAGAAGATTTCGAAGAAGACAAATGTGAAAAAATTTCTAGTTGAGGCTCAGTCGATCACAAGCTTCATATACGGTTCATACGGCATTGCAAATTTCATGAAACGGTACAATGGAAATAGGGAGTTACTACGACCGGCACCTATATGTTTCGCCACTAATTTTATGTGTTTCGAAAGCATATATAGGTATAGAAATAACTTGCTGGATATGTTTTCCTCTACAGCATGGAAGACCACAAAATGGTCAAAAATTGATAGCAAAGGAAGCTGGCAAAGTTGTTGGCGACATGAGTTTTTAGGGCAAAGTTGTTGAAATCATGAAAAAGGAAGAACCACTTTTAAAAGTACTTTGGTTGGTTGATGGAGATGAAAAGCCTAATATGGGTTTCGTTTATGAAGTCGTGGATAGAGCAAGGATGGCCATCGAAACTTTTCTCGTAACCATTTAGAATATTGCAAGATGATTGACAAAATATGGGATAAATAGTTACATACAAACTACGTGTTGCAAGTAAGCAAATTTATTTGTTTTAATGTATAAAAAACTTTAAGAACAATGTCTACTACAATGATTGTTCCGTACCTAGACGGTTACTCTATCAATCCCCAACTTGAGTATGGGGAAGAATTCTTAGAATTTGATGATGATGAGGTTACGGAGGGAGTGCAACATATCATTCAACGCTTGGAGCTCATAATCGATAAAAAAAAAAAAAAAAACTACTAGCCATCAATCAGGTGAATACAATTTTGAAGTATTAGATATTCTCAGTGGATTCAAAATCACTATTAATGAATTTAAAATTACGGCTTAAATCATTCCGCTGCAAGAGTGATTAATTTGGCACTGCAATACGTCAACGAGCAGTCTCGCAGACAAATGCAGGTAACTGACACCACTTATAATTGTAGGATTAAAGCTAATTTACTTTATAAACTAGAGTATTACCCGTGCCCGATGGCACTATCCCTAAAGTGGATAGTTTTTAATTTAGAGGTGTTTTCTTCTAAATGAATTTAGAGGTGTTATCCAAATATTATATTTACAAATGTGGTGAAAAAAACAACAACTTCCAAGTTAGAGATGTAGTAATTGAGAAAAACCTCTTTCTTATTAGTTATGGATGTCCAAGGAGAGTGGGTAGTTAGGGATGTCCAAAGAGAGTGGGTAATTAGAGATGTAATAAGTAGGTGAGATCTAATGGCGGGGATTGATTTGATTTAATCTAACGGCTAAAAATTCAAAAGTTTGTTAAACCATGCTATTTTATAATATAGATTGATGTATTATTTGTACAACTTAATGGTGGCTGAGTTACGGAGGATCTGGTCTAGAGCTTAGATCAGTTGCAGTGAGAGTGTTGAGCCATACAACTTCTTCTTCTGATGTGAGCGCAGTTGGATCACCTTTAGTCTCATACACACGAAAACAAGAAACAAACTCAAATACCAAAACATAAACACCCTTTCTTACGCGTACTATAATATGAGACTAAAGATAAGACACGCCACACGAAGATGTCAAAGGGATATTGAAATCGAGTTTAGTCCAATTAATTTGGATTACATATTTGATGAAGATGATCCACTGGCAGATTCACGTTTTATCTTATCCATTTAGAAGGAGCAATTCGCGTTTTCTGTAAACAATTTGCTAGTGGATCATCTTCATCAAATATGTAATCTAATTAATAGGATTAAACTCACTTTCAATATCCCTTTGAGTTCTTCGTGTGGCATGTCTTATCTTTAGTCTCATATCATAGTACAAGTAAACAAGGGTGTTTAAGTTTTGATATTTGTGTTTGTTTCTAGTTTTCGCGTGTATGAGACTAAAGGTGATCCAACTGCGCTCACATCAGAAGAAGAACTTGTATGGCTCAACACTCTCGCCGCAATCGATCTAAGTTCTGGAGAAGATCCTCCGTAACTCAGCCACCATTCAGGTGTACAAATAATACAGCAATTTATGAAAAAAAATTAGCTTTATTCCTACAATTATAAGCCGTGTAAGTTACCAACATTTATCTGCGAGACTGCTCGTTGAGCTATAGCAGTGCCAAATGAACACTCTTGTTGCGAAACGGTTCAAGATGTAGTTACAATTCATTAATGTTGATTTTGAAACCACTTAGCATATCTAATACTTCAAAATTGTGTTCACCTGATTGATGGCTCGTATTTTTATTGATATTGAGCTCCAAGCGTTGAATGATATGTTGCACTCCCTCCGCAACCTCATCATTAAATTCTAAGAGTCCTTCCCCATACTGAAATTGGGGATTGATAAAGTAACCCGTTGAGGTATTGAATAATCATTTCATTAGACACCGTTCTTAAAGATTTTAATAAATTAAAAGAAAATAAATATGCTAACCTGCAACATGTAGTTTGTATGTAATTATTTATCCCGTCTTTATCAATTGTCTTGCAAAATTCTAAATGGTTACGAGAAAAGTTTGGATGTCCTTCCTTGCACTATCCAGGGCTTCATAAACGAAACCCATATTAGGATTTTCATCTCCATCAACCAATCAAAGTACTTTTAAAAGTGATTCTTCCTCTTTCATGATTTCATCAACTTTGCTCCAAAAACTCTTGTCGCCAACAACTTTGTCAGCTTCCTTTGGCCTCAATTTTTTACCATTTTGTGGTCTTCCATGCTGCAAAGGTAAACATATCCTGCAAGTTATTTATATACCTACGCATGCTTTCCAAACACATAAACTTAGTGGTGAAACATGTAGGTGCAGGTCGTAGTAACTCCCAATTTCCATTGTGCCGCTTCATGAAATTTGCAATGTCGTATGAACCGCATATGAAGCTAGTGATCGACTAAGCCTCGACAAGAAGTTCTTTCACATTTTTCTTCTTAAAAATATTCTCCAACCTCAAGTCAATGCAATGAGCTGCACAAGATTTACAATATAGTTGTTTTCTCTTTTCCATCAACTAAATCCCCCCACCCCCACTCTCGCGCTTTCATTGCACTCTCATTGTCAATTACCACTTGAACAACATACTGTTCTTCAACTTCTTCTATGATACTATACATAATTTTAAAGTACATATCACCAGTTTTGTTGATGATGATTGAAACGTCAACGAACTTCATAAATACTGCCCCTATTGCTGTATATCAAAAAGTTCGCCGAATTCAAACTACCATTTATAATCTTCCAATCTTCACACATTATTGTAATCTTATTCTTTCCACAATGACTTTAGTGATTCAATCCGTTGTGTGATTGCGTCGAGATCTTGTTGTAAGTATACCTCGCTTACCTGTTATGGGGTAGGCAATGAAACACTGGGCCCAACTTTTATTGCCACATCCAACATAGCTTTAAGCTATTGACTTCAGACAATGCTAAAGGGAAGTTTAGTATATAAGAAGAAATGGCTTACAGGAGTGCCTTCTTTCTCTACCTTCATCACCTTTGTTGAGACATTTTGTTGCTAGGAATCTTTAGAACGATGCAATAAAGGGTCCATGGATGCAAGTCTACCTTCCGCACTATTTGGATCAATATCCCTTCACCCCCCCCCCCCCCACAATCTCTCACGAATTGAGGACAACGCTCTAAGGAAGGACCTGTACCACTACCTCGGCCGACAGCATACCTATCACTGGCACTAGACCTGAACTCATTATGTCTCAGGCACTCTCCTCGTGCAACCTCGATTTCTTTTTCTAATTCATCACTTGATACAAACGACATCGTATTTGTAATCTTCACCAAGCATAGATCTCTGTGAGGATCTAATTTGGTTTCCAACCTCAAGTTGTCTCTTTTGTTTATCGACTTTTAGAAATTTATTTTCATGTAGATGCCTCATCATTTCAGCCTTAATTTCATCAGAAACCTTGTTGCATTTCGTAAGTTCAATTTTTTTACTTTGTGCCCAGAAGATTTACTCTTGGAAGCTAAAACAGAACACAAGTAAGCAACATTGCTCTACCTCTATCCCTATTCACTTACTGATAGCAACTAAGAGGCTAGCGACTCACATTGAATTTTACTGTCGTCGGATTACATTTACCAATGAATGAAACGATTATATGATAGGAAAAACATATGAAGAACAAACTGACGACATCATTTATTTGTTTCTAGCGTGGGAATATTACATCGATAACACATTCTCGCGTGTGAATATTTTGATAGATATAGTACGAATATTACATCCCGCTCTCTATCTCCATCCCTATTCACGTACACTATGACCCTTTATTTTTTTCCATCAGAGAATCTTCAGATGTTTGTGGTGCCGTCTCTCCCTCAGAAATTGATGTCACTGCAAGTAGTACATATCTCTATCCCTTTCATCAGAAAATCTGTACATTTTACTTTTTCATTTTCTCATTTCAACGGAGAATCTTGAGATGATGATGACACCAAATTTTCTTTTGCATGAATAACTGTTGTGACAGTGACATCGTCTTCTACCGCATTCGAATATTAACAAATCTGAAAGTGTGAGTGTGCAGGTGGTAATGCAGCTAAAATACTCTAGAAGGGGTGGGGTTGAATAGAGTATGCCAACTTCTTGCAAACCTTGCTAGGAAGATGTAATCTTGTGAAAACAAGTGAAGTTCAAGGCCTTGAAAATAAGTTCAAGCCTTTGAAAGAGATGCAGTTTGTACTAAAGCAAATAAGCCTTTACCAAGGCCTTGAAAAGAGTTTCAAACCCTTGAAAAACAGACAGTTTTGAGAGCAGCAAGAACTATGAAAATGAATGAACTGTAAATGTAAGAGACAGATGATTTATAGAGTTCAGTCCACTTGGACCTACGTCTCTACCTCAGCTTACGTGTACGCGTTCCCCCACTTTATTCATAACATGCGGGTTTTCAAATGGCAAAAGCCTACGCAGTAAACTTTTGTCAGTAAAAACTGAGTAAGCATATATCACAACATGTAAAACAGAGTTTGGCTGAAAGTAATAAAGATAGACAACTAGAGTAACCACATTTAAGTATTGCTTTGGTTGAGGCGTAGACTACGAGCCCTAACATGTGCAATGTGGACACAGAGGTCACGATGCAATAAATCATAATAATAGGGGTGCTTCTCCCCTGACGTTAGTAGATAGCCCTTCGCAATCCCGTCCAAATCATACTAATGGAACCTTAAGTGTCGACACACCCTCATAAAGTTGTGACCTACACATGCATAGGTAGTACTCATAGTTTCCACGATAAAATAAATGGGTATAAACCCTAAGGAGAATCAACGCACATCCTCTGTACATCATCCTGATTCCATTATCGTACATTTATTCTTTATTATTTCACGAGAGTGACCACATGCTTTCATAGTAGCATCTCTAGAAAACTCTAAGTATTGTAAAACGAATATGGGTTTACAGTTTGAGATAACTCACACAAAACAACACATTTTGATAATTGAAGGTGTTGTGCATATAACTTACTTGGAAAGAGAGAGCTTGTCACACAAAAGCAAGCATGAAATTACTCTTAGTACGGGTAATAACTCTATATTAGAGTTATATTTCTTCTACGTTTGTGTACCGTTTTGTGTAATTTCCGGGTTGAAATACACTATGAACTTGAGGAAATTGGATAAGCTTAGCTTTGAGTGATATATTGTTAATCTGGGCGTTTTTCACATTATTTACATTTATTTTGTCACTTTTGATCGCACGGGATGTTTTCGTGTTGTGTTGGACAAAAAACGAGCTCATGGATCAAGAGGAGGAGGAAAACGAACTTCGGAACATATGCGGAAGCTTGAGAGAGGAAGAAATTGGAAGAAAAGAGGACAAAGATGGAAAAAGGGGGTCAAAGTGTCATTTTAGAAAGTTTGGATAATGACACTTAACACCCCCAATGAAGAATAGAACATAAGACTTAGAAAAGTTGAGCGGAATAAAAGTGGGGAAACTCACTGACTTGCACGATCAAAAGTTGATCCTAGGATCAGAAGGAGATCGCAGGATCAAAATATGTGATCGTGCGATCAGATGCGAGACTTAGCCAATACTCGAAGGAAGAAAAAAGAAAACTCACTGAAGTGTAAGATCACCTCTGTGATCGTAGGATCAACCCAGATCGCACGATCTGAGAAAGTTGATCGCGCGATCTGCTGAAGCCAGATGCACGATTTTGCTTGTTTTTGAGCCAAAACTACGTCGTTTAGTGTTATGTTATTTCCTAACCTAGTTGGGGAATAATTAATACACGTAATAGTGATTTAAGTAGAGACTTTTCATCGATTATTCATCACTCACGCAAGGAGAAAAGAAGGAGACGGGGATCAAGAGGAGGACTCCTCCTCCTTTGAAGATCTAGGGTTTCATCTTCTTATTCTTCTTCTTCTTTCAAATCTTGTATGGAGAAACTTGTAAGTTTTGTTTGGTTGATTAATATTAGCTAAACTCCATTGTTAGGCTTCTCTAGAGAGCCTAGGGTTATGTAGACGGTGATTTTTTCCGGATTCTTAATCTTTGTTTCATGCTTATTGATTTCTTCTATTGAATGGATGTTAGTTCTTGAATCTTGTTAAGGATCTTAGTATATTGACACGAATAAGATAGGAATTGATAATCAATGAACTAGGGTTTGCTCATAGGATGAATCATGCTTAAAGTTGATTAAGTTCTAAATCAATTGTTCATAATCTATGCTTAATTCTTAATGGGGATGGAGTAATTAATCGGAACCGTTAGTTGGCTAGTGAAGTGCGCGACAGTGACTTTAAATAGCTAGGATGAGATATGAGCATCAATCCCGTATCACTGAGACTGAGAAGAGACGTGTTAGGATTGGCTAGTGTGGGTAGATTCGGTAGGTGAAATTCGACTGTTTCGTGCAACGGTGGACCGACATGACCCGTTTTCGTGCATGTCGTTAGCCTACTAGAACGGATCGGTAGACACAAGATACCGATAGGAGATTGTAGTCTACTGTGAAGTAGAATGACTTGAGACCGACATGAGATAGTCATCGCTGTTACCAGGCTTAGTTAGAATAGAGTTAACGTGTTGCTGAGATAAGCCGGAAATCGTCTACAACCCTAGGTGATCTAGAGATTGCCTAGTTTCTCCAAACTTATTTCTTAAATATAAAAAAAATACAAAAATATTAGATTAGTTTTTATTTCAATTTCTAAAATCAATCAAATCTTTCCTCCTGCACCATACTCTAAATTAAATAACTAATTAAATAATCTCAAGCCTGTCCTCGTGGGATCGATAACTCGGGGTTGAAATACCACCCCTATATTACTTGACCGTGCACTTGCGCATACACGTATGAAATCGTGTCAACGGGTCCTCGACGAACTCACCTCCTACGAAGTCGGAATCTACAATATCGCGTGTTCCTAATTAACATTCAACTATCAGATATATAGTGTATACAAATCCTATATGCAATGCATACAACATCCTTTTTTCACTTCCCCAAAATTGCTAAGGTAAAAACGACTTTTACCTGAACATACGATATACATATAGAATAGAGAAATTAATTAACTTTGTTATTATTTTAATAAAAATAATATAAAGAATTTAGCTTGAGAATTATTTTTATATATATTTTGAAAACTATATAATCTATTAAGAATTAATTAAACAAACTTTTTCATGAAAACTATATCATTGCAAATAGTTATACACATACATATAATGATAAATAAACAAGGAAACCCATAGCTATATAATTGTATATGACAAAAACAAACACACTAACTTTCAGTATATACAACGAATACCCCTACAGCTCGATAAGAGATATCAAGCACCCTTACAGTT
The DNA here is from genome assembly GCA_023055425.1 of Linanthus parryae. Lineage (NCBI taxonomy): Eukaryota > Viridiplantae > Streptophyta > Magnoliopsida > Ericales > Polemoniaceae > Linanthus > Linanthus parryae. The sequence goes on from JALGPY010000012.1 coordinate 9,199,493, forward strand.
TGATAAAGACAGTTTTGCAGCCCCACAAAATTTTCAAAACTTTCACCATGTTATCCCTCTTATACACACCTACAACCCCACCCAACTCACTGCAACATCACAGGTTATAACTACTATCCACCAATCTAATTAAGAACAATAAAGCATGGGTGAATATGTAGGCAAAGTGTTAAAAATGGAAACTCAAAGCAGATGGGTTCAGAAATTTACCGAACGGGTTGATCGGAAGGAAAAGACGGCGGCGATGATGATTTGGCTCGGTTGCTGCTGCCGCTTGCAGCTCGGTCGGGCGAAAAGGACGACGAAATGGAGTGTGTTGGCTCCTGAAATAGAGGGGCGGAGCAGGGTTCCTTCGTCGATTTCGTCAGCTGGGTTTGCTCGGCGAAGAACAAAGAGCGGGGAGAGCAATATTGAGAGTTGGTTGTGAGTTTTCTCTGCTTAGAGGTGGGTTTATATAGGTGAAGCAATAAGAATTGGAGAGGGAAGGGGAGATCTACTGAGGAGGTTTCGGGTTTGATTCAGGATGAGAAATTGGCGATGTTCTTTTTGATTGTGGGTCGAATTCCTCTTCGGGTGGAATTAAGAGTGAATTTGGACGAGTTTTCGGTGGTGTGGTGGTTGAATTGGAGTTGGAGTCAGTCGGCAATGGTGAAGCCGTTCTTGTAACACCCGTAGATTACTGTCCCAACAACTTCTTTATCAGTACCACCGGAAAAAAATGCTCAACCTTGAAGGTGCTAGTAGTAATCCACAAGGTATACTACATACCAGATGTCAAACTCACAAATCTCCAATGTGGGACATAAACCCACAATCTCCCAACCATATATTCATCTAATCCACATTATCAATCCACAATATCTCGATGTGGGACGGGATATTACAATCACCCCACCTTATATACTCGACGTCCTCGTCGAGTGTGCCCAGTCACGTATCCTCTTGGTTGGCGGCGAACCGCCACGGAGCCCTTGCGGGACCAGGGTTGGCTCTGATACCATTTGTAACACCCGTAGATTACTGTCCCAACAACTTCTTTATCCATACCACCGGATAAAAATGCTTGAGCCTTGAAGGTGCTAGTAGTAATCCACAATGTATACTATATACCAGATGTCAAACTCACAAATCTCCAATGTGGGACATAAACCCACAATCTCCCAACCATATATACATTTAATCTACATTATCAATCCACAATATCTCGATGTGGGACGTGATATTACAGTTCTCCAGTAAGGGGAAGAAGTTTGTAGGAGATGACAAATAAAATTTTAAGAAATGGCTGGAGTACGGAGTAACGCGGTGGACGCTACGTAATAACCTAACTTAAATGTCACTTTTGATCACGTTATAAACATTAGACGATACGTAACTTTTAAACAAATATTACGCCTAACTATCTACCACAATGATTAACTTAATTTTGTAACCACAAAAAATATTTTCCTACTTATTATACATATAATTATATATGCCATAAAAACAATTTCGTAAAGAAACACCAAATTTATAATTCCACACAATACTAAGATTGGGTTCGTGTGAAGTGCTAACTAATGACCTAGATATTCAACAAATTCCTAAAAATACCCCTAAAATATTGGGGTATTACACTAACTGCTCTTCTAGTACTAGAATTTTTTTAACTCACCAGCTTGGTATCACAGAGAAACAGGACTTACGGAAATATCTAGGTATACATTTATTACATGACATGCGATACAATATTAATATAAATAATACTCTTTTAAAAATAAAATATATTTGTGCCAGGTTGGCAAAGTTATTTGTTAAATAAAGCTGGTCGCCTAACTTTTTTGAAATCATTTATTTCAAGCTTGCTTGTTTATCCGATGTCGGTTTCTTATTTATCTCTCATGCGTACTCCAAGATTATTATTTATATGTCCCGTTTCTTTTGATTTGGTAGCACTTAAAAAAATGCATGTTTGGCACTCGTGGCACTTTCTTTGCAATAGATTATCTCGGGGAGGGTTAGGTTTCCTCAATCCTTGTCTGTTTAATGCAGCTTTACTGGCTAAAAATAGCTGGCCTCTAATAAATAATTCTCATTCTCTGTTTCCTTCTTATTTCTTTGAAAAATACTTTTCATCCAAGCACTTTCTATCACTACATCCCTGCTCACATGCTTCCCCTTCTTGGAAAGCCATCTGTAAAGGACGTGAAGTGCTCTCTTTAGGATTGACAAGGGAATTGTGAATTTAGAGAAGTTCCCTCTTTCAATACCTGGATGGGTGAAGGATGTTCCCGCTGATTCTATTTCTTTACATAGATCATCGACGACCATTCATTCTCGTAGAAATCAGACATTGTCCACGGGCTGTTTGCTCCTTGGATATTAGCTATGATGCTGGATACTACTGTCAGAAGGGATTTGGATCATGACACTCCATATTGAAATCTCACTGCAACTCGTCAATTCTCAGTTAAATCGGCTTATTTAGTGCAAGATTACACCAACTCCTCGTAGAATTTCTGTCAAACTGTTATCTTTCAAATCTGTCTCACTTACTCATCCTTGGGAACAATTATTGTCAACCCTGTTTCCTCAAAAGATCAAGCTCTTTTTGTGGCAAATCCTCACCAATACCCTCCCTACTCTTCACAACCTTAGCCAGAAAATCACATCCATCTCTCCCACCTGTCCTCTTTACCCAAACAATCATGAAACTACTTCTCATATCTTCTAAAACTGTCTGAGCAACTTGATAACTCTATGGATAAGAGCACCAACAATTTACAAACCAAATTTCTCCATATATGTAGAAAATTGTATCAAAAGCTGGTTTAAACGCAAAACCAAGCACAATATCTCTACTTATTGGTTCTGGACAGCTTCGTTACTACGGGTTATTTGGAAAGCGAGAAATGCCAGAATATTCAATCATGATCTCACCATTGATCAGTTATTCAATCAAGCAAATGAGATGGCTTTATGTTCTTGGCACTTCTACAACTACATCATTAATCTTTCCACGACTTCCACAATTACTGCTTATTTTACTACAACAAGTTTTTGATTCTATAAGTTTCAACTCATACCTGGGTTTGACATCTTTTCTCTCTTTTGCAGCTGACTCTCAACTGCCCTAAAGTTTGAAGCAGCTAGGCTCTTGCCTCAAGGCTCTGGAGTATGAAGATTTTAACTCTCACTAGTCTGATCAGTACTTTAGTTTATGTTTCGGGGTGTATTTTGGAATGCCTATATGTAAGTAATCTGGCTAAGTAGTGGGTGTAAGTATGTATTAGACCCGTAATAAGGTCACTCTACCTCATGCTTAGAACCTAGCCTTTTGGACTCTCAAGCTAGGAAGTGTGTTAGTATCTAGCTAGGATGTATGACTATGTACTTGAACTCAAGCTCTTGTCATGGCTTTGTATTTTGGTTTTATCAATGAAGTTATTATTTCAACAAAAACACTACACATTGCAAAAATCTCTCATACTACATTGATAAATCTACATTTGCTTTCTTTGATGTTCATTTACGTATAATTATATTGATCTCATGTTAAATTTTATTTTCTGACTACATTGCATATTATGTAGAAACATGTCTTGGAACGACAATCATGAGGATCCGCAGCCAGTTTATCCAGGTACTCTCGTTGACCTTAACAGGTTCTTCTAACCTCCAGAGTCATATTAGAAAGTAGGGTTGAATGGGATGTAAAGGCAGAGAAATATAAAAGAAACTTTAGGGGTAAAGATATAAACTAGACAAATTATTACAATATAATTGTCGCATTCAATGTTAGGACTGGATTGTTTTGCACGCATCAACAATTTAAAAATATGTATGATAATATGAGAAGATTGTTTAAGGTTTGGGTTAAGATCAACAACACCGAGACTGGTTTGAGGTGGGACCCTCGTCGGAATACTTGGCTATGTTTGATGAAAGATGGGCCGCCCTCATTCAGGTATGAACGTTTTAGTAACAATGAACTTGATTATGTTTTGCTCCGTAGATAATTGTGCCTTACACATGTGCTATTGTTGGAAATTCAAAAAATTCCGTTGGAGAAGAAATTCCAACTTAGTGGATTGCAACACCTTGAGCTGCATTTACAGAATTTTGGAGACATTACCGAGACAGGTGAACACACATGGACTTCTTCTGCTGGGCCCCTCCCCAAGATCATGGTCGTTGCTCCAACGCTCCTCAAAGATCATGGTCGCAACGTACCAATCCGGAGCATGGGGAGGGATATGGTATATGAAATTCTCCTATGTCGCATCCTCCGCCTGGCTGCAAAAGGGATGATGGGACCGGGATCCGCACCCCCCAAGAGGATCGCCTCCTCCTGGATTTGAGAGCGACGAGGATGCCAGTTTCCAGACCCCCCTCCCCCCAAGACGCAACACAATGAAGGTGGTTTGGATGACACAATGAGCTCACCAAATGTGCCGCCTAGTGTTTGGGAATAATGGAGGAGCGACAATTCTGGGCCGTCGGGAGGTCGGAAACGGAGATGTAGGGAGTTCACCAGTGGAAACATGAACTCGGTAATAGTTTTTTCTTCCCTTTTTCTCTCTTTCCTTCCATCTTTCACGTGATTCTCTCTCTATTAACTGATGGCTACAGTCCATCGATCATCTTCAACATGGTACCGGTAGCACATACAGTAGTTGGGTTTGATTTTTGGTTAACCAAACCCACTCATCCAAACTATCCCCTTAATTAAGTTCCAACCATCACTAACCATTTAAGTATTGGGCCTGTTTGGATAGCTTGGTTGGGGGGCTTGGGTTAACAAAACTTGGGTAGTGTTTGGATAGGGTAGTTTGGTTAGGAAAAGAGGAGGGCACCACCACCTCAACAGTCGGACACCGCTCCAATTTCTTCTCTCCCATCTCCTACCCGGGCACCTGTCATAATCCCATGCACCGGTCCCTTTTCTCTCTCCTACAAGATGGTCACCGCCTATGTGGCCGGTGACCGGGTGTTTATTATTATTTTTTCGTTTTTTCGTTTTTGTGTGGTGGGTTGGGAGCAAATTATTTTTGAAAAAATATTTCATGCTCTCAGACCCCTATTTAAAGATAGTTTTACCATTTCATTTTGTGCTACTACCCTCCACCCAAACAATTTCATCCTTCAGAACAACATCTTCTACACCAAGGTTTTGTAAAATTTCTGTCATATATTTGTTTCTTGTTTACTAAATTATTTTGCTAATCTAAATAATTTTTCATCGTAGGCCTAAGTTATGGACAGCAACGGTGTGCCTACTCGACTGTCCAGGAACACACAAATGAGGGTCCATGCTGTCCACGACCAATGGGGCCGGGATGAATGGTATTTGTTCATCATGCTACTGATCGAGGAGAAAGAGCGTATGAACCTTCGCAGAATGTTATAATCAAGTATGGCTTACATTCGTGTCATTGAAACCTGGTTCCTGAACCCCGGAGATTTTATGACTCGGACGGTTTATGATAACCAGTTCCAGCTGCTCACTCGTGAGTTCAAAAAATGGATTTGTTCGGTTGCCTCCCTTGAACTGGTTGCCTAAGAAGAAAACGGTGTCGATGTCCTGGACAGGCGGGTTGTGATCATTGTGTGCAACGAAGCTCGCCTGTGCGAACTGATCGACATGCCGTATCATGATGGTTTGCCTCATGCCCCGACTGTGAATCCTAACATCGTCCCGGACGAGACTGCCGCGAACCCTAATGGCGACTAAAACAGTAGGAAATGTATAGAACAACATAAACTGTAATACGGTCAATCTTGTGTTGTGGCTCTACGTCTTTTTGTTTAATCAGTATGGTTGTACTTTACTTTCATCTGTAATGTTCAATTAATTGACCGAGTTTATCTGTTACAAATACACACCTTATTCTGTTACAATTCAGGCATACAATATAGTATAGTTTTATTTTACATTTTTCTCAGATATAACGCAACAATATATATGATTTAAAGCAGTTATTATATCTACATTTTTGTAAATTTAGATGACTTAAAAATCTGATTCAAAATTTAATACAACTTGTCTTAGGTATTTTTTTTTACTTTGTTATAAAATTTAATGCATTAATAGCTAGTGTAATTTACACCATATGTAATTTACGACGAACAAATTTTCAGTCAACGAAACCTTCAAATTCTTTCTCCCGTGCGAATATTACATCAAGGAGACGTTGAAAACTTGACTGAGGCGTGCGAATATTTTGACAGAAAGATGACGAATACTCACCCTACTTCTGCATCCCTACTCACGTATAGTCAATTCAACAATTTAATGAAGATAATATTATTGTAACCATATTCAAAAAGAGGACGAATATAATCCTGCAATTTCAGAAGTCGGAACACCGGAGATTCGGGTGCAGCAATAATTCATGCAAGTGTTTGTTTCTTTGCAGCAATGATTCATCAGGGAATCTTACTTACTTGAGTCTGAATAATGAGTTAGTGACTAGCCAAATTTTGGTTATTTTGATGAGTGCAGTGACTAGCCAACTTCTGGTTTATTTGCAGTAATGATTCATGCAAGAATCAACTTGCTTCAGTGTGAATAATGAGTCAGATACGTGGGATTTTTTTTTTTTTTTTTTTTTTACTTTAAGAAAGCAAACAGTTTCCTACCCCATCAATCATGAGTTGCTTGCTTTCTCTTTAACAGCGTGCAGATAATTCAGCAGATGCATGGGAGTTCCTCAGCCCCCCTTACAGAAGAAAGACTAGTATAAATAGTTGCCAAACACATCACTGTGTTGCATTCACATTCTTCCTGTCCGATTAATTAAACCACCAAGTGTTCTACATTTATCTTCAAGTGCATTGGTAAGTATGAATTTGATTTCGTCATTCACAATTAATTTATGTATAACAATATTAGCTTTATGAGAACTTCTATCTACTAACTACTTGTGTCTTATATAGAAACATGTCTTGGAACAACAATCCCGATGACGAACAGCCGCCTGCTTATCCAGCAGGTACTCTCGCTGACCTTCACATGTTCTTCTGGCCCCCAGGCGCGATACCCCAAAGAAGAGTAGAATGGGACACTGAAAAAACCGAGTTATTTCTCAGCCTTGTAAAGACAGAAAAATATAAAGGCAACTTTAGGGATAAAGATTTGAACCAGACATGTTATAACAACATGATTGCTGAATTTTATGATAAGACTGAATTATTTTACACACGTCAATAATTTAAGAATAAGTATGATAATTTTTTTTAAGGTTTGGGTTAAGATAAACAACACACAAACTGATTTGGGGTGGGACCCTCATCGAAATACGTGGTCGTTGTCTGATCAATGATGGGCTGCATTCATTCAGGTACGGACGTTATACTTCATTACAAACTTGAATATTTTTTTCTCTGTAAATAATTATTATTTACACGTGTTGTATTTTTGGTGACGCAGAAAATTCCGCTGGCAAAGAAATTTCAACTAAGTGGGTTTCCGCACTATGAGCTGCAGTTTCAAAATTGTGGAGATATCACGGAGACAGGTGAACACACATGGTCTCCTGTTGCTGGCCCCCCTCTAAGAGGTCGTGGTCGTCGATCAAGCGCTCCTCAAAGATCATGGTCGCAACCTACTAGTTAGAACATGGGGAGGGCTCAGGTATGCGAAACCGAACCATTTCGCAGCCTCCGCGTGGCTACGAGAGGGATGACAACACCGAAATTCGGACCCTACCCCACCCAGATTCGCCTCCGTCGGGATTTGAGCGGGATGAGGGTATCGGGTTCAGGACCCCACCTAGGACTCAACGCAATGAAGATGATTTAGATGACACAATAAGAACACCGAATGCGCCGCCCACTGGTTGGGAACAAGGGAGGAGCGACCATTATGGGCCATCAGGTGGCCGGAAGCGTAGGTGCAGGGACTTCACTAGTTGGACCATGAACTCGGTCATGGAGAACTTGACCGAGACATTTCGCGATTAACACGTCACCCACCGACACCATGAGGTTCTAATTACACGAGACCGCCAAGGGAGGACTATCGATGAATGCCTGGAGATAGCGTCGACCTTCCAAGGTCTTCACCCTGAGGAGGATGGATACGAAGAATGCGTTAAATTCTTCCAGTACCGGGCTAACCGAGAGGCGTTCATGGCGGTGAAGAATCCGGTAGCCCGCGAGAGGTGGCTCAAAAAATATTTGGGTCGTGCAAGAAATGGATGCCCCCCCTTCGTGATGAGGATATATGTTATCATGTCATAATTATTAATTATCTTTGTAATGCTTATTTACTTAACGCATTGTAGAGTCGGACGTCTGATTGGTATTAATATGTACGCCTTATTTAGTTAAATATGTTATAATATTTCAGATTCAGATGACGAAGATGTGATTGAACCAATGGTGGAGCCAATACTTGTATCGGCCATAAACGCAACCCCTAACGCTAATGCTGGACATGTGATGTTAGTTGCAATGCAGATGTTGCTTTCCCTCGACCCGGAGCCATGTTGAACTTCATCATTAACTGGACACATGTGGGTAACAGAAGTTTTAGATGGACATTGGAAGAGATCCATCGAATCGTTCCGGATGCGAGCATCAGTATTCCGCCAGTTGTGCGAGCTTTTACAGGGGTCTTACGGATTTAGGCTGACAGCCGAGGAATCTGTTTCCATATTATTGTACACCCTGGGACATCATTCATCGTATAGAGATTTGCAAGAACAGTTCCAGCACTCCGGAGAAACAATAAGCAGACAATTTCACCATGCACTGGCAGCTGCGACTCGTATGAATTCAGACTGGAGAGCGGCAGTGTACTCTGACAGTGTGCACCAGCACATTCAGAACAACGCGATGTACTGGCCGGCTTTTCAAGTAAATTCCTAATTTTTTCCGGGTATTAACATAATATTGTGTTCACTAATTGTATTTACGTTAATAATGCACATGATTGTATCAGCGCGATGGACGGGACCCACATGAATGCGCGCGTTCTGGAGAATCGTAACATCAATTATATTGGCAGGAGAGGTTACGCAACTCAAAACATTTTGGTGATATGTGATTTCGACATGTGCTTCACGTATGTTTCCGCCGGGTGGGAAGGTTGCACTCATGACAGCCGAATATTGCAGAACTTGATGGAAAAACCAGTAATGCATTTTCCAAGGCCGCCCACGGGGAAATATTATTTGGTGGACGCAGGCTGCCCTAACATGCAAGGTTTTCTTGCACCCTACACAGGAGAACCAAGGTACCACCTATCGACGTTTAGGCAGGGGGATCCACCGTGGAATGCACAAGAAGTTTTCAACCACGCCATGCATCTTTGCGTAGCGTGATTGAGAGAACTTTTGGGGTGTGGAAGACGAGGTGGCAGATACTGGAGGGAATGCCACAATTTTGTTATGACATCCAGGTTGAGATTGTTGGGGTGATAATGGCACTCCACAATTTCGTAAGGTTGTGCGATAGGGGCGACACATGTTTCATGTTCGCGGAACGGTATAGAGCTGGGCATCTTGCAAGAAATCGTGGTGCGAGAACCTCCAACGAAGCTTCAACATCTGGGGCTGCTGGTACTGCAGGAGGCATGACAGATTACTACACTATGGGACAGCTTAGGACACGCATAACTAATGTTATGACGAGTACTAACCAATTGCAATAACTATATATGTTAATTATGTCAATTTGTATTAATTTTATATTAAATGTCCTAAAATGGTTGATTTTAGTAGTTGTTAGTTTTATTACTATTACTTGTGAGTTGTTATTTAAAATATCAAGAACATTAAAAATAACAATAGAAAAGTGATCAATAACATACATTCATAATATTTTATCACACCACACATTACAAGTACGTAACGAAATTGGAATGAGCATGAACAATAAATTAACATAGACTCTAATTGCGTCGGCCCGTCCTCGTTGCACCAATACTGCCGCCGGAGGAGGATGGAGAGTTGGAGTTACTAACACGATCACGCTGATTAAGTCCATTGTTACTGCGTTGACTACTACGAAACATATTACCAAGGCGACGGATAAGGATCCGCAATTGTCCATGCGTCGTTTCAATTGATTCTTCACGGAGCTGACGAATGCCCTCCCTAACTGACGAATATCCTCCCCGTCTCACGAATATCATCTCCGGTTTGACGGTGGTTGACTTGCATTGTCGCTTCAATTATGTCGAGGCGTTCGTTAGTCGCATTTTGACAAAGTTCGTAACCCTCCCTGATTTCGGCGTCCGCAGACACTTGTCGGACATGGCCACGACCTCAACCACGACGAGGGGGAGCTTCAGAGACATTGGCACGAATCCCCATCAACGGTTCTGCCTCCCTAACTGACGAATATCCTCCCCGCCAATGTGTTGAAGAAGACCTTCGTAGTTCCTGAAATACGTAAACTCTCCTTCAGCGGAAATCCCGAGAGCTTTGACGAGGTATACGGGGCTGACAAGGACATGCTTTCCTTTGACGACACATATAAGGTGTTCTACGCCGTTATATGTACTCCACTCCAGGGCAGCGTAAAATAATTTTACTAAAATTGGGAAATAAATGGTCGGTAGCAGAATTAGGGACTGACATCCAAGGAATACCAGATGATTGTATAGGTACTCCATAAATTCAGTGCCGAGATTTACCAACCTCCCGGATGCAATTGAACGGCTCCATCCCGTCGAACCTCGCAGCGTCTTCAATATTTGCGAATGGCTTAGCGGCATCAGTGATGTGTTGCAGTAAACGGTTAGAAGGACGACGAGGGTCATCAAAATCAAGATTGTCGTATGAAGGAATTAGAGATGACATTTTAAAAAATATTGAATTGTGATAACTTGGAGGAAGAAGAAGGAATAAAAAATTGAACTTGAATGCCACCCACTAGAAGAGAATTGATGAAGTAGAAGACTGTGAATTGAGGGAATATAAAAGACCGTCATTTTAAATACATCAGGAGAAGTCACGGGCCATAAAAAGGGTAGTCCCACCCACCAAATAATCTCACTCACGTGAAACTCACAATTTTTTTTCTCTCTCTCATAAATAAAACTAAATCTTTCTCTTCTTCTCTCACGCACGACCGACAAACTTTCTTTTTCTCTCTGTCCTTTCTCTCTTCTTCTCTCTCCCACTCACCAGGCGGTCCCACCATGTGACCAACCTTTTCCTCTCTCTCTCTCTTCTTCTCTCTCTCACGCACGCAGTGGTGCCCGGCTGCCCCACCACCCACTCATTTCTTCTCTTCTTGCGACGTCTCTCTCTCTTCTTCACGTGTTCATGTCCACCACCCACTTTTCACCCGTCCCGCTCCCACTTCACCCATCCACCAGTTTCTTCCACCAATAAAAAAATTAGGTTTGGTTAATGGTTAACCAAACCGAAGTATCCAAACATGCCCATTATCAATTTCAGGATTACTAATTCTTCATAAAAACAAACTAGGAACAGAGGGGGTCTGGAATTTTTGTTCTCGCTAGTCGTAATTTGACAGTTCTTGTAAAATTAAGAAGCTTTGAGGGGGCTAAACGAGGGGTTTTTTTGGGAAAAAACCCATTATGCACCTTTTTGGTGCATACTAACCATTAGTTCAAAAAGTTGGTGGAAAGTAACCACAAACTAATAAGCATAAGTTATTTTTTGATTTGTTAGAGCTAGTGGGTCATATTTGATTTTTTTAAGGTTTTATCAATGAGTAGTGGGTCTCACTTTAATTTTTTAAGGTTTTCTATTTGGCAATAGGGGTCCTACCATGAAATTTGTTGGTTGAATTTGTTCTCCATGCATGCAGCAGCGGCTTTCTCTCTCTCTCTCTCTCTCTCTCTCTCTCTCTCTCTCTTCATTCAACAACAACAACAACAACATTTCTTCTTCCTCACCCTAAAAAATTAAATTCCCTCAACAACCTTGTTCAAATGATAAATACACTCAACAACCTAAGATGTCAAGCCTTAAAAACAACCTCAATTCATTCATCTTCACATCAAAAGTTATTTTTTCTCTCTCTATACGCTCCTCTCAAAACTTCCATTGTTGAGTTTCAAAAACAAAAACAAAGATTCGTTCGTTTGAAGACTTCGAATCCGTCGGAAACAAGAGTAAGTTTATCAACCTTAGTATCCCTTCGTTATATCTTTACATTTCAAAAGTAGTACTTTAAAAAAAAAATCGTATATTCATGTCAACATTTTCAAAGAAAATATTCTGAAAATAGTATGAGGTTCTCTTTGAGGAGATTGCGGAGGTATTTGGAAGCCCTACTACAAGCCCCAATACAATATAAGTTCCATTTTGAGCTTGGACATATAGAGGGCGTCCAGAACCTATAACGAGCATACAATAACCCCTTCAGGGGCGCCCACTATATGCCCGTAGCTCAAAGTGAGATATTCACCCATGGGGCATCTAGGGGAGCCTACATGAAGGCGCCCACAGATGCCCCATGGGTGAATGACTCATTTTGATCTCCGGGCATATACGTGGGCGCCCCTGAGGGGTTAGGGCGCCCCTCTGTATGCCCGAAGATCAAAATGAGTCATTCACCCATGGGGCATCTAGGGGGCGGCCACATGTAGGCGCCCCTGGATGCCTCATGGGTGAATGACTCATTTTGAGCTTCGGGCATACACTTGGGCGCCCTGGGGGGGGGGGTTATATACGCCCGTGTGTGGTTTCAGACGCCCTCTGCGTGTATGCCCATACTTAATATGGAATAACTCTTGAATCCAATCTTTTAGTTTACCGTTTACTTGTTGACGTTGTGGGAACCGTGGAATTTGTAGTTGACTTAGAGTTGACCATGGACTTTGTAGTTGACTTTTATATTTGACCTTGGACTTTTATAGTTGACTTCAAGTTAGGGAGCCTCTTTCGCGAACACTTGGCCATAGCGATAGGTTAAAAGCCATGCCAAGTTAGGGAGCCTCTTTTGCACTAAACGCCTAACGTCTTGCCGTCTGGTAAGCCTTAAAAACACTACCAATGAGCTCTGGCGCGAGCGAAACGTCAACTTATACCTCTTTAAGTCGGCTCGTTTAGCGGCAGCTGGGAAACGACCAAGTTGGTCCAAGGAGATGCAATCCTGTCAAATAAACCAATAAGTAGTCAATTATCAATAAGTACTCAGAAAATTAGTCATAACTTTATGAAGTTCTCATCTACGGGCACATACTCAGAAAACTAATCACAATTAATCACAATTTTCTCAAGTTCCCAGCACGGGCGCATACAAGCTAAAAACTTGAAAAAAAATTTCACTGAGTAAGCCAAGGGGGCATACATGGGCGTCCCTGGGCATGCAGGGGCGTCCCTGTAAGCCCCCTTGGCTTACTCAGTGAATTTTTTTCCATACAGGGCGCCTAAACTTATTCCGGATGCCCCAACATATAAACTATACGCCCTAGCTGGGTATTGAGAATTTTTTTTGACGGATAAGGCCAAGGGAGCATACCGGGGCGCCTACAGTGTAATTGGACGCCCCTCTATGCGCCCGTGGCCTTATCCGTCAAAAAATTTTCTGAATATCCCAGATTGGGCCCATACAGCATGTTCTGGATGCCCCAACACATGAGGTATGCGCCCTAGCTGGGAAATAAGGAAATTTTTTGACCAAGAAGGCCAAGGGCGCATACAGGGGCGCCTAGGCCTTCTCGGTCAAAAAATTTCCTTGTTTCGCAGCTAGGGCGCATGCAGCGTATTATGTATGCCCCAACACATAAAAAGTATGCGCCCCAGGCGCCCCTTGATGATTTTCAGTCAAAATTGATGTTCTTGTATACGCCCTATGTGATTAATCAGTCAAAATGATGTTCTTGTATACGCCCAGTGGTTCATCAACATGATTTTTACATGAACCAATTTTGCACCAAAAAATCAACATAACATCAATTTTTCTAACCCTAGAACATGCGTTTGATGAAGAAAACTTGAAGAGGTGAAACAAACTCACCTCTTGGTGGACATTGGCGGGTGCAGAGGGAGGAGCCGGTGCCGGTGAAGCCGCGATCGCAGCCATAGCCGCTGTCGGAGCCGCAGAAGAAGACGCCAGAGGAGACAGCGACATGGTCAGTTGGTTCGTGGAGGTGAGATCTGCTAGAACGTCGCTCACAAGTACGGTAGGACAGGGTGGGGAAGATGGTTGGGAAGCCATGAGAGTGAGTCGCCGGAGAGAAGTGGAGGAATAGCAGGAGAAGGAAGAGAGACTGATGAAGCCGTCGGTTGGGTTCTTCTGTTCTCTCTCGGGTATAATCCCGATGGAGGGGAGAGAGAGAAGAAAAGTTGTTTTTTGAATTTTAATATTTTTTAATATGATATGTTTTTAATTAGTTTAATTAGGTTGTTATTTTTTGATTAATTCCTCAAATGGAGGTCAAACTAAAACCAAAAAGTCCATGGTTAGTTTCCAAAAAAACTAGTGAGCAATGGTTGTTTTGCCAATTTCTTCGACTAAACGATGATAACAGTGTCCGGGAAGCTCTAGTCTCGCCGGAAGACAAAGACTGCGGAAGCTTGAATCGCCTCGCCGGTTAGCCGAGCCTACTCTCTCTCCATTTCCTTGTTTCCTAGTATAATTATTGCACTCTCATCCTACATTTGTCCCCAATTCAACTTTCTACTCTACCACCAAAACCCTAACAATCATCTCATCTGATGATTTGACCACCGTCGGAGTTTTCCGTAATACACACCCTCATGGCTTGCCACTGCGCTTTCGGTACTTCCTTCTTACCCTCAATTTCACCGTTTAATTCACCAAAACCTCGAACAATAATCAAACACTCGCGTCGTATTTGCCGCACAACAATCAATAGCCAACTTGAAAGAGGAGATGATACAGAGTCTAAACGGAGACGCTTAGATGTTCTGAAACTCACCGTGACTCTCACAGTGATATCAGCTTCATTGCCCCAACCCTCTCTAGCAGCTAAAGTGACCACAAAGAAGCGGCCAGCGAAAAAGATTGAAGCATTGACGCCCCAGGAATTGAAATCATGGGCACAAGGACTACCCGTGGTGAGTAATCGAATACCCTATTCGGAGTTACTGAATTTGAAACGAGACGGGAAGATTAAACACATAATTAAGCCGCCCGGTGTGGGGTTGAAACAAGGGGCAATTGTGGTTTTAGCTGTTCTGGAAGATACCAGTGTTTTGAGGATAGTGTTGCCGTCGATAGACACCGATATTAAGTTCTGGAAGGAGTGGGGTGAGTTGGGTTTCGATTCGATTTGTGTTAATGCGTATACTCCACCGGTTAAGAAAGTTGAGTTGCCGACTTCGTATTTGGGTTTCTTGTGGGATGTACCGTCGAGGATGTTGATGTCTCTGAAGGCGAAGCCGCAGAGTAAGAAGGCGATGGAGGCGAAGAGGATGAGGGAGGAGTTGAAGATGAGAAGGAAAGAGGAGTTGGCTAGGATGAGAGAAGAGAGGGAAATGATGGAGAAGGCGATTAAGATGCAAAGGAAATTGGAAGAGAAGGAGAGGAGGAAGGAAAAGAGGAAGATAAAATCTGAGGAGTCGTGGCGACAAGCTCGAAGGAACTCTAGGCAAATGGCTGATTTCTGGGGGACTTTGGCTAGTGACTCGAATGTTGCGACCGCACTTGGGTTAGTCTTCTTCTACATATTCTACAGGACTGTTGTGTTGAGTTATAGGAGGCAGAAAAAGGATTACGAGGACAGGTTGAAAATTGAGAAAGCAGATGCAGATGAAAGGAAGAAAATGAGGGAACTTGAGAGGGAGATGGAAGGGCTAGTTGCTGGAGAGGATGACGACGAAGAGGAAGGAAAAGGCGAGGACAATCAATATATGAAAATGGCTGCTCAGTTTATGAAATCTGGGGCACGTGTTCGCCGGGCGCAGAACAAGAGACTCCCACAGTACTTGGAGAGAGGGATTGATGTGAAGTTCACAGATGTTGCAGGGCTTGGGAAAATACGTCTTGAGCTTGAGGAGATTGTGAAATTTTTTACACATGGAGAAATGTACCGCAGGAGAGGAGTTAAAATTCCAGGTTTGTAACTCTGGATTTCAATAATAATTGGTATTCCGTATCATACAGTAAATTTGAGCTACATTACCTCTACATCTCTTCTTATTGTGTGTGCAATCTCTTCTATGGAAAAGTATTTTGTATTTCCTGCTGGTTTGGTCGTTACAAGTTAGATAATACTGCTCAAACATTTTTGTGTGGATGAGTTCATGCCAAATTTTGTAATGGCATATACGTTCTGTCTCCGCTATAACTCTTCTCCAGTTAGCTATTCCCCATGATCCAGCAGCTAGACTTACAACTGAAATGGTCGGCTAGACAGTAAATAACAAACTCCTTAATATGTGATGGTATAGTGCATTATCAATGACCTCACAGCCACACATTTAGTATTTCTCGATTTATCGTATTACTATTGTCAGACAACATTGTAACATGTCCTTGCCACATACCTACAGTGATTTTTGTGACGTTCTTCATGATCTTGTTCCCTCTTGTAGATGTTTATTTGAGTTGTCTGGCTAAAGTAGTATGTCTCTAGCATTTTCTAGGTTTAGATTCTGAATGGATTTGTGTTCTTTCCCGTTGATTTTGTCGGCCTTTCTGTTTCAGTATCATGTCCACATCTTCAACGGGAGAGTGTGAATCAATTTCAGCTTCTCGCGCAAAATTGTTTACATAGTCGAAAGTGAGAAATAACTTCTCCTAATACCTTTAAACAGTATGGTGAATCATTTGTATTAACTCGTCAGTAGGGACTTGCCTGGTCCTTTAGTTCTCATGTGATTCTCTTATTAGCGCTCTGAATCTGTTGTTCCAATGTGGTTTGCTTGGAAACCTTAATGAGTTACTTTCCAGAGTAAAATCAGTCGTCTGCTTTCTATATGCTATGTAAAATGTACTAGTTTTTTGTCATTTCTTTTTTTCTTTCTTGCTTTGCCTGTATCATTTGCAATCTCTGTCGAGATTCAGGTTCTTAATCACATCACCCCCTTTCGTCGTGTCTATTATCAACTGTTCTTTATGGTCTGGGAAAATGTTTTTCATATACTGTTACTCTATCAGGTGGAATACTTCTGTGTGGCCCCCCTGGGGTGGGGAAGACTTTGTTAGCTAAAGCTGTGGCTGGTGAAGCGGGTGTGAACTTTTTCTCCATTTCTGCCTCTCAATTTGTGGAAATATATGTTGGTGTCGGAGCTTCCCGTGTTCGAGCACTCTATCAAGAAGCGAGAGATAATGTAAGTTTTTCATTTTTCACTACACTTGCTTTTTCATTCAGTTTTTCTTTGTACACGCATAATTAATCTTCCTACAGTACATCAATAAGTTGGATGATCTGTATGCCACTGATTGCTAATTGAGTTGCGTCAACGTCCAATGTTTCTCTCACACTTTCTCCGATTTGCCGTTTCTTTCTAATTTTTGGTTGCAGGCATGTTAATTTTTGATATAGTTCCCGTTCTCTGGTTTCTGTAGGCTCCCTCTGTTGTTTTCATTGATGAATTAGATGCTGTGGGAAGGGAACGTGGTCTAATTAAGGGTTCTGGTGGCCAAGAGCGTGATGCTACTCTCAATCAGGTTGTTACTGTCAGATGGATTTTGGTTAACTGTTATCTATGATTGGGTGCTAATTGATAATGGTTTCCTACTCTTCTACATGCTACAGCTTCTTGTTTGCCTGGATGGATTTGAAGGAAGAGGTGAAGTAATCACCATTGCTTCAACAAATAGACCAGACATTCTGGATCCTGCTCTAGTCAGGCCAGGACGGTTTGACAGAAAGATATATATTCCCAAACCTGGGCTAATTGGTCGTATGGAAATTCTAAAGGTAAAGCCCTTTCAACTTTATCAACCTATCATCAATATATGTATATCTCTTAAGTGATGTCTGACAGCATGGCTGCAGGAGCTTACACCTTTGAGCTTTACATATATGACTGCCCAACTTCTATGTTCATATTCTCTTTGTGGTTGTAGGTCCATGCTCGTAAGAAGCCAATGGCTGAGGATGTTGATTATATGGCTGTTGCAAGTATGACTGACGGAATGGTCGGTGCAGAGCTAGCCAACATAATTGAGATTGCTGCTATTTATATGATGCGAGAAGGAAGAACTGAGGTATAACATCAACGTAAGCTGAATTAGCTTTGGTGCTTTTGTGCTGTCTTAAATGAAAAGTGTTAATGTAGAAATGTTATAATTGAACTTAAGTTAACCTCCAAAAGTCAGTATTTGCTGCCTTGAATGAATAACGATAAAAAGAAAAGGTAGCAACTTCTTTAATTCAGAAATGTTATTATTGGAACGGGAATTACCCTTCAAAAGTTAGAATGAGTAGATATTAAGTTGGTGACTTCCAGGGTTGGAGTCGATGATGCCTGCATTTGTGAGAAAGTTTTCTACCAAATTGCTACGGCTTCTACCTTATCCCATACCTTCAGCTTCTTAGTTGCAGTTTCATGTATCATTATGTTTTGATAAAAATGATATGGTATATTCTTAAGATGTACCTCGCATAGCCACTCTATCATTAGTTATTTAAGTTTTATGTAAATAATTTATAATTCTACAAACAAAATTGGAAAACAATTATTAATGTATGACAAGATAAAGGGCACGACTCAGTGCCTGCTTTATTGTCTTATACATATTAAAAACCACAAATTTACCTGGATGCTTCAATATGATGTGTGCATAAATACTTTCTTTAGTTTCTGGCATAGTAATTGTTATTTTGGTTTCTTGAACGTGACTTTCAAAATTTTCCTGTGCTTGGCAGATAACAACTGATGACTTGTTGCAAGCTGCTCAAATAGAAGAACGTGGAATGCTGGATAGAAGAGACAGGAGCCCTGAGACGTGGAAGCAAGTCGCAATCAATGAAGCAGCAATGGCTGTAGTAGCTGTGAACTTCCCGGATCTGAGGAACATTGAATTCGTATGGTCCTTGCACTGAATCTTATACCTTCTTCAGTCAAATCCTTGTCTTATTTCAGCTACTGCCGTACATGGTCTCTTATATCTTCGTGGCATGATTTTTTGATTGTTTGTTATACTGTGCGTTATTTGGCAGTTCAATCACAAATCATCCTCACCAATATACCACATCCTGCTTGTTGCTTCCCCACTTGAGCCCACACATCTCTTATCTTGTTGTTACAAATTGCACCAGCAGAGAATTTACCGACAAATAACTGAGGGCTAAACGTCTCATTTACCTCTCTCTCTCTCTCTCTCTCTCTCTCTCTCTCTCTCTCTCTCTTCTTCTTCTTCTTCTTCTTCTTCTCCTACAGCTACCACCTTACTCATCACCACAACCGCCACCAGTATCATGACCATAATCCACAACAACTTAATGGAAAATCAAAATCAAGTGAACTTTAAATTATAAAAATAAAACGAATTTCCACATATTTTAGGAAAGACATTGATGGGGTTTTCTGAATCATTGGAAGTTATTGGCTATGACAGGGAGACTGGGTTGAAGGCCAATAGATCCGATCTGAAGACATTGAGAATCCTTGTCATCCACCTGTCCCATGATGTCCCTTATAAATCAAGCATTCACAAGTAGCATCTTTTGCAGTACTCTAAATCGGCCTTCCTTCAGAGCTGGTGGTTTCTAAGATGTAGCTGAGGTATGCGAAGGCAAGTGGGGTGTATGAGAAAGGAGGTGCAATTTTGGAACAAAAAAGTCAAATATTCAATTTACTCTTTCATCAATGTGGTTAAAGTAACTGTCCTTTTGTACCCGGACTTGCTTTGCAAACCCGGCGCCGTGATGTAGTTACTCCCTCTGTCCCAAAATAAGTGTCTCACTTTCCTTTTTAGTCTCTACCAAAATAAGTGTCTCACTTTTAAGAAATTCCACACTTCTTCACTTACAAGTTACAACCCTACCTGTTTTAAATACTTCCATTTTGACTTCTGAAGAATTGCTCTAAATACGACAAGGACATTTTAGTAAATCTATCAAGTCTAAAGCACCCGAAAAACCCGTGGATTTTCGAAGTGAAACACTTAGTTTTGGGACTGAGTATGTCAAGATCTTGGATAACTCGTGAGACTATTTCTGTGTCTCTATGGACATATTTATCATGCTTCAATATTTATCTTTATAATTTAATTAATGAGTTTCTTTTATTATTCAGTTATCATCCCTGAATGCTTCTAGAAATGGAAAGCATATAGGAGTCGCAGTCCATGGTCCATTTGAGTCTGAACTTGCATTTCATAAAAGTTATTTAGCTGCTAAATCTGTGTTATGACAGACAGACAACTTCGAGGTTCTAAATATTTTGCGAAGGGTTGTCGATGGACCAGCCTAGCTTGGGTTTGCTAGTAAACTTTCTGACGTTCTCCAGCTAAACTTATGTTCAAAGATGCATGGTCATTCCCGATTAGTTTAGAGTATGTAGGCAACTTGGTTACAGACTTGACAGTTTGCACAGGTTACGTGGTTGTGCAGTTTAATGGAAGTGAGGATATCAAGTAATTCTCTCACATTTGCTCTTATGCTATCAGAGTCATAACCATGTCAGACTGGACGCATCAGAGCTAGTACGGAGTTGATCAAAGTGGACTACCTGGTAGAGGGTTCTTGGGCCAGAGACCGTTAGAGAGAACTACCTACATAAATGATGCCGAGGTTCCTGGTTGAGGATCGTTTTGGATTCTCATGATCTCAAAGGTGGACCTGCCCACATCATCTAGACACGGAGTTGGTACGTTGTGATAAATTGCATCGTCCCGTTTGCAGCTGATCAAGGTTGAAAAATACCCGTCTCTGCACCACATTTAAAACCAATAGCGAAAACTTTGTAGACTTGCCCTTCAATTGATATGACCATGGCCGGATTTTGCAGTAAATAAGCTTCATAAAATCTTCCTTCATTCTGTGTCACGGTGACGTTACTACCCCTCTCAGATGTATCACTTCTTATTGAAAGGACTGAATTTTCAGTGGTGGTCTCATCAGAGGATGGGGCAAGATTAACCATTGCAATAAAAGCCTCTCATAAGAGATGATGCAACATAAGATGCAGAGGATACAAAAATAAAACATTCGCTCCCTCGCTAAAGATTAGTCCACACTGCCTTTGCACATGAACTAAGGAGATGCTTTTGACTTGTTAGATTTACTGCATTGGAGTGGTACTTTATTGAGAAGTGAAAAAGTAAGAATTTAAAAGAGGGCATGGAGGGAAGTAAAGTGAAAAGTATGTAACTTTTATGGAAAGTGGACACATAAATTGGGACAACCATTATAGGCAGTGTGGACTACTAAAATTGAACGGAGGGAGTAGCAGATAGATTGTGAATTCAATGCACCCTAAAGACTGGATTGTGAATTCAATGCACCCTAAAGACTAGATTGTGAATTCAATGTGTATGGGCATTTGGTATTCCTACTGCCAAATAGTTTTGGTTATTGAGCAAGCATTTGCAGATGTTTTCCCTAAAGGATTAGTGAAAGAGCAATTTGAGTGCTTTGCATGGAAGCTGGGAATGCAAGACATTCCGATATCTGAGCTAGCTTGAGAGGGTGGGGGTCACATTATGTTATGCACCTTTGCTGTTGATGCAAATTACAATCTGGTCGATTTCTAGATGTTAGATTGTTGAGTCATCAATAGAAGTTAAATAGATAGTAAAACTTAATTACTTCGCTTATAAATATGCTGTAAACTCACATAATTGACTAAGTGAGATTATCAAATACTCTCCTATTTGCTGATACATAAGATCATATGAGAGAGACTGTTCAAACTCAAGAACAGGGCAACCTAGATTAGTACCCCAACATCTTGTTCACAGTTAGTTGCTATCGTATGTGATACTCTTAACAATACTGCATCTATTTCTAGGTGGGGTGTATAATCTTGTGGATTTTGTATTCTTAATACTTCTAGTCTCATGTATTTTTTAGTTTAAATGCCCACGGTAGCTCCCTTTTGTATGCAGAGCTATTCGAATCAAGGAACCATCCATAGGCTTCACATATCCAGAAAGAAATGTTATGAATGGAAGTGGTGGAATGAAAACATCTTTCTTCTCTTGTGTATGAAATTTACACAAAATCAAAATGGACATAATCGGGGCTGTACAGCAGTGACGGTGTTCATTGTGCTTGTACTTTTATAGAGACGAACATTCTACCCTTAATCACATGGACATAATTGTCAAATGAATCAAGTTTTGGACAGAAAATGATAGCCAAAAGCTAATTGCAGCGAATAGCAACTGGAGGGGGCGATTCCACTGTTTTGAAGGAGGCGAGAACCCTACAGTTTCACCAAAGTGAAGGTTGGTAATATGGAATGGAGTCTATAATGTAACATGACTGTACTATAGAAATGAACAAGTGAAGAGTACCTGTGGTGCAACAAGAGTAGCTGAATTAGATACAATACAAGACAAAATAGCAATAGGTGAAAATTACCGTGTTTCAGTTACAGGTTAGTTGAGTTAAAAACTGTGAGATGATATCGCGGTATTTAAGTCAAATGACGAGTAATGGAAACAAGGTTTTTGTCTGAAATTCCAAGAAACTTACGAGAAGATACCATTATGGGGCATTTGACTTAGATACCCTGAATTCATCTCACATTTTTGTCTCTGAAAGTTGTGTTTGGGAAACACAGCAAATAAAGGGGCATTCCAGTTTTTTCGGGAGTAGTTAATGCTATGCATGTTTTTCCTGCTAAAAAAGGGTTAGTTCCGTCTTTACCTCATACAAACTCCTGAGAAAAAGGTAAGAGATGTATGTCAACATAGTGATATGTTCTGAGGGGAGAGAGGGAGAAAATAGACTTGGACGTGAATGAGATTAGAAGAAACAACTTATCCCAACAACTCTTACCAACATACGGTTGACACACAACCAAGGAAACGTTTATAGACATGACTTAGTGCTAGAATACAGGGTTGCAATTGCAGGCTGCAGAGCAAATAAGAAGCGGGAAAGAAACAGAAACAGGCATTTCGTGGACTGAATCCAACTTTATTTTATCCTTGGTGATGTCCCAGCACCTTATTTGCTGCGATTGCTTTGGCTTTGCTTATTATCGTCTCCTTGGTAGTTTGAGAGTTGGTTTTCTAGTTTTAACTGTATGGATGCTTGGTAAGAGTGTTAAAACGCGGTGGAGCTGGGAGGAGAGGACATATAAATTGGAAAGAGTAAGGAAAAGGGGTAAAGCCTCGTCCTCCTTCAGATCAACCTTTTTACATCTCCGTTCTCTCTCCCCTTCCAAATGGCTGCTTAATTGCTGGACCACCTTCAAGTTACTTCACTGGTCATGTGAGTTACACACGGCTGCTTAATTGCTGGACAGCCCCACTCTGATGGAGATTATAAAGTTATACCAAACGGTACCTTTAAAATAGAAGACAACTGACTCCGACAACAAAAGTTGGACAGAAGATCCTTAACAACTTGAATTGCCTTCGAGATTAACTCGACTTCTCGAGTATGATTTTCTAGTGTCAAACTAACCCTGTGATATTTATTCATTTTGGAATCCAAAGTGATCCACGAAGAGTAGTTAATCATGAATGAGGAGGAAATGACATTCAGGTGAAGAGACCACAGAATAATGATGGATATTGGAGATATGAACCATATTTTGAAACAATACTAGCTGAAAAAGAATAGATTCACAGGTGGTACACGACATTCTTGCTTTTGTACTAAAGCAATGCACTTAATGATCTAACTGATTTTCAAAACGAACATATTCCCACAAGGCAATATAATACTGGAGTGTGAGAACAATATAACCTAGGCTTTGATACCAATTGATTAAGTCCAAATTAGATTTTCAGAAAAAGATGAATTGCAAATGACGCGACACTCTGGTGAGGAAATGAGGTGAAAATTTCTCTAAACTTGACCCCTTTGTCCAAACAGTCGAAAATCAGCTTTTACTTTATGTCGAATTCAAACTTGCCCAATCGAAGTTGAGAGAAAGACATGTTGATATCTTATAAGAGGGAGAAAGTGAGGAATTAGACCATAGCGGAGTAGAAGAAGCAATAGATGTCATTGAATCAGCTTGAAAGGAATGATATGCAAGAAAAAGAAACGGGAAGCGCCAGAATAAAAGTGCATTCTGTTGAAGATATAGAGAGAAATAAATCAGCAACAGTGAAGAGAAAGGCTGCATTAAAGAACAACAATAGAAGGATAGAGGACTAGGGCCTTGTTTGTGTAAGGTATAAGGATATGTTGTATCTGTGGTCTCGTATCCCGAGTTTGAGTAAGGCATAAGAGTCATGTAAAATTTATCCTACCTTGTCCCACTCCTCATTAGTGCCTAAAAACTCACAATGTTAAGAGTTTGAGGTATGGGTGGGGTATTGAAATAACTTTTATGTCCCTATACATTAAAATTAACTATCCCAATAAAAATATATTATTTTCTACATATTATATTTATAAATATGCATCATATCCTACCGTATCCTGCTCTAACCAAACACTCAAAAGCAAAATTTTCATATCCTTCCTTATCCCAGCACAACCATATACTACCCCATGTCCCAAAATATGGCCTATATCCCTTTTTTACACCTTACCCAAACCAGGCTTAGAGGTAGTGATAACATCAATCCGGAGCGGGATCTAGTCACCCCTGATCCATGAGGGGCAGCGCATTGACATCCGACCCGTGAATCCATTTAGCACATCAACTTCAGGTCATTTAAAATTATCTCACTGTCATTCATAATTCATATATTTTGAAGCAATGACCCGTAACTCATACTCCCAATGTCCCAAAATGAGTGTCCTGTTTTTCTCCAACCGTTTTGAGGTGATGATCTGACTACAAAATGAAACTGAAACTCGTCATTCATTCATAAAGATGTAGAGTTAAGATTACACTGCAACATTATGACGAGATTAAGAAGTTCTTAATAGGGGTTTTCTAGTCAATTCACCTCCTTAAAATGATTGAAAAAATAGCAAGACACTTATTTGGGACTGAGTATTATTATATTACCAATCTATTACAACAGTCTACACCAACTTCTACATACAAATAGTAGAATTTCTCTAGATGTATAAAATATGAGGGGTGTATAAGCAATTAAAGCTTTAAAGAAATGAGATCAGAGCTCTGCATTCAAGACTGAGATCCATGTCCAATCCATACCTGTGACATTCAATTTTTTACAATCCATATTCGCTCCGTGACTAAACGAACGATATTTAGAGCGCTTGTAATAGAGGCACATCACTGGGATCTGACTGAATTGTGATCGCTTGTAATAAAGAGATACAAGGAATGGACTTTAGCTTTGAAAGGATAAACCTTCAAGTCTCGAAAAATGTCCTCCATTTCTGTAATGCATGTTTTAGGGTTTTAACCTCACATCATGACAGTAACAATATCATGTAATAATACTATATTTCATATTTGAGAAACACAGATAAAAGATTGTATGCAATTTAGAGAACAGCACGCGGTTAGTGGTATCTAGTCGAGGTATGTGTTCCATTTATACAATACATAGCCAAATATGTAGTATAGTTAAGCTAATAAGACTCTGACTGGGAAGTAATCAAGATGACTAGGAATTTGCCATGACAAAGAAAGGAGGTATGGTACCTCTCAATAAAAATAGGGGAGAAAAGCTGGGAAATGACTGATGCTATTGTTATATTTTGCTAGGTATGGTTGTGTTATTCTCTTGTATGATACGGTCAGTGGTGACTGAAAGTCATTTCATATTCAATCAAGCCTCACGGGTAGCAAATGTATCCTATAAATACGACTACTGCAAGTCCCATGTGATATTCCAATCCTTTAACGTGTGTAGACTACATGACAGTGATAGTCACCTTGATATTTTTTGGTTTTCATTTGATAACCTGATTGTGCCAAACTGGAGTAATATGTGGAGACGGTAGATAGAGAATATTTGCTACTTGGATCAGTAGACCTAAACTTGCATAGCTTAAAAGGGCTCATGATTGAAATTTATTTCTGTCTTCTGCTGGTTTTATGTTCGTCGTCTTATAAGATGCTTGTGCTTTTTAGCAGGTTGCTTACAATATTAAAATTGTGCACTTTATTTAAAAGCCTGTTAACTCTTATTACTTTGTTGATCCGGATAGGTTAACATCGCCCCCAGAGCTGGCAGGGAAATGGGCTATGTACGTATGAAAATGAATCACATGAAATTTGAGGAAGGATTGCTCAGGTGAATTCTCCCAGTCTATTTCTCTTGTTCTTTTAGTTGTTCTATCTCTCTTGTTCTCTTTGATTCTTTCCTAACTAAGGAAGATACCTGGTTTCATGATAAATGAATAATTGATTGTGGTCAGCCAAACAAAATCCTGTCAGTTTTGACATTTTTGATTATTATTTAGAAGCAAGTTACACTTTTTCAAGGTCACCTCACCAAATGACCAGTTTCTAGAGAATCACAGGTTCACTCAGAACTCTTATTTTTTCTCAAATTCTCATGCAGCCGACAGTCCCTCTTGGATCATATCACTGTTCAACTTGCACCACGGGCAGCTGATGAAATTTGGTACGGAGAAGGCCAGGTAAGGAAATTATATTTCTTTATTTGCACATTCGTCTATAAAGTTTATGTTGAAAGCCAGGAATAGATGGTTTTTTTTTACGTATCTATTGTGGTTGAGTTGATGGCCTATCCTCTGTAGGCATTTTTACTATCATCAATTATACATATTTTTACTTTCTGATGCATGAACTTGACTGTATAATATCAATGGATCTTCTGGTGTCTGAATTTCATGAAGGATGTTGTCATTTATATTTTGCATAAATTAAGTAAATCAAACACTTGTGCATTACTTGAGTTTAGCAGATGTCCAAGACTTGTGGATAAGCTCTGATGTGTAAAGGAAATTTGCTTGAGTGGGGTAGATGGAAAGATGGAGTGATGTTAGTATTCGACGATGTTCTCGGTGCCTAGATTGTAAAGATAGCGATTAAGTGATAAGGAGAGGCACAGTCATAGGTCGGATTGAGCCTTTAAGAAATGTTTTGCTTGTATAATAGTAAATCCCATAATTTGAATGGTATAATTCATAGATTAAGGTAATTGCAAATATTAGCGGTTAAAAATTTGTGACAGTTACAGTTTGAAGAATTCAGACATTGGGGTGGGGAAGGGGGAGGGGGGTTCTCTCTGGTTGTATAGTGGCTACACCGCCGAAGAAAAAGAGAGGCAATGCAATGATGTCTCTGGTTGTTTAATTGGCACACGTCTTTTTACCATGAGACAACTGAGGTTTTGTCAGAGGTGGTTGTACTAGTACATCCACTCTCCATAGAGGTTCTTGTCGGCTCTCTACAGATGTGTTCTAGGGGCTTGTTACTGAATTCCCTGTGAGCCGCAGAAAGGAAAACTGGATGATGTATTCAGAAATTCGGGAACATGGTATATTTGAAATATTGCAACCTGATAACTCATGCTAGGTTGACCCAGAATGCGTCTATGTCATAGGAAAATCCAAGTCGAGTCTTCTAACCCATGTGAATTAAGAGAGTTCCGATCTGGAATTTGAGTATAAAAAAGAAGCTTATAGCGTTGTTTGGATGGCAAGAACCTCTTTTATAAGATTTCTGTGTGGTTGGGATGAAGAGAGAGAAGGATAAAATTTCCTTTCCTCTCTTCACGTCAACCACATTCAAAATCTGTTAAAAGCAAAATCTAGATTATTGCCATTCAAAAGGCCATGTTTGTATTATATCAGGAAAGCATAAATTAGGTTCCTACAAAGTGAAAAAGGAAGTCTACCCGACTACCCCCTTTATGCACTGAATTATATATGGTACTGTGTGCTGCATTCCAGTTCCCGCATGAACTAAAAAGCTTCCTGCTCAAGGTAACAGTCTTTAAGTTGATCCTAGCAAGATATATCTTTTTCAAAGTTACGTCCCACATCACTCGTTAGGGAGAAGAGGCAGAGGGAGGTTATATCATCTTATCGTACAGTCGGAGATAAAATATCTTTTACTGCTTGGAAAAGTTATCAAATTGAACAGTTGCTGTTTTGACCATACTATTTGTGCAAGGTTAGCCTGTGATGCTGAGCAACTCCGGAAAAGATAGTTTACGATATTGTAGCTATACACTCCAAAATGCCGTTTGCAAATGCACAAAAGTAATATGTAGAAGTCACAGTTCGCTCTAAATTCATTTATCAAATTGCTGTTACCAAAGAGAGAGCAGAAACTTCAGGAGTTCAGGGTTAATAGATCTTTCAGGTTAGTACGTTGTGGCGCATGTGCATTTCAGGCGAAATTCATAATCATACCTCTTAAATATGGCGTTGCTGTCAAATAGCTAGCCTATGTTCAAAATGGTCACTTGGCATATAAATATTTCCTTCTGTGTGCTATTAAGACCTCCGTTCATTTGATATGTTAAGTGGTCACTTCGACCCCAGTGCTTGACGCGTGTTCTGATCTGCTAACACGTAATAGAAGATAAATGGCTAGAAGCCTCCTACAACCATTACAAAATACCATCAATATTGTTTAGTCATAGGATGTAGTGTACAATACAGCTGCGCTAGCAAATTCAGTAGCTGACATCACGCCCTATCATTGAACCTTAGTAATCTGGCAGTAGTGCTTTTGTGTTAACTGGCTTTAACCTCTCCGGTTTCCTTAGCTTCACTCTTGAGCTTCTGATCTGCAGAAGATCATTAATAAGTCACTGCGTATAAGACACTACCGAATGCAAAGCTTCAAATTTAGCTTGTAATGCCGAATGAGTTATAGACCTTACTGCTAACTTCACAAGATATCTCCATACGCATAAAAACACACACGCACCTGAATAATTGCAACAATAAAACACTGAATTAAGTGGATAGTTATGTTTTGACAATGAGCAGTTTCGATGCCCTCATCTTTACACTAATGCATAAAAGTAAGTCTCTCGCATCTTATCATCACAAGCTCTTGATAGCACTGAAAAAAGTATTGAAGGACATTATTAAGTCATCGCCATGTCTCCATGTAGACCAGGGAATACCAATAAATATAACTCACCTGTTTCATAGCTCTCATGAAAGAGAAACAACAATTGAAGCTCTTAACGATATAGCCCCTACCTGAATGTGGAAACAAAAAGACGAGGCAATCCAAAATTTTCTGACCTACTCACAGTCTAGAAACAAATGCTCCAAAGTTTCCTGATTCTTCAAACAGAATTGTCACGTTCAAATCTACCCAACCTTTTGTTCATTAAATATGCAATCAATATGCTTGATAGCTTTAGCGATGACAATGCCCTTATAATGTTTGAACACTACCCCTTAATTATATCCCGTTTCTTCCCCAATCCATGAAAATATACTATTATCTTCCTTATCCTATCAGTAATTGGATGTGAGATTTGGTATGGCTTGTAGTTGGAAGCAGTTGCTGCGATGGAAAAATAAGAAAGAGGGAGATCTGTTGATTTGGCTCCTTCTCTCTCTCTCTCAATAGTGGTGCTTGTAGGGTAGGAGACTGTGCTCATTTTCTGCTTTATTGGTGATTTAGAAGAAAAATAACAGGTAGGTGATGGCTGGTGTTTTGCTGCTGGCTTATGAAGCCAGGTCTGACTAATGAAGAGGACCCGTTTTTGGATATTACTAAATAGCACTGTTTGCTAATATCCATTGACTTAGGAGGGGCTTACCCTATATCTCATAAAATGAGGTTAAATATTAGCAGGGGTGTAAAAAGGCAAGCACCGATCTCATGCTTATCTAGTTTGTTTCTTCAATAATTATTCATTTATGGGCGAAAGACACTTTCACCCCCTATAGTTTACTGAAGCACACATTCACCCCTTCCAGTTTGGAAAATGACACTTTCACCCCTTCAATGTGCCGAACTTCAAGTTACTTACACCCCCTGGTTGTGACGCTGTTAGTCTGAAGGTGGGTTCAGTCAGTGAAAATAGTTTTGGAGATAATTTTACCCTCCGTATCATGCATAAACTCTATTATACCATTGGATAACCCGCATATTTTGCATAATATGGGGGTAAATTTGTCCCAAAAACTATTTCTAGTGACAGAACCCAACTCCAGACTAACGGGCATCACAATACGAGGTGCAAGTTCCCTGAAGTACGGCACACTGAAATGGTGAAAGTGTCTTTTTCCAAACTTGAAGGGGTGAAAGTGTCTTTCAGTCGAACTAGAGGGGGTGAATGTTTCTTTTACCCTATATATATACATGAAGAAGCAGTGACTGGCTGAGAATAATGTATAGTTGGCAGCGAATAGTTTACACCTATATTAATCTTCCTCTGATGCAAACAGAAGCAGTATTAAAGAGCATAGTAGCAATAGTTGCCCCACCGCTTTTATTCCGTTCCAGTAAAACCCTGAACACAAGCATCTTTTCGTAGTGCTGATAGAAGTTGCTAGGGGGACGGCAGGGCTTATGAGGCTCAAGACATATATAGGGGGTGAGGGAGCTGAAGTAACCTATGATGACCTGAGAAAGCTGTCATGGCGGCCTGATGGGCCAACTGGCCACACCCCAGGTTGATGTATACCTCTGCTAGCTCTCCTTGGAGTGACAAAAATACAAGCTACTATTCGGTTATTTGATGACCAGGAAGAATATCAATAGCTCCTTCATATCATTCATTGGCCGCATCATCAATTGGTCTTTGAAAGTTGGTAGGTCAGTATTTAAACCCCTTTCAATGGATAACTTATCGGGTATACCATTTGAGGAGCTAGGCGGATGTAAAAGTAGAAGTCAGTGTTGCACTTTCCTAGAACCTTAATAATATTTTAAGTGTCAAGCAAGTGTCAACTGTAAATCTTCCTTTTTATGTCAACATATTTGTGATCTTATCTTACAATTATAAAACTACACTTCTGTGTGTACCATAACAGTTAAAATTTTCAGTGTTGCAGCTGTACAATTAACCAATAGATGTGGACACAGTGTGTTATCATAACACAATTCTTGTCATGGACTTTCTCACATACTAGCATAATGTCTCTGTTTCTGTGTAGTTACTATTTGGGTTGAGCTCTTCAGTTTGCACTCTCTTTTGTTATCATTGTGGCAATTTTTTGTTCATCATGTAGCAGTCTTCTTAGTAAAACTACTTGTCAGTAAACTTCAGTTGGCAAAATGTGCTAGGAGTTAAGCTTATGAAACCGAATGTGTTTAGTGTCTTTGATAAAGGCATATAGTTTTCATACTCCTAAAAAATAGCATATAGTTTTCCTTTTTACATAATGCCACTTCTCTGTGGGTTATTGTTAGATAGTGCTGAGTGAAAGTTTGAGCTTCTAAGGGGTGAACGTTACCTATCATGACTCATAGACAATGTGTTTGTGACTTGTTTTCTTGGAAATAGCAAATCGGGCTGGAAGAGTGAAGTTTTTCTTTTCTTTTGCCTCGCATATATACATAACTTTTTCTTTGTTCCTGGCGACCAGATGTATTCCAAGCAACTATCATGGAAATAACTTGCAGCTACTTAATTTTGCAGTTGAGTACAATATGGGCAGAAACAGCAGACAATGCTAGGGTTGCAGCCCGTACTTTTGTTCTTGGCGGCCTGTCTGAGAAGAGTTATGGGTTATCAAATTTCTGGGATGCTGATCGATTAAATGTGAGGAAATGCTCTCTTGATTGATTTTATCTTGCAAGTTCAGTTTACTATATAACGCACACACACACACACACACACACACACACACACTCCTTTCTTCTAGTCCGAGACATTTCTACTGCACTTCAGTTCAGAATATTTATCTGTAAATTCAGGGAGAAATCGAGTCTCTAATGCAATTATTTTATCTCCAGAAACTTGACGAGGAGGCATTACGGATCTTGAACATTTGTTATGGACGAGCGAAAGAGGTAACCTATATTATAACTGTTTGAATATCATGATGGCTACTACTCCCCATGTCAATGGTAAATTGCACTTGTTGCCTGGATGGACTTGATCAAGTTATCCTAAGTTTATAAAAATAATACTAGTACCATTGACTGTGGAAGCTAGAAGTCAGCATGGAAAAATATAAATCAATTCTGGATTATTTATGTTTGGTATGAGTTATAAGCTGCTTATAAGTTGTCTTCAACTTATAATCCATGTAAGATTATTTATGACTTATAAGCTGCTTATAAGTCAATTCTGGATTATAAGCTGAAGACAACTTATAAGAAGTGTTTGGTGTGTGACTTGTAAGCTGAACTTTTGGATTTGACTTATATGTTCATTGTAAAAATGAGCTTTAAGAAAACGTTGGGTTTTTTAAAACTTTTGGACTTTGACAACTTTTACCCCAAACACGCGCATATCTTTTTTCTTCAGCTTTTTGTCGTAGACTTTTTTGACATGAACTTATAAGTCAGTTTAAGTTGCAAATAAGTCATACCAAACTCACCTTATATCTGTGTCTGTATCTGTACTCTGTAATTTGTTTCATTTTTTCTTAATTGCTATATTTTTCTTCTTGGGAACAGATCCTCCGGCAAAACCGAAAACTCATGGATGCTGTGGTCAGTGAACTTGTTGAAAAGAAAAGTCTAGGTAAACAAGATTTCAATCGCCTCGTGGAGTTGCACGGATCCCTGCAACCACTGCCACCAAGCATACTTGATATCAGAATTGCTAAAAAATTGCAGTTTCAAAACATGATGAAGCAGGAGGTACCAAGTAGTATTTCTAACAAGATTTGAGGACCTCGCTCAACCACAAGCTTGTAGAATAAGGTTGTGTTAACTTCTCAATTGTTGTATGATGAAGCGTGTAGAACTAGAGTTTATCGTGGCGTTGGGTTTGACTCATGTCACAAAATTTTGTTTCTGAGTGGGGGAGAGATGTGTAGCAAAATCGCCCAGCTTGTGCCATAGTAATCACATCAGTTGTATGTTTAGTTATTATTTTTACTTTTTTCATGTTCATATGAAACAAGAAACCAGACATGTTTACAGCAGGTTGCAATAAATATTGATCATAAGTGACAAGGTGTCACATAGGAATTGCATAGCCGTTGCCTGGTCGCCCATTTCCAGAGCCGAATTTCAGCTAAATAAGTTTATCATTGTCAGGCAGTTTATCGTATTAAGATAATTAAACATGCGAAAATATTCGACAATGATAACATTATCTATTAGAGATGAATGGAGAGAGAGAAAGAGAGAGAAAGAGTGAATGGAGAGAGAGAAAGAGAGAGAAAGAGTGAATGGAGAGAGAGAGAGAGAGTTAATTATTTTAATAACCTGAGTCTGAGCTGGCATTTTTCGGCTTCCATCCGGGTGCTTGCTTCGGCATACTTAGCATTTCTCTTAAGTATAATGGGAACTAGTATCAAATTCTCTATGATATTTGTAGTATCAGATTCTGTATAATATCTATTCTATAAATTAGAACGGTTGACTTTTTTTCAGCCGTTAGACTGAATCAGCCCTAGCCATTAGATCTCACCTACTTTAGAAAATTGTCGTGTGAAAAAAAAAAATTAAACCCACGACTGATGAGAAACCCACGAACTCAACTCTCTTCCCTCTCTCTCTCACTTCAGATTTTTCGGTTCTCCAGATTTGTCGTTGGCCTCCAAGCCCCCTGTCGCTCACGGCGGTCCCCACCAAACGACGACAACAACTCTAACTTCGCCGGCGTAAGGAATCAAAAAGATCCAAGCGCCTTCAACCATGGCGAAACCATGAAACTCGAGGTCGGTTGAATACGGTTATATATCTCTATCTCTATATCTGCAACTCCTCGACGACCACACCGCCGTCGCCGATTCTCACCACAGGTACGAACAGTATGTTGGTGGAATTGGTCTAATTGTATTTTGAAATTTTTCAATTTTCTTCTCTGCGTTAGATTCTCCCTTTCAATTTTGTCGCTGCCTCTTCCGCCATAGCTTGGCCCCAGTTCAGGTTTGTCTGGGTCATAGTTCTTATTCTTTGATTCTAATCACTGATCACATTGGCTTGCAATAGTTCATCCTAAGTGCTCCACTGCCTCCGCCTCTCTTTTCTCCTCTCATTGTCTCGCCAAAGCTCTGCCCCAAATTACAATTCGGTGGTGCTGGATGTTTAAGTAGGTATATTCATGAGTTGTGGCTAGGTTCATCTCAACTTCCGCCCCTCCCAGTTATGGCTGAAATTGATTGTTACACTGTTGCAAATATCTGCTTCTTCCTCTATTTTACCCAAAAAATAGAGTAAGTGATGTTTTCAGAATTTTGATGTAAGTTTACCCATATAAGAAATTTTCTGAAAGAACCCTCAATTGGGTAGGCAGATTGATGTAATGGAAGAGAGTTTTTTTTTTTTTTTTTTTTTTTTTGAATGCAAGCTATCAATTGATTATCAATGAACTTATTAGAGCTTAGTGGTGGTGTCTAAGGGATGTGCTGTTCTGACCTTCTCACCCAAATTTTATTGAAAATTTAATTTTTGTGGTTTACATACTAATTTCTTAGTTAACCAATTTGTGTTTTTCTTACATGGATTTGCAATTTTGTGTTGTGCTTACATTGATGAACCATAGTTTTTTATTCTTAAGAGGGAGACACTAGGATAAAGAAAAATAAAGAGGAAATCAAAACGAAGAAGAGAAGGATAAGGAGAATAATTTAACTGTTTTATGTTTTCCCTGACTCTCAGCTTGAGCTCTTCTCGATTGGTTGTTTTATTTCGTCATCTTTTGTCTGACAGTCTGCCCTTCTGGGCCAGATTGTTGTTGCTGAAATTCTCAGAATTGATCATCTGAACTCTTTCTAGATTTACATGGACGGTAGTGGAAAGAAATTAGTGGACTGAAGTCTCTTCCAAATACACAAAATCTTATCATAAATTGGTTAACTAAGCAATCGGGTCAACCATTTGAAACACTATCTAATTTAGGGATAGTGCACTCGGGCACGGGCAATACCCTAGTTTAGTGATAACATATTAAGCAAACTCTACTTAGATGAAGGTATTGTTAACAAAATATAAACCATAAATCACGCAAAATATTTTTAACGTATTTATTAGGCTTAATTACTTAATGCATACCCCCAGTATGGCTAAACTATCACTTTGCAATACCCACTTTCAAAACTTGCTGAAAATTGTACCCCATTTGCAAAAAACTAGTCAATGTCAAACCCGTAAAAAAATTCCGTCCACTACATAACAGAATGCTCTGTTAGTTTACAAACAAGCCCTTTTGTTAAAAGGGTAAAATCGACAGTTTGATAGAAATAAGAACACCACCGTACATCCACTATGTCCGCCGGAGCCACCACCAGCACCGCTGCACGTTACCCAGATTCCGGCAGACAATCTATCTTCTTCTCTATTTCTCCCTGAACATCATTAACCCAATTGAAGCCGACTTCAAACCCAATCCACTCAATTAACAAAAGTTCATCGAAAATCAATCTCAATCCACCCACCTTCACAGGCGGGTGGATTAACAAAAGCCTCAAACGTCATCACCAGTTGAAGCACTCAATCCACCCACCTTCAGAACCCCCATTTTCAACCTCCCCAACCTCCCTGAAATTCGAACACCTCAAATTAACCAAACATCCAGCCGACCCTAACCTTTAATCCACCGCCTAAAACCTATCGACTACCCGAATCGACCAAGAAGATGGACGAATCGAACCAATAACTCCATGCCCTTCTTTCTCAATATGTCAGCTCAATCATATAAGGAGAGAAATCTCAGACAAAGAAATTGACTGAGAGAGAAGATCGAGAGGGATACAGAGAAATTGGTTGAGAGATTGAAACAAGAGAGTGGAGGAGATTTGAGGGGAGATCTAGAGAACAGAGGCAAGTATCTTACCTTGAATTGAAATTAGAAACCACTGTATTTCTCAACCTCAACCCAGAAAATCAAGGAGCTAGAAAATCGGGAAATTGGACGAAAATCCCTCAACTTTGAACCCCCCAAGCCACCGGCAGAGTGGTGATGATGTTTGGGCTTCGAGGCAACCACCGGCGGAGTGCGTGAGGAGGGACGACAAGAAGCATGATTGTTGCTCTGTTTGAGTGAGGTGGAGATGTTTAAGGCGGAGATGGAGATGGAGATGGAGATGGAGATGGAGACAGAGTGTGAGAGAGAGCTTTTATTTCTTTTTTCTTTTTTATTTTCATTTTAGTTTTCTGATATTGACGAATATACCCTCCTTGTGGTAACGATGTTTGATGGAAACTTTTACCAGTTTCAAATTGACTAGTTTTCTGAAAATGGAGTACATTTACAGTAAGTTTTGAAAATGGGTATTGCAAAGTGATAGTTTTGCTATAATGGGGGTATGCATTAAGTAATTAAGCCTATTTATTAACATGATTTTGGGCTTAAGTAATACTTCAATGATCACGATTTTCTTTTTTTTAATGTCATATATTATGTGAGCTCTTTTTTAAATACTAGTTTTAAGCACACACTCCATCCACCCTACAATATCTTCGAAAATTATTCGGGTATTATTTTGGACATAGCAATTTGGTTAGTAAAACAAAATAAGCATTTGGTAATTATTGTAGAGTAAAGTTTACTTTATAACACAATGGAAAGATTACCAAATTCTTACATCGTTTTGCTAACCAAATCGTTATGCCCAAATAATACCCAAATAAATTTTTGAAGAACTTCAAGGAACGGAGGGTGTACGTTGCATGTTCACAATTTATTAGTAGGTTCTATTGTCTAAGATTGTAGTGTATGAATTTCAGATAAGTTCTCAATAGCAAATATTATCGTTATGGCTTATTTTGTAACACCTATTTTAATAGGTTTTGACTGACTAAAATCGATCATTGTAATTGAATTTTGTTTGAGACGTGTTTTTGCACTTAAGATTACATTATTTTTAAACCAAAAGTATTTAAATTATCCAATCTTCAATTCTTTAAATTCTCTCACATTCGGTAGTTTTTTTTAGCTTATGCCAAACAATTCTTAAATTTCAACTACTTAATGTTTTTCAG
Organism: Linanthus parryae; assembly: GCA_023055425.1. Lineage (NCBI taxonomy): Eukaryota > Viridiplantae > Streptophyta > Magnoliopsida > Ericales > Polemoniaceae > Linanthus > Linanthus parryae. The sequence goes on from JALGPY010000012.1 coordinate 9,236,431, forward strand.
CCAGCTTATTTAACATATTAATTTCAGCCAATTAAATTTAGCACATTAAGATGAGATCGAGTACTGCTCCAAAAGTAGAGTAACGTGAAATTCCCCTTACAAGTCAGCTCATATAAATAGAATAAGGCCTCACATATTTTTCCTAATCTAAATGTGACTATTGAACTAAAAAAAAAAATGAATGTGACTATATTTATAATTTTTTTTATGCCATATTTATAAAAGAATTGTTCCTTAGTCTTGATATAATATTTTTGCTAAGGTAACTTTACTACCTCCGTTTATTCTCTATCACACCGGTTTGACTTTTGTCACTATTCACTGGGTCAATTTGACCAGGTGATTTGGGCAGCAAACTGATGCAATTTTATGATAATGTTTTCACGGTGTTGTAGAGTAAAAGTTGATCTATAACACGGTGAAAAAATTATCAAAAAATTGCATCGTTTGCCTATCTAAATCACTCGGTCAAAGTGACACAGATACGAGTCAAAAAGTCAAACCGGTGTGATAGAGAAGAAACGGATGTAGTACTTCTAGTAAAAAAACATTGCTCACTTAAACTTTACTTTATCTAATCAAATATTTTTTTGGAGTAAAATGTAAGAAACGTCCAACTATGAAATATCAGGTACAATTGCATACTCTCTCCATTCCTTCCGTTTCTTCACAAAATTATTTATGTATTATTTGGGCCTAGCGATTTGGTTAGCAAAACAAAGCAAGAACTTAATTATTTTTATGGTATTGTAGAGCAAAGTTTACTCTACGACACCGTAAAAAGATAAACAAATTCTTGCATCGTTTTGCTAACTAAACCGTTATGCCTAAATAATGTCCAAATAATTTTGTAAAGAAACGGAAGGAACGTGTGGTACGTATAGTTTGATATTTGTGTGGATTTAATACATATACTTTCGATTGAAGCAATCAAGTATCCAAATTTTTATTTTGTTACAAATAGGAATCCACCGTTAACTTTGCATCCATGAATTGAATGAAACTTTGTACAAAGATCACTCTACCCTTACACATAATTAGGTACCCGGATGGCGGATATATTGCATATATTGAGTAATTTTCATTCGTAAATATATACTACCATTTGAGTATTTTTTTTTTGGGTAAACACCATTAGAGTAATTTTCATTGCATATATTGAACCAAAAATTTAAGACAAATCATTGTGCCCTACATTCTCACAATTAAAATTGTAAAAAAATCAAACTTTTACCCATATAACCCATATTTCTCGAAGGGAAGAAAGAAGTAATTTATTTACTTCTATACGGGCGTTGGACAGGAGAGCAAAACCACAGACGAAGGGGGCATGGAGGTTGATGGCCGTTTCAGTCAGGATCCCGGCGAGGCGGAGGTTGATTCCGGTACCATTCAGGATCCCTTCAGTGTGTTGCCGGAGTTGCTGCTGGTCCAGATCGTCTCTACCTTTCCTCTTGTCGATGTGATCTCCTGGGCTACCGTCTCCAAGCGATGGCAATACCTCTGGAGAATGGTCCCCAACCTCGTCTTCTTCGATAACGCCCTCGGAGCCAAACAACACATCCGATTCGTCGACAAGATCCTCTCTCTGCGTTGCAGCACGATGAAGATTGAAAGACTATGGCTTCCTCTCTACGGCGACGTAACACATGCTGGTGTCGACCGGTGGATGGACGTGGCGGCTAATAGCACAGTCGATGACCTGGACCTACGCTTGGATACACAGCGATGCTCTATCGACGGATACAGATTGCCCGAGCAGATTTACTCTGGTGGTTGGTATTTAAAAAAGCTTAACTTATCGTGTATTTTTATTGACCCCCCGGTTGGCTCCATCAGATGGAATTCGCTCAAGTCCTTGTCCTTGAGTGGTTGTCACGGCTTGACTAACCAAGCCCTGGTTAAGATATTAGAGGGGTCTCCTATATTAGAGTTGATGGAATTGAAATCTATATCTGGTTTTGATCGCATACAAATTGACTCCTCCAGGAGACTGAAGAAGCTAATCTTGGATAATTATGAAGATGACTGTCGTCTCGGCATTATTGCTCCTCAGCTTCAGTCATTATTTTATCGGGGAAGGAATGTGCCGTTGCTGCTCAATTGTTCATCTTTGGTCGATGCCCATCTTAATTTCGATCCTACTACTGGTGCTGATGATGATGGTCATCATAGCAAATGTGTTTGTCTGCAACGTCACAAGATGTGTCTCGAGCTGTTTGAAAGCCTGTGTTATGTTGAGAACCTCAGCATCGATACATGGTTTCTCCAGGTTATGTCAAAGTGGAAGGCGATTCGTTTTCCTCCTCTGCTGCCCAATTGCAAATCTTTGACGCTAAAAACAGGTCTCATGAAATGAGAAATTCCTGCGATAGGACCTGTTACAGAGGGTACCATATCTTGAGACCTTAGTCATCAATCTTTTTGATGCTCCAAGGCAATGTGGATCTTGCTATATTGAGGAGAATTATACCTTGCTACAAAATTTAGACGCATCACTGGATCATTTAAAGCTAGTGAACTTTCACAGCACTCTAGAACAACTGATTCAAGTTGACCTTGACGTTATAGAATTTATCCTCAAGAATGCTCATGTGTTACAGAATATACTCTTCTACCCTCATAATTGTCCCCCCCACACTTGTCGTCACTGTGACCGAGTCCCAAAATGCGATGTATTTGATGGAACGGTTGAAGCGATGGCAAGATTGGCATACTTCCCAAGGTTATCATTCAACATAAAGATGTATTTTTATTATGATAATGAGGAGGGATTTGGATCCCCTTCTGATAAAGATGAAGAGACAGCAAGCACTTGATAGTTTTGTCGCTGTAGTTCTTCTCTAACTATACTATGTACTTTTCTTTGCCAGGGAACTATCATGTAACATGTACATTTATATTTATGTAGCGTGTTGTGGTTTAAAAAAAATGAATACCACCGATGTAATTAAATTTTACCGTTCCAAGAATGTAAAAGCTCCCTTAAAAAGTACCTAGGACAGGTGGTCGAGCATCTAAGGGCTAGTTTAGTGGTATTTTAGAGCTGATGTCAAGAGTTTAAGATTCACTTAGGCCACGTCAAGAGTTTACGGTTAGCGTTTTGGTCCACCACTAGAACCTTCTTGCACACAACCAGACCCTCTTGCACTGGAGTAATTATTGCTTGCTCCAAGAGCAAATATGACGTGGTGCTCTAATCAATACATCACAGGACACGTCAGGAACATATAAGAATCCACTCTGTTTTGTCTGCCACTCATTCTCTTTCTTCCTGACGTGTCATGTGCTGTATTGATTAGAGCACCACGTGTATTTGCTCTTAGAGCAAACAAAAATTTCTCCTTGCACTGTTGATTGATAAAAAACTACTCCAGGAGGGCTTTGGGGTATTTGTATATGACACACTTTTTTGACTAGTGAAAAAGGTTGTCTCAACAATGGTTAGCCAATTGAACTTCTTCATCTGTGAAATCTCTCTAACACTGTCCGACATAAATATTCACGACATAGTTCCAATCAATTGGAACATCTGAACGCTATACTACACCAAAGTAGGTGTTCTCAAACACTCTGAATTTTGGGTATAACAACATTGGAAAATGTTGCCGGTAAGATGACTCTTCTCCAGAGGTTGAGCTCCTAGTTATAATAAATGATAAAAGCTGTAGACGGAACACCACAGATCCACGACGACCTTAGTAGTGCACTTTGACTTCTGTGGTTCATGTTTTAAGGGTTCTATAATTAACTAACCTGCTTCTTCACTTCTACCGTTTCCTTTCCAGCAAAGTTCTAGCCTTTGCTCCAGTCTTTTGTTAAGTCACTGACAAACTTCCAAAAATTGTATTCAAAACTCTTCACCATAAGAAGAATCTCACACAAATCCAAAAAGTTAAATTTCACTTTCCAGAGAAGCCACTAAAGATATTCGAAAACATTATTATAGGACATTTTTCGACTGAAGGGAATGGTCTCCTCTCGTGCAATACCAGCATGCAACTCTTTCTGGTGAGACCATTGCAATACCAGGGCTGGAACAAGATAGAAGTCTACAGTCTAGGCTACTACAGGTTTTCAATACCTCAAAATAATACTATGTGATGGCTCAACAAGAGTTTCAGCTGAGTAGCTCTACATAAACCCAAATGAAAAGATAAATTTTGATTTTGATTGAGCACTATATGTGAATGCAAGCAATTATCTGTCCAGACTACAAACAACCCAGTAGTTACGCCTGACTACTTGGTAATTTGTTCTTATAGAGAATAGCACAAATTAGTAATAATAGAACAAAAATAAATGGCTATAGTTCCATCTTCGAGACTCACTAGCCAATACCAAATACATCCTTTTCCATTAGCTGGAGGATCATCTGCACGAGCTCAACCATCACCACCAGCTTCTTCACCTTCAGAGCATAAACCACCTGCACTAGAATCAGATTAGTGAAACACACTATTCAGAGGTCAGATAGGCCAAGTTATAATGTTCATGCGCTAGAGCAAAACTAGTAGTACTGATTTTTTATTTTACTTTTTTCAGGTAAAAAAAAACTATAGTACTAATAATGATAAATAAAAGAACAATGATCTTTACATAGCAGATTCTACAGGAAAGAAAAGGAAAAGTTGCCGTATAAGATGGTTATGATGTACTGCCACCTCTCTAACTAAACCCCTCGGTACAGACAGAGGCCAACTTAATTTTAGTACTGAACTGCTACCATGCTAAAAACAGGTTCATATCGCTACAACTAACACTGCACGATACCATTGTCCTTAGGGATGAATTGGTTGGCAACACTGATCAAAAAGTGAATAAAGCCATCTGCAACAACATCCAACTCCACACAATAGTCCTCTCAATCTGCTTTTGAAGTCCTAGTGATTTACTAACTTCTCCATACTTCACAAAAGTACCCAATTAGTGTAGCACGGAACTCAAGACATTCACAGAGGGGACTAGGGGTGTCCGATCCCTACATTCTGAGGAGATAGTCTATATGAACTCACAATTATGCCAAGCTCGTCACTATTGTGTGTGTGGTATCTATGGAAAAGGGAAGATGCTGCATGAGGTGGTAATGATTTTTTCTGCTAATGAACTGCGCCAAGTCAGCTATTTTCTAGCCCATCACCAAGAGTACGGGACTAAAAGTATTCAACTTAAAGATGAAGCATTGAAAACCGATTTATTCTGCAAAATAATATCATAAGTTCCTTCTACTTAACCTTCGTACACGCGTACACAGTAATTAGTGCTTCCTATGTTCCCTCTCTTACCCTTCGGTGTAACGTTTACCACTATTCGCTGGGTCTCAACAACACCATGAAAGAATTATAAAAAAAATTGCATCGTTTTGCTATCCAAATCACTGGGTCAAAGTGACCATTACAAGTCAAAAAGTCGAAGTAGAGGGTAAGAGAGGGAACATAGGAAGTAGTAATTACTAGCCATGGCAGAAGAAAACTAAATACAAAGACATAATTTCCAATCACAATCACCGTTTCTCTATTCACATCTCTTTAAAAGTCTAGGTGGAGTTTCCCTCAAGCACAAGTCTATAGTAACTTATAGCTGAATCCAGCATCCTTAAATATTTCATCACAATCATATACAAAAATTCCAAGGTTAATAATCTTGATGGTTCTGTGAAGTTGATGTTAGAACAAATGAAGCACCAACTGACTCAACATTTCATAGAAACATATGCCAGAACACACATAGATCTGTAAGAACCGAAATCAGTGTATTCATTCATAAGCCGTAACCACAGTCTCCCAAAGTAAATGAACTTTATAATTCATTGCTAAGTCAACAAAAGATCTCTAAGAACTGAAATCAATGTTTGAACTTTTCATTCATAAGTCGTTACCCTAAGTCACCTGGAGTGGGAGCAGGAGAGAGAGAGAGAGAGAGAGCGCAAAAGCAACAAATTCTGAAAAAGTTGTATTTGAGAGCGCGTATATAAAATACATATTTAATATGATTTTAGATATAAGTATTTATAAATTGGACTTTTGTGTAATATATACTTGATGGCAATGACTACAAAGCTTATATATGAGACTAGAACCTCCCGTATTGAAGAAGTCAATGGAAGTTCAACTTGACTAAGTGTTAGAAATGAGAATTTGACATACAATAAGGTAGCAGAACCTCGGTAAGGGGTTGGCTAGGTCATTTTAGTTTAAGATTTTTGTTTGACTTAGTTTCAAACAGACTTGAGAACTTAGTAATGAGGCTAATTGATGATAAATACAGAGCATTGGTAAAAACACGCTTTTTAATTTCGAGAGCGACGATTATAACCTAATTCGAACTGAAAGCGCCAGAGCGAGGATTGGGAGCTGGAGCGGTGCCCCTCATTGGAGTTTTAGGTTATCTACAGTCTCCAAAATCAAGTTCATTGGCTAATTTTCAATGCATAAATGATCCCACTACTAACTAAGATCACATGATTAAATGACAAATGTATAGGAGGAACCTAGGTGGAAGCACAAAACTGCAATTCATCCAAATTCAATGTATCCAAACTTGTTAACACATGGACATCATAAAAGGAGATACTCAGAGTATGCACCTTGAACTACTTCGCTTTGAGCTTGAGTTTCTTGGTCCCGTCCACTGATTTCACAATCCCACTTCTCTTCTTTAGCTTCTTCTTCTTCTCATCAGAAGATTTCTCGGAAGTATCTCCCTTCCTTCTCTTCAAATCAGGACTAGCCACAACTATTTTCGCCTCAATTTCATCCTCATTGTCACTATCATTACCATCATTTTCACTTCCAAATTCGTTGCCATCATCCATGTACCGAACCTCGTGGATTCTACCCTTGGTTCTCTTCTTCTTCAAATCGCCACTTCCCATTACCAAACCCACATCCTCCTCCTTCCTCAATCCCTCATCAACCTTCTGCCCCTTACTCATACCTTCAATCTTCATCCTCACATCAGGCAACGTATGGTAAATAGGCAAAGCCAGCGACTCCGAAAACTTCAAGTGAAAAGCCCTCACCCCACCCCACCCCACTTCTTACTAACAACATCCACAACCCCATCAACAGCCGCCACAACATTCTCCACAATCTCATCTCTCCCCATCCCCGCCGTACCAACCCTCACAACACTACACGTCCCCGTCTTCAAATATAGAAGAGAAGACCTCCAAGCACTCTCAATCTGTTCCTTCCAGTTCTTCTTAGTCAAATCCACCGGCATGGGAACCTTCCTCTTCTTGAAGAAATGCTTACCAAGAACGTTCGGCAGGACATGAACAACCCTCTTGTCGACGAAGAACAAGTCGAATGAATCAGCGAGCTTGCGTTTGGCCTCGAAGGGTTTGTAGTCGGTTTTTAGTTTCGAGAGCTTGATGACTTTCGTGATGGGTATGTTTTCGTTGGTGAGTTTCTTTTTAGCGGAGTCCGAGGTTAGTTTGTTGGGTCTGGGGCGGTCGTCGATGATGAGACAGGGGGAAGTGTCGGCGGGGTGGATGGGGTTGGGGAGGGGGATTTTGTGGGGGTTGGTTTTGGGTTGGGGGATTTTTTTGAGGGTTAGGACTAGGTAGATGAAATCGTCGTCGTGGTTTAAGAGTTGGGGTTTTTGGTTTTGGGTTTGGGATTTATGCCATTTTAGGAGGGCGTTGACAGCCTTCTGGACAGTTTCCGGGTGGACTCTGACGGCGGTGGAGGGTGGTGGAGGAGTAGGGTTTTGCTCAGGCACAGCCATGGTGGAGGAGGAGTTTGAGAGACTCAGGCCTAGGAGGAGACGAAGAAGAAGAAAGAAGGGCGGGTAAAATTCACTTACACCCCCTCAGTTTTGGTTAATCTTCACATACAACCCTTCTAGTTTGAAAAACTTCACTTACACCCCTTATGACTACCAAACATGTTGTCACTTATAGGGGTGCACAAGAATCCGTCAATCCGCACCGATCCGCAAATCCGTCCGATCCGTGATGGATTGGGTCCGAACCGATCCGTGATGGATCGGACTAGGATCGAAAAATATAAATCCGATTCGATATTTCGTAATTACTTATCAATTTTGTGTTGAATAATTTTGATTTTTGATGATATAAAGAGTAAGATATTTCGTAAGTTGACTAAAAACGATACTAAATGATAATTGTATATTAGTGTTTATGTTGTTAGTTTAACATATTCGAAAATAATTTGAAATATTTGCGATCCGCGGATTAATCCAGTCCGATCCGCGAAACCGTGGATCCAATTGGATCCGATCCGTTTCGATCCGTAAACCGGTGGATCGGATTAAATCAACCTCAATCCGGACCGATCCGATCCGTGTGCACCCCTAGTCACTTACACCCCCTCTATGCATTCACTATGCTAGTTCTTATGGGTAACTTCTCAAAATCAGTTTTTCGGACAAATTTAGCTTAGCAGAGGTTGCATAAGTCGATTCAGCCCAATATATTCTTAACAAATGCAATAATTTTGTATTATATCACATATTTCATATGCATTTCTGAACATGGTGCAGCTACTACATGTGAAAATTAGGATTAACTCGAGGTAGAGTTTACAATATTAATGGTGAATTGACCAACTCTGTAGCATTTTCAAGTGTAAATCTATCCAAAAGACAGAATTCTGAAAGTTACACTACCAATGAACAGAGTAAATACACGTAAGAGGTGTAAGTGACAATTGTTTGTAGTAATAAGGGGTGTAAGTGGAATTTTCCAAATTAGAAGGGGTGTAAGTGAAGATCAACCAAAACTGAGGGGGTGTAAGTGATAATTACCCAAGAAGGGCACGACACAGTTTGATTAATACCAATGGTGAAGAAGGATAGATGCTAGTTCATCAAACGGCCCAAGACCCAACCAAATTGGCCACCATTGAAACGAATCTAAGCCCTCATGTTATTGAGCCCACAAAAGCTAGGCCCTCTTACTTGAACTTCATTTTCGCAACAATGTTCTTTTTCCTTATTTTCTTCTTCACACCACCTATTTTTTCCTTCCCTCTACAACACACAAAGCTTGAAGTAACTTGGAATTCTAGCAAATCGGGCGAGCAATGAAGCAACAAGACAAGAGAAGAGAGAAACGAAGCAAGTAGCAGTATGGAAGTTTTTGTTGGTCGTACGACGAGGGTTGGGTCTGGGACATGTTATTTCCTTGTTTGTTTTGGAAGGTTTCAGGTGTTTTGGGTAGCTAGTTCCGGGTTCCCTAGGTCTGTATAAGAGTCTTAGGTCGTGCTTATACATGTATGTGAGTGTGTGGTGTATCGTGGCTTGTAACCGTTTTTTTTCTCAATAAATCAGGTTATCGGGCCATGGAGGTAGCTAGCGAATTTGCCACGTTAATTCTTTGTGCGTTATTAATGATTATTTGTTCGTTGTTCTTTCTCATTAACTCCAAGTTATAAAACTGGTATAAGAGCCAGTTTTTCTATAAGAATGATGTCAAATTTAATACTCAAGATCGAACAGTTCACCAGGAGAAACAACTTCAGTTCGTGGCTAAGCAGTATGGTCTTTAGTTGCCGTTGGCGGCAGACAAGAAGGGCCTTGTCCCCTTTCCACCAATTAGAGACTTCATTTTCCATGTTTTCACTTTAGATATATAGGGACTTCATTTTCCATGTTTAACCTGGACCATTTTCACCAGATGTTCGAAAGTATACTTCTTGTACTTTCCAATTATTGTAGGTAAGCCTAAATGTTTGTTATGTATCCCCACACTGGTGAGACATATTCCCTCTGTCCCACTCAAATATTTAAAATTTTATTTTCGGAACGTCTCAATCAATTCTTTAAACTTTCCTAAAATATCAACTTATAATGAAAATACCATATTACCCTTTAAAAAAAGTAACATTTTACATTTAAAATACCATCTTACCCTCACTTATTGGGGCTATTATGGACTTTTCATAGTCTTTTTGAATTGACCCCTTTCCACCAATTAGAGTAAATTGTATGTCCCCCGTCCATTTTTTTTTTGTACCCTCCCCGGTGTTCTTGATTGAATGAATTAAGTAAGTCTTTGACAAAATAAAAAATAAAAATTAAGTAAGTCACCTTGATGTTTCCCTCACTAACTCCCAATTCCCCCCTACATGTTTGAAAACTGGATCTGTAATGATTTTGCTTTCTTGCAGGTGTAGGCATAACAAGAGGCTAGTGGTGCTCCAACAAGAATTTTGTTGCATTTTTGTTCAATTTTTCGTCCATGTAGCACGGCTCCAATCGTTAACGTTTAAACATCTTAACGTGCAAAATAAAATTGGCAGTGAGAGAGTGATTTGAGTTTTGGTGACGAGATTTGAATTTCATCTCAAGAGTGCGTCATTATTGTAGGAATGATGAAGTCAATAGATAATTAGATATCATAGAAACAACAATTAAAAGAAATGTCTTCAAATCAATGTTGAAATATTCGTGCAATAAATTAGAGTTTTTGGATTTGAATAAAGTGGAGCGAAACAAACATGAACAAAAGCACAACCGTCTAAACCAGACATGGTGCATTTTAACTGAAAAAGAGGACAACAAAGGATGATGAAAAGCAACAAAATATGGAAAATTGATTTAGCGTGCATGGGAAGGGATATACACTGTAGGATTGCAAAGCATTCAAGTCTCGTGAATAAAGAAGACAATAATGTATATCCACTGTTTTCATCTTCAGGTGCAACCCATGCATGTCCGACCATGCTAGTTTCATGGAGATATTATTCAAGGTTTCAGAAACACCACCACCACACAACTGGTCCTTTTGATTAATGAAGAACAAAATTGAATGATAAATAATTAATGTACGGTAATATTGACGTGTCAAGAAATGCTTCATCTAATGACTTCTCTTCCACAGTTATGCACTTATGTTAGCCAGTACCTCTGTCTAAAAGATATGTCCAATTTGATTGTTATTGACAATTTGTAATATCGTGCCTTATAATTCTTACACCATCTTGGTAAAGTTATAAGAATGTGATTGTTATTGATGCGATTTCAAATGATAATTTCTTTTTTACATGAAGTTTAGGGGGGTCTTGCATGCTCCTCCACCACGTATCGTTGTAATCACCGAGTAAAATTCATAGAAACCTCAAATATTATGAAATATCATCACATTTTAACTATAGATGGTATCAAGAGTAGAATATCTTTATATAGATATTCATAAAGATATTCTACTCTTGATACCATCTTTACACTGTATCCGAGTTCCGAGTGTAGCATCAGCTATTGGTGTTTGGCATTAACACTCATTGAAGAGTAGAATATCTTTGTAACTTGCACCGTCACTGCTAGGTCATGGTGTCCATTTGGGCCGACCCCCGTGCCATTTTGGCACTGCCCGGCATGACCCGCCCTCGACACGGCCCCTCCCCCGCCCGGCACGGCACGACCCGCTCAAAGGCGTGCCTAGCCCGTGGCACGAGCGGGTCGTGTTCCTCCCCTAGCCAACGCGGCCCGGCCCGACCCGCCCCCCTCCCGGGCCGTGCACGACCCGCACAAACAACCCCTTTCCGACCCCCTCCGACACGACCCGTGCAAGACACGCCCTGCCCCTCGACCCGGCAAGTGTCGAGATTCATTAATATTCTAGCACGGCCCGGCCCGACCCGCCCTACCCCTCGACACGGCCCGAGCACATCCCGACGCGCCAAGGCACGGCCGAGTTTAGGCACGGCCCGGCACAGCACGGCCCGTTGCTCTTCACAAATGAACAATAATTTTTGAAATATTACATCAACAATCCAACAATACAGTACTATTATATGGCCCCTCATGAATGGAAAATTTGTGATATATATATATATATATATATATATATGTATACACACACACACACTGTGTATCAAAATATATCGATGTGATGTATTTAATTGGAGAAAAATATAGAAATATATTAACAGTATCATGTATATTTCACATATTTTTTCGAGTTTGTATATTTCACACATCCGAAATATTGTCTAATAAGATTTGATGTTTATAATTTATCTCAATGGACGTTCTCACGTCTTGTGATATCCAAGATACAATTTTCTCATAGTTTCTTTTCTCTTATAATGCCGATATTTGACTAGCTTTGAATTTAGGTAATGGTTTCTAGGAGAAATGACAAGCCCGCAAATCGAACTTGATATCACTGAGTACTACTTATATTTAGGTCCTCTTAGAGTAAATTAAACATGGTGTTCTGCACATTTCACGTTAGTCCACATTATATACAAGTAGTGTGGGGCACGAGAGAAAAAATTATTAATTATGAAATTATTATTTGTTATATCATCTTAGTACATTCTTTGAGCTAATGTGTCGTTGGATATGTTTACTTATCTCTTAGAGCAACTAAAAGTTTCTCTTACTTTTGTCCACCTCATGGTGGCAGCGGGCCGTGCCGGGTTAATGTCGTGTCTAGGCGCGGCAGGCTGGGGACGGGTCGTGCCGTGCCGAGCGGTAGGCCGGGCCGGGCCGGGCCGTGCTCGAAGTTGCGGAATTCTTGGTCCGTGCCGTGCCCGGGTCATTTGCACGTGCTGCCCGGTAGCGGCTTGGGTCGGACGAATTATTAGTATTATTATTATAATAATAATAATTATTATTATTATAATGTGTGTATATATATATATATTGTTATCATTAAAAATAATAATTATTTGAATAAAGAAACAAACTATTACTAAAAATAACAAACAACTAATAATTAATAAAATATTGTCACAATTTATTAATTAATTTTTGATGTTATTTCAAATAATGCATTACTATAGTTTGAGTACATCGCAACTAGGTTGGCACCTACCCAACTATCTATCATGTGTATTTTTTTCTAAACTAGAATTCTAGAAATGTAGACAAAAACGAGAAAGATACAGTTTTTCTCTAACTTCATTCATCATTGTCGATGCCTTCGTAAATAATACCATATACTTGGTCTATTGTTTTTCTCTCGGTGTCCGCTTTGAATATTGCATTAGTGAGTTCGTCCTCTCTTCGGATATCTTGTGTTCTCATCTTGGCATCGTCCCAATCTTTGGTAAGAATTAGCACCTCCCACATCTCGGGCGTCGATCTTGAACGCTTCACCTGCACTAAAATCCAACTCGGATGCGCTATTTGAAATGGGAGGGGTTAGATAGTCTTTTGTTAGACTATACCTCAGGTTGACACTTTTGCCCTCTGTGCACAAGAGATTCCGGCGGGGAGACCTCCGTGTGCACCGTGTGTAGTGGATCAAGGATCGCACAGGAAGAGTGGGGTTGTGTGTAGGGAGAGAGTAAGGCAATAGCAATGTCTGAGAGAGAGACAGAGGTTTGGCAGAGCTTCCGCGTATGGCAAGTGTGTTCTCCTTTGTATGGAAAGGTTGACGATCTATATATACTGGAGAACATGACCGTTGTAGTGTGGTTAATGCGCCCATTAATGGCGGCTTAATTAGCTTAACCATAACGGCACGTTCGTCCGAGTATATAGGGACCGTTACAGCACGTGGTGCGCGAATACCGGAACCGTTACGAGGTTGACCGGGTTTGACCGGTTGACCGGGTTTATGGAGCTCGTGCCATAAATCTCTCAAAACAGTTACTAAAGGTCGCGTGCGGGCTTGGCTCGCACGCGACAGGGCTTACTCTAGCCTCCAAACCACAAAGTCCCTACAAGTCCCGTGCGGTGGTATGCGAGGGCTCTGTCTCGCAGCCCCCACATGGATCAGCGCGGCTGGTGATCCAGTGTGTATGGAGCACAATATGGTGTGCTGGATGGCTGCCACGTGGCCAAGATCTGTCATGTCAGAAAGCAGTATCTACATTAGCCCCCTTTCTGCGCGTGAAGACTCATAGCCGTATAGACTTCCATGCGCGGAAACCAACATACGCGTCGCCGCCACGCACCAATTCAAATACGGGTAAGTTCAGCCCCCGTGCGTGTCATTATGACCTAAAACCCCTAGAGTCGTGCCGTCTGACCTTTAGGGTTTTAGGCGTGACGTCAGCTTGTCCTGTGATTGCGCGATTCGACGGTGACGGTTGCGATTCGACTATCGAAAGGACGCAACCCTTCATTGTTTTGGATAAATACCTTGTATCCCCCATTATTGCAAAGCATCACTTCTTTCTCTTAAAGTGAATGGTACCCGGAGATCTTCGAGAGCAGATCCAGATAATCAATCACCAGTTCAGAACTGCAAATCGTATTCTTCAATTGTGCATATCCAAGCAGGCTTCAAGAAATCAAGGTTGGCCTCGTTTACTTTTGATTTAAGATACCAGTGTTTGCCTTGAACTGCGTTGAATCCGTAAACCCATGAAATTTGTGAAGAGGCTTTGATCTTTGAACCCGTTTTGCTTTAATCCTTCAACAATACGAGATCTTGCAATTCCCCAATTTTTTGAAATCGATACCGGAACTGTTCGTCTTCCTTTGCATAGATCTTTGAATTTCAAAATTCAAACTGAAGCGTGGTATTTCTCCCCCCTTTTTCTTGCTCTTCCGCAGGAATGGCCAAGACAAGAGTAACCAGACCCGTCAAAGAAGATGAAGAGATACCCGACCTTCCGCAGGCCTTGTGGCGAAAAGCCCCCTTTTTGGGCGGCAAAGATTTCTATCATGCGAGGGTAAAGGCGAAGAGGATGCCTGATCCTGTTCCAGTTGAGCGATTGCTGACGCTGACTCGCCCGGTTAACTCAGCCTTGCTCGAGTTGGTTGGTTCCGAGGATGTAGTTCGATTGGGGATCGAGAACGGGCACTTCCCATATACTGCGATTTCTACTAAGGCGTTCGTGCAGAAATTGGACTATATGGATGAGTGGATTGACCACGTGTTGGATCATCACGCCGTGACTCTTAATGAAGCCGGCGTATACTTTGCTATCCATGCTATGAAGGGTGCTGCCGTGAAGTTGGATCAGTCCATGCTTCTAGACCTTCTGTCCCGTTATTCGCCTGAGACTCATACGTTCCATTTTGCTGAGTTCGAGGCTGCCCCCACGCTCGAGGACGTTCAGATGCTGTACGAGCTTTCCCCCATGGGCGAAGTGGACCCTCTGAGTCCCTTGAGGACATCTGCGGAGATTGCCTTGTACACGCAGATGGAGGAATGCCTAGCAGAGGTGAAGAAAATCTCCACTCGGTGGACTACTACGAAGCCTCTTCCGAACTGGCAGTTGGTCGATACGTCTGCGAAGAATACCTGGAACAAATGGTTGCAGTACTTCTTCCGAGACTATGCGAACAGTAGCATCACTAAGAAACTTCTGGGTGAGGACCCAGAGGCCGAAAATTACGTAGAGGGCAAAGGCTATCATTTGACCCTTTGTGCTTTTCTCTGTGCTTGGCTGTCGAGGTATCTAATTGATGGTCACCCCCATGACGGAGTCTTCTACCATGTGTTGCCACTTGCTGTGAGGCTCGCTCTTGGCCAGAGGGTTGCACTCGGACCCTTGGTCTTGGGCACGCTGTACTATAGACTTGATCAGCTGGTTCTGGCTATGAGGGAGTCGCGTGGCCGCCTCGATGTTTTGACCTTTGTCAACATTTCTTTTTTGACAATGTGGGTTTTCGAGCGCTGGCCGTCTTATGCTCCAACTGCTCTCCAACTTGACAAGTGGTGTCCCCCGGGCGAGACAGAAGCGCGCAACAGCGGAAGAGCTGCGAAATGGTTTGGAACAGGCAACACCAAGTGCGTTTGGAGTTTGATATGCGACAAATGGAAGGAGTTTACTGCCAGGCCCTATGCCACGCGCATTGAGAATGTGCGATGGTTCCCAAAGCTGTACCCCTCTAAGGGCATGGTCTTTTCAGAAGAGCTTCTCTTTGAAGGGAGACCTCATTTTCATGAGCGCTACCGCGAGTTCTTTTGCTGGTGTCTGCGAGGTTCCCTTCCTGCCCTTGCAGAGCACATTCGTGAGCTCGCGCCGAGGTATGAAAAGCTTACCGTGGACGTTGACCCCACTCGAGTTTCTCCTCAGTTTGGTTTTGATGCGGTGGCCCCATCAATCTGGCCCCAGTCCATTGTCAGAGGATGCTACAAGCGCTTGTTAACAAAGGAGTGCAAGACGGTTTTCATGAACAATCTTCCTTTTGAGCAGCCTGCGGGAACCCGTGAGGGTGGTTGTTCCCAGAACTGGCTCGCATACTGGGTTGCCCAGCAAACGAGGATTGAGACGGAGTCGGCCGCGCAGCCAAGTAGATCTCCCTTGATCAAAAGGAACTCTTTTCCGTTTCGCCCCACTTGCAGTCTGAGCGAGTCTGAGTATGGTTGCTACTCACTGTGGGATCGTGAGAACCATTTGTGCCCTGATGTCATTCTGAAGGAGCAAGTCGCCGCAATTAAGAAGGGCGATACGCATGTCGTCAGATATAGCAAGGCATTTGCTGAGGTAAGCAATTTCTCCGCGTGCATTGTGCCTTTTGATTTTCTTATGCTGACATCTTTATTCTGCACGGTTGTAGTGTCATGTGCGGCGATTCACATCTGGTGATCGTTCCAAGTCATTGGTCAACGCCATCGTTGCCACCAGGAGACAAGGGCAGTCGTTCCGGCTATCGTGGAGGATGGAACCTGAGCTCGAAATGAAGATTCGCGCAGTCATGAATGCTTTTGCTGACTCGCTGATAGACAATCCTCCGGCTCCGTCCCCATCTGGAGATGACCCGTCTCCTCCAGCGACTGCGGCGCCAAGAGTGAAGAGACCCAGGCAAAAGGGAATTACGATTTCTTCCCCTAGGAATGCCCCAGCTTCTCCTCCAGTGAGGTCCCTTTCTATCAAGGACAAAGGCAAAGGTCGCATGCCCAGCAAAGTGCGGAAAGATCTCGCAGTTGAGACCTTTGTTCCATTCAATCAAGAGGAAGAGGAAGAGAGGCAGGAGCCCCAAGCAAGTGATGAAGAAGAAGTAACAGTTGTGATGCATGAGGAAGAATCAGGAGGTACCTCCGTCCCATTTCCTTTCCCATTATCGTAACTTCTTTGCACTTCTTTTCTTTAAACCAATTGGGTATTCGCAGATGATGATGATGAAACCATTGGTGGCCTTGTGGCCAAGAGACAAAAGAGAGATGCCCATTCTGGCATTCCAGATGAGCCCATAAGCGAGGACGTTCTTGCTGAGTCCCGGAAGACAGCCGCGGAGGCTGCTGAAAGAAGAAGGCGGCGAGAGGAAGAGGAGCTCGAGCGTGTGAAACAGCGGAGCCTCGAAGAGCAGCATGTTGACGACTTAGTGCGTCCAGTTGGCGAGGAAGACGAGCTTCCCGAAGAGGTGGCTCCTCATGCGGAGGAGGAAGATGAGGTTCCCGGAGAGGATGCAGCGGCTTTGGAGCAAGTCCAGGCAGACTTCGAAGAGATCGCAGGTGGCGATAAAGGTGAGATCTTCAATCTCGCAGTAACTTATAGAGATGTTATTGTGGGTGCGTTAAAGCATGGTGTGTCAAAGGCTGACATTCGCCGTTGGTTAGTAGGCAAATGTGGAGAACCCTCAGGTAACTATTTGAGTGATACGCACGTACTAGGCTTTAGCAACTTAAGGCAGAATCATGACTGGTTTATTCGCATCCCAGGTCACGCTTCTCTTAAAGACTTGCTTAGTGAGGACACACTGATAGGGCATGGTTCCACGTCCTTAGTGTATGATGAGGATACCTCAATCCCACCTTCGCGTGGAGGTGCTTTCTCTTAGCTTTAGCAAAGATAGCAAAATAACTTATAACGCAAGTTACCTCATGTCATCGCATTTGATGTCGCAGGTTATGCTGAGGAACCTGAGCTGGAGCAGAGAAGTCAGCCTTCTGCGTCCTATGTTCCAATTCCGAGCTCCCATACCGAGAAGCCCGTCGCAGCTGCTGACCACGCGGGTGAGCCTCTTGAGGACATCATCGAGCTTTCCGACGATGCTGGAGCTGACACTGTGCTGATGGATGAAGATGTCCATGCTAGTGCTGAGGAAGTAAGGACGAGTGCTGCTAATGTAAGAGATAGGCTTATATGATCAATTAAGATCGCATTTGTACAGGCTGCTATCGTAAGAGATAGGCTTATATAATCAATTAAGATCGCATTTGTATAGGCTGCTATCGTAAGAGATAGGCTTAAAGGATCAATTATGATCGCATAGGTTGCTATCATAACAGATAGGCTTTTATGATCTATTAAGATCGCACTTGTATTGGCTGCTATCGCGAGAGATAGGCTTAGATGATCACTTAAGATCGCATTTGCATTGGCTGCTATCGTGAGAGATAGGCTGAAATGATCACTTAGGATCGCATTGCATTGGCTGCTATCGCGAGAGATAGGCTTAGATGATCACTTAAGATCGCATTGCATTGGCTGCTATCGTGAGAGATAGGCTTAGATGATCACTTAAGATCGCATTTGCATTGGCTGCTATCGTGAGAGATAGGCTTAGATGATCACTTAAGATCGCATTTCATTGGCTGCTATCGTGAGAGATAGGCTTAGATGATCACTTAAGATCGCATTTGTATTGGCTGCTATCGTGAGAGATAGGCTTAGATGATCACTTAAGATCGCATTTGCATTGATTGCTATCGTTAGAGATAGGCTTAGATGATCACTTAAGATCGCATTTGCATTGATTGCTATGGCGGCGAATAAACCATTGTTAACAGTAATAACAAACTGAATAGAGCAACATAAACAGCTAGAAATGTGAACTTCTCATTTGGGAGAATTCTTTTATTACAACGCTCTCATATGGGAGAGATGAGATTACAATCCTCTCATATGGGAGAGGAGATTGCGTAAATCGTAGCCACATGAGACATTAAACAACGTTATCATAGAACGTATGAAACGAGAGAAGTCAGGGATAGTACTTCTTGATCCAGCGCATGTTGACTGAACTCGGAGTTGAGGTTGTGCCGTGCAACCTTCGTATGCTGCAGTAGCCACTATCGAAGACTTCTGTGACTTCGAAGGGTCCTTCCCAATTAGCTGCGAACGTTGGGTGAGTTGCTTCTCGCATACAGTGGTCAGATGCGCGCAAGACCAAGTCTCCGACTGCGAAATCTCTTCGCTGGACTGTCTTGTTGTAGGCGCGAGCGATTCTTTCCTGGTATCGCTTGTTGGTCCTTTTGGCTTGTTCTCTCTTTTCCTCCAGCAAGACTAAGTCGTGATCGCGTTGATTTTCATAGAGTGCATGGAAGGCCAGCCTTGCCGAATTGACTCTAACCTCCGCAGGTACTACAGCTTCGGCTCCATAACATAGTAGAAATGGCGAGGCCCCTGTGGGTGTCCTTGGAGAAGTTCGGTAAGCCCACAGAGCTATGCTTAGAGAGTCGGCCCACTTCTTGTGGTCATCTGCGACCATCTTGCTCAAAATTCTCAACAGCGTTTTGTTAGTCGCTTCAGCTTGTCCGTTTCCCTTTGGGTAATAAGGGGTAGAACATATCTGCCTGATATTGTACTCCGCTAATTTCGCAGCTACCTGGCGATTAACAAAAGGAGTACCGTTATCTGAAAGAATGGTGTTTGGGATTCCGAACCTGCATATGATGCTTTCCTGGATGAAATTGATCACAGCCAGCGCATTTGCCGTCTTTAGCGGTATCGCTTCCACCCACTTGGTGAACAGCTCAGTTGCGGTGAGAATGAACTGATTCCCGTGCGACGTCGGTCGGATGGGACCGATGAAGTCTAGAGCCCATGTGTGAAATGGCCAGGGCGTCCCTAGTGCATGTAGATCCACAGCGGGAGCGTGCACTAGGTTCCCTTTGAATTGGCATTCCTGGCAGCGTCGTACTTTGGTGCGGCAATCGACCTCCATCGTGGGCCAGAAATACCCGATTGAGAGGAGTTGTCTGCATAATTTCGCACCTCCTTGGTGTTCCACCTGATGAGAAAGGTCCATGACTTCTTGTGCTTCTCTGCCGTCTAGACATCGCAGCAAGTTGCCCTCGTGACCTCTTCGCCAAAGCAGGTTTTCCTGTACCACGTATCGAGACGCTTTCCTTTTCAATTTTTCAGCTTCTTTTCTTGATTCGGGTACGGTGCCCTGGGTGAGGAAATCAAATAGTGGCTTCCTCCAGTCCGTGTCGTCATCGGTTAGGGCGATGAGTAGAGAATCTTTGATTAGTGCGCAGCTTTCGCACTTCCCTTGTATCAGGGCTGCGGCTATTGACATGTCAGGCCAATGAATACCATATCTCTGAGCCTTTCTGTAGATTGACACCTCGCTTTCCCCGCAGGCGTGTTGGTGAATCTTTTCTAACAGCTGCTGTCCCTCTTGCTCGGAGACGCATCGCATGAGTATTCCCCCAGGACCCTTGTAGTAAAGGGTGTTGTCGTGGATGCAGTATCCTTTTGTGAGTGCCCAGCTTTCGTTGCTGGTGCCCTTCGCAATAGCTTGCAAGATTGGTTTTCGCCAGTCTGCGTCATCCATGTGTTCGTCGTCGCACGCATCTTCTGTCAATGCCGACGATGTTCGCACTTCGATGGAAATCCTTGCGGGGCACTTGTCTATGCTGACCTTAGATCCCAAGGTTGCTAAGGCGTCTGCGTGCCTGTTGTCTGCTCGGGGCTTGTGCTCGTACTTCACATCGCATAATTGTTGCATCAGCTTCTGTACTAAGGTGCGATAATACAGGAGGTTGATCTCCTTCAAACCATATTCGCCCGAGGCTTGCTTAACAATCAGCTTGGAATCTCCCATGACTGTTAAGTTGCTCACTTCCAAAGCTTTCGCCGCACGGAGCCCCACAATGAGAGCCTCGTATTCCGCTTCGTTGTTTGTGACTGCGAAGTTGAGCTTTGCGGACATCTGTATGACTTCCCCATCTGGTTTTGTCAAGACTATCCCAATGCCTCCGCCTTTCCGGGTTGACGAACCGTCGAAGTGGAGAGTCCAATAGGGCACGTCGATTGCGTAGATTTCAGGGCCTTCGAGCTCTTCTTCGATTACGGGCTCATGGCTGTTATCGGGGAACTGTGCCAACAGATCTGCTACCGCCTGCGACTTGATCGCTCGTGGTCGCACGCATGTAATATCGTATTGGGAAATGGTCATGTACCATTTCGCCAGTCTCCCTCCCGGAGTAGTGTGAGTTAGCAAGTATCTTATGGGGTCGCTCTTGGTGACCACTACTACTTTGTGTGATGCAAAATAGTGTTTCAACTTCTCTATCACAAAGAATAAGGCAAGACAATGACGTTCGATGTCTGTGTACCTCGATTCAGCAGGCTGCACGATGCGAGAGATGTAGTAGATAGGCCTCTCTTGGCCTTCATACTCTTGAGCCAAGAGCGCTCCTATAGATCTCCTTGTAGATGTCAGGTATAGCAGAAGCGGTGATCCCAGTTGAGGCGCGATCATTATCTTTGAGGACGTGAGTAAATCCTTCAGCTTTCCGAATGCGGCTTCGTGCTCCGGAGCCCAGTTGTACGCGGCGTCCTTCTTGAGAAGAATGCTGAAACAGCATGTGATTTCGGCAATTGCTGGAATGAATCTCCGCAGATAGGATAGCTTTCCTAAAAATGTCTTTAATGCACTCTGATTATGGGGCGGCGTCATGCCAGTGATAGCTGATACTTTCGCGGGGTCGGGCTCTATCCCTTGGCGATGAACCACGCATCCCAAGAATTTCCCTGATGTCACCCCGAACGCGCATTTCATGGGATTCATCTTCAGTTGAAAGCGCCTGCATCTATTGAACACCTTTCGCAGATCTGCGAGGTGGTCTGCTTCGTGCTTGGATTTAACCACCAGGTCATCCACATAGAATTCCACCTCTTTGTGCATCATGTCGTGGAATAGAGCCATCATGGCCCGCTGATAGGTCGCGCCCGCGTTCTTAAGGCCGAACGGCATCACCGTGTAGTTGAATACCCCTACAGGAGTGATGAATGCTGTTTTCCGCGCATCTTCGGGATCCATCTTGATTTGGTTGTATCCGCTGAAGCCGTCCATGAAACTGAACATGCGATGACCCGCTGTCGAATCGATAAGCAAATCGATGTTGGGCAGTGGGAAATCGTCCTTAGGGCAGAAGCGATTGAGATCTCGGAAGTCCACGCAGATGCGGAGCTGTCCGTTCTTCTTCACCACTGGCACGATGTTGGCCAGCCATGTGGGATGATGATTCGGCTCTATGAACTTGGCATCTAAGAGTTTGACAATCTCCTGCTTGATCTTGACGTTAAGCTTCGGCCTGAAGCTCCTCGTGCTCTGCTTGACCGGTTTAGACCCGGGGATGATGTCTAAACGGTGCATGGTGATGCTTGTATCCAGACCTGGCATCTCATCGTACTCCCATGCGAACACGTCCTTGTATTCAGTTAGGAGCTGTAGCAGCCCTTGTTCTTCTTCGCTTGTGAGATCTGCGCTCAGGAAGACTGGCCTTTTCTTTTCCTCGTTCGGGCTGAGGAATACTTCCTTTAGCTCTTGCTTTTGCGGTCTTGGCCTGTCTTCCATGCATTCAGGTGCTTCTTTGAGTTTCTCGTCTGGAGCGCCCTGTGTTGGCTCTTCCGTCAGCGCAATTTGCTCGATTTGATTGATTTGCCAGGGATATCCCCATGCCCGTAGGAGGACATCCCCGTGCACCTTCATATGCGGTAGCATTTCTTCCCATTGGCGTAGAAGCTCTCTATCTCCTTGCCCTCGGGGTCATGCTTTGCGATCCTCTTCAGAGTATACACGTTCTTTCGATGATATGCGATACGCGGCGTCTCCTCGCGTGTAGGCGGCTTTTCCTTGGCATCTTCCCTTGTCACCATTACTCCTGCAGGCGACTGGTCCTTGATGTCCTCCCAGAGAGGCAAAGGAGTAGGGTTGAATGGCCCGGGTGTTTGCTCGTCTGCCATCTCGGTGAACCACACCGCCTCGCTGAGATGTGCTTCGTCCAAGTTGAACGGGTTTGTCGAAGCCGGTATCTCGACTATTCTGTCGTTCCAGATAGCTTTCATAATCTGGTGAGCCGTCGAAGGGACTGCGTCGAAGCGATGAATCCAGGCTCGACCTATAATCATGTGGTATGTGGTGTTCGCGTCTATGACATAGAACTTTGCTGAGCACTTGATTTTGCCAATCTGAACGCCCACGCGGATCCATCCGATCGTCATTCTAGAGTCGCTGCCGAATCCCACCAGCGGAGACGGACGCCTGACTACCTTATGTTCGGGGATCCCTGCTAGCCTCAGTGTGTGAAGCGGAACGACGTTGACCGCTGCTCCTCCATCGACGAACGCTCGTTTGAACTCGACGCCATTGATGATGGCGGTGACGTACAGAGGTCTCTGGTGGCTCGCATCCGTCTTCTTGTCGCTGGCAGAAAAGGTCATAATCTTTTCCGTAGAACGGGATGCCCTGATGACTTTCCCGTTGGAGACTACAAGGTCCTCCTCGTAGTCCTCTGCTATCCTCAAAATTTCTTTCGTCATATCAGTCCGGCACTTCTCGGAGAAATTCATCTCGTCGAAGAATTTGTTGAAGCCATGCGACCCTTTCATGCGGTCGGCACGTTCATCCTCTGTGTCTATGCTATAGTCTTCGTCCTCATGGACCTCGGCGACGATGGGCAAGCCATCCTATGCGACTTCTTCCAAGTCGACGATTGAGATCATGGCGACCTCTTTGCCCTTCGAGCCCGATTCCGCATGCGCGGGAAGCGGGGTGTTGCGCACGTCCTTCCGGTGATCGCTGACGATGAGTTCGCCGTTCTTCATCTTCTGATCGAACGCGAACCTGAGTTTCTTGCACTCGGCGGTGGGATGCATGACCTTGCCGTGGTACTCGCACCACTTAGGGTCCCTCACCATCTCCTTGGAGGGTGTTTTCTCGAGTGGTGGCAGGACGCCGTCCTTGCGCCACTGTCTGCAGAGGTCACTTGCTTCCTCTACCGAGCATGGCAGAGGCGGTACATCGAAGTTCGCAACCTTCGCTTGTTTCTGGGGCGAAACTGTATTGACCTCAGCTTCGCGTCCCCGCTTGTAGCTAAACCTCCCGATCTTGTAAGTGGTGCCGCTCGCAGGTCGCTCTGGAGCGCTCTTCTTTTTCTGTCTCTCGACTATGGGCTCGATGCTCTTCGTGCATTCGATTAGCTTTGAAAACGTAGGTGTTTGCAAATTGATGAGCATACCTTTGTATTCATCTCGCATGCACTGCAGGCATATCTCTACGAGCCGGCTTTCAGGCATTGGATCTTTGCACTCCAAGGATTTCGCCCTGAATTTCTTGATGAAAGTGATTCCGTCCTCTTCGCGCTTCTGGTACATCCGCGAGAGATGGATCATCGTCACTTTTTCTTCCATCTGGAAGAACTTGGTATAGAACTTCTGGACCATGTCGTCCCAAGTCTTCACGGATCCGGCCTCCAATGTTCGGTACCATTTGTATGCTACGTTCCCAAGAGACTTTGGGAACTCTCGCATCAGCAGTTTGGGATCAGCTCCGTATGGACCCATGACATCAATGAAACGCATGACATGCTCATGAGCGTTTCCGTTGACGTCTTCGAACTTATCCCATTTAGGGGCCTTGTACCCCGCCGGGTTAGGCATGAGATAGATTTCCCGTGGAATGGGTGGATCGTTGTCTAGCTTTGGGATAATGGTATCCGCGAATGACTGATGAGCCAGAATAGTGTCCACGCGCTTCTGCAATGACGTCATGCATTCCGGAATGCTCCCCTCGGTAGTTGACGCAGGGGTTGCCGTAGGCGGTGGCGACACATACGCCGCCGGAGGGTTGGGAGCATACTGACTGCCCGCATTTCCCCAGATCATCGTTGGGGGAGGTAAAGGGTACTGCATAGTTGGGTTGGACGCCAAAGCCGAGGGCTGAGGAGCGTGAGCGGCAGGAGGCAGCATCTGTGCCGTTGACCCCTGAACCGAAGGCAGCTGCGTAGCCGACGGTGGAGTCTGCAGATGAGGGTTGGGAGGTGCGGTTGACACTCCCAATCCTGGAGCGGTAGGGGTTCCTCCCTGAGAGATAGCGGCGGCTGGTGGAGGGTTTGGCGCAAGGGTACCCAGAACAGCCAAGATTTGTTCTAATTGCGCAGATTGAGCCTTGAGAGCTTTCGCCTGACTTTGGACAGTGGCATCCAAAGACTCTAACGTCGGTGCCTCGCCGGGGGTCGTTGGAGTACGGCGGGTCTCGTCTCCCGAGGGAGTTTCGGTGGAAGGCGATCGGTTACTGACATCATCCTCCTGAGACATGGTTGCTTTTGTTGGTAAGTTCACGTCGGGTTCACCAAAATGTGCACAAGAGATTCCGGCGGGGAGACCTCCGTGTGCACCGTGTGTAGTGGATCAAGGATCGCACAGGAAGAGTGGGGTTGAGTGTAGGGAGAGAGTAAGGCAATAGCAATGTCTGAGAGAGAGACAGAGGTTTGGCAGAGCTTCCGCGTATGGCAAGTGTGTTCTCCTTTGTATGGAAAGGTTGACGATCTATATATACTGGAGAACATGACCGTTGTAGTGTGGTTAATGCGCCCATTAATGGCGGCTTAATTAGCTTAACCATAACGGCACGTTCGTCCGAGTATATAGGGACCGTTACAGCACGTGGTGCGCGAATACCGGAACCGTTACGAGGTTGACCGGGTTTGACCGGGTTGACCGGGTTTATGGAGCTCGTGCCATAAATCTCTCAAAACAGTTACTAAAGGTCGCGTGCGGGCTTGGCTCGCACGCGACAGGGCTTACTCTAGCCTCCAAACCACAAAGTCCCTACAAGTCCCGTGCGGTGGTATGCGAGGGCTCTGTCTCGCAGCCCCCACATGGATCAGCGCGGCTGGTGATCCAGTGTGTATGGAGCACAATATGGTGTGCTGGATGGCTGCCACGTGGCCAAGATCTGTCATGTCAGAAAGCAGTATCTACA
Source organism: Linanthus parryae (assembly GCA_023055425.1). Taxonomy (NCBI): domain Eukaryota; kingdom Viridiplantae; phylum Streptophyta; class Magnoliopsida; order Ericales; family Polemoniaceae; genus Linanthus; species Linanthus parryae. The sequence goes on from JALGPY010000012.1 coordinate 9,262,249, forward strand.
CCCTCCAACTAGCCAAAATAGACTTTCTTGTCTTTGTTGCTGTTGTAAAAGGAAGGAAAAAAAAAAGCAACTGATTACAACATGTTGACACTTTTGCCCTTCAACTAGCTGTTTTATTTTGAAAAATAGAGGGCAAAAGAGACTTTCTTGGATTCCAACGGTTGGAATGGGAAGGAAAGAAAAAAAAAGGCAACTCATGAGGACGGGGCGACCCGCGCTAGCACGTGCCGGGTCCGACCCGCGCGGGTCAAGAGCAGAGCAGGCCGGCGCGGTGGGAGGGGAAAAGCAACCCGGTCGTGTTACGGGCTTGGCATGCCGTTGTGCGGGCTGTGTACGGGTCGGAATGAGGATGGGCCGTGCCGGAGCGTGTTTAGGTCGGTTCGGAGCGGGCTGTGTCAAATTGGCATGCGGGATAGCCCATCTTGCCACCATGATGTCCATCACCACTATGCTAAGAGCATGTTTGTACGGTTTAAAAAAAGAAAAAAATAGTGAAAAAAATACATTTAAACAAAGTAAAAAAACAACTTTGTTTATGTTTAAAAGCGTTGTTTAAAATAACAAATATATTTACTTCACTATTCAATTCCAATATTAACTTCAGGTATTTCTCAAAAAAAAAAAAATATTAACTTCAGGTTACCCCATGCGATGCGCAATTAAATCTTAATGCGGTATCTATTGTAATTGTAAATTTTTGCAGGGTAGTAATTATTATTTCTTTAACTGTATTAAATGAAGATGTAATGTTACCGCTAGTTGACATCTCTCTCTCTATATATAGGAGAAGAACATGTTTTTTTTGAGTAATTGCTACATGATAACTGAAGAATGCGAGAAATCTCTTTTAATGCAATAACACCCTTGGTGGGTGCACGAGAAGAACATGTTAATATAAGATATAGTAATTAATTTTTTTTATTTGATCGGCATATAGTAATTAAAAGATAGAACTTTTTTTTTGTCAACCATTAAAAGATATAACTGATTTATATTATTTTAATGTGGTTATTTTTTTTGTAAGAAGATTGGGTCTTTTTATTCAAATGCTCATCGATCATCCATCACTTCCTTGCACCACACCGTAGGCAATAATAACTCCTCTGCTCAATCCCCACATCATTGTCCCACTGTTCATCACCTATAAAAAGGCATATTCGTACAATAGACCCAAATTGACTCATCCCATTCGCTGCTTCGATTCTTTCATCGGAAAATGAAAATCGCCAATTACATTCTTCTCTCCGCAGCTCTCTGCTTGGTGGTGGTGACTCGCGGTGCTCTTGGCCGGCGTCTTCTTCCGACTTCTCGGCCTCAACCCGATGATGCAGCTCCCTTCGCTCGTTGGTTGGTCTCTCAGAGCTCTTGGGGCGTCCTCAAGTATACCCACCCTCTCTCTCTCGAATAAGATTATGTCTAATGTTATTGTATCTTTGTGATTGAAGTTGACCCTTTTTCTGGATTGTCCTGGAGCTGTTTGTTCTTATGCCTGTGAGAGTGTGAGCGATCCGTGATTGACTTTTGGTTGAACTTTTTTGACCATCTGATCAGACATATCGAAATATTAGTTGAGGGCTTTTGATGAATTTCTCATAAACCTTGATTAGTCCATGGATTGTGTCCCCTTATTTCCTTGGGGAAATTGATCAAATGGGGACTATTCAAGCTTTGCTAGCGAGAACCCCCTGCACTTAATTATATTTGAGAATTTAATTTTGCATTTTTAATTTACAAAAAAATTATACTTCCTCCGTTTCGCCTGAAAGTTCTCATTTTGACTTTTACCAACCGTTGATTTTGATAGCAAACAAAAGCAAGAATTCGGTAATCTTTTCATGGTGTTGTAGAGTAAAGTTTACGACAACACCACGAAAAGATTGCCACAAAATTGCATTGTTTTGCTATCCAAATTGCCGGGTGAAAGTGACATGGTTATGGGTGGAAAGTCAAATTGAGAACTTTCTGGCGAAACAGAGGAAACAATGTTTTTTGGTTATTGGAAGGACATTTTTTTATTATAAAAATGTTTTTCTTTGATTTTGTGCTAGTTTAATACATTGTATGTTAGTCACAATGATTTGTTATAATTTTAATCTCTGAATAATTAAGCACCAAAATTAAAAATTCTCCCAATTTGTTGTAGATAATATATTTTCCTATTATTTTTGTTATTATAACTCATTTAATTTTTATATTTAGTCGTGAAATCGTTTTGAAATTATTAGTATGTATATTTCCAAAAATGGTAGGCAGTAGGCCAGTGGGGAGGGGGTGCGAGTTGGAGATGCCCTTAGACGTCTAACTATTGTTCCTCCTAGTGAACCCATCCTGGTCATGTGGGATCATCCTCATCACATCTTGTTTTATTAAAATTTGGATTCTGTGAGGAAGAGGACAGAATGGGAGGATAACGTCTTTTTTCATGTATCTAACTTGCTTCCTATCAAACTGTTTGAGATTCTTTTTGATTTGGAGTATGTGCTCAATAATTTAGGTAATTGCGTTGTCTGTTAGGAGCTGATGATATTTTTCATGTATGCAGCACAATTTCAAGTGATTTGGGAGGGGCACCTTTTGGGTAAGTTTGGTTCTTTACATGCTCTTCAGATATTTAATGAGTAATAATGATTCATTATTGTCGTCTTATATTTTTTCCCTCTTGTGCAACTACTCTCTGTCTTAGCAGTCTAGGAGAACTTGACAGTAAAATTAGCATAGGAATTGCATGAACCCTTCGGCAGGTTGTTAGGAATTAGGCTTAGTTTGATGGAAGGCTAGAGAGAATGCCTTATGCTTGGGACCAAAAGTTATCTCGGGGATTAATAATGAATATGAACCATGCTTCTTAATTATACTAAATTCACCACAAAATGCCTCACAAATCAGAGTTGGGCTTAATATAGGACCACATTTACTTTAGAGTTATGTACTACTATACGTTAGCTTTTGCTTCCACACGTCACGCCTTTTTCTCTTTCTGAAATATATCAATTCAAGGTCCTTGTGAATTTAACTTGTAAGTGCTAGACCAAAAATAAGATAGATATTTGGGAATTACAACAACATTTAACTCTTATTCTAAACACCTCTCTCAAAATCACTAGTACAACATAGCCACTTTAGTATTAGTCTGCGTATTAGTGGGTTCTGAGGAGAGAGGAGATGAAAATCTAGTGGTACTTTTAGATGTCCCAAAAGATAAATTTGACTATACGAATTCTCAACACTCAGACCTCAGCTACTAGGGTGTGAAAAGCACATTTTAAAACTACAAGGAGGTATGTGCAGATGTTCCAAAGAAAATGTTTTGAGAGTGGTTTATCCTTTTCTTATGACTCTTTTACTCCTTCACTTCTTAATCAAGAGAATATGCTGTGAGAAGCAAGAACTTGTTTTGTCATAATCAGTGATAGGTTGCTTCTCCATATCCAGTACTATTATCAGAACTTGTCAACTTACAATTGTGTTGTAATTTTTTGGGCTCAAAGGAGATATTAACATGTTAACATTAATGCAGGAACGTGGTTTCATTTAGTGATGGGCTGCCAGGAGCAGGCCGTGGAGTTCCATACTTTTACTTGACAACTCTTGACCCAACAGCAAGTAATGCTCTTAAAGACCAGAGGTCTTCCTTGGCAATCAGTGAATATCCAGTGGGAACTTGTGGCAATACGGACCCTGAGAACCCCAAGTGTGCTAAGATCACACTCACCGGAAAGGTGGGTTGAAAATACCACATTTTCATGGCATTTCGTAACTTTCTTACTGTCACTCAGTTTCGAAAACCAGCTTGTTGCTCATACTGCGTTTGTGATTCTGCTTGCACATTGACTTGGCTAGTTCCTTCCATGTTTGCAAACCAAGAGCCCTAGCTACTAGAGCCACTGGTGACATATGGGGGTTTGGTATAACTTATAAGCTGCTTATAAGTCAATTCTGGATTTTAAGTTGACGACGACTTATAAGTAGTGTTTGATGTGTGACTTATAAGCTGAACTTTTGGATTTGACTTATAAGTTCATTGTGTAAAAATTAGCCTAAGAAAAAGTTGGGCTTTTGAATCTTTTATAGAATTTTTGAACCTAACAACTTTTACTCCAAACACGTATATATTTTTCTTCATCTTTTTTGTCGTAGACTCTTTTGACATAAACTTATAAGTCAGCTTAAGTTGCAAATAAGCCGTACCAAATTCCTAGAGGAGTAGAAAAATGTCATGTAACTCCAAAATTTGTTATAACAATCAATCTGATTCCCCTCCTCTGCCTCAGCCAGTTACCCAGAAAACGAATTATTTAAACAGTGAATAATGATCTCTTGATATATTTTGCTAACCCGAGTCATCTTTTCTCATGTCATTTTAGTTGAAGGTAGTCGATGCTAGTTCAAATGACGCCGAATTCGCTAGAAATGCTCTGTTCACCAAGCATCCTGAGATGAAGGGTAATTGCAATTTCTCTATTCTAGCAGCGCCTTTGACTTTCAGTTTGATTTTAATGATAACCATCACTGGTCTTTGTTGCCTGTTAATCTGTTCTTCTTTTTGGTGTTTGACAGATTGGCCGAAGGGTCACAACTTTCAGATATTCAAATTAGATATCGAAAACATATTTATGATTAACTGGTTCGGTGGTCCTAAACCTCTTACTGTGGATCAGTACCTGCATGCTAAAATGTGAGTAAATGGATCAGCTCCTTTACAATGTACTCGGCATAAGTTAGTAGAAGCCAGAAGTTGGTGGTGTAAACTGTACTTATCCTTGAGAATTAATAAAACGTTATTTATACTTGTAATTTAGAGGTGCCTATTTCATTTACCTGATACATTTGTTTATTGCCGCTCATACTGGAATCTGCAATTTACAGGTACAAACCCTCCTACATTTCTCAATTTGTCGACTTCATCCTCTGATGTGCTTCTTGTTGGACGAGAGCGAACAGTCCTGTGAATATTGCTATTCATTTGTAAACTATTGTATGACTCAGTCTCCTCCCTTTGTCGGGGAAGGCGGAAAAAATCCCCGAGACCTGCTCGTGATTTGTTTATCTCTCAATTGACGACCAAATGTACAGTGATTTCTGATTATGTTCATGTGGATTCAAGGGTATCAATATCCTTTTGAAATTTCTGTTTTATGACATATCAATATGGTTTTCCTTCTCAATTCTTGGTCTTGGGTTGACATAGTTTTGCAATTGCACTTGCTGTTGTAGCTCATTGGTATGTATGATGATGGCATTGTGCACTAGTGCTTTCTTTAAATCAGGGTAGCTATTGCTGATGGTTTTGAGACAGATACGGCTTCTTTGAAAACAGCATTAGTCAGGCAGGTGTTTTTTTTGTTTTTTTTTGGTAATGTATTTAGTATTTACAGTCCCGCAATGGCTGCAGAGTGGTTTTGCGTAATTTTTACGCTTGTAAATGGCACTTTCCTTTTGTATGTTCCGAGTTTATGAGAAGTACACATTTGGCACTAAGCAGTGGCAGATGTTTATGGAGACTAGTGGGGACTTTAGGCCCCACTCAAAAGTTTTGAAATTTACAATTTTCACCCTATATTTTGTTTATATAATTATATTATCGCTCACTCAAATTCTATCAATATAATTACATTAGCCCCAACTCAAGTTACATATTCGCCTCAGCAATCTATTTAAGTCATCATTTTAATCCTTAAATACATTTTATCTGAGAAAAATTTATGGATCCGCCCCTAGCACTAAGATGAAATAGGTGCATGTCGAATTAGATTGACAGTGTAGTTTCTGGTAGCAGTGTCTGATGGGGCCAAAAAAAGCCAGGGAGAAGCTATGTTGGCAGCTTCAAATATTAACCTAAGAATATCACCGATGAAAACTTGCAATCCAAACATGTTCTATTTGTTCCTAATCTTACTTGTAACTTGCTGTGCTTAAGCAAGCTCACTAAGGATTTGAACTGTGGCTAATTTTTTCCTCGCGTCATTGTGAATTTCAGGAATTGGAATCGGGGAAGATGCTTTGGCAGTGCCAAGGATATAACACAAATAGGCCGAATTCCCCTTCTTCACTTCGAATTATATTGAGATTAACTCCTCGCCAGTTAGTTCCCCTAAAAGAAAGGAAAGAATCACACTGCTTAAGAAACTTCCAACTTATTGAAGAAGTGAAAGTACATTAAAAAAAAGTGCAGATATAGAGAATTGGGAAAGCGACCCTAATCTCTACTATTAAAAAGTTTTTTGATGCGGTTCTTTTTACTATACTTTATTTTTCAATACAAGTTGTATGGTTCTCTGCTTTGAGTTTTCCATTTATGCTTTTGTCAGATTTCTACTACCTTGCCTGAGTCCATTTTAGTTGACCTCTAGATACTGATCCAATAAGGTCTTCGCAACTGTTGACGGGGTGCCCATATCAATACAATGGAAGGAGTGGATATCGAATAATGGTTGATATAAAGGACGACCATTATGCTTTAAACCCAGATATTTGTTTTTAAGTGTTACTTCCCGTTTTACTACTCTGAATGAATCTATTGATTCAAGTCATGTCATGTGGCGTAAGTGAAGCAAAGAAAATGGTTTTCACTTACTTTTAAGTTGTTACTGGACTAGCTTACCAAGAAACAAATTCAATTTAGGAAGGCTAAGCTGGATAGTGACGACCCTTGTCAAGTTCTTCCTCTATCTGAGTACTTATAAGGTGTCAAATAAATTTGGTGTCATACGCTAAAAGAAATGTAACTACTTATATGGAATCAAACAACTTGTCTAGCGGATAAGTGCATTTAATTTGTTATGAATTTCACAAGTGATGCCAACTCAAGCATTTTGTTTCCACCCCCAATGCTCCTTGTGACTGAGAATGTTTATGTGCAATTTCATTAATGTTCCTCTTGCAAAGATCCTACATCACATTCCAAAAATGGCTTGAATTGTGTGCAAATTAATGAAGTTTATTTGTTTGAAACTGAAAATTGGCAGTTGTCCCTAGAGAGGTCAGAAAGACTTAAAGCTAATTCAAGTACTGTATTGTTATTTCATTTGTAAATCATTGCCATTAGATTTTAAATTTAGAGCTTTTGACGGAAAAACCCTCTCTTATTTTCACTTCACTGACACTTAGCTACATGCAGTATTGGTTTTACCACTTATCGTCTCTGCAGTTTGGAAATTTGCGACACTCGGGTCCAAATGTACTAACACCTGTTAACTTCCGTTAGATAAGTGAGTGACATTTTAGTACTTTAATACATCAAAATGGATAGTGCGGTCTTTTCTCCTTTATTTTTCTTTTTTCTTTTTATCTCTCTTCTAATTTTATTTATATATTTTTTCTTTTTTCTTCTTCTTCATATTTATCTAACGGAAGTTAACGGTGTTAGTCCATTTGGACCTAAGTGTCGCAATTTTACAACCTGTAGAGACGATAAGTAGTAAAATCAATACTGCATGTAACTAAGTGTCAGCGAAACGAAATTGCGAGGGCATTTTCCGTCAAAAGTTCTTTAATTTATGAAAACTGTCTTTTTCACTCTTGGTATGTAGTGCAGTTACTTTTCATTCTTCAGAGTAAGGGATTGGATACGGACGTGCACACAGGATCACTGTCTTTTTTACGCTGCCAATGAAAGGAGAAATGCAAATATTAAAAAATGTAATGTTTGCATTAATCTCTGAAACAAATTGGTTCAGAAACTAATGCATTTGTTTCAGAGACTAATGCAAACATTACATGTTTTCACAGTCCTATTTATCCATTCGTCGTCTGGTTCACTGTCCTTCATGGATCAAACTTTTACCACATAATTGTTTGATCCAAGCCTTGTCTGGATCACGGTCAATCATGTATAAAACTGTCGGGTTCCCCTTTTTGTTGGCAGTGGACCCGTGGTGGTGTTCATTCTGTAACTTATCTTTTGTCCTTGAAATAAGGACAGGAGATGAACTACATTTCGGGGTTCCTTCATATAAAGGAAATGGCTTGATAGAGGATTGATCACAACTTGAAGTAGTTGAATTTGTTGCTACACGGCATTTAGGTGAGCCGAGGAAAAATCAGGGGCGGAGGCAGAAATATTAAAGTGGTGGGGCACAATCATATTATGTAGATAAAGGTGGGGAATTTTCCTAATTTTACCAGGGGCACCATTGAAAATTTCTAATATAAACAGGGGTATTAGTGTCATTTTTTCGGAACTAGGGTGCGGCACGTGCCCCACCGTGCCACACTCTAGCTCCGCCCCTGGAAAAAATATTATGCTTTTAGAAAAACAAAACACCAAAACCATGCTAGTTGCTACTCTCAACATAATAAGAAACAAAATAGCACAGTTGACGCACACAGAGAGTGTGATTTTCTTCATTTATTCAAAAAGAAATAAATAAACGTGTCATTTTTTGAGGAATAACAGAATTACCCAAGGTTGTGTTTGGATGGAGGTTCTATTACCGTCTGTTTGGATGACCATGGATTGGAACCTGATTTTGAACTTGTGGAGATTTGGAGCAAAATTTGGGGCATCTCCAATCCCATGGGGGGAGGGGGAGGGGGAGGGGGAAGGGGAAAATCGTATAAAAATATGGTTCATGTCCAACCCCATGGGGGGAGGGGGAGGGGAAGGGGGTGCTATGGGGATAAATTTTGCCTTGGGTGAGAGATGGTTAGGGGGATTTCCCCATGGACATCCCCTCCCCCTACATGGAATGATTAATTAATTGAATATTTGATAATTTTAATTACACATATTAATATTTTGTGATTATATTATGTATTTTATTATTATGATTAATAAATTTTATTGTATTATTTTTTAAAATTAATAATGTATTCACGATTGTTGGAAAGTATATTTACGAAAAGTCAGCGTTATCTTATTTTTTTGAAATTTAATAAAACTTATTTTTTATACTATTAACAATTATAATTTCAATAATTAAAAAACACGGTTAAAAACGTCAAATTTATTCAATGATAACGATACAAAATATAGTGTTTAGATACAAAGCAAATGACGTCACTCATAATTTTTCCCTTGTGCATTCCAAACATGTTCAACTAAGTCATAACGTAGTTGTTGATTGGCATCCACTGAGCGTATTTGGCAACGCCGTATCACAAAAGAACTATTTTATGTAATCACTGTTAGGTTGGTTTATTTCAATTTGTGTGTTTTATCGCTCTACTCGTTACATTTTTGTATTAGTGTTTAATTTTATTTCTTGTAATAACGACTTTTTCGTACTTGTAATCGTTATTTTTTCGAATAAAAGTTTTGTTTGTTAATATTATTTTAATTACTATTAGTATTAATATCATTGTTATTATTATTAATATCTTTTTTTGTGTGTATGTGTATATTGGTAAAAAAAATTGCATTTACTTTTTATTGGTATTAATAATTCATTTTTAAATCATTAAATATATATTACAAATTAAATTTTTGGATGGGGGGGGGGGGAAAGAAATGGGTTGGAGACGATTAGTAGTTTGGCGGAAGGGGAAGGGGAGGGGGAGGGGGAAAATAGTGGGCCCGTGGGGGGAGGGGGAGGTGAGGGGAGGGGGAAAAAGACATGGGTAATTCTGTTATTCCTCAACTTGACGAATAACGTGTCATTCTCAACTTGACGAATAACAGAATTACCCGATCTCCTGACAACTTGCCTCGTACCTACTACCATTAGCCATTAGGCCACATACCTAGGGATGGCAATGTGGTTCGATCCGATCTGAAATCCGAGTGATTCGATCCGAATGGATCAAGTCCGAATTCGATCCATTTTAGAATGGATCTGATATGGATATTAAAATTCAAAGTCCGATCCGTATCCGCATGCGATCCGAATATATGAGGATATCCGATCCGAAAGGATCCGAACACACATAATTTTACGAATATACCGTTAGAGTTACAAAAAATTATATTTTTACCTACATATTTATAAATACATTACACAATTCCCTACACATAATGCTTTCAGGCCTAAAGAAAATAACCACTATGATTATGGACAATTTTAGTGGTTGTTTTGGTTGATTTTGTAGACAGTTTTAGACATTATTTGTTCCTTAAACCTTTGAATGATTTGCTTATATTTCATGGTAGATTTGTTTGCCATACTGGTAAATATACTTTTAGCATATTTCTACTTTTTTAGGCATATTTATATTTGTGTGGTGGTTCTTTTTTTTACGTATTTTTCTGAATTTGTTGCGTATTTTTTAAGAGAAATAAAAATAAATTGCTCAAGCTCCGAATCTGGATCCGAATCAGATCCGTTTATGGTGTTTTGGATTGTCGGATCGAATATGGATATTGCAAATTAAATCCTATCCATATTCGATCCGAATCCATTTTGGATCCGGTCAAATTTGGATCGAATATGGATCCACTTATTTTGATCGGACTCGGATATGGATATAGGTGGATCTGATCCGAATCCGATCCGTTGCCATCCCTACACATACCTCTTCATGTTATTCTTTTATATATTTTTTTGAAAAATATATTTTTCTACATTTTAGATATATAAAGCAAAGTGAGGACCAAGTGGGAGAATATAAGGCTTCCACATTGTGTTAGATGGTCCGTACATAACCCAATAAAAATACCAACTACTGCAGTTACCTTTCTCTGGCGGTAAGACAGTTACGTTTGATGGAAACATAACAAATAGAAAGGTTGGTTTTGTATCCCAACTCTCTGCTATTTATCAACCACATACACCATTTGAGGTGAGAATTCGCGGTGAGAGTGGAAGACTCCAAGACAAATCAATATTAATTAAAGCGAGAACGCGAGTAATTTGGACTCGCTTCACACATTAATGAATGAAGATAAACTTCCGATCGCTTCTGCACTAGGTACGTGTATTCGTTTTACACGTTTTCAGATTTCATATGATGTAGAAATCTTTCATTTGGTATCAGAGTGAACTTTTCCTCTGCCTTAATGAGTAGAAATTGGGTTTTTCTTATTTTTCGTTTAAGTTCCTATTCTTATATAGTTTATGTATTTGTTTGTTTTCATATAAAATCAATACTGAGAACTTGGAGAGTGCTTTTGATGGGAATAACCTACCAAGAGTTCGTGAAATGAGGAACAAATAAAAAGATTGGGATCCTAGAAGAAGACAACTTTTTTGTATAAATAGGGGTTTTTATGGATGTTTAACTTTAATAATTTTAGTAGAAGTAGCAATCATTTCGTTTAAAAAATGTAGGAAACCTAGTCATCTTGTCAACTTCTTAGAGCATCTCCAGTAGTAGTAGCTAAAAGTTATTTATAATTTGATTAATATCAAACATTTCTATTTTAGATATTGTAAAATTTTAGTAAGTGCTCCAATAGTGTTAGTTAAATGTTTAGCTAAATAACAGTGGCACATTCAGAATATATCCTGCAAGAGAATGTTAAGGAATTTATGACATAACCGCTAAAAACATGGTTAAATAAAGTATGAAGTTATTGATCCGGCTCTTCAAATATAATGAGTGGGATAACGATCCGCTAAAATAAAGAGCGGAGTAGAGAGCCTATTGGAAGTAACATTTTTCTCAGCTTATTCATATTTTAAAGATAACCGCCATATAGATGACCTATTGAAGATGCTCTTATGATTTGATATTGAATTGATTTTGCGATACCTGTTTGCTCATACAGTTTCTACACCAATTTTGGTATCAGAGTCAAAATTCGATCCCCGTTGTCGCTTCTTCCTACGACTTCACCACCATCAACAACTACCACCACCAACTAGATAAATTCTGCAGCAGTTTCAAGAATAGAAAGCAAACCCAGAGACGTTATCGCCATCCCGAACTCCGGTGAGGCTGCCATCGTCGACGCCCACCGAAGCCGCTACAACTTCGTCCTTGCCGCGGTCAGACCAGAAACCACTACCAGTGGACTAGGCCCTCCCACCTGGAGTACTTGCCACCGCCAAGTCAGCCACTCTGTCGCCATCGCAATCCGCGTCACTCCAGTTTGTCGGTCTCAACCACACACGCCTTGTCATCGCGAAAGCTATCTGAAATAACGCTCACCTCTGTCGTTCTCTCTCTCTCACTATTATCCGGAAACAAATGCAACTCCAAGATACCCCATTTTAGCCCTGGAAACCCCACAAATCCTTGATTATCTCAAAGCCCTAGTCAACGACCTTATTAGCACAACTGTTACAACCCACTCTGTAATAGCCCATAATTTTATTTTAGCAACCCATCTAGTTTTATCCTTCGGCTCATTAACTTCAGTCCAAGAAAGAAATATACAAAAAAAAAAAAAAATTAACTTAAGTAATTGGCGAATTTCATTTTAAGGATTTTTGTCACATTCAGCTCGTATATTTTTAGTATTAGGTCTCATCCATTCGGATCAAATTCTACCGAATTTTGGGTCACCCATTTGAATTATATTCTTCGGAATTTAGAAGTCAATTTTGGCTCATAATTTTTGAAATTTTGTTTCATTTTTTTACTTTGATTTTATTGAGGATCTTAAGTAATATGATGGCTTATGGTCAATCAATAAATTGCGCGCAGACAAGATGCGTTGGAACAGAAGGAACGTGGGATGTAGCTTCTTCTTGTGTATGTGATTACCGTGTTTATATTATCTTGTGTATGTGATTGCGCTGTTTTAGTCTGTGATTTACCTCACGGTGCTGTAAATATCTTACCTCAATGCATGCACGTGTGATGTAGCTTCATCAGAACCCCATCTCTACCATCAACATATGCATACCAATGAAGTTCTTCATCGCCTAGCCATGACTGATCTTTATCGGTTTCTAGTATTGTCCCTATTTCTCCTTTTCTGTTTGAACATAAATTTTTAAAATAGGTTGGTTAGTTTCTCTGGATTTATGGAGCATGTAATTTGTGAGGACTACACGTAGGGTCATGTCCTCCCCCTTGAAGAATGGTTTCTTAGTTCACTTAATTTCACGATTGGTTTGGTTTTGAATGTCCTCTTCAATGTGCATTAATTGTAACTGTGTCATTCAGTCATGTAAAAATTTCCTTGTTCCCAAAATCATCTAAAGTTGAATTTTTTCTGGAACCATGTAAGTGCACATTTTTTAGGTGCGGCTGCTATTGTACATACTGAAACAGATTCAAAGACTTTGAATTCCAAGTGATCTCAAAGAAGCTATCGGAATGAACTGATGTATCAACGATATCGATCTAAACTAGTAAGTTTTATTTGAGAGAGTGATTACTACTTTTGTATGCCTTCATCAGTGTGAGTTACACAGTTTTTGGTGCATCATTCCAGGTAATCGTGCTTGCTTTGGAAAACTTAACTAGTTGCTTCTGATGCTGAAGATGGGTGCTGCTGGGAGTATGAAAACGGGTACTAGAGGAAAATGAGGATTTCTTTGGATTTTAGTGTCGGCAAATGAAGGTTCTTTTGTATGAGTATTTGATTAGATATAAATGTTAATGGTTATACCCCTGCATATTGTCTGATTACCTATCATGTATCTCAGTTGTCTGTTATATCTTGGATTTGTTTATATTGTGAAAGTAATTACGGTAGTTATTTCGAAATTGTGTGATACCAAGTTATTATATACTACTACATTGTTGAGGGATCGATGATATCGCGTGGGAGATACTTGTCCTAATAACTAAATAGCTTGTCACACATATTAGTCTCTTGGAACTTGAGTGCGATATCTGTGACTTACTCCATTCAACCTCAATATTCTGGGTGGAGTTGTGAGGGTCATCTTGACCCGATATCAAAATATCCTTCACAGATCCTCATAGACAATAGAGGAGGAACGTAAGAATTAGTAATGAATATTATTTCAGTACAGTTCAACCATGTTATGGCTTAAGGCATCGTCTTCTTGGGAAGTTACACGAATGATGCATCTACTAATTATTGTATGCCATTTTGTTAGTGTAATACCCCGCGTTTAATTAAAGGGTAATTTGGTAATTTGTGACGTAAAAATAAAATTTTAGGCAGCGATTAGTAAATTGGGTAATTTTCGTTAATTTTAGTAGATGAGAAACTAGGGTGCAAATTTTAATTTTTGCGCGACTATTTTCATTTTCTAGACGGTCTCGCGGTGGCGACCACCGCAATAACCTATACCTTTGCCACATACTAACATTTTCTTTTAAGCCATTTGTTTAATAACACAAACCCAAATTCTTTTTTTTTCTCTGTCCTTTTCTCCTTCCTTTGTCTTCACGCCCACGGCAACAACGCCGCCCTCAACTCACCGCCCTCACCTCACCGCCCTCACCCACACTATAAAACCCAGCTCACTCCACCCCCTGCACCCATCAGCAGCCACCACCACTTCATCTCTCTCTCTCTTCTCCGGCAAACCACTACCACACCACCACCATCGGCCATTTTCACCGTCGCCCATCATCACATCCATCTCCATCTCTGTTTCACCCTTCGCTCCTTCCACCTATCTCCTTCTCTCCGACCACCAAGCAGGAGCAGAAGCAACGCAACAGTAGCGGCGAAGCCACCCACTGCCGCCACTGCCACCGTCGGGGAACACCCGAAGCTTCAACCACCACCACAACTCGAAACCATCAACACCCCCACCTCTGCCTTGCCCTCTCTGTCTCTCTCTCTCTGTCTGGCTCTTTCCAGTCGAAGGAAACCGCAGCAGCAGCGGCTGAAACCAACCACCGCCGCTGCAACCGCCGGAGGAACCACCGGCACCACCATCACCAACATCTCCACCCATCACTAATCGTCTCCCTCTCGATCACTCTCTCTCTTTCCCTCTCTGCCCAAAACCCAGAAGCAGAGGCAAACCCAGCAGCAGGAGCAACCCCGACGCCGGCAAAGCACCATTACTTCCGGCGAGATTTTCGACCCGGCCAATCGGAAGGTACCCAGACCCTCTGCTCCGTCTCCCTCGACACCAGAAGCGCCGACCCAGCTCCAGGAGGTGTTAGACGCAGCCAGCAACCACCGGAAAGGCCACCGTCGAACTCCAGCACCGGCGGGAATTCCGACGACCCGACCCGCCTTGCTTCTTCATCTATTTTCGCAATTTTTGCGACGGGTAACCACTAAACCTCTCTATAATTCGCTTACAGTAATCAGAATCACGTTTTTATGGCTTAAATTCTCGTTTTGTATGAGTTGGTTGAGAAGTGTTTTGTGTCTACATTCGGTTATTTGAAGGGGGGTGCGAGTTGTAGTTTCTGAAAGTTGGGATATGTCATGTTACATACATAAGCTGTTAAGTGGGGTAGTATGTTTGCCAAATCTTAAGGGGGGGCTGCTATACTTATTTTTGGAATATACTTATGTTATCTCTATTATTTGATTATTTGTTATTAATATCATATTATAAAGAAAAATAAAATAAACCAAATGCTTTTTTAATAAAAATGTGTTTTAGTAATAAGAAATGATAAGCTTTTATTCAAAAATAAGTCATAAAATGGTATTATGTATATTTGAGATAATGTTTGTTCTAGTAAAATTGTCACTTTAGTTTATTAAGTCGCACGTTTGAAATATTAATAAATATTCTTGGCAATAAATATTCTTATCAATCAAATATTATTGTTTTAGAAATAGTCTTTAAGTGTTACTTGTCCGCTTCGATAAATATTTACAAGTTTAGCTTTAATTACTTAATGTTAAATTTGTTTCTAAAATATTTCTTTATAATAATAATAATAATATAGTTGGAAACGGGAATTCATTGGGGTTACTGGGACAAACTTAGATCCGACCTAGATTAACACTCATGCAGCTGTTTACTTAGAAGTAGCCTCATATAATTACATATTTGTGAATTGTAGAAGACGAATTTGTGGACATCGGCTTCATCGATCATCCTACGTACTAACTGCCAAGTCAAATAAGGTGAGTTTTTTTTTACATGCTTAGCCTAGTGTGCCTAGCTCTTTTCGTGTCGATTGCGATTACTATTTTCTGTCTCAAAATATAATTGTTATTATTTGTTACACTTGTCAAATATTTGAACTGTTGGCTACTGTTATTGATAACTCTCACGCGATAATTAATAATCCGTTAATAAAGCAAAGTGGAAGAAATATCGCATGTACCGGAACCAGTTGTTTTACTTATTACGTACGGGTGATGATTCCCTGGGCTTTGGTCCCTAAAGATATGGCACTACGTGCACCCCGACTCCTTTCGCCGTAGGCTGGAGTACTGCTTCTAGATACCACTCCTTTGATTGACGCTCTTAGGAGGGTGTTGCAACACTTAAGGTCTAGAATGTCTGATTGTGGTCACTGGTCTACCCGGGTACTGTGAAATGAATAAGTGATGATTTGACTCCCTGGATGGCTTTATTATTATTGGGATTATTGATTGCTATATTGAGACGATTCTTAATTTCCACTGCTGTTTATACCGTTGCAACTCTGATAAAGTTTTACTTATTCTCTGCCACTTTTACATTACATAACTTGTCTCAGCACTTTATATTATCTTTCCTGTTTTACATGCTAAGGTGTAGCTCACTCAGTATTTATTGCTGACTTTGAAAACTGCGGTTCCTGTTGTTTTTCTTCCCACCGCAGGTCTAGGAGCTGGAACTTAATGAATAGAAGGGGTGCGAGACTCACCTAGACTGATAATGTCACATTTAGTATCTAGTGTTGTTAAGTTGTTTTGTAATAAGAAGCACTTTTTGTATGAGACTCTTGCTTAATGTTTAATAATATAAGTTCTTGTTGTGGAATATGTACTGCTTTTGATCTCCGCCACTTCTATTAAGCATCGCCCTCCCGGTCTTGTCCCGAGCCGGATAAGGGGGTTGTTGCAGGTGGTATCAGAGCAGTTCTTTCCACTACAGGGAATAAAACCTGTAGGGTAACTTAAAATGAACATAGGGCAAGATAAAATACGGAAAAGCCGGGAATCTGGGGAGTTAGTATTTACTTCCTCTTACGTGATCAGTTTGTACTTGTTACTTGGCATTACTCTGTTTCGTATTGAGGCCCTAATGCCTTGTTAGATATATGGTTATGAAGTCATTCTTCTATGACATTTATGTGGATTTTCTTTCTCTGTGTATCTCGCTGAGATATATTTTGTGATCGGATGACATTATGTACTTACTGGTTGTGACATGTTACTTGTGTTAGCACGTGTGTTACGATAAGATATCGTTTAGGGCACGTAACCAGCAGAAGCATCGCTATGTCTTTGGAAGCCACAATGGAAGCAGAAGAATCTTTACACCCACAGGTGGCCCAACTGATCAACCACATGGGTCAGTTCGTCCAGGCTATGAACAACAACAACCAGAACCGTAACACCAACGTTGCTGTTGAACGAGAACCCGACTGGTCTAAGAAGATAGCTCAACGAAACCCGAGTCTCTTTTATGGAAAGGAAGATCCTGTGTTGCTGGAGAACTGGATCAGAGACTTCGACAAACTTTTCCATGCTATGGACTGCCCAGAAACCCGCAAGGTTAACGAAGCGGCGTTCTACTTTAAAGGAAAAGCTGACAATTGGTGGACTGCCAACCGAGCAAGATTCATGGCACAAGAGAACTTCAACTGGGAGGCATTGAAGACAGCAATGAGAATTGACTTTTATCCGGAGCATGTCAAAGAGGAGAAGTACCAGGAGTTCATCTCGCTGAAGCAAGGCAACAACTCTGTAACAGACTACTACGACAAGTTCGTGGAGCTGGCCCGGTTTGCTGAAGATACAGTGCCTACTGAAGGGCGCATGGTGACTCGCTTCATAGGAGGTCTGAGGCTTGAAATCCAGAGGACCATGCTCACAAGGACCTACAGTACCTTATCAGAGGCATATGGGGTAGCCGCAAATATCTGGAGAGTCGATCAGGCAATAACTCAGCAATTGGGGAAAAGAAAGGTGGAAGGCCAAGGAAGTGGCAACTCTAGCCAAGGAGGAAACAACAATCAAGGATCAGACAAGAGATTCAAGACTGGAAATGGAGGAGGAAATCAGAACTGGGTAAATGGGGAAAATCAAAATCAACAACGCAACTTTAACTGCAAGAGGTGTGGCCACAATCATCGGGGGTACACTTGTGAAGGCGCCACTTGTGAAGGCGCCGCTTTGACTTGTAGGTTCTGTGGTATCAAAGGCCACATAGCTCAGGATTGCAGAAGGAGGATGGCAGCCGAAACTGAGCAAGGAATGAACAACCAAGGACAACTTCAGAATCAGAACGCGAACGTTTACCGACAGAACAATCAAAACGGAGGAAATCAGTTCCGCAACAATAACAATAACCATGGAGACGGCAACAGGAATGGAGGACAGAACAGGAATGCAGCTAACAACGGAAACAATGATGCTGGAAACAATCGAAACAGGAATGGTGGGAATGCAGCTCAGGGAAACAACCAGAGGCAGCCTGGACATATCTTTGTGATGAGTGAATCAGAGGCACGGGCAATAAACAACAAGGAAGGTAAGTATTCTAATCTTAATCTCTGTGCATCTCATTTAGGAAACCCCTGAAACTTTAGGAACCTGACCAGCTTCGAGGACGAAGCTTATTCTAAGGGGGGGAGGATGTAATACCCCGCGTTTAATTAAAGGGTAATTTGGTAATTTGTGACGTAAAAATAAAATTTTAGGTTGCGATTAGTAAATTGGGTAATTTTCGTTAATTTTAGAAGATGAGAAACTAGGGTGCAAATTTTAATTTTTGCGCGACTATTTTCATTTTCTAGACGGTCTCGCGGTGGCGACCACCGCAATAACCTATACCTTTGCCACATACTAACATTTTCTTTTAAGCCATTTGTTTAATAACACAAACCCAAATTCTTTTTTTTTTCTCTCCCCGTCCTTTTCTCCTTCCTTTGTCTTCACGCCCACGGCAACAACGCCGCCCTCAAATCACCGCCCTCACCTCACTGCCCTCACCCACACTATAAAACCCAGCTCACTCCACCCCCTGCACCCATCAGCAGCCACCACCACTTCATCTCTCTCTCTCTCTTCTCCGGCAAACCACTACCACACCACCACCATCGGCCATTTTCACCGCCGCCCATCATCACATCCATCTCCATCTCTGTTTCACCCTTCGCTCCTTCCACCTATCTCCTTCTCTCCGACCACCAAGCAGGAGCAGAAGCAACGCAACAGTAGCGGCGAAGCCACCCACTGCCGCCACTGCCACCGTCGGGGAACACCCGAAGCTTCAACCACCACCACAACTCGACACCATCAACACCCCCACCTCTGCCTTGCCCTCTCTGTCTCTCTCTCTCTGTCTGGCTCTTCCCAGTCGAAGAAAACCGCAGCAGCAGCGGCTGAAACCAACCACCGCCGCTGCAACCGCCGGAGGAACCACCGGCACCACCATCACCAACATCTCCACCCATCACTAATCGTCTCCCTCTCGATCACTCTCTCTCTTTCCCTCTCTGCCCTGAACCCAGAAGCAGAGGCAAACCCAGCAGCAGGAGCAACCCCAACGCCGGCAAAGCACCATTACTTCCGGCGAGATTTTCGACCCGGCCAATCGGAAGGTACCCAGACCCTCTGCTCCGTCTCCCTCGACACCAGAAGCGCCGACCCAGCTCCAGGAGGTGTTAGACGCAGCCAGCAACCACCGGAAAGGCCACCGTCGAACTCCACCACCGGCGGGAATTCCGACGACCCGACCCGCCTTGCTTCTTCATCTATTTTCGCGATTTTCGCGACGGGTAACCACTAAACCTCTCTATAATTCGCTTACAGTAATCAGAATCACGTTTTTATGGCTTAAATTCTCGTTTTGTATGAGTTGGTTGAGAAGTGTTTTGTGTCTACATTCGGTTATTTGAAGGGGGGGTGCCAGTTGTAGTTTCTGAAAGTTGGGATATGTCATGTTACATACATAAGCTGTTAAGTGGGGTAGTATGTTTGCCAAATCTTAAGGGGGGGCTGCTATACTTATTTTTGGAATATACTTATGTTATCTCTATTATTTGATTATTTGTTATTAATATCATATTATAAAGAAAAATAAAATAAACCAAATGATTTTGTAATAAAAATGTGTTTTAGTAATAAGAAATGATAAGCTTTTATTCAAAAATAAGTCATAAAATGGTATTATGTATATTTGAGATAATGTTTGTTCTAGTAAAATTGTCACTTTAGTTTATTAAGTCGCAAGTTTGAAATATTAATAAATATTCTTGGCAATAAATATTCTTATCAATCAAATATTATTGTTTTAGAAATAGTCTTTAAGTGTTACTTGTCCGCTTCGATAAATATTTACAAGTTTAGCTTTAATTACTTAATGTTAAATTTGTTTCTAAAATATTTCTTTATAATAATAATAATAATATAGTTGGAAACGGGAGTTCATTGGGGTTACTGGGACAAACTTAGATCCGACCTAGATTAACACTCATGCAGCTGTTTACTTAGAAGTAGCCTCATATAATTACATATTTGTGAATTGTAGGAGACAGATTTGTGGACATCGGCTTCATCGATCATCCTACGTACTAACTGCCGAGTCAAATAAGGTGAGTTTACATGCTTAGCCTAGTGTGCCTAGCTCTTTTCGTGTCGATTGCGATTACTATTTTCTGTCTCAAAATATAATTGTTATTATTTGTTACACTTGTCAAATATTTGAACTGTTGGCTACTGTTATTGATAACTCTCACGCGATAATTAATAATCCGTTAATAAAGCAAAGTGGAAGAAATATCGCATGTACCGGAACCAGTTGTTTTACTTATTACGTACGGGTGATGATTCCCTGGGCTTTGGTCCCTAAATATATGGCACTACGTGCACCCCGACTCCTTTCGCCGTAGGCTGGAGTACTGCTTCTAGATACCACTCCTTTGATTGACGCTCTTAGGAGGGTGTTGCAACACTTAAGGTCTAGAATGTCTGATTGTGGTCACTGGTCTACCCGGGTACTGTGAAATGAATAAGTGATGATTTGACTCCCTGGATGGCTTTATTATTATTGGGATTATTGATTGCTATATTGAGACGATTCTTAATTGCCACTGCTGTTTATACCGTTGCAACTCTGATAAAGTTTTACTTATTCTCTGTCACTTTTACATTACATAACTTGTCTCAGCACTTTATATTATCTTTCCTGTTTTACATGCTAAGGTGTAGCTCACTCAGTATTTATTGCTGACTTTGAAAACTGCGGTTCCTGTTGTTTTTCTTCCCACCGCAGGTCTAGGAGCTGGAACTTAATGAATAGAAGGGGCGCGAGACTCACCTAGACTGATAATGTCACATTTAGTATCTAGTGTTTTTAAGTTGTTTTGTAATAAGAAGCACCTTTTGTATGAGACTCTTGCTTAATGTTTAATAAAATAAGTTCTTGTTGTGGAATATGTACTGCTTTTGATCTCCGCCACTTCTATTAAGCATCGCCCTCCCGGTCTTGTCCCGAGCCGGATAAGGGGGTTGTTGCAGTTAGCAGGCCTACCATGGTTGCATTCATAGAGACTTAATTTCAAATTTAAAATCAGGGTCAGGGTGTAGAGTGTAGACTCATCTTCAGTCTAAAATACTTGCAAAACGGGCACACACGATGCATCTGCAATTCATGCTCTTTCAAGTAATTTAACATATATTGTGATTAAAATTATATAATTAATATTGCTAAAACACATTGCATTACATCTTAGATAAATATTCATGCCATGTTGAAGAAGGAGAAGCGAGATTCAGAAGCATCACCAACCATATTGTCATCATTTCAAGATTGTGTCTAAACCATTAACTTATGGAGAGAGTAAATGCGTTACCTTCCATTAATCTACCAACAATTAAGCTTGAAACTGACATTAATTTCAATGCCAATAATTGACCTCAGACTCATCTTTTTCGAGTAGTACACTTTATGGAGAGATCCAAAATAATATAAGTATCAGAAGTGGTAGTTTATGTGGGAGGATATATGTGTATGGGTGGAAGTGGTGGCTCGAGGCGTGTGTATGAAGTTGTGATGTCCTCGAGCAATAAATTTTGTAAGTACTCAATTAACCTGAAAGCTGTCATTGATTGT
The DNA here is from genome assembly GCA_023055425.1 of Linanthus parryae. NCBI lineage: Eukaryota > Viridiplantae > Streptophyta > Magnoliopsida > Ericales > Polemoniaceae > Linanthus > Linanthus parryae. The sequence continues at coordinate 9,284,244 of JALGPY010000012.1, forward strand.
TTATACATTTTGGATAAAATGTGAACACTGAATATGACGGGCTACAAATTATGATTTCACCAAACTCGGAGCTGGCTTTTGATATTAGTATAGATAGTGAAGGTCTATTCAATGGTGTCAATGAAAATTCATAATGAAGGTATGTAGAGCAAATACAAATACAAAACATTAAAAAGTGCTAGAATTGAAATAACACACATTACCAAACAAAATTCCATAAAAAGGATATAAGTGGCATTTACAAATAAAAAATAAACGAGAACATGAAAATAAATTATGTATGATGCTGAATATGTGGTTGCTTCCGGGAGTGGTGGTTGTGGTGTCGGAGGAGGCTCTTCCTTGCTCTATCTTTTTGTGTCACGCATTGAAGGCGGCTCCTTCGTATGAGTGTTTGATTTTCTGAACATAAATGTTAAAGGTTTACACTCTGCTGAATGTTTAACCTTCGAACTGTGTGTATACATATTTTATGACTACCTATCATCTTTGATGGTGTACTCTCAGTTGGCTGTTATAAATTTGACTTGTCGATATTTTGAACGTCATTATGTCTGTGATCTCGATATGGTGTGTTACCAACTACACTAGTGTTAAACCTGTCCTGTTAGAATCTTTGGATCTATCAAAAGCAATACTTACCAAACAATAAACTTTAAAACTTAGCTGACATTAATAATGATAACATATGAATATTATAAAGTTAGTAAACACACAAAGTGGGTAGTAGTTGTTTAAGTACTGCATAGCTTGTCACTCACATATATTAGTCTCGTAGAACTTGATCGTGTTATCATTTACTTACTCCATTTGACCTCTCTATTCTCGGTGGAGTTGTGAGTGTCATTTTGACCGGCTGATAATGTTGGAAAATTTTACAAACATTTGTTCATGAAAACCGGGTCAAAATTGTAACACCCCCTAGTTCCGGCTTGGGAGAGACCGGGAGGGTGCTACTCGTAAAGGAAGATACAGCGGATATCGTGAACAAAACATCCCATACTTAAATATTACATAAACATAATTGTCTCAAACGATACATGATGTACTATTAAACAAGATGAGCATCGTCTAGGTGAATCATTTATTTAATACTTATTTAAGCCGAACTTCCTTCACCTAGACCCGCGGGGAAAGAAAAAAGACCGCAGTTTTTCCAAAAGTCAGCACAAAATGCTGAGCAAGTAAACACCCAAACGTGTAAACAGGAAAGGGGCACATTTTCACTTTATATAAAGATGATTAATATGAAAGTAAACCAACTTGTTACTTGCGAAAGCGTAGATATGAATACTCCAACTCTTTACTTAGTATCCTCAATCCATTCCACAAATTTCAAAGCATCAGTTGCTTTCATTTCTCATATGAAAATCCACATTTATTATTTTAGTTGTAGCGGGGAACGAAGCAATCCAATAATATAGAACCAACTATCTCGCATGCATCCAAGACCTTAAGTGCCGGCACCCCCCTAAGACTCTTGCGGCCAGAAAGGTGAGTACAGGGAGCAGCCCGGGGTTAATCGCAACCGAAAAAAATATCACAATAGGTGAGGTGGTCGTGCCAACCCAATAATCATAACCACAATGTATATAAGAAGCTGAATAGGTTCCACCGCACAACAGTTTCCACATTACGTTCTTACGTGTTATTAATTCCATGTGATAGTTTCCAAAGAATCATTTAGACAAGTATTTGAAATCTCAAATCGAGCACGTATATCACAAATCACATTTTGAGACATAAAAATCATAAAAAATATTTAGACACGAATGGAGGACGGGCACATTAGGTAAGGCTTATTTACTCACCTCAAGTAGCAAATCAAATAGCATGATAACACCTCTACGGTTAAATGTAGTCGTCTTCTACGAACTCGTCACCTACAAATTTATGATTCCTAAATTAATTTACAAGTCTAACCGTGCAAGTAGGCTATGCAAAATGTTATGATTCCTAACGAGCCTCATTTGAAGTTACCCCATTACCCCATTAACTGCTAGCGTGCCATTATGTTATAAGTTTGTGCTAAAAATTATATTCTTCATAATATATTCCAAATGATATAAATACTAATTCTTAAAAAATATTAAGTAAGAAAACGCATATTAAATTTATACACTCTCATATTTAATGAATAATAATTTATTAAACACACTATTTATTTGTAAGTGACAAAGAGTTCAATTTAAGCTACTTTAATTATAGCTAATAATTTACTAGAAAATATACATACTCACAAAAGAATTAAATTCATAAATGAAATTCATGAAATGTTTATTCAAATAAAGTAAGTGTCAAGTCATAATTATAACTTTATGGTTAAGAAGTGAGTTCTAACATCTACACATAAAAATCAAGTTTTATCTATGTATTAATTAAGGAGTCTACTTTAAAGTTATTTTCCTATTTAACTTCCTAACTTGTTTTATTTTATCAATGTTAAGAAAATAACGTATTTTACTCAAAACAGTAATTTATAAGTACTTGAATTATTTATTTAACAAGTTATATTTTTATCTTGCATATTTTTAAGAGTAACAGCAATATCACATACTAAATAACTCCTATTTAATTTTTAAATAGTCAAATTCACTTTTACATAATTAAAACAATATCTAGAAATGTTAGAAATTAATTCTAATACAAAAATTGCATTTTTAATTTTATATATACATATGCAGTTTGTGTAAACAACAACCATATCCCCCAAGTTCTCATAAATGCCATATAATTACCCTCCACTATAAATAGCAGTTTCACATGCGACAGTTCATACCCTCAACTTTTCAAAAAGTACAAAAACTACCCCCAACATGAACAAAAGCATAAATTTCTCAACCCACCAACCCGATTCTATCTAGAGCTAACAAAATCGCATTTTGATGATCAAAAATGACTCAGAGCGTGATTTAGGAGTTACCCAAGCGAAAAATCGCGAGAAACGGTCAAGAATTGGGTCTGGTTGAGTTCGCCGGCATGGTGGCCGGCGGTGATGGGCGAATTCGGCGTCTAAGGTGTTGTTGGCTCCGATTATTGGCGTGTATGAAGTCCCCGGACCTCTTGGAGTCGACTGGGATCGTTTTGAGGGGGTGGGTAGTGTCGGATGGCTCGGGCCAAGCTTTCGCCGGCGTTAATGGCGGCCGGTGGCGGTTCTGGGTTTACTTTTGCAGCGTATTTTCTGCTGCTTTTGCTTCGTCTTGGCTTGAAACAAAGAGGGGAGGAGATAAACAGGGTCAAAATAGAGGGAGGGAGAGAGACAACAGTGGGTGGTGGTGGCGGCTTTGTTCGCCGGAGATGGTAGAGGCTTCTCCGCCGCCGCTACTGCTGCTGCTTCTCACCGGGCAAATCAGAGAGAAGAGAGAGAGAGACAAAGAGGTGGAGGAGGAAGAGGAGAGAGTGGTGGCTGTGGTGGTGTTGTTGGCGATGGAGGTGGTGATGGTGTACGGTGGTGGTGGCTGTGGGTGTTGTCGGGGAAGAAGAAGAAGAAAATAATTTAAAGAGAGAGAGAGAGAGAGAGAGAGAGAGAGAGAGAGAGAGAGAGAGAGAGAGAGAGAGAGAGAGAGAGAGAGAGAGATTGTCGGGGGTTGAGATTTTACCAAAAATGGGAGGAACAATTTTTCTGGTATTAGAATTGTTAGGGTGTGTTGGTAGCACAACTAGGTAAAGAAATCTAGTGTGCTGGGCACACCACTAGACTAGGCAATTTAGCACAATAAAAACAAATATCCAACAACGATATTGTTTTCTAGAATTTATACACGAGCTTCCCGCCTATATTTTTAACCCGAAAAATTACCCGATCCGTAACTCAAAATAAAATCAAATTTTTGCATAAATTACCAATTTACCCTTCGTATCAAAACGGGGTATTACATCCTTCCCCCCTTAAAGAGAGCTTCGTCCTCAAAGCTAAAGCTACTCAATGAGAAAATATTTTCTATACGATGCAAATATATGTCTATATGATGATGCACCAAAATGTATTATGGAACTAATAAGAGATAACATAAATTGTTAAGACTTATTTTAGGTGATAAGGAATGTTTACCAAAGCGTAAGGGTATTAAAACGAAATGTTACATCCTCTCCCCCTTAGAGAGTGAAGTCCCTGGAACTATAGTCACAATGGATGATCATACTTAGCGAGTATATGTCACCAGTTGTGTTCACGGACGCTATTACTTTTGTTCCAAGGTCGACTGACTGTCACGTACTGGTCTAAGAAGCTACGACGTAAAATCATGCCTAATCTTCCAGACTGAGTTGAATCAGGTGTTCTCCAAAAATTTAGGAAGTATCTTTTCTCCTCTTACCCACTAACTATCTCCCATTTCACTACGAAAGATATTGTCTCCACTAGTCGCTTTCGTCTAGATAACCCATTTCACAAAGTTTTCTAAAGAATAGTTATCACCCTTGGTTCAGTTGAAACGTAAGTAGCCTGATAACGTCGTATAACATCTAGAATTAGCTGGTAAGTGAACGTTCATCTCGTGGCTCCCAAATATGTTTTTAGCGATAAGACTCCAATTTGCACACTTCCACTAGCGGATCGTACTAGCTATTTGATGGCCGAGTCTGTACCATAATTCGATAGACATAATCTAATTACACCAAGCGATAGAACTATTTCCATAATAATTCCAAAGTCTTGATAAACTATTAAAGCCATATTTAATGCTTACTTGATATTACCAGTAGTTCAGAACATATATCAAGAAAGTAATTAGAATGTATTCCCACGATACATAACACATAATCCTACGGGTTCTCTAACTCCAATGGTTATTCATGACTCAAAGATTGTGCTCCTCTGGTCATGGTCAAGCGATACAACTCCATGCAGCAATGTCCAAAGAAACCATCATTTTCTTAAGTATTCAAAGCACTTTATTCCTTCCAAACTTGATTTAAGAAAATAGCGAACAAGACTTCACATTGTACAGTTCTTATTATTATTTGAAATCTAGCTACGACCCAAAATTCCACGACACCTCTCAAGAATTCCAAAATACCGTGTCAAATGATTAGAGAAGGCCTGATTCTGAAGATGAACTACCGAGAAACTTATCAAGATTCAACCCTTGTAACCAAACCTCGATTAAGTGAAGAATGTATATCACAACAAGAAATTAAAAACAAGACCTCGATTAAAATTTATCGGAAGAGTATGTACCACACGGAAAGTTAGGCTACCGAGACCTATCATTCTGCTACATAACTCCAGAAAAGCTCACGAACTTGCTAGACCATACACATTGTAGAGAATTCCCGACCACATCAATAACCAGATTCCTCCGGATGGTTGATCTAAATAATAGAATTCCAAATAGACATCTTAAAACCGAACTTCGTGTCTCCAAACCAAGTTAGCTGAGGGTATCTAAAACTTAGTGGTTTGGTCCCCTGACCTTTGATCCAACTGCCAACGTTTCTTCGAAGTTCCTCCAAAATCCTTCATGATAGAGCCCCCCACCTTTTGATCACATGTTACCCAAATATACCAGAAATGACGCTGATTCTAATTAAGCACCGAAGCGATTATTCTCTAATAACTATGGCTTATGGTCATATCCGGAGATGAGTTTCTTACGTTAGATTCTTCTATGTGTCCAGTACCTAATAAAACTTAGGGTAGTACTTCTACAACCACTTGTTGTACCTAGAGGGTACTAAAGTCTTCATATTCCGTTTGACGATCATCACCCATGCGCTCATACCGAGTATTCTAATTGAACTCCAACCAACCATTTAAATCCATAGTTCTTCTTAGTCAAAATTTGTTACTCGACTTATAACCGTGGATTTATCCAAATAACATAACACTTACTGACCTCGTGGCTATATCCTAACAAGTCTCCAAATATAAAGCTAGTATTGCCTCCAATGAACTACAAGCTTTTTTTTAAAACGTTTTTGTCTTGGTAACTGGTAGCATCATCTTCATAAAGTTCGTATCTCACATCATAAAACAAATGACGCGAAGTTGAAGAATGCACAACATCTCACCTAAGCCCCACAAAATTTTAGAATGACATATGCAAAGCACACATCCCTTAGAAACAACCCATATCTGAACACATACCCCGACCATGAGAAACAGTATTCCTACGACACTCCAAGTATAAGATAGTTAAATATAATAGGCATCCATAATTTCTCGCATAATAATATCTCTCGACCAATCGTTTCAAAATAGGAGACTCCAAATATAAATGTATTAGGCTCTAAACCCAACTTTCAAAAACTGAGTCAGAACTCCAATGCATTACTAAATGTGTAACTTCAGAATAAACTGCCTAGATATGTCATAGGGTGCGTCCAAATCTTATACATGATCATCAATGAACCAACAATAATTCTTTCACAGTTTATACACCATTTCTCCCAATTAGATCATATAATTGATAGGTAGCCTAATAGACATCCCGATCATCAAGAAACATTAGAGTAACCAGAATATAAGTAACGCCTCAAATAGTTAAATATCAACAGTACCCTCAAATGACAAAGCAGTCCAGCGTAACCCTCCAAATATAAACCATGAAAAAGTAGACTACAATCAACCATTAACATAGCGAAATCTCTCAAATCACCAAGGCTGTGAAACTGAATACAAAACAAGTCAAAACTCAACGGATCGTCTTCATAACTTCTCAGGTGAGGGTGGGTGGGACCTTGTTCGAATGACTTTCTGTGATCATCAGAAAAGACTCCCAAAATAAATTTATCCTTGACCCCTGACTCTAAATTAACATTGCAAACGGTACCTCTAATATATATCATCAAAGTCTTCTCAAATCTAGTTAATGAAACTAGGGTTCACCAGTCAAATATTTCAACATTCCTGTTACGTCTCTTTGACCGAAAGTCTCCAATGTTCGAAACCTAATACTCCCCCCAAGAGCTATCATAAGAGTCATGTATGTACAACATTACTATCAGACAAAGAGTTACTCCATGTGGTTATTACTTTGGGCCGTCTATCCTTATCGGGTCCTCCCAGTGTATTACCGCAATGGTTTATTAGTCATTATTTCAGTAGTCACTTATGGTGCTTTTATCTATTTTATCCTGGTCTCAGGGATTTAAATCATCATATTAATGTATAAATATTACGTCACATTTATCAGTTCATATGAATCTTATACACAACATATAAATTTTTAGATAGAGCAATGCATCATTCATAATTCACAATCCAACTTTTATAACTCATAATCAATTTCGTCTTATTTTAAGAGCATTATTTATTCAATAACCAATCAAAATGATAAAGATTCCAGATAGTCCAAGTATCAACGACCTCATGGGGGGTCAAATTATTCAATTGATATTATTCTCAGTGATATATAACTCATCTTCTCAAATCACTTGCAAATTCAGAATTTGTTTCTAATAATCGATATTTCTCAATCTCCACAACATGAGTAACAATGGTCAATCAATCCATCAGAAATGAGGTTACCATGTCATATAAAATAGTCCAAGCATTATTAGTCAGATAACAGTAAGAAATGACGTGGGTGGGATAAATACCAACACGTAGGCTACCCGTAATCCGATCGGTTTTTCTGGTTTTATTATCTTTCCATATATCAAATTTTAAATTTCCATACAAGTTTTAATCCGTTATTGGATTTCCTGCTCTGATACCACCTGTAACACCCCTAATTCCGGCTCGGAAGAGACCGGGAGGGTGCTAATCGTAAAGAAAGATACGGCGGAAATCGTGAACAAAACATTCCATACTTAAATATTACATAAACATAATTGTCTCAACACGATACATGATATACTATTAAACAAGATGAGCATCGTCTAGGTGAATCATTTATTTAATACTAACATAACTAGGTGAGTCCGCGTTTCCCTTAAGCCGAACTTCCTTCACCTAGACCTGCGGGGTAAAGAAAGAAGACCGCAGTGTTTCCAAATGTCAGCACAAAATCCTGAGCAAGTAAATACCCAAACGTGTAAACAGGAAAGAGACACATTTTCACTTTAAATAATGATGATTAATATGGAAGTAAACCAACTTGTTACTTGCGAAAGCGTAGATATGAATACTCCAACTCTTTACTTAGTATCCTCAATCCATTCCACAAATTGTAAAACGTCAGTTGCTTTCATTTCTCATATGAAAATCCACATTTATTATTTTAATTGTAGCGGGGAACGAAGCAATCCAATAATATAGAACCAACTATCTCGCATGCATCCAAGACCTTAAGTGCCGGCACCCCCCTAAGACTCTTGCGGCCAGAAGGGTGAGTACATGGAGCAGCCCGGGGCTAATCGCAACCGAGCAAAATATCACAATAGGTAAGGTGGTCGTGCCAACCCAATAATCATAACCACAATGTATACAAGAAGCTGAATAGGTTCCACCGCACAACAGTTTCCACATTACATTCTTATGTGTTCATAATTCCATGTGATAGTTTCCAAAGAATCATTTAGACAAGTATTAAAAATCTCAAATCGAGCACGTATATCACAAATCACATTTTGAGACATAAAAATCATAAAAAATATTTAGACACGAATGGAGGACGGGCACATTATGTAAGGCTTATTTACTCACCTCAAGTAGCAAATCAAATAGCACGATAACACCTCTACGGTTAAATGTAGCCATCGTCTACGAACTCGTCACCTACAAATTTATGATTCCTAAATTAATTTACAAGTCTAACCGTGCAAGTAGGCTATGCAAAATGTTATGATTCCTAACGAGCCTCATTTGAAGTTACCCCATTACCCCATTAATTGCTAGCGTGCCATTATTTTATAAGTTTGTGCTAAAAAATTATATTCTTCATAATATATTCCAAATGATATAAATACTAATTCTTAAAAATTATTAAGTAAGAAAACGCATATTAAATTTATACACTCTCATATTTAAGGAATAATAATTTATTAAACACACTATTTATTTGTAAGTGACAAAGAGTTCAATTGAAGCTACTTTAATTATAGCTAATAATTTACTAGAATATTTACATACTCACAAAAGAATTAAATTCATAAATGAAATTCAATAAAATGTTTATTCAAATAAAATAAGTGTCAAGTCATAATTATAACTTTATGGTTAAGAAGTGAGTTCTAACATCTACACATAAAAATCAAGTTTTATCTATGTGTTAATTAAGGAGTCTACTTTAAAAATTATTTTCCTATTTAACTTCCTAACTTGTTTTATTTTATCAGTGTTAAGAAAATAACGTATTTTACTCAAAACAGTAATTTATAAGTACTTGAATTATTTATTTATCAAGTTATATTTTTATCTTGCATATTTTTAAGAGTAACAACAATATCACATACTAAATAACTCCTATTTAATTTTTAAATAGTCAAATTCACTTTTACATAATTAAAACAATATCTAGAAATGTTAGAAATTAATTCTAATACAAAAATTGCATTTTTAATTATGCAATATATATATATATATATATATATGTATGCAGTTTGTATAAACAACAACCATATCCCCCAAGTTCTCATAAATACCATATAATTACCCTCCACTATAAATAGCAGTTTCACATGTGACAGTTCATACCTTCAACTTTTCAGAAAGTACAAAAACTACCCCCAACATGTACAAAAGCATAAATTGAACAACCCAACAACCCGATTCGATCTAGACCTAACAAAATCGTATTTTGATGATAAAAAATGACTCAGAGGGTGATTTAGGAGTTACCCAAGCGAAAAATCGCGAGAAACGGTCTAGAATTGGGTCCGGTTGAGTTCGCCGTCGTGGTGGCCGACGCTGATGGTCGAATCCGACATCTAAGGTGTTGTTGGCTCCGATTGTTGGCGTGTATGAATTCCCTGAACCTCTATGAGTCGAATGCGATCATTTTGAGGGGGTTGGTAGTGTCAGATGGCTTAGGCCGAGCTTTCGCCGGCGTTAATGGCGGCCGCCGGCGGTTCTGGGTTTACTTCTGCAGCGTGGTTGTTGCTGCTTTTGCTTCGGGTTGGCTTGTAACAAAGAGGGGAGGAGATAAATAGGGTCAAAATAGAGGGAGGAAGAGAGAGACCAGTGGGTGGTGGTGGTGGCGTTGTTCGCCGGAGACGGTAGCGGCTTAACCGCCGCCGCTACTGCTGCTGCTTCTCACCGGGGAAATCAGAAAGAAGAGAGAGAGAGACAGAGAGGTGGAGGAGGAAGACGAGAGAGTGGTGGCTGTGGTGGTGTTGTCGGCGATGGAGGTGGTGATAGTGTACGGTGGTGGTGGCTGTCGGTGTCGGCGGGGAAGAAGAAGAAGAAAAGAATTTAAAGAGAGAGAGAGAGAGAGAGAGAGAGAGAGAGAGAGAGAGAGAGAGAGAGAGAGAGAGAGAGAGAGAGAGAGAGAGAGAGAGTTGGGGGTCGGGATTTTACAGAAAAATTGGAGGAACTAATTTTTTATTCTTTTTCCTTTTTTTTGGTATTAGAATTATTAGGGTGTGTTGGTAGCACAACTAGGTTGAGAAATCTAGTGTGTTGGGTACACCACTAGACTAGGCAATTTAGCACAATAAAAACAAATATCCAACAATGATATTGTTTTCTAGAATTTATACACGAGCTTCCCGCCTATATTTGTAACCCGAAAAATTACCCATTCCGTCTTTCGAAATAAAATCAAATTTCTCGCATAAATTACCAATTTACCGTTCGTATCAAAATTGGGTATTACAAAAATGGCTTAGGAATTCTCTGTAGACGATAGAGATGAACAGAGGAATTGGCCATGAATGTCATTTTAGTACAGTTCAAGTATGTTATGGCTTAATGCATCGATTACTTGGGAAGTTATGAATGATGCATCTGCTAATAATTCTATACTATTTTTCATTAGCAGGACGACCATGGTTGTATTCATATAGACTTAATTATAAATTATAGTCAGCGTCACAGTGCATTTACTATATTATTAACAAAAAAATTAGCTCTGCTTATATGGAGTCGATGAAAATTCATAATGAATTTATATTTTTTTCTCAAATACAACGATCAAACATTAAACAACAACGGAATTGAAATAGAATTCATTACCAAAAGAAAATCGGTAAAAATTATGAGGTTCACGTATCAATTTTTAAAGAAAATGACAACTGGAAAATAAATATAATTAAATTGATTATAAGCTGAAGATGTGTTTGCCGTCATGAGTGGTGGTTCTGGTACTGGAGGAACCTCCTCCTTTTACTGTCTTTTTGGGTCAGGCATTGAAGGTTCACCCTTATCAAACCCATCCAATTTATACTTCAACTCTTTAAATTTCCTTTACTTCTCCTCGGTGGGATAGTGGTGTCAACGAATGATCTCTTTAGTTGCTGCATAGTTCTGTGTCCCGCAACAATATCTTTCTGGACCTCTTCATAAGTCATATGATACTTAAGTTTCCCTTCATCTAAGTCATATTCCGAGTTGTCATCACTGTCTGAAATCACAAGTGGATCCTCATCGAACATACCCTTTGTATGTGAACTTGCATTCTCATATGTTGTTGGGTATATAATTCTTAAATGTTTGCGATTCAAGGGTTGGTCTGAATGAGAGTCAGGTTTCGGAAGATCCATCTTCTTGTTACTTAGTGAAGGCTTCTGCAAATTGGTTTTGTTTGGAGTTGTGTCAACGTATGTTTTAATCAGTCCTTAAATAGGAACCTTGGCATTGTGGGACACATTACATGGTTGGAAAGTCATGACTAACCCTTACAAATGCCTAGGCCTGCATGTGGGAATGATTCTGCCTTGTTCACCAGGAGCTTTATGGTTTCAGTTACAGAGAAATAATCCGACATTGCGGCCGGTTGCAGTTACACTGAACACCCCCCCCCTCAAAAAAAAAAAAAAAATTATAATTGTCTTCTCTTCTGCCTTCATTCACGATTAAGACAACGCATTAAATGTTCTTCGAATTCTGTCACCGTATACATATGATTATTTTTTCCTTTGATGACAATGTAACCGTGTAGTTCGAATGCATATAAGGACATTTAGAGTTCGAACCTTCTCATTTGGTGGGGCAATTCCACCGAGTGAAAAACTTGTGATTAGAGTTTTGAAGCCTATGTGGGGACTTCAATCTCTCCTGTACTTTAAGCATTGGACTAGCATTGTGATTTGAGGCTTTACGAGTTATATTGCTGCGATTGCTCTAATGTCAAGATCTCGAACTTCAACATTTCATGCAATGACAATATTTTTTTCCTGCATTTTCTGGTATTCGTTGAAATTACTGATGAACTGTGTTTATGTACATACATATATACTTGATTTCCTTGATGCAACCTTTCTGAATTTGGGGTCTCAATTCAGAGAAACGGACCATCAGTTGGGAATGACCGTTCGTTGTAGTTTTCTTGAGATGGGCGCGCAAGTGTATGTTGGAAACATTGCTATTTTTGTAGGTGTTCTTGTACAAGATTAGACGTAGCTGTTATGTTAATGGAACAATAGATGTAATATTAGCTTAACTTCTTTGGGGTAATTTTGTAGATTGGATTTATATTCCGAGTACATTACTGTTCATTTACTATTATGTTTTATGTATAATTTTTTTTAGGTTGTTTTTCAGTTTTGTTATTATTTATTTATGCAATTGGGGATATAAAGAAATTCAAGAACCAAAATATTTATGTATAAGATTTCATAAATTATAATAGATTTTTTTTTTTTTTTTTTTTTTTTTAAATATTTGCAAGACATAGACGACCAACTTTGCATCATCAAAAATTGTCCAAACGGACGAACAAACGACTATTAAAACAGCCAAACCAGTCGTCATTCTGAATTTTGAAAGATCGGGTTACAGTTCTGAATTTTCTGTCAACAAGCCGTACGTTTGTGCTTGTATCTCCCAAACCCCTACACGCTTTTTAAAATTGTTTTAGATACAATAATTAGACACATCTAGGATGCCTCCGACCAACTTTCATAATTTTTTTGGCTAGCCGTTTAAGAGATATCAAATTTGTAAGCCGAAATGTTAAATTGTCATTTTCAGTGTATTGTTTGTGAATTTGGTTACGTTCTCGGGTCTTGGGAATCCGGGCCATGTGGCAATAGGCTTAGAATTCTCCATATTGACCTTCTTGAGAAGTCCTCTAGCATAACACTCTTCATAAATAAGATGCCATCCTCCATTTGTTTCACCTCAATGCCAAAGTAGTTGGACACAAGTACAATATCGGTCATCTCAAACTCCTTTATTATAGCTCTTTTGAAATCTTCAATCGAAATCAATTTGTTTCCGATGAATATCAAATAAAAACACAATCAATAAAGAGTAGAAAATATTTATTTTTACTATAAGAACATGGAGTAATAGACCCATAAATATCGGTATGAACCAGGGGTGCAACTTGGGCGGTTTGAACTCGACCAACCCGAGCCCGAGTTTTTTCCTAATCTGGACGGGCACATAGTGCCGGACACATAGTTTTAGTAATCTGGACGGGCTTGGACAAAAATTCTCAGTCTGAATTGCAATTAGGGTCGGGCTTGGGCACAAATATTAAACGACAGGCTAACCCGAAGTGCCCGATTTGTATGATCACTACCTATAAATATTTTATTTTGATAAAATTATGTAGCATATGTAAAATGAATATGCTCCTTTTCATAGATTATTAGTGATGTTTTTAATCATTATTTTGTTCTTGAACTAGTTCATTTGGTTTTTTCATCCAAAAAGTATCATTTTTTTGTGTTTTAAAAAATGTATTAAGTTTAATGTACTAGCCCGAATTCAGCCCGAACCCGAATTGATTTGAACGAACTTGGGCTCGGACGGGCTGGAAGTTCTCTTAACTCGGGCTGGGCTTGGCTTGGCTTGGGCAGCCTCGACAAAACTCGGGCTCGGGCTTGAACAAGGGTGCCAACCTGTCCAACCCGCCCGAGTTGCAGTCCTAGTATGAACAAGACCAATGCCCCTCCTCAAACGACACGTAGAACATCAAGCCCAGTTCAAGACGCTGCATCAAAACAAGCTCACCGCCGCGCTCCAATCCTAGGTACCCCACACGCGTGTGTAAAACCTAGTGTATATTAATTCTGAAACCACAAATGTACACACAATTGAAGTGCAGGAGTGTGTATTCTGTTCCCAAAGACACTAGGCACTCTTAATTCAAGATCCAACAGCCAAATAACGTATATGTCGCATGAGTAGACACTTTTTCTTTTCTTTTTTGCTACATCTAATTTGATTTTTGTTAATGTTTTTCTTATCTTGTCATTTGTTTTTGTTGATGCTTAAAAGAAAGAACAAAAACACAGATTGTATGTCTATGTGTAGTTTGTTACAGAATAAAAGGCGCGTGCCTTTATAGTTTTGCCATCTTATTAAATAGTTTTTCTTCTTAAGAACCTTTTTTTAAATGTGTAATAATTTATTTGTGCCCAGACACCACATTAATCTAAAAATATATATCTTTGTTTAAAAAGCTAATTATCGTGTTCTTTTGTCTTTATTGTAAATACATTCCACTTTTGGTAGTAATAAATTCCCAAAATGTTGCTTTAATTGTGATAACAATAACACCATCCACAGAGACGTGTGTGACTGGGTGAGATGGAGCACCAGAAGAGAGGTTACATAGAATTTGCATTTCTCATTCTGGTAAGTCATCCTGAATGGATGGAACGGGAATTGTGTTTCCGCTAAATTCCCGTTCCATCCATTCAGGATGATTTACCAGAACGAGAAATTAGTGAGTGTAGTATATGGATAAATACCACTCCAACATTGGGATTGGTTCTGTAACACTGCGTAAGCTATCAGAGAGAGAGAGAGAGAAATGGAGAGAGAGAGATAGAAGTGCTTCCCAGCTTTCGTGTGATGGTCTAACACTACAGAGAGTGCACTGTAAGTGTAGAAGGTAACGCCGGTTGCCATTGTAGCACGACCAAAACCTGTGGTTGTGCTACAATGGCAACCGTCGTTACCTTCTAAGCTTACAGTGCACTCTCTGTAGTGTTAGATCCTCACACTAAAGCTTGGGAAGCGACTCTTCCGTTTTCAAGATATGGCCCATGATCTCTTTGTACGTTTAGGTCACTTGGTAAACTCAAAATGACGAACTAACACTTCAAAACAGTTCTATGTTTTCTTTATTATGGCCTATTGGTTGTTTTGGGTAATGGGTTTATTTGTTTCAAAGTCGTATCTATTAAACCAGCCTAGTGTTCAAGCCCAATGTTCCAGTCAAGCCCAATAAGAAGAATCAAGCCCAAAGATGTTTAAGCCCACAAGGCTGCTGCTGACCCGTCCGGTCCAAGACGCTTCTAGAAGAAGCTCCCCATCTTCCCGTTAAGTTCATTGTATTAGGACTAGTAATCAAACGGTCTTATGACCGTTCATCAAGACGTCGTTTCATTACTTGTATTTATACTCTTTTCTCTCTAATGAAAACCTAGACGGCTCATTCTCTTCTTGTGTTCTCCGTCTCTCTCTCTCTCACCTTCTCTCTATGAACAAACCCTAATTTCGTTCATGGTATCAGAGCGAAATGCTCGCCACCATGGCTCAATCAAACACAAATCCACTATATCTACTATCCAATATTCATCATCTTATGCCCTACAAATTAGATAACTCGAACTATGTTCTCTGGAAACATCAACTGTCTTCCATATTTCGCACACAGAACCTTTATGGGTTCATCGATGGCTCCGCCGCCTCACCGCCTGAGATGCTACCGGCTGCCGATGGTGTTCTCACTCCAAATCCGGCGTTTCGTGAATGGTTTCAGACAGATCAAGCCCTCCAGACACTTATTAATGCAACCCTGACTCCAGAAGCCCTCTCTCTTGTAATCGGTAAGACCTCATCTCGAGCCGTTTGGCTTGCGCTTGAGGCAAGGTATGCATCCCTCACCAGATCTAATATTCTCCAACTTAAATCTGATCTCCAAACACTTCGCAAACGTTCTGATTCAGTAGATCTTTACATGCAAAAGCTTAAATCCATCCGTGATAAACTTGCTGTGTCTCTGGTTATGATTGATGATGAGGATATGCTTTTATATGCTATTAATGGCCTTCCTAGTGAATACAACCCCTTTCGTACAACTATTCGTGGTAGATCTGACCCTATTAGTTTCGAAGAATTGCATGTTTTGTTAAAAGCTGAAGAGCAAATGCTTGAATCTCAATCTGCTGATTTTGCTGATTCTACTGCTATGAATATTTCTGCTTCTTATTCTGTCTCTTCAAATCACTATCGAGGATCTGGTCGTGGTCGTGGCCAAGGAATTCTTGGCCCTGGACCACCCACCGGCAGAGGAGGCTATGGCCGAGCCGGTGGTGCCTATGGAAGATCCAGTCCTGGATCTGGGCAAAGAAACCAGGGAGGTAGGTTTGACCAAAACAGAGGTCGAGGTGGTGGTCAAAGGGGCTATCACAATCGTGGTGGTCGCTTCAATACCACCACCAGAGCAAACAATAATACCACACCTATTACTTGTCAAATTTGTGGTCGTGATTTTCACTCTGCTGCTGATTGTTGGCATAGAACTGATTACTCCTATCAAGGAAAGCCTCCTTCTGAACATTTGACTGCTTATAATGCTTCTTCCTCTGGATCCTCTACACTTGAATATTGGCTATCTGATTCTGGTGCTACTAATCATATGACTGCTGATTTAAGGAACTTATCTCTTGCTGATACTTACACTGGTACTGATCATGTCACCATGGGGAATGGACAAATTTCTCACATTAATCATACTGGTACTACTTCCCTTAAAACCAACAATCATATTTTCCAATTAGAAAATACCTTACATGTACCTAATCTTGCCACAAATCTCCTTTCTGTTCACCAATTATGTTCACAACATAACTGTTGCTTTGTTTTCTATGCAAATTCTTTTCACATCCAGGATCTGGATACGGGCAGAATACTTTACAAAGGCTTGAGTGAAAATGGACTCTACCCCATCTATCCTTCACCCTTTACTTCTTCTTCTCCTAAAGCTTGTTTGGGTAGTATTATTAATGTTCCACTGTTACATGCTAGACTTGGACATCCAGCTAATGATGTATTAACTCAAATTTTTGGTTCTACACCTAAATCTTCTACTGCTGCTATGTGTGAATCTTGTCTTAAAGGAAAAATTTCTAGATTACCTTATACTGCCTCTAAAACTGTTACTACTGTTCCTTTACACTTGTTACACACTGATGTTTGGGGTCCTGCTTCTGTGAAATCTCTTCAAGGTTATAGATTTTATGTTTTATTTATTGATCATTATTCCAGATACACTTGGTTATTTCCTTTATTTCACAAATCTGATGTTGCCACTGTTTTTCAAAAATTTCAAACTCATATAGAAAACCTTCTAGGACATCACATTAAAATTCTTAGATCTGATGGAGGAGGTGAATATATGTCTATACTCTTTCAAACACATCTAAGTTCTAAGGGTATAACACATCAAAAGTCATGTCCACACACACCTCAACAAAATGGTATTTCTGAAAGAAAACACAGACACATTTTGGAAACTGCTATTACTATGCTTCAACATGCTTCTTTGCCTCATCATTTTTGGTTTCATGCTATTGCTACTGCTGTCTTTCTTATCAATAGAATGCCCAGTTGTGTTACACATGGCAAATCTCCATATGAACTCCTTTTTCATAAACTACCAGATTATGCATCCATGAGGGTATTTGGTTGTGCTTGTTATCCAAATCTTAGACCATATAATCACTCTAAATTAGATGCTAGAACTCAACAATGCATATTTCTGGGTTATGTTGACAACTCTAAAGGTTATCTTTGCTATTTGAAATCAGCTCAAAAGTTCTATGTTAGTAGAGATGTTATTTTTAATGAAACTTTGTTTCCTTACACTTCTTTGTCTTCTGCAGATACCAATCACTCTCAGTCCCATGACAGTTGCTCTCACATTTTCCCATACTTCACTGGAAATGATGACACCCCCATTCCTGCTGATGCTCAAGCAGCTGGGTCTGACAGTGTGCCTTCTGAGCTGCAGTTCAGTGGAGAAGAGGAGGAGTCTCCATCTCCAGAACAGATACCCTCTCATCCAGAACAGATACTGGAATCCTCTTCTTCTCACACTGATATGGCACCAGAGGTTACTCATCACCCCACTGTGAGTCATCCAATGCAGACCAGGAGCAAATCAGGGATCTTTAAAAAGAAGATCCTTGACTTTGCCTCCAAAACTGGTAGAGGGTCTGATCCACCACATTCACACTTCACAGGTTTTGGCAAAGTATCAGGTTTTCCTACTTCTATAACTGCATTACATGTTGCTTCTTCTGATCCTACTTCCTATTCTGAGGCTAAGAAACACATTCACTGGCAACAAGCTATGTCAGCTGAATACTCTAGTCTCTTAAAACAACACACTTGGAGCCTTGTTGAACCACCTCCAAATGCCAACATTGTTGGCAACAAATGGGTGTTTAAAACCAAATACAATTCTGATGGATCTATTTCCAGATTTAAAGCTAGATTAGTGGCTAAGGGGTTTCACCAAACTCCTGGCCTTGATTTTGATGAAACATTTAGCCCAGTTATTAAGCATGCCACAGTTAGAACTATTCTTGCTCTTGCTGCTACTTATGATTGGCCTTTACAGCAACTTGATGTGAAAAACGCCTTTCTTCATGGCCACTTACAAGAAACTGTTTTTATGAAACAACCTCCTGGCTTTGTTGATCCTCATAAGCCTAATCATGTGTGCTTACTACATAAATCAATTTATGGTTTAAAACAGGCTCCAAGGACATGGTTTACTCGTTTCACTGCATATATCACTTCTCTTGGTTTTGTTCAATCATCTGCTGATAATTCTCTTTTTGTTCGTCACTCTTCTACTGGCATTACTTTGCTCTTACTATATGTTGATGACATTATTGTTACTGGAAATGATGCTCCTTATCTCCAAACTTTGGTTCATGCTCTTCACTCTGAATTTGAAATGACCAACTTAGGCCCACTCCACTATTTTCTGGGTTTGCAAATTAAACGCAATAGTGATGGCATTTTTATTTCTCAAAGCAAATATATACATGATCTTCTTCTTCGATTTAACATGGTTCATTGCAAACCATGTCCAAATCCTCTGCCTTCTTCTGGAAAGTTTCATGCATTAGATGGCACACCTCTCACAGAACCATCTATTTTTCGCCAACTACTTGGCTCTTTACAATACCTTGTTTTTACAAGGCCTGATATTGCCTTTGCTATTAACCACTTATGCCAATTTATGCATGCTCCCACTAATGTTCATCTTATTGGTGCTAAACGCATTTTAAGATATTTAAAAGGCACATCTCACCATGGGCTTCTTTATACCAAAGGGCCCAGCCCAGTTCATGCTTTCACTGATGCAGACTGGGCTGGAAACCCTACTGACAGACGCAGTACTACGGGCCTTGTTATATTTATTGGGCCCAACCCAATTCATTGGGCTGCAAAGAAACAGCCCACTGTGGCCCGCTCCTCTACCGAAGCTGAATATCGGGCCCTTGCTGTGACTGCTGCTGAGTTATCTTGGCTCAAAATATTATTCAAAGACCTTCATCTTCGACTTAATTATCCACCCACTTTGTGGTGCGATAATGCATCCGCCATTAAAATGACAGCTAACCCTATTTTTCATGCTCGAACGAAGCATATCGAAATTGATTATCACTTCGTTCGAGAGAAAGCTCTTCGAAATGAACTTATTGTTTCTTTTGTTGCAGGTGAACATCAACTTGCTGATATTTTCACAAAAGGTCTTCCAACTCCTCGCTTTCTGGCGCTTAAAGACAAGCTCATGGCTCCTCCTCCACCTTGAGCTTGAAGGGGGGTATTAAACCAGCCCAGTGTTCAAGCCCAATGTTCCAGTCAAGCCCAATAAGAAGAATCAAGCCCAAAGATGTTTAAGCCCACAAGGCTGCTGCTGACCCGTCCGGTCCAAGACGCTTCTAGAAGAAGCTCCCCATCTTCCCGTTAAGTTCATTGTATTAGGACTAGTAATCAAACGGTCTTATGACCGTTCATCAAGACGTCGTTTCATTACTTGTATTTATACTCTTTTCTCTCTAATGAAAACCTAGACGGCTCATTCTCTTCTTGTGTTCTCCGTCTCTCTCTCTCTCACCTTCTCTCTATGAACAAACCCTAATTTCGTTCAGTATCAATATATTGAACATTTGAACTGGTCTTCTCTTTTTTGACAGGACATGCACGGGGCAAATATTTGGTGGGCTCGGTTCAACTAATCAAATGCTATGGTTCTGTAATCTTCGGCATACTGCTGGGAGGCCATAGTCTCAAAGTAAGAGCAACTAATAGTGGTACATTTTTTCACCTATTTGTCACTTCCCTCACAAGTTTGAATCCTAGTTAGTTGCTTGTTGGTTGTATTCTTTGCATGATATAAATAATGGTACAAAATGGGCATTGACTGACTAGACGAACACAACGTAAAAACATTTACTGAAAAAAGACTTCGTCTTTAGACATTTACTGTTGATGAATTGATAATGCGTATCTCTGTGGTTGAAGTTGACCCTTCTTCTGGATTGTCGTTGAGCTGTTCGTTGTTATGTCTGTGAGAGCGTGAACGATCCGTTATTGACTTTTGGTTGAGAACTTTTTCGACCATCTGATCGGATATTTTGAATACTTGCAATTATTAGTTGGGTGCTTCTGATGAATTTCTCATAAACCCAT
Organism: Linanthus parryae; assembly: GCA_023055425.1. Taxonomy (NCBI): domain Eukaryota; kingdom Viridiplantae; phylum Streptophyta; class Magnoliopsida; order Ericales; family Polemoniaceae; genus Linanthus; species Linanthus parryae. The sequence continues at coordinate 9,304,960 of JALGPY010000012.1, forward strand.
GATTAGTCCTCCCTTTGTTTCCTTGAGGAATTGATTATCCATCTGATGTTTGTAGGGTGCTTATGTTATGGCATCTGGGTTGGCTAGGGAGAAAACCCCTTTACTTAATTATACTTGATAATTATATTTTGCATTTTTATGACACAGACTAGAAACAAAAGAAAGTCAAACGACGTTCTTAGATAGGTAAAAGAGATCTCAAAAGCTGAGAAACTCGAAATTATAATTAAGAAGGGAAAAACTGTCTTTGCCCGTAGGCTACATGCTGCTTAAATAGCAGAAAATCCTAATTACTGCCAAAAATAGTATAAAAAAAAAAATATCCCAAAATCCTGCCACTAACTAAGGACGAGATTCTAAGACAGTCCCAATTTGCGGAATCGCAAAAGAAGTTGTCAATCTCGAGTTATTACGCGATAAACTATTACCAAAAGTAGTAAAGAAAACAGAAAAACTGCCATTTGACACCCTAAACGATCTCGGATCGCCGAATACTGACGTTGGCAAGGTTGTTTCTGTCTAGCGATTCTGCATCAAATAAGGGTGTACCCATCCTGAACGGGTCACGTCGGTTCTGCGTCATTTTAACTTCACAAAATTTATACACTTCGCCTGTTTCACCTGAAAGTTCCCATTTTGACTTTTACCACTATTTACCATGTCACTTTGACCAAGTGATTTTGATAGCAAAACGAAGCAAGAATTCGGTAATATTTGATTTGGAGTATGTGCTCAATAATTTAGGTGATTGAAGTTGACCCTTCTTCTGGATTGTCGTTGAGCTGTTCGTTGTTATGTCTGTGAGAGCGTGAACGGTCCGTTATTGACTTTTGGTTGAGAACTTTTTCAACCATCTGATCGGATATATTGAATACTTGCAATTATTAGTTGGTTGCTTCTGATGAATTTCTCATAAACCCATGATTAGTCCTCCCTCTGTTTCCTTGAGGAATTGATTATCCATCTGATGTATGTAGGGTGCTTATGTTATGGCATCTGGGTTGGCTAGGGAGAAACCCCCTGTACTTAATTATATTTGATAACTATATTTTGCATTTTAACTTCACAAATTATACACTTCCCCCGTTTCGCCTGAAAGTTCCCATTTTGACCAAGTGATTTTGATAGCAAAACGAAGCAAGAATTCGGTAATCTTTTCATGGTGTTGGAGAGTAAAGTTTGCTACCAAAAAATGTCGTCGTTTTGCTATCCAAATTACCGGGTCAAAAGTGACATGGTTACGGGTGTAAAAGTCAAATCTGGAACTTTCTGGCGAAACGGAGGAAACAATGTTTTGTGGTTATTGGAAGGACATTTTTATTTATTAAAATGCCGTTCTTTTATTTTGTGTACATTGTACGTTAGTCAAAATGCTTTGCTATACTTTTAATATTTGAACAATTAAGCACCAAAATTAAAAGGCGCTAAATTTAATGTTGATAATATAATTTTCCTATTATTTTTATTACTATTAACTCATTTGGTTTTTATTATTAGTAGTGAAATGGTTCTGAAATTATTAGTATGTATGTTTCCAAAAGAATTTAATTGGGTGAGGAAGGTGACGTTCTGTAGAAGATGAGGGATTTGGAGAAGGGTAGGGGGGAATGGCAGGCCATTGTGGGGTGGGGGGTGCTGGTTGGAGATGCCCTTAGATGTCTAACTATTGTTCATTTGTTCTTCCTAGTGAACCCATCCTGGTCATGTGGGATCATCCTCATGACACACTGTTTTATTAAAATTTGGATTCTGTGAGGAAGAGGACAGAATGGGAGGATAACTCTTCTTTTTTATGTGTCTAACTTGCTTCCTATCAAACTGTTTTGACATTCTTTTTTGATTTGAAGTATGTGCTCAATAATTTAGGTAATTGCGTTGTCTGTTAGGAGCTGATGATATTTTTCATGTATGCAGCACAATTTCAAGTGATTTGGGAGGAACACCTTTTGGGTAAGTTTGGTTCTTTGCATGCTCGTCAGATATTTAATGAATAATAATTATTCATTATTGTAATCTTATATTTTTTCCCCTTCTTGTGAAACTCCTCTCTGTCTAAGCAGTCTAGGAGAACTTGATGGGAAAATTAGGCTGATGGAAGGCTAGAGAGAATGCCTTATGCTTGGGACCAAAAGTTATCTCGGGGATTTACAATGAATTTGAACCATGCTTCTTAAGTTTATTAAATTCACCACAAATGCCTCAAAAATCACAGTTGTGCTTAATATAAGGTATTCACCACATTTAGTTTAGAGCTATATACCAGTCTGTCCCAGCTCTTTCTTCCCATCTGACTTTTTTGACTCGTATTTGGGTAATTTTGACCGGGTGATTTTGATAGCAAAATGATACAATTTTTGGATAATTTTTTCACCATATTATAGAGCACCTTTTACTTTACAACACAATGAAAAAATTATTAAAAAATTACATATGTTTGCTATTCAAATCACCAGGTCAAAATGACCCAGTGAATAGTGACAAAAGTCAAATTGGGAAGAAAGAGCTGGGACAGAGTGATATACATTACATACCATCCAAGTTTTGGGCTTTTGCCTCCACACGTCACACCTTTTTCTCTCTCTGAAATATATCAATTCAAGCTCCTCGTGATTCTAAGTAAATTCAATACTAAAAATAAGATAGATATTTGAGAATTACTATTACATTTAACTCTTATTTTAAACAACTTCATCAAAATCACTAGCACAACATAGTCACTTCAGTTTTAGGGGACCACATGTTACCATTAAGCACATTTTTCAGTTTCTGATTCCGTTTAACGTGTTTTCCCAGTTATCGTCTCTGAACTTCGTTTACTATTAGGTACATCTCCAATTTCAGGTTTTGTTTACTAGATCGTGAAATAATAGATCATTTGTGATAAGCATCTGTAGCACACCCACACGTTTGAGCATTCAGGCCAGAGAAATAAATTAATCGTTGTTGTACTGTATTATAGAGACATTTGAATTTACAATCAATTTTTTATTGACTGAGTTGAGGCTGCATAAAATCACAATAGAAGTTTCGATGAATGAGTTGCAGAGACCAATCAGAAAAAATATAAAACTCGTAATCCAAAGCTATATCCTAAACAGACTCAAAGTTGTTTCGTATACAATTAAAAAATCAATTATTGTATGTTTATCATGTTAGTCTCACAGTGAAACCTCAAATATTTAGTCTTTAATGGTCCTGTAGCTGACTTTTAAGTAATGCATGCTTCTTATTGCCCGTAAAGACTTGAGTCTTTACTTTACAAAGAGAACTGCTCGCACAATAAAAAATTCAGACCCCATCCCAAGCAACATTCACATATATTTGAAAGATTCCTAACTCAATCAGTTCCCAATACTTTTGAAATACCAAACTAACCCTTGTTCAAATGACTGAATGGCTACCTTACCCACTCCCCTAAAGGATGCTTCAGATTCAGGCGCACCACTCCAAGTCACTTAATGCTAGGGGCTGATATACCCTTTGAGATGTGGGGGCTATATCCCCATTCAACTTATAAAATTGCGATTTTACACGATATTGTTTCCAGTAAAGCCAGTTTAGCCCCCACTAAAATTAAATATTAACGTTTATTACTTATGTTTATTCATTAACACTTTATGTTTTTAAAATTTAGCCCCCACTGAGGGGAAATGCTAGATCGCCCCTGCTTAATGCTTGCTTATAGAAACACTTCAGAAAGTGACTCCTCCTGCAACGTTTCACCAAAAACTCGTGTGGTTCAACCCCATCCCAAAGATATATGTCCAGTAGCTTCCTCGAACACCTTATTGGTATTTATCAATGCAGTGATAAGGGAGGTATTGTGGGATTTATCTCCACGGGTTCTGTTGTTTCCTTTAAATTCTGTGAAATTGTGAGATAGGGACATTGTTGTGTGGTGAGCTAGAGTTGTACCCTGATTCTACATGACTAAAAATGATTATTCTATGACTAGTAGAGCACTAAAATTTCCAGCATTGTGGATTTTTAGGTTTCTCATTCCTGGTATAGAAGACATCGTCTTAGGAAATGTTCATGTAAGTCCATTGCAATTCCAATTCATCTTGCTAGAGGCACCAAGATTGATGCGGGTACTATGGCAGACTAGCATCCCTTTGTAACGAGGGTTTGTTGAGAGACAAAATAGCTTTTCCATCTGACTATTTGCTTTGCTATATGAAGCTGGTTCAGACATGAATGTTCAATCGCTTTCCATTGCTATGACCAATTTGTAACGATCTCGGTCTTGGTCAGTCTAAATAAGCTGGATGGGAAAACACAGATAAATAGAAAATTGACAATGCTGACTATGACATGGAGAATGTTTTTCTTTCTTTTTTTCTTTTTTTTGGGCGCTAATCCACCCATTCTTTTCTAAATTCTCTTTATCCCATTTTTCGAGATAAAACGAGGAACTGGTATTCTTCAAAAAATGCTGAGAATAAGTTTGAACTGATTTTTAGACAGATATTCATTCTTAATAATAAATTGTGTACTTGTATGCGATTATTTATTGAGCTTATTAATTTCTACAACTTGACCCATCGAATTTGTATGTTGTTTTTTGTTTGTTTCTTACTTCATATTTTTTTCCATGAATTGAAATTCTGGTTGAATTAGCTCCATCACCCTTCTGCTCCTAATTTTTTCATGAAATGATTAGGCATCAGTTATTACTCCCTCAATTATGGCATGAACAAACAAGATACAAAATTACACTTATATTGGAGGAATTAGTACACTTCCAGTGAAACAGCCTACCTCTTCTAGCCCCACTGTGGAAAATATAAATTGTTGGATCAGCTCATATGGTCCTTGACTTTTAAAAATACTAGTTCGGGTGCACGTGCGTTGCACGTCGACGTTAATTCTTTTTGAGAAAGTGTTTTGTCGTGAATCGGGTTTGAACCCGGGACCTCATGCAGGAGTTTCCAACGCTCTACCACTTAAGCTACCACCCTAGCTGCTAAACGTTATTTTTTCACTTTTAGGGCAATGTGACATCAATTGAAATTATAATAACTCTATTTATCTTGATAACCGTGTTAGTTAATACAGAATGTATATATATTTTGCAGCTAGGGTGGTAGCTCAAGTGGTAGAGCGTTGGAAGCCCCTGCATGAGGTCACGGGTTCAAGCCCCGTTGTGAACCCGTTGACGACAAAACAATTTCTAAAAAAACATGTATATATATTTTACATAAATGTCTTTTCTTAAACCTGAAGAAGATATATAAAAATAAATTTATAGGTAAAGTTAAGAATCAATGAATTTCTCCTTCAAATTAATTAGGGGTGAAGAAGTAATCTAGAATCTCATTAGTAACAAGTAGAATCTGATGACAAACAACAGTTCTCAATGTGCCCTGCTGCTTTGTCTAAAATTAATAATCAATTAGGTACAGACGAAGTAGACAAAATAAAAAGATGTGGAAGAAAGAATAATTCTAAGCAATTATGAAATATACGATAATCAAGATCTATAAAGGAAAATATTGGACTGCATCAAACAAAATTTAATATTCAAACTATTATCCCATTGTAGGTGTCCTCTACTTATTTTTTTTCCAATGATTTAAAGCTTTAAGCCTTTCACAACAAACGTAAGGGCTTTTCGACCAATACATTGATTGAAGAATTGTGAAAATCCTTTCTTGAGTAAAACAGACTCGGAAGCATATCCATCATAATCATGAGCTCCAACATCGCCATCTCTAGGAATAAAAAAAGAAACAAGAGAATTACTACTATTTGCTTATGTCAATCAATCTTCTACAACTGAAGCAATTTAAGCAAACAATCCAAATGATTACCTATTAGATAACCAACATTTCCCGAAAGGTGTAGTTGAATTATACATTAGTGGCTTTATAATCTCCAATACATTACTTGGCCAATCTTATTTATACACCCCATCAAGTTAACTTTGTAGCATCAGTAACAGTTAACACATTGTTACCTTGATTTAAAGTTCGTGTGCTTTGCTACCTGCAGATATACTCATAAAACCGTAAAACTGATTCCATTGAACAAATTGACAACCATAATCCCTGCTTTCAAAATTTACTACTAATATAAACATATAGCCAAATATTAGTTTATTGTCTCTCGAATTTTGGCGGCACTCACATTAGTTATCTCATCCAGCATGCAATGAAATATTCTGAAGAACATATTTAGAGAAAGGAGAGCTGAAGCATGCCGAACCTGCTTAGCCGTGGAACAAAATCTTGGAATATATTCTTTCTATTCAATGAAAATTCATCAAAGTGCATCCAGTGAATCTTAGGGCTGCTGAAATAGATAGATTTCCATTGATCTCCTTGCAATAGAATATCCTGAATTTTGGAGATGAAAACCCCATTGTATTTTTCAAAGGATATTCCAGATTATACCACGAACACCAAAATGGTTATAAGCTATCATATTCTAATACTCCAAATTGATACATCATTCGAACTTATTTTATCAACATCTAAATAACGCTATAATGAAGGTATATTCTTTAAGGATATATCAGAGTATACAAACTCCATGATCATACATGTTTTATTCCATGAAAGTGAGGGTTTTTCAGATTTCTAAATCCTTAGCATAAGAATTTTAAATCCGAAATTACATAATCTTTGTGATATGTACCTATACTCATGGAGAAAATAACTTTACTGATAATATTCAACTATTTATGATAGGACAGATTTTCACTAACTGTTGTGCATTGGAAGAAGATCTTCACATTTGGTTCTGAAATAATACAATCTATCTGTTTTTATTTCTATGTATGACACATCTTGTCCTTCTTGTGTACCAAGCAGAGGGCTAACACCCTAAACAAAATATAAGTTCACATTCCCCTTACTAAAGGTCTACCCTCAGTTGAATGACTCACATTTGCATCCACAAACATCAAAACAACAACAAAAAAAGAAACAACACCAAGAACAAACTTCTCAAATCACAGCGATACAACAGTACATATCGAGCGTGGTTAATAAATTACAACTTAAGACTAATATATTATATTATCCAGTGATGTTATTGTAGGCATTTACCAGTCAGGCCATAAGAAATTTCTGGGACAGTCATCCGGTAACATTTGAAGAGAAAATCAAAAGAAACCCATTACTCGAGTAATCCAATGATACATCAGTGATTCATTGTTCCAGGTAAGCTCAAAGATCATAATTACTACCCCGACGAACTAATAGTATCAGTTATCATCATCACAGATCACACACTTGATTTTATATTCCGAGGATGTATTTTAGTATGATCACCAGATTGATAAAAATAGACAAATATAATTTAATTTTACAACGAAAAATAGTTGGAGTCCCTGTAAAAGTAAAAGGCTGAGGTTTTGGTGCTCTGCTAAATTAGTTCAACAATAATCCTACAGAAAATTCTTGTAATGCTTTTTTGACAGTTGTTTAAACCACCACCTCATCACCACCTCGTGCCCAGCAAAACACACGTCCACAACCACACAAGCACATAAAGCATCTTATCATAATATTGCCGTGTCTAAGCTTGAAAAATAAAAAAATAAAACCTAAATTACGATTTAGTTATAAAATTTAATTAAAAGAATTAGAGGAAAACAAAGAACCAACAAACCTTAGTTATATACTATGTGATTATCTGTGTCTTTCTATTGAATACACTATGATACGCTTCAGCCAGACAACAAAAATCTGTAAAGTGTGTCCTTCTTAAAGCTGAGCTAAGTGGATTCTCAAATAGTTTTTGAGAATTCGCTAATGTTTTGGAGAATTCGCTAAAAACTGGTGTCAGTGTCGCTCCCTTAGTTTAAGCACATTATTGCACAATTCCATTTGACGCTGCTGATACACAAACATGTTCTTTTCTTCGAACATCAGCTTTCAAAGACAAAGAGCTATAAAGCAATCTTATACAAGAAGACTCTTAAGTATTATTTAGGAATTATGAATACTACTTCAGAAAATGTCATGTGGATTGATATTAAGATGATTGTTTTTTTCTTCAACTTTTACGTTACAAGATTGGAAGACACTGCCGAGCTAATTGAGTGGAGTATTGTTGTAAACAATTGGAGCACAAGTCTCCAATGAAGCATAAGCAAGAAAGAGTATTGAGAAATAAGAAAAGGGCCAATTACCTTATCTTTAAATAGGGGAGGGAAACCACAATAACATCTTAAGATAGAGTCAAAACGAGTGTTCAAGGAGCATGCCTGAATTCCATATACTAATAGTGTGGTTTACGGGTTCAGCCGAAAATCTACGTGTTTCTTAGACCAATGCAGTGTGAGGAACTACCAGATAGGACTCATCAAAATTTCGAGTTTAGTGTGATTTTTTTTGGGTGAAACTCCGTTTAAAATCCCCTATAACCTCTTTTCAAATAGTAACATGGACTTTACAGACTTCATTGTCTTCCCAGTAAGACTAATAATTACATCTGCATCCGATTTTGGCTTGTTGACAAGAAGAAGCATCCTATTAAAAGTCTAACCCAGCCTACCATGCCTCCATTAGAATATTAGAAAATGCTTGGATACTCTAAGATACTATTTCAGGATGACGGTCCAATTTCTTTCTGTTATCCAATCTAGACATATAGGCCCCTATGCCTAACCAAAATCATCTCTCTTTGCAATTACTATTATACACGAGTGATATGTCTAAATTTTAACTGACAATGAAAAGGCCTCATATTCCCGAAAGTATGAATAAAAAACTCGAATCAAAGGAGGAAGCTGAAGCAATAGCAGGATATAGGAAGAGTAGAACTATACTCCTGAGAAGTTGCTAGCTAGCTCATCAATGTGATTTACCCATCTCTGAATGTACCTACTGTAATAGGTAGGTGATTTGGACTCAAGAAATCCTTGCCCCAAAATTCCCCAGTTAGGTTCCGTCAGAGTCATTGCTTCAAACGGCTCATCTATCATATTTGTCTAGTAAAAGAGATATAACCATTTTCATATAAGGTTTTTCTGCTGCTTGCAGAAAGTCCTACTTGGGAATTTCATGTCATATGCTCCTTAATGCACCATAACTTCTTATGTCAGTTTTGCAATATGTTATTGGACTCTTTTGTTGACTTCAGTTAAGAAATGAATTAAGCCTTTGGCTGAGTAGAGTACTTATTCGTGTTTTATTCAGTGTCTCCTTGGTAGATCCCTGTCAGTATTCTTATATCTCTGTATCTCGTGGGTGGATTTCGTCCAGGGGTGAGATCATATCTATGTGTGTGGCTTGTGTGACCTCCAATAACACAACTTTCAAAACAGAACAACCGAAACAATATCCGGGCTTTGGATTCATAAGAGCCAATGATATTTTTAGATGACAGAGCAAAGAAGGCAGTCCAATTTAAGGGAAAAAAGCAATTCGAAACACAAAACAGATAGCAGCTAGACGAAATAGAATCCAAAAACGTACCCTAACCCAAACGGTCATGAGTTTGAATAGCATTTGAACTTAGATTGGTTCTCTTGCGCAAACAGCTTGTCAAAACACAAAAAACAGTCAGAACTTTGAATTAAGGAGAGATGAGGTTATAATACATTCTAATGGAAACAATTGTTTAAAAGGGTAAGTCAAAGGAACAAAATAAATAAATCACTGATCGATATGGCATACTTCATATCAACGAACTTCCTATAACCCTAGTATATGTGAATACGGAGTAGAGGAGTTACAGACAATATTCGGACAGCAATATAAGATTTCATTATGGTATAAATTGAATAAGCGATTTCACATACTTGTAGATCATCAACCTGCAATATTCCACAAATACAACGACCATGATGATGTTAGATTTGCTTTTCCAGGGATAGGGATTCCATTCGCGTAATCAACAAACAAAATATGAACAAGGGTTACCGTCTAAACACTGTGGAGTGTAGGTCGAGATAAGCAGGATTGAACATGATGTAGAGATGAATCCTTTAAGCGTAGGTCAGAGGAAGAGATGCGTGGCCTGGTGATTAACGTTGTTCGGTGAAGTACGTCGTTCTCTCAGAGTTTGTGTACGTTAAGATGAAGAGTCGTGGAAGAGTCTTTTAACAACAAAAACGTACGTTAGAAAGGCCCACGTTTAATGAGGCACTTTTGTAATTAACGATTTTAGAGAGCCACTATTGTAATATATGATCTTAGGAGTCACTTAAATGTCTTTCACTCTTTTAAGATAGTAAAGATAAAGATATCCAAGAAAGTCTGTTGTGCATTCCTTTTGTCCTGATGTACCAGAAATTGTTTCGAGAAGTAAAAATTACTAGGAAAAGGCGGTATGAAACCCACATTTTTGTGTATTCTTAGTTCATGAGTTACCATAAAGCTCTTCCCTTGCGTTTGTTAATGTTATTTCTGATGTTTAACATATTCAGTACGTGACTCTTTTTTTCTCCCATCATATGTGATTTTGAATATGCATCTCTTAGTTTGCAGTGAAGCACGCGGTTATGGTTGTAAACTTGGTGTATGGCGTTGATCTCCCGTATCACTTCTCAGGTTCAGTTCAACTGAACTTTCAAGTAGTATGCACACTTTTTATTGCTCATAAGTTTTATCATCTTTTCATGCTGAAAGACGAAAGGAATAATATTTTAATTACCATAGTTTAGATCTCCTTTTTCCCCTGTAATGGGATCCAGTGACCGCTTCATGGTGCTATCCACCAACTGCATTCGATTACTACGGATCTCCTTGATGTAGTGTGTGGAGGTGAAAGAAATAATTTTGGTCTAAATTTCAAGTTTGTAGTTTATTTGTATTATCCTGTTCCTCATGTGCTTGATGTCGAGTTTTTCCATTAACATAAATTGTTGCAAGCTCCAGGAACTTCATGTATATTGTGTGTTTCTTTGTGTCTATTGAGGAGGGGCCTTGAATTTGTTGAATTAGTCAAAGGCGGTGGAATAATGAAGTAGCAATTGTTAGGAATTGTTTCCATATCAAAGATGGAAACTTTTGGGCTGCAAGTTTGTTTTTAATTTGGTTTTGGAAACCTTTGGCCTGTGGGTTTCCTCTAGGGTATGCAATAAGGGTGCAAGTGGGTTTTCAACCCTAGAGGAAACCCACAGACCAAAATTAAAAGGCGCTAAATTTAATGTTGATAATATAATTTTCCTATTATTTTTATTACTATTAACTCATTTGGTTTTTATTATTAGTAGTGAAATGGTTCTGAAATTATTAGTATGTATGTTTCCAAAAGAATTTAATTGGGTGAGGAAGGTGACGTTCTGTAGAAGATGAGGGATTTGGAGAAGGGTAGGGGGGAATGGCAGGCCATTGTGGGGTGGGGGGTGCTGGTTGGAGATGCCCTTAGATGTCTAACTATTGTTCATTTGTTCTTCCTAGTGAACCCATCCTGGTCATGTGGGATCATCCTCATGACACACTGTTTTATTAAAATTTGGATTCTGTGAGGAAGAGGACAGAATGGGAGGATAACTCTTCTTTTTTATGTGTCTAACTTGCTTCCTATCAAACTGTTTTGACATTCTTTTTTGATTTGAAGTATGTGCTCAATAATTTAGGTAATTGCGTTGTCTGTTAGGAGCTGATGATATTTTTCATGTATGCAGCACAATTTCAAGTGATTTGGGAGGAACACCTTTTGGGTAAGTTTGGTTCTTTGCATGCTCGTCAGATATTTAATGAATAATAATTATTCATTATTGTAATCTTATATTTTTTCCCCTTCTTGTGAAACTCCTCTCTGTCTAAGCAGTCTAGGAGAACTTGATGGGAAAATTAGGCTGATGGAAGGCTAGAGAGAATGCCTTATGCTTGGGACCAAAAGTTATCTCGGGGATTAACAATGAATATGAACCATGCTTCTTAATTTTGTTAAGTTCACCACAAATACCTCAAAAATCACAGTCTTGCTTAATGTAAGGTATTCACCACATATAGTTTAGTGCAATGTATACATTCCATACCATCAAAATTTTGGGCTTTTGCTTCCACACATCACACCTTTTCTCTTTCTGAAATATATCAATTTAAGCTCCTTGTGATTTTAAGTAAATGCAAGACTAAAAATAAGATCGATATTTGAGAATTACTATTACCTTTAACTCTCATTTTAATCACCTCCCTCAAAATCACTAGCACAACATAGCCGCTTTAGTTTTAGGGGACCACGTCTTATGGTAGTATTCTGTGTACTAAAGGGCTCTAAGGAGAGAGGAGGTGAAAATCTGGAGGTACTTGTGATGTCCCAAAAGATAAATTTGACTACACGAATTCTGAACACTCAGACTTCAGCTACTAGGGTGTGAAAAGCACATTTCAAAACTACAAAGAGGTATGTGCTGATATTTCGAAAAGATGTTCGAGAGTGGTTTCCTTTTCAAAACTACTATTGTGTTGTAATTTTTTTCGGCTTAAAGGAGATATTAACATGTTAACATCAATGCAGGAATGTGGTTTCATTTAGTGATGGGCTGTCTGGAGCAGGCCGGGGAGTTCCATACTTTTACTTGACAACTCTTGATCCAAAAGCAAGTAATGCTCTTAAAGACCAGAGGTCTTCTTTGGCAATCAGTGAATATCCAATTGAAACTTGTGGCAAGACAGACCCTGAGAACCCCAAGTGTGCTAAGATCACACTCACCGGAAAGGTGCATTGAAAAGACAACATTTACATGGAATTCGTAACTTTCTTACTGCCACTCAGTTTTCAATACCAGCTTGTTCCTCATACTGCATTTGTGATTCTGCTTGCACATCGACTTGGCTAGTTCCTTCCATGTTTGCAAACCAAGAGCCCTAGCTACTAGAACCACTGGTGACTCTAGTGGCTTATAAGTGGTACCAAACCCCCATTGTAGTTGATTAAATGTTTACCTCCGTGCTAAAATGTGAGTAAATGGACCAGCTCCTTGTAATCAATGTGGCAAGACAGACCCTGACATCTTATAACTTATACCTGGAGGACCAGCTCCTCCACTGGTGACTCTAGTAGCTTGTAAGTTATACCAAGAGCCCCAGAGGTCTTCTTGGTTTGCACGTTGATTATATATTTGAATACCTGGAGGACTAGAAACATGTCATGTAGCTCCAAAACTTGTTATAACAATCAATCTGACTCCCTTCTTTTACCTCATGTCGTTTCCCAGAAAAGGAATTGTAAAAGTTTTTGGACAGCGAATAATGATCTCTTGATATATTTTTCTAACCTGAGTCATCTTTTCTCATGTCATTGTAGTTGAAGGTAGTCGATGCTAGTTCAAATGACGCCGAATTCGCTAGAAATGCTCTGTTCACCAAGCATCCTGAGATGAAGGGTAATTGCAATTACTCTATTCTAGTAGCGCCTTTTACTTTCAGTTGGATTTTAATGATAACCTTCACTGGTCTTTGTTGCCTGTTGATCGGTTTTTCTTTTTGGTGTTTGACAGAGTGGCCGAAGGGTCACAAATTCCAGATATTCAAATTAGATATCGAAAACATATTTATGATTAACTGGTTCGGTGGTCCCAAACCTCTTACTGTGGATCAATACCTCCATGCTAAAATGTAAGTAAACGGACGAGCTCCTTTACAATGTACTCGACATAAGTTAGTAGAAGCCAGAAGTTGGTGGTGTACACTGTAATCTATCCTTGATAATAAATAAAACATGATTATACTTCTAATTTAAAGTTGTTAATATCATTTACCTGATACATTTGTTTGTCGCCGCTCACACTGGAATCTGTAATTTACAGGTACAAACCCTCTTACATTTCTCAATTTGTTGACTTCATCCTCTGACGTGCTTCTTGTTGGATGCGAGCGAACAGTCCACCGAATATTGCTATTCATTTGTATATTATTGTATGATTCAGTCCCGGGAAAATCCCCGAGAACTGCTCGTGATTTGTTTATCTCTCATTTGACGACCAAATGTACAGTGATTTGTGATTATGTTCATGAGGATTCAAGGGTATCAACTGTTGGAAAAACAATATTTTGGGTCGACTTCTAACCCGGTTTACGACAAGTCGGGTTAACGGTTTGGGAAACCGAAAGTGGCTATGGAATCCTTGCGACTAGGAGATAATCCTACCACTTTGTTTCGTCCAAAATAGTGTTCGGATGAATGAAAAATTCATGTGTGAAAGTGGGATGTAGAGATGTTGGAAACACTTGAAGAAAAGTGTCCCACATCTTCATGTAGAACAACAAAGTGTTGCATAAATATTCCAAGGTTGCACCTAAGGGCACGCCCTTTGGGTGATACACATTTTGTGTAGGAGGGAGGACCTAGACAAATGTTGAACCACCACACGCGCGCCGCCGCCGTCCGGCTGGGCCGTGGTGTGGTGTGGGCTGATTTGTTAATCAAGCCCGTACTTGACTTTTTGGGCCCAAAACCAACTTTGGAATTAATTTTTCAGTCCAGACTTTTACATAACGAATTTTGATATTCAAACTGAACGGAACGAATTTTCAAATTCAAACTGAACGGTTACAACCGTTACAGAGAGTTGAACTGTCATAAACGGTTACAACCGCTCTTCCAACACTGCTATAAATAGCAGGCGTCCCCAACGAATTTTACTCAATTACCAGATTCCAGAAACGAAACCCAACACACAACACTTACCCAACAAACCCATATCCTTTTCCAGAGAGAGTTCCCATACCATTGCGGTTCGTAGGGTGCAGCGAGTGTACTGACAAACTGCACGGTGAGGCGATTATCCTGCGAGGCGTTTGCTCCATGACAAGCAGTACCGTAAGGGGCAAATAAGCCTTAAGGACATCGAATCTATGCTCGAGATCGTCTCCGATTTAATCAGCAGGTTCTCTATACTCTGTAAGTATTTATTTTCTGCATTTATTTACAGTTTCTTTTCTGTTTTATTCTTTTCTTCTTCCCTTCTTCCGGTCCAGTATCGATTGTTATCCAACATCAACAACACCCTTTTGAAATTTTTGTTTTACGAACATACTGGTATCATTATGGTTTTCTTTCTCAATTATTGGTCTTGGGTTGACATAGTCTTGCAATTGCACTTTCAGACAATTTTAAATGATTTTTTTTAGGGAAAAAATATTTTATTAACTAGAGGGTCGTCGAACCCGAAAGATCAAGTAAAAATACATCGTTTGCCCAATCTGGGATGATGGAATAAAAAGACATATCATTTTCTAAAACTCCTTTCTTGGCGAAAATATGAGCTAACTGGTTTCCTTCCCTAGCTGTGAAGGAAAAATCCACGTTGTCGAACAGAGATATCATCTGTGAACATTCATCCAAAGCAGTCTTCAAATCGGCTATCGCACTCTTGGTTGAAATCTTGTTAGCCACCCCTTCGCGGATCAGCTTTATCGCATTCAAACAGTCGGACTCCAGAACAATCTTCGTCAAATGCAAGCTCGCCGCAAATTTAAGTCCCTCAACGATGGCCACTACTTCAGCAACCAGAGGCGAACGTTGCCTTGAAAACCGTCTGAAACTTCCTGCTAGAAAGCCACCGCTGTCGTCTCTCACACAAATGCCAATTCCCGTCGCAACTCCTTCTTCGACCCACGCCCCATCCACATTAATTTTGGTAGTACCAGCTTTAGGAGCGTTCCAACTGTCATTCTCCGCCTCCCGAGCCACCATATTGTCCGATAACCATCCGCAAACCTTCCTTATACCAATTTATATAGTCCATGCCTAATCTAGCAACTTGAATTGGGCTTCTACCACCATTATTGAAGATTTTGTCATTTCGATTACGCCAGATTGGCCAAATAGTGGCTGTAAACTTCTCACAGAGCTCGATCGATTGCGTATTGAAAACATTGTATATCCACTCCCTGATTGTGCCGGCAAGGGGGACTCGAAAATCAGCTCCCATTGCTAGCGACCAGATGGATCGAGCAAAGGGACAAAACAAGAAACAGTGGCTTTCATCCTCGATTTTTGAGTCGCAAAACTGGCATTCCTTCATCACATTTAAACCCCTGCTAACCAGATTTGTTGCCACTGGCAAAGATTCATGCCAAAGCCGCCAGATTGGGAAAATGATCTTTCTTGGCAGTTTTAAATTCCAAAGTTTTTGTAGCCAAACCTTATTCACTGACCCCGTTGAGGGGGAAGGATTACCTGTAGATCTTTTCCGTTGAGCCAGATATCCCGTCGCTACAGTGTAATTCCCGTCGTCCAAATGGAGCCATGAAAACTCATCTGGTTGGTCAATCCTGATAGGAATTGTCTGAATTATATCCCTGTCTACCGGGTCAAAGTAAAGATCTAAAGCTTGCTCTTGCCATAATCCGGTCTGAAAATCAATTAAGCTATTCATCCTCATATCCCCCAAACCTTGTGGGCACACCGTGATCGGACGAAAAGTACTGTGTCTTGGCATCCACATGTCCGAGAAAGCTCTTACTTGAGACCCATCCCCTATTCTCCAAATAAGTCCAGCTCTAACCAAGTTTCGGCCAGCGATTATGCTCCTAAAACCATAGGAGACCTGCATCATAGTATTAAGCTCAACGTCTAGAATAGAGGAGTTACGAAAATATTTGTTCTTTAAGACCCTACCCATAAGACTGTTTGGATCTCTCAGCAATCGCCACGTATGTTTTGCTAGAAGAGCTATATTGAAATCCTGAAAGTCACGAAATCCAATCCCTCCATCTTCTTTGTATTTCTTCATCTTCTCCCATGCAACCCAGTGTATTTTCCTTTTACTTTCATCCCCTCCCCACCAGAACTGTCTAACCAGTCTCTCCAACTCCTGACAAGTCTTCTTGGGAAGTAAGAAGCATCCCATTGTATAGTTAGGAATAGCTTGTATGACTGCTTTAATCAATACCTCTTTTCCAGCAACTGACAATTCCATCCCTTTCCAACCCTTTAGTTTCTTAAGGACTCTTTCTGGCAAAAAGGAAAAAGCCTTTGTTTTACTTCTTCCAATGTTTGTAGGCAAACCCAAATAGCTATCGTGTTCTTCTACTAACTTACCTCCGCACAGCTGACTGAAAAACTCCTTATCCAGCTGATCTATATTATCTGAGAAAACGACTGAAGATTTCTGCAAGTTTAGAACTTGGCCCGAAGCCTCTTCATACACACGCAGAATTTCTATGAGAGCCCCGATCTCCTCCTGTGTTGCTCTAGTGAAAAGAAGACTATCATCTGCAAAGAGAAGATGATAGTCTTCTTGAGAGAGACAATAGGACCTCCCCTAGAAGCAGACAACCCTGTCAAACGCCCATCCTGTACAGCAGATGTTAAACTTCTTGAGAGAGTTTCACTAACTAGTTAGGGATTAAATGATTTGAATCGTAGTTATATCGTAACAAATGCAATTTAGGGATTCTCAAAAAAGGTAATAACGAAATATGTGTGCCGGAATGTATGTACAGAAAAAAATGATTTCTTTTAACCATACCAGAATAACCCTCTTTAACCAGATTACATCTTTCAAAGTCCAAATTATCCAGGTGGAAAAAACCCGCAACCAACAGCAGTATTCAAGCTAAGGAGGCGAGGAAGCTTGAATACTGCTGTTGCTGCGAGACTTTTCCACCTGCTTGGACTTAGAAAACAAGTAATATTCCCATTTGCTCTATCATCCAAGCCTCGTCTGGTTCAGTGTCCGCCGTGTATAAAACTGCCGGGTTTCCCTTGTGGTTGGCGTCAGGTGATTGCATCAATAAGAGAATTTGACCGTGGTGATATTCATTATGTATCTGATTTTTGTTGTTGAAATAGGGAGAGAAGAGAAAAATTTCAGTTGGACGTTCCTTCATATAAAATGGGTTTATAGACGATTGATCACAATAAGTTGTTACTACACGGTCTTTAGGTGAGCCGAGAAAAAGAGTGCTTCTATAGAAAAACAAAACACCAAAACCATGCAAGAGAGTGTGATTTTCTTCATTTATTCCAAAATAATAGTTAACAAAATAGCACAGTTGAAGCACAAAGAGAGTGTGATTTTCTTCATTTATTCCAATAGATAAAAATAAAGTTGTGATTTTTTTGAGGACAAACAAAATCACACAAGGGTGTGTTTGGATGGAGATTCTATGACCGTCTGTTTGGATGACCATTGTCCATGGATTTGAGCCTGATTTTGAACTTGAGGAGATTTGGAGCAAAATTTAATGTTTGGATACATACAAAGGTCCTGAATTAGAATAGGTACAAATACAAATCCTAGTAATGTTAATAATTTCAGTATAAATGCGTTCAGACATCATAAAGAGAGATCGCACTCAGCGCTCTTCGCACAAATTCCACCAAACAACATGGCATATTAAATTTAACGGCATAAAAAGATAAAAGCCAAATTAGCAAGTATCGGCTTTATGAGTTGAAAACTAAAGTAAGTGTTTGGTCTTTTACAACACCTAGAGAGTCAGAAATTTCGAGTTGGTGTTTGGGCTTTATGAGAGACTACTCGTGCCTTCCCGTGGGTAGGGTCTACTGAAACCATGCCCCCCGGTCTAAAAAAATGTTGGAAAACTACGTGTAGCGCTACGGGGTTGCTCTGTAATTAACTCAAATTCAAGGGGGTATGTTCTAATTAAATGGAAGCAAGTCTTTAAACATAAACTGTTCCACACAAATCTCATAGACAAGAAAATCACATATGCAAGAACTCTATTTTCCTCTCTCACATTCATCAAAAGACGGGATGTGCAGTGAAATATCGTATTCCCCCGAGAGGTGCTCATAGATTGCTGGGAGGCGAGGAACGTGGATACAAGCGCAACAAGATCGTGATGTCGTTTGCGGACGATCACGCTATGAGAGGTAAACAATAAATGCTTCCGCTATACTTATCATATACTAGAGTAGTACCTCCAGAATTATTTCTTCATTCTTCTAAAAAACGAATCATTTCTTCATTGGCATCATAGACTAGTTTCGTATTCGTGCCTTGTAACCCCAAACCCGTACTTCTTCTATATGCATCGATTTTCGTGCCAAACATTTTTTGTGTGTGAATTACATACCAATCACCAATTCGGCCCCCCTCAAAACAGTATTGATTTTTTATTAATTTATATATACATATAGTAATATTAAAAACAGTTAATATATTATTAATATATTTACCCGGCCCACCCAGCCCCCTCAACTTCCAGCCCCCATGGGTTTTGGCCCGGGCCGCGGGGGGTGGGGGGGGGGGTGGTTTCAAATTCTCTCATTTTCAAGTCATCCCCTCCTAGCCTCCTCTACCCCGACCCCTAACCCGACCCGGTCCCCTCACAACTTGACTCGTACCCACTACCATTAGCCATTAGTCCACATATCTCTTCATGTTATTCTTTTATATTTTTTGAGAAATTTATTTTTCTACATTTTAAATATATAAAGAAAAATGCAGAGCAAGTGGGAGAATATAAAGACTTTCACGTTATGTTTAGTGGTCCGTACATCACCCAATAAATAATACAATCTATTGCAGTTACCTTTGTCTGGCGGTAAGACAATTACATTTTATGGAAACATAACAAATACAAAGTCAAATTTTGTATCCCAACTCTCTGCAATTTATCTATCACATACACCATCTGAGGTTAGAATTCGCGGTGAGAGTGGAGGACCCCAAGACGAATCAATATTAGTTAAAGGAGGTATAGGAGTATTTTGGACTCTCGCACATTATGATTGAAGATAAACTTCCGATCGCTTCTGCACATGGTATGTGTAATCTTTTTACACGTTTTCAGATTTTATATGGATGTAGAAATCTTTCATTTGGTATCAGAGCGATTTTTTCCTCTGCCTTGATGAGCAAAATTCGGGTTTTTTCTTTTTTTGTCAAAGTTCATATTCTTATATAGGTTACATATTTGTTTGTTTCCATGTAGAATCAATACTGAGAACTCGAAGAGTGCTCTTGATGGGAATAACCTATCACGAGTCCGTGACATCCCAAAAGAAGACAACTTTGAGTAAATATTGGGTCTTTTAATGGATGTTTATCTTTAGTATTTTCAGCAGAAGTAGCAATCCTTTCATTTATAAATAGGTAGGAATCATATTCATCTTATCAGCTTTATGATTTGATATTGAATTGATTTTAAGATACATGTTTGCTCTTATGGTTTCTACACCAATTTTAGTATCAGAGCCAAAATTCGATCCCCACCGGCGCTTCTTCCTCTGACTTCACCACCATCAACAACTACCACCACCAGCTAGATAAATTATGTTGCAGTTTCAAGAATAGAAATTAAACCCAGAGACGACATCGCCATCCCAAACTCTGGCGAAGCTGCCCTGGGCGGCGACCACCGAAGCCGCTACAACTTCGTCCTTGCCGCGGTCAGACCAGAAACCGCCACAAGTGGACTAGGCCCTCCCACCAGGAGTACCCGTCGCCTCCAAGTCAGTTCCTTCCATTGCCATGGCGATCCCCCGCCACTCCATTTCGTCGTTCTCAACGACACACGCCTTGCCGTCGTGAAAACTATTTGAAATAACCCTCACTGTCGCCGCTCTCGCTCTCTCACTATCTAGAAATAAATTAAACTATAGATACCCTGTTTCACCCATGGAAACCTCACAAATCCCTGCATTGTCCCATAGCCCTAGTAAGTGCCTTATTAGCCCAACTGTTACAGCCCACTCTGTTACAACACCCACTCTGTTACAACCCATACTTTTATTTTTATCAACCCGGAAAGTTATATCCTGCGGCCCATGTACTTCAGCCCAGAAAAGAAAGATACAAAAAACAAAAAAAAGAAAACAAAATTAACTCCAGTACTTGAAAATTTTCCTTTTAAGGATTTTTATCACACTTGGCTCGAATTTTAGCATTCTCATGGTCGTATCCGTAAAAGGACACAAAGCCAGCAGCCTCCTTAACATTATGATACTTCTTATCCTTGTTGGGTAGATGTACTGTTATAAAATAATACAATGGCACGTGGCATGTGGCGTTCTACAATGGCCAAAGAGTAAGCTCACAACTCCGTGTTTAAATTCAGTAAGTTTTATTGACCGCCCATTCAGATTGAGGGCTTCCTGAGTGAAGGGAGGCGAATTTCTGGACCAGTTCGATTGCATGTCTGCTATACCGATTAAAAAAAGTTCGTTTATCAACAAGAACGCAATAACATTATTAGGCGGAATTAGGGTTCTTATCTGCGTCCTAGCTAGTTGATGTAGGTCTAAATCATTCCGGATCTTCTCCCGTATTCATGAAGTTCCTCCTGGATGCAAGTGTGGGCTTGCTGCTTCCAGAATCCTTCTTGGCCTCCAGACGTATTGCTCTCACTCTCGAAACCCTAGATTCTAGTGTGTATATGAAGCATACGAATTCAGAAGACTAAGGAAACTTATATAGGCTACGGGAGGGACCTGGAGGAGAAAATACGAATTAGGCTCCTAACTTTATTAGGACTTCTGGTTCCACCTGAACCTAGTCCAAATAAAGTTAATAACCGTTAGTACCACCAAATAACTGTTATTGCGCTCTTGTCCGTATTCTCAAAAAAATAATATTTCGAGCTCCTGTTATTAAATACTTATTATCTTACCATGTTAAAATTACATATATCCAACGATTAAATTAATTACTGACGAATTCATGTAATCGACATCTTCCCAATTCCTTGATCCTTACCACTTAAATTATTTGATATGTCTAGATTATCAAGTAATCTACCTGCAGGGTTTGACATAATCAAAACTTATAACCATCATCAAGGGGATATCATCAATCCCATGATCGGGACATGGATTCCTTCGATATATCAATTTACACCATGGACTCAACAGTATCATTCAACTCATCGAGGTTATTGGCTCTATATGAATCTCACTCACTTGACTTGTCAAAGCAATAACTACTAAATACATGTGCACATTGACTATCAAAGGATTAAGAGCATAAGTAATCATAATAACCATGAGACATAGCTTGTCATGTTATGTCAGTACAAAGACAATGATCTCAACTTGGTCATGTTCAATATACACAAAGTATACTAGCACATTGAGTTGAAACTATAGTATGAACTATACTGATTCCTATAGCCAAGACAGGCCTACTAAAACAATGTGCTACAATCGTTCCGATAGTTTATCTAATTCCATCTAAATTGTGAACTCACAACTTTCATTCCACAAGAACCGAAGATAAGATCTTCTGTGTGTAAGCTAGACTCTTCTACTATGTGAAATAGTAGACAACTATGCACAATAATATCGTAATGCAAAAACATTGCCCAATACCATTCTCATAAATATCAAATTCAGATAATCCAATACAAAAAGCATGGCTTTTAGTATTCAATCAAACACGGAGGCCCTTCATACATCCATTGCTTTCTTTGATCTATGTGCGAAGTGCTAAACGTGCATTCCATGGCATTCACATTGTCAGTGTTCTACCGGAGTTTCTTCTTGAACTTGTATTCCTTAAAGTACCTTGGAAAAACCTTACTGCCTATTGTTGGCACCCCCTTGAAGTACCTTGTTTCCCATGAAGCCTCCATGTTTCCTTTTTGGGTTTGAAACCAATTAGCATATTTTGACTCGGAAAAAAAAATATAGAATTTCCCCATTCTGCTTGTCAGTAAAAGTATACAACGGTATAAACAATGATTATAAGGACCCTATCTTAAACAAGCTTGGCAAACATTTTAGGAAATAACGGACCAGGAGGCCTTTTATATGCGACCCATCAAGATCCTGGTCGGTCAAGATTATTATCTCTTTGAATTTTAATTCTCCCACATCCTTATACTTAATACCAAACTCAAGACCTACTTCTTTCATAATTTCTTCAATGGCTACATGTAGTTCCTTCTTACCATTCCGCACATTAGGAAATTTCCCATTTGTTGCAAGGAGTGCCACACAACCTCTTTTATAACCACAACATAATTCTTCTGATTTCATCGTCAGTAGTGAACCTTTCAATTTATGCTCTGCGCTATGTCCTTCGAGCAATATTAAAACGCGCTTATCCCCATCAAGCGCTGCTTGTTGTGACACTTTGTTCTCATTCCGCCGGTGAGGAATTCATTGCAGTCCAAGGACTTATTCTAGAGAAAATGACCTCACCATCTGAAAGCCCTTAGTCAGCCATATCATTTCCTGGAAACCCACCATCAAGTAATTTTTTAAACAGGATTATTATTGGCATAGCCAAATAATGGCCCACTCAAATGTAATTTCATTCCGTACCCTATATTTCTCAGCATTCCGCTCCATCATTTTTGCCACGACCGATGATTTGCGGGGCGACTCAACCTCGTAGCCTTTCTAGGTCGAGGGAGACTTCACCGCCATCTCCAAAACCAGATTTACTTCTCCGGTCAGCGTAGGAAGCAGGGTCGGAGCGGTCGTCGGAGCGATGACTCATGTTGTTGTGCTTGGTGATGGTGTATCGTTTTGGGAGAGAGTTTGTTTGAAGTTGTGACTGTGTGCATGATAAACTATTGTGTTTGTTACATGATATTTATAGGTGGAAGAGGAAGGAATATTCCTAGCATCACTCCTTCCACAAACTTCTTACACCAAAATATCTATGACCTTCTCTACAATATTCTACATAACTTCTTCTCTAGAATTATATCCACTAGATACAATGAACCTACACAAATTATAAGTGTGGCTTACTAATACAATTGGAATACTAACATTTGGACTACTAACTAATAATAAGAATATAGCACTTAGACATTTTATTTATTGGGCTAAACCAAGTTTAATCACCAACACTCCCTCTTAAACTTGGTTTAGCAACTCCAAACAAAGCTCGCAGCTTGAAGAGTAGGTCGTACTTGAGGGGCTTTGTGAATATGTCCGCGACTTGATATTGACATCTAGCATACTTCATCTCCACATACCTTCTTTCCACACATTCCCTTATGAAGTGGAAGTGAGTGTCGATGCGCTTGCTCCTCTCATGAAATACGGGTTTCTTGGACAAAGCGAGAGTGTATTTGTTGTCAACGAATATCTCAATAGGATCTTCTTATAGTAAGTTAAGCTCCTTCGTCAAACCCTTCAACCAAATTATTTGGCACACACAAGAGGTAGCTAGCGGAAAGATACTCCGCCTCACATGTAGAAAGTGCAACAATCGGCTGCTTCTTGGACCCCCAAGTGAAAGTCGTCATGCCCATGAAGAAAGCATAGCCACTTGTGCTTTTACGATCATCAATATCTCCAACCCAATCGCTATCACTATAGCCAACAAGTCTAAAATCATCACAATAGCAATAAATAAGACCATAATCAAGTGTACCTTTGAGGTAGCGAATGATTCTCTTTGCGGTCTTCAAGTGAGTGGTAGTAGGAGTCTCCATATAGCGACATATAAGTCCAATGCCAAAAAAATATTCGGTCTTGTGCAATTCAAATACCTCAAGCTTCCAACCAAGATCTTAAAATATGTAGAATGAACTTTTTATACTTAATCAATGTGAAAGCTTGACTCCAAATTCAACCGGGGCGACAATAGGCTTAGAATTCTCCCTCTTGAACTTCTTGAGAAATTCTCTAGCATAACCCCCTTGAGAAATTGAGAAATAAAGATGCCATCTTCCATTTTTTCACCTCCATGCCAAGACAGTAGAAAATAAGTCCAATATCGGTCATCTCAAACTCCTTCATGGAGCGACAATAAGTTTTCAATCCCTAGGCGGAAGGGCGCTCATTCAAATAGTAGTTCCACATATCAGAAGAAAGTCAAAAATAAGCTATGTATTAGTCAGGAATGAGAAGAGTAGAACAGGACCGACGGGAGAGTAACCACTAAGATAAGAAGTTAAATACGTAAAGGTTTGCTCATTTTACTAGAGAAAGGGGAACATATGCTAAATCCATCGAACGAGGGGGAAGGAGGAATCAATATCTCCTACTTTTATTTTAGTTGGGCGAGGAGTTTACTGGAATTGAAAAGCTGTTAGGTCAATTGGCTAAACTCCTACTGTTGAAAAAGTCACACCCAGAACCAGGTGCTAGCTAGGTCCAGTTCTAAGAAGCCCATAGCAGCCTGGTGTTGGGTTTGACGTAGGTTACGCAGCGGAATAACAAAAAAATTATCCTACTAAAATCCCACCAAGGATCACAGGTGAAGCATCATAACATGATGAAAGGAAGAAGTGTTACCTCAGCCATACCAGGCTGGTGCCGATCACATAAAAAGAATAGTATCTTTGTCTCTACGATATCCACACGAATAGACCTCAACCGGGCTTCTTCTCCAATATAGAAAATCACCATTTTAAGTTGTTTCAATATTTTAGGGTTTTAAAAAACCTTCGCCACAGAATATGGTGTATTTTAAACGACTTTTGGGTTTCCCAAAATTCAAAATAGTTCAAAGGTATGGAGTACATTAATGAAAATTGAGCAAATCCAACCTTGTGATGATGAAGCAAGTTGAAGAAGACGATTTGCAATGAAGAACTAATGATTGATGATATGTATTTCCTCTCGGAGGCTCTCAGAAAACATCCACTCTAGAGAGAGAAGCAATACTCTGCAAAAATGGAGGGCGTGAAGTATTTATCCAAAAGCACTGAAGGGTCGTGTCCTTTCAGTGGTCGAATCGCAACCTTCACCGCCGAATCGCGCAATCACAGATTGATGCTGACGTCACGCCTAAAACCCTAAAAGAGGAGAAGGCACGAATCTAGGGATCCTAGGTCATAATGATACGCACGGGGGATGATTTTGCGTGCATTTGAATTGGTGCGTGGCAACGACGCGTGCACTGGTTTTTGCGCATTGAAGTCTATCCGATTAGGTGTCTTCACGCGCAAAAGGGGGGCTAATGTAGATAGTGTTTTCCAGATAGACAGATCACAGCCACATCCAGCACACCTAGATGTGCTCCATACACACTGGATCACCAGCCGCGTTGATCCACGTGGGGGCTGCGAGACAGGGCCCTCGCACACCACCACACGGGACTTGTAGAGACTTAGTGGTTTGGAGGCTAGAGTAAGTTCCGTCGCACGCGAGCGACAACCAAGCCCGCGCGCGACCCCTAGTAACTGCTTTGAGAGATATATGGCACGAGCTCCATAGACCCGGTCAACCTCATAAGGGTTTCGGTATACGCGGATGAAGTGCGTAACGGTCCCTATATATGCGGACGAACGTGCCATTGTGGTTAAGGTAATTAAGCCACCATTAATGAGTGCATTAACCCACTACAACGATCATATTCTCCACTATATATAGGATCGTTAACCCTTCCTTACATAACACTAATCACCTGAACCACGCGGAAGCTCTGCCAAAACTCTGTCTCTCTCTCATACAGCTACTATCGTCTTACTCTCTCCCTACTCACAACCCTACCTTTCCTGTATTTCTCTTATTCCCTGTACGTGGTGTACGTTGAATCTTCCTCAAAGGATTCTCCCGTACACATTCTTCATAAGACCCAAATCCATAATTACTGAACAAGGAAATATGATGAAGTACCAAATCCATCTCTAGCACTTTTGCTTGGTGGTTGACATACATCAGTATGTATGAGTCCAAGAGATCATATCTTTGCCCAATAAACAAGTCTCACATCACTTACATGATTCATAATAAAATGAGTCCATAAATCCATCAATATGGAGTCTCGAAATGCATTCTCATTCACGTGTCCTAAACCACAATGCCAAAGTTATATCTTTAATGTTATAAATGTAATTATCATGATCAAGGATCTACAATCCATTAGGCAAATTAGCATTACAATAATGCATTTATTAAAATAAATGGAACAACATTTTTCGATTATTTTAATAGGAAAATCTTTTCTTGTCCAAACAAGAAATTGTGATAGAGTTCCTACTCATAGCAGGGACATAATCGTAGTTTTCTAATTCATGGATAATTCTAAAAGGTGGAGATAATTTCCTACGGCTAATTCAGCAACCCTTGCTTCATTACCCCACATGTAGGTGTATCTCTTTTAATTGTCTAATTCTCTTGAGATCCTGCACATTTCTATAAATGTGAGAGCCTCATCTAGTATCAAATACCTACGATGATGGGATAGACACATTGGCCTTTTATAACAAAGATACCTTAATTGGAATTCATAATTCCCTTTTCTTCCATGTTCTTTGGGCAGTTCCTCTTCCACTACACCACCCTTTTGACTAGCACTTTGTTGAGTGGCTCTCAATCATATTGAGTAAATCGCCTATGAACAAAACTTTAATTGCATCCAATGCAATTCTTGGTCCAATTGGGAGAATAAATCATTATTATTTATCTACCACATAGATAACACCCACATTCTAAGCTTTCAATCTTATTGAAATAGCTTAGTTGCGTTTGATCTCTTGCTTCAGCAATCACACATTACTAGCTTGTGTCGTCGCGTCACATCTTGATGAATCAAGTCGCCTTGCTTTGGCAAGCCCGAACTTGATTACATCTTGATCATGACGAGTGCTAAGCAAGAGAAGGTAAAACGTAAATGGAGCAACAATTAAAACCTTTTATGTTTAGCCGGCTCTTGAAAAGAAATTATGATCATATCATATGTCTCCATGTTCTCATCTTGCTTCAAAAGCTCAGAGTTTATGGTAGCTAACATGAGGCAAGTCACATCCAAAGATCCAATCTTCGATGTCCCTTCCATTAGGTTTTAGTGTGTTTTTGGTAGTTGGTGGAAGGAAATTGTATGCTCTAGGATATACAACAATTTCCTTTATTTGAGAACAATTCTCAATTTTATACCATTTTATTAAACAGATCCCAGACAATTTGTCCTTCTCAAGAACATAGCGATAAATTCGAGTTTGTTTGTTTAATGCCATACGTATTCAACACAAAAGGATTAAGCAAAATATTTGTGACGTTTTAGCTATATTTAATAAGGACTTAAATTACTAAATATAGATCCCACTATTTTTCTCGGATTAGTTGCCCTCACCATTAATGGGGAAAATATCATATACTTTCTAGTGGGCCAAGATCCATATTTCACCTCTTCCTGAGCCCGCTTTGGCACGTCACCCAAGAATTGGTTATTTAGGTAGGAACACCTTCCAATTGCATCCTTATGCAACTCTTAGTGCAACCGGGCAAATAACTCATTATTTATCTATTTCATAGATAATCCCAATTGATATGCCTCTAAGTCATCAATACAATTGAAACTACTTAGTTACGTTTAACCTCTTACTTTAAAAATCACACATTTCTTGCTTGTGTCGTCCGCAACACACCATGGTAAATTAAAATCGCCTTGCTTTGGCAAGCCCGAAATTAATAAACCCTGATCATGAAGGGTGTCAAAATAAAAGAAGGTCAAAACGTAATATTTCCTTGAGAGATTTTAGTAGTCATTACTTAATTGTTTGGTTGATCCCATCAACATGATCTACTTATTTGGATTGGGCAATCCGCAATAAAAGACCAAACTTTTTTATTATTATCTTGTTACGTTTTGCATCATCATCCATACATCAAAATAAAACAAGACATAAATAATAAACATCCACAAAAATAAAAATTAACGTGGCATGGATATGGCCCCTAAGACTAAGATATTACTAAGCCAATGATAATATCTATATGCCCTAAAGTGAAAAGCTCATCTACGTGTGCCTCCACCATAGTTGCGCGTCCTAGGTGTGCAAGTCCTCCGTCGTCTTTGTGGCTTCTTGGTTCTTTGGTCTTCTTCTCCATGCTCTTGGCTATCATCTAATTATCTAATTCTAGCTAGCATATAAAATAAATAAATAAATAAAATCTCACATATCGAGAAGATGATCAACTCGCAGGCCGTAAAATTAACTAACTATTACATTAATTTGATCAGCTCGCAGGCCGCAAACCAAACTACAAAAAGTAAACATCCACAACCTAGGCCATATCCATCCACCATGAAACAAAGCACATAATACAGTTAAAACCAATTTTTAACGCGCTTGTTCAATTTTAATTAATTAAATTGGGACAGTAGGGGCAAAATTGTCAAAACGGTCGCGCTAGTCCAACTAGCCGAACCGAACTGACCCGCCAAACCGGGCCCACCCGGTCGGACCTGCCCGCCCGGTCAAACCGGTCGGCTGGCCGAATCGGCGTGGCTGGTCGGCTGGGTCGGCCCACCCAAGGGAAGGGGACGGGTCATCTAGGCCGAACCCCACTAGGGGTTAAATCAAAGTTTTCTCCTTCCCTTCCTTGGCCAAACCCCAATGTGGGACAAAAACACATTTTCTCCCTACATTGTGCCCAAACCCTTGCTTTATGTCACCAATTAACTTGTACATCATATGTACTCCCTCCGTCCCGAAATAACTGTCCCTTTTTGAAACCCCAACTTATTAAGGGGACATGCCTTAGTTGTACTCATATTCAAATTTTGTGGCGGTATTGACATACATATCCCTTATTTCGTCATTTCCAATTCAACTTTAATTGCATTTTTTAAGACAATGTTGTCAAATCACACGATTTCAAACATTAAAAAGGAAAGTGGACACTTATTTTGGGACAACCCAAAATAGAAAAGTGGACACTTATTATGGGACGGAGGGAGTACATGAAAAACACTAATTTTCACATCCTATGTAAAATTAGATGATTTCCTCATGAATAATATTCATGGCGTATCAAAATACACATATTAATTTTATTACAGCTTACGGTCAAACTGACAGAAACGGTAAAATATATACCTGAAAACTCATTAGTTCCACATCATATGTAGAATAATTGAATCTCCACATGAATCACATTCATGGCACATCATAATACGCATATCAGTTTTACTACAATTTCACGGTCAATCTTACAATACGGTGTAAAACTAATAAAACTAATAAATCAAATAACCACATAAAATCATGTTATGCGCTATCGACCCGTGGCTCTGATACCACTGTTGGGTTTTGACGTAGGTTACGCAGCGGAATAACAAATTTTTTATCCTACTCAAATCCCACCAAGGATCACAGGTGAAGCATTATAACATGATGAAAGGAAGAAATGTTACCTCAGCCATACCAGACTGGTGACTATCACATACAAAGAATAGTATCTTTGTCTCTACGGTATCCACACGAATAGACCTCAACCGGGCTTATTCTCCAACGGTGCTAGCAATCTGAGAAGAAGGATGAAGTTGGACATGCACGGGCTGGATCACATCCATCTAGGCGGCAAGGAGAGGGCATGGCATCGCCATGCCATGGCACAAGAGGGGCGACACCATAGTAGGCAGACGGCCCCATGTGCGGCGGCTAGGGTTTGGTCGAACCCTACATGGGAAGAAGAAACTCCTTTTCTTCTTTTCTCTCTAGCTCTCTAGTAAACTGTGGTGTGTAGGAATAATTAGGCATGAATTATCTTAGCCTATAAATCCTATTCATAGCTAGAGAAATTCCTCTTTACCCATAAATCCAACAATGTGGGATTAATCAAGTATTAATTATCATAGCCTTAAATCCTATTTATAGCTAGAGAAATTCACCTTTGCCCTTAAATCCACCAATGTTGGACTAGTTACATTCTAGCCCACAATTGCTCTTTAGTCCAACTAATGAGCGCAGTTTACACTTTAGTCCAATTAATTCATTATTGCTATTTAGTCCAACTAATTAGCAATAATCGCAGCTTGATCTATTATTGTGTGTGACCCTGTAGGTTCCTAATTACATTGGCAGTAATAACAATTATTACAAACACTGAGCGGTATCTGACAATACATCAATGCTCCGAAGTAATAGGAATGTCAGTGATTTGACTAACCTCTGTGACCAATGTTGCAGTGTTGTATAATCCCACAAGACATGGAATGTCACACTTGTATATCCATTCCATAGTTTCTCGATCTGTGAGTAGACTTAGATAAACAAATAACATCAATATCCCATATTAATTTATCTGAGCATGGCCATGCATTTTTCTTAAGTCTCACTCATCGAGTGGCCATGGATATTTACTCCCGTTATGCGGGAGAGACAAATCCTCTCTACGTCACTACGATCTCTAAGCTTGCTTCATATCATGTCCGATTAAAGCCTTTATAGTTACCCATTTATGGTGTAACCTTTGACGATATCAAAACATGATAATTCACAACTAGAGTATCTAGTGACTTCAAGTCTAAGGATCACAACACCATTGTCACTATGAGAAGCGCTTGTGACATTCACATAACTCCCATGTAGCCTTCTCATGGTGGGTTAATCCAGTATGCCATTATCCTTAATGCATACACATGTGTTGGATCGTGATATCTCCATATCAATCCAACCCCATACTAGTCTATAGTTGATCGTCCTGTTAATCAATATAGTTGACTAGGGATATTCAAGAATATAACACTTTATATTCTAAGGACTTCATTCATGCTAGCATATCTCCATATCGAGAACATAATGAATAGTAAGTCTATTAAATGTCACAATAAATTGATTGCCTCTAGGCACAATTCCAACACCTGGGCGCTGCGGGTTGCCTACAAGGAATGGAGATGTGCCCTGCCCTCTTATACCCAGATCTGAGAAATGCAGAAGGGAGGGTTCCCACTACACTCTACCCAAAGAAGATGTCGTTATCTTCTGGCATATGGATTCTATTTAATTTTTTGTGCTTTACTTTAACTACATACCTATACATAGGAATCACTTTTATCGAAGCGGAAAGCGAGTAGGACTGACTTCTCAAATACGGGGCCTTCCCGACTGGATTGCCTAAAAGGTACTCTAACGGGCCCGACCCTCTGACTTGATGAGCGACTTGCTGAGATACGGCTCAACTAAATTTCAAAGAAAGCCTGGCCCGACACGGAACTGCTAAACGCGCCGGAAAAGGGAACCTCCCGCCTCCCCTGAAGGATAGGATCACACCTTTTTCTTCTCGATGCACCTCACCCTACGCGCAAGAGTATACCCTTCACCAATGAGCCATCTGCCTGTGCCCTAGGTCCTCGCCCACGGAAAGCGGGATTTGATTACTACTCCAACATCGGGATTGGTTTTGTAACACTGCATAAGCTATCAGAGAGAGAGAGAAATAGAGATAGAGAGAGAAATATAAGTGATTTCCGAGGACAATGGATTGCAAGTTAACGATGTGGCTGTTCTTTGGAGGCAAGGTGTCGACGGTGTTGAGCCACTTACAAGGCAGCTTGATGCTGGGACGTAGCTGGTTTTAGAGTCTAAAGGTAACCTCAATGTGTTTTGCTGTTTATTATTGTTGTTACTGCTAGTTATGCACGTGGAATACATTTTGAATGATATTTTCATAGGAAATCTTTTCATATTGTAGGTGACATCACAAGTCTGTTAACGAAAATCTAAACATTTTATCACCAGAGCAATGCGTGGTTATTTAATGGAAGCGCCAACATGAGTCCTATTAGCAACCATAATACCTCTCAAGTATGAGAACCTTGTGGTGATATACGATTTTTGGTAACACTATTTCGCTATTATCTTTTCGTTAAGGTGCATTACTTTTACATGATGATTGCAACAAATTGAGATTTACTTTCATCTTGTATCTTTCTCCTCCTTGTATTCTCCAATTAAAACATGTATAAAAAAACACAACAAAGAGAAAAATATATCAAGAGGAACAATTAAAATCTAAAAATTTGCAAAACAATAATATGTAATGTTACAATTGTTTTTGGACTTTTCTAACAAGTTAGGACCACAGAGAATGTTTCCAAAAAACTAAGCAAACCTCAACATCCATAGTGTTAGCCCCTTGAGTTTATGAGAGCCCGAGTGCATCGAAAAGCTCGCCGGTTCGATGTGCTTGGTGCAATTCGTGTTGACGGAGAGGAATTTTAGTTAACGGTCTTGAACTGTTAACCCGGCTGCATGCTTGGTGGTGCAGTCTGTTGCCTTGGTGAACAGTGGTACCTTTGGCAAAGGTCTGGTCCATTTAGCCCGTGGATTTGTCCCTTGGTTCGTGGCATTGGCTTGGTGCATTGCTGCTGACTTGTTTTAGTGGCTTAGTGGGCTGATATTGTGGGTAGAAGTTAGATCATGGGGTCCGTCCATGAGTGGGCGGTTTCTAGCGGTTACTGGGTAGTTACTTGCTGTATTTGTGGCCCGAACTAGCACCATTGTTGGATGCTGAATGCTTTGACGAATTTGTAAGTGTTTCCTTCTAGTTCACGGGTAATAGAAGGTTGGGAATTTTCCGTATATCGCTGCATTCGTTCATACAAACTCAAACACAAACGTCCGTTAAACAAACGTGAGAATCGAGTGAGAGATTGGCTGAACCAGACTTGGTGTTTGGTGCCATTCCAGACACATTTTCGTGGTAAAAAGTGTGTCCCTGTAACAACTGGTATTAGTGCCCCGTTTCTTGGTGCTCCGCGGTGCCTTGGTGTTGAATTCTGCTTGCTTCCATGGCAAACGCAGAGATTCGTGAAAGACTGACGCGTTTGGAAACGGCTGTGGGAACTCCTGCCGATGACGATCCATCTGAGCCGTATACGGAGAGAATTTTGACAGTTGAAGGTGGCTTAGAAGACCTTCAAAATTCTCATGAGGCCGAGGCAGCACTACAACAGATCCGCGAGGAACTTTGCAAGCGTTGTGAAGAAACGCGGTCCCGCTATGAAGAATCCCAGTCCCAATTCAAAGTTTTGCAAAAGGAATTGACGGTGATTCGAATGGCTTTGGCAATCCGACCCTTTGGTAGTGCAGGGGAATGACGGAAGGTGAATGTCCCTGAACTGAAGTCTTTCGGTGGCACGAGATGTGCCAAGGAACTCGAGAACTTTCTCTGGGACATGGAGTAGTACTTTGACGCTGCTCATGTTGTAGAGGAAGACAAGGTGAACATCACGAGCATGTACCCGTCCGCGGATGCGAAGTTGTGGTGGTGAACTAGACGGAATGAGGACGCTAGTGCAGGCCGGCGAAGCATCAGTTCGTGGGATGCCTTGAAGAAGGACTTGAAGGACCAGTTTCTACCCGGAAACTCGTCTTGGTTGGATCGTGAGAATCTGCTCCGTTTGAAGTAGATCGGCTCCGTTCATGAGTATGTGAAGGAGTTTAGTTCACTCATGCTCGATGTCAAAGAGATGGGTGAACTCGATAAGCTGTTCAATTTCTTGAAGGGATTACAACAGTTGGCTAAATTGGAATTGAGAAGGCAAGGTGTGAAGGATTTGAAGGCTGCAATAGCCGCCGCGGATGCTTTGGTTGATTTCAGAACCACCAAGGACCCTACGAATGCCTCTGCTTCGAAGTCGTAGAAAGCTAAAGGAAAGAAGAATGATGAGAAGAAGCAGGACAAGAAAGGGGGACTTGGCAAGGGGAAAGGCAAAGTTAATGAGGCCTCTTCCACATGGGATTATGGAAATCAAAATAAGCAAGGCTGATACTTGTGCGACGGTCCACATCGTGCACGCGATTGTCCCACGAAAGGAAGTTGAATGCTATCTTTGCCGATGATAGGCAGGACCACCAAGGGCAAGAGTCGCGTAATCAGCTGCAACTCTTGAACCAATTGGAAGTGCTAGCCAACGTGGGTGATAGTGAGACAGCGGTTCAGACTCGGCTCATGCGAGTGCGGGTGAAACTGAACGAAAAGGAGGTGACAGCTTTGGTTGACATCGGGGCTTCTCACACGTTCGTGGCAGACCGGACTGCGAGAGTGATTGGACTACCCGTTAGCAAGTGTTCCAGTGTTCTAAAGCAGCCCAATGACAAAGTTCAGTCGGTCGTGGGGATGGCTTACAATGTCCCATTGATGGTTGGTGCGATCACAAGTATTGTTCATATGCTCGTCATTCCATTAGACAATTATGAATTGATACTTGGAATTGATTTTATACATAAGACGAAGTCGGTACTTTTTCCCCATGTGGGAGGGATTATGATTATGCAGGAATCGAGTCCATGTTTCATTGCTTGTTTCCGTGATGGGGAAACTGGCAAAGGGAAACGGACAGAGACCATTACATCCTTGTCGGTGGAAAAGGGGTTGAAGAAGGGTCAAGTGACTTACTTGGCTGCGTTGCTTGAGGTGAAGCCGAATATGAAGGTAGAGGTCCCGGACGCGGTGGCTAATTTGATGAAACAATATTCCGATGCGATGCCCGCTGAGTTGCCAAGGGAATTGTCACCAAGGAGAGCCATAGACCACAAGATTGAGTTGGTTCCAGGTTATGTGCCTCCTGCACGTCCACCTTACTGCATGCCACCGCTGGAACTTGCTGAATTGAGGAAACAGTTGTCGGAGTTGCTTGATGTCGGGTTAATTCAGTCGTCTAAAGCTCCTTTCGGTGCCCCTGTTCTCTTTCAAAAGAAGCAGGACTGATCGCTACGGATGTGCGTGGATTATCGCGCGCTGAACAAAGTGACGATTCAGAACAAGTACCCAGTGCCATTGATACAAGACATGATGGACAAAATGAGCAGTGCGTGTTGGTTCACGAAGATGGATTTGCGGTATGGGTTTTGGTAAGTCAGAACTGCTGAGGGTGATGAAGCCAAGACGACTTGTGTCACTCGTTACATTTCATTCGAGTTTCTAGTCATGCCATTTGGCTTGACGAATGCCCTTGCTACATTCTGCAACTTAATGAATGATGTACTATATGATATGCTAGATAACTTTGTTGTAGTTTATCTAGATGATATCGTTGTATATAGTAATAACTTTGAAGAGGACTTGAGGCATCTTGAACAGGTTTTGGTCAGGTTGAGAGAACACAAGTTGTTCGTGAAGATGGAGAAGTGTGAATTTTCTAAGCAAGATATTGAGTTTCTTGGCCATCGTATTGGGAATCACTCAGTTCAAATGGATCCCAAGAAAGTGCAGGCCATTGTGGAGTGACCAGTACCTACGAAAGTCCCTGAACTTTGATCGTTCCTGTTGGAATAGGTGCCCTAGAGGAAATCTATATTTAGTATGAACATTGTTTTGGCTAGAATATTCATTTAGATATTTAATATAATGAAGTCCTTAGATAAAATGTGTTGTTTATCTTAAATATCCCTAGTCCATTATATTGATTAACAAGACGATCAAATATAGACTAGTATGTGTGTAGATTGATATGGAGATATCAAGTCTAACACGTGGGTATGCATTAGGAGTAATGGCATACTGGATTGACCCACAACGAGAAGGATACATTAGATTATGTTAAAGTCACAATCGCTTCTCGTAGTGCTAATATAATTGCAATCCTTAGACTTGAAGTCACTAGATACTCTAGTTTTGAATTATCATGCTTTGATATTATCAAACGTTACACCGTAACTGGGTAGCTATAAAGGTAGATGATTTGTCCCTCCCACATAATGGGAGTAAATATCCATGGCCACTCGAGGAAAGGTGCTTATTGAATGTCTGTCCAGACTCAGATAAATCAATATGGAGATATTGATGTTATCTGCTTGCATAAGCATATTCCCAGGATCGAGGAACTATGGATTGGATATACGAGTGTGACTATTTATGTCTCGTGTCCAATCCAGATATAGAGACAAATGGATAGTGCAATATGTGATATTGGGCACAAAGGTTTGTCGGGATCACTGACTTATTTCTATTAGTTGGGTACATGGATGTGTTGCTAGACACCGCTCCATGTTAGTAATTAGTTACTACCAACTAAGTAGAAATCTATGGGGTCACACGTCAAATAGAGTTGAACTAGATTTGGGATTAATTAATATGATTAATAAATTAGAAGGATCACTTTGCAACACCTTGCAAACTTTGTAGGACTAATATGCAAGGAAAAGACTAATCCAAGTTCATGTAGAACTAGGAAGGGCCTTTATGTAATTAACAAGGAGTTGTTGGACTATATAAAGGATGCTCTAGCTTCCTTCCCACAACTAATGCTCATAACATAAGTGAGTGGGAGAGAGAGCAGAAGAGAGAGCAAGACAAGACTAGAGGCCGAAGCCGCTAGCCCGTCCGCCCTACCCGTCGGCCACAAGGAGAGGGCCGAACTCTCCTTTGGTCCCTCGTTGCTTGATTCGTTCTTCCCTAACCCTCCGGTCCAAGCTAGCACTAGGAGAAGGAAGAATCTAGATCTCACCTCTAGACGTGGATCAACCGTAGGGACGAGGACAATATTCTTCGTGTGATCTCCCAAACCAAAAGGTACACATCTTCTATGTCCTTCATCATGTTATGAATGTCTCTTCCTGTGATCCTTAGTGGGCTTTGAGTAAGAATTAAAATTTTGTTATTCTGTTGCGTAACCTACGTCAAAACCCAATAGTTCCTTGGCCTAGCCA
This sequence comes from Linanthus parryae, assembly GCA_023055425.1. Taxonomy (NCBI): domain Eukaryota; kingdom Viridiplantae; phylum Streptophyta; class Magnoliopsida; order Ericales; family Polemoniaceae; genus Linanthus; species Linanthus parryae. The sequence continues at coordinate 9,342,129 of JALGPY010000012.1, forward strand.
ACTACTACCGAAAGTTCATTGCTGGTAACTCTAAGCGTGCTGCGCCGCTGACTGATTTGCTCAAGAAGGATGCTAAGTGGCAGTGGGTAAATTCGTGCATGTAGGCCTTTGAGAAGTTGAAGACTGCTATTGCCTCCGAGCCCGTGCTGAGATTACCAGATTTTGAGTTGCCGTTCGAAGTGCATATGGATGCATCGAACAAAGCTATTGGGGGAGGTCTGGTCCAGGAACACCACCCGGTTGCATTCGAGACTCGAAAGTTTAGTCCTACCAAGTAGGGATAATCATCACATGAGAAGAAAATGGTTGCCGTGATTCATTGTTTCTAGGTTTGGAGAGTTTACTTGCTGGTTACCAGGTTCGTTCTGTGCACGGATAAAGTGGCAAACGACCCAAAAGAAGCTGACCCCGGACCAAGCTTGATGGCAAGAGTATTTGGCTGAGTTTGATTTTGTTTGGGAACATAAACCGGGAAGACACAATCATGTTGCTGATGCGCTAAGTCGGAAGGAAGTGTTTGCAACTCTATATGCGATCACTCGTGTTGAGACAAATTTCTCCGAGAAGTTGAAGGCCCTTGCGTTGACGGATGTAAAGCTCGTTGAGCAAGTGAAGGAAGGAATGGTTCGGCGGTTCTATATTGAGGATGACCTCCTTGTCTACAAGGGAGGCCGTCTTTATGTCCCTGGAGCCGGTGGATTGAGACGCGAGTTGATGAAGGAGACTCACGATTCAGTGTGGGCTGGACATCCGGGTGGTGAACGGATGTTGGCTCTACTGTCCCGTTCCTACTTCTGGCCAAAAATGGAGGAAGATGTTGAGATGTATGTGAAGACTTGTCTTGTGTGCCAACAAGATAAAGTCGAGAAGAAGAAGGAATCCGGCTTGTTACAGCCGTTGCCCGTCTCTGATCGTCCTTGGTTTTTAGTTTCTATGGACTTCATTAGTGGGTTCCCGAAGATTGAAGACAAGACGTCGATCATGGCTTTGGTAGACCGCTTCTCAAAGTACGTTGTTTTCGTCGCTTTCCCAACAATCTGCTCGTCGGAAGTTGCTACAGATTTGTTCTACAGAAACGTGGTGAAGTACTTTGGCTTGCCCAATGACATTGTGAGTGACCGTGATGCCAGGTTCACGGGTCGATTCTGGACTTCATTGTTTAATTTTATGGGGATTGATTTGAAGTTTTCCACTGCAAATTATCCGCAAACTGATGGGCAAACCGAGAGAATGAATCATCTGCTAGAAGAGTATTTGCGGCATTACGTGACAGCGAGTCAAAAGAATTGGCTTAGCTTGCTGGACAGCGCACAGTTTTGCTACAATCTGCACCGTTCGTCGGCCACGTAAAAGTCCCCGTTTGAGCTTGTTCTTGGATAGCAGCCTGTGACTCCGTTTGAGATTGAGAAGCAAAAGACGGGTGAGAAATGTCCAGCAGCGTACCGGGTAGTTAGAGAAAAACAAGAGTTACTTGAGGAAGCACAAGACAATTTGAGGAAGGCAGGAAGGCACAAAAGAGAATGAAGAAGTATGATGACCGAAAACGCAGAGACTTGGAATTTGATGTGGGTGATAAGGTGTTGCTCAAGCTTACTCCCCATATTTGGAAGAAAATTTCGAGCAAGGCAGTGCATCGTGGCTTAATTCCAAAGTACGATTGTCCCTTTGAAGTTGTTGGAAAAGTCGGAGCTGTTGCCTACAAGCTAGCATTGCCCGAAAGGTTCAAAGTTCATCCTACTTTTCATGTGAGTTTTCTAAGACGGTTCCATAAGTATGAGGCAGACCCGTTGCGGAACAAGACTCGTAGAGCCCCTCCAGTGTTGAGAAAACATTTTGAAGAGAAGATTGAGAGGATAGGATCACCGAGTACTTGGGCAGAGCAAGAAGAATCGTCGGACGGATTTCTTGGTTCAATGGAAAGGTAAACTTGAGATTGATGCTACATGGGAGAGAGATACTACTTTGTGGCAGTTGGAAGATCAAATCAAGGAGTACTTGCATTCGGTCTCGACGAGGGCGCCGAGCTCAACCGTTGCGGGCGGTTTGTTAGCCCCTTGAGTTCATGAGAACCCGAGTGCATAGAAAATCTCGCTGGTTCGATGTGCTTGGTTCAATTCGTGTTGACGGCGAGGAATTTTAGTTAACGGTCTTGAACCGTTGACCCGGCTGCATGCTTGGTGGTGCAGTTTGTTGCCTTGGTGAACCGTGGTCCCTTTGGCTCAGGTCTGGTCCCTTTAGCTCGTGGCTTTTTCCCTTGGTTCGTGGCATTGGCTTGGTGCATTGCTGCTGACTAGTTTTAGTGGCTTAGAGGGCTGATATTGTGGGTAGGAGCCAGATCATGGGGTCTGTCCATGACTGGGCGGTTTCTACCGGTTACTGGGTAGTTACTTGCTGTATTTGTGGCCTGAACCAGCACCATTGTTGGCTGCTGAGTTCTTGGACGAATTTGTAAGTGTTTCCTTCTAGTTCACAGGTAATAGAAGGTTGGGAATTTCCCGTATATCACTGCATTAGTTCATACAAACTGAAACACAAACGTCCGTTAAACAAACGTGAGAATCGAGTAAGAGATTGGCTGAACCAGAGTTGGTGTTTGGTGCCATTGCAGACACATTTTCGTGGTAAAAAGTGTGGCCCATTAACACCTACCACTACATGAAGGCCTCACTTTGGAGTGTTATCTCATTTTTTTAGAGAAGTGTTATCTCATTTTTGAAAGAAGAGAAAGAGGAGTAGGAACTTTTAATTTTTTATTTTATTTTATTATTTTTTTTTGAAATAATCACGTAAAAAAAGAATTTGAAGGGGCACTCTCTGTGCTTTTTTTGGTAACACACTCTTTGTGCTTCTTCCTCCTCAACTGTTCCGGTCAAAACGGTATTGGCACACGCCACAACGATGTAGTACCTTCCACCTTCACCCATTTCGTAGTTTGCACACAATCACTACCAACAATCCTCTACAATCACCAGTATAAATTATCTTCTTCAACGCTTCTGAACTGGTCTATTCCTTCCATCCGAAGAACAGTATTCATCGTCTTCGGAGCTTCAGGCTTCACAGGCCGTTATGTAGTGAGAGAATCCCTCAAATTCCTCATCAACCCATCTTGCCCTCTCAAATCCTTCGCCCTGGCCGACCGGAACCCATAATAGCTCGCCCAGTCCCTGAATTGGGCCTCTCATCCCAATCCACCACCGGAAACCCCCACCATCGCCGCCGACATCTCCGATATAGCCTCCCTCCGCCGCATCGCCTCCCAGATGAAGCTCGTTCTCCGATAACAACAAAACGACCGACCCGAAGGAGGCTGGGAGAACGAGCCTCTTTATTGTTTCTTCAATTCGGGTCGGTCTTTTTGTTGTTATCGCAGATGCCCAGCTTTTCTAGTTTGCACCTAGTCACTACCAACAATCCTCTACAATCACCAGTAGTATAAATCATCTTGCTCAATGCTTCTTGATATATATGGAGAACCGGAGTCTGCCTTAAAGAATGGAAGCTCGGCATCTGCGCATAACAACAATTTTTGTTGTTACCGCAGATGCCCAGCTTTCATTTTTTAAGGCACATCAATCTTCTCTCATTACCTATGGGCCTTTCATACTCTTCCTTCACAGTGGCCGCATCTATATGCATCGGTAACTCATTTTTATCTTAACTGATACGTTTTTTTTCATTCTCACCACTAAGGCCAACTCTAATGGTGGAGGTCTTCCCCCACCGCCTGACCTGTTTAACTTCTTATTATTCACAAGACTGCTCCTAAAACGTAATATTTCCCTCTCCGCAAAGTACTGATTCTTGCACCTACTTACGCAGGTCTCCACTCTCTCCGAACCCTAGGGGCTCCTCTAGTCACCCTCTTTATATGGCTGAGAACGTTAACCTATTTGGGCGTAAAGAGGACGGACAATCTCTGGAACAACGATCGCGACGTAGAACAAAGGTACACAGATCTTGCATTTTAAGGTTTAATTTTGCTTCACTGTTTCATCGTGTTCGTTTCTTCTACTTCTTTTTTAAGAAAACTTCTACTTTTTTTTATCCAAACACATGGAAGTGTTATTTCATTTTTTTCATTCCCAGCATATATTAAAATGAAGGGTGTATTAGTTTTATATCTCAAAGTAGACAGGTTTGAACTGGATATCTATAAAGTTCATTAGTATTGACAATATAAACTGATACACTGTCAATATTTATCCCTTGTTAAACCCATGTACACCTATGATGGAATGGGAAACAATTCCCATGCCTATTTCCATGTCTATGATGAACTGGATATCTATAAAGTTCATTGGTATTGACAATATAAATTGATCTTGCATTTTTGTGGTTAAATGAATCCATAATCTATTGAAGTATAAAAAAATAAAGAAACCCTTTGCAAGAGACTTGTGAATGGATTTTATATATCCTAAAGTAGTCAGGCTTTGTTTGAAATGAATATCTATAAAGTTCGTTCAATATTAATCCCTTGTTACTATTTAATCATACTTTATTGCAGGAATTGCAACTTTCTCATTTAAAAGGAATTGCAGAAGAAAGATGCATATCATACTCTCGCACACCTGAATTAAACTTGACACAGGTACTACTGATTTACTGATGTAGCCGTTTAGTTCGTTTGCTGGTAGAAAACCCATTATTTTCTTGTCTTTATGTAGGCAAGTGATGGAAATCGGAAACAAAAAAAGAAACCAGATATTCATTTTTGGTATGAAAGGAGAAGGAAATAAGCAGATGGAGGGAATAATTGAAATTCTCAGCAAGTTGGCAAATTAGTACTTGATTGATTTTCATTTCCTTAATAAGTGAGTTAATTAGGTCAATTTTCTTTAATGCTTTTCCTTATTTAGTCTATGCTTTTCCCTATAAAAAGCTAGGCTCTCTCATTTTGTATTCACTTCTGAATTTCATTAATAGAAGCTGAGAATTCTTCCCTTGGTTGAGAGTATTGGTTCTATTGTTTTGGAGTGTTTTTTAGTTTCAATTGCAGGTTCTGCATCAATTGGTATCAGAGCCAAACCCCGATCCAGCCCACACGCCACCGCCGCTCTGCCTTTGCTGCTGCGCTTTCGGATACTACTGCTGCATCTCCGTCTAAATTCTGAAGCAGCCACACTTGCTGAAAATTCAGCACCCAGAACAGCGAGTTAACGCCTCCAAAAAGAGACGCAGCCAAGCTTGTCACTAATAATCACCAGATCTTACCGGGAAGCACCACTAGCGACGCAACAGAGGACGAATAAGAAGCTGAAGACGAAGCAGAGGGAGAAAGAGCGACACCCAAGTGGCTGCAGCCTTCGCCACCGCTTTGTGCTGCTTATTTGCCGCTTCTGGTCCAACTCTTTGAGGGCAGGATTGCTACAACAGGCCATCTAAGATCTCGGAGAGAAGCTCGAGAAAGAGCCCTGATTGCAAGTCCACTCAATTCATACCACGCAGCTTCCCTAGCTGTTCATTTCCTCGTTGTTGCAGCCCGCTTAAGCGACAAGTTTCCAGCCCAATTCCATCATCGAGTTGTTGTGCGGTCCATGACCATTCGAGACCTCCAAAATCAGCAAGACATAATGGAGGAACGAGTCAAAAACATTGAGGCCTCTATGGAGAATGTCACGAAGTCTATTGACCAATTACGATTGGAGTTTCAAAACGAATTGACTAAGCAATTGTCTCAACTCACTAAGTCCATTGGCAAACAACCAGTGCATGAAGGAGGATTGGAGCCCGGAATGATGTCTCAAAGCAGTCCAAGGGAGAGAGAAAGAGGACAAAGTCTGCACGAAATGGCCAAGGGAGGGCGTGTCCAAGACTTAGGCGGAAGGACTTCTAATGTCCGCATTGAAGATCGTCGACGAAATGAAGATGTCTCCGAAGAACTTGAGTATGAAGACGATGTTGTGAATCGAAGGCCAATTCGACAGCAAGATCGATATCAAGAACGAAGGCCCTATCTATCTCCGGTGAGACGCCGACAAGGGAGATATAGACATGAGGAAGAGTTCGAAGATGAAGATGAAGACGAGTATCGAAGGCCTACTCAAACACAAGGGCGCTTTCAAGAGAGACGGCTCTATCGTTCACCAAATAGATATCGCCAAGGAAGGTATAGGCATGAAGAAACAAGGGATGACGACATTACGAAGAAGGCTCGCGTAGAAGCTCCTGAATTCGACGGCTGACTAGATCCCAATGCCTTTCTTGATTGGATAGCAGCTATGGAGGATTACTTTGATTGGCACGATATGTCGGACACCCGCCGAGTTTTGCAAGAGTAAAGCTAGTAGGAGCTGCCAAGCGATTTTGGCAAGACGTACAAGCAGACTTAGAGCGGCATGGTCAAGAGCCCATACTTTATTGGGATGAGATGAAGTACAAACTTGAGTCGAAGTATCTACCGAGGCACCACAAGAGGCAACTATTAGACCAATGGACAAACTTGAAGCAGGCAACTTCTAGCGTGACGGAGTACATGAGCAAGTTTGAAGATTTGCGTTTGAGGTGTCGAATTCGAGAAGACCCAATGTTAACGATGACAAAGTTCATCAACGGATTGCGTCCCGAAATCAAGCGGAAGGTCAATTTTTACTTTCCCGAATCAATTGAAGACGCTTACCAGAAAGCTCTAGAAATTGAGATTTACAAGAAACCCCCTCTCCAAAAACGTTGGAATTCTCAAGTCGGGGAGTTTCAACATGGTAGGTCAACTTCCTTCAACAAGCCTGAAGGTATGACATCGGGACAAACCACTTCAGTGGCGTCTAAGGGTAGTACAAACCCTAGATTCACTTCTAATGGTGGAACTGGGTCATCTTTGCCAACTCGCGGTCTGTCAATCCAGCAATAGTGTGTCACAACTTCCACGAAAAGGGTCACATAGCAGCTCGTTGTCCGCAACGGAACTTGATTATAAACCATGAGTATGAAGAATTCTCCCAAGAGCATGTCGACCAGGAAGTAAAGCCGTTGGACGAGCCTGAAGATTCTGAAGATGGAGAAGAATTTACAGGGGAAGAAACCTACATCAACATCATGAGGTGAATCTTCTCAGTCCCATCTAAAGACGATGAATGGAAGCGAACCAGCATCTTTCACACATTTGTGAAATGTGGAGATTAAGTTTGTAAAATTGTCATTGATGGGGGAAGTACTATGAACGTCGTGTCCAAGTCTGCTGTCGCGAAGCTCAAACTAGAACCCGAGCCACACCCTACACCATTTCGAGTTGCCTGGGTGGACAACACTTCCTTGCCTGTGAAAGAAAGATGCAAAGTGCCGATTCAAATGGGGGATTATTCAGACAGAATATGGTGTGATGTGCTTCCTATGGATGTAGCTCATGTTTTGCTGGGACGCCCTTGGCTCTATGATAAAGCTGTGATCAACTATGGTCGAGATAATACATATGTTTTCAAGAACGAGGGCAAGACCATAAAGCTTTACCCTGCAAAACCATCTGAAAAGGAGAAAGTTGAGCTGAAGAAACCGCAGAAGGAGAGACTTCATGTTCTCACAAAAAAAGAGTTTGAGAATGCGAACAATGAGACTGGACTAATGTTAGCCTTAGTGGCTAAATGCATTCTCGCTGCAGGAAGTGACCAAATTATTTCACTTTCCCCAGAAATTCGCCAGTTGATGGACGAATTTCAGGATGTCGCACCAGAAGAACTACCAAAGGAGCTTCCACCGATGAGGGAAATCCAACATGCCATCGATCTTGTTCCAGGCTCTCAACTGCCAAATCTACCTTATTATCGAATGAATCCCAAAGAACGTGCAGAATTGAACCGTCAGGTTGAAGAGTTGCTGCACAAAGGATTTATCCGTGAAAGTCTTAGCCCTTGCGCCGTCCCTGCCTTGCTAACGCCTAAGAAGGATGGGAGTTGGAGAATGTGTGTTGATAGTCGTGCCATCAATAAAATTACTGTCAAGTATCGATTCCCTATTCCGAGACTTGATGATATGCTAGATCAGATGGTCGGCGCAAAATGGTTTTCTAAGTTGGATTTAAGGAGCGGTGTGCACAAGAGATTCCGGCGGGGAGACCTCCGTGTACACCGTATGTAGTGGATCAGGGATCGCACAGGAAGAGAGGGGTTGTGTGTAGGGAGAGAGCAAGGCAGTAGCAATGTTTGAGAGAGAGACAGAGGTTTGGCAGAGCTTCCGCGTATGGCCAGTGTGTTCTCCTTTGTATGGAAAGGTTAACGTCCTATATATAGCAGAGACCGTGACCGTTGTAGTGTGGTTAATGCGCCCATTGATGGCGGCTTAATTAGCTTAACCATAACGGCACGTTCGTCCGAGTATATAGGGACCGTTACAGCACGTTGTGCGCGAATACCGGAACCGTTACGAGGTTGACCGGGTTTGACCGGATTGACCGGGTTTATGGAGCTCGTGCCATAAATCTCTCAAAACAGTTACTAAAGGTCGCGCGCGGGCTTGGCTCGCACGCGACAGGGCTTACTCTAGCCTCCAAACCACTAAGTCCCTACAGGTCCCGTGCAGTGGTATGCGAGGGCTCTGTCTCGCAGCCCCCACATGGATCAGCTCAGTTGGTGATCCAGTGTGTGTGGAGCATACAATATGGTGTGCTGGATGGTTGCCACGTGGCCAAGATCTGTCAGCTCAGAAAGCACTATCTACATTAGCCCCCTTTCTGCGCGTGAAGACTCATAGCCGTATAGACTTCCATGCGCGGAAACCAACATACGCGTCGTTGCCACGCACCAATTCAAATACGGGTAAGTTCAGCCCCCGTGCGTGCCATTATGACCTAAAACCCCTAGAGTCGTGCCGTCTGGCCTTTAGGGTTTTAGGCGTGACGTCAGCTTGTCCTGTGATTGCGCGATTCGACGGTGACGGTTGCGATTCGACTACTGAAAGGACACAACCCTTCATTGTTTTGGATAAATACTTTGTATCCCCCATTATTGCAAAGCATCACTTCTTTCTCTTAAAGGGAATGGTACCCGGAGATCTTCGAGAGCAGATTCAGATAATCAATCACCAGTTCAAAACTGCAAATCGTGTTCATCAATTGTGCATATCCAAGCAGGCTTCAAGAAAACAAGGTTGGCCTCGTTTAATTTTTGATTTAAGATATCGGTGTTTGCCTTGAACTGCGTTGAATCTGTAAACCCATGAAATTTGTGAAGAGGCTTTGATCTTTGAACCCACTTTTGCTTTAATCCTTCAACAATATGAGATCTTGCAACTCCCTGATTTCTGAAATTGATACCAGAAACTGTTCGTCTTCCTTTGCATAGATCTTGAATTTCAAAATTCAAACTGAAGTGTGGTATTTCTCCCCCTTTTTTTCTTGCTCTTCCGCAGGAATGGCCAAGACAAAAGGAACCAAACCTGTCAAGGAAGATGAAGAGAAACCCGACCTTCCGCAGGCCTTGTGGCGAAAAGCCCCCTATTTAGGCGGCAAAGATTTCTACCATGCGAGGGTTAAGGCGAAGAGGATGCCTGATCCTGTCCCGGTTGAGCGATTGCTGACACTGACTCGCCCAGTTAACTCAGCCTTGCTCGAGTTGATTGGTTCCGAGGATGTGGTTCGATTGGGAATCGAGAACGGGCACTTCCCCTATACTGCGATTTCTACCCAGGCGTTCGTCCAGAAATTGGACTATATGGATGAGTGGATTGACCACGTGTTGGACCATCATGCCGCGACTCTTGATGAAGCCGGCGTATACTTCGCCGTTCGTGCTATGAAGGGTGTTGCCGTGAAGCTGGATCAGTCCATGCTTCTAGACCTTCTGTCCCGTTACTCGCCTGCGACTCACACGTCCATTTTGCTGAGTTCGAGGCTGCCCCCACACTCGAGGATGTGCAAATGTTGTACGAACTTTCCCTTATGGGTGAAGTTGACCCTTTGAGTCCTCTGAGGACATCTGCGGAGATTGCTTTATACACGCAGATGGAGGAATGCCTAGCAGAGGTGAAGAAAATCTCCACCCGGTGGACCACTACAAAGGTCCTTCCGAATTGGCAGTTGGTTGATACGTCTGCGAAGAACACCTGGAACAAATGGTTGCAGTACTTCTTCCGAGACTATGCGAACAGCAGCATCACTAAGAAGCTTCTGAGTGAGAACCCAGAGGCCGAGAATTATGTGGAGGGTAAAGGCTATCATTTGACCCTTTGTGATTTTCTCTGTGCTTGGCTGTCGAGGTACCTGATTGATGGTCACCCCCATGACGGGGTCTTCTACCATGTTTTTCCACTTGCTGTGAGGCTCGCCCTTGGCCAGAGAGTCGCACTCGGACCCTTGGTCTTGGGCACGCTGTACTATAGGATTGATCAACTGGTCCTGGCCATGAAAGAGTCGCGCGGCCGTCTCGATGTACTGACTTTTGTCAATATTTCCTTTTTGACAATGTGGGTTTTCGAGCGATGGCCATCCTATGCTCCAACTGCTCTCAAACTTGACAAGTGGTGTCCCCCAGGCGAGACCGAAGAGCGTAACAGCGTTGCTTCGAGGTGGTTTGGAGCGAGCAACACCAAGTGCGTGTGGAGTTTGATATGCGACAAGCGGAAAGAGTTTACCGCCAGGCCCTATGCCACACGTGTCGAGAACGTGCGATGGTTTCCCAAGCTGTACCCTTCCAAGGGTGTTGTCTTTTCAGAAGAGCTTCTCTTCGAAGAGGGACCGCATTTCCATGAGCGCTACCGCGAGTTCTTTTGCTGGTGTCTGCGAGGTTCCCTTCCTGCCCTCGCAGAGCATATTCGTGAGCTCGCGCCAAGGTATGAAAAGCTTACCGTGGACGTTGACCCCACTCGAGTTTCCCCTCAGTTCGGTTTTGATGCGGTGGCCCCATCAATCTGGCCCCAGTCCATTATCAGAGGGTGCTATAAGCGCTTGCTAACAAAGGAGTGCAAGACGGTCTTCATGAACAATCTTCCCTTTGAACAGCCTGCGGGAACCCGCGAGGGTGGTTGTTCCCAAAACTGGCTCGCATACTGGATTGCCCAGCAAACGAGGATTGAGACGCAGTCGGCCGCGCAGTCAAGCAGAGCTCCCTTGATCAAAAGAAACTCTTTTCCGTTTCGCCCCAACTGCAGTCTGAGCGAGTCTGAGTATGGTTGCTACTCACTGCTGGATCGTGAGAACCATTTATGTCCTGATGTCATTTTGAAGGAGAAGGTCGCCGCAGTTAAGAAGGGCGACACGTATGTCGTCAGATACATCAAGGCATTCGCTGAGGTAAGCAATTTCTTCGTGTGCGTCAAGCTTCTTGATTTTCTTATTCTGACACCTTTATTCTGTGCTATTTGCTGTAGTGTCATGTGCGGAGATTCGCATCTGGTGATCGCTCCAAGTCATTGGTTAACACCATTGTTGCCACCAGAAGACAAAAGCAGTCGTTCCGGCTAGCATGGAGGATGGACCCTGAGGTCGAAACAAAGATTCGCGCAGTCATGAATGCTTTTGCTGACTCGCTGATAGACAATGCTCCGGCTCCGTCTCCTCCTGGAGATGACCCGTCCCCTCCAGCGACTGCGGCGCCGAGAGTGAAGAGACCTAGGCAAAAGGGAATTGCGATTTCTTCCCCTAGAAGTGCTCCAGCTTCTCCTCCAGTGAGGTCCCTTTCTATCAAGGACAAAGGCAAAGGTCGCATGCCCAGCAAAGTGCGGAAAGAGCTCGCAGTTGAGACTTTCGTTCCATTCAATCAAGAGGAAAAGGAAGAGAGGCAGGAGCCCCGAGAAAGTGATGAAGAAGAAGAAACAACAGTTGTGATGCATGAGGAAGAATCAGGAGGTACCTCCGTCGCATTTCCTTTCCATTATCGTAACTTCTTTGTACTTCTTTTCTAAAACCCATCATATCTTCGCAGATGATGATGATGATGATGAGACCATTGGTGGCCTTTTGGCCAAGAGACAAAGGAGAGATACCCATTCTGGCATTCCAGACGATCCCATAAGCGAGGACATTCTTGCCGAGTCCAGGAAGACAGCCGCGGAAGTTGCTGAGAGAAGAAGACAGCGAGAAGAGGAGGAGCTCGAGCGTGTGAGACAGCGGAGCCTCGAAGAGCAACATGTTGACGACTTAGTGCGTCCAGCTAGCGAGGAAGATGAGCTTCCCGAAGAAGTGATTCCCCAGGCAGAGGAGGAAGATGCGGCTCCGGAAGAGGATGCAGCAGCGCTGGAGCAAGTCCAATCGGACTTTGAGGAAATCGCAGGCGGCGATAAAGGTGAGATCTTCAATCTCGCAGTAACTTATAGAGATGTTATTGTGGGTGCGTTAAAGCATGGTGTGTCAAAGACTGACATCCGCTGTTGGCTAGTAGACAAGTGCGGAGAACCTTCAGGTAAATGTTTAAGTGATATACATGTGCTAGACCTGAGCAACTTGAAACAGGATCATGACTGGTTTCTTCGCATCCCAGGCCACGCTCCTTTTAAAGACTTGCTTAGTGAGGAGACACTAATAGGACATGGTTCCACATCCTTAGTGTATGATGGAGATACCTCAATCCCACCTTCGCGTGGAGGTGCTTACTCTTAGCTTTAGTAAAGATAGCGAAATAACTTATAACACAAGTTACCTCATATTATCGCATTTAATATCGCAGGCCATGCTGAGGAACCTGTGCTGGAACAGAGAAGTCAGCCTTCTGCGCCCTATGTTCCGATTCCGAGCTCCCACACCGAGAAGCCTGTCGCAGCTGCTGAACATGCGAGTGAGCCTCTTGAGGACATCATCGAACTTTCCGATGATGCTGAAGCAGATGCTGTGCTGATGGATGAAGATGTCCATACTGGTGCTGAGGAAGTAAGGACAAGTGCTGCTAATGCTTTCGCATCTGAGAGCGTCCTTCGCCAAGCGACTTCGGCTGTCCCTTCGCCTCCGGCGATGACTGAGCCAGTGGCACCTATTCCTGCGTGGAGCTTTTGGGGCTCGCAGGTTGGGAATGCAGTCGCAGCTGGTGCGGCCTACACTCTTCCTCCTGACTACGAGAGGCTGGAGCTCGCGGCTGATAAGAGAGCTATGGAGCGAGGACAGTCTTCGACCACCCCGGCAGCGCGCATTCCTTCCCTTCATGAAATTCTGGAAGGAACTGGTAAGCAGAGTTTTACTGTTCGCACCTCGCATTATTTACTTGCGAGTTTGACATCATAACTTAGTTTTGACATCTGTTCAGGTTTGAAGCAAACCGATGTAGACTGGGTGGTTCGAATGCGCATCACCTACCCCCAATCGTTTGTGAGATCTCTGGAGATAGGGCCCTTCGACAGGAGGCTGTTTCTTACTGAAGCCATTTGGATTCTGGAGCAGCTGTCCGCGGCTACGCCTGCGACCATTTCTGTCCAAAGTGCTGAATTGCTATGTGGCATGTGCCAAAATCTCCTGACCAAAGTCCAGGGCAGACTGGGTTTCAAATTTCTTATGAACAGAGTCACGCTGATTCGCGCAGCCGTAACTTTGAAACTCGGCCACCAGAATCTCGCAGCTGAGAAGCAGAAGGTGGAGCAGCAAAAGCAAAAGGTTGATGAAGCTCTGAAGCTTTATCACGAGATGAATGTCAGGTGCGAGCTACTGAAGCAAGAAGTGGAACAGGTAGAGAAGCTGAGCCATCAGTTCGAGCCCCAAGACTCCTTGATCAAGAATTTGCTTTGACATTTCGAATTTTGAAAAATAGCAAGAAAATAGCTGAAACATTAATGTAATGTAAACATTAATGTAATGTTTGAAACATTAATGTAATGTTGCTAGGGTTTCTCCCCCTTTTTTTTAACAACAAGAATGAATTTGCCCGTTTTGCCCTTTCCCGGGATTTGATAGGATATCTCTGTGCATATCCAATTATGACATCAGCAATTGATACTCTGCTTGATTTTCGCGCTAATTTCTCGGCAGATAAGCACGCTTTCGTTGGGAAGTCCATCCGAATCATGACCATCCGTCATTTATTAGGATACGCAACTAAATCGTCGTAGCCTTTAGTAGGGTAATTGATTGTTACCGCTTTTCAAGGCGTAAGTGATTGAACTTACCCTCTTTTTTAATTCTGCTGACTCATCCTTGGCAACTGAAGAGTCTCCACAAGGTCTATATAAACCCTGTCTTTGCTATTTGGGTTCTTCATCCCAAAAAATGTGCTTTGCCGTGAGTCCTTACGACTGCTGGCTTCAACGCTTATTTTTCGTTGATTCATGGCAACTTCAAGTTGTGAATCCTGAGTTTGCGCTTTGTGCTGTAGAAATAGTTTCCAAGATCCGCTTTATGAGGCTTATTGCTCTTTATAACCATCATAAAGAAGATGCAGATAATATCTCATGTGTGTTCGAAGAAATTTCTTCGTGTATTATGTGTGCAGGTCATGTTTCCGGCCGCCTCGTGGTCAGGTGCAGCGCCGAAGTGACCGTGCTACCGTCTCGTAATGAACGGCGGAATTCTCCTCCAGCATCCCTGGAGGAGAATTTCTTGCCTCTTCGTTCTTGAACTCAGGAGGCTCGTCAATGCCCTTGTCTATCATGACAAGGAGTCCATCACCAGAGGAATGACTGCTTCGCCTGTTTTGCAGGGCAGCGTATGTCGGAACAGGAAGTTCCTCCGGTGCCTATCTTGATCAGACAGAGGCTTTTGTCACCCCTTGGGGTCTTGGACGTATCGTTTCCCAGGTCTCGCTGCTAGGGATGTAGCGAATGACAAGTTGATCTCTTCGCGGCAGCATCCCTTTTGCTATAGATCTTTGGCCGCAGATCTGCGTATTGCATGGCCGGTGTTAGGACCGTGAGGTTCACCCTTTTTCGGTCAGGATTCCCGTGACGTGTTACTTCATGATTTTCAAATGTATTGTAAGCCATGTTGGCTGCGTAGTTAGATTTGAGCTTTTTCGCTTGTAAGCTGCTGTCTAGACAGATAAATTGTAAGTCTTTTTGACTCATAATGATAAATAGCCTGTTGTATTATCTGCTGTCTGTTTACAACAAAATACAACTTCGCATGCGTTTCGGCATATTTCGCCTTGCATAATGCTATGTAATGGTTTCGCATTTGCGATCTGCTATATGAATTCGCGGATGTTTCACTAGATCGTTCGAGATCATATTTTCGCAGCTGTGCCATCCTGGAAGATGGGCTTGTGATTGGCCTTTGTGGATCATTTAAGATCATTTTCACAATATTGCTATCGTAGCAGTAGATCAATTAAGATCGTTAAATGGTGCGAGTTGCTATCGTGGAAGATAGGCTTTGCTAGAAGATCAATTGAGATCATTTCTCGCATGAGTCGCTATCGCAACAGATAGGCTTTTAGAAGATCAACTAAGATCATTTTGCGCATGAGTTGCTATTGTAACAGATAAGCTTTTAGAAGATCAACTAAGATCACTTTGCGTAGGCTGCTATCGCAACAGATAGGCTTGAAAGATCAATTAGGATCGCATTTGTATGTGTTGCTATCGTGACAGATAGGCTTTTATGATCAATTAATATCGCATTTGCATAGGCTGCTATCGTGGCAGATAGGCTTAGATGATCAATTAAGATCGCATTTGCATAGGCTGCTATCGTGTCAGATAGGCTTAGATGATCAATTAAGATCGCATTTGCATAGGCTGCTATCGTGAGAGAAAGGCTTAGATGATCGATTAAGATCGCATTTGTATAGGCTGCTATCGTGAGAGATAGGCTTAGATGATCGATTAAGATCGCATTTGTATAGGCTGCTATCGTGACAGATAGGCTTAGATGATCAATTAAGATCGCATTTGCATAGGCTGCTATCGTGACAGATAGGCTTAGATGATCAATTAAGATCGCATTTGCATAGGCTGCTATCGTGAGAGATAGGCTTAGATGATCGATTAAAATCGCATTCGCATAGGCTGCTATCGTGAGAGATAGGCTTAGATGATCAGTTAAGATCGCATTTGCATAGGCTGCTATCGTGAGAGATAGACTTAGATGATCAGTTAAGATCGCATTTGTGGATTGTTATTGTAGCGGATGACTCACTGTTAACAGTTATAACGAACTGAAATAAAGTAGAATTGACATGCAGAAATACGAAGTTTCTCTTTTGGGAGAATTTTCTTATTATAAGGCTCTCGTATGGGAGAGATGGGATTACAATCCTCTCATATGGGAGAGGAGATTGTGTAAATCGTAGCCACGCAAGACATTAAGCGACGTTATAATAAAACACATGAAATGAGAGAAGTCAGGGATAGTACTTCTTAATCCAGCGCATGTTGACTGAACTCGGGGTTGAGGTTGTGCCGTGCAACCTTCGTATGCTGCAGTAGCCACTGTCAAAGACTTCTGTGACTTCGAAGGGTCCTTCCCAGTTGGCTGCGAACTTCGGGTGAGTTGCTTCTCGCATACAGTGGTCAGATGCGCGCAAGACCAGGTCTCCGACTGCGAAATCTCTTCGCTGGACTGTCTTATTGTAAGCGCGAGCAATCCTTTCTTGATATCGTTTGTTGGTCCTTTTGGCTTGTTCTCGCTTCTCCTACAGCAAGACTAAATCATGATCGCGTTGATTTTCGTAGAGTGCGTGGAAGGCTAGCCTCGCCGAACTGACTCTCACCTCCGCAGGTACCACAGCTTCGGCCCCATAACATAGTAGAAATGGCGAGGCCCCCGTGGGTGTCCTTGGAGAAGTTCGGTAGGCCCACAAAGCTATGCCTAGAGAGTCGGCCCACTTCTTGTGGTCATCTGCGACCATCTTGCTCAAAATTCTCAACAGCGTTTTGTTGGTCGCTTCAGCTTGTCCATTTCCCTTTGGGTAATAAGGGGTAGAACATATCTGCCTGATATTGTACTCCGCTAATTTCGCAGCTACCTGGCGATTAACAAAAGGAGTACCGTTATCTGAAAGAATGGTGTTTGGGATTCCGAACCTGCATATGATGCTTTCCTGGATGAAGTTGACCACAGCCAGCGCATTTGCCGTCTTCAGTGGTATTGCTTCCACCCACTTGGTGAATAGCTCAGTCGCGGTGAGGATGAAATGGTTCCCGTGCGACGTCGGCCGGATGGGACCGATGAAGTCCAAAGCCCATGTGTGAAATGGCCATGGTGTGCCTAATGCATGTAGATCCACGGCGGAAGCGTGCACCAGGTTTCCCTTGAACTGGCATTCCTGGCAGCGTCGTACTTTGGCGCGGCAATCGGCCTCCATCGTGGGCCAGAAATATCCAATTGAGAGGAGCTGCCTGCATAATTTTGCACCTCCTTGGTGTTCCACCTGATGAGAAAGGTCCCTGACTTCTTGTGCTTCTCTGCCGTCTAGACATCGCAGCAAGTTGCCCTCGTGACCTCTTCGCCAAAGTAGGTTTTCCTGTACCACATATCGAGACGCTTTCCTTTCCAATTTCTCGGCTTCTTTTCTTGATTCGGGCTGAGGAACACTTCCTTTAGCTCTTGCTTTTGTGGTCTGGGCCTGTCTTCCATGCATTCAGGTGCTTCTTTGAGTTTCTCGTTTGGAGCGCCCTGTGTTGGCTCTTCCGTCAGCGCAATTTGCTCGATTTGATTGATTTGCCCAGGGATATCCCCATGCCCGTGTGAGGACATCTCCGCGCACCTTCATATGCGATAGCATTTCTTCCCGTTGGCGTAGAAGCTCTCTATCTCCTTGCCTTCGGGGTCATGCTTTGCGATTCTCTTCAGAGTATACACATTCTTTCGATGATATGCGATACGCGGCGCCTCTTCGCGTGTAGGCGGCTTTTCCTTGGCATCTTCCCTTGTCACCATTACTCCCGCAGGTGACTGGTCCTTGATGTCCTCCCAGAGAGGCAAAGGAATAGGGTTGAATGGTCCAGGTGTTTGCTCGTCCACCATCTCAGTGAACCACACCGCCTCGCTGAGATGTGCTTCGTCCAAGTTGAACGGGTTCGTCGAAGCCGGTATCTCGACTATTCTGTCGTTCCAGATAGCTTTCATAACCTGGTGAGCCGTTGAAGGAACTGCGTCGAAGCGGTGAATCCAGGCTCGACCTATAATCATGTGGTACGTGGTGTTCGCGTCTATGACATAGAACTTTGCTGAGCACTTGATTTTGCCAATCTGAACGCCCAGGCGGATCCATCCGATCGTCATTCTAGAGTCGCTTCCGAATCCCATCAGCGGAGATGGACGCCTGACGATCTTGTGCTCGGGGATCCCTGCTAGCTTCAGTGTGTGGAGCGAAACGACGTTGACCGCTGCTCCTCCATCGACGAACGCTCGTTTGAACTCGACGCCATTGATGATGGCGGTCACGTACAGAGGTCTCTGGTGGCTCGCATCCATCTTCTTGTCGCTGGCAGAAAAGGTCATAATCTTTTCTGTAGAGCGGGACGCCCTGATGACTTTCCCGTTGGAGACTACGAGGTCCTCCTCGTAGTCCTCCGCTATTCTCAAGATCGCTTTCGTCATATCTGTCCGGCACTTCTCGGAGAAGTTCATCTCGTCGAAGAATCTGCTGAAGCCGTGCGACCCTTTCATCCGGTCGGCACGTTCATCCTCCGTGTCCATACTGTAGTCTTCGTCTTCATGGACCTCAGCGACGATGGGTAGACCATCCTCTGCGACTTCTTACAAGTCGACGATCGAGATCATGGCGACCTCTTTGCCTTTCGGGCCCTGCTCCGCATGAGCAGGAAGTGGGTTGTTGCGCACGTCCTTTCTGTGATCACTGACGATTAGCTCGCCGTTCTTCATCTTCTGGTCGAATGTAAACCTGAGCTTTTTACATTCCGCTGTGGGGTGCATGACCTTGCCATGGTACTCGCACCACTTAGGGTCCCTCACCATCTCCTTGGAAGGTGTCTTCTCGAGCGGTGGCAGGACGCCGTCCTTGCGCCACTGTCTGCAGAGGTCGCTTGCTTCCTCTACTGAGCATGGCAGAGGCGGTACATCGAAGTTCGCAACCTTCGCTTGCTTCTGGGGCGAAACTGTATTGACCTCAGCTTCGCGTCCCCTCTTGTAACTAAATCTCCCGATCTTGTAAGTAGTGCCGCTCGAAGGTCGCTCTGGAGCGCTCTTATTTTTCTGTCTCTCGACTATAGGCTCGATGTTCTTCGTGCACTCGATTAGCTTTGAAAACGTAGGTGTTTGCAAATTGATGAGCATACCTTTGTATTCATCTCGCATGCACTGCAGGCATATCTCTACGAGCCGGCTTTCTGGCATTGGATCTTTGCACTCCAAGGATTTCGCCCTGAATTTCTTGATGAAAGTGATTCCGTCCTCCTCGCGCTTCTGATACATCCGCGAGAGATGGATCATCGTCACCTTTTCTTCCATCTGGAAGAACTTGGTATAGAACTTCTGGACCATGTCATCCCAAGTCTTCACGGATCCGACTTCCAATGTTCGGTACCATTTGTACGCTACGTTCCCTAGAGATTTTAGGAACTCTCGCATCAGCAGCTTGGGATCAGCTCCGTACGGACCCATGACATCAATGAAACGCATGACATGCTCATGAGCGTTTCCATTGACGTCCTCGAACTTATCCCATTTAGGAGCCTTGTACCCCGCCGGGTTAGGCATGAGATAGATCTCTCGTGGAATGGGTGGATCGTTGTCTAACTTCGGGATAATGGTATCCGCGAATGACTGATGAGCCAGAATAGTGTCCACGCGCTTCTGCAGAGACGTCATGCATTCTGGAATGCTCCCCTCGGTAGTTGATGGAGGGGTTGCCGCAGGCGGGGGCGACACATACACCGTCGGAGGGTTGGGAGCATACTGACTACCCGTATTCCCCCAGATCGCCGTTGGGGGAGGCAAAGGGTACTGCAGAGTTGGGTTAGACGCCAAAGCCGAGGGCTGAGGGGTGTGAGCAGCAAGAGGCAGCATCTGGGCCGTTGACCCCTGAACCGAAGGCAGCTGCGTAGTCGCCGGTGGAGTCTGCAGATTGGGGTTGGGAGGTGTGGTTGACACTCCCAGCCCTGGAGCGGTAGGGGCTCCTCCTCCTTGAGGGGCAGTGGCGGCTGATGAAGGGTTTGGCGCAAGGGTGCCCAGAACGGCCAAGATCCGTTCTAATTGCGCAGACTGAGCCTTGAGAGCTTTCGCCTGACTCTGGACAGTGGCGTCCAAAGACTCTAGCGTCGGTGTCTCGCCGGGAGTCGTAGGAGTACGGCGGGTCTCGTCTCCCGAGGGAGCTTCGGTGGAGGGCGATCTGTTGCTGACATCATCCTCCTGAGACATGGTTGCTTTTGCTGGTAAGTTCACGTCGGGTTCACCAAAATGTGCACAAGAGATTCCGGCGGGGAGACCTCCGTGTACACCGTATGTAGTGGATCAGGGATCGCACAGGAAGAGAGGGGTTGTGTGTAGGGAGAGAGCAAGGCAGTAGCAATGTCTGAGAGAGAGACAGAGGTTTGGCAGAGCTTCCGCGTATGGCCAGTGTGTTCTCCTTTGTATGGAAAGGTTAACGTCCTATATATAGCAGAGACCGTGACCGTTGTAGTGTGGTTAATGCGCCCATTGATGGCGGCTTAATTAGCTTAACCATAACGGCACGTTCGTCCGAGTATATAGGGACCGTTACAGCACGTTGTGCGCGAATACTGGAACCGTTACGAGGTTGACCGGGTTTGACCGGATTGACCGGGTTTATGGAGCTCGTGCCATAAATCTCTCAAAACAGTTACTAAAGGTCGCGCGCGGGCTTGGCTCGCACGCGACAGGGCTTACTCTAGCCTCCAAACCACTAAGTCCCTACAGGTCCCGTGCAGTGGTATGCGAGGGCTCTGTCTCGCAGCCCCCACATGGATCAGCTCAGCTGGTGATCCAGTGTGTGTGGAGCACAATATGGTGTGCTGGATGGTTGCCACGTGGCCAAGATCTGTCAGCTCAGAAAGCACTATCTACAAGCGGCTATCACCAAATCCGCATTCGACTTGGGGACGAATGGAAGACTGCATTCAAGACGCAAGATGGCTTATATGAATGGTTGGTAATGCCTTTTGGCTTATCAAACGCTCCAAGAACTTTCATGAGAGTCATGAATCAAGTTCTTCGCCCTTTCTTGGGTAAATTCCTAGTTGTGTATTTTGATGACATCCTAATCTTTAGCAAGTCAAAGGATGATCATATGGAGCACCTTCGGCTAGTTCTCTTAGCACTTCGTGAAGAAAAGCTTTTTCTTAACTTAAAGAAGTGTTCTTTCCTACAAGATAAGGTTCTATTCCTCGGGTTTGTTGTTTCTCCAGAGGGAATAGCAGTCGATCCTTCTAAAGTTAAAGCCATTAAGGACTGGCCGATACCCAAGACCATCTCGGAAGTTCGAAGCTTTCATGGTTTGGCCACGTTCTACCGAAGGTTCATTAAGGGGTTTAGCTCCATTACATCGCCTATCACCGATTGCATGAAACAAGGCGAGTTCAAGTGGACACATGCAGCTTCCAAAGCCTTCGAGGAAATCAAGGACAAGATGACAAAGGCTCCTGTTTTGAGACACCCCAACTTTTCTAAAGTTTTTGAGGTCTCGTGTGATGCTTCAGGAGTAGGCATTGGAGGGGTACTAAGTCAAGAAGGTCATCCCATTGCATTCTTTAGTGAAAAACTTAATGGAGCAAAACTAAAGTATTCAAGCTATGACAAGGAATTTTATGCCGTCGTGCAAGCACTTCGCTATTGGAGATATTATTTGTTGTCTCAAGAGTTTGTTCTTTACTCGGATCACCAAGCTTTACGCTACCTACATTCTCAAAGGAACTTAAACTCAAGGCATGCCAAGTGGGTTGAATATCTTCAAGAGTACACTTTCGTCCTCAAGCATCGTGCTGCCGTTGAGAATAAAGTTGCGGATGCTCTGAGTCGTGTTATCACCGTGCTTCAAGCCATGAGTGTTCATTTTGTTGGATTTGATAGGCTGAAAGAAGAGTATGACACTTGTGTCGACTTTGGTATTATCTACCGTGATGTGAAGGATGGAGATCGTAGCGATCATGTTAATTTTTTTATTCGAGATGGGTACCTCTTTAAGGGTTCCAAACTCTGCATTCCTCGCACCTCAATGATAGACTTTTTAATTTGGGAATTACATGCAGGAGGACTTGCTGGACACTTTGGACGCGACAAAACTGTTGCTCTTGTTGAAGATAGATTTTACTGGCCCTCACTGAAAAGAGACGTTGCTCGAATTGTATCGCAATGCCGCACATGTCAAGTGTCAAAAGGAAAGAAGAAGAACACGGGATTGTATACCCCACTGCCGGTTCCCCACGAACCTTGGAAAGACCTTAGTATGGATTTTGTTCTTGGTCTACCAAAGACTGCGCGAGCGCACGATTCTATCATGGTCGTGGTGGATAGATTCTCTAAGATGGCGCATTTCATTTCTTGCAACAAGACAGCAGATGCTTCACATGTTGCAAAATTATTCTTTCGATAGATCGTTCGTCTCCATGGATTGCCCACATCCATTGTTTCAGATCGCGATGTCAAGTTTGTGAGTTATTTTTGGCGGACGCTATGGAAATTGTTTGGGACTCAACTAAAATTTTCATCTGCCTTTCATCCACAAACGGACGGTCAAACTGAAGTTGTTAACCGCAGCTTAGGAGACTTACTGCGGTGCATTGTTAAAGACAAACCAGGACTTTGGGACTTGGTTCTCCCCACTGCTGAATTTGCTTACAACAGCTCTGTCAATAGGTCAACTGGAAAGAGCCCGTTCGAGATAGTTCATGGAGTTACCCCTCGCCAACCAGTTGATCTTGTCCAGTTACCCATCAATTCTCGATCATCCGAGCCGGCAGAATCTTTTGCCGAACACATCCATAAACTTCATGCCGAGATTAGACGAAAAATATCCCTCAGTAATGAAGACTATCGTCTTGCAGCCAACGCGCACTGCCGTAAGATGGACTTTCAGGAAGGAGATTATGTAATGGTCCGCGTGCGTCCTGAGCGATATCCCAAGAAATCTTTTAAGAAACTTCATGCGCGTGCCATTGGGCCTCATCACATTCTTCGGAAGTTAGGTCCCAATGCTTACCTACTCGACTTACCTCCCGAAATGGCTATTAGCCCAATATTTAATGTGGAGGATTTGTTCCCTTATCATGGCACATTTCAACCACCGCTTCCTCTAAAAGGGTCCTCTTATAGCCCAACAACTCATGCCCCAAAGGCTCCACCACTCCCCTCGACCAAGACCGACGTAATTTCAGAGGTACTTGACGACCAGGATGTTCTCACCCATGGTGGTACTATCCGTAGGTACCTAGTCAAGTGGGCTAACCGCCCTGACATCGACGCTACTTGGATCACGGAGGACGAATTTCGTAATATCGATCCACAGTTCTTGCATCATTACAACTCTTCGGAGAAGAGTTCTTTTCAGGCGGGAGAGAATGATGGAAATCGGAAACAAAAAAAGAAACAAGATATTCATTTTTGGTATGAAAGGTGAAGGAAATAAGCAGATGGAGGGAATAATTGAAATTCTCAGCAAGTTGGGAAATTAGTACTTGATTGATTTTCATTTCCTTAATAAGTGAGTTAATTAGGTCAATTTTCTTTAATGCTTTTCCTTATTTAGTCTATGCTTTTCCCTATAAAAATCTAGGCTCTCTCATTTTGTATTCACTTCTGAATTTCATGAATAAAAGCTGAGAATTCCTCCCTTGGTTGAGAGTATTGGTTCTATTGTTTTGGAGTGTTTTTTTTGTTTCAATTGCAGGTTCTGCATCAGCAAGTCAAATGAATCAAGCACTACATGTATTTCCCCCCTTTGAATTTCCTGGGAGTGCTGATTGGCCTCTTGATGGATGTGGGTTGTTGATCGATCAAAGTCCGCGTGTCCAACCGTCAAATGATTCAATTTGAGGAATGGAAGGAAAAAATTTGATCTCAATGAAGTCTTCGACAATTCTGCTAATATGTAGTTCAAAGTGACTAGATGTGCAACTTAGCAATGATTTAAACGAATCTTTTTCCCGGGTTATCTACTTTGAGAAGGATTTTCTGATGTATTTTGACTACATTGGTGAACTTAGATTGATTGTTTGATCAAGCTTTGAGTTTGGAATTGAGTAGAAGGGGATTGAAACCTTGGTTAGGTGTGCTTGTTTCTTGCATTGTTCTTGGGATTTTAATATAACAAAAACGTTTTCTACTCAATGAGTGTTTACGGTTCATTTTTTGTCTTTGAAGAGATGTTGATCTTCGCGTTCCTTGTGAAATGTTCCGGATTTGACAAACCGGATTGGTGTTTACAGTTCAGTTTTTGTGGTTGTAGGTCCATGCTCGTAAGAAGCCAATGGCTAAGGATGTTGATTACATGGCTGTTGCAAGTATGACTGACGGAATGGTCGGTGCAGAGCTAGCCAACATAATTGAGATTGCTGCTTATATGATGCGAGAAGGAAGAACTGAGGTATAGCATCAACGTAAGCCAAATTAGCTTTGGTTGTTTTGTGATGGCTTAAATGAAACCTGTTAAAGAAAAGAAGCAACTTGTTTAATGCTGAAATGTTATAGTTGGAACTTAAATTACCCTTCAAAAGTCAGTATTGGCTGTCTTGAATGAAGAATGATAAAAAGAAAAGGTGACAACTTTTTTAATTCAGAAATGTTATCATTGGAACTAGAATTACCCTTCAAAAGTTAGAATGAGTAAATATTAAGTTGGTGACTTCCAGGGTTGGAGTCAACGATGATGCCTGCATTTGTGAGAAAGTTTTCTACCAAATTGCTGCGTCTACTACCTTATCCCATATCTTCAGCTTCTTGGTTGCAAAATCATCTATCTTTATGATTTTATAAAAATGATATGGTATATTTTAAGATGTACCTCACATAGCCACTCTATCGTTTTAGTTATTTAAGTTTATGTAAATAATTTATAATTCCACAAACAAAATTGGAAAACAATTATTAATGTGTGACAAGATAAAGGGCAAGACTCAGTGCATGGTTATTAGTCTTCTACATATTAAAAATCACAATTTTACCTGGATGCTTCAGTATGATGTGCGCATAAATGCTTTCTTTAGTTTCTGGCATAGTAATTGTTATTTTGGTCTCTTGAACTTGATCTTCAAAATTTACCCGTGCTAACAACTGATGACTTGTTGCAAGCTGCTCAAATAGAAGAACGTGGAATGCTGGATAGAAGAGACAGGAGCCCTGAGACGTGGAAGCAAGTCGCAATCAATGAAGCAGCAATGGCTGTAATTAAGTGTTGCACTTTGATTGGTTGTAGAGCACCACGTGGTGCTCTTTTGGAGCACTAAAAAATTGCTCCTGTAGTAGCTGTGAGCTTCCCAGAACTTAGGAACATTGCATTCATATGATCCTTGCACTGAATCTTATACCTTCTTCAGTCAAATCCTTGTCTTATTGCAGCTACTGCCGTACATGGTCTCTCATATTTTCCCGCTATTTTTTTTTTCTGTTATACTGGCCCTGTATGGATATTATGGTTTGGTTAACCTCCACAAAAAGTTAACCAAAACTTCAACCCAAAATTTATAGGACCTACATTCCACTCATTTTTCTACTCACATTAAAGTAGAAACCTCAAAACCAAAACCTTCAAATCCAAACATCCACCTAGTTTGGTTAACCAAACAAGCTCAACCTTGTTATCCAAACTACCCCACTGTGCGTTATTTGGCAGTTAAATCATTAATCATCCTCACCAATAGACCACATCCTGCTTGTTGCTTCCCCACTTGAGCCCACACATCTCTTATCTTGTTGTTACAAATTGCACCAGCAGAGAATTTACCGACAAATAACGGAGGGATAAAAGTCTCATTTACCTCTCTCTCTCTCTCTTCTTCTTTTCCTACAGCTACCACCTTACTCATCACCACAACCGCCACCATTAATCCACAACAATTTAATGGAAAATCAAAATAAAGTGAAACTTTAAATTATAAAAATACAACCAGTTACCAGTTTACCACATACAATCATTTTAGGAAAGTGATTGGCTATGAGAGGGAGACTCAATTGAAGGCCAATAGATCCGGTCTGGAAGACATTGAGAATCCTTGTCATACACCTGTCCCATGATGTCCCTTATAAACCAAACATTCACAAGTACCACTCTGTCTGGGATGGGATATTGGCAGGTTCTTTTTCTACCTGGTCTTGCTTTGCAAACTCGGCGCCGTGGATTGTGGAACTGCGGGTGCAATGCCAGATGGTTAGTGTGACATGATTAAGATTGATCTAGTTACTCCCTCGGTCCCAAAATACGTGTCTCACTTTTCTTTTTAGTCTCTACCAAAGTAAGTGTCTCACTTTTAAAAAGTTACACACTTCTTCATTTTACATACCTCCATACCCGTTTTAAATACTTCCTTTTTGTCTTATGAAGAATTGCTTCTAATAAGACAAGGACATTTTAGTAAATTTATCAAGTCTAAAGCAACCGAAAGACCCGTGAATATTCGAAGTAAGGGTGCGTTTGGTAAAATAGTTTTTTTTTTGGTTTTTAGTTTTTCCACCATTTGGTTTCTCTAAAGTGTTTGTTTAGGGTAGTTTAAAAACTAGTTTTTAAACTGTTTTTTTCCAACTATTGGGGTGGAGAAAAAAATCATGTTTTGGTGGTTTTTTTTTCAGTTTCTTTCTACTTTTTACTAAGTCCATATTACCCTCATAGTTTATGTATATTTCCAAGTGTATCATTAGGTCACTCTCTTTATCAGACTTATTCACTTTGGTGCTATTATTTTTATGTTAATTGTGTGTTTATCCTATTTTTTTTTTTTTAATTTCATGAAACAAGTCTTGAATTTTTGCTGTGAACAAAATTTCATGAAATCGTTAGCTTTTTGTTGAATCCAAGTTTGAAAATTTGAATTTTGAGATGTCACAATACCGTTAATTTCTTCTTCAAATTGTTACTTTCATGAAATAGTTGAAGCGCACAAAATCGTGAACTTTTTACATTGCATTTGTTCTTCTTGAATCTGTAAATGAAAAATACAAGTGGAGGGTATATTTGTCATTTAATCTATATCATCTAGTTTAAAAACACTACCAAACACATTTCTTCAGTTTTTAAATTAGTTTAAAAACCACTGCCAAACACACTGGTTTAAACCGAATCTCGTTTAAAAACCGAAAAAATTCCACCACAATCTAGAAACCAGTTTTTCCACCAAAAACCATTCTACCAAACTCACCCTAAGACACTTAATTTTGGGACGGAGTCTGTCAAGATCTTGGATAACTTGTGAGACTATTTCTGTGTCTCTATGGACATATTTATCATGCTTCAATATTTTTCATTATAATCAAATTAATGAGTTTCTTTCATTACTCGTTTCATCATCCCTGAATGCATCTAGAAATGGAAACCATGTACGCAGTCCATGTTCCATTTGAGTCTGAACTTGCATTTCATAAAATTTATTTAGCTGCTAAATCTGTATTATGACCGACAGACAGACAACTTCGAGGTTCTAAATATTTTATAAAGGGTTGTGGATGGACCAGCCTAGCTTGGGTTTGCTTATTTGCTAGTAAACTTTCTGATGTTCTCTAGCTAACCTTATGTTGAAAGATGCATGGTCATTCCCGATTATTTTAGAGTATGCAGGCATCTTGATTACAGACTTGAACAGTTTGCACAGGTTACGTCGTTGCACAGTTTAATGGAAGTGAGAATATCAAGTAATTCTCTCACATTTGTCGGTATGCTATCAGGGTCATATAACCATGTTGAACTGGACACATCAGAGCTACTACGGGATTGGTCAAGTGGACTACCTGGTAGAGGGTTCTTGGGCCAGAGACCGTTAGATAGAACTACCTACAGGAAAAGATGCCGAGGGTCCTGGTTGAGGATCGTGTTGGATTCTCATGATCTCAAAGGTCTGGACCTGCCCACATCATCTAGGCACGGAGTTGGTACGTTATAATAAATTGCATGTCCCCTTTGCAGCTGATCAAGGTTGACTTATATCAGTCTCTGTGTTGAATATGACTTGAAGTCAAAGGCGGCAAAAAGTCAAAGGCGGCTAAGAGATTTAAGAAACAAATTGGGGCGGCAAACTATGGAAGTTTCTGGGTTGTTTGTTTATTTGTTCTACAGTCGTTTAGGAATGTCTTGGGCACTAAGTCGGTCCTATATGTCTATATAAGGGACCTAGGTTGTGCCTAAACATTGTGGGTGGCCACAGTGTGGATTGTATTCGTGGTGTTTCTCTCTAATAAACATGGGTTTTTGGATCGTGGAGGTAGCTAGCTAATCACTAGTGAACCACGTTATATCGGGTGTTTCTTGCGTTCTTGTTTTCATCGTTATCATCATTCTAAGCTAGGTCCAGATCATAACAAACTGGTATCAGAGCTCGTTTCTGCAGGGTGTTTGTCATAACAAACTGGTATCCGAGCCAAGTTCAGCGATCCAAGGGGAGCTCAGAGCTTAGGTTGCGGTGTTCCAAGATCAAGGTAGAGCTAAAGAGCTAGGGTTTCACAGTCCGTGAAATTCATAGCTAGGGTTTCGCGATCAAGGTGGAGCACACGTTCAGGGGTTAAGGATCTGGACAAGGAGCTGCAGAGAAGATGACCGGGGGGATGACCAAGATCGACAAGTTCACAGGGAGAAACAACTTCAGCTTATGGAAGATCAAGGCACGTGCTTTTTTGAAGCAGCAAGGTCTGTGGTTGCCATTAGAGGAAGATAAAGAGGGGGCCGATACAACCACCGCTGAGTTCGAGGCTCAGCAAGAGGGGACGCGGCATAGTGCTGCATATGGGGTTCAGACAGTCAGAGTTCCGGCGCGATGATGGCGGCCAAGGGAAGCTACGGTGTCGTCTATTCAAACGGTAGAGAAAAGAGACACCGGTGGACGAAGGATGAACTCGGGATCTGCAGGTTTGGCTGCAGGTAGAGAGTACTTCAGAGGATGGTCTAGTTCTCTAGGCCCCAGTGGGGGGAAAGGAATCCGTTCTCTTGACGAGGAGGCGGATTTGGCATGGGGGAGTCTCTGACGAGGGACACGGAACGCGTGAGACGTGCAAGGGGGCGCGTATGAGGCGCGCAAGGGGGCGATATTTCAGGAATTCGGTGGGAATTGGAGCAATCTCGCAAAACGTTGCAGGAATTCAGCGGGAATTGGAGCAACGTGCTGGGGGATTTGTTGTAGGGACTCGGTGGGAGTCGGAACAACAAACAAACTTGTTGTAGGAACTCGGTGGGAGTTTGAACAACAAGAAGAG
This sequence comes from Linanthus parryae, assembly GCA_023055425.1. Classification (NCBI taxonomy): domain Eukaryota; kingdom Viridiplantae; phylum Streptophyta; class Magnoliopsida; order Ericales; family Polemoniaceae; genus Linanthus; species Linanthus parryae. The sequence continues at coordinate 9,371,281 of JALGPY010000012.1, forward strand.
GGTTTTCGATTGCAAGAACTCGGCCGTAGTTGGAGCATCGATAGGGTTTGATTACAGGAACTAGACGGGAGTTGGAGCATCGCCGGGGGCACTCGTTGCAGGAACTTGGCGAAGTTGGAGCAACTTGTAACGTGAGGCTTTCGCATACAGCTGCGAAACGTTTGGGGTTGATTATTGGAGTGAATCATCGGTTCAGGTTCGGGTTGCAGAGATGATTCAAGACAAGGTGGAGATTTGTTGAATATGACTTGAAGTCAAAGTCGGCAAAAAGTCAAAGGCGGCTAAGAAATTTAGGAAACAAATTGGGGCGGCAAACTATGGCCTTTTCTGGGTTGTTTCCTTGTTTGTTCTACAGTCTTTTTGGAATGTCTTGGGCACTAATTCGGTCCTATATGTCTATATAAGGGACCTAGATTGTGCCTAAACATTGTGGGTTGTCACTATGGCCTTTGGCCATAGTGTGGATTGTATTCGTGGTGTTTCTCTCTAATAAACATTGGTTTTCGGGTCGTGGAGGTAGCCAGCTAATCACTAGTGAACCACTTTATATCGGGTGTTTCTTGTGTTTTTGTTTTCATCGTTATCATCATTCTAAGCTAGGTTCAGATCATAACAAACTGGTATCAGAGCTCGTTTCTGCAGGGGGTTTGTCATAACACTCTGCACCACATTTGAAACCAAGAGCGAAAACTTTGTAGATTTGCTCTTCAATTGGTATGAAGATGGCCTGATTTTGCACTAGAGAAGCCACATAAAATCTTCCTTCATTCAGTATCAAAGTCAAGATACAATCCTCTCTCAGATGTATCACTTCTTGTTGAAAGGAATGGATTTTCTGTGGTGGTCTCAATCTGTTTCAGTGGTGGTCTTATCAGAGGATGGGGCAAGATTAACCATTGCAAGAAAAGCTTCTCATAAAAGATTATGCACATAAGATGCATGGGATACAAAAATAAAACACTCACTCCCTCGCTAAATGAAAGTGTGTAATGTAGACTAAATACAAGACCTAAATACTCTAGAAGGGGGGGGGGGTTGAATAGAGTATGAAAACTTTTTGCAAAACTTAAAGTTTAACAGAAAGACTTTGTGTGAAACTCAAATCTCAAGGTCTTGAGATTTTAGTAAACTGTCTGAAACTTACAAAGGCAAAATAGTAAGCTTCAAGGCCTTGAACTGTAAACAATTCTAAACAGTTTTTGAACCCTAGTTTGATTTGAGTTGTGTGCAGCAGATAACAATCAAACTGTAAAGTAAAGAACACAAAGACAATTTACAGAGTTCAGTCCCAATGGACCTAATCTCTGCCTGAGGGATCTAATCCCACCAGGATTGGGCAAACACTTCTTATTACTCACACAGAAACAACCCTAGATCTTCAAGCCTAAGTGATTTCCCTTACACCTATACAGCTTGTGGTTCCAAACCTATCTAGTTCCAGCTATTGACTGTTGAGCTAACAAGAACCTCTTGTTGTTCACTTGAACAACCAACCACTAGGTTAAGTGAAGTTTAAGATAATCTAGAGATACACATATAGAAGTACAAGTGAAGAACACAGTATGAATATAAGCTGTTGAAGCTTGGAAGTGTTCTTCTGAAAAAGTTGGATTGATTTGATCTTCAGGAATCTGGAACGAAGCTTTGAATGATTGTGTGTTTGAATGAATGATCTCCCACGATTTTGTCACACCTCTCTGAGTATTCTGCAAGCCTCTCTCTTCTTCAAAATTCAAACCAGTCTCTTTTATCCACAGTTGCAACTGATTGAGAGATTTTAGGATCTTAGTTCCTACAAATCCTCTTTCTGTTTTCAACTGAAATTCAAACAGCCTCAAGTGGATATTCGTTGGAGTTTGTTGAGATTGCTCCTGCATGTTTAACAACCCTGCAACAGCATTGAAACACAGCAACAACAAAATCCAGAAAGCTAACAGTGCTATGACTATTTGGTTATATAGTTTCTGATAAAACTGTTTAACAGACTTAGAACAATAACGTGTATATCTTCTAAAACATATAAATCATGAAAAACAAGTTTAAGACACTTAGAAGTGAGTAAATAATCACAATACTAAGAATCACAACCTTCAAGAAAGAATCAACTAAGTTCTGTAAAAACTGTCAGTAGCTCAAGGAACATCTCAAGGCCTTGGAGCTCTGAACCTGCTTCACAGAATTTCAAAGTTTAACCCAGATAACTTTGATTCTTCCTGTTCTGATCATCTGCAATTGTGTTAGATATATAAATAGTGTAATCCAAAAGTATATGCAGTAAACCACTGATTTGTATAATCAGATATCCAATCTGCAACACAGAATTGTTAGAACATATAGCAGAATAGAATAACTCAAGGCTTTGAAGTTCAGTCAATATCTCAAGGCCTTGAGATAACTGAGATGCTTTGCTGCTTATGTCTTAGTCTTTTGTCTTTGTCTTTTGTCTTTCATCACTCAAAACAATTACCAACCAAAACACATTCAGGGATCTTGACTCAACAATCTCCCCCTTGATGAAAGACAAAACCTACAGTCTTGTATAGATCTTCCTGCCACTCATATTCAAAAATTAGATAAAAACAATTTGCAGATACAATATATACTAATGCCAAACAGATAACCATTAAGAATAAAAATTACAAATTACCACAGAAATATAAATACACAACTGATTAAACCACAAAATAACTAGGCATTATTATTATCATTATTCCAAACACTGCAAACACAGAAGTATACCCACATAAATTCTCCCCCTTTTTTACTTTCATCAAATAAGGTTGAAGAAATGTTGGATCATTACTCAGAGTCTGAAAATAAACTTAAAACAAAAAATTTAGCTAAAAATTCAAGGCCTTGAGATCAGAAAAGATAGAAGAGAAAGAGATATAGGGTCAAGGCTTTGGCAATCTCTGATCTTCACTTCTTCTTTGATGTCTGGCCTTTCTCTGAGCCTTCTCAAATATCTTCTTCACTTGCAGCATCTTCAGCAGACTGATTACCTTCTTGTTCAACTTCCACTTCAGCAACCACTTCTTGGATTATCTCATCCACTTTCTTCTTAGCTTGTACTGAATCCACCTCTGTAGCTGCATCAACACCTGTGTCTTCACCTGCATCTTCTTCATCAGTTTGTTCATACAAATCTTTTGAAGTTAGCACCACTGGAATTGGCTTCTTCTTCTTCTTCAGAAAATCTCCCAACTTTTCTTCTGAATCCACACTAGTGTCATGACTAGTAGCATAAGGTATCTTCTCCAGATTCAAGCCCTTGATGACAACATCCAGCTTCCCATTCATAACATTCATCAAGCCCTTGAACTGGTTGAATTCAGTTGACAGGTCAAATAACCTTTGTTTGAGATCTTCAATCTCAACCTGCTGATCTTCTAACTTCTCAACCAGCAGTGAGTAATCCTCATTGGCTTGTCCTTTCCCAGATGTAGTCCCCTTAGGCTTCACAAACTCCTTCTCAGCAAGTTCTTCCTTTGACAAATCAGAATAAAATTTCCAATGCCCTTTCCCAGTCTGAACTACTCCAATCCTCTGAAGTGCAGTCTCATCTATCAACCCAAAACCTCCAGTAATATTTTCTTCTCATTTCACAGGTACATCAAAATATTCAAAGAAAAGAGGTAACAGGTTGGCATATGGAAGAGGATGGTTTCTAGTCCTGGTTGCACAATAAATCATACGCTCCATAAAAATTGTTGGAAAATCTATCTCAAACCCTTGAGATATCAGATACATCAAAATCAGAACCTTATCAGTTACCAACTCCCTTGAGTTCTCCCTAGGAACTACACTTCTCATCAGAATTGTAAACAAGATTTTGGCTTCACAGTTGAGCACAAAGTGTATCAACTGCTTTGGACCAGAGGGAACACCTTCAACAAAGAACATCTCCTTTGCCTTTTCCAAACACTCCTTCCTATCAGGATAATCTCCAACATTGTATTTCCTAGGAATGCTCAAGACTTTGGCAAAATTCCTATGATCTAACATCAAATCCACACCAGCCACTTTTGAAGTTAATACCATTCTATCATCACCTTCAGAAACCAAGTTCAGATAAAATAACCTAGTTAACCTAGGATAAGCCTTTGAACTAGGATTTAAAACCTTCCAAACAACAGTTTCTCTTAACTTTCTCATACAGTCTATGTCCAATTAATCCAATAATTCATCAGAAATCATGCTACAGAAAGCTACCTTAGATGAAGCATACCCTTGCATCCAAACAGTTCTAACCTCATAACTAAAAAACCACTCTGTAGGAAGTACATTCTTACCTTGATATCCTTTTTTAGTTGCAGCAGCAACTTGCTTAACCCTAGTTTTCTTCTCTGAGGGTTTGGTCTTTTGTTGTCCTCCTTCAGTTGGTTTCTTCTGGCTTTCCTGAGTTGATTTCCCTTTTTCCTCTTCACCAGTATTTTTCTTTTCTCCCCCTTTCTTTTTCTCTGACCTAGGTTGATCACCAACCTGAGTCTCTTGTTGTGGATCAACACTTGAGCCTTCATCTCCCTTCTCTGTTCTGGACTTCTTTGCAGGAGGGGTATCCTCATGCAAAATTTGAGTGTTTTTTTTAATCTGAATCAAAAATCACTATCTTCTCCTTCTTATTTGCTCTCTTCTTGGATCTGCCAGAGGGCTTTCCCTGTTGCTGAATTCTGGCTGATTTGCACTCCATTTTAGAGTTTAGGGCTTTGAGAAGAGAATGTGATTGAGAGGAATTGAGAGAGAGAGAGAGAGTAGAGTCGCAGAAAATTGAAATAGAATGAGAAGAAAAAGCCCTGACTTTCAGCTTAAGTAGGTTGAAAAGGATGAGTCATAAAAGGACTCTGCAATATCAACATGCAAAAATAGAATCTTGAAAAATCTTTTTGGGATATTTTAGAAAATTCTCTGATTAATTCAAATATTATACAGTTATCTAAAAAGATAAGATATAATATTTGATGATCCATTTTTTAAAAATAAATACAGATATTATCAAGACCTGGAGAACAATCTCAAGGCCTTGAGATTTTTTGCAGTTTGAGAAACTTCAAAGCTTTGAGCTATACTTTCAAGGCTTCAGAAAGTATAATCTCAAGGCTTTGAGATTCCAGCACATAAACACATATAGGTACTAATACTCCCCCTAAACCAATGCATCCTTGTTTAACACCCCCAATTCAAGCCTTAGAGATGAAAACCTATCATCTGGCAAAGGTTTAGTGAAAATATCAGCAATCTGCATTGAATTAGAGATAAAATTTAAAAGAACATCACCTTGTTCTGCATGATCTCTAAGGAAATGATGTCTCACATTTATGTGCTTTGTCCTTGAGTGCTGAACTGGATTCTTAGAGATTGAAATAGCACTTGTATTGTCACAATGGATAGGCACATTTCTGAAGTTAAAGCCAAGATCTCTAAGTTGCTGAGCAATCCATAACACTTGTGAATAGCAAGCACCAGCTGCAATATATTCAGATTCTGCAGTTGATAATGCTACAGAATTTTGCCTTTTGGAATGCCAACTGATCAATGAAGATCCAAGAAATTAACAGCATCCAGAAGTACTTTTCCTCTCTACTTTATATCCTGCAAAATCTGCATCTGAATAGCCACTCAACATAAAATTAGATCTTCTTGGATAACAAAGCCCTAAGTCTCTGGTTCCATTCAAATATCTAAAAATTCTTTTAACTGCAGTTAAATGACTTTCCTTAGGATCTGCTTGAAATCTAGCACACATACAGACACTGAGCATAATATCAGGTCTGCTAGCAGTTAAATACAATAGTGATCCAATCATACCTCTGTATTCCTTCTGATTCACACTCTTACCAGTTGAATCTTTGTCTAAAGACAGTGATGAACTCATAGGGGTCTTAAGCACCTTGGACTGTGACATATTATACTTATTCAATAAGTCCTTGGTATATTTTTCTTGATGCACAAAAAGTCCTTTCTTCATTTGTAATATATGAAGTCCAAGAAAGAAATTCAGTTCACCCATTAGGCTCATCTCAAACTCCCTGCACATCAGACTAGAAAACTCCTTTGAAAGAGCATCATTAGTAGCACCAAATAATATATCATCTACGTAAATCTGAACTACTAACAGATCACATTGATGGTGTTTAATGAAAAGAGTTTTTACAACTAAGCCTCTTTTAAAATTGTTTTCAAGTAGAAATTTTGAGAGTCTGTCATACCAAGCCATTGGAGCTTGTTTTAAACCATAAAGAGCTTTATCCAGTTTATAAACATGATTAGGAAAATTTTCATCTTCAAAACCAGGAGGTTGTGCTACAAAAACATCTTCTTGTAAATATCCATTCAGAAAGCACATTTAACATCCATTTGATAAAGCTTTATGTGATTGTGAGATGCAAATGCAAGAAGTATTCTAATAGCTTCTAACCTGGCAAAAGGAGCAAAAGTCTCCTCATAATCTATACCTTCTTCCTGATTATATCCTTGAGCTACCAGTCTGACTTTATTTCTTACCACTTTGCCATTCTCATCAAGCTTGTTTCTGAATACCCATCTGGTTCCAATAACTGATTTCTCTTTAGGTCTGGGGATCAAATTCCAAACCTTGTTCATTTCAAACTCATTCAGCTCACTCTGCATTGCAATGATCCATTCTGCATCTTCTAGAGCTTCCCTGGTATTCTTAGGCTCAATCAAAGATACAAATGCACTAAAAGCACACAAGTTCTTTAACTGTCCTCTTGTCTGAGTTCCAGTTGATGGATCTCATATAATGTTATCAGCTGGATGGTCTGTAAGGTACTTACACTTCTTTCTTGGTACCCATGATTGTTCTCCTTCAAGGCTTTGAGTCCTTGAAACAGTAGAGGGAGCATCATAGAAAGTTTCAGCTTCTGTCTCAAGGCTTTTTAATTTTGGTTCAGCAGGAGGTTCAAGGACTTGAGATTTTGCTGATTGATTCTGTACATTTGTTTTGCCTTTTTCTTCTTTCACAACATCATCATCTGATTCATGCTTGTTCAAATCTAGATCTGCAAAACTTTCACTCAGAGAATCCTTAGTACTTTCATCAAAAATACATGAATGCTCTCTTCCACAATCTTGGTTTTTCTATTATAAATTCTATAAGCTTTGCTAGTTTGAGAATATCCAAGAAATACACCTTCATCACTTCTAGCTTCAAACTTACCAAGATTGTCTCTACCATTATTATGCACAAAACAGATACAACCAAAGGGTTTAAAATAAGAAACAGTAGGCTTTCTACCTTTAAACTGTTCATAGGGGGTCTTTTTCAAAATAGGTCTGATCAAGCATCTATTCAGAACATAATTTGCAGTGTTAACAGTTTCTGCCCATAAAAACTTTGGAAAATTACTTTCAAGAAGCATGGTTCTGGACATATCCTCAAGTGTCCTATTTTTCCTTTCAACTACTCCATTTTGCTGTGGAGTTCTAGGTGCAAAAAAGTTGTGTGAAATGCCATGCTTTGCACAAATCAAATCAAAGTCAAGTTGATCAAACTCCCTACCATGATCACTTCTAATGGATGAAACAGGTAAATTTTTCAAAGTTTGAAGCTCTTTGCAAAGTCTAGAAAATTCAGATAAAGCTTCAGTTTTGTCGCTAATAAACATCACCCAAGTAAATCTAGAATAATCATCAATTATAACAAGCATATACCTTTTACCTTTTGGATTCTGAACTCTCATAGGACCACACAAGTCCATATGAAGCAATTCTAAGGGTCTAGAAGTACTTACAAAGTTCTTTGGCTTGAATGAGCTTATGGTCTGTTTACCTTGTACACATGCCTTGCAAACTTCATCATCAAAAAAATTATGTGATGGTAAACCTCTTACCAAGTCTTTTGAGATGAGTTTATTCAAAGTATGTACACTAATATGGCCAAGCTTTCTGTGCCAAAGCTTTGAATCTTCCTTCAAGGCCTTGAGGCATTTTAGCTTGTCACCTGCAACACTGTTAGTATTCATAGCATATAGATTATATGATCTAGGAGCAGTGAGTATGCAATCACCAGATTTCTCATCTTGCACCACACATTTCTCCTTGTCAAATATAGCTTTATAACCTTTATCAGATAACTGAGAGATACTAAGCAAATTATACTTAAGTCCATCTACCAGATAAACATCAGATATAGAATTTGTAGATCTATTACCAATACTACCTATACCAATGATATTGCATTTTGCTTTGTCACCAAGTGTGATTGTTCCTCCAGATTTTTCTGTAAGTTCAGTAAGAGAGACTTCTTTCCACTCATGTGTCTAGAACATCCACTGTCTAAAATCCATTTCTGATCTTTCAAGGCCTTGGTGACATCCTGTAAAAACAAATCATTGCCTTAACAGGCTGTTAGACCAAGTTCAGAACTTTGAGTCATACTCAGAATCAGACATATTTGGTGGCCTAATTTCATTTGGAACCCAAATCTGCCTAACCTGTCCCTTAAGCTGATAAGGATAAGTGTTCCTCATGATGTGAGGTTCTGATCTTCTGAAGGGACAAGTTAATCTGACATGACCAATTTTTCCATAGTAATGATATTTTGGAGAATGTCTGCTACCAGATTTGACAAAAGTAGTTTGGCCTTTCTTTGGAAAATTTAAAGTTTAGCCAATCCCACTTTTATGCATTGATTTCAGACTTCCTCCAAGAATGAGATTCAGATTATGTTCTGAGCCTGTAAACTTAGCTAGGACCTTCTTGGACTCTTGAAGTTTCTCAGTCAAAGAGCAGATCTGTTGTTCTAAATTCTCAGAATGAGTCTTTAGATCAGCATATCTTTCAGTTAAAAGAGTGTTTTGATCAACAACCTCTTTTATCTATGCCTTCAAGACTTTGAACCTGCTGTCCAAGGCCTTGAAGTCTTTTTCCAACTTTGTCTTAGAAACTTCATGAGTTTTGTTTGAAAACACTAGGTCCATGTTTTCTTTTACCTGCTCATGAATCTTAATCTTTAAAGCAGAAATCTCATTTCTATAACTTTCCTCATTTAAAAACATACTTTTGAGAATTTCAGGAAGTACATCAGAAGGACTAGCAAGTAAATTCTTTACAATGTCTTTAATGTGTCTGTCTGATGAATTTTCCTCATCATGCTTTGCCATGAAGCATAGGTTTGCTTGCTCTTCTTCTGTTTCAGAGTCACTTGATGAATCAGAATCACTCCAAGAAGCCATCAAAGCTTTCTTTCTTCTGTTGTCACGATCTTTCTTCTGAAAGTTCCTGTTCTTCTTCTTTTGTGGACAGTCCCTTACTAAATGATTTTCATCACCACACTCAAAACAATTCATTACTTTAGTTTTATGTGACTGTGATGAAGATTTACCTTTGTAATCCAAGCTGTTTGAGGGTCTTGATCTCTCTCTGTTGTAATCCCTGTTACCAGAGTTTCTTTTCTTTTTGAGAATCCTGGCCAAGGCCTTGGAGATCAATGCTAAAGCCTCTTCATCATCAGGTTCATCCTCAGTCTCAAGGCTTTGAGACTTTTCACTGTCTTTTGGCTTAAGTGCTAGGTTCCTGATATTTTCACTCAAATCACCTTCCACATCCTTCATAGACATTTCATGAGTGAGCAGCTTTCCTTGTTGATCATCTACCTGAAGAAGACTCAAGTCCTGAGCTTCCTCAATGGCTGTTGTCTTTGGCTCCCACTTGGGTTTTGGCAAACTTCTCCGAATCTTTCTGACATTCTCTTCATTTGAAAACTTCTTTCCCAATGACTCAAGATTGTTCACCACATCAGTGAATCTTTTGAACATTTCCTTGATGGTCTCATCTGAATTCATCTTGAACAACTCATATTGCCTCAGGAGTAAGTTGATTTTTTCTGCTTAACCTCGCTGGTTCCTTCATATTTCACCACCAGTTTATCCCATACTTATTTGGCACTCTTGCAGTTTGACACTCTGTTGAACTCATCTGCATTTAAAGCACAGTATAATATATTCATAGCCTTGTAATTTTTTGATACCTTTTCCAGTTCAGTGACTGAAAGATTTTTCTCAGACTTGATACATCTGACTCCCTCAATTGTAGTGTAGTACTCATGAGGACCATTCTGAACTATTGACCATAGTTCCATGTCTTGATCTATGATGAACATCTTCATCAATGCCTTCCAGTGCATGAAGTTATCACCACAGAACAATGAAGGTCTGTTGGCTTCCCTTCCTTGTGAGAATCCACCATTTCCTACATTACTCATAGTCACCGTATTGTTAGATCTAAAAACAGTGGCACAGGCTCTCATACCAATTGAAAGTGTGTAATGTATACTAAATACAGGACCTAAATACTCTCAAGGGGGGGGGGGGGGGTTGAATAGAGTATGGAAACTTTTTGCAAAACTTAAAGTTTAACAGAAAGACTTTGTGTGAAACTCAAATCTCAAGGCCTTGAGATTTTAGTAAACTGTCTGAAACTTACAAAGGCAAAATAGTAAGCTTCAAGGCCTTGAACTGTAAACAATTCTAAACAGTTTTTGAACCCTAGTTTGATTTGAGTTGTGTGCAGCAGATAATAATGAAACTGTAAAGTAAAGAACACAAAGCAGTTTACAAAGTTCAGTCCCAATGGACCTAATCTCTGCCTGAGGGATCTAATCCCACCAGGATTGGGCAAACACTTCTTGTTACTCACACAGAAACATCCCTAGATCTTCAAGCCTAAGTGATTTCCCTTACACCTATACAGCTTGTGGTTACAAACCTATCTAGTTCCAGCTACTGACTGTTGAGCTAACAATAACCTCTTGTTGTTCACTTGAACAACCAACCACTAGGTTAAGTGAGGTTTAAGATAATCTAGAGATACACAGATAGAAGTACAAGTGAAGAACACAGTATGAAGATAAGCTGTTGAAGCCTAGAAGTGTTCTTCTGAAAAAACTGGATTGATTTGATCTTCAGGAATATGGAATGAAGCTTGAATGATTGTTTGTTTGAATGAATGATCTCCCACGATTTTGTCAGACCTCGCTGAGTATTCTGCAAGCCTCTCTCTTCTTCAAAATTCAAACCAGTCTCTTTTATCCACAGTTGCAACTGATTGAGAGATTTTAGGATCTAAGTTCCTACAAATCCTCCTTCTGTTTTCAACTGAAATTCAAACAGCCTCAAGTGGATATCCGTTGGAGTTTGTTGAGATTGCTCGCGCACGTTAACAACCCTGAAACAGCATTGAAACACAGCAACAACAAAATCCATAAAGCTAACATGGCTATGACTGTTTGGTTATACAGTTTTCTGATAAAACTGTTTAACAGACTTAGAACAATAACCTGTATATCTTCTAAAACATATAAATCATGAAAAACAAGTTTAAGACACTTAGAAGTGAGTAAATAATCACAATACTAAGAATCACAACCTGCAAGAAAGAATCAACTAAGTTCTGTAAAAACTGTCAGCAGCTCAAGGCACATCTCAAGGCCTTGGAGCTCAAAACTTGCTTCACAGAATTTCAAAGTTAAACCCAGATAACTTTGATTCTTCCTGTTCTGATCATCTGCAATTGTGTTAGATATATAAATAGTGTAATCCAAAATTATATGCAGTAAACCACTGATTTGTATAATCAGATATCCAATCTGCAACACAGAATTGTTAGAACATATAGCAGAATAGAATAACTCAAGGCTTTGAAGTTCAGTCAATATCTCAAGGCCTTGAGATGATTGAGATGCTTTGCTGCTTATGTCTTAGTCTTTTGTCTTTGTCTTTTGTCTTTCATCACTTAAAACAATTACCAACCAAAACACATTCAGGGATCTTGACTCAACACTAAAGATTAGTCAACATTACTTTTGCACATGAACTAAGGAGATGTTTTTGACTTGTTAGATTCACTACTATTGCGAAAAAGGTAAGAATTTAAAAGAGGGTATGGAGGGAAGTAAGGTGAAATGTATGTAACTTTTAAGGAAGCGGGAACATAAACTGGTACAACCATTTGAGGCAGTGTGGACTACTAAAGTTGAACGGAGGGAGTAATAGATAGATTGTGAATTCAATGCACCCCAAAAAAGTCTGCATGTGAATGGGTATTTGGTATTCCTAGTGCCAAATAGTTTTGGTGATTGAGCAAGAATTTGCAGATGTTTTCGCTAAGGGTACGTTTGGTTTTCCAGTATTAGCGATATTAGCTAGGATTGGACTAAATATAGTCCAGGTATTAGTTAATACTGTGTTTGGTTATTCTGGACTAATTTTAATACCAGTACTAAATAGTGAAAAGATATTGTTTAATAGCCCAAATTAGTACCCTCTCACATGAGAGTATTAGCTGGATTGGACTATTTATACCTTAATACTGAATTAATACTGCACAAAACCAAACACATTAATAATTATAGCTCAGCTAATCGAATCCAATCTATCCGGAAAATTTAGTCCAGTCCAGTTCAGTACGGATAGTCCGGAAAACCAAACGTGCCGTAAAGGATTAGCGAAAGAGCCATTTGAGTGCTTTGCATAGAAGCTGGGAATGCAAGACACTTCGATATCTGAGCTAGCTTGAGGAGAGGGTGGGGGTCGCATTATGTTATGCACCTTTGCTGTTAATACAAGTTTCAATCTGGTCGATTTGTAGATGTTAAATTGTTGAGTCATTAATAGAAGTTCGATAGATAGTAAAAATTACTCCCTCCGTCCCGCCAAGATAGTCCATTTTTAAAACTGTAACTTTTTTTGGAGACATGCAATTAATGCTACCCACTTCAAGTTGTTGGCATGTTATTCCCACTATTATCCTTGATTTTGTTTTCTTAGAGATTAGGTGCATTGAATATGAAAGGGTAGTATTGTAACTTTATTGTATTTTTTACCTTGAAAATGCAATTAGACAATCATTTTGGGACAAACCAAAATAGAATATGGACTATCTTTGCGGGACGGAGGGAGTACTTGATTTGTTTATAAATACGCTTTAAACTCACATAATTGACTAAGTGAGATTATCACCCAATTCATAACAATCTAAGTCTTCAGAAATATGAGAAAGACATCTTAAACTTTGGGAAATAGCAGAGAGACCCAAAAATCTTAAGGAAACTTCATAATAGCACTAGGCTTTCTTCAAACTTCAAGAACACACCAGATTAACCAACAATTTCTTCAATTTTGACTTCACCTGCAACAAGGACTTTAGCTTCAACATCTCATCATTTCCGGCTAATAGTTTTTATGAAACTGAGATGTTACCAGAGTGGCTGAGGCCTGAGATATTTGGGCTTCCCTCATTTTTTTATTGTGAAGTTATCCCAACTATGTTTAATGTTATACTACCTTATCTCTATTGAAATATATAAGTTCTTCCACATAAGGTTTGAATAGCAGGAGGCATTTCATCATCATCATGCTGGAATCACATGTGAATTAAATTAGCAATCACAAAAAATTACAACAGGAATACTTAAATGTTTACCTCACTTACGGTTGATGAAAGATCTTTCACATATTTGTTTATTAGTTTCTCGACCTGAGTATCAGAAATGATAAAGCTCGTAGTCCCGCTCGTGTCTGCTACAGCTGCTTGGACCCTATATGTGATGATCTAATATGAGAAAACTCGTAATTTACGCAATCTAGTTTACATAATGTTATGCAAGAGTGAGATGCTTTGGGTTTCTTACTTGGGTGTTGGCTATTTTGGTTCACCCCTGCAAGTGTTGTTGGAATCTGTTCAAGAATCTTACCCGAAAATGAAAATAAACTGAAAGAACAAAACTTACAGAGTCTGGAGAATTGCAGCAGTAAAGAAGAGACGATCTAGTGCATATACACGATGGCTTTAAGGCTTTATTCGCTCCCAATTGGTACTGTTGATCCGGAGCGAAGGCCTCCCAGGATAATCGCCTCTCACCGTGCAAGCGGAAGTACCGTCTGGATTGCACCCTTCAAACCTGTTAAATGGTGCGAATATCTCTATGTGTTGAAAGGAGGAAGAGTACTGGATTTCGGAATGATGAAACAGAGGAAGGTGTCTGTCTTTTAAAGAAGACAGACACCCGTTGGGAACAGTTGGAAACTGTTGGGGAACGAAAACGGTTGCAACTGTTCAAAAAGAACAGTTACAAAAACTGACTGGTGAAGAATTTTTTTCGGGTTGATTTTAATTCTGAAAAGGAGTTGATTTCTGGCCCAAAATAGATTAAGTCATTGCTTAATTAGGCCCAAATCCCACACCACACCACGTCACGGCCCGTGCCCGAACCCGAACCCAAGACCGAGACCGAGCCGAGCCGGCCGTCCGGACGGCGGCGGCGGCGCGCGTGTGGTGGTTCAGACCATAGCTAGGTCCTCCCTCCCACACAATATGTGTACCACCCAAAGGGCGTGCCCTATATTGCAAACTTGAACTACATAAGGTGAACAAGTTTGTTCTTCCCTCCAATGTGGGATGATTTAATTTCCCACTTGAAGTAGCATCCTTCACCTTCTTGAGGTATCCATCTTTACCCATGCATTTTTTATTCACCCGAACTCGATTTGGGTCGAAATAAGGTAGTAGGATGATCTCCTTGACACAAGGTTTCCAAAACTACTTTCATCTCGGCGAATCAACAACCCGATTCTTCACAAATCGGGTCCAAAGTTGACCCGAAATCGATAGTTTCCAACAACCCCCACATGAATGATAAAATTGGCTGAGTAGCCGGAATATCAAAGGATTCAGAGAGATAACACGCGGACGATAATAGCATCGAGAAGGTAGTCAGAGACTTTGAACGTTCTCTTAGTGAAGTACTAACGGGTATACTGGCTTGTCAGTAGAAATTCGCCTTGAACTGCTTGCCGTGACGTATACCTAGTCATTATCACCCACACGATTATCATTCTTCTTGTTACGGTTCTCATTGTCGTGCCCGTTTTGGCCATGGAACACTTATGTCCTGGTTTCATGAGTGGTCTTAGAGAATTTAGCATCGTCATTCTCCTAGAAGCGGCCCCCAGTTCCCACTCATATAAGTGAGTCTCTTAAAGAGTATCTTGCCATACCCCACTTGGTCGTTTAACCAAGATATGAGCTCATTCAAAGCTTTAACGCTTAACCTTGTCCAATGCAAGCGTCACTCGGTGTTCACCCTAGGAATAGGTTAGGAAATCAAATTTCCTCAGTGACTATATATTTGCACGATAGGTAGGTTGGCTCTTTGAACTTATTTATTGGGATCTCCAATCATCTAAGTTGGGATTCCGCTATGTGCAACTCGGTGAGATAGACTTCAGTCCAATTCCCTTGATGAACTAAACACTTGCTCTCTCAGTAATCCCTTTGTTAGAGGGTCTGCTAAGTTCTCGTTATACTTCACGTAATTGATCGATATTATTCCATTTGAGAGAAATTGTTTAATGGTGTTGTGTTTACGACGAATATGTCTAGACTTACCATTATAGATACTATTTTGCGCCCTTCCAATGGCCGATTGACTATCGCAATGGATACAGATAGGTGTCATTGGTTTTGGCCACATTGGAAGTTCTTCTAAAAAGTGTCGAAGCCATTCCGCTCCTTCCCCTAATTTATCCAAGGCAATGAATTCGGATTCCATTGTGGATCTTGCAATGCAGGTTTGTTTAGAAGACTTCCATGACACGGCTGCACCTCCTAGGGTAAAGACATACCCACTTGTGGATTTAGAATCCCTTTTATCCGATATCAAATTGGCATCACTATACCCTTGAAGTACGGCTGGGTACCTAGTATAGTGCAGTCTGTATGTTAAAGTATGTCTTCGATACTTTCGCACCCGAGTCAATCCTTTCCAGTGATTTGCACTAGGATTTCTCGTGAATCGACTGAGTTTGACAACTTCTTGAGCAATATCGGGTCTGGTTCAGTTCATGAGATACATTAGACTTCCTATAACTTGAGCATATTCGTTTTGCCATACACTGGCCTCATGATTTTGGCGAGGTGTAGATTAAGATCAACCGGAGTCTTAACTTCCTTGCCGTCGTTCCTGTCGAATTTCTCAAGTATCTTTCCAACATAGTGTGACCGAGATAATGTGTATCCACTTGATGTTCTAGTGATTTCCATCCCTAGTATAACATCTGCGATACCCATATCTTTCATGTCAAACGTTGTCGTCAACAATTTCATTGTTGAATTGATGATATTATTATTAATTCCCATAACTAGCATATCATCGACATATAAGCAAACATAACCATACGAGTGGTTTTTTAGTGAACACACTTGTCACATTCATTTATATGAAAGCCATTTGATAGCATTGCCTTATCAAATTTGACATGCCATTGTTTTTGTGCCTGTTTCAGCCCATAAAGAGATTTGACTAACCGAAAAACCTTGTCTTCTTGTCCAGGAACGTGAAAACCTTCAGGTTGTTCCATGTAAATCTCTTCCTCCAATTAACCATTCAAGAAAGCAGTCTTTATATCCATTTGGTGAATTTCAAGATTATTTATAGCGACTGGTGCTATAAGGATGCGAATGGATGTAATCCTCGTGACTGGTGAGGAGGTATCGAAATAATCGATACATTCCTTTTCTCTGTATCCTTTTGCTACAAGGCGAGCCTTGTATTTTTCGACAGTTCCATCGGTTTTAAGCTTTAGCTTAAAAGTCCATTTGCAACCCAATGGTTTGCAACCTGACGGAAGACTCACCAATTCCCATGTGTGATTTTGAAGTATTGATTCAATTTCACTATTTACCGTTTCCTTCCAATATGTCGCCTCACTGCTAGACATAGCCTCCTTGTAGGTTTGAGGCTCATTTTCTACCATAAAGGTAAGAAAATTCGGTCCAAAGGTATATGCTGTTTTGGCCCGCTAGCTACGTCTAGGTTCTACCTCTTCTTCGGACTGTTCAGACGTGGAGTCACGAGTTCGTTTAGAACTTTCCACATTCTTGGTTTTGTACGGAAATACATCTTCAAAAAATGTAGACGAGCAAGACTCAAAAATAGTATTTTCGTGTATATCTTCAATTTATGATTTAACAACCAGAGATCTATATGCACTACTATTATGAGCGTACCCGATGAAAACGCATTCCACCGTTTTCGGTCCAATTTAACATTTTTAGGTTCCGGTATGCTACCTTTGCGAGACACCCCTACACTTTGAGGTATTTGTAGGATGGTGCTCTTCCTTTCCATAGTTCATATGCAGTTTTGCTAAGCCTTTTCCGAGGAATCCTATTTAGGAAAGGTTAGCGGTCAGCAGGCTTCCCCCCACAAGTTCTGAGGTAAACCCGAACTTATAAGTAATCATCATTTCCTTTAAGTTTGATTTTTCCTCTCCGCAACACCATTTTGTTGTGGCGAATACGGTGCCGTAGTTTGATGAATAATCCCACTTTCTAGACAAATGTCCTTAAGTGGTGATTCATATTCACCTCCTCGATCACTACGCACAATTTTAATTTTCCTATCCAATTGATTTTCTACTTCATTTTTGTAATATTTGAACATATCTACTGCTTCATCTTTGCTTCTAAGAAGATAGACGTAGCAGTATTTAGTGCATTCATCTACAAAGGTAATGAAGTACTTCTTTCCTCCTCTTGTTTGCATATATTTTAGATCGCATATATCCGTATGGATTAACTCAAGAGGGTAGGTCACTTTCCCATCACTTGGTCGGAAATATTTCTTTGTTTGCTTTGCTTCAACGCATGTTTCGCATTTGTGGGATTTATCAATTTTTGCACTAGGAAGATGTTCCATAGACATTAACTTGCGAATGGATTCAAAATTTAAATGTTCTAATCTACTATGCCATAGATTAGAAGACTCCAACAAGTAAATAGAATTGACGCTCTTATTCATAGCCTTAGTTAGCATCACATTCATTACATTTAGATTGAACATACCATCGCTAAGGTATCCCCTGTCTACATACGAACCACGTTTCACTAGTACAATTTTGTCAAATTCGAAAACAAGCTTGAATCATTTCTTAACTAAAACGGATCCCGAAACCAAGTTCTTGCGAATCTCCGGCACGTGGAGCACATCGTTGAGCACGAGCATCTTTCCCGATGTCATTTTGAGAGTGACGGTGCCTTCTCCTTCAAGGGTAAACGAGGCGGAGTTTCCCGTGAAGACCAGTTCCCCATTTCTTACCTCCTCGTATTTGGTAAACATCGATTTGTCCGAGCAAATATGGCTTGTCGCGCCGGTGTCGACCCACAACTCCCTTGGGTTGCTTCCAATCATGTTCACCTCCGAGACAAACGCAGAAAATCGAATCCCGTCATCCTCGTTTGCTTCCGCAACGTTGTCCTCGGTCTTCTTTTCTTTGTTATTTTGAGGTTTGCGCTTCTTTTTTCACTCGCTTCGACGATGTCCCGTTTTGCCGCAATTGAAGCACTTCCCTTTGAACGATTTTCTCCCGCATCGGCGAATTCCATGTCTTTAGCCTTTCTTTTATTTTTCGGCCCTTGTTCCACGACGTTTTCTTTGGCCTGCACAATTCCTGTTTTGGGGTCGGAATTGCGGTTGTCCTCCTCAATCCTCAAACGCACGATGAGTTCCTCGAGCTGGATTTCCTTGCGTTTGTGCTTGAGATAATTTTTGAAGTCTTTCCACAATGGAGGCAACTTCTCAATTATACAAGCGACTTGGAACAATTCGCTTAGAACCATCCCCTCGTCATGGATCTCATGGAGAATAACCTGCAATTCCTGAACCTGACTTATTACAGTTTTTGAATCTACCATACAATATTTCAGGAATCGGCCACTACAAACTTTTGGCCCCGGCATCTTCCATTTTGTACTTTTTGTATAAAGAATCCCACAACTCCCTAGCGGTTTTAGCACCACAATACACACTATACAATTAATTTTCTAAACCATTAAGAATGTAGTTTTTAGCCAAAAAGTCCGACTACTTCCACGTGTCATCCGCTGCCACAACTTCCTTTTCAGAATTTTTTGTTAAGGCTGGTGCGTCTTCATTCAGAACCCCGGCCAAGTTGAGGGTTGTCAAGTAGAATAGCATTTTTTGTTGCCATCTCTTGAAATCCTTCCCGGTAAAATTTTCGGGACGCTCCTCATGTCCGCCGATAGCCATCACAGTCGCGGGTCTGGTGGTACTTCCAGAAGTGGTTCCTTCTGCCATTGCTGAAAATTTGCAACGCAAAAATTCAGTACCAATGGATGTATAAAAGATATACTGTTATGTAAAAACAACAACAAGATAATAATACAGTTTCTGAAATTTAACAGTAAACAAAATGAACTGAAAAATTAAATAAGAAACAACAATTCTTTCGATAATTGATTCTGAAAGGTAAAGATAGAAAACTAACACATAATCAGACTGTTAAAGAAATTTAGACAAAACAGAAAAAAATATCAGATACAGAAAAATATACAGAGCAGTTTATGTGACTGTTGCAGAAAATTTCGACAGAAACTGAAGAAATAATACTGTAACAGAAAAAATAAACAGCAGTAGTATTTGTTGAGTCAAAGACCCTTGAATGTGTTTTGGCTGGTAATTGTTTTGAGTGATGATAGACAAAGACTAAGACATAAGTAGCAAAGCATCTCAGTTATTCCAAGGCCTTGAGATATTGACTAAACTTCAAAGCTTTGAGAGTTATTCTATTCTGCTATATGTTCTAACAGTTCTGTGTTGCAGATTGGATATCTGATTATACAGATCAGGGATTTACTGCTTATACTTATGGATTACACTATTTATATATCTAAAACAATTGCAGATGATCAGAACAGGAAGAATAAAAGTTATCTGGTTTTAACTTTGAATATCTGTGAAGCAGGTTCAGAGCTCCAAGGCCTTGAGATGTGCCTTGAGCTGCTGACAGTTTTTACAGAACTAAGTTGATTCTTTCTTGCAGGTTGTGTTTCTTAGTATTGTGATTATTTTCTCACTTCTAAGAGTCTTAAACTTGTTTTTCATGATTTATATGTATTAGAAGGTATACAGGTTATTGTTCTAGTCTGTTAAACAGTTTTATCAGAAACGGGATAACCAAACAGTCATAGCACTATTATCTTTCTGGATTTTGTTGTTGCTGTGTTTCAATGCTGTTGCAGGGTTGTTAAACGTGCAGGAGCAAGCTCAACAAACTCCAACAGATATCCACTTAGAGCTGTTAGAATTTCAGTTGAAAACAGAAGGAGGATTTGTAGGAACTGAGATCCTAAAATCTCTCATTCAGTTGCAGCTGGTGGATAAAAGAGACTGGTTTGCATTTTGAAGAAAAGAGAGGCTTGCATAATACTCAGAGAGGTGTGAAAAATTCTTGGGAGATCATTCATTCAAACACACAATCATTCAAGCTTCATTCCAGATTCCAGAAGATCAAATCAATCCAGTATTCCAGAAGAACACATCCAGGCTTCAACATCTCATCTTTTTTACTGTGTTCTTCACTTGTACTTATATCTGTGTATCTTTAGATTATCTTAAACCTCAGTTAACCTAGTGGTTGGTTGTTCAAGTGAACAACAAGAGGTTCTTTTTAGCTCAAAAGTTAGTAGCTAGAACTAGATAGGTTTGGAACCACCAGCTTTATAGGTGTAAGGGAAATCACTTAGGCTTGAAGATCTAGGGCTGTTTCTGCGTGAGTAATAAGAAGTGTTTGCAAAATCCTGGTGGGATTAAATCCCTCAGGAATAGATTAGGTCCATTGGGACTGAACTCTGTAAATTGCTTTGTGTTCTTTCCTTTACAGTTTGATTATTATCTGCTGCACACAAATCAAATCAAACTAGGTTCAAAAGCTGTTAAGAATTGTTTACAGTTCAAGGCCTTGAAGCTTTCTATTTTGCCTTTGAAAGTTTCAGACAGTTTACTAAAATCTCAAGGCTTTGAGATTTGAGTTTCACACAAATTCTTTCTGTTAAACTTTGAGTTTTGCAAAAAGTTTCCATACTCTATTCAATCCCCCCCCCTTCTAGAGTATTTAGGTCCTGTATTTAGTATACATTACACACTTTCAATTGGTATCAGAGCTTGTGTCACTGTTTTAGATCTAACAATCTGGTGACTATGAGTAATGTAGGAGATGGTGGATTCTCACAAGGAAGGGCAGCCAACAGACCTCCATTGTTCTGTGGTGATAACTTCATGCACTGGAAGGCATTGATGAAGTTGTTCATCATAGATCAAGACATGGAACTATGGTCAATAGTTCAGAATGGTCCTCATGAGTACTACACTACAATTGATGGAGTCAGATGTATCAAGTCCGAGGAAAATCTTTCAGTCACTGAACTGGAAAAGGTATCAAAAAATTACAAGGCTATGAATCTGTTATACTGTGCTCTTAATGCAGATGAGTTCAATAGAGTGTCAAATTGCAAGAGTGCCAAAGAAGTATGGGATAAACTGGTGGTGACATATGAAGGAACTAGCCAGGTTAAGAAGAAGAAAATCAACATACTTCTGAGGCAATATGGATTGTTCAAGATGAATTCAGATGAGACCATCAAGGAGATGTTCAAAAGATTCACTGATGTGGTGAACAATCTGGAGTCATTGGGAAAAAAGTTCTCAAATGAAGAGAAAGTCAGAAAGATTCTGAGAAGCTTGCCAAAAGCCAAGTGGGAGCCAAAGACAACAGCCATTGAGGAAGCTCAGGACTTGAGTCTTCTTCAGCTAGATGATCTACAAGGAAAGCTGCTCACTCATGAAATATCTATGAAGGATGTGGAAGGTGATTTGAGTGAAAACATCAGGAACCTAGCACTTAAGGCAAAAGACAGTGAAAAGTCTCAAAGCCTTGAGACTGAGGATGAGCCTGATGATGAAGAGGCTTTAGCATTGATATCCAAGGCCTTGGCGAGGATTCTCAAAAAGAAAAGAAACTCTGGTAACAGGGATTACAGCTGAGAGAGATCAAGACCCTCCGGCAGCAATGATTACAAAGGTAAATCTTCATCACAGTCACATAAAACTAAAGTAACGAACTGTTTTGAGTGTGGTGATGCAGATCATTTAGTAAGGGACTGTCCACAAAAGAAGAAGAACAAGAACTTTCAGAAGAAAGACAGTGACAAAAGAAGGAAGAAAGACATGATGGCTTCTTGGAGTGATTCTGATTCATCAAGTGACTCAGACACAGAAGAAGAGCAAGCAAACCTATGCTTCATGGCAAAGCATGATGAGGAAAATTCATCAGACAGACATATTGAAGATATGGTAAAAAAATTACTTTCTAGTCCTTCTGATATACTTCCTGAAATTCTCAAAAGTATGTTTTTAAATTAGGAAAGTTATAGAAATGAGATTTCTTCTTTAAATATTAAGATTCATGAGCAGGTAAAAGAAAACCTGGACCTAGTTTTTTCAAACAAAACTGTTGAAGTTTCTAAGACAAAGCTGGAAAAGGACTTCAAGGCCTTGGACAGCAGGTTCAAAGCCTTGAAGGCACATATAAAAGAGGTTGTTGATCAAAACACTCTTTTAACTGAAAGATATGCTGATCTAAAGACTCATTCTGAGAATTTAGAACAACAGATCTGCTCTTTGACTGAGAAACTTCAAGAGTCCAAGAAGGTCCTAGCTAGTTTTACAGGCTCAGAACATAATTTGAATCTCATTCTTGGAGGAAGTCTGAAATCAATGCATAAAAGTGGGATTGGCTATAATCCAAATTTTCCAAAGAAAGGCCAAACTACTTTTGTCAAATCTGGTAGCAGACATTCTCCAAAATGTCATTACTGTGGAAAATTGGTCATGTCAGATTAATTGTCCCTTCAGAAGATCAGAACCTCATATTATGAGGAATGCTTATCCTTATCAGCTTAAGGGAAAGGTTAGGCAGATTTGGGTTCTAAAAGGAATTAGGCCACCAAATATGGCTGATTCTGAGTATGATTCAAAGTTCTGCACTTGGTCTAACAGCCTGTTGAGGCAATGATTTATTTTTGCAGGATGTCACCAAGGCCTTGAAAGATCGGAAATGGATATTAGACAGTGGATGTTCCAGACATATGAGTGGAAAGAAGTCTCTCTTCACTGAACTTACAGAAAAATCTGGAGGAACAATCACACTTGGTGACAAAGCAAAATGCAATATCATCGGTATAAGTAGTATTGGTAATGGTTCTACAAATTCTATATCTGATGTTTATCTGGTAGATGGACTTAAGTATAATTTGCTTAGTATCTCTCAGTTATGTGATAAAGGTTATAAAGCTATATTTGACAAGGAGAAATGTGTGGTGCAAGATGAGAAATCTGGTGATTGCATACTCACAGCTCCTAGATCATATAATATATATGCTTGTTATAGTTGATGATTATTATAGATTTACTTGGGTGATGTTTATTAGAGACAAAACTGAATCTTTATCTGAATTTTCTAGACTGTGCAAATAGCTTCAAACTTTGAAAAATTTCCCTGTTGCATCCATTAGAAGTGATCATGGTAGGGAGTTTGATCAACTTGACTTTGATTTGTTTTGTGCAAAGCATGGCATTTCACACAACTTTCCTGCACCTAGAACTCCACTGCAAAATGGAGTAGTTGAAAGGAAGAATAGGACACTTGAGGATATGTCCAGAACCATGCTTCTTGAAAGTAATTTGCCAAAGTTTTTATGGGCAGAAGCTGTTAACACTGCCAATTATGTGCTGAATAGATGCTTGATTAGACCTACTTTGAAAAAGACCCCCTATGAACTGTTTAAAGGTAGAAAGCCTACTGTTTCTTATTTCAAACCCTTTGGTTGTATCTGTTTTGTGCATAATAATGGTAGAGACAATCTTGGTAAGTTTGATGCTAGAAGTGATGAAGGTGTATTTCTTGGATATTCTCAAACTAGCAACGCTTATATAGTTTATAATAGAAAACCAAGATTGTGGAAGATAGCATTCATGTAATTTTTGATGAAAGTACTAAGGATTCTCTGAGTGAAAGTTTTGCAGATCTAGATTTGAACAAGCATGAATCAGATGATGATGCTGTGAAAGAAAAAAAAAGGCAAAACTAATGTGCAGAATCAATCAGCAGAATCTCAAGGCCTTGAACCTCCTGCTGAACCAAAATCTCAAAGCCTTGGGACAGAAGCTGAAACTTTGTATGATGCTCCCTCTACTGTTTCAAGGACTCAAAGCCTTGAAGGAGAATACTCCTGGGTACCAAGAAAGAAGCTTAAGTACCTTGCAGACCATCCAGCTGATAACATTATATTCAGATCCATCAACTGGAACTCAGACAAGAGGAAAGTTAAAGAACTTGTGTGCTTTTAGTGCATTTGTATCTTTGATTGAGCCGAAGAATACAAAGGAAGCACTAGAAGATGCAGAATGGATCATTGCAATGCAGAGTGAGCTGGATGAGTTTGAAAGGAACAATGTTTGGAATCTGGTCCCCAGACCTAAAGAGAAATCAGTTATTGGAACCAGATGGGTATTCAGAAACAAGCTTGATGAGAATGGCAAAGTGGTAAGAAATAAAGCCACTGGTAGCTCAAGGATATAATCAGGAAGAAGGTATAGATTATGAGGAGACTTTTGCTCCTGTTGCCAGGTTAGAAGCTATTAGAATACTTCTTGCATTTGCATCTCACAATCACATAAAGCTTTATCAAATGGATGTTAAATGTGCTTTTCTGAATGGATATTTACAAGAAGATGTTTTTGTAGCACAACCTCCTGGTTTTGAAGATAAAAATTTTCCTGATCATGTTAATAAACTGTATAAAGCTCTCTATGGTTTAAAAAAAGCTCCAAGGGCTTGGTATGACAGACTTTCAAAATTTCTACTTGAAAACAATTTCAAAAGAGGCTTAGTTGACAAAACTCTTTTCATTAAACACCATCAAAGTGATCTGTTAGTAGTTCAGATTTATGTAGATGATATATCATTTAGTGCTAATAATGATGCTCTTTCAAAAGAGTTTTCTAGTCTGATGTGCAGGGAGTTTTAGATGAGCCTAATGGGTGAACTGAATTTCTTTCTTGGACTTCATATCTTACAAATGAAGAAAGGAATTTTTGTGCATCAAGGAAAATATACCAAGGACTTATTGAATAAGTACAATATGTCACAGTCCAAGGTGCTTAAGACCTCTATGAATTCATCACTCTCTTTAGACAAATATTCAAATGGTAAGAGTGTGAATCAAAAGGAATACAGAGGTATGATTGGATCACTATTGTATGTAACTGCTAGCAGACCTGATATTATGTTCAGTGTATGTATGTGTGCTAGATTTCAAGCAGATCCTAAGGAAAGTCATTTAACTGCAGTCAAAAGAATTTTTAGATATTTGAATGGAACCAGAGACTTAGGGCTTTGGTATCCAAGAAGATCTAATTTCATGTTGAGTGGCTATTCAGATGCAGATTTTGCAGGATATAAAGTAGACAGGAAAAGTACTTCTGGATGCTGTCAATTTCTTGGATCTTCATTGATCAGTTGGCATTTCGAAAAGCAAAACTCTGCAGCATTATCAACTGCAGAAGCTGAATATGTTGCAGCTGGTGCTTGCAGTTCACAAGTGTTATGGATTGCTCAGCAACTTAGAGATCTTGGCTATAACTTCAGAAATGTGCCTATTCATTGTGACAACACAAGTGCTATTTCAATCTCTAAGAATCAAGTTCAGCACTCAAGGACCAAGAACATAGATGTGAGACATCACTTCCTTAGAGATCATGCAGAACAAGGTGATGTTGTTTTAAATTTTATCTCTACTTCAATGCAGATTTCTGATATTTTCACTAAACCTTTGCAAGATGATAGGTTTTCATCTCTAAGGCTTGAATTGGGGATGTTAAACAAGGATGCATTGGTTTAGGGGGAGTATTAGTACTTATATGTATTTATGTTCTGAAATCTCAAAGCCTTGAGGTTATACTTTCTGAAGCCTTGAAAGTATAGCTCAAAACTTTGAAGTTTCTCCAACTGCAGAGAATCTCAAGGCCTTGAGATTGTTCTCCAGGTCTTGACAATATCTGTAACTTTTTTAAAAAAAAAT
Source organism: Linanthus parryae (assembly GCA_023055425.1). Classification (NCBI taxonomy): domain Eukaryota; kingdom Viridiplantae; phylum Streptophyta; class Magnoliopsida; order Ericales; family Polemoniaceae; genus Linanthus; species Linanthus parryae. Next base: position 9,397,237 of record JALGPY010000012.1, read on the forward strand.
GGATCATCAAAATTATATCTTATCTTTTTAGATAACTGTATAATATTTGAATTACTCAGAGAATTTTCTAAAATATCCCAAAAAATATTTTTCAAGATCCTATTTTGCATGTTGATATAGCAGAGTCCTTTTATGACTCATCCTTTTCAACCTACTTAAGCTGAAAGTCAGGGCTTTTTCTTCTCAATCTCTCTCAATTCTCTAGGACTCTACTCTCTCTCTCTCTCAATTCCTCTCAATCACATTCTCTTCTCAAAACCCTAAACCCTAAAATGGAGCGCAAATCAGCCAGAATTCAGCAACAGGGAAAGCCCTTTTGCAAATCCAAGAAGAGAGCAAATAAGAAGGAGAAGATAGTGATTTCTGATTCAGATTCAAAAAACACTCAAAGTTTGCATGAGGATACTCCTCCTGCAAAGAATTCCAGAACAGAGAAGGGAGATGAAGGCTCAAGTATTGATCCACAACAAGAGACACAGGGTGGTGATCAACCTAGGTCAGAGAAGAAGAAAGGGGGAGAAAATAAAAATAATGGTGAAGAGGAAACGGGGAAATCAACTCAGGAAAGCCAGAAGAAACCAACTGAAGGAGGACAAGAAAAGACCAAACCTTCAGAGAAGAAAACTAAGGTTAAGCAAGTTGCTGCTGCAACTAAGAAAGGATATCAAGGTAAGAATGTACTTCCTACAGAATGGTTTGTTAGTTCTGAGGTTAGAACTGTTTGGATGCAAGGGTATGCTTCATCTAAGGTAGATTTCTGTAGTATGATTTCTGATGAATTATTGGATAAATTGGACATAGACTGCATGAGAAAGTTAAGAGAAACTTCTGTTTGGAAGGTGTTAAATCCTAGTTCAAAGGCCTATCCTAGGGTAACTAGGTTATTTTATCTGAACTTGGTTTCTGAAGGTGATGATAAAATGGTGTTAACTTCAAAAGTGGCTGGTGTGGATTTGAGGTTAGATCATAGGACTTTTGCCAAAGTCTTGGGCATTCATAGGAAATACAATGTTGGAGATTATCCTGATAGGAAGGAGTGTCTTAATAAGGCAAAGGAGATGTTTTTTATTGAAGGTGTTCCCTCTGGTCCAAAGCAGTTGACACACTCTGTGCTCAACTGTGAAGCCAAAATCTTGTTTACAATTCTAATGAGGAGTGTAGTTCCTAGGGGGAACTCAAGGGAGTTAGTGACTGATAAGGTTCTGATTTTGATGTATCTGATATCTCAAGGGTTTGAGATAGACTTGCCAACAGTTTTTATGGAGCATATGATTTATTGTGCAACCAGGACTAGAAACAATCCTCTTCCATATGCCAACCTGGCATTGGAAATTTTATTACTGGAGGTTTTGGGTTGATAGATGAGACTGCACTTTAGAGGATTGGAGTAGTTCAGACTGGGAAATGGCATTGGAAATTTTATTCTGATTTTTCAAAGGAAGAACTTGCTGAGAAGGAGTTTGTGAAGCCTAAGGGGACTACATCTGGGAAAGGACAAGCCAATGAGTATTACTCACTGCTGGTTGAGAAGTTAGAAGATCAGCAGCTTGAGATTGAAGATCTCAGACAAAGATTATTTGACCTGTCAACTGAATTCTACTAGTTCAAGGGATTGATGAATGTTATGAATGGGAAGCTGGATGTTGTCATCAAGGGCTTGAATCTGGAGAAGATACCTTCTGCTACTAGTCATGACACTTGTGTGGATTCAAAAGAAAAGCTGGGAGATTTTCTGAAGAAGAAGAAGAAGCCAATTCCAGTGGTGCTAACTTCAAAAGATTTGTATGAACAAACTGATGAAGAAGATGCTAGTGAAGACACATGTGTTGATGCAGCTATAGAGGTGGATTCAGTACAAGCTAAGAAGAAAGTGGATGAGATAATCCAAGAAGTGGTTGCTGAAGTGGAAGCTGAACAAGAAGGTAATCAGTTTGCTGAAGATGCTGCAAGTGAAGAAGAAATTGGAGAAGGCTCAGAGAAAGGCCAGACATCAAAGAAGAAATGATGATCAGAGACTGCCAAAGCCTTGACCCTCTATCTCTTTCTCTTCTCTATTTTCTGTTCTCAAGGCCTTGACTTTTTAGCTAAAAGTTTGTTTTAAGGTTTTTTTTCAGACTCTGAGTAACGATCCATCATTTCATCATCCTTATTTGATGAAAGTCAAAAAGGGGGAGAATTTATGTGGTTATGTGTTTGCTGTATTTGAATAATAATAATACTTAGTTGTTTTGTGGTTTAATCAGTTGTGTTTATGTTTCTGTGATAACATGAAAATTTTATGTTTGCTGGTTATTTATCTGCATTTTGTGGTTATCTAATTTTGAATATGAGTGGCAGGAAAATCTATACAAGACTGTAGGTTTTGTCTTTCATCAAGGGGGAGATTGTTGAGTCAAAGACCCTTGAATGTGTTTTGGTTGGTAATTGTTTTGAGTGATGAAAGACAGAGACTAAGACATAAGCAGCAAAGCATCTCAGTTATAACAAGGCCTTGAGATATTGACTAAACTTCAAAGCTTTGAGAGTTATTCTACTCTGCTATATGTTCTAACAGTTCTGTGTTGCAGATTGGATATCTGATTATACAGATTAGGGATTTACTGCTTATACTTATGGATTACACTATTTATATATCTTACACAATTGCAGATGATCAGAACAGGAAGAATTAAAGTTATCAGGGTTTAACTTTGAATATCTGTGAAGCAGGTTCAGAGCTCCAAGGCCTTGAGATGTGCCTTGAGATGCTGACAGTTTTTACAGAACTAAGTTGATTCTTTCTTGCAGGTTGTGTTTCTTAGTATTGTGATTATTTGCTCATTTCTAAGAGTCTTAAACTTGTTTTTCATGATTTATATGTATTAGAAGGTATACAGGTTATTGTTCTAGACTGTTAAACAGTTTTATCAGAAACTGGATAACCAAACAGTCATAGCACTGTTATCTTTCAGGATTTTGTTGTTGCTGTGTTTCAATGCTGTTGCAGGGTTGTTAAACGTGTAGGAGCAATATCAATAAACTCCAACGGATATCCACTTAGAGCTGTTTGAATTTCAGTTGAAAACAGAAGGAGGATTTGTACGATCTGAGATCCTAAAATCTCTCATTCAGTTGCAGCTGGTGGATAAAAGAGACTGGTTTGAATTTTGAAGAAAAGAGAGGCTTGCATAATACTCAGAGAGGTGTGACAAATTCGTGGGAGATCATTCATTCAAAAACACAATAATTCAAGCTTCATTCCAGATTCCAGAAGATCAAATCAATCCAGTATTCCAGAAGAACACATCCAGGCTTCAACAACTCATATTTTTACTGCGCTCTTCACTTGTACTTCTATCTGTGTATCTTTAGATTATCTTAAACCTCAATTAACCTAGTGGTTGGTTGTTCAAGTGAACAACAAGAGGTTCTTGTTAGATCAACAGTTAGTAGCTGGAACTAGATATGTTTGGAACCACAATCTGTATAGGTGTAAGGGAAATCACTTAGGCTTGAAGATCTAGGGTTGTTTCTGTGTGAGTAATAAGAAATGTTTGCCAAATCCTGGTGGGATTAGATCCCTCAGGCAGAGATTAGGTCCATTGGGACAGAACTCTGTAAATTGCTTTGTGTTCTTTACTTTACAGTTTGATTATTATCTGCTGCACACAACTCAAATCAAACTAGGGTTTAAAAGCTGTTTAGAATTGTTTACATTTCAAGGCCTTGAAACTTTCTATTTTCCCTTTGAAAGTTTCAGACAGTTTACTAAAATCTCAAGGCCTTGAGATTTGAGTTTCACACAAAGTCTTTCTTTTAAACTTTGAGTTTTGCAAAAAGTTTCCATACACTATTCAACCCCCCCCCCCCCTTCTAGAGTATTTAGGTCCTGTATTTAGTCTACATTACACACTTTCAGTATTTAACATTAACAGAGAATTAACAGTACCAGAAAAAAAGATTGAAACTGAAACTAAACTTATACTTCAGAACCAAAAACTAAAACTTTATCTATTGCAGAAAAGTTTCGGAACAGAAAAAAAATTCAGTCACGAACAAACTTGAACAGTACTGGAAATTGTAACATAACAGAAATAACAGATACTGAACAGATAAAATAACAGTAACAGGATCAGACTGAAACTTGAACAGATTCGGATAAAGCCTTAAGATTGTTGAAATCTGTACAAAAATCTGACCCGAAAATGAAAATAAACTGAAAGAACAAAACTTACAAAGTCTGGAGAATTGCAGAAGTAAAGCAGAGACGATCTCGCGCATAGACACGATGGCCTTAAGGCTGTATTCGCTCCCAATTGGTATTGTTGATCCGGAGCGAAGGCCTCCCAGGATAATCGCCTCTCATCGTGCAAGAAGAAGTACCGTCTGGATTGCACCCTTCGAACCTGTTAAATGGTGTGAATATCTCTCTGTGGTTAAAGGAAGAAGAGTAATGGATTTCGGAATGATGAAACAGAGGAAGGTGTCTGTGTAGGGTTTTGATCATGGATAGGCAGCGTAAAAAAATAATTTATTTATGCAATACCCTCCAAGGATCACAGGACAAGAGACATAACGATGGTAAGGGAAGAAATCAAGTTACACACCTTAGGGTTTCTCCTGTGATGACTTGTAACGTGAATTGTGTCACGTTCTATATAGTTGATCCACGCCTAGATTTAAGATCTAGATCTTCCTTCTCCTTTGTGCTAGCCCGGAACGGAGGAAGAGGAAGAAAAAATCACGCAACACGAGGCAACAAGGAGGTGGCGTCCTCCTTGTTGGGCCGACGGGAAGGGGGCGGCGGCAAGGGGGGCGTTCGGCCTTCCGTGCTTGCTTGCTCTATCTCCTTTTGTTCTCTCCCACTCAAGTTATGAACTAAAGTCTCATAAGTGTGGGAAGAAGGAAGGAGCATCCTTTATATAGTCCAACAATTCCTTGCCAACTACCTAAAGGACCTATTCTAGTCCTACTAGAATTCGGTTTAGTCCCTTCCTTGCAAATTAGCCTTACTAAGTTTGCAAGGTGTTGCAAAGTGATCCTTCTAATTAATTAATCATATTAATTAATTCCCAAATCTAGTTCAACTCTATATAGCGTGTGACCCCATAGGTTCTATCTAGTTGCTAGCAACAATTTGCTAATATGGAGCGGTTTCTAGCAAAACATCCGTTCTAACCAACTAATAGAATAGTCATCTGACAAACCTTGTACAAGTAATTGTCTCATCCCTTTGTCTCTATATCCGGATTAGACACGAGACATACAAGTCACACTCGTATATCCAATCCATAGTTTCTCGATCCATGGGAATAGCCTTATTCGTGCAAATAACATCAATATCCTATATTTATTTATTTGAGTCTGGCCAGACATTCTATAAGCACTATCCCTCGAGTGGCCTAGTATATTTGCTCCCGTTATGTGGGAGGGACAAATTCTATCTACGTCCACTACGATCTCTAAGCTTTCTTCTTATTGTATCCGGTACCCAGTTGCGGTGTAGGGTTTGATGCTACCAAAATCACAATAATCCACAACTATAATATCTAGCGACTTCAAGTCTAAGGATGAAAATACCATTGCACCACGAGAAGCGCTTGTGAATTAACATAACGTGTATGTAGCCTTCTCGGATATGGGTTAATCCGGTGCGCCATTACCCTTAATGCACACCCATGTGTTGGATCATGATATCTCAATATCCATCCAACCCCATACTAGTCTATAGATGATTGTCCCATTAATCGTTATAATGGACTAGTGATATTTAAGATAAACAAAACAATTGTAATAATATAAGGACATCAATATATTAAATATCCAATAAATAATACAATGAATGTTCTAGCCAAAATAAATTCATACTAAACTAGATTGCCTCTAGGGCATCTATTCCAACAGTCTCCCACTTGCACTAGAGCCAATCTGACGCATCTTGTATGCCCATGCTACTAGTGTGCCCTTCATGCTTCCACTGCACAAGCGGCTTTGTAAGTGGATCTGACAGAGTCTCATATTTAGGAATCTTTCATATCCGAACGTCTCCTCTATCGATAATATCTCGAATCAGATGGAACTTCCTGAGCATGTGCTTGGATTTATGGTGTGACCTGGGCTCCTTTGATTGCGCGATCGCCCCAGTGTTGTCGCAGTACAACTCAACTGGATCTGCAGTGCTAGGAACCACACCATGTTCAGAAACAAACTTTCTGATCCAAACAACTTCCTTTGCTGCGCCATTTGCAGCAATGTACTCAACCTCTTTTGCAGAATCAGCTACCGTCTCTTGCTTGGAACTCTTCCAGCTCACTGCTGCTCCATTCAGGCAAAACACATATCCCGATTGTGATCTAAAGTCATCTCTATCGGTTTGGAAGCTTGCATCCGTGTAACCCCTTACACGCAAATCCTCCTCACCGTCAAATATCAAGAAAGCATCCTTAGTTCTTCTCAAGTACTTTAGGATGTTCTTGACTGCAATCCAGTGACTCTCACCCGGATTCGATTGGTATCTTCTTGTCATACTCAAGGCATATGACACATCTGGTCTAGTACATAACATGGCGTACATGATAGATCCTATGATCGAGGCATAGGGAATTCTACTCATGCCTTCCTTCTCAATCTCATTGTAAGGACAACCACTCTTCGAAAGAGTGATTCCATGTGACATGGGCAAGAATCTCTTCTTGGAATCTTTCATGTTGAACCGTTTCAACACCTTGTCAACATATGTACTCTGACTTAGGCCTAGCAGTCTCTTAGATCTATCTCTATAGATCTTTATACCGAGTATATAGGCTGCTTCCCCTAAGTCCTTCATTGAAAAACACTTTCCTAGCCAATCTTTAACAGATTGCAGCATGGGAACGTTGTTTCCAATGAGTAGTATGTCATCCACATACAAAACCAGAAAAGCTACAGAGCTCCCACTAACCTTCCTTCCTGTAGACACAAGACTCATCTTCGTTTCTGATGAAGCCAAACTCTTTGACTACTTCATCAAAACGTCGATTCCAACTCCTAGAAGCTTGCTTTAATCCATAAATGGATCATTGTAGCTTACAGACTTTGTTGGCTTGCTTTGGATCTTCAAAACCCTCTGGCTGTATCATATACACGTCCTCGAGGAGATTCCCATAAAGGAATGCTGTTTTGACATCCATCTGCCAAATCTCATATTCGTGGTAAGCTGTAACTGCAAGTAGGATTCGGATAGATTTGGTCATAGCGACTCTTGAAAAGCTTTCATCATAGTCAATACCATGAATCTGTCTGAATCCTTTAGCCACCAATCGGCCCTTATAGGTAATCACATTACCATCCATGTCGATCTTCTTTTTGAAGACCCACTTGCACCCTATGGGCCGCTCCCCTTCGGGTGGTTCCACCAAAGTCCATACTTTGTTGGTATATATGGATTCCATCTCGGATCTCATGGCTTCTAGCCACTTCTGAGAGTCTGGCCCTTTCATGGCCTCTTCATAGGTAGTAGGCTCATCATCTATGAGCATCGTGTCACCGGAATCGGTCATGAGAAGTCCATGCCTCTCGGGTTCCTGGCGCACTCTAATAGATCTGCGAAGCTCTTGTGTTACCTAAACAGGCTATTCCACAACTGCTTGTAGTTCCTGTTCATGTTCCATAATCGTTTCAGTGATTTGTGATTCTTGAATTTCTTCAAGTTCTACAATCCTCCCACTTGCTTCTTTAGAGACAAACTCTCTTTCTAGAAACACGCTGGTCCGAGCAACAAACACTTTATTCTCGGTTGGGTTGTAGAAGTAGTAATCCTTAGTTTTCTTAGGGTACCCCACAAATTTACACTTATCTGACTTTGGCCCTAGCTTGTCTGATTGTAAACGTTTTACATAGACATCGCAGCCCCAAATCTTCATGAACGACAGTGTGGGACGCCTCCCACTCCATATCTCATGTGGTGTCTTCATGACTGATTTAGATGGAACACGGTTAATGGTGAAATCTGCACTTAATATAGCATAGCCCCAAAATGATAATGGATGATCGATTTGACACATCATAGATTGAACCATATCTAATAAGGTTCGATTCCTCCTCTCGGACACGCCATTCCATTGTGGCGTTCCGGGTGGAGTGAGTTGGGACACGATCCCACACTCTCTAAGATAGTCGTCAAACTCTTGGCTTAAGTATTCTCCTCCACGATCTGATCGTAGAGCCTTGATACTTTTGCCAAGTTGCTTCTCTACTTCACTTTTGAATTCTTTGAACATTTCAAAAGATTCGGATTTGGCCCTCATAAGGTACACAAATCCATATCTACTGTAATAATCAGTAAATGCAATGAAGTAGACGTAACCACCCCTGGCAGGCGTGGCAAATGGCCCACACACATCAGTATGTATGAGCGCCAATTGCTCACTAGTCCTCTCTCCTTTCTTACTGAAAGGGGACTTTTGTCATTTTTCCCAATAAAAAAGCCTCACATGTCTCATATGATTCAAAATAAAATGAGTCTAGTAGTCCATCCTTATGGAGTCTAGTTACACGTTTCTCGTTTATTTGGCCTAAACGACAGTGCCATAAGTAAGCAGTATTTAAATCATGTATTTTAATCCTCTTGGTATTAATGTTGTAGTCAGGATTGCTTAGATCAAGGACATACAGTCCATTAAATAATTTCACACTAAAATAGTGAATATTATTAAAATAAAAGGAAGAACAATTGTTCTTTATTGAAATAATAAAACCTTCCTTGTCCAAACAAGAAATAGAAATAATGTTTCTGCTCATAGCAGGAAAAAAATAGCAATTAGTTAATCTTAAAACTAATCCTCAAGGCAGAGATAGCTCGCACACGCCTACAGCCAACGCAGCAACTTTTGCTCAATTCCCAACGCGCAGATTTATCTCTCCTTTGGCCAATCTTCTACCTCTCTTTAGATCCTGCAAATTTCGAAAAATGTGAGATCCACATCCAGTATCCAATACCCATGATGAAGAGACAGTTAAATTGACATCTACAACCAAAATACCTGGTGGTGGTGGAATCACTATTCCAAGCCTCTTGTCCTCCAGATATTTTGAGCAGTTCCTCCTCCAGTGTCCAGGCTTACTGTAGTAGTGACACCTTTTGTCACACCTTTGGCAATGCCACCAACAGGCTTAAGGGTAGGTTCCTTGGACTTGGCAACTGACTTGCCTTTTACCTTGGAGGATGAGGCAAATCTTTTGCCCTTTCCTTTCTGCACCATCATAATGGCCTTGCCCTTACCCTTGTTGATGCTTTGTTCAGTTGTCCTCAACATATTGAGTAAATCTGGCAGTGGTTTCACGATCTCGTTCATGTTATAGTTCATGATGAACTGTCCATAACTCTAGGGCAACGATTGCAACACGAGATCGGTTGACAACTCTTGGCCGACCGGGAACCCCAGTCAGGCGAGATTCTCCCAGTCGAGCGATCATACGGAGTACATGGTGTCCCACCGGGTTCCCTTTTGCCAGATTACACTTGAACAATACCTTATAAACCTCATACCTTTCAACCCTTGCCTGCTCTTGGAAGAGCTGCTTCAGATGCTCGATCATATGGACATCATTCATGTTTTCGTGTTGCTTCTGAAGCTCAGAAGTCATGGTGCATAGCATAAGGCAGGCTGCATCATTAGCGTCATCTACACACTTTTGATACGCCTTTATGGCTGCAGAGGTATTGTTCTCTGGATCTTCTGGAACTTGCTCCTCTATTGCGCACAGTTTCTTCTCTTGCTTGAGAACAATTCTCAAGTTTCTGTACCAATCAAAGAAGTTGGTTCCAGAGAGCTTGTCCTTCTCAAGGACAGATAGTAGGGAATGTTGTGAACTCGATGAGTTGTTTGCCATTTGGAATTCTACAAAAAGGAAATACGCAAGTTTTAGTATTTGTGATTTTTTTACTATATTCAATAATGGCTAGTTTATCATATATAGCTCCCACTATTTTTCTACGGATTAACAACCCTCTAGATATTAATGCAGAAAATATCATTATATTTTCTAGTGGGCCAAGATCCATGTTTCATCTCCTTATGAGCTTGCTTTGGCAAGTCACCCATAATTTGACTACTTTAGGTAGGAACAATTCCAATTGCATCCCTTATGCAACTCTTGGTTCAATTGGGAAAATAACGCCTTATTTATCCATCCGCATGGATAATCCCAATTGATTGTCTCTAGGTTTGATTCCTATTAAACACCAAGTTGCGTCCAACCTCTTACTTAAATAATTGCACACGAGGTGTGCCATCGCACCACATCATTATTAACCAAGTCCCCATGCTTTGGCATGCACGATCTTGGGAAATCATGATGATGATGGGTGTTTAAATAACGAGAAGACAAAAATGAAATATTTGAATTTTGAGGGATTTTAAATTTAATTTTAATTGTTTTTGTTGATCCATATCAACTGATCTATCTATTTGATTTTGGGCAAAACTCCAAATAATAGATCCGGGTTGTCTAATTATCTTATTATCCTAATTGCATGCATCATCCATACACCAACCACAAAATAATAAGACAATAAAATAAACAACCACAAAACAAAATAAAACGTGATGTGAATATGGCCTTTTCTAGACTAAGATAATTCCAAGCCAATGGAATTATCTATGAACCCTAAAAGCAAACACATCTCCATGCGTCTTCATCTTTTGGTCCATCCTTCATAGTCATGTGGAAAGCTCCATGCTCCGTATTTTGTGGCTTTCTTTGGCTTTGGGCTTCTTTTCTTCAATCTTGGCTAACAATCTATTCTATCTAGCACTAGCTAAAAACTATACTAAATAAAATAAATATCACAAGTTGAGAAAAAAGTGACTCGCAGGCCATAAAACCCTAATTAATTATTACAACTAATTGATCAGCTCGCAGGCCGTAAACCAAACCACAAAAATTAAACAATTACACCAGACACATCATACGGCCATATCCAATCACCATGCGATTTGTACATAAACAGTTAAAATCAAATTTGAACGTGCTTGGTCATTTTAATTGATTTTAGGATTTTCTAGGGTTAAAACGGTCAATGGGGCCCAACAATCAAATTTCGGACCCTAAAAGAGGACCACCAAGGCCTTGGGTCGGCCGGCCCCTAGCCCACATGGCTAGGCCACGTGCTAGGGCTGCCCCGACCCCTTGGTCGTCCCTTTCTTGGGCGGCAAGCAAGGAGGGGCGGTCCCCTAGGGGGGCCGAACCTCCTTTGGGAGTTGTTTCCAAAACAACTCCCTTGCTTGGTGCCCAAGTTTGGTTGTTTCCTTGTATGAAAATAACTCCTTCTTTCCATAGGATGCCCAAACCCTAGATCTAAGATCCTAAAATTTCTCAAACCCACTAATTCATGCATCTAATGAAAAAACTAGGTCTTGTTATGATTAATTATAGACAAATTGCATCATATGCTTGATTTTTCTTGTTTTATGCGATAAACAATAAATTTAAAGTGTAAACTATCAAAACGTAACACCTAAACCACGTTTATGCTATACGACTTGCGACTCTGATACCACTTTAGGGTTTTCATCATGGATACGCAGCGGAAAAACATAATTTATCCATGCAATACCCTTCAAGGATCACATGACAAGAGACATAACGATGGTAAGGGAAGAAATCAAGTTACACACCTTAGGGTTTCTCATGTGATGACTTGTAACGTGAATTGTGTCACGTTCTCTATAGTTGATCCACGCCTAGATTTAAGATCTAGATTTTCCTTCTCCTTTGTGCTAGCCCGGAACGGAGGAAGAGGAAGAAAAAATCACGCAACACGAGGCAACAAGGAGGTGGCGTCATCCTTGTTGGGCCGACGAGAAGGGGGCGGCGGCAAGGGGGGCGTCGGCCTTCCGTGCTTGCTTGCTCTATCTCCATTTGTTCTCTCCCACTCAAGTTATGAACTGAAGGCTCATAAGTGTGGGAAGGAAGGAAGAAGAAACCTTTATATAGTCCAACAATTCCTTGCCAACTACCTAAAGGACCTATTCGAGTCCTACTAGAATTCGTTTTAGTCCCTTCCTTGCAAATTAGCCTTACTAAGTTTGCAAGGTGTTGCAAAGTGATCATTCTAATTAATTAATCATATTAATTAATTCCAAAATCTAGTTCAACTCTATATAGCGTGTTACCCCATGGGTTCTATCTAGTTGGTAGCAACAATTTGCTAATATGGAGCGGTTTCTAGCAAAACATCCATTCTAGCCAACTTATAGAATAGTCATCTGACAAACCTTGTACAAGTAATTGTCTCATCCCTTTGTCTCTATATCCGGATTGGACATGAGACATACAAGTCACACTCGTATATCTAATCCATAGTTTCTCGATCCATGGGAATAGCCTTATTCGTGAACATAACATCAATATCCTATATTGATTTATTTAAGTATGTCAGACATCCTATAAGCACTATCCCTCGAGTGGCCTAGGATATTTGCTCCCGTTATGTGGGAGGGACAAATTCTATATACGTCCACTACGATCTCTAAGCTTGCTTCTTATTGTATCCGGTACACGCCTTTATAACTATCCGGTTACGGTGTAGCGTTTGACGCTACCAAAATCACAATAATCCACAACTAGAATATCTAGCGACTTCAAGTCTAAGGATGAAAATACCATTGCACCACGAGAAGCGCTTGTGACTTAACATAACGTGTATGTAGCCTTCTCGGAGATGGGTAAATCCGGTGCGCCATCACCCTTAATGCACACCCATGTGTTGGATCATGATATCTCTATATCAATCCAACCCTATACTAGTCTATAGATGATTGTCCCATTAATCATTATACTGGACTAGGGATATTTAAGATAAACAACACAATTGTAAATCTAAGGACTTCATTATATTAAATATTCAATAAATAGTACAATGAATGTTCTAGCCAAAATAAATTCATATTAAACTAGATTGCCTCTAGGGAATATATTCCAACAGTCTGCCTTTTAAAGAAGACAGCCATCCATGGGGAACAGTTGGAAACTTTTGGGGAACGAAAACGGTTGCAACTGTTCAAAAAGAACAGTTAAAAAAACTGACAGGTGAAGAATTATATTCGAGCCGATTTTCATTCTTAAAAGGAGTTGGTTTCTAGCCCAAAAAGATTATGTCACTGCTTAATCAGGCCCAAAGCCCAAGCCCACACCACACCACTTCACGGCCCGGCCCGTGCCCGTGCCTGAACCCGAACCCGAGATCGAGACCGAGTCGAGCCGAGCTGGCCGTCCGGACGGACGGCTGCTTCGGCGAACACGCGCGCGTGTGGTGGTTCGGACCATAGCAAGGTCCTCCCTCCTACACAAAATGTGTACCACCCAAAGGGCATGCCCTATAGTGCAAACTTGAACTACATAAGGTGAACAAGTTTATACTAGGGATTAAAATCACTAGAACATCAAGTGGATACACATTATCTCAGTCACACTATGTTGGAAAGATACTTGAGAAATTTGACAGGAACGAAGACAAGGAAGTTAAGACTCTGGTTGATCTTAATCTACAGCTCGCCAAGAATCATGGGGCCAGTGTAAGGCAAAACGAATATGCTCAAGTTATCGGAAGTCTAATGTATCTCATGAACTGCACCATACCCGATATTTCTCAAGCAGTTGGCAAGGAAGTTAAGACTCCGGTTGATTCTTTACCAATGAATTTTTCATTCACCCGAACTCGATTTGGGTCGAAATAAAGTAGTAGGATGATCTCCTTGACACAAGGTTTCCAATACTACTTTCATCTCGACGAATCGACAACCTGATTGTTCACAAATTGGGTCCAAGTTCGACCCGAAATCGATAGTTTCCAACAAGTGTCACACCACATACCCTCTCGTGTTGACCTATCTTTCTACACTTTTGACAGGAAATGAAGAACCACCCCAAAGTGTTGTCTATTTTATGTATCTTTGCAATGCATGTGAGCATGCTTTCTTGTAAAATCAAATATATATATATATATATATATATGTGTGTGTGTGAATCATATTGAAACCACAATTAGTGCTAAATGTCATAGTCTATTACCTTAATTTGTAATAACAGTTAAATACCTGCTGATCTAGATCATACTGCATTTCTGATATTTTAGCAACAGTTTTTCTATTTTTTCTCGCCAACTCTTCGCCAGGTACAATTAAAGATCGGTCATTTTGCGTCGTCTTGAGACAGGGGTCTGAGTGCGCAGACCTGCATAATTTTACAGACTAAATGTCACTATAATGTGGAATTATTTTTTGAGACAATTTGACATGCTACTGTAGTACCTGGTGAGTAGACATGATACTTCAACTATATCTGTATTGCAGTATACTTTAGAAGCTGTTGTTTTCGATAAAGTGGGTTGACATGTTCAGTCATTAATGGCGTTAAAGTATGTAAAAAGCGGAAGTCAATGTATTCGATGACTATGAGTGTGTAACTAAGCTTACTCATATATGACTTCACTGTGGTCGAAGTCACTATCACAATATCAGGTCCCAATGAGACGCTGGGTAAAATATCTTCTATTTGCACATCAGCCGAAGCCATAAACTTACTTTCACAATTTTTTTTGTGAGAGTTTTTAAAAGATACTAGGTAACTGACCGCGCGCGATGCGCGCGGTTGGCCTTTGTTCAAGCGGTGATGTAATTAATGGAGTTAGTTAATGTTAGTATGAAATTTTTGAGATGAGTAGGATTGAATGAGAGGAAATAATAACACAGTGATTGTGTTGAAATGTCGATTTAGTGTGTCGAACGTGTGGGTTGTTAGCGAAAGAGTTCACGAGTAATAAAGTGAAAGAGAAAGGTACAACGATACTGAGTTCACGATTTTTTACATTGCTAGTGAAAGGTACACAGATAAATGCAATAAGCTGCATAGCAACCGTAAGCATAAGTTACATAGATGAATGCGATTGGGTGAACAATGATACTGAGTTTCACTTGAATTTGTTGATCCATGACAGAGTTGAGTGTACCAGTGTCTTCCTAAGCATCCCGGACACTGGGCACAAACTATTTTTTTAATCGAGGATTGTTTGGCATGCTACCTTTGCGCAGGCGGACTATGAATTTGGATGTAGTGCTGTTTGAATTGGCTCTTTCGACAACCTGGTGCTGTTCCTAAATTCAAGAATGATAATGTCAAATAATAGCAGAATTAGTGTGCGGTCTCATTCTACTCTCAAGGGTATAGATGTAGGCAGTACCTGGTCTGTCATGGTTGCTAGTATTGTTAATGTTTCCTTTAAGACAGTTTCTACAGCCTTGTCATATATCATCACATCTAGTATTCCAGTGTCGTCTCGAAGTTCCACTCCTAGCCAGGCCCTCTAATAATGTAGGAATTTTGTGTGTGAAATGTGTATGCTTTTTTTCTTTGTGTACGTCGTAAATGTGATATGTGAATGTTGAGTTTTGGCAGCATTGTTTTGTTTGGAGTGTATAGCACAATTTATATGTTTGATGTTAGTAGTATTTTGGCACACAGTTCAATTTCATTGGTATGCTAAATTGTCAGTTGTTTGCTTTCAAACCAGGGTTCAGTTATCACATTATTGTGTTGCTTCCTTGGTAGGTAGACAATTTAATTCTTGTGAATGAATCTATCAATCACATGCAAACCAAATTTACATCGAGAATGACTGAGTGTGAGATATGGCGGAGAAGAAAGTAGATTGTAAGTTTGAGACAACACCAATTAAAAAGGAATGTACAACAGGAGAAAAAAGTATAGGAACTTGAGGAGCAAGGTGACGAAAGTGAAGCGGAGAAAGAACTAGTAAGCGAGGAGAAAGAAGTATCTTAAGAGGATATTACAGGTGGAAGTGCATACGCTGTGGGCAAAGGATTGGAGACAAATGTATACAGCTATGAGGAAGAAGATGATGATGGTTGGGGTTTCGACACAGCAACCTCTGTGTCACCGTCCAAGACACCATAATTAGTACTCAGAGGGCATGTCGTAACTAATGAAACTTATGTAGGGATGTAATAAGTAAGGTATCAGGTGTGTTGTTGTGGCTCTACAGAGTTTGTTTAATTTTCCTGTTAGTTGTAAATGTGATGGTTTAAGGGTTGTTTGTTTAGGGATGTTTTCCATTAAAATTTGACTATGGGTTTACTGATGATTTATGTTCACTGGGTATGTGGGGGGTTCATGCTTGGAGTTCTTAATGGTATAGAATTTGTTATGGAGTGTTAGCAGGGTTGGGGAGAGTGGATGAATTTAACGAAAATGGTGATAATTGGGGGAACTGGCATTGGTTTAGTGTATATTACTGGATAAAATCTAGCATTCACCTTTGACCGTAGAAGTGGAACATGTTCGGAAAATGACAAAGAAAAGATGAAAGTTGAAACTGGTTTTTTAATATCATAGCATGTTAAGGTATTGCACTCTAATGTATATAGAAACGAAGCCACGGGTGTTTTTGGTGAACATGATGACTATGTGAAGCAGCGGGATTTTGCCACCACTTTGTCCTCCATCATAAATAAGCAATATGAAACCAGAAAATGAAGAAAGTTGGTGGAGATTTCTCGTTCAATTGCTTATTCAAATGCGAAAGAAGAAAATGATGCATGTTGATTTAGCTCTTGATAGACATCCGTATATTTCCAAGGATATATAGTAGGCCCGAATATGAGTCTGTATGAGGGAGATATTGCCCGCGCAAGATCAGCTTACCATTATGTCCGAGAATTACAAACTGGAGGGGCTGAAATGCAATTTCGGTCGAGTCTCATTAAAAAACGTGCCCAGACCTGGGGAAACGGACTCTCAGGCCTAAAATACAGTTTTGACGTTGCTTTGGAGGCCTTGGAGCTTAGGGAACGATTGGAGCAGCTTGGGAGCACTTGGATCATTCGTTTAACTTCTAAAAACTCCGTTTCTTCTTTAGTTTTAGATTTTGATCATGAAAAGTTGTACTTTGATCATGTCTAAGAGTAGCTAAACTCTTATTTAGGGATATCTCGTAGGGAACTAGGGTTTGATCACTTTGTTGGATGATTTATGGATTTGCTTGCATGCCTTCAAGCTTAATTGATGATTTCTTATCTAGTTATGTGTATTTTATGCTTTTCATTCATCTTTTCTATTGGTAGACGTATTAATAGGATTGAGCTAGGTTGTAAACGTTAGTGACATCAACTTTTGTTGCCCGGAAAATTGAAATACACACTAGCCGAATCTAGGGTTGAGAAATCTTGCTAGTTAGCTAAGAACAAAGAGTAGATTATTGATCGTAAAGCATGCTTAGACTTTATTAGACTAGATAAATCGGTTTTGATAGTTTAAGTATAGGTGTTGATTGAGACATCTTCAACATAAGCATACTCGCTAGGTGTTGGTTGAGACATCTTCAACATAAGCATGCTCATTTAGCTAGAATAAAGAATCATCGTGTTAGTAGAACGTAAATCCAACATAGTGTGTAATTCCCAGTGACCCGTAGAGATATCCTGACTTTGTCAAACTTGAGAAAAAATCACAACATTCATCTTTATTAATCGTGAAGCAATCTAATTGATTAACTGAGATTCGTACTTTCTTTAATTTCAGTAGAATTAGTAAACACACACAACTGTGATTGGCCCACATAAGGAATGGATTTAAAACTAATTTACAAAGAAGTCTCTTGGGTACGATAAACGCGGAATTACCGGATATTACTACACGCGACAGCCGTGCACTTGCGGTTGAATCGTTTCAAGTTTTTGGCGCCGTTGCCAGGGACTTAGGCTAAATTAGTTATAATTCATAGCCTTAGGGATTTTACTTTTCTATTTATATCTATTACTCACCTACGTTTTCTGTGATCTGTGATTTTAGGTTAGCTTGTACGGTGCATGTCCCGTTCTAGAGACGAGCCTTTGCATCCTACACTTGAAGACCCGGAATCCTTGTTACGAGCACAGCGTAGAGACAAGAGGAAATCAAGCTCAGTACCATGGATGTTGAAACCAGAGCTGAGTTTGAGAGAATCTGCAAAGATATGCAAGATGCGGAAGCAGCTAGAGTTGCAGCTGTGGAAGATGCAGCAAATAGAGCAAGGGAAGCTGAGGAGCTCAGAGCTCAGTTGACCGAAGTGCAAGCTGCTATGGAACGCTTGAACCCTCCCAATCCACAACCACGTCTTGGTGTGGGAGGTACAAGTGAGGAACGATGGAGGTAATAACAACAATGGGGGGAACAATAATAATGGGGGAATAATGCACAAGATGTGGCGGCACAGGTGAATAATGTTGAAGAGGATGAGCGTCCTTTGGTTGATTACTTCAGAACTACACCGGAGGGATTTCAACCAACTATTGTCAGGCCAGAAATTAACGCCGCGCATTTCAAAATACGCTAACCATTGATAAACATGGTTCGAGATGAGTGCTTATTCACTGGAGCCCCAGGTGATGATCCACACCAGCATTTGCTCAATTTTGAGCAGATTACCTCCACGATGTATGTTCAGAGAGTTCCACTCGAGACGATAAAGCTCATGCTTTTCCCCTTCTCCTTATCCAGAAAAGCAAAGACATGGCTTATGGAGCTTCCAGCAGGAAGTATCGCTACATGGGCAGAGTGTTGCAAGGAATTTCTCAGGAAGTATCTTCCGCCATACAAGATTGCTCAACGGATGGCTGATAGAACAAAATTTGCGCAACAGGAAGATGATTCTATGGGAGACACATGGAGAAAGTTCAACCAGCTCCTTCGCAGTTTCCCCACTCACGGAGAGCCATGGTACAAACTTTTACATTATTTTTATAATGCTCTAGACAGAGAAACTGCAAACGAATTGGATATGATGGCTCAGGGAAACTTTATGGGATTAGGATTACAGATATGCCAGGATCTGCTGGATAATGTGGCAAAACGTGAATCCACGAGGTCTGAGACTCGTAGAAACACAAAATCTGATGGAGCATTGGTTAGTAAAATCGAGTCCATGGTGGAGCAAAAATTCGATCACCAGATGGTTGTGATGACCTCGGCTTTCAGTAATATGAATCCATCGGCAGAGGTGAATTCAGTGGGAGAGATGGTAGAAGATGCGAACCAGGGATATAGAGATGGTTTTGAAGACGTGAATTACATGGGTCAACCACGACAGTAGCAATGGTCCAACACATATCATCCTAATAATCGCAACCACCCCAATTTCATCTATGTCAACCCAAACAGTGGATTATATGCACCAGGTCAACGGCCAAATGTTCCATACCAAGCGCAAAGATAGATTCCCTAACAGCAGGCCCCACAATCAGAAGAACAAGAGACAAATGCGTTATTGAGGAAACTGCTTGCTAATCAAGACAGGATGGAGAGCAAGATTGTCTATATGGAAGCTACAATAAAGAGCCATGAGATACAGATTGAGAAAATTGCCAATCAGAATGCTAAATTTCCGCCAGGTATGCTTCCTTCTAATACCATTCCTCCTACTGAACAGCTTAAAGCTATTTATACTCGCAGTGGCACTACTACTCAGGATCCTCCATATCCTAGCCATGGGAGAGCTTAAGATACAGAGGCCACTGAGAAAGAATTGGGTGAAGAGTTTCCCAAATCTGTGAGTCCCCAATCAAAGGACACGTTTGAGAAGAAAGAAGAGCCCAAGAGCACTGCAAATCCGGCTACTTATGAGCCACGGATACCGTATCCGGCGGCAATAAAGAGGAATGATGAGGAACACTTTGGAAGATTTATGGATATACTCAAACAACTGCAAATAAATATTCCTCTTGTGGAAGCGCTTGCTCAAATGCCCAAGTACAAGAAATTCTTGAAAGAAATATTATGGGGCAAGAAGAGCATAGACCCTTATGCCACGGTGAAGCTGACAGAGACATGTAGTACTGTAATTCAGAGGGACATTCCCAAGATGATAGATCTGGCAGTGTCATATTAGGTTGCACTCTTGGGGGTGGATATCATACACATGGTCTCTTTGATATGGGCGCGAGTATTAACCTCATGCCATTATCCCTATTTCAGAGATTGGGCATTGGTGAGCCAACCCCAGTGAAGATGGGTCTGCAACTGGAAGACAATCAATTGTTACAGCAAAGGGGGTGATCAAGAATTTGCTTGTCAAAGTGGGTGCATTTGTCTTCCCAGCTGACTTTGTGATAGTGGATATCAAGGATGATCGCGATGTTCCACTCATCTTTGGAAGACCGCTTTTGAAGACAATGCGCGCTAATGTGGATCTAGAGACTGAGGAGCTTACTATCAAGGCTTTGGATTCATCACTAGTTTTCAACGCATTTCATACGGGCAAGGGGAAGAATAAGTTGGCTATGATCAAGTTTAGAGGAGATCGTGTGGATCCTTCTCTTGGGTTGTGATAACTCTCTATTAGAGTTATATTTCTTGCAAGTTTTATATCGTTTTGCGTGCTTTTCCGGATTGATAATCTTGTTTTACACTATGATTAGAGAGAAAACGTAGAAGTTTAGCTCTAGGAATTAGTTTGTAAATCATAGCGTTTCTCATATTATTTCATGTATTTTTGTCACGTTTGATCGCACGGGTTGTGTTTCGTGTTGTTTTGGCAAGAAACGAAGCTTGGGAGATGAAGCGGAGAGGAGAAACAAGCTTGGGAGATTAATCTGGAGCTAAAACGATGAAGAAATCGTGAAGAAATAGTGAAAATACATGAAGAGGGGAGGCAAATGCAATTTAATGAAGTTTCTATAATGGCAATTTAACCCCGTAGATGAAAAATGGCCAAACACGTAGTGAAAATTTGGTGGCCATACGTGAGAGCAACTCACTGGAAGTGTAGGATCAAAAAAGGTGATCCTACAATCACAAGATCACCCGCAAGACCACAATGTGATCCTATGATCACAAAAGGTGATCACAAGATCACAATACTTAAAAAAATAAAAGAACGGGGACTCTTTTATGAGAGGAATGCACGGAAGAAGAAAGAAAAAACAGGACGCACGCAAGAAGGAAGAAGCTAGGGTTCAATAGGAGGTCTCCTCCATTGAATATCTAGGTTCTTCTTCTTCTTCTTCTTCTTCTTCTTCTTCTTTTGCCTCTCTCAATCTTGTTATGGAGAAACTCTTGTATCTCGTGTGGTTGATTACTATTAGCTAAACTCCATTGCTAGGCTTCTCTAGAGAGCCTAGGGTTTATGTAGAGGAATGATTTTCCGGGTTTAGACTTTGTCTTATGCGTTTATGCCTTGATCTATTGAATGAATATTTAGTTTCTTGAACTTTTTAGTGAGTCTCGCATATTGACACGGCATGATCATGATCTAATCTTCATGAAAACTAGAATTTGTTCATAGTTCATCGTTCTGCTTAATGTTAATGTTTGTTTTTAGTTACATGTTCTTCTTCTATACTCAATCCTTAGTGTGAAAGGAGTGATCAACCAGACACGGTAGCTACTTAGATGAGTGCACGACAGTGACTTAGCCTAATTGTGATGAGAACTTGAACACAATCCCGAATCACCGAGACCGAAAAGGAGAAGAGTTAGGATTGGCCTTAGTGTGGGTAGATTCGGTAGGATTATTCAGCTGTTCCATGAAACGGTAGACCGGCAGGATCCGTTATCGTACCAGTACATGACCTGCTAGAACGGACCAGTAGAGAACATGAGACCGAGAGGAGATTGTAGTTAACCGAGACGTAAAATGACATGAGACCGACAGGATATTGTCACAGCCTATTACCCGGCTGAACTAAAATAAGAGTGACGTGTTACATAGCTGAACCGAAATTCGTCTACAACCCTAGGTGATCTAGAGATCGCCTTGTTTCTCCATATATTTGTTTCTTAAATAAAAAATATAAAAATACTAGTTTAGTTGTTATTTCAATTCTTAAATCAACCAAATCTTTCCTCCTGGTTACCGTACTCTAAATTAATCTTATAGCTAAATAATTCCAAGTTTGTCCTCGTGGGATCGATAACTCGGGGTTGAAATAACACCCCTATATTACTTGACCGTGCACTTGCGCATACGCGTTAGTAAATCGGGTCAAGTTTTTGGCGCCATTGCCGGGGACAGCGGTAGATTATTTAGTTAGGAGTTAGTTTAGAGTACTTTTATTTTAGTTTTAGTTTTAATATTTTTATTCTATATCTCTGTGCTTCACGGGTGTCTTGTGAGTCTGTTTTTCAGGAACGCGGGAAGCAAGAGACAATATAAGCATGTGGAGCGAAGACTGTTATTCGGGTCCTCCCTACTGTTTCCACTGTAGGGGTAACCATGAAGAAGAGGACGCATGCATAACTTGGTGCTATGTATGTGGCATTTTGCATGACCGTAGAGACTCATGTTGGGTACATGCCCCCAGCTTCATCAGCACCAGGATGACTCATCAGCGATTATGGCAGAACGGCGTAGTATTATGGAGGACATCGAAGTGTGCGCCAAATTTTTGTCCATAGCTGCAATATTTACCACAGCAGGATTCAACCACAAGTAGGTAATATGTGAGGGAAATGATGGAGAGGATAAAGAAACGAGTAGAAAAATTGTCAACAGTAGGGGAATCTAGTATTCATGAACCACAAGAGGAGCCCTTGCCACATGACAGTGAGCCTCATAATGAACCTTCATCATTACCACCACAACTGGAAGAAGAGATACCTGAGTCCAGCGATGAATGCAGTGTCCAGGAACCATTGGTGGACTCTGCCATTTATGAGGACTCAGACTATGATTCAGACTGGGTGGACCTGTGTGCAAAAGATGGGAAGATTTGCCGTATTGCGAGCCAAGACCGCAGGCGCCCTCACATCCTTGGCATGAATAGGAAGACACCGGCATTAGAAGCCTGTGGTGTGCTGACGATGAAGCTGGTGAAACACTGGTGCTCAGTGATATTGAGGTAAAAGCCCCAACTCTAACTAATGATGAAATCTCCGTATCATATGTCACGCAAGTCTGCGACGAGCTGGAACAATTACTGTATGGGGATTCTTACGGGGAAGAATGTGATGAGCAACTTCAAATCTCTTGTTCTATGGGCGATTTTATTGATCATCCATATGCCATAGTCAAGGATTTGGAAGTCAGCAAGTGTGGGGGTGTGGATGAATTGCATGATTCATTTGAAGAGCATATAACACCAAGGAGGTACTACTGGGATGAATTTATGGAAAAGGATGCATGTGAGCCCAGTGGTACTTTGTGGAAGTTGATCAAGAAGATAAATTGCAAGATAAAAAGAGATGATGGAAGAAGAAGAAGTGGAGGGATAAAGCAACCTCCACCATCCTTTTCGGTTGAGGTAACCGGGTCGGGCTGTCGACCTTAAATTAGAAGCGCTGATTGGGAGGAAACCCAATGTAGAGTAGGATGCTATCTATTTCTGTTTTTTCTTTTAGTTCTCCATAAATAATTTTGAGGGGTGAGAGAGAGTAGTGTTAATTCTTCGAATCAGTGTGCAGAGACACGGGTACAAAAGACGCTTCGGGTTGTAGGGTTTTGATTCATGGAACGCGCAAACGGAAGCATAATCAAACAAATAACCATGCAAAACCCTCCAAGGATCACAAGTCTAGATGCATAACGATAGTAAAGGTAAGAAATTATAAACACACCTTTGGGTTCTCCTTGATGACTTCAAACGCGAATAGTGTCACGTTCTCTATAGTTGATCCACGCCTAGAGTTGCTCCTAGAACTCCCAAACTCCTTGGTGCTAGCCCGGAATAAGAGGAGGGTGAAGGAATCACGCAAAACGAGAAAAAAAGAGGGGTTTCGGCCCTCTTTTGGCCGACGGGGACGAGGGCGGCGGCAATGGGGCGTCGGCCTCCTTTGTTGCTTGCTCTCTCTCCTTTGTTCTCTCCCACTCTTGTTATGATCACTAATGAGCATAAGTTATGAGGAAGGAAGGAAGGAGGGTCCTTTATATAGTCCAACAACTCCTTGTTAACAACCTAAAGGACTTATTCTAGTCCTACTAGAATTCAATTTAGTCCATTCCTTGCAAATTAGTCCCTACTAAGTTTGCAAGGGTTTGCAAAGTGATCCTTCTAATTAATTAATCCAATTAATTAATTCCCAAATCTAGTACAACTCTATATAGCGTGTGACCCCATAGGTTCTATCTAGTTGGTAGCAACTATTTGCTAATATGGAGCGGTTTCTAGCAAAACATCCATTCTAGCCAACTAATAGAATAGTCATCTAGACAACCTTGTACAAGTAATTGTCTCATCCCTTTGCCTCCATATCCGGATTGGACACGAGACATACAAGTCACACTCGTATATCCAATCCATAATTTCTCGATCTATGGGAATAGCCTTATTCGTGCAAATAACATCAATATCCCATATATTGATTTATTTGAGTCTGGCCAGACATTCTATAAGCACTATCCCTCGAGTGGCCTAGGATATTTGCTCCCGTTATGTGGGAGGGGCAAATCCTCTCTACGTCCACTACGATCTCTAAGCTTGCTTCTCATTGTATCCAGTACACGCCTTTATAACTACCCAGTTACGGTGTAGCGTTTAACGCTACCAAGATCACAACGATCAACAACTAGAATATCTAGTGACTTCAAGTCTAAGGATGACAATACCATTGCACCCCGAGAAGAACTTGTGACTCAACATAACATGTATGTAGCCTTCTCGGTGATGGGTCAATCCAGTGCAACATTCCGTAATGCATACCTATGTGTTGGATCGTGATATCTCCATATCAATCCAACCCCATACTAGTCTATAGATGATTGTCCCATTTAATCATTATACTTGACTAGGGATATTTAAGATAAACAACACGATTGTAAATCTAAGGACTTCATTATATTAAATATCCAATAAATAATAAATGAATTTTCTAGCCATATACAAATTCATACTAAACTAGATTGTCTCTAGGGCATCTATTCCAACAGTCTCCCACTTGCACTAGAGCCAATCTGGCGCATCTCGTATGCCCATACTCCTAGTGTGCCCTTCATGCTTCCACTGCGTGAGAGGCTTCGTAAGCGGATCTGACAGATTATCATCTGTAGGAATCTTGCATATCCGAACGTTTCCTCTATCGATAATATCTCGAATCAGATGAAACTTCCTGAGCACATGCTTGGACTTCTGGTGCGATCTTGGTTCCTTTGATTGCGCGATCCCCCCAGTGTTGTCACAGAACAACTCCACTGGATCCGCAATGCTAGGGACCACACCAAGTTCAGAAACAAACTTTCTGATCCAAACAGCCTCCTTTGCTGCGCCATTTGCAGCAATGTACTCAGCCTCTGTTGTAGAATCAGCTACCGTCTCTTGCTTGGAACTCTTCCAGCTCACCGCTGCTCCATTCAGGCAAAACACATATCCCGATTGTGATCTAAAGTCATCTCTGTCGGTTTGGAAGCTTGCATCAGTGTAACCCCTTACACGCAACTCTTCCTCACCGCCAAATATCAAGAAAGCATCCTTAGTTCTTCTCAAGTACTTTAGGATGTTCTTGACTGCAATCCAGTGACTCTCACCCGGATTGGATTGGTATCTGCTTGTCATACTCAAGGCATATGACACATCTGGTTTAGTACATAACATGGCGTACATGATAGATCCTATGGCCGAGGCATAGGGAATCCTACTCATGCGTTCCTTCTCAATCCCATTGGAAGGACAACCACTCTTCGAAAGAGTGATTCCATGTGACATGGGCAAGAATCCCTTCTTGGAATCTTGCATGTTGAATTGTTTCAACACCTTGTCAATATATGTACTTTGACTTAGGCCTAGCAACCTTTTAGATCTATCTCTATAGATCCTTATACCGAGTATATAGGCTGCTTCCCCTAAGTCCTTCATTGAGAAACACTTTCCTAGCCAATCTTTCACAGATTGCAGCATGGGAATGTCGTTTCCAATGAGTAGTATGTCATCCACATACAAGACCAGAAAAGCTACAGAGCTCCCACTAACCTTCTTGTAGACACAAGACTCATCTTCGTTTCTGATGAAGCCAAACTCTTTGACCACTTCATCAAAACGTCGATTCCAACTCCTAGAAGCTTGCTTCAATCCATAAATGGATCGTTGCAGCTTACAGACTTTTTTGGCTTGCTTTGGATCCTCAAAACCCTCCGGATGTATCATATACACGTCCTCGAGGAGATTCCCATAAAGGAATGCTGTTTTGACATCCATCTGCCAAATCTCATAGTCGTAGTATGCTGCAATTGCAAGTAGGATTCGGATGGATTTGGTCATAGCGACTGGTGAAAAGGTTTCATCATAGTCAATACCATGAATCTGCCTGAATCCTTTAGCCAGCAATCGGCCCTTATAGGTAATCACATTACCATCCATGACGATCTTCTTCTTGAAGACCCACTTGCACCCTTATAGGCCGCGCCCCATCGGGTGGTTACACCAAAGTCCATACTTTGTTGGTATACATGGATTCCATCTCGGATCTCATGGCTTCCAGCCACTTCTGAGAGTCTGGGCCACTCATGGCCTCCTCATAGGTAGTAGGCTCATCATCTATGAGCATCGTGTCACCGGAATCGGTTACGAGAAGTCCGTACCTCTCGGGTTCCTGGCGCACTCTACTAGATCTACGAAGCTCTTGTGTTACCTGAACAGGTGGCTCCACAACTGCTTGTGGTTCCTGTTCATGTTCCATGATCGGTTCAGTGATTTGTGGTTCTTGAACCTCTTCAAGTTCTACATTCCTCCCACTTGCTTCTTTAGAGACAAACTCTCTTTCTAGAAACACGCCGGTCCGAGCAACAAACACTTTGTTCTCGGTTGGATTGTAGAAGTAGTAACCCTTAGTTTCCTTAGGGTACCCCACAAATTTACACTTATCCGATTTAGGCCCCAGCTTGTCTGATTGTAAACGTTTTACATAGACATCGCAGCCCCAAATCCTCATGAACGACAGTGTGGGACGCCTCCCACTCCACATCTCATATGGTGTCTTCATGACTGATTTAGATGGAACACGGTTAATGGTGAAAGCTGCACTTAATAGAGCGTAGCCCCAAAATGATAATGGAAGATCGGTTTGACACATCATAGATCGAACCATATCCAATAGGGTTCGATTCCTCCTCTCGGACACGCCATTCCATTGTGGCGTTCCGGGTGGAGTGAGTTGGGACACGATCCCACACTCTCTAAGATAGTCGTCAAACTCTTGGCTCAAGTATTCTCCTCCACGATCCGATCGTAGAGCCTTGATACTTTTGCCAAGTTGCTTCTCTACTTCATTCTTGAATTCTTTGAACACTTCAAAGGATTCGGATTTTGCCCTCATGAGGTACACAAATCCATATCTACTGTAATCATCAGTAAATGTAATGAAGTAGACATAACCACCCCTGGCAGGCGTGGCAAATGGCCCACACACATCGGTATGTATGAGCGCCAATTGCTCACTAGTCCTCTCACCTTTCTTATTGAAAGGAGACTTTGTCATTTTTCCCAATAAACAAGCCTCACATGTCTCATATGATTCAAAATCAAATGAGTCTAGTAATCCATCCTTATGGAGTCTAGATACATGTTTCTCATTTATGTGGCCTAAACGACAATGCCATAAATAAGCAGGATTTAAATCATTTATTTTAATCCGCTTGGTATTAATGTTGTAGACAGGATTGCTTAGATCAAGGACATAAAGTCCATTAAATAATTGCGCACTAAAATAGTGAATATTATTCAAATAAAAGGAACAACAATTGTTCTTTATTGAAATAATAAAACCTTCCTTGTCCAAACAAGAAATAGAAATAATGTTTCTGCTCATAGCAGGCACAAATAGCAATTATTTAATTCTAAAACTAATCCTGAAGGCAGAGATAGCTCGCACACGCCTATGGCCAACGCAGCAACCTTTGCTCCATTCCCAACGCGCAGATTTACCTCCCCTTTAGCCAATCTTTTACTTCTCTTTAGATCCTGCATATTTCGACAAATATGAGATCCACATCCAGTATCTAATACCCATGATGTAGAGACAGTTAAATTGACATCTACAACAAAAATACCTGGTGGTGGTGGAATCACTATTCCAAGCCTCTTGTCCTCCAGATATTTTGGGCAGTTCCTCCTCCAGTGTCCAGGCTGACTACAGTAGTGACACTCACCCTTAGTCACGACCTTGGCAATGCCACCAACAGGCTTAAGGGCTTGTTCCTTGGACTTGGCAACTGACTTGCCTTTGCTCTTGGAGGAAGAGGCAAACTTTTTGCCCTTTCCTTTATGCACCATCATAATGGCCTTGCCCTTACCCTTGTTGATGCTCTGTACAGCCGTCCTCAACATGTTGAGCAAATCTGGCAGTGGTTTAACGATCTCGTTCATGTTATAGTTCATAATGAACTGTCCATAACTCTCGGGAAACGATTGCAACACGAGATCGGTTGCCAACTCTTGGCCGACCGGGAACCCAAGCCGGGCGAGATTCTCCAAGTACCCGATCATTCGGAGTACATGGGGTCCCACCGGGTTCCCTTCTGCCAGATGACATTTGAACAGTGCCTTTGAGACCTCATACCTCTCTACCCTCGCCTGCTCTTGGAAGAGCTGCTTTAGATGTTCGATCATATCGACAGCATTCATGTTCTCATGTTGCTTCTGAAGCTCAGAGGTCATGGTGAAAATCATTAGGCAGGCCGCATCATTAGCGTCATCAACACGCTTTTGATACGCCTTTAAGGCAACAGGTGTCTGGTTCTCTGGACCTTCTGGAACATGCTCCTCTATTGCGTACAGTTTCTTCTCTTGCTTGAGAACAATTCTCAAGTTTCTGTAACAATCAAGAAAGTTGGTTCCAGAGAGCTTGTCCTTCTCAAGGACAGATCGTAGGGAATGTTGTGAACTCGATGAGTTGTTTGCCATTTGGTATTCTACAAAAGGAAAATACGCAAGTTTTAGTATTTGTGAATTTTTGACTATATGTAATAATGGTTAGTTTATTAAATATAGCTCCCACTATTTTTCTACGGATTAATAACCCTCAAGATATTAATGCGGAAAATATCCTTATATTTTCTAGTGGGCCAAGATCCATATTTTCATCTCCTTATGAGCTTGCTTTGGCAAGTCACCCATAATTTGACTACTTTTAGGTAGGAACGATTCCAATTGCATCCCATATGCAACTCTTGGTTCAATCGGGCAAATAACTCCTTATTTATCCATCCATATGGATAATCCCAATTGATTGCCTCTAGGTTTCTTAATCAAATTAATAGCCTAGTTGTGTTCAACCTCTTATCTAAACAATTGCACATTGTTACGTGCCATCGCATTCCATCATTATGAACCAAGTCGCCATGCTTTGGCACGCACGAACTTGATAAATAATGATGATAATGAGTGTTTAAATAACGAGAAGGCAAGAACACAATATTTAAAATTTGAGGGATTTTTCAATTCAGTTTTAATTGTTTTGTTGATCAATATCAACTAATCTATCTATTTGAGTTTGGGCACAACTCCAAATAATAGATCCGGGTTGTCTAATTATCTTATTATCCTAATTGCATGCATCATCCATACACCAACCACACAAATAATAAGACAATAAATAAACAACCACAAAACAGAAATTAAACGTGATATGGATATGGCCTTTTTCTAGACTAAGATCATTCCAAGCCAATGGAATTATCTATGAACCCTAAGCAAACACATCTCCATGCGTCTTGTTCTTTTGGTCCATCCTTCATAGTCATGTGGAATGCTCCATGCTCCATGCTCCATGCTCCATCTTTTGTGGCTTCTTTGGCTTTGGGCTTCTTTTCTTCAATCTTGGCTAACAATCTACTTTATCTAGCACTAGCTAACATCTATACTAAATAAAATAAATCTCACAAGTTGAGGAAAAAAAAATGGCACGCAGGCCATAAAACCCTAATTAATTATTACAATTAATTGATCAGCTCGCAGGCCGTAAAACCAAACCACAAAATTAAACATCCACATCAAACCACATCCTAAGGCCATATCCAATCACCATGCGATTTGCACATAAACAGTTAAAATCCAATTTTAACGCGCTTGGTCAATTTTAATTGATTTTAGGATTTTTAGGGTTAAAACGGTCCATGGGCCCAACAATCTAATTGCCTGGGCCCATCAAAGTGAACCACAAGGCCCTAGGGCCGGCCCGGCCCAAAACCCGCAAGCTAGGCCTGCGGGTTAGGGCCGCCCGGCCCCTTAGGGCGGCCAAGCTTGGGCGGCAAGCAAGGGGGCGGTCCCCTAGGGGGCCGAACCTCCTCTTGGGAGTTGTTTCCAAAACAACTCCCTTGCTTGGAGCCCAAGTTTGGTTGTTTCCTTGTTTTGGGAGAACTCCTTCTTCCCCAAGGATGCCCAAACCCTAGATCTAAGATCCTAAAATTTCTCAAACTCACCAATTCATGCATCCAATGCAAGAATTGGATCTTTTTATGGGTAATTATTGACAAATTGCATCCCATGCTTGATTTGTCTTGTTTTACGCGATAAACAACAAATTAAGGTGTAAAACAACAAGAATGTAACACATAAACTACGTTTATGCTCTATGACCCCAGGCTCTGATACCACTGTAGGGTTTTGATTCATGGAACGCGCAAACGGAAGCATAATCAAACAAATAACCATGCAAAACCCTCCACGGATCACAAGTCTAGATGCATAACGATAGTAAAGGTAAGAAATTATAAACACACCTTTGGGTTCTCCTTGATGACTTCAAACGCGAATAGTGTCACGTTCTCTATAGTTGATCCACGCCTAGAGTTGCTCCTAGAACTCCCAAACTCCTTGGTGCTAGCCCGGAATAAGAGGAGGGTGAAGGAATCACGCAAAACGAGACAAAAAGAGGGGTTTCGGCCCTCTTTTGGCCGACGGGGACGAGGGCGGCGGCAATGGGGCGTCGGCCTCCTTTGTTGCTTGCTCTCTCTCCTTTGTTCTCTCCCACTCTTGTTATGATCACTAATGAGCATAAGTTATGAGGAAGGAAGGAAGGAGGGTCCTTTATATAGTCCAACAACTCCTTGTTAACTACCTAAAGGACTTATTCTAGTCCTACTAGAATTCAATTTAGTCCCTTCCTTGCAAATTAGTCCCTACTAAGTTTGCAAGGGTTTGCAAAGTGATCCTTCTAATTAATTAATCCAATTAATTAATTCCCAAATCTAGTACAACTCTATATAGCGTGTGACCCCATAGGTTCTATCTAGTTGGTAGCAACTATTTGCTAATATGGAGCGGTTTCTAGCAAAACATCCATTCTAGCCAACTAATAGAATAGTCATCTAGACAACCTTGTACAAGTAATTGTCTCATCCCTTTGCCTCCATATCCGGATTGGACACGAGACATACAAGTCACACTCGTATATCCAATCCATAGTTTCTCGATCTATGGGAATAGCCTTATTCGTGCAAATAACATCAATATCCCATATATTGATTTATTTGAGTCTGGCCAGACATTCTATAAGCACTATCCCTCGAGTGGCCTAGGATATTTGCTCCCGTTATGTGGGAGGGGAAAATCCTCTCTACGTCCACTACGATCTCTAAGCTTGCTTCTCATTGTATCCAGTACACGCCTTTATAACTACCCAGTTACGGTGTAGCGTTTAACGCTACCAAGATCACAACGATCCACAACTAGAATATCTAGTGACTTCAAGTCTAAGGATGACAATACCATTGCACCCCGAGAAGCACTTGTGACTCAACATAACATGTATGTAGCCTTCTCGGTGATGGGTCAATCCAGTGCAACATTCCGTAATGCACACCTATGTGTTGGATCGTGATATCTCCATATCAATCCAACCCCATACTAGTCTACAGATGATTGTCCCATTTAATCATTATACTTGACTAGAGATATTTAAGATAAACAACACGATTGTAAATCTAAGGACTTCATTATATTAAATATCCAATAAATAATAAATGAATTTTCTAGCCATATACAAATTCATACTAAACTAGATTGCCTCTAGGGCGTCTATTCCAACACGGGTTCCCCTTCTTGATGCGTGCGATAGAATGTTGAGTAGGCGCATCGGAATCCGGACGCGAGATGAGACTTTTCCGGAAACTGTCAACGGTCCACAAGACCCCTTCTTGTTGCAGTTTTGCGGACACGGTGACAATGTAGGTCCGGGCACCGTAGGTATTTCTAACTCTCTCTGTTCTACGTTTTGAGCGATAATTGTGTATATCCACCGCCCACACATTTACAAGATGAGTCCTCTAATTATATCTCTAAATTCGTTGAGGACAACGAAACGCTTAAGTGTGGGGGGGGAGGTATGTGTACAGTTTTGCAAGCCATGTCGGTCCTTGCATAGCCTTGTTACATGTAGTTGTGTAGTATTGTGAGTATTGTGTGGTTAGTGTAATGTTTTTAATATATTGTTGTATTGTGATAGGTTCAAATTTTTTATGCATTGTTCTGCACTTTATATTATTGAGTCCCCTAACCAATCGTTGTGGTTAATCGAGTTGGCCAGTTACATGTAGAGTCTAAAAAAATAAAAATAAAAAAATAGAAAAAAAATACAGAAAAAATTTAAAAAAAAAATTGAGTTGTGCGATTGATGAAGCTTGAAATCAGAGAGAGTTCAGTGAAAGAGTCTCAATGAATAGGAAGCACCGTAGTGGGGAAAACTTTAATTTTTAGTATCTTGCGCATTGGTTTCACGAAAGGAAGTCCCGGGTATTCAAGGAAAAGTGGGAAGTAGATGTCGGGCATCCCTTTAGTTCCCATAATGTGCTAGGAGGATTTGGTCTTTGGGGTAGTTGAATAGTCTGTTTTCGATTGGAAACTTGTGGCCTCTTGTAAATCTGGGGTGGACCTTCGTGTAGAGTTGGTTCCATATGGTACACTGGCTTAGCCTAAGTGAAGTTAGGGAGTGTACACCACCATCCCTTACGGCGGTCTCAAGAGCTAACCGAAAAAGCCCACACTTAGTTGCTCTAAATGCACGGTTGAAAAAAAACATTAGAAGAGAATGAAAAAAAAAATGAAATCAAAATCTTCTCTCGGACTAGATACGGTGAAATGCCTAATGTGCCCCCGTTCGCGCGGGAAATTTGGATTCAAACCAATTAGAGCGTCTAAGGAAAATTAAATTCAAGTCGTATTACACGGAGTTGTGTCTCCCATCAATGGGACAATTTGCATTCAAATGCAATAACAACTAAGAGGGTCTGAAAACCTCATATGACTTGGCGACGAAATACTACTTTAGTACTAAGGATGCCCAGACGCTCTGAGCTAAAGGACGTGCCCGAATCTTGGATTGATTATGGTGGATGTTTGGGGACCCCTTAGTGAGCTTGTGCGTAGGATCATTGTATTTTCAATTCCTTATTGTGGTTGTGTGAATTGCAAAAGAGACTTGTGAGAACTTGATGATTTTGGTTAGTGATAGCAAGATTGCCCGTCTCTTACTAAAAAGAAAAAAAAAATATTTGTGTTTTTTCAATTTTGGCATTGTGTAAAATCGAGTTGCATTGTCTATAGTCATGTAGATTGCATTGTGTGTGTGAGTTATTTGAGTCACATGGCTAGTAAATATTTATGCAATTCGGTGGATTAAAACGTAGTGTAAGGTTTGATTTTGCTCGGGACGCACAAAAAGGTAATGTGGAGGATTCGATAACTCTCTATTAGAGTTATATTTCTTGCACGTTTTACATCGTTCTGCGTGCTTTCCGGTTTGATAATCTTGTTTTACACTTTGATTAGAGAGAAAACGTAGAAGTTGAGCTCTAGGCATGAGTTTGTAAATCATAGCGTTTCTCATATTATTTCATGTATTTTTGTCACGTTTGATCGCACGGGTTGTGTTTCGTGTTGTTTTGGCAAGAAATGGAGCTTGGGAGATGAAGCGGAGAGGAGAAACAAGCTTGGGAGATTAATCTGGAGCGGAAACGATGAAGAAATCTTGAAGAAACAGTGAAAATACATGAATAGGGGAGGCAAATGCAATTTAATGAAGTTTTTGTAATGGCACTTTAACCCCCTAGATGAAAAAATGGCCAAACACTTGGTGAAAAATTGGTGGCCATACTAGAGAGCAACTCACTGGAAGTGTAGGATCACAAAAGGTGATCCTACAATCACAAGATCACCCGCAAGACCACAATGTAATCCTATGATCACAAAAGGTGATCACAAGATCACAATACTTAAAAAACATAAAACAAACGGGGACTCTTTTACGAGATGAACGCACGAAAGAAGAAAGAAAAAACAGGACGCACGCAAGAAGGAAGAAGCTAGGGTTTAAGAGGAGGGCTCCTCCATTGAAGATCTAGGTTCTTCTTCTTCTTCTTCTTCTTCTTCTTCTTTTGCCTCTCTCAATCTTGTTATGGAGAAACTCTTGTATCTTGTGTGGTTGATTACTATTAGCTAAACTCCATTGCTAGGCTTCTCTAGATAGCCTAGGGTTATGTAGAGGAATGATTTTCCGGGTTTAGACTTTGTCTGATGCGTTTATGCCTTGATCTATTGAATGAATATTTAGTTTCTTGAACTTTTTAGTGAGTCTCGCCTATTGACACAGCGTGATCATGATTTAGTCTTCATGAAAACTAGGGTTTGTTCATAGTTCATCGTTTTGCTTAATGTTAATGTTTATTTTAGTTACATGTTTTTGTTCTATACTCAATCCTTAGTGTGAAATGAGTGATCAACAGAACACGCTAGCTAATTAGATGAGTGCACGACAGTGACTTAGCCTAAATGTGATGATAACTTGAACACAATCCCGAATCACTGAGACCGAAAAGGAGAAGAGTTAGGATTGGCCTTAGTGTGGGTAGATTCGGTAGGATTATTCAGCTGTTCTGTGAAACGGTGGACCGACATGATCCGTTATCGTACCAGTAGATGACCTGCAAGAACGGATCGGTAGACAACATGAGACCGAGAGGAGATTGTACTTAACCGAGACGTAAAATGACATGAGACCGACAGGATATTGTCACAGCCTATTACCCGACTGAACTAAAATAGGAGTGACGTCTTACATAGCTGAACCGGAATTCTTCTACAACCCTAGGTGATCTAGAGATCGTCTAGTTTCTCCATATATTTGTTTCTTAAATAAAAAATATAAAAATACTAGTTTAGTTCTTATTTCAATTCTTAAATCAACCAAATCTTTCCTCCTGGTTACCGTACTCTAAATTAATCTAATAGCTAAATAATGTCAAGTCTGTCCTCGTGGGATCGATAACTCGGGGTTGAAATACCACCCCTATATTACTTGACCGTGCACTTACGCATACGCGTTAGTAAATCGCTTCAGGTTGCCTACAGTTTTGCAGCCAGATCCACCCGAATCAGAGAAGAAGCCAAATGTGGTGAGTGCACATGATGTGGTACAAATGATCAAGAGCAAGAAATTGAAGGAGGAGGCACGTCATGCTAGACCTCCTTAACATATCTGAGGTATCTGGGTCGGGCCGTCGACCTTAAATTACAAGCGCTTGTTGGGAGGCAACCCAACCTATTTATTGCTTTAGTGTACTTTTTTAATTATGTTTTGTTTATTTTAGTTTGCTTGATTTATTTGAGAGGTGCGAGATAGTGGGGCTAATCTTGCCAATGAGTGTGTGCAGGAATTTTAGGTGAAAAGGCCTATTCCGGATCCCCCGTCTTGATGCGCGTGTGAAGAACAGCATAAAAATCGAGAAATAGTAGCCCAAAACGCGTATCGGGATCCGGAATGAAGAATGGTGTGAAGGGTGTCATTCCAACACGCAATCAAAACACGCACCTGGTGAAGAGAAAGTATTCAGACTCCCACTCTTGATGCAAGCAAAGAATGCAGTGCAAAACAGAGAAAGCTGACACAATGGCACGGATTAAGAGGAAATTTTTTGCAAACAAGACTGTGAGATGAAATGGTTAGTTCCATTGTGTGGGGGTTGTCGAGATCTTTCCGTTGATAGGTGGATCGCATGCATCAGAGTCCGGACGCGAGAGTTATGGCCATTTAGATGTTTTCGTGAAGAAAAAGCGGCGAAAAACATCCGGAATCGCCAAACGGGCCTTTGGGAGAGCAAATTTGAGGAATAAAGAATTCCACGGACATTGAGAAATTTTTATAATGTAAATGGAGTCTCGCGGTCGAGGAGATCCATGAAAAAACAAAGGCACGATCAAAAAGGCGAGAAATGATGTTTTCGTGAAGAAAAAGCGGTGAAAAACATCCGGAAATGGTGAAAGAAGTCAAAATCATGGGCTACGGGTCGATATTGAGAAACGGCATGTTAGGTACCAAGTGTGAGGGTGAAATACAATGTTTGAGATTATCGAGAGCGGTTACGAGCTCAAAATGCTAGAAAAAGCATGCCGGGAGGAATAAAAAATTTGCAGGGTGAAAACTAGGTCGCACGACCTAGTTGGTGAAAATAAATTATTTTACTAGGTCGCACGACCTAGTCGTGGTTGATTTCGGTTTGGTCCAGAGGGAGTCTTTGTGCAATTGTTTGAAACTATAAGGGGGACGAGTGTCACATCTTAAAACTTCTATATCTTCTTCCTTTACCGTCGGGCAAAACTCAAACACAAAACCCTCCTCTCTTCTCTTCACCTCACGCATCCATCAAACACCCCGACGCCTCCACCACTGGGAACCGCCGGCTGCCACTGCAAATCGACCGGCGCACTCCCGTCTGTGCTCCGACCGGCGTCTTTTCACCACCACCGTCGCCCCTGGTTCCTTCATCCAACTACCGGCCTCTTTCACCTCCATCACTACCAAGTCTCCAACCCAACCACCAACCCAGCAAGCCGGCAACCATTAAATCTGGCGGCTTGCTTCGTATGAAACCCAGAAAACTTCGCGATTCCTACCCACGAAACCCAGACCCGATGAACACCCCCCTATGAATCGAACCAGAACTGCCTTAAACTGCTAATCAAAACCCAAAACCCAGGCCACCCTCTCTGATTTTGCCGATTGGAGGTCTGACCCTCATCCAACACTATCTCTTCCCCCGAATTCTCTACTTAATCAGTTGCAGAGGTTGTGTGAATTTAATTCCACATACAGAAACTTGGCCGACACTGATGATATTATGAAGTTAGAACGATATTGGTGATGGGCGAATATTGTAATGTTGAAATTGAATTCTCACTTCATATGTTGGTTTTCTGAATTCGGGTTATTTTGAGAGTGTTCGAGAAAAGGAATTCATGGATCTAGTCTTGGTGTTGGTCACTATAAACTGTGATACTGGTTGCCACAAATTCGACAAAGCGATCTACCCCGGTGTGTTACCGCGCACTCTACCGTTACGGGAGCTCAGATTAAGAGTTCGGGGATTCTTCGTTATACTTTTGTTAGCAGCAATTGATCAATCGACCCCGGTGTGTTTCGCACACTTGACCGCAAGGAAGCTTGCATTGTTCTGGGCAATGATAGCTTGGGGATTGTTCTTGCTATATCAGGCAGCACCTATCGGATTTCGTCCCCGACCTTGTGTCGGCTGTGAGTACTCTTTTCTCTCTCTTTACTTACCGTTTAGGCACATCGTGCTTGCTTTAGGATTTTATTTTGACAATATAGTCACGGTGCATAGTCGCCGTTATTAGCTGCTAGAATCCTAGGGAATACTTGAGTACTTGCTTACTTTCAGTACACCCAACTTGTCACGTGCACGTAGTTCGTTTTAGCTCTAAATTTGTTGAACTACCTTCTTGTGCAATGACTTTGACTCCGAGTAGATTCACCGTCCCTGGCATTTGAATGCCGAGTCTTCTTGGTTGATCTCTAAATTCGTTGAGGACAACGAAGCACTCAAGTGTGGGGGTTTTTTTTTACCTATTTGCTAGCCATGTCCATGTCTTGCATCACCAGTTACATTCAGATCATAATATAGTTTAGTGAGTCAGTCTTGCACGTAGGTGTTAGTCAGTTCGGTTTGCATTTGCACGTTTAATTTATTGCATTGTATATATTATTGTTGTACTTTTATTTATTGAGTCCTCCTACCCCAAATGTGTTGGTTAATCGAGTTGGCCAAATGCATATAGAGTTAGAAAAAAAATGAAAAAAATGAAAAAAAAATATAAAAAAAAATAATTATAAAAATCCTAAAAATTGAAAATTTGGCAACTTAAGACCTAGAAGCCGAAGAAAATCCAGTGAAAGAGCTCATGAGAGTAGGAAGCACCGTAGAAGGGATACTTTAATCCTAGTATCTTGTGCACAAGTCTCATGAAGGGATGTCTCGGGTATCTAGGGAAAGGTGAAGGTAGATTACGGGCATACTTTTGATTCCTTTATTGTGCTAGGAGAATTGAGTCTCTAAGTGATTGATTATTCCGTTTCCGGTGGAAACTTGTGGAATCTTAGAATCTGGGGTGGACCTTCGTGTAGAGTCGGTTTCATGTGGTACAAGTCTTCGGCCTAAGCGAAGTCGGGGAGCGTGCACCACCATCCCTTAAGGTGGTTCTAAGAGAAAATCAGGAAAAGCCCACACTCTTAAGCTCTATTGCACGGTTGTAAAAATAGAGGAGAATAATGGAAAAAAAATGAAATGAAATAAAAAAAAAACATATAATTGAGCTTCAAAGATGAAACAACCTAATGTGCTTCCGTGTGCACGGAAAATTTGGATTCAATCCAACGTAGATCTTAAGATGGAAACTAAATTCAAGCCGTATATCATAGGAGTTGTGTCTCCCAGCAATGGGACAATTTGCATTCAAAGCAATAACGGCTAAGAGGGTTAGAAAACCTCAAATGACTTGACGAAGAAAGATCATTTAGAACTTGAGATGCCTAGACGCTTTGAGTCTAAAGACGTGCCGTGTCTTGGAATGATTTGGTAGATGTTTGGGGACGCCTTAGTGAGTTTGTTTATAGGATCATCATATCATATTTCTTGTTGCGTGTCGTGAAATTTCAAAGTGAGCTTGCGAGGATTTGATGATTTCGGTTTATGATAGAGAGGTTTCCCAATCTCGTAAAAAAAAAAAAAATTTTTTAATTTTATTGCATTGTACATAATTGAGTTGAATTGTATATATCATGTAGTTGCATAGTCGAGAGTCTGTTGAGTCGTTTGCGTCATGAGTCGGCTAGTAAACAGTGATTTGCTCGGGACGAGCAAAAGGTAAGTGTGGGGGTATTTGATATCTCTCTTTTAGGAGTTATTATTATACTTCCATATCACTTTTATTAGGCTTATTTCACATGATTTATATGTATATTTGAACAAATATGTGAATTTGACGATTTATAAGCCTAAGAGTCAAAAGTTGTGTTTCTAGCTTATTTGCGCACGTTTTCTCTCATATTTGCGATGATAATTGCACGGGTTGTTTAGTGTTGTGTAACTAAGGAAAAATAGGTGCAATGGAGCTTATGATAGGCTTGGATATGCTTGGTATGGAGCTAGATGACGAGGAGAAAAAGATACGCAAAAACGAAGCAAAGTTGGAAAAGTCGCACAGGACCAGCCTGCACTCTTTTCAAAGCTCAGGAACATCTATAAATATTTTGTGAACAAGGACTGCGGAATTGGAAATTAGACATCCGTAGCTTTCCAACGATATATAGTAGGCCAGAAGACGAGTTCGTATGAGGGAGATACAACCCGCGCAAGATCAGCTTACAATTCTGTCCGAGAATTACAAACTAGAGGGGCTGAAGTGCAATTTCGGCCAAGTTTCATTAAAAAAAACGTGCCCAGACCTGGGGAAACGGACTCTCAGACCTAAAATACAGTTTTGACGTTGCTTTGGAGGCCTTGGAGCTTAGGGAAAGATTGGAGAAGCTTGGGAGCACTTGGATCATTCGTTTGGCTTCTAAAAGCTCCGTTTCTTCTCTAGTTTTAGATTTTGATCATGAAAACTTGTACTTTGATCATGTCTAAGCGTAGCTAAACTCTTATTTAGGGATATCTCATAGGGAACTAGGGTTTGATCCCTTTGTTGGATGACTTATGGATTTGCTTGCATGCTTTCAAGCTTAATTGATGATTTCTTATCTAGATATGTGTATTTTATGCTTTTAATTCATCTTTTCTATTGGTAGACGTATTAATAGGATTGAGCTAGGTTGTAAACGTTCGATACATCAACGTTTTTTTCCCGGAAAATTGAAATACACACTAGCCGAATCTAGGGTTGAGAAATCTTGCTAGTTAGCTAAGAACAAAGAGTAGATTATTGATCGTAAAGCATGCTTAGACTTTATTAGACTAGAGAAATCGGTTTTGATAGTTTAAGTATGGGTGTTGGTTGAGACATCTTCAACATAGCATGCTCATTTAGCTAGGTGTTGGTTGAGATATCTTCAACATAAGCATGCTCGTTTAGCTAGAATAAAGAATCATCGTGTTAGTAGAACGTAAATCCAACATAGTGTGTAATTCCTAGTGACCTGTAGAGATATCCTGACTTTGTCAAACTTGAGAAAAAATCACAACATTTGTCCTTATTAATCGTGAAGCATTCTAATCGATTAATTGAGATTCGTACTTTCTTTAATTTTAGTAGAATTAGTAAACACACACAACTGCGATTGGCCCACATAAGGATTGGATTTAAAACTAATTTACAAAGAAGTCTCTTGAGTATGATAAACCCGAAATTACCGGATATTACTACACGCGCCAGCCGTACACTTGTGGTTGAATCGTGTGTAGCAACTGGAGCAAATTTCTCCTCATAGTTAATGCCATACTCCTGTGTGAAACCTCTAGCCACCAGACGAGCCTTATATCTCTCAACAGAACCATAAGACCTAGTCTTGATCTTATACACCCATCTGCACCCTACTGCAGTCTTACCGGGAGGCAATGAGACTAAGTCCCAAGTATGAGTGCGTGCGAGAGCATCCAACTCATCTTGCATTGCTTTTTTCCACATTGTGTCAGAACTAGCTTCCTGATAAGACTGTGGTTCATGGTGCTGAACAATAAAAGAGGTGACATAATCTCGAAGTCGAACAGATTGCCTGCGTTCTCTGGTAGGCCGACGAGCTGCAGTAGAAGTGGACTCTTCCATGTCACTCTCAGGACCTGAGGAGGAATCATCTGCAGAATCAGAAACTAAAACTGGAACTTCTGGAGCTGGAGCAGGAGAGGTAACAGGAGCAGGCGAAACAGCAACCGGACCATCTGTAACTGGAGTAGGAGCATGCGAGATAACCTGTAGAACCGGAGCGGGAACACTAACAGGGTCAGGCGGAACAGGAACCGAACCATGTGTAACTGGAGCAGGAGAAGGGAAAATAACATCATCAACCAACAAATCAGAAGGAGTCTGCAGCGGAACTGAAGTGTCAACTAAAGAATCATCGAAGAATGGATCAAATGATGGATCTGCAAGACCGAGATGGTCAACAGTGGTCGAAGCATCGAAAGACGAAACTGTAGAGAACATCTTGTGTTCCATAAAGACCACGTGGCCAGAGAGTCGAAGATGCTTTGGAACTGGATCCCAACATCGATATCCCTTATGTTCAATACCATATCCAAGAAAACAACACATCCGTGATCGGGGTTCCAACTTATTATGCTCACGAGGCTGAAGAAGAACAAAACATACACTTCCAAAGACTCGAAGAGAAGAATAATCAGGGGGCGTACCACAAAAAATTTCATACGAAGTCATGTTCTTAAGAACTGGTGTAGGAACCCGGTTAATAGTGTACACAACAGTTAGAGCAGCTTCCCCCCAAAAGCGTTCTAGACATGAAGAAGAAAATAGGAGAGCACGTGTCGTATCAAGAATATGGAGATGCTTGCGTTCTGCACGGCCATTCTGCTGATATGTGCCGGGAGAAGATCTGTGGAGAAGAGTCCCATGCTTGCGAATAGTAGCCAAGAACTCAGAAGAATTATACTCCATCGCATTATTAGTCCAAAAAACTTTGATCGGGCATGAGAACTGTAATACCCCGTCTTCGTTATAGGGGAAATTAATGACGTTTCCGTAAAGTTTAGAAGATAATTTTTGGAGTTATTTGATAAAAGGGGAGGTAGTTGTAGTTTCATAAACATAAACTAGTTAATTTAACCCATAGTTAGGGTAAAAGTTGTAGTTTATTAAACTTGTGAGTAAATTAATAAAAGAAATAAAATTCAAAAAAAAAAATCTCACTTTCTCCAACACTTACAACCAGCACATGTTTTCTCCCATTAAACGAGAAGACAATTGTCTTCTTCTTCCCCTGTTTCTTTTTTTAAACCAAGTTCTTCTTCTTCTTCTTCTCAACCGGCCGCCACCACCACCAACACCATCACCACCTTCATCACCGGCAACACCACCACACCACCACCACTTCCTCCCCCACACATCTCTGTCTCTCTCAGTCTCTCTCTCTCCCCTGTTCTGCCGGCGAAAAGCAGAGGAAGCAGCAGCAGCGGCTTCACCGCTGCCTCCCCCGTTGGCGACGCCACCGCTACCAAACCGCCCAATCTCTTCCTCCCTCTCTGATTCAACCCCGTATCTCTCATCTCCCCTCTGTTTCAACTGGCAGAGAGGCAGCAGCAGCAGATGAACGCCGCTGAAACGAGCCTCACCGTCGTCGCCATTAACGCCCACGAAAAGCTCGGCGCCTCCAACCGAAACACACCCACCCTCTGAAACTGGATCCAATCCGTTTCTGGGAGTACGGGGAAGCTCCAGGAGCTTGAACCCAGGACCCAAGAGCACCGGAGGACCGCCATCAGCCACCATCACTGCCGGAAGACATTAATTCCGGCGAGAGCTTCGGCCCAGGAAAACAGAGGCCCGAAGCATCTCCCATCCATACCTCCAGCCTCCTTAAGGTCCGACCAGTCCTCTGAGATTCTCAGATGCGCCTAGAACTGACTAGGAAGTCGCCGTCGAGGGCCACCGCCGACCGCCATCGTCGGAAACTCGAACCACCTCATTTCTCGACCGATTTCCGCGATTTTTGGCTTGGGTAAGCTCTAAATCACTCCCTTGTTCATTTTAGATAATCAAATTCATGTCTTGAGGCACGAATCCGGGTTTAGGTTGATCAATTTCATAGTTTATGAAAAAGGGGGTGAAAGTGTCTTTTATATAAAGCTAAGTGTAAGGTAAGGGGGTACTTCGTGCACAATCTGAAACTTGGTGGCTATGTAGTGTGGCATCTGAAACTATTATTTTTAGGAGGGGGGGTTATTGTTGTCTTTTAAGAAAGAATAAGTGTTTACATAACTACATATACATATGAGATTAAAGATAGATAGTCTTCATTGAATTAATTTCTGATTCTATAATTACTACTTAATGTGGAAAAATAATTTGGGCAAAGAAATTTTTCAATAGATAGTTGTTACAATATAAACTAGAGTTGCTTAGTAGATTGTGCCTATTTATTAAACAATATCGTTTTGTTAGTTTAATCTTAAAATATTGTAAATTGACATGCTAAATAGATTGGTTGTCTAATATCAATTTCTAGAATAAAATAAGTTTAGAAATTAATTCGAGAAATATTTATGAGTAGTTTCTTTAATTAATGTGTTAGCTTATCTGTAAATTACAATAATTATTCTCCGTAATTATAAATAAATGTTAAATAACACTTATTTTCATAATAGATATTTTTATGGTATCATCTCCAAAATAAGTTAGTACATGGTCTTTTTTTTAAGAACATATCTCCAAAAATTAGTTTCGTTAATTAAATAATTTATGAAGAATTTACTCTAGAAAAGATAAAATAATTTTTGTATATATAAAAGGATATATATATATATAATAATAAAAGGTATTGTTTTATATTGAAGTTTAAGCTAGAATTTATAATTGAGAAGTTCTAAATCTAAACTCATTCTCTCACTATTTGAAATATACGAGTATTATTTACGGATTTGAGAATTTATATTAAATAAGTGTATTTTGAGGATGTAATTACGAAAGTAGCACACGCTTGACGAATATAATGAAAAAGATATAGTTTGTATTAAATTAAAATAGACTCCCTTACGACGACACAAGAGTCCATAACATAACACATCGCCCACTTGCATTATACGTGATAGTTGGAATCGGAATTTAAGTTGATTAGAAACTATAAATTTGTAGGTGATGAGTTTCGTGGACAGAGGCTATGTCTATTCGTAGTGCCTAGAACGTGCTATTCGCTATCGGATTGAGGTAAGTAGACATGCCAAGCCTAGCGTGCCCTAGCTTCTTTCGTGTCAAAATATGATTTTATATCTATCTCAAAATATTTTTTATGACTTACATGCTTTACATGAGATTGATTACGTTTTGAGATAAATGTTTTGAGAATGTCACAAGAGAATAATAACTCATTAATAACGTAAAGTGGAAAGAGTTGTGCGGGGATTATTATTATTATTATTATTATTATCGATGTTGACTTCGGTCACTCGGCCTGTGATAGATTGTCGTGTTGACTTCGTGTCACTCGACCGTTTTTATTTTAAACCCTGTCGCGACCTG
The DNA here is from genome assembly GCA_023055425.1 of Linanthus parryae. NCBI lineage: Eukaryota > Viridiplantae > Streptophyta > Magnoliopsida > Ericales > Polemoniaceae > Linanthus > Linanthus parryae. The sequence continues at coordinate 9,441,645 of JALGPY010000012.1, forward strand.
CCGGGTGTCTCCATGTACTTACCTCTCTGGCCGCGAGTAGTCTTAGGGGGTTGTCGGCACTTATGGTCATGGTAGCTAGTGAAAGGAAGAATAGAAGCTCCCCGTATCAACAAGTTAATAATATGAAGTTCTTTGAGAAAGAGATTTTATGGAAAGAAAGAAGAGATAGATTGGGAATGATATTCCTCGTTTGAGATATGAAAGGAAAGAAGAGATGGATTGGGAACAATATTCCCCGTTTGAGATACAAGAAAAAGGATTGATATGCAAGATAAGAAGAAAGAGAATTTCATACGTGTTTCAGTATTCATACTTTATTTATTCAGTGATTGTTCATTCTCATTTATGATTGTTTTTGAATGAATATGCCTCATCATCTTTTTACAAGCTTGGGTGTTTACTTACTCAGTATTTCATTGCTGACTTTAGAAAAACTGCGGTCTTTGTTTCTTTCCCCCGCAGGTCTTAGGAGCTGGATTATGGGGTAGCGGGATTCGACATTCATCTAGTATTTTTCCGCACTCTTAGTAAAGATGAACTCTAGACAACATGGATCTTTTGTATAATGTACAAGTTAATGTAAGTTTGTTCTAAAGTATGTAATAGATAACTATGACAGTGTTTGTTCTTGATTTCCGCCACTTCATTTTGAGTAGCACCCTCCTAGGCTCTCCGATCCGGAACGGAAAGCTTGGGAACGAGGGGTGTTACAGGTGGTATCAGAGCACGGCAGTCCATTAAAGGGGATTAAACCTGTAGGGCAACTTAAAATGGACATAGGACAAGATTATTAAAATTGGAAAAGCCGATTTGGGCTATGGGTAGCTTAAGTGTTAGTATACTAGGTCCCACCCACCCTCATCCTTTGATACTATTATTTGGTTTGATTTGAGTAATTCGTTTTGGGTAGATTGATTTACAAATTTTATTCCTGTGATGGACAATGGAAGTATGGATTACAGTAATTAGATTCTGCATTATGAATTATGAGTTGAGCTATCTGAGGAGAAGAGTTATATGAGTATCCATTACAAGTGTTATTCCTATGAAGGAAAATAAAGATTATGGAATAGGGGAACCAGATTATGGATTTCAGATAATATACTGATTAATTTGAGAAGATGAGTTTCATGTGTAACTCTGAGAAATTTTATATGCTGCATGATTTGATCCTTGTGTGATATATAACTTTGTATGTGATACTTAACCTGATAATTGTGCATGAGACCATAGGTAATGGCCTAGAAATTCGATTAATATACCACTACAGTACTAATTATACCAGAAAGATTTGACATGGATAGAAAGCTTAGAACAACAATCACATGGGGTAAATCCTTATTCAATAATAATGTTTCTAGGATATGTGACTCTTACTAGAATTCTAAGGGAAGTGTCAAATCTCGACTGTGGGAGAATCTGGGCTTAAAAGATGTAACGGGAATGCTAATATATATGACGTGTGAACCATAGTTTCATTAACTAGATCCGTGAAGAATTTGGTGACGTAATCAAGGTACTAGTCGGGATGGTAATTTGGAGTTAGGGTATAAGAAAGTTACTTATTATGATTAAATTGAGTTATCTTACAAACGCTCTAGGAAGTTCCCACCCACCCACACCTAAGACAAGTAACTAGGAACTCGACTTGTCAAACGTTTGACGCGTTTTAACTAGAATATGACAGTATTAGTTAGGATGGTGATGATGGTTGATTAGATTATACTTGTCCATGAGTTGCACACGGGAGACAAATCTAGACTATTCTGTCATAAGGGCTCTAGGATATCTTACGTTACGTGGAATCTGGTTACCTTAATATTGCTTGAGGATCAAGACGTCTATTTAGATATGACTTACTCTTGAAGATATAGTACTCACTTGGAAAGAATAATATTTAAAATTCGAAATAAATATTGTAGGTTCACTGAAGATCTTCTACAAGACTTGGATGTTCCCTGTGACAGACCTAGATAGATTTATTCTAAAGTTTCATATTTGGTGTTTTCTTAATGTTAGGGTTTCGATTTGAAGATTTTTGTCAAGGTTTGATTTATATTTTTAGAAGTCCACATTTAGAATATGTTAATTTATAGTGATGACTCGGGGATCGTTTTATACTAAGGTAAATTTTAGAAGCCTTTTTATATTGCTTAACTATCTCAGAAATACTTGGAGTACCGTTACGATGTTTAGACTACAATTAGGAAGTGTGGATTATTTTAAGAATTATAGGCAGTGTGGTATTCACTTTATGGGGATGATAGTATGAGTTTCTAGGAAGGAAAATGTCAATAAAAGTTTGGGTTTCGTCTAGGAATTTGGGGGCATATTATAGCTTTACGTTTGGGGATTTGTTTGGGTATAGGCATGATGTCAGTCAGTGTTTCAAGTTATTTGATTAAATTCCTGTGAATCCACGATTAAAAGTCAAGTGATAAATTTGAAGAGTCATGTATTAAAAACATCATTTGGGATTTGGTCAAAACACTAGGTGGAAGCGTGTGGGTTATGATCACGTGGATGGAATAGAAAGTCTTCAATTTTCGCTATAAGAAATAATTGTTCATCGAAACCTGGTTTTGTTAGCTCTAAATCGAATCGGGTTGTTGGATTTATACTTGTTCATGTTGGGGGTAGTTCTTGTATTTTTCAGAAAAGTTAAGGGTGACTTGGGTAGCATAATAAAACTGCTTTGTTGTCGGGAGGGTGACTATATGTCATTTATGAGAACTTGGAGGATATGGTTGTTGTTTATATAAAAGATGTTTTTGTTATTAAAATTATATGTGTATTATGAAATATTGTTATTTTCTTGAAAAATAAGCAAGATAAATTATATAGTTGATTTAATCGTATAAATTTAGTGTGATTAAATAAATATTACTTATAAATTAATGTATTGAGTAAATATGTTATTTGCTTAATAGATAAAATAAAATAACTTAGAAAGTTAAAAAGGAAAAAAAAAAACTTTTAAGTAAACTCCTCTATTTGTAAACATTTAAAGCTTGACTATTATTTCTAGATATTATAAATTATTTCTCCAAAATAATGTTATAAATTATGCATGACTAAACACTTGTTTTATTTGAATAAAACCTACCATGAGATATTTTGCTTCAAATATGGTCTTAAGACATAGTTATAAACTTCAAGAGTAGACAATTAGTAACAAATTTGCACAAATGACCAGCCCTAAAGTTAAAAATCTCTATTAGCTCGAATGTTTGACTTTTAATAAGATGTTTACATATGAGTTGACAATATGTGATATGAGATGTATGAACTTTATATGATTATGTGCTAGTGTGAACATTTGATGAAAGGTAAAGATATGATGAGAAGTATGTGGACATATTATTGAGATCATGATATTGTGATAGCCAGGCAGGCTTGCTCTGAGAAATTGATTTAAGAATTTGACATGACAACGTAGTAGAATCACAGATTTGATTGCCCGATTCGGGTCAAATTTATATATTTCAAGGAAGAGAAAAGATGTATAGTAAAGGACTTGCGTGAAAATTCTGATTGTTTGATAGAATAGCAATGACTATGTTTCACGTGTCACATTACATGCTTATATGATACGTTATGTTTTCTATTGCATTAATCGATTAGGGAATGCAATAGATTATGGTGTGGAGAGCTGGACCGATAGATCGCACATTTACAACACCATAAAGAGTTAAGAATCAGACATCCTTATCGATATTAGAAATCATAGAGTTAGTTAAAGTTCCTAGTAATACAGATGAAATAAAAAGATTACCCAAATCAGAACCAACTTAGCACAAGATAACTTGTAGGGGGACTACAATTACGATATAAAGAAGTGATCAATTTGACAACATCGACACGACGAGCAGACTCATGTGATACCACAAACGAAGGAACCTAAGGGTAAGCGATCTAGACAGTTCTATACCCCGTTAACCTAGGCAAAATCGACCCAACTATCAAGCAAATAAATGCGGATTTAGAGAACCTTCTAACGTAGAATTGTGAAGAAAACGTTAGGGGCCAATGGATGCTCATTCTCCAATCAGCTATTCTCGGAGTTTATACCATGTTATCGGGATTATTCTAAGCATTATTTGAAGCAACGAATATAAATATTCTTTAGCATCCCTTGTAAGATGTGCTATCTGAAAGAGCTAGTGAAGGCAATGTCCTACCTTGTATTCGGGCAGATTAAAATTCGACCAGATGATAAGGGTATGACGACCTTGATTTCATTAAGGGGGAGATTACTAACTATCATTGACAAATAGAATAGGCAAGCGACTTCAAAAAGTCATTTTTAGCCGTAGGATATTAGAGGATACCTTAATTTCCGGGTTAGCCCACTTTGGAAGATAGACATAATTTCAATTAGGGACTCACTCTAAAACAAGAGTAAAAGGGTCCATATGCTACAACTAAATAGGAGTATTAACGACTTGAAATCGCAAAGTATTGACCTTCTATCATGACAACTTAAAATTGAGTTCCGAGGACGTCACTCCTCTAAGGGGGGAGAGGAATGTAACCCTTTAGTTTTCGTAACCTAGTTCTTGTGACGCATCGAACTAGATATTATCACAATTAATATATTGTAAGTGATGACAATTCCTACATATCATATTATATGCATCGGCTGTTGGGATGTAGAGAGAATAATATAATAGCACTTCGTTGAGTAGTGGGTTAAGCTAAGCTTCGAGGACGAAGCTTTCTTTAAGGGGGAAAGGATGTAATACCCCGTCTTCGTTATAGGGGGAAATCAATGACGTTTCCGGAAAGTTTAGAAGATAATTTTTGGAGTTATTTGATAAAAGGGGAGGTAGTTGTAGTTTCATAAACATAAACTAGTTAATTTAACCCATAGTTAGGGTAAAAGTTGTAGTTTATATAAACTTGTGAGTAAATTAATAAAAGAAATAAAATTCAAAAATAAAAAATCTCACTTTCTCCAACACTTACAACCAGCAGATGTTTTCTCCCATTAAACGAGAAGACAATTGTCTTCTTCTTCCCCTGTTTCTTTTTTTAAACCAAGTTCTTCTTCTTCTTCTTCTTCTCAACCGGCCGCCACCACCACCAACACCATCACCACCTTCATCACCAGCAACACCACCACACCAACACCACTTCCTCCCTGTCTCTCTCAGTCTCTCTCTCTCCCCTGTTCTGCCGGCGAAAAGCAGAGGAAGCAGCAGCAGCGGCTTCACCGCTGCCTCCCCCGTCGGCGACGCCACCGCTACCAAACCGCCCAATCTCTTCCTCCCTCTCTAATTCAACCCTGTATCTCTCATCTCCCCTCTGTTTTGACTGGCAGAGAGGCAGCAGCAGCAGATGAACGCCGCTGAAACGAGCCTCACCGCCGTCGCCATTAACGCCGGCGAAAAGCTCGGCGCCTCCAACCGAAACACACCCACCCTCTGAAACTGGATCCAATCCGTTTCTGGGAGTACGGGGAAGCTCCAGGAGCTTGAAACCAGGACCCAAGAGCACCGGAGGACCGCCATCAGCCACCATCACTGCCGAAAGACATTAATTCCGGCGAGAGCTTCGGCCCAGGAAAACAGAGGCCCAAAGCATCTCCCACCCATACCTCCAGCCTCCTTAAGGTCCGACCAGTCCTCTGAGATTCTCAGCTGCGCCTAGAACTGACCAGGAAGTCGCCGTCGAGGGCCACCGCCGACCGCCATCGTCGGAAACTCGAACCACCTCATTTCTCGACCGATTTCCGCGATTTTTGGCTCTGGTAAGCTCTAAATCACTCCCTTGTTCATTTTAGATAATCAAATTCATGTCTTGAGGCACGAATCCGGGTTTAGGTTGATCAATTTCATAGTTTATGTAAAAGGGGGTGAAAGTGTCTTTTATATAAAGCTAAGTGTAAGGTAAGGGGGTACTTCGTGCACAATCTGAAACTTGGTGGCTATGTAGTGTGACATCTGGAACTATTATTTTTAGGAGGGGGGGTTATTGTTGTCTTTTAAGAAAGAATAAGTGTTTACATAACTACATATACATATGAGATTAAAGATAGAAAGTCTTCATTGAATTAATTTCTGATTCTATAATTACTACTTAATGTGGAAAAATAATTTGGGCAAAGAAATTTTTCAATAGATAGTTGTTACAAAATAAACTAGAGTTGCATAGTAAATTGTGCCTATTTATTAAACAATATCGTTTTGTTAGTTTAATCTTAAAATATTGTAAATTGACATGCTAAATAGATTGGTTGTCTAAATATCAATTTCTAGAATAAAATAAGTTTAGAAATTGATTCGAGAAATATTTATGAGTAGATTCTTTAATTAATGTGTTAGCTTATCTCTAAATTACAGTAATTATTCCCCGTAATTATAAATAAATGTTAAACAACACTTATTTTCGTAATAGATATTTTTATGGTATCATCTCCAAAATAAGTTAATACATGGTCTTTTTTTTAAGAACATATCTCCAATAATTAGTTTCGTTAATTAAATAATTTATGAAGAATTTACTCTAGAAAAGATAAAATAATTTTTGTATATATAAAAGGATATATATATATATAATAAAAGGTATTGTTTTATATTGAAGTTTAAGCTAGAATTTATAATTGAGAAGTTCTAAATCTAAACTCATTCTCTCACTATTTGAAATATACGAGTATTATTTACGGATTTGAGAATTTATATTAAATAAGTATATTTTGAGGATGTAATTACGAAAGTAGCACACGCTTGACGAATATAATGAAAAAGATATAGTTTGTATTAAATTAAAATAGACTCCCTTACGACGACACAAGAGTCCATAACATAACACATCGCCCACTTGCATTATACGTGATAGTTGGAATCGGAATTTAAGTTGATTAGAAATTATAAATTTGTAGGTGATGAGTTTCGTGGACAGAGGCTATGTCTATTCGTAGTGCCTAGAACGTGCTATTCGCTATCGGATTGAGGTAAGTAGACATGCCAAGCCTAGCGTGCCCTAGCTTCTTTCGTGTCAAAATATGATTTTATATCTGTCTCAAAATGTTTTTTATGACTTACATGCTTTACATGAGATTGATTACGTTTTGAGATAAATGTTTTGAGAATGTCACACGAGAATAATAACTCGTTAATAACGTAAAGTGGAAAGAGTTGTGCGGGGATTATTAATATTATTGTCGATGTTGACTTCGGTCACTCGGCCTGTGATAGATTGTCGTGTTGACTTCGTGTCACTCGACCGTTTTTATTTTAAACCCGGTCGCGACCTGCCGGGTGTCTCCATGTACTTACCTCTCTGGCCGCGAGTAGTCTTAGGGGGGTGCCGGCACTTATGGTCATGGTAGCTAGTGAAAGGAAGAATAGAAGCTCCCCGTATCAACAAGTTAATAATATGAAGTTCTTTGAGAAAGAGATTTTTATGGAAAGAAAGAAGAGATAGATTGGGAATGATATTCCTCGTTTGAGATATGAAAGGAAAGAAGAGATGGATTGGGAACAATATTCCCCGTTTGAGATACAAGAAAAAGGATTGATATGCAAGACATGAAGAAAGAGAATTTCATACGTGTTTCAGTATTCATACTTTATTTATTCAGTGATTGTTCATTCTCATTTATGATTGTTTTTGAAAGAATATGCCTCATCATCTGTTTACAAGCTTGGGTGTTTACTTACTCAGTATTTCATTGCTGACTTTAGAAAAACTGCGGTCTTTGTTTCTTTCCCCCGGAGGTCTTAGGAGCTGGATTATGGGGTAGCGGGATTCGACATTCATCCAGTATTTTTCCGCACGCTTAGTAAAGATGAACTCTAGACAACATGGATCTTTTGTATAATGTACAAGTTAATGTAAGTTTGTTCTAAAGTATGTAATAGATAACTATGGCAGTGTTTGTTCTTGATTTCCGCCACTTCATTTTGAGTAGCACCCTCCTAGGCTCTCCGGTCCGGAACGGAAAGCTTGGGAACGAGGGGTGTTACAAGAACTGTGTCTGGACCATAGCTGCAAAGTCAAAATATATTTGAGCCAACTCTGAACGATTGTTCATCAGAAATATCCAAGTATATCGAGTAAAATCATCCACAAATATAACAAAATATCGTGATCCACCCATTGTGGCATGAGGGGAAGGCCCCCAAACATCCGAGTGAACCAGGTCAAAAGGTGCTGAGGAAGACGTCACACTGTGAGAAAAAGGCATCGCAGGCTGCTTGGCTAACTGACAAGGCACACAGTCAAGATGCTCATCCTCGCCAGTTCCTAATTTACCAGTGGAGACAAGGGAACGAACACGACCAATAGAAGCACGACCCAACCGTGAATGCCACAAGTGAAGAGAAGATGATACCGGAGATGTGGCTGCAGCAACTGAAGAGGTCGGTGGGAGACTGAGGCTTATGAGTTGGATAATCGCCCAACTTTACGACCAAATCCAAGTGTCTTTCCGCTTTCAGGATCCTGCACACGACACCCACTGGAGGAAAATATAACATCCAAGCCAAGTTCACATATTTTTCCAACTGATACAAGATTGAGAGCAAGATCTGGAACTAATAAAGTATCAGGAAGTGATAGATTATCTTGTGAGATATATCCAGTATGAGTGACGCGCAAACGAGAACCATCAGCAGTATGAATAGTCGGAGTAATACAACTATTACGTTGAGAGAAAAATATCTCAGGATTAGATGTCATATGATTGAAAGATCCTGAGTCAAAATACCAAGCGTCATTACCTGAGGTGGCAGACAGAGAAGTAGGTTGAGTCTTCTCACGAGCAGTACCAAGGATGCCCTTGAGCAAAATGGCCAATCTGGAGGGTGATGAAGCATCAAGAGACGATGAAGGAGGATCCAATTTCAATGGTGGACCTGGTTTGGACCGAAATCGAGGATTCTCAGGGCATTGAGACAAGTAGTGCTCAGGCTGCTTTTGTCCACAAAAACGACAATGACGAATCGGGCAATATAGGAGTCTATGCCCATTCTCATGACAATATGAGCAATACGCCTCCAACACATTTAATACAGGCTGAGAAGCATCCGATCTATCCATTTTGATAAATCAACAACCCAATAACGTGAAAGAAGATCAATAACACGGGTAAATTACTTCTAAAATGGTGAGAAACGAAAACTAGCAGTCCGAATCTCGCAAAACGGAGCCCGTAAATAGCACCAGAATGTCGAAAAATCTTGGGAACCGGTATAATCCGGTCCAAATCCGAAGCGAAATGAGTCGAAACGATCGAACAGAGGCTGGAACGGATCAGGAACACGAACAGAGGCTGGAATGGCTCTGAAACGGCAGATGGAACGAGCTGGTGGCTCATGCGGAAGCCTCGGCTCACGCGGAAGCCGACGGCGTAGAAGCGAGCCGACGGCGCACACGGAAGCGCACGGCGCAGACGGAAGCCGACGACGCTGAAACGAGCCGGGAGTAAGTCGAACGGCGCACCGTTGGCGCGTGACGGCGTGTGACGGCGCGTCTGAGGTCCGTTTGCTTCAAATTTTTTGCGATTGTGCTCGGAAATGGATTCCGAGTCGATTGATGTGGTCAAATTTACTGATCGACGATCGGATGACGGTCGAACGAAGGGAAAAGTCCGTGAGTTGTTACTCCTGGACGAAAAAGAGAACGAAACCCACGATGAACAAGAAACCCTCGAAAAAGAACGAACCCTAGAACCGTATTGGCTCTGATACCATGTTAGAATTAGAAGCGGAAGCGAAAGATTGTATATTGAACATCAAGTTAAACAATGTACAAAGGGTCCTATATATATAAACTATACAATGGGTAACCTACATGCTAAAGCGATGTGGGACATACATCATAATAGTTTCAGTGGAGGTTGATGTTTTGACTGATTCTAGCACTAGTAAGAACTCATTGACAGTAATATTCATGGAAAAAGATTCATGGAGAGGTGCAGCTTTTCATTGGTCTTTGTTGTTGGAACCTATCAGTGAGTCGCAAGCTAGAAGAAATTTTGTCCCAGTAAGGTTTTATCTGATAAATGCAGTGCGAATATCATTCCAGTACCCGTACCAGGCATTTTTAGTGTACAAGGATTTAGCACTTTGTGTTATGATGATCTCAACTTTTGGAATATTGCTGAGTAGAAAAGAACTGCTAATATCAGCAAGTGAAGTCCTGGTCGAACTTTTGGAGCCAACATCTTTCCACTTACTTAGTTCCTTACTGAATTCAGCTGAACTTAAACAGGTAGACAAGTTCCTTATTCTTGACTGGTTGTTCCATGACGAAAATATATCAAACCTCATGCCTAGAGATTCAACTAATAAACATCACACCGGTTCGATGGATTCCATCTTCTCCCTAAGCTGTGACCATATGAATGATTTACATGTATTGTTTCTCGGCCGGGTCGCTTTATTTCTTATAATTCTTAAAAGTGCTCCTGATTTTGATGAAGATGTAAGACTTGGGATTTCCAGAAAGCTGGGGTGGGTTCTGAATGTTTTAATTGATGTAGAAACATATGCATGTTGTCTTACTCTGACATCTCCTATACTATGTGGTACTAGTAAAGCCCCAGAAATAGCTTATCAACCCATGTTGTTTTCAATTCTTCATTCACTGAAATCATTCATGATGGTTCTCGCTTCAACAGTAGTTTGGAAGGAGATGGAGGGTTTTCTTCTTCAGAATTTCTTTCATCCGCACTTCCTTTGTTGGGAGGTTGTAATAGAACTCTGGTGCTTCCTAATGCGTCATGCTGAGGAAGACATGATGATTGACATTGTTGAAAAGCTTTACTTGTTCCTGACGTATGTGGCATATCTAGAATCTGCTACTTCCTGTTTGATGTGTTGGTGTAAATCTGAGGTCTAAACATCTTGTATGTTTTGAAGATAACAGAAATGTGCAAGGGGGTTCACTAGTTTTCACAAGGAGCAATGGTAGTGAAGTTTTAGAAATGGAGTTCGTCTTTGGAGCGGTTTACTTATCCTTCATATATGCAACATGGGAAAATAATGCTCTTGACATGGTCCGGAGGCAATCACTTTGCCTTGATTGCATTAAGATGTTTGTTTTGGATGAAGTTGATGAAATGCTTTCAAGGGGTTTCAAGGATCAGATCTTGAAGAACGAGGGTCACAAGTTACTGTTCAAGGGTGCTGGTGCAAACATCCTCCGTGCAGTCACTGGTGGTGGTGTGCTTGCCGGTTATGACAAACTTCATGTGATTGTTTTCGGAAAGAAGTACGGCGAGGAGATAAGGAATAATTTCAAACTTGCTGGTCTAAATGTCCACTGTTATGAAAATGAGTCTACACCAACAGGTACCTGTGTTGTTTGTGTTGTGGATAGTGAAAAATCGTTGATTGCCAACTTGTCAGATGCTTATTGCTACAAAACTGAGCACTTGAAGAAACAAGAAAACTGGGCTTTGGTTGAAAAGGCGAAGTAAATTTATATTGCTGGATTCTTTCCTCCTCTTCAGTGCTTATAAGAATGAGATAGCATAATTCTCGCATATAACATTTAAACAGGTTGACGTCTAGATACCCAAAAGTTTTTTGTTGGTCGATTGTTGGGATATATGCTTATTTTCCTGCTTAGTGCATGGGTTTGTTATGCAGTTGGACGGACTGTTCAAGAGGTTGTTAATGAAGTACGAAGACCATTCATTGAAAGGCACGGAATCATGGATTTTGAAGAAAAGAAAAGAAAAACAGATTATTGCTGATGTGTTGCCATTGTGGCATCATTATCTTTTTAAGGAAATGATTAATCCTGGTGCCTTTAGCTATCTTTCCGCCTATAGTTGCTGGTATTGTCTTCTGGGTATTGAGATACTACACGAGGCAACCTTTACTTGGTACTCTTGGAAGCAACGGGAGTGACTTCCATAAAGCATCTATTGGGTGATATGCAAGTTGAAGGTGGCAAACACCCCCTTCAACTTGAGGGAGCATATTAGAAATAACGGATTTTTATTACTAAATTGAAACGGCCTAGTTTTGATAGAAGTACATTTAGGTACTTAGGACAAGTCTATAATAGCTTTTGTATTTTTCTCATCTTTCGTATCAATTGAAGAAAACCTACCTATTTAGATCCCCTTTCTCTCTCTCTATCTCTTCTGTTTTCTCTCAATTTTCTCAATTATCTTTTACGATCAGTAGATACCGGCGTTTGATCGGAACCATAGTGAAAATTCAACATGGGGTTTGGAGACTCCATTTCTTCACCATTGACTTTTTTACCCGACCGTAACGCGAATCGGTGAAGCATGCATTAGAGGGTTGTAACTTTAGGGCTACCAAAAATTATTTTGAAAATAAATTGTGAGCTAATTTGTTTCCTTTAATTTCACATATTTGTATGAAGAAAATCCATAATAAATCACTTGTTTATGAAATGTACACTAAACTCTGATCTAACACCACTTGTTTAGCGATTGTCACCAGAATTGGTTGCTGTACGGACTAATTATTGTAGGAACAAAAAATATTGCAGTTTGTTAGAATATCAATTCTTGTAGTGGAGGATAAGACACTATAGGAGGGAGATTGGAGATACAAATGTGAAGGCCGAAATGGCCCTAAGTCAGCTTGTTTATTGGACAACCAATAACCAAGAACGAAAAAGCCTTCCTACATGTAGTGATATGAGGCGATATCTGAATTTATATAGTAAAAATATTAAAAATGTCTAAACTTTGACATTTTGAACTTGTAGCCCTGTTTCCATCGATCTTTTAATTTATTTACTAAAAATAGTATCAGAGTCATATGGATTAAATTGAAAAAAGAAAATAAAATTGAACGGGTCGTGAAATAGATATAACCGAGTCCCAATGGAAGAAGTATTTATTTCTGCATTATATCTTACTAGTCTTAACCCTGCGCCATGGCGCGGGATGCGCATGTAACCGTAGTTTAATTTTATAAAAAAATTAATATTTTTTGAAGTTTGAGAAATATGTTTCTTAGATTCATGAAATAATCTTGTAATAACGAATTATACTGGTAAAATAATTAACCACATACACCAAAATCTATACTATTTGCATATTTTTGAAGCGTATATGTCACTGAGGGATTCAAATTTTAATGATACTATTCAGTACCCCGCACCAAATGGTGCGGGCTTCTAATAGAAATGTATGGTAAAAGTTCACATTCTGTTAAGTTCGAGAGATTCGGCGTAGAAGCACAAAATTAAAGTAGAAGTAATTCGTTTGAATAGAGCTTCTCATAGTCTTAGAGTAGCTATTGATCATAACTCTTGAACAAATCTAAAACACGAATAAAATAGTGCAAAGAGGAAGAGTTTCTTGTGTTAATTGTAATTTTATACTTCACTCTGTAAAGTATGTGGCACTAAAATATATTGTCCGTGTGAAGAAATTGACTGTGCACGAAGTGTCATATATATTGGGATTAAAAATACATTCAAAGAGGCATATCCTTGGTGAGAAGTCTAATGCCGGCCCATTTAATTTTTTTACTCTAGAAAATCATAAGTAATTCATAAAGTTTAGTTGTTCTAAAACGATATAATCATGTCCTAAAGAGATACTTTGGGGATTTTTTAATGTAATGATTATACCATGTGGGTGTTGTACTTAGGGATGGCAATACGGTTCGATCTGATCCGAAATCCGAGTGATTCGATCCGAATGGATCAAGTCCGAATTCGATCCATTTTAAAATGGATCGGATATGGATATTAAAAATCAAAATCCGATCCGTATCCGAATTCGATCCGAATATATTAGGATATCCGATGGATATCCGACCCGAAAGGATCCGAACACATATAGTTTTACGAAAATACCCTTGGAGTTATAAAAAATATGTTTTGACCTACACATATATAAACACATTACACAATCACTACAAATTATTTTTTAGGCCTGAGAAAATAGTTCACTATGGTTATGGAAAATTTTAGTGTTGTTTTGATTGAATTTGTAGACAATTTTTAGACATTATTGGTGCCTTAATTTTTTGAATGGTTTGCTTATATTTCTTGGTAGTTTAAGTTTGTCATATTGATAAGATATTTTTAATATATTTTTATTTTTTTAGGCATATTTTTTTGGTGTGATGACTCTTTACGTATTTTCTAAATTTGTTGTGTATTTTGTATAAGTAAAAAAATGCTTAAGATCCGAATCTGGATCCGAATCAGATCCGTTTCAGAAGATTTGGATTGTCGGATCGAATATGGATATTGCAATTTAAATCCGGTCCGGATTCGATCCGAATCCGTTTAGGATCCGGTCGGATTTCGATCGAATATGGATCCACTTATTTTGATCGGATCCGGATATGGATATAGGTGGATCCTATCCGAATCCGATCCATTGCCATCCCTACTTGTACTTGAAGGTTCAAAGTATCTCGTATAATAACTTAGGATAAACGAAATGATTCTTAGTTGTTTCCCTTTAAGGAAGTGATATCCATAGATCAATTTTAATGCACAGAGATTCATGTTAAGTCAGTAAACGCTCACATGTAATATGATATCACCACTTTCAACCCATCAACACATGTAGCCACGTCAGAAGTGTCTATCTGTCTCTCAAAATTTTTCTATTAGGTATCTTAACCTGCCACATCAAAATACAGTAGTCATCCCAGGTGATGCGCCGAACTTGTCAAAAATAAGCTTTCTAACTTCATTATTTTTAATGAAAAGAAAATTTATAAAATCTTGGGGGTAATTGAAAATTTATTAATTCCATAGTTATGTGTAACTTGTAATGTATTGTGTTACTGTATGAATGATAGAAAACAATGAAAGAAACTCCTATTTAATTTTTTTTTATAGAATTTAGTCTACAAAACATAGAAGAAAATAAATATAAATTACTTTATGTCTGAAACTGAGATAGAGGAGTGTCAAGGTAAATTAATTGACTATACTATAAAAAGAGTTCTTGCTAGTTACCAACTTCACATATTTAATCACTCCAAAAGTTGATGGTAAGTGCAATTCTACTACCTTCAACTTCAACGAAAAGTTCAAATTTCAGTTAGAATTAGGACAAAAAATGAGATGTATGGTTTCTTAAAGTCGTATATCTCTTCATGTAAAGTTATGTTGTACACATAAGTGATAAAGATGTGTGATGATTTAATTTTTGTATTTTGACTACGACGTGGGACACTTCAGATAAACTCGTCATGAAATGATGCATGGAACGTAAATGATTTTGTGCATCGAGTAATATTTCTAATAATTTTATAAGTGCGGTACCACTATGCCTTCCAATATAGTTAAGAAATAAATAAAACGTACAAAATCGAAGGTCCTTGCACGCGTATGCCCGTGAAGGAACAACATGACATATAGCATATCGCATGTGGTGCAAAGAGATTCTGTGAATTTTGCTTAATTAATTCCATTTCATTGATTTATTGATTTTTTATTTAGTTTTACTTTCTTATTTATTTCAAAATTTTCATTTCATAAAAAAAAATCATATAGTTAGCTCTGTATTTTTCTTATTTTTAAATATTTTTTAATGTTTGGGTTGTAAGAACGGAGATTTTTCCTTTGACCTAGGGTGATGAAACATTTAGTACTATATATATAGTAATATATATATCTATTTTGTATAATCTTAAGCATACACCTTCACGAACATTTAAGAAAAGCATAACGATAGCGTAGTTCTGCATTTTTTATTTGAATACCTTTTATGTTTAGGTGGAAAGAAAAGATATTTTTTCTTTGTCCTAGGGCGATGAAATTATTTTTATATGTAAAATAATCTATGTATTATAATCTTAAGTTTACTCTTTCATTTTTATTTTTTATTTGTTTACGCAAAGAGATACTAACTTTTGTGAATTTACTATTTATTTCTTTCATGACATAGTCATTAAAAAAACAAAAGAAATTGTATTCTTTATTTTATTTTTAATACTTTTTAATGTTTTGGTGGAAAAAACATATTTTTCCTTTCACATAGGGTGATGACACGTTTATTTTTTATATGTATAATAATCTATATATTATCTACATATTATAATCTGAAGCTTACTATTTCATGCACATTTATTATTTGTTTATTCAAAGAGATACTAACTTGTGTGAATTTACTATTTATTTCGTTCAAGACATTCTCATTACCAAAAAAGAAAATTCGTATTTTTTTGTTTTTCTTTCTTGATAATTTTTAATATTTTGGTGCAAAGAAAGGAGATTTTTCTTTGACATTGGGTGATGACACATTTATTTTATGTGTATAATAATCTATATATTGTAATCTTAAGCTTAATCTTTCATGCACTTTTTTTTATTTGTTTACTCAAAGTGATAGTTGTGTAAATTTGTTATTTAATTCAGTGTAATCAAGAAAAAAAAAAACAAAGTACATTTACTTGATTCTTCAATCAAATAATTCTGCATAGGAAGATGAGAATTCATTAAAAATAATTTGTTAATTAATTCATTATAATCACCAAAAAGAAAAAGAAAAATAAAGTACATTTTCTTTATTCATGAATCAGATAGTTCTGCATAGGAAGATGAAAATTCATTAAAAATTAGGATTCCTCCATGTAGAGTTCATTGTCTTACATTCATTGGATAAACCATTCATTGAATTTATCTTGATTTGAAATGTCAAAATTATTAGTTGAAATTACATTCTCTATTCATTACACCATCACTCAAAGTTGTGTAAATTTATTATTTAATTCAGTATAATCACCAAAAAGGAAAAAAAACAAAAAAAACAAAAACAAATTACATTTGCTTGATTCATGAATCAAATAATTCTGCATAGGAATAATTTGTTATTTAATTGAATAATTCATTGTAATCACCAAAAGAAAACCAAAAAAAAAAAATCAAAGTACATTTGCTTGATTCATGAATCAGATAATTTTGCAAAGGAAGATGAAAATTCATTAAAAATTAGGATTCCTCCATATATAGTTCATTGTCTTACACTCATTGGATAAATCATTAATTGAATTTATCTTGATTGATGTCAAAATTATAGTTGAAATTACATTCTCTATGCATAGAAATAGTAAAAGTTACATTCGTTATGTATTAAAAGTCAAAAACATTATTAAGAAAGTTAATTGTCGATGGCAAATTAGGACAATTACATGTCAAATAAATCCAACATGGCCTCTTTTCATTGGTACAGTTATCCGTGTGTATGCCACTTGGATAAAGTGAATGACACATGTCTTGAACAAAATCCTTCTCAAATCCTACATGTCAAGAGGAGAAGTACCCTCTCCATTTTTTATTTTTATTTATTTTTTTTTTTGTCAAAGGAAATATATTGAGAAGAATAACTGAGAAAACATCAACACTACAACTCACTCTCCAAACTACCAGCTGCATCTAAAGCTAAACCTTCTACAAATTTAGCACTCCTAAGAATTTCACTACCATCACTATTACAATTCTTCACTCCTTTAGCTATCATATCTGCTAATGAGTTAACACTCCTAGGAATCCACTTCACCTGCATATCTTTTCCCAAGCACAAGGATTGAATGTCACTGATGATGGTTTGAACCTGCCAATCACTTGTAATTCTACCCAAAACCATGTCAATCATCCTCTTACAATCACCCTCAAAGATAATATGGGATGACACAGTTAAGTTCTGAGAAATGAATTCTCTCAAGACTATTGCTTCAGCCATGCAAGCAGGACTAGTAAAATTCTTCATCCACCCAGAATCAACTAATCTTTCATTTTCATCTCTAATCAACTACCAGTCATCTGCAGAGATTTATTGTCCCAACCCTCTCCATTTGCTTCGCTTTTATATAGATATAGATTTATTCATTTTTTATAAAAGAATCATTTTATTGAAATTAAACATGGGCTTCAAGCCCAGTTACATTCAGCGTAAAGGAGTAAGGACCAATATGGTCCAGTATGGAGCATCTTCATAAATTGGATCTATCGAGCCCACATTATTATTCTTTTATGTGATCTTTAATGTGTTGTTTTAGAAATACAACCCAACCTGTGATTAAATTATAAATAGGAGCTAAAATGTACAAATATTTATTAATAAAACTAATTTTTATTTATTGAGGCATTTGTAGAAAAAATACTTATCAATAAGATAAATACATGTGTTTCAAAATTCTTTCTTACCCTTCAATTACAGCCCAAAAATCTAAGCAAGTTTTGTTCACTCCAACTGCAGAATCATGTACACACACACAGATACACACACATATATGATTTTCTGGAACCTAAATGCAATTACTTTCTATTGGCAAATTCATCGAAATTTTTCTCCTTCAATTTAATGGAAAATGGATCATCTGGATCATGGTTTTACTTTACTTTTCTTCTTCATGGTTAATATCAGTGGACTCATCTAGTAATTTTGTATTAGCATATCAAAATAACACGCAGTGCAAAGGAGGAGACAATCTTCTTGAAGTTAGCCAATAAATTTATAGAAATACAACAAGTTTATAGAAACGCGAATACCAATAGATGCAAACATTCATTCAAGAGCAACTAGTCGTATGGTGGAAAATTCATTCCTCTATTTCTTAAGGATTCCATTCCCGTACTAGAAGGCTATAATTCAAATTGCACTAAACACACCAAAAATACGATTAAAACCATGAGGAGCTATCATCATAGCTTTTGGTTGGCGCATTATTTGAATCTCCTGCAAAATGTTTAAATCAACAAATCACACAGTTATTAATTTTTTCTTTATTGTTTCTTTGATTTTGATAAACTTCTTAGTGGTGAGAACGAAAAAAAAAAAAGAACTTTTCAGTTGAGCTGAAATAAGTTACCGAGGCATATAGATGCGGCCATTGTGAAGGCAGAGTACGAAAGGATCATAAGTAATGACAGAAGACTGATGTGCCTTAAAGAATGAAAGTTGGGCATCAACGATAACAACAATACGACCGACCCGAATATTGCAATATTCGGGTCTGTCGTTTTGTTGTTATCGCAGATGTCTAGCTTTCATTCTTTAAGGCACATCAATCTTTTGTATGAGCCTTTCATTTCCGTCACAATGGCCGCATCTATATGCATCGGTAACTCATTTTAGCTCAACTGATAAGTGTTTTTGTTGTTCTCACCACTAAGAAGTTCATCAAAATTGAAGAAACAATAAAGAAAAAACTAATAACTGTTTGATTTGTTGATTTTAACATTTTGCAGGAGAGTCAACTCTTTTTTTTTTTTTTTTTTTTTTTTTAATCAGTGGAGAGTCAAATCATGCGCCAACCAAAAACTATGATACTATTCCTCAGGTTATTAATCATATTTTTGGAATGTTTAGTGCAATTTCAATTACAGCCTTCCAGTACGGGAATGACATCCTTCCAGAAATACATGTATGAATTTTTCACCATACTAAGACTAAGAAACTTATCAACTTGGCTAGTTGCTCTTGAAGGAATGTTTGCATCTATTGTATTCACGTTTCTATAGATTTTTTGTATTTCTTTGGGCAACCCTATCACCTCCAGGGAATCTTTTCAAGGGCTTGTTAACATGCTACATGGTGGTGGTATCAACATTTTAATGAGTCGGCATCACGGGTTATTGGGAATTTGGTAATTTAACCAAGGGCATGATACTTCAGAATATAATGCCCGATAGTAAATATCTCGGTCCGAAATGGCTCCGTCCAGTTATAAATGGCATGATAATCGCTCAAGTACTAGCTATCTCGGTGGTAAGAATGCTAATTTCTTCATGTTAGCAATTGGTGCGCCCATGTGGGGTGCTCAATGCAATAAGCATAACCTTATGGGGTTAGTTGCACTAATGCACAAACCTAGAGGGGCTAGTAGCTAAGACTCAAACTCTAGGGATTTATGTGCAAACTTAGGAGAAGTTTTGCCTATATATGGAGGCAGTCTCCTACATATGATATTGCTATTCCATAGAGAAAAGTTACTCTGTCTAGATTCACTCTCTAGTTGTAGAGAACCCTAGTCTCTCTCCAACTACATCCAAGGAGGTGGAACGCGGTGTGGATCATTAGTGTTCGTCCTCGAGATTCACATTAGATTGGTGGGAGCAAGATCAAGAAGGAGGCGCGTGAAAGCAAGCAATCAACGATCATCCGTTGCATCAAGGAACTAAGGAAGACAAGGTAAACACATGAATCTTCCGCTATAATTCATGTTGTAGATCTGTATGTGATAGATCCTTCCTGCCCTTCATTGGTATCAGAGCCTTAGGCTTATTTTTCGTACCTCGTTATGCGTACCCGAATCTGTATTAGAAAATTGAGTTTCTGAAATTTCATAACCAGTAGACAAAACCTATATGGTTAGGTAGGGTTTTTCACGAGGATTTCAGAAATATAAATTTTGTAATTTTTGGACTTACGATGAATTAGTTATGAATATTTTAAGTTTCGAAACTGTATTAATCTAGACTGCTAGATCCAATCAGTAGAACACATTTTTTAAAACTTGTTAAAATTAGATTCTGGCCACATAATCGGGATCAGGACGACAAGACGATCCCGGAAAAATTATTTTCGTCGGGAACGGAGCACGGAAAGGCGGCGCGTGGGCTTCACGCGCCACCGACGCAGCCTCCACGCGCGGCCACGCGCCTCCACGCGCCGCACGCGCCAAAGGCTGGCGGCGGCTGCTGCGTGGTTGTAGGCTGACGTGGCAGTGCCACGTCAGCAAATGGCTGACGTGGCGATGACGTGGCACCCACATGTCGACTGACGTGTCAGTTGACGTGGCAGCTGACGTCAGCATAGGTGCTGACGTGGCACATGGCCGACGTCGGCACGTGACGGAGGCGGACGCGCCCACGCGCGGCGGCGCATGAAGGCGCGTGCGGCCTCCTCCCGCCGTCATTTTTCGTCTGGTTTTTTCCTAGGTACTCCAAATTAAATTTCATATTTTTTGGATATTTTTTCATAATTTTTGGAGCGACGGAAAATTTTAGTAATTTCCTGATTAATTAATTAGTGTTTAGCACACTTCCCGAGGCAGTTTGACGACCTTAAACACACTGTTTTAAGCCCAAATTTTTTCTGTAGACTTATGTCATTTTCCCTACGTTTTTCCATAGGTGGTGAGACCCTAAGTGGTAGGGAGAAATTTTCGATCTTTTTAGTTGATTAGATTATTGCTTATTTATTTTCAGTAATTAGATTTTAATTCTGAAAATTTCCAGAAAATTCCATTATGTTTATTATATTGTTTTACATACTGTTGTGGGTTGAATGGATGTGTTTGGTGCATGGATGTGGCATAGATATTTTATATTTTGTTTTGGTTTTGTTTGTGAATATGTGATCAAAATACGGCCTGCGTGTCGTGCCTCTCTACATACTTTAGTGTCTTCTCTTCTATCCAATCGCCTCTATGAGGTTACTTCTTATTAGAAATAAGATAGTTAGTAGAGATTGAAGATAGAAGCTTCAAGAGAGGTGGCCAAACCAAAAGCTATGGCGCAAGGTGCAAGGAGCAAATTGATGGTCTAAAGGAGCCTCAAGCTTGGAGTCCTAAAGTAGGCGAGATGGCATGAGATGGAGTTCAAGACTTGCTCAAGAAGTACTCTCAATAGTGGGAGTGCACCTTAGGGGCCACATCCATTTCATATTTATTTATGCTTATGCTTGTTTTATGTTATAACTGCGTGTGATTGGATATATATGTGTAACCTCGCATGCTAAAGAACTAAAACAAAATAGCTCACATGAGGACATTATTAAAATTGATAGGAAATCATAAGTGATGAGATTTGATTTCTGGGATATACGCTAGGTTTTGGTGGAGTCCTTGTGAGGAACTATTAAGTTTAATCAATGTCACATGTTATTTAGGAGCTAAACAAAGCTAGTAACTAATATCCGCTTTGTCTCATACTTTCAGTAATCTCGAAATCATCTAGTCTCATTGCCGATTCTGCTAAAGGTGTAAAGCTTAATGGGGACAACTACGATATGTGGAGCCGTCGTGCTATGTACTACATGCTAGACATAGATTTGTTCGATCATCTCCAGACAGAGAAGATAGAACCTGTCATGGGTGACGGCGAAACCCTGGAGCAGCACGAACGCCACCTAGCTGCCTTTCATAAGTGGGAGGCGGCCGATAGGAAGGCATGCTATAATCTTCTATGTATGATGGAAGATGATCTCATCAGGGAGTTCGAGAGTTGCGTCACCGCAAAGGAGATGTGGGAATCGATAAAAGGCAAATATGGTTCCACTTCCATCACCAAGCTGCGAGTCTTGAGAATGAGGTTCGACTCATATCGCATGAAGCCTGAGCACACAATGACTCAGCATATGAGGGCTATGGCCTTCATGATCAGAGAGCTGATTGCAGCCGGTCGTAACTTATCTGATGAAGTGCAAGTACAAGCGGTACTGCGCTCTCTGCCACGCTCATGGGATCACATGAAGCAAAACATGACCCATAATGCGGATGTCAAGACGCTTGAAGATTTCAAGCGTCACCTGCTGTTGGAATCTGAGCGGATTGAGGCCGCCAAGTCCAATGGTGAGGTGCTAGTGGCAGAGACTCCGAATTCTAAAGTGGACAAGCCACGCAAGAATTGGAGGAAAGCAGATAAGAAGGACAAGGGTAAAGGGAAACCCATTGGGGGCCCAAAACCGAAGATCAACAAAGGCGCTGGTGGGAAGAAGAGCCGAAAGTTTAGAAATTTGGCAAGGGTCTTGTGCTTCAAATGCCAAAAGAAGGGTCACTTTGCTTGTGATTGCACCGAGCCAAAGGTATGCCATAATCCGAACTTTGACTGTTATGATATAAGTCAAGTTTTTACTTCTAATTCCCCTAATGAGTGGGTTTTGGACTCAGGTGCAAGCGAACACCTAGCATGTGACTAAGACGCGTGCATGGATTATAGGCGGGCTCAAGCAGCAGTAGAAGAACGCGCATGAGGATAAAGTATGGAAACACGCTTGTTCTTCATGACGTTTTATACGCTCCGGGAGCGCGCAAGAACTTGATTTCCGTTTCTAGGCCTTTTAGGATTTGGATTTAAGACTTGTTTTTTAGGGTGGTTTTGCCAAACTGTTTGTTGGCAACTCATGTTTTGGCACTGGTTATATTTCTCGTGGTTTATTTTATTTAGACATTGTTGGTTCTAGCATTGATGATGTTTATGATTCTCGTTCATATATTACATCTTCTAGTGATGATGATGCCGCTAGATGGCATGCTAGATTGGGACATATAGGACAGGACAGGATGAACAGGCTGGATAAGGCAGGCCTACTTGGAGATATGCCCAAGATATCATTACCTGTATGTGAGTCTTGTCTTGCAGGAAAAGCTAAACGCAAACCGTTCGGTAAAGCAGTAAGGGCTACTGAGCCTTTACAACTTATTCATTATGATGTTTGCGGTCCACTAAATGTTAGAGCTAGACATGGTTCTCGCTATTTCATCACATTCATAGATGATCACACTCGTTTTGGTTATGTTTATTTGATGGCACATAAATCTGAAGCGCTAGGGTGCTTCAGAAAATTCCTACAAGAGGTAGAGAACCAATTGGAAAAAAGAGTTAAGGCTCTTAGGACAAACTGAGGACGTGAATATCTATCTGAGCAATTCAAAGAGCTCTGTGAGACAAAAGGAATAGTGAGGCAGTTGACTATTCCCTTCACACCGCATCAAAATGGTGTAGCGAAAAGAAGGAATAGAACACAGTTAGAGATGGTTTGTAGTATGATGGAAAATGCGAATCTTCCAATCTCCTATTGGGGAGATGCATTGATGACTGTCACATACATACTGAACTGTGTGCTCACCAAGTCTGTGGCCACAACCCCTTACGAGATGTGGACCAAAAGGCAACCAGAATTGGGTCACCTTAGGCCATGGGGGTCGGCCGCCTATGTACGTAACGTCTCCCATGTCCATGGGAAATTGGGTGCTAGAGTAAAGAAGTGCATCTTCATACGTTACTCAGAGAACTCAAAGGGTTATGTATTCACAGCGCAACAGCCGGATGGTAGTCTAACAGAAATGGAATCGCGAGATGTTGAATTTCTCGAAAGAGATTTTCCTAGTCAGGGAGAAGCACGTGGAGATGGTATTCTCCACGAAGAAGAGGAACCACTGGATGACACTCGATTCTCTACAGACCTACAGGGAACAGTCCCTATGGATCTTTAGAACAGTGGGAGTGACTTGCCCAGTGAGCAGCCCATCGTATATGATGATGATGCTGAAGAAGAACCCTCCTTGCGTAGGAGCCCTCGTAGGAGCGTACCCCGTCGACGATTTGACATCGAAGGGGAGGCCATGATGGTCACCACGCAAGAAGATGATGAACCTAGGACATTGTCCGAGGCTCTCTCATCACCTGATAAGAAAGAATGGACAATTGCTTTACAAGAAGAACTGGAGTCAATGAAAACCAATCATGTTAGGGATTTAGTTGACTTACCTCCTGGACGTAGGGCCATTGGAAAAAAATGGGTTTTCAAGGTCAAAAGGAAGGCAGACAGAAGCGTTGAGAGGCATAAGGCTCGGCTAGTGGCGAAAGGCTACACCCAACAACAGGGCGTGGATTACGAGGAGACATTCTCACCAGTTGTGAGAATAGCCTCCATTCACCTCATACTTGCAATAATGGCTAGCATGGACTTGGAACTACATCAGATGGATGTTAAGACTGCATTTCTCAATGGAGAACTAGATGAGGAGATCTAGATGGCTCAACCGGAAGGTTTTGAGAAGAAAGGTCAAGAGCACAAAGTGTGCAAACTGATTAAGTCCATATATGGGCTTAAGCAGTCCTCAAGACAGTGGTATTTGAAGTTTCATCAAGACCTTGTGGCATATTGCTTCACAATGGTTGATGAGGACCACAATGTGTATGTCAAACGTTCCGGAAAGAAGTTCATGATACTGTCATTATATGTAGATGACATACTACTAGCCAGCAATGATAAAGGAATGCTCGGAACTACCAAAGGGTGGTTATCCTCTCGTTTTTCGATGAAGGATATTGGATAAGCGAGTTACATCCTTGGGATAAAGATCCTAAGAAACCGTTCCAAGAGACTTCTAGGCTTGTCTCAAGAGACATACATCAAGAAGATACTTGAACGGTTCCAGATGTTGGACTCCAAGCCATTGGAGACTCCCATTGCACATGGCGAGAAACTCAGCCTAGAAATGTGTCCCAAGACCCAACACGAGAGAGACCTGATGGCCAGAGTACCCTATGCAAGTGCTGTCGGAAGTTTAATGTACGCAATGATGTGTACAAGCCCCGACATATGTCATGCTGTCGGTTTAGTTAGCAGATATCAGTCTGATCCTGGTGTTGGACACTGGAAGGCTGTCAAGAGGATTCTCTGATATCTCAAAGGTACTAAGGATTACGTGCTAAGCTATCGAGGCTCTAAGCTAAGGCTCATTGGCTACAGTGATGCTGACTGGGGTGGGGACCTAGACACACGTAAATCGACCTCAGGCTACGTCTTCATGCTGGGTGGAGGAGCCATTACTTGGCACAGTAGCAAGCAGACTTGCACTGCCTTATCAACCATGGAAGCTAAATACGTTGCCTGCTCCGCGGCAGCGCAGGAGAGTGTTTGGCTGAAGAGATTTCTGGTCAGCTTAGGAGCGGTTGACGAACCAAGACCAGTAACGCTTCGTTGTGATACTATGTCGTCCATAGCTTGTGCTAAAGATCCGAAATACCACAGCAAGGCCAAGCATATTGAGATAAAGTACCACTTCATTAGGGAAGTAGTAGCTAAAAGAGATGTTACTCTAGAGCATATTCCTACGAATTAGATGTTAGTTGATCCGATGACCAAGCCTCTTCTTAAGGCTACTTTTGTTGGTCATACTAGGAGTATAGGTTTAGGCAAATGGAACTAGGTGTCAGACTGATTAGACGTTTTGAGACATTGATTGATTGGATATTAAGAATGGATTTGTTATTTATGCTGCATGTTGTTTGATACGTGTATGATATGTTACATTTCCTGTACTAGCTTAGAGCATGTCACGCAGACACTAGGTAGGCTCACTCACACGAGCGACCGCCTTCGCAATATCATGGATATGTCTGGGTGTGGCGGAAGATGAGACAGAATCCCGATAAGCGCTGAAAGCCTACGATATGCTAAGAGATGCCTATCATATGAGCATATGGCATATGATAAGAGCTAGATGTCTATCAGTAGAGCTAGGAGCCTGTCAGACGGACTCAATTGTCGCATTGGAAATAATTTCCAAGGTGAGACTGGTTATTTCCAATCGAACATGGTTAGTACCCCGAATCATGTATATTCTGCATAGAGAAAGCCGGATGCGAGAACTGATTACCGTTCACAATAGTGTGACATCGCAGTACTCGGGCTAGTGGCCATATGGGCTACCGGATAGACATCTGCACAGTGGTCCTTTGCAAGGATAAGACATGCGCTCTGATCAGAGTCTAAACACTATGGCGCATATTCCCCTTGAATAACGCGCGCTTATGAGTGACCACGAGGTGATGAGTAGAATTAGTCCCTGGGATTCCTCATCGTGTGAGCCTCGTCGATCATATAAAGATGATTGACACTGTATACCCTTGGTACTTACATCTCTGTCATGAGGAGACGGGTCGGTGGTGCTACTTTGGCGTGACACCTTACGGCTATGGATGATTCGGCCTTCCAGACACTGCCGGGAAAGCAGCTGAGCCGAATCTGAGTGACACATGTATGTAAGGAAAGATTCTCGTTGCATCGCTCTGTATTATCTTCATTGGGCCCACCTGCAAGATCTTATGGGATCATGTAGGATATGAAAATATAAAGGAGATGTGGACTCATTGGAGCATGGCCTTCGGGACAAGGCAGGTGCTCATGATCCACGAGATGACAATCGGAGGAATCTGGGGAATACGATAGTTACGGAGAGCATTATTACTGTTGTATCTTTTAAGGGTGCCTTCCTGCGCTGGCTATACGAGTTAAGTATGTGGATCTAGCGAGAGGGTGCCTTCCCATGCTGGCTATACGAGTTTGGTGTACGGATCTCTCGAAATGCAAGTACTCTCACTGGTCACACGCCACGGCCACAAAAATAATCTTTGTAGATGATAGATAGTTGGAGATTGATAGAGACTAGATGAATTGTGCAACCCCACTGTGCGAGTGGGAGATGTTAGCAATTGGTGCGCCCATGTGGGGTGCCTAATGAAATAATCATAACATTATGGGGTTAGTTGCACTAATTCACAAACCTAGAGGGGCTAGTAGCTAAGGGTCAAACCCTAGGGATTTATGTGCAAACTTAGGAGAAGTTTTGCCTATATAAGGAGGCAGCCTCCTACATATTATATTGCTATTCCATAGAGAAAAGTTACTCTGTCTAAATTCACTCTCTAGTTGTAGAGAACCATAGTCTCTCTCTAACTACATCCAAGGAGGTGAAACGTGGTGTGGATCATAGTATTTGTCCTCGAGATTCACACTAGATTGGTGGGAGCAAGATCAAGAAGGAGGCGCGTGAAAGCAAGCAATCAACGATCATCCGCTGCATCAAGGAGCTAAGGAAGACAAGGTAAACACATTAATCTTCCGCTATAATTCATGTTGTAGATCTGTATGTGATAGATCCTTCATGTCCTTCACTTCATCTTTTCTTTTAATCAAAACAGACCTATTACATTACTCACTGGTCTCTCTCTCTCTTTAATTTTCGTACATACATATCTTCAGCCGACTAATATTATCTTGAAGAACGAATTCTCTAACCCAAAAAACGGGTCGTTCTCAATTCGGAATCTCCTACTAAGGATCCTGTCAAGGTAACTTATTTCTTTACTTTTTCATTTCTTAATACTTGGTGGCACGATCTCTAGAAGATCTCTTCAATTATTAGTGTTTTTGTATGAGGAGATTTCGATTAACTTTTTTAAAGAAGACAAATTGTTTTTCATTTTTTTAGGTAAAAAAGACATTTACTAACAGGAGGAAAGGCAAATTACAAAAGGTCAGTTAACCAAACTGGTATAACTGATGACCACTCTTGTTCTTAACAGGTAATTTACGCTTCTTGAGCCAGTCTTTGAGTTTCTTTGTTATCTTCTCTCGGGATCCACTTGACCTTCCATTTGTCGAAACCTCTTAACAATTGAATAGCTTCCCCCATGATGTCTGCTGCTGCTGATATCACGTCAGAAATATCACCATCTATACCATTCTCAAGTTCATCAAGAAGAAATTTTGTCACCTTCGACCCAGATTTTGCGACCACCCTTTTCATCAGCCAGCCGGATTCCTTCTCTGATTGCCATGGCTTCAGCTTCTCGAGTTTTGCTACAAGCTATGACTGGAAAAAATCGAGCACCCAAGAAGTTTCCCGTGTCGTCTCTCACAAGTATAACCTGATCCTCTCTCATTTCTCGGATCAAAGGCTCCATCAACGCTAACCTTGAAGACACCATCCTCGGCTTCAGTTTCCGCAATCTTCTCTGGATCGAAAGCTTGGGCTTGTTCTTTCTAAGCCATAGCAAATTCATCAATCCTCCGGAGGACGTCCAGTACAATTTTCTCGACTGAATCGATACTACTCCCAAAGTTCGAAGCATTTCTATGGTTCCACAAGTCCCACAGTGCTACGCAAACCAACTTCTGTTGATCCTCCTCTTAGGAGTTGACATCGGCGGAAAAACAGAAAAATCTGATTTTAGGGGGGTGGTGGACATCATCGAGACCCAACCAATTCCAAAGTTCCTTCGCTACTTTGAAATGATAAAATATATGTTCCTCAGTTCCCCTGAAATCACCGCAGCAAGGACAAACATTTTGGACCAAGAGATTTCTCCATGCAAGATTCGTTCTAGTAGGCAGAATTCGACAGGGACTCCGCCAAATGAAATGCAGAATCTTTTTTTTGGAATTTTAGCTTCCAAATCTTGTCAAATACTTTTTTTGGACTTTTGGTTTTTCCTTTCATTAGATTCCAGAATGTTGTAATATAATTTTTTTAAGAACTTTCTTTAAGACTTTAAATACGATTTCTGCATATGTGCCTCTTAATTTGAGGTTTATGTCAGTGGTGTTCGTCACCGTTTTAGCCGCAATGTTCCCTTTTCCTAAGACATTATGGCACTATTTGGATCAGTCACGGTCTCCCCGTTGGATTTTGCTCTGCCAGTAATTCCATATAATAGGACATTCATCCCTCCAAAGAAAAGTAAGGTATTCTGGATTAATAATTTAACTGCGGGAGCCTCTATTATTTTATCGTTGATTGGAGTTTTGACGTTTGTGAGGAAGATAGGTGTGGACGCCAAGCACTATAAGTTGTTTGCCAATGTATAGTAGAAACTTTTATCAGGGACTTGGTTTCATGTATCCGTTTTTCAGGTGTAAGCTATGCTTGTTATAATGATGTCCTATGGATATGCTTGTAGGATATGCTTGTTAAGGAGACGATGAAATGACTAGTGTAGTGTAATAGTTTCTTTGAAACAATATAAAAAAGATCGACGGAGAGAGTGAATGAGATGTATTCTAATTGTTATAACACGGAGTATCGAGCAAGAACGAAGAACAAATAATCAAGAACGAGACAAGAATTAACTTGGTTCACTAACAATGTTGTCAGTTATCTCCATAGCCAGAAAAATCCAATGTATTACTGAGAGAGAACCCGATTACATCCAACACACTCATATACAAGTTTAGCCAAGAACTATAGCTCTAATATAAACCTAAGGACCATAACTTCCAGCCTAAGAAACTCTAAAATGGACAAGGAAATAAAAAGAATCCTCCCCATACCTAAACTAGTTCACTCGAATACTTGTTATGTTCGTGCAAACAGAAACAGTGTTTGTGTGCAAACACTTCCTCTTCGTGCGAAAACATGTCTTGCTCGTACAAGCACAATCATGTTCGTGTGAACAGATTGCTGCTCGTGCGAGCTCTTTCTTCTTCGCACGAATTCCTAAACTTCTCATTGCTTCTCTTTTCTTCCTTACTTTGTTGTTTCGCCTGATTTTTTAGTCATTTTGAGTTATTCCAACAAATCTCCACCTTATCTCAAATTTAACTAGCAACCTGAATCAAAACCAATGCTTCTCTCCAGACCCTGATGTTGATGCATCTCCCAGAACCAGAAACAAGTACGCCTCCCAGTGCGATGGATGTTTATCCAAATCCAACAAGTTCCTATAACAAATCAGCCATCCACATATACACTTCCAGAAGCATAAAAAAGTGATCTACCTTGAACTAGAATCGAATGCATAAACTAAGATAGAATTGAGAGCATTCATGGTGTGCTTCAGATAGCTCCAGAACCAGATCCAAGAAAGAAACAAGCCGATGTATCTTCTCGAATTCCACAATATCCCAGTCAACACGATTTGACACTCCTCCAATCACCAGCAAGGAGTAATCTTAACTGATCAGGGCAAAGGTATGCGAAATTCACATCGAACGCTGGCAATTTCTGTTGGAATAGGTACCCTAGAGGCAATCAAGATTTAGTATGGACATTTTTTTGGCTAGAATATTCATTTATTATTTATGGAGATATTTAATATAATGAAGTTCTTAGATTACTATGTGTGTTGTTTATCTTATATATCCCTAGTCCATTATATTTATTAACAGAATGATCTCTCTAGACTAGTATGTGGGTAGATTGATATGCAGATATCAAAGCTAGCACATGGGTATGCACTAGAAGTAATGACATACTGGATGGACCCACAACGAGAACGCTACATTAGATTATGTCAAAGTCACAGGTGCTTCTCGTAGTGCTAATTGCATTTTAATCCTTGGACTTGAAGTACCCAGATACTCTAGTTGTGAAATATCATACTTTGATATAATCAAACGTTACACCGTAAATGGGTAACTAAAAATAAAGCTATCGGGCATGATGGGAAGCAAGCTGAGAGATGGTAGTGATGTAGAGAGGATTTTTCCCTCCCACATAATGGGAGTAAATATCCATGGTCACTCGAGGGATGGAGCTTATAGAATTTCTATCCATAATCAGATGAATCAATATGGAGATATTGATGTTATCTGCTCGGATAAGCACATTCCCAAGAATGAGAAACTATAGATTAAACTTGATATGGGCATTAACTAGTAGGACTAATTAATCAAGAAGATCTAAACGCAACCACAAGCAAAGTTAGTAGGACTAATTTACAAGGTGGACTAATCCGTGTATGGGCAAGATTAGTATTGGGGCAATTATGTAGTTAATAAGGAGTTATTAACAATATAAAGACTACCTAGCTTGTTATTTTCTCATAAGTGTCATTTCTAAGATAACATAACAAAGAAACGAGAGAGAGAGAGAGAGAGAGAGTTGAGGCCGAAGCCCCAACCTGTCCGCCTCTCCAAGCCGTCGGCCCCTTGTGTCGCGCGGCCTTGGTGCTCTGTTTTGCGTGATCACTTCCCTTCTTCTTCCGCTCCTAGCACTACACGGGGAGAAGGATTCCAGTCAGTAATCCAAGATGTGGATACTCGTAGAGACGAAGACACAATGCTTCGTAGTGCTCACACAATCTAAGGTACATAGTTCTCTACCTTTCATCATGTTATGATTGCTTGCATGTGATCCTTGGAGGGATTTGAGCAGGATAAGTTTTTGTTATTCTGCTGCGTAACCTGCATCAAGACCCTACAATTTCCGCCACATGTGATCTTCAATAGGTTTTGGTTCTTATTCCTTTTTCCTAGACATCTTCATCAAATATCTGACATAAAGTTTGAAACCCTAGATTATAACTCACAGTTAGTGTTTAAAAACAGTCTTAGGGTAGTTTTTACTTTTAGATATGAATAATTGAATCAAAAACCCTTCGAGTTTTGATATCTGATCTAATCCTAGTTTAAGGAAAGTCCTTCAATAGTGTCAGGTCTATTTCACCTTTATGGGTTTATTTCGCCTTTCTCCTTCTTGGTATAGCTATTTTGACTCTCCCTTTCTCTCAAATCTTGCTTATAATGGTGGTAAGGGTTAAAGATTTTCTGTAAGTGCCTACTTTGACTCAGGTGGTTAATCTTCCGTATCTCCAAGCATTTTGAAATCCATTTTTCGATTAAACTGTCAAAATGCACGGTAACGTGCACATGTAGGGCTCCATTCACATAAATAACCCATGCCAATCGACATCTATTCCTAATCATCGAATCAAACAACCAAAGGGTCACGTGTATCGGTGGGTCTTCCCCGTACCCTTTTTCATAACTTCTAGTCTACTATGAGCTACTAGTAGATTTGAGTCATCTGCTGGCTCATCATGATTATGGGGCTTTGAGGTGCTCTTAGACGTCGCAACCTCAACCTATGCACAAGGGGGTGAATTTGTATAGTCTAGAATATAGTGTTAGTTTGTAGCCACATGGACTCACTGGCAATATGTACTTGGACGCCCATTTGTACTCCAGTTACACCAGATCATGAGATATGATCCCTTTGCCCATATTCAAAGCTGGAATGGGAACCAGAGGATCGAGTGGTTTGGATGCTGGAATAAGGCTTGTGAAAGGTGGTTCCAGTCCCATATGCGACCCTTGTAGTCCTATAGAAGATATGAGTACCTATCTGTATAGACATGACATATTCGGAACGATTATCTGACGTGGGAACATCCACGATCTCCCGGAACATCCACCATGACTGCTAAGTGGGGAGTCGTGTAGCTCGATATAGCCACCTAGCTCCCCCATAACTTCTTCTAATGACTTGTATATATAGGGATGTCATCATCTTCATAGAGTTTGAGATGAGTTACCATTGAAAATCCTAGAAAGCTGTCTCTCCTCTCTGTGACATACTTGGCTTATTTTCATTCCCCACCCTCACTCTTATATGTGGTTCCATTCTTGGATACTTGTATTGTTGTTGATTTGTTTAGTGTTGACAGGTACACGCATCACTTACCCCATCAGCAAACCATGTCTACATAACAAATATATAAGAATTTCATAATTAAT
This sequence comes from Linanthus parryae, assembly GCA_023055425.1. NCBI lineage: Eukaryota > Viridiplantae > Streptophyta > Magnoliopsida > Ericales > Polemoniaceae > Linanthus > Linanthus parryae. The sequence goes on from JALGPY010000012.1 coordinate 9,474,589, forward strand.
GGATACACACACACACACACAAACACACACACGCGCGCGCGCGCGCGCGCGCATACTACCTCTGTTTCTTCTGGATAGTCCTACTTTGAATTTTTAACCCATAACTGGGTTTACTTTGACTCGATGATTTAGATTGAAAAACGATATATTTTTGTCAATTTTCCCATGGTGTTGTAAAGCAATGTTACTCTACAAGACCATGCAATATCAAATTCGTATATCGTTTTGCTAATCAAATCACATGATCAAAGTGATCCAGTGAATACTGACAAAAAGTGAAGTAGGCTGAAAGAGAAGAAACATAGGTAGTATATATGAGTACCATATATTAATCTTGAAAGGAGTTTTTAGTATGTCTTATCTTTATATATTCCTGAGAACAAAAGAAAATAAGAGAGGTTGATTTTTGAGTATAATTGTACAACAAATCATAACTTACATTCTTTTTTTTAGGAATTGACTGAATTAAAACCAGAAAAAAACTAGGGGACAGGTACATCGAAATCTTTCTCTAAGATATGTCTCATCCACTCCGGTTCAGATTCCCAGAGCACTAAAGTGCTCGTGTCTGGTGTAAATTTTGCCATGTAATCTGCTGTTTGGTTGAGAAGTCTTGGAACTGCCTGAGCTTTCATGTCTTCCACTTCCCAAAATATCTCTCTCACCTCCTCTAGAACTTCAACGACATTGGAGAGATCTGGCTACTCTGGAAATGCTCCTAGTTACCGTGGTCGAGTCTCCTTCCGGGATAAGGCATCGGAGCCCCTTAGCTTTTGTCGTTTTTCAGACCGAAGTACGCCACCTTCAACTCTGATTCCCTTGCCATTTCACACCGCTTCAGATCTCAAATTCCGGCAGCCACAAACTGAAAGTGTGTAATGTAAACTAAATACATGACCTAAATACTCTAGAAGGGGGGGGGGTTGAATAGAGTATGGAAACTTTTTGCAAAACCTAAAGTTTAACAGGATAGCTTTATGTGAAACTTGAAATCTCAAGGCCTTGAGATTTTGTAAACTGTCTGAAACTCACTAAGGCAAAATTGTAAGCTTCAAGGCCTTGAGCTGTGAAAAATACTAAACAGCTTTTAAACCCTAGTTTGATTTGAGTTGTGTGCAGCAGATAATAATCAAACAGAAAGGTAAGGAACACAAAGCAATTTACAGAGTTCAGTCCCAATGGACCTAATCTCTGCCTGAGGGATCTAATCCCACCAGGATTGGGCAAACACTTCTTATTACTCACACAGAAACAGCCCTAGATCTTCAAGCCTAAGTGATTTCCCTTACACCTATACAGCTTGTGGTTCCAAACCTATCTAGTTCCATCCACTAACTGTTGAGCTAACAAGAACCTCTTGTTGTTCACTTGAACAACCAACCACTAGGTTAAGTGAGGTTTAAGATAATATAGAGATACACAGATGAAGTACGAATGAAGAACACAGTATAAAGATAAATTGTTGAAGTCTGGAAGTGTTCTTCAGGAATGACTGGATTGATTTGATCTTCAAAAGTCTTGAATGAAGCTTGAATGATTGTGTGTTTGAATGGATGATCTCCCACGAATTTGTCACACCTCTCAGAGTATTCTGCAAGCCTCTCTTACTTCAAAAATTAAACCAGTCTCTTTTTATCCACAGCTGCAACTAATTGAGAGAGTTTAGGATCTCAGTTCCTAAAAATCCTCCTTCTGTTTTCAACTTAAATTCAAACAGCTTTCAGGTGGATATCCGTTGGAGTTTGTTGAGATTTCTCCTGCACGTTTAACAAACCTGCAACAGCAAAGAATCACTGCAACAACAAAATCCAAACAACTAACAGTACTGAGACTGTTTGGTTATGCAGTTTCTGGTAAAACTGTTTAATAAACTCAAAACAATAATCTGCATATACTCTAGAACAAATAAGTTATGAAAAACAAGTTTAAGACACTTAGAAGTGAGTAAATAATCACAATACTAAGACTCATAACCTGCAAGAAAGAATCAATCAAGTTCTGTAAAAACTGTCAGTAGCTCAAGGCATATCTCAAGGCCTTGGAGCTCTGAACCTGTTTCACAGTATTTCAAAATTAAACCCAGATAGCTTTGATTCTCCCTGTACTGATCATCTGCAATTTTGTGTTAGATGTATAAATAGTACAAACCACACAGATATACCATAAACCTCTGATTTGAATAATCAGATATCCAATTCTGCAACACAAAGATGTTAGAACACACAGCAGAATAAGCAATCTCAAGGCTTTGAAAGTTTCTATCAATCTCAAGGCCTTGAGATGACTAACAAGCCTTTGCTGCTAATATCTTAGCCTTTTGTCTTTCATCACTCATAAACAATTACCAATCAAAGCACATTCAGGGATCTTGACTCAACAATCTCCCCCTTGATGAAAGACAAAACCTACAGTCTTGTACAGATCTTCCTGCCACTCATAAGCAAAAATTAAATAACAACAATCTACAGATGAAATATATAATAAATCAATACAGATAGATAACCATGAGAGTAAACATTACAAAATACCACATAATTATCACATAACCATAAAAGTTAACCAAAATAACTAAAGGCCAACTTTTATTATTCACTGAATACTGCAAACAAAACACATATACATTCTCCAACTTTTTGACTTTCATCAAATAAGGTTGAAGAAATGTAGGATCATTACTCAGAGTTTAAAAATAAACTTAAAACAAAAACTAGCTAAAAAGTCAAGGCCTTGAGACAGAAAAGATAGAAGAGAATGAGAAAGATGGTCAAGGCTTTGGCAGTCATCCCCAATTTCTTAACTCCTTCTTTGATGTCTGGCCTTTCCCTGAGCCATCCCCAATTTCTTCCTCACTTGCAGTTTCTTCTGCAGACTGGTTACCTTCTTCTTCAGCTTCAACTTCATTGACCACTTCTTGGATTATGTCATCTACTTTCTTCTTAGCCTGTGCTGAATCTACCTCTGTAGCTGCATCAACACCTGTGTCTTCATCAGCATCTTCCTCATCAGTTTGCTCAAACATGTCTTTTGAATCTAGCACCACTGGAATTGGCTTCTTCTTCTTCTTCTTCAGAAATTCTCCTAGCTTCTCATCTGAATCCACACTGGTGTCATGACTAGTAGCAGAAGGTATCTTCTCTAGATTCAAGCCCTTGATGACAACATCTAACTTCCCATTCATAGTATTCATCAAACCCTTGAACTGATGAAATTCAGTTGACAGGTCAAACAACCTTTGCCTGAGATCCTCAATCTCAACTTGCTGATCTTCTAATTTCTCAACCAGCAGAGAGTAATCCTCATTGGCTTGTCCTTTTCCAGATGCAGTCCCCTTAGGCTTCACAAACTCTTTCTCAGCAAGTTCCTCCTTTGACAAATCAGAATAGAATTTCCAATTCCCTTTCCCAGTCTGAACTACCCCAATTCTCTGAAGTGCAGTCTCATCTATCAACCCAAAACCTCCAGTAATCTTTTCTTCTCCTTTCACAGGCACATCAAAATACTCAAAGAAAAGAGGTAATAGGTTGGCATATGGAAGAGGATGGTTTCTAGTCCTGGTTGCACAATAAATCATATGCTCCATCACAACTGTAGGCAGGTCTATCTCAAACCCTTGAGATATCAGATACATCAAAATCAGAACTTTATCAGTTACCAATTCTCTTGAGTTCTCCCTGGGAACTACACTCCTCATCAAAATAGTAAATAAAATCTTGGCTTCACAGTTGAGCACAGAGTGTGTCAATTGTTTTGGACCAGAGGGAACACCATCAACAAAGAACATCTCCTTTGCCTTATCTAAACACTCCTTCCTATCAGGATAATCCCCCACATTGTATTTCCTAGGAATGCCCAAGACTTTGGCAAAAGTCCTATGATCTAACCTCAAATCCACACCAGCCACTTTAGATGTTAAAACCATTTTCTCATCACATTCAGACACCAAGTTCAGATAAAATAACCTAGTTAACCTAGGATAAGCCTTTGAACTAGGATTTAAAACTTTCCAAACAACAGTTTCCCTCAATTTTCTCATGCATTCGATGTCCAGTTTATCCAACAACTCATCAGAAATCATAATACAGAAAGCCACTTTAGATGATGCATACCCTTGGATCCAAACTGTTCTAACTTCAGAACTAATAAACCACTCAGTTGGAAGTACATTCTTACCTTGATATCCTTTCTTAGTTGAAGCAGCAACTTGCTTAACCCTAGTCTTCTTCTCAGAGGGTTTGGCCTTCTCTTGTACTCCTTCAGTTGATTTCTTCTGGCTCTCTTGAGTTGACTTCCCTTTTTCCTCTTCAGTAGCCTTTTTCTTTTCTCCCCCTTTCTTCTTCTCTGACCTAGGTTGATCACCACCCTGAGTCTCCTGTTGTGGATCAACACTTGAACCTTCATCTCCCTTCTCTGTCCTTGACTTCTTTGCAGGAGGAGTATCCTCATGCAAACTTTGAGTGTTTTCTGAATCTGAATCAGAAATCACTATCTTTTCCTTCTTGTTTGCTCTCTTCTTGGATCTGCCAGAGGGCTTCCCCTGTTGCTGAATTCTGGCTGATTTGCGCTCCATTTTAGGGTTTAGGATTTTGAGAAGAGAATGTGATTGAGAGGATTTGAGAGAGAGAGAGAGTAGTCGCAGAAAATTGGAAGAGAATGTGAAGAAAAAGCCTCGACTTTCAGCTTAATTAGGTTGAGAGGATGAGTCATAAAATGACTCTGCAATATCTACATGCAAAAATAGAATCTTGAAAAATCTTTTTGGGATATTTTAGAAAATTCTCTGAGGAATTCAAATATTATACAGTTATCTTAAAAGATAAGATATAATATTTGATGATCCAATTTTTTTTAAAAAAAATATTACAGATATTATCAAGACCTGGAGAACAATCTCAAGGCCTTGAGATTTTCTGCAGATTGAGAAACTTCAAAGCTTTGAGCTATAATTTCAAGGCTTCAGAAAGTATAATCTCAAGGCCTTGAGATTCCAAAACATATACACATATAGGTACTAATACTCCCCCTAAACCAATGCATCCTTGTTTAACATCCCCAATTCAAGCCTTAGAGATGAAAACCTATCATATGGCAATGGTTTAGTGAAAATATCAGCAATTTGCATTGAAGTAGAGATAAAATTTAAAACAACATCACCTTGTTCTGCATGATCTCTAAGGAAGTGATGTCTCACATCTATGTGCTTTGTCCTTGAGTGCTGAACTGGATTCTTAGAGATTGAAATAGCACTTGTATTATCACAACGAATTGGCACATTTCTGAAGTTGTAGCCAAGATCTCTAAGTTGTTGAGCAATCCATAGCACTTGTGAGCAGCAAGCACCAGCTGCAATGTATTCAGCTTCTGCAGTCTATAATGCTACAGAATTTTGCTTTTTGGAATGCCAACTGATCAATGAAGATCAAAGAAATTGACAGCATCCAGAAGTAATTTTCCTGTCTACTTTATAACCTGCAAAATCTGCATCTGAATAGCCACTCAACATAAAATTAGATCTTCTTGGATACCAAAGCCCTAAGTCTCTGGTTCCATTCAAATATCTAAAAATTCTTTTAACTGCAGTTAGATGACTTTCCTTAGGATCTGCTTGAAATCTAGCACACATACAGACACTAAACACAATGTCAGGTCTGCTAGCAGTTAAATACAATAGTGATCCAATCATACCTCTGTATTCCATCTGATTCACACTCTTACCAGTTGAATCTTTGTCTAAAGAGAGTGATGAACTCATAGGGGTCTTAAGCACCTTGGATTGTGACATGTTGTACTTATTCAATAAGTCCTTGGTATATTTTCCTTGATGCACAAAAATTCCTTTCTTCATTTGTAATATATGAAGTCCAAGAAAGAAATTTAGTTCACCCATTAGGCTCATCTCAAACTCCCTGCACATCAGACTAGAAAATTCTTTTGAAAGAGCATCATTAGTAGCACCAAATAATATATCATCTACATAAATCTGAACTACTAACAAATCACTTTGTTGATGTTTAATGAAAAGGGTTTTGTCTACTAATTCTCTTCTGAAATTGTTTTCAAGTAGAAATTTTGAAAGTCTGTCATACCAAGCCCTTGGACCTTGTTTCAAACCATAAAGAGCTTTATCTAGTTTGTAAACATGATCAGGAAACTTTTCATCTTCAAAACCAGGAGGTTGTGCTACAAAAAACGTCTTCTTGTAAATATCCATTTAGAAAAGCACATTTGACAACCATTTGATAAAGCTTTATGTGATTGTGAGAAGCAAAAGAAAGAAGTATTCTAATAGCTTCTAACCTGGCCACAGGAGCAAAAGTCTCCTCATAATCTATATCTTCTTCTTGATTATATCCTTGAGCTACCAGTCTGGCTTTATTTCTTACCTTTTTGCCATTCTCATCAAGCTTGTTTCTGAATACCCATCTGGTTCCAATAACTGACTTCTCTTTAGGTCTGGGAACTAAATGCAAACCTTGTTCCTTTCAAACTCATTCAGCTCACTCTGCATTGCAATAATCAAATTCTGCATCTTCCAGAGCTTCCTTGGTATTCTTAGGCTCAATCAAAGAGACAAATGCACTGAAAGCACACAAGTTCTTTAACTGTCCTCTTGTTTGTGTTCCAGTTCATGGATCTGATATAATATTGTCAGCTTGATGGTCTGCAAGGTACTTAAACTTCTTTCTTGGTACCCAGGAGTATTCTCCTTCAAGGCTTTGAGTCCTTGAAACAGTAGAGGGAGCATCATAGAAGGTTTCAGCTTCTGTCTCAAGACTTTGAGATTTTGGTTCAGCAGGAGGTTCAAGGCCTTGAGATTCTACTGGTTGATTATGTACAGCAGTTTTGCCTTTGTCTTCTTTCACAGCATCATCATCTTATTCATGCTTATTCAAATCTAGCTCTGCAAAACTTTCACTCAGAGAGTCTTTAGTACTTTCATCAAAAATTACATGAATGCTTTCTTCCACAATCTTGGTTTTTCTATTATAAACTCTATAAGCTTTGCTAGTTTGAGAATATCCAAGAAATACACCTTCATCACTTCTAGCATCAAACTTACCACGATTGTCTCTACCATTATTATGCACAAAACAGATACAACCAAATGGCTTAAAATAAGAAACAGTAGGCTTTCTTCCTTTAAACAGTTCATAGGGAGTCTTTTTCAACATAGGTCTAATCAAGCATCTATTCAGCACATAATTGGCAGTAATAACAGCTTCTGCCCATAAAAACTTTGGCAAATAACTTTCAAGCAGCATGGTTCTGGACATATCCTCAAGTGTCCTATTTTTCCTTTCAACTACTCCATTTTGCTGTGGAGTCCTAGGTGCAGAAAAGTTGTGTGAAATGCCATGCTTTGCACAAAACAAATCAAAGTCAAGTTGATCAAATTCTCTACCATGATCACTTCTAATGGATGCAACAGGTAATTCTTTCAAAGTTTGAAGTTCTTTGCACAATTTAGAAAACTCAGATAAAGCTTCAAAGTTGTCTCTAATAAACATCACCCAAGTAAATCTAGAATAATCATCAATTATAACAAGCATATACCTCTTACCTTTTGGGGTCTGAACTCTCATAGAACCACATAAGTCCATATGCAGCAATTCTAAGGGTCTAGAAGTACTTACAAAGTTCTTTGGCTTGAAAGAGCTTTTGGTCTGTTTACCTTGTACACATGCCTTACAAACCTCTTCATCTGAAAATTTCTGTGATGGTAAACCTCTTGCCAAGTCCTTTGAGATGAGCTTATTCAAAGTATGTATACTAATATGCCCAAGCTTTCTGTGCCAAAGCTTTGAATCTTCCTTCAAGGCCTTGAGGCATTTTAGCTTATCACCTGCAACACTGTTAGTATTAATAGCATATAGATTATATGACCTAGGAGCAGTGAGTATGCAATCACCAGATTTCTCATCTTGCACCACACATTTCTCCTTGTCAAATACAACTTTATAACCTTTATCACATAACTGAGAGATACTAAGCAAATTAAACTTAAGTCCATCTATCAGATAAACATCAGATATAGAATTTGTAGAACCATTACCAATACTACCTATACCAATGATATTGCACTTTGCTTTGTCACCAAGTGTAATTGTTCCTCCAGATTTCTCTGTAAGTTCAGTAAAAAGAGACCTCTTTCCACTCATATGTCTGGAACAACCACTGTCTAATATCCATTTCTGATCTTTCAAGGCCTTGGTGACATCCTGCAAAAACAAATCATTGCCTCAACAGGCTATTAGACCAAGTGCACAACTTTGAGTCATACTCAGAATCAGCCATATTAGGTGGCCTAATTCCTTTTCGAACCCAAATCTGCCTAACCTGTCCCTTAAGCTAATAAGGATAAGTATTCCTCATAATATGAGGTTCTGATCTTCTGAAGGGACCAGTTAATCTGACATGACCAATTTTTCCATAGTAATGACATTTTGGAGAATGTCTGCTACCAGATTTGACAAAAGTAGTTCGGCATTTCTTTGGAAAATTTGGATTATAGCCAATCCCACTTTTATGCATTGATTTCAGACTTCCTCCAAGAATGAGATTTAGATTATGTTCTGAGCCTGTAAACTTAGCTAGGACCTTCTTGGATTCTTGAAGTTTCTCAGTCAAAGTACAGATCTGTTGTTCTAAATTCTCAGAATGAGCTTTTAGATTAGCATATCTTTCAGTTAAAAGAGTGTTTTGATCAACAACCTCTTTTATCTGTGCCTTCAAGACTTTGAACCTGCTGTCCAAGGCCTTGAAGTCTTTTTCAACCTTTGTCTAAGAAACTTCAACAGTTTTGTTTGAAAATACTAGGTCCAGGTTTTCTTTTACCTGCTCATGAACTTTAATCTTTAAAGCAGAAATCTCATTTCTATAACTCTCTTCATTCAAAAACATACTTTTGAGAATTTCAGGAAGTACATCAGATGGACTAGCAAGTAAATTTTTTACCATGTCTTCAATATGTCTTTCTGATGAACTTTCCTCATTATGCTTTGCCATGAAGCATAAGTTTGCTTTCTCTTCTTCTGTGTCCGAATCACTTGATGAATCAGAATCACTCCAGGAAGCCATCATGGCCTTCTTCCTTCTGTTGTCACCATCTTTTTTCTGAAAGTTTCTGTTCTTCTTCTTTTGTGGACAGTCCCTTACTAAATGATCTGCATCACCACACTCAAAACAATTCATTACTTTAGTTTTATGTGACTGTGATGAAGATTTACCTTTGTAATCCTTGCTGCCTGAGGGTCTTGATCTCACTCTGTTGTAATCCCTGTTACCAGAGTTTATTTTCTTTCTGAGAATCCTGGCCAAGGCCTTGGAGATCAATGCTAAAGCCTCTTCATCATCAGGTTCCTCCTTAGTCTCAAGGCTTTGAGATTTTTCACTGTCTTTTTCCTTAAGATCTAAGTTCCTGATATTTTCACTCAGATCACCTTCCACATGCTTCATAGACATTTCATGAGTGAGCAGCTTTCCTTGTAGATCATCTATCTGAAGAAGACTCAAGTCCTGAGCTTCCTCAATGGCAGTTGTCTTTGGCTCCCACTTTGCTTTTGGCAAGCTTCTCAGAATCTCTTCATTTGAGAACCTCTTTCCCAAAGAATCCAGATTGTTCACCACATCAGTGAATCTTTTGAACATTTCTTTGATGGTTTCATCTGAATTCATCTTGAACAACTCATATTGCCTCAGAAGTATGTTGATTTTTGTCTGCTTAACCTGGCTTGTTCCTTCATATGTCACCACCAATTTATCCCATACTTCTTTGGCACTTTTTCAGTTTGACACTTTGTTGAACTCATCTGCATTGAAAGCGCAGTATAGCACATTCATAGCTTTATAATTTTTGGATACCTTTTCCAGTTCAGTAACTGAGAGATTTTCCTCAGACTTGACAGTTCTGACTCCATTAATTGTAGTGTAACACTCATGAGGACCATTCTTAACTATTGACCATAGTTCCATGTCTTTATCTATGATGAACATTTTCATCAAAGCCTTCCAATGCATGAAATTGTCACCACAGAACAATGGAGGTCTGTTAGCAGCCCTTCCTTGTGAGAATCCACCATCTCCTACATTACTCATAGTCACCAGATTGTTAGATCTAAAAACAGTGACACAAGCTCTGATACCAATTGAAAGTGTGTAATGTATACTAAATACAGGACCTAAATACTCTAGAAGGGGGGGGGGGTTTGAATAGAGTATGGAAACTTTTTGCAAAACTTAAAGTTTAACAGGATAGCTTTATGTGAAACTTGAAATATCAAAGCCTTGAGATTTTGTAAACTGTCTGAAACTCACTAAGGAAAAATTGTAAGCTTCAAGGCCTTGAGCTGTAAACAATACTAAACAGCTTTTAAACCCTAGTTTGATTTGAGTTGTGTGCAGCAGATAATAATCAAACAGAAAGGTAAAGAACACAAAGCAATTTACAGAGTTCAGTCCCAATGGACCTAATCTCTGCCTGAGGGATCTAATCCCACCAGGATTAGGCAAACACTTCTTATTACTCACACAGAAATAGCCCTAGATCTTCAAGCCTAAGTGATTTCGCTTACACCTATACAGCTTGTGGTTCCAAACCTATCTAGTTCGAGCTACTAACTGTTGCGCTAACAAGAACCTCTTGTTGTTCACTTGAACAACCAACCACTATGTTAAGTGAGGTTTAAGATAATATAGAGATACACAGATGAAGTACAAATGAAGAACACAGTATAAAGATAAACTGTTGAAGTCTGGAAGTGTTCTTCAGGAATGACTGGATTGATTTGATCTTCAGAAGTCTGGAATGAAGCTTGAATGATTGTGTGTTTGAATGGATGATCTCCCACGAATTTTTCACACCTCTCTGAGTATTCTGCAAGCCTCTCTAACTTCAAAACTCAAACCAGTCTCTTTTTATCCACAGCTGCAACTGATTGAGAGATTTTAGGATCTCAGTTCGTAAAAATCCTCCTTCTGTTTTCAACTTAAATTAAAACAGCTTTCAGGTGGATATCCGTTGGAGTTTGTTGAGATTTCTCCTGCACGTTTAACAAACCTGCAACAGCAAAGAATCACTGCAACAACAAAATCCAAACAACTAACAGTACTGAGACTGTTTGGTTATGTAGTTTCTGGTAAAACTGTTTAATAAACTCAGAACAATAATCTGCATAATACTCTAGAACAAATAAGTTATGAAAAACAAGTTTAAGACACTTAGAAGTGAGTAAATAATCACAATACTAAGACTGATAACCTGCAAGAAAGAATCAATCAAGTTCTGTAAAAACTGTCAGTAGCTCAAGGCATATCTCAAGGCCTTGGAGCTCTGAACCTGTTTCACAGTATTTCAAAATTAAACCCAGATAGCTTTGATTCTCCCTGTACTGATCATCTGCAATTTGTGTTAGATGTATAAATAGTACAAACCACATATATATACCATAAACCTCTGATTTGAATAATCAGATATCCAATTCTGCAACACAAAGATGTTAGAACACACAGCAGAATAAGCAATCTCAAGGCTTTGAAAGTTTCTGTCAATCTCAAGGCCTTGAGATGACTAACAAGCCTTTGTTGCTAATATCTTAGCCTTTTGTCTTTCATCACTCATAAACAATTACCAATCAAAGCACATTCAGGGATCTTGACTCAACACAAACCTCCCTTCATCGTCTTTGATAATTAGAACCTCCTATAGCTTCCTTCAAAATTGGATTCCACGCGCCATCATAGTTTATTTTCATCACTCCATTTGGTTGTTTCTCTTGTTTTTCCCCAGAGACCGGTGTGTTCTCAGGTATGCTCCTTAGCTCTGTTCTGTGTGCTTCTTCCAGCTCTTCAAAACTTGTTATGATCTGATGTGAAAAATCTTTAAGTATGTTCCGCTCTCCTTGTAACACCCCTCATTCCGGCTCGGGAGAGACCGGGAGGGTGCTACTCATAAAGAAACGGCGGAATCGTGAACAAAACATTCCATACTTAAATATATTACAAACGATGATTGTCTTCAATATGAAACATACTATTATACAAGAGGAGATTAGTCTACTATTAAACAAGATAAGATTATGCTAAGAGTTGATTTAAATAAGTACTGCTAGATACTAGGTGAGTCCACGATCCCCTTACGCCCATCTCCCAGCTCCTACACCAGCGGGGGAATGAAACAAAGACCGTAGTTTTTCGAAAGTCAGCATGAAATACTGAGTGAGATACACCTTAGCATGTAAAACAGGAAGATGAGAATCATCAGAGTGCTACACGTTTAATAAAAATTGAGGAATAGAAGACTATGAGTAAAAGTAACCCAAAATCAGAGTTTGAAGCGTCATAAACAACAGTGTCAGCCAAATTACGATTGGCAATATCCGGCTACAAATACTTCCAATTAAATCCTTCTTAAGTGTCAATTTCCAAATATAATAAGAATCCAACTATCAGTTTCCAAATATATGCACAGTACCGGAAGTAGTAATGATCAACAAAGGACCTCCTTAATGGTAAACAAAGGACCTCCTTAATGGTCAACAAAGGACCTCCCAACTGCCAGACTAGACCTTAAGTATTGCAACACCCCCTTAAGAAGCAAAAGGCCAGAAGGGTGAGTACTAGATGGGAATCTAGCCAACAAGGCGAAGAGCCATGGCCGACAAAGGGCCTCCCAAATAATAATGGTCAACAAAGGACCTTCCAAATAGTAACAGATTCCGGTACGTGCGATTCCACTTTACGTTATTAACGTGTTATTATTTTCGTGTGACAGTTTCAAAGCAACCATTTCGAAACGTAACCAATAACAAGTAAAACATGTGTATCACAAAATACATTTTGAGACGTATAATAAAATCATGTTATGACACGAAGGAAGCTCGGCTAGCTAGGCTAAGCATGTAAAACTCACCTGATGTTGACTCAGCAGTTAGTACGTAGGGTGGTCGACAAAGCCTATGTCCACAAATCCGTCGCCTATAATTTATCAATCATCTAGTTACAAAAGTGATATTTCTAAGAAAATAATGCACTAACTCTATATGTATGCTCGGCTAGGATGGAACGCTAGACTCAATCCTCACAATCTCTTAAAATAATAAATTTAGTAAGACATATTATTTAATTAGACTTGGCTTTATCTCAATAGAATAAGACATTAGCTTTTCATTTATATAAATATGATTATTTAGGAAAATAAAGCGGCTACTAATTAATATTTCAATTTATTGTTAAAGTGAACAAGTATTATTTGGCAACTAATTATTATTTTAATAAAGAATACTACTAAGGATCAAATGCATAGAAATCATATAATTTTAAAAGCTGTATTTTTAGCTAAATAAATCGTTTGTTAATATTCTCCAATTTATAACTAATTCATTCTATTTCAAGAAAATTATATTCCACTTTAACAATTTCACTTTTTGGTAAGGAGATTATTAATTCTCCTAATTATTCGTAAACTTACCATTTGTTTAAAAGTGACATTTAGTTAATAATGAAGATTATTATTTATTGATTACATAAAAGTGAAATTCTTATTTATTTATTTTCAAGAAATCGATTGTAATATTAGTATTAACAAAATTTACAATTTAACTTTTATTTTCATTACACACACACACACACCATTGTCTTTTATGGAACCCAACTTATAAATATTGTCTAGTATCAATTTTTGTAAATATACCCTTCTTTAGTTTATATCACAAAAGTATATGTTTTCATTCATTTAGACTATATAATTAGTTAATTTTAAACAAGTTAAACAAAATGGATAAATAAAATTCAGGATATATATAGTCTAAATATTACAACTAGCTACCCCCCTTATTCAAGTTAACATTTTCATCATAAGTCATAACCTACCCCAAAGTTTTTGAAAATAACAAAAAGTACCCTCCTTCATCATCTTCCTCATGAATCAACACCCGAATCACCAATCCGATTATCCTTTGTTACCCATACGATTTCAACAATATAAAACTCAAATTCAAGTTAAAATAATGTGATTCATGAAAAAAATCATCAAAATGGGATACCGAATGGGGAAGAAATCGTTCGCAGAAGTTTCGCCGGAAAATCTCCGGAATCGATGGTGCTCCAGCGACTGGGTTGGCTGTTTCTGGCTACCTGGAGTCCGGTCGAGCTCCTAGGGTTGTGGGGGAGCTTCTGCAAGTGAAGGATAGCGATAGAGGAGGCGTTGCTCGTCGGGTCGGGTCACGGGTCGGTGATTTTGGCGTGGCTTCGGCCACTGTTTCCGTCGCCGCTGCTAGTGCACCTGTTGCCGTCTTGGTCGCAGAGAACAGAGGGGAGAGATGGAGAAGAAGGCGGAGAGAGAGGCAGTTGGTGGTGGTGACGTCGGTCTCATCCGTCGGGGAAGGCAGCGACTTTACCGCCGCCGCCGCTGCTGCTGTTGATTTCTGTCGGACAGAACAGAGAAGAAGAGACAGAGATAGGGAGAGAGGAGGGAGAGAGCGTGCGGTGGCTGTGATGGTGGTGGTACGATGATGGTGGTTCCCGACGGCAGCAGCGGTGGCCGGATGCTGCTGCTGATGCCCGCTGCTACTGCTGCTCCGATGGTCGGAGAGAGAGACGGAGGGTGATAGAGAGGGATGGGAGAGATGAGGGAGGTGAGGGTGGTGGTTGTGGTCTCGGGGGTGGTGGTGCCGAAGGGGAAGAAGAGGGTAAGAAATAGGGGATCAGGGAGAGAGAGAGAGAGAAGTTGGGGATTTGGGAAAACACGTTGGGGATAACAAAATGGTTCAGATGTTGGAGAAAGCAAAAAGGTTCATTCTTTTTTTATTGCTATTATTAAAATCATTTTTATCAATTTGTCTACTAGGTATTATAACTTCTTCAAAATCCAACCACAACCCCCCAGATTGTTAAGTTTATATCTATCCGAAATTACAAATGCCTCCCCGTTTGACCGGTTTTTATCTTAACAAAATTTTTAACAATTACGCCTATAAGGATTACGGGATATTACACCCTCCCCCCTTGGACTGAGCTTCGTCCTCGAAGCTCGAACGAGTTACTAAGGTGTCACTGGGTTTCCTATATGAGATGTAAACTGAGTATGGTTAGAGTGCTTACCTTCCTTGTTGTTTATTGCTCTTGCTTCTGCGTCGCTCATCACAAAGATTTGATCAGGTGGCCTCTGGTTGTTGCCCTGAGCTGCATTTCCCCTGTTTCTGTTCCCATCATTGCCAGCATTGTTGTTAGCATTCGCATTGGTGTTCCTGTTTTGCCCTCCATTGCCATTGCCATTGTCACGATAATTGCCTTGGTACCTGGCTGCGCCGTATCCATAGTTGTTGTTGCGATGCTGATTCCCTCCATTCCAGTTGTTCTGTCCGAAGCCATTCCCATTCTGGCGACGCCCTGCTTCGCTTCTTTTGTTGCATTCGTACATCCTATGGCCCTTGTTTCCACAGTAATCGCATGTCACCCTTGTCCCATCACACGTAACTCCTGGGTGGTCCCCATTGCACCTCTTACAGTAGTAGTGACGGTTAGGCCTCCCCACCTGATGTTGGTTCTGACTCCCCCCAGCATTTCCAGACTTGAAACGTTTGTCTTCACCTTGGTTGTTCCTTCCTTGTCCATAGTTGTCATCCTCTCGACTTTCCTCCTTTCTCTTCTTCAGTTGTTGGGTCAGTGTTTGGTCGACCCTCCAGATGTTTGCTGCTATGCCATAGGCCTTTGACAAGGTGGCATAGGTTCTGGTGAGCATAGTTCTCTGAAGACTAAGCCTGAGACCGCCTATGAAGCGTGTGACCATGCGCCCTTCAGTAGGCACTGTATCTTCCGCAAAGCGGGCCAATTCTACGAACTTATCGTAGTACTCAGTCACCGAATCGTTGCCTTGTTTTAGTGCGATGAACTCCTCGTACTTCTGCTCCTTGACATGCTCTGGATAGAAGGCAATTCTCATTGCTGTCTTCAGCGCTTCCCAGTTGAAGCCTTCTTGAGCCAAGAGTCTTGCTCGGTTAGCTGTCCACCAATTATCAGTCTTTTTCTTAAAATAGAATGCCGCCTCGTTAATCTTGCGGGCTTCTGGGCATTCCATGGCCTGAAAAATCTTATCAAAGTCTCTGATCTAGTTCTCAAGCAATACTAGATCCTCCTCCCCATAGAAGTTGCTCGGGTTTTGCTGAGCTATCTTCTTAGCCCAGTCCGGTTCCCTCTCATTGGCAACATTGTTGTTCATGAATCGAGACATTTGGGCCATTTGGGCGAAGAATTGCTCCATGCTGTTGTTGTTGTTGTTGTCTTGAGCCATCTGTTCACGTTGCACCCTCCTAGTGTAGTATCGCAGGGGTTGGTCAGTCATATTCCTACACTATCGTCTATTGCATCATTACATAATATAACACGGGGTGATGAACTAGAACGACTAGCATCACGAAATGTACACATATATTTTCATATAGCACAATTATCATTTATAAGACACATAAAAATCAAAGCATGCATCATTAGCAGTTAATGCAAATAACTCATTCCCATAAATCCAACTCAATATTAATCATCTCGATTCATCAAATTCTCAAATCCATGTCTCCGTCATGGGGGCAACATTAGTCCAAAGGACAATCAAATAAGGAAATACCCAATAAAGTATTCCATAATCAAACCAGCCAATTCAGATATTATCATATCACAAAATCTCGGTAACAAGGAAGAGAAAAGGTCGAGGGTGGGTGGGACTCAGTAAGTCTAAGACTACCCATAACCCAATCGGCTTGTCCAATTTTAGATTTTCTTACCCTAAATTCATTTTAAATTGACCTACAGGTTTTATTCCCTTATTGGAACGAACTACTCTGATACAACCTGTAACACCCCCTCATTCCGGCTCGGGAGAGACCGGGAGGGTGCTACTCATAAAGAAACGGCGGAATCGTGAACAAAACATTCCATACTTAAATATATTACAAACGATGATTGTCTTCAATATGAAACATACTATTACACAAGAGGAGAATAGTCTACTATTAAACAAGATGAGATTATGCTAAGAGTTGATTTAAATAAGTACTGCTAGATACTAGGTGAGTCCACGATCCCCTTACGCCCATCTTCCAGCTCCTACACCTGCAAGGGAATGAAAACAAAGACCGCAGTTTTACGAAAGTCAGCATGAAATATTGAGAGAGATACACCTTAGCATGTAAAACAGGAAGATGAGAATCATCAGAGTGCTACACGTTTAATAAAAATTGAGGAATAGCAGACTATGAGTAAAAGTAACCCAAAATCAGAGTTTGAAGCGTCATAAACAACAGTGTCAGCCAAATTACGATTGGCAATATCCAGCTTCAAATACTTCCAATTAAATCCTTCATGATAACTCTCTTTTAGGAGTTATTTTTATACTTCCAAATTACTTGTAATAGGCTTATTTCACATGATTTATATGATATATATGCACAAATATGTGAATTTGACGATTTATAAGCCTAAGAGTGAAAAGTTGTGTTTCTAGCCTATTTGTGCATGTTTTCTCTCATATTTGCATGATAACTGCACGGGTTGTTTAGTGTGGTGTATATCAGGTAAAATAGGTGAATTGTAGCTTATGAGATGTTTGGATGCTTGGAATGGTGCTAGATGAAGAGGAGAAAAGGAGACGCAAAAACGAAGCAAAGTTAGAAAAGTCACACAGGACCAGCCTGTACTCTTTTCGATGCTCAGGAAAATCTACAAAGAATTTTGGAGCAAGGCCTGCGGCATTGGAAAGTAGACATCCGTAGCTTTCCATCGATATATGGTAGGCCAAAAGACGAGTCCGTATGAGGGAGATACAGCCCGCGCAAGATCAGCAAATAATTCTGGCCGAGAATTACAAAGTAGAGGGGCTTAAGTGCAAATTTCGGGCAAATCACTTAGAAATTCGTGCCCAGGCAATAAATCACGATTCTTAGCCCTAAAACAGAGAAAAAGCTGCTGGGGAACGATAGAGGGAGGCTAGGGAGCACGAGGGGCATGGAGAACGACGCCGGAATCGCCGGAACGCGAATTTCGTCACGAGTTTGACTATCCCTCCTATCTTTTCTATCGTTTCTCAATACTATGAACTCGTTAGCTTTTATTTTCAGTATATTTGAGTAGTTTTCTTGGCTAGGCTATATGGAGAGCCTAGGGCTTTGTTAGACACCGTTCCGGATTTGTTTGTTTGATTCATGCTTATGGATTCATGCGATGGATTGATTCTATCTCGTTTGATTGATTGTTGAACTTGCACTATTGACACGTGCTTGGTAGGATATGAATGATCATATGAGATGTTTCAATGCATAAAGTTTATCTTAGCTTAAATTAATAATGAATTTGCATCTTCTAGTAATCTTGTTCTTAATATTATGTTAACCTAGAGTCATGAACTAGGGTAGCGAATTGGTGAAAGATCGATGGACTGACAGATGAGGATTGATTAGCTTAGGAATCTAGGATTGCTAGCAACCCCGTATCATGATGGACCGAAAGGCGAAGTGTTAGGGTTTGGATCAAAACGTAGGATTAATCTTAGTGTTTGTTAGGTGATATAGTTTATGGATCGACAGATGACGACTATTGAACTTAGCATAGGCTTACATGAGACTGAGAGGAGATTGTAAGTAGTTAAACGTGATCAAGAGCATATTCAATATTACATGTTTCAAAGCAATATCCGGAATTGTCTGCTGCCCTAGGTGATCCATAGATCGCCTAGTCCTTCTCCCTATTTAATCAAACATTGTTTAATTATAAAAATCCAAAAATATTGTTCTTTTAGTTAGTTTAATACAGTCACTTGATTGGGGGTGACGAATTCTCAAATCAACAACTTTCTTACTGTTATTTCAGTTACACTCTTTAGATTTAATCTCCAATTAACAATAAACCTACTATCTGTCCTCGTGGGATCGATAACTCGGGGTTGAAATATTACCCTATATTATTTGAACCGTGCACTTGCGGTAACGCGTAAGAAATCGTGTCAAGTTTTTGGCCCCGTTGCCGGGGACAGCGGTTTATTTTCTAATTAGAAATTAGTTTAGAGAGTTTTTATTTTTTTTATTGTTATTATTTATTCTTATTACCTCACGGTATTTTTTTGAGATCTTTGGTGTGCAGGAATTTTTCTAAGCATGGGGGATAATAACGAAGGACGTTTTGTCTGTTTAGCGGAATTGATTGATCGCGAGGATGGATTCTACCCGGAAGGAGATATTGCGGAATATTATGCCAACAAAAGCATGATGTATAGCCGTCAATACTTGCTTCAGAAATTGTTTGGAGCACTGCACAAGGGAATCGAAGAATTGAAACAAAGTGCAATAAGAACGGGGTTGGACGGGAAAGCATTTAAAGCAAGACTTGAAGAATTTTATACGATTGTCACTCTCCATCCTAAAGAAGAATGTGCTCCAAATTTTTTGAACCCCGATGAAGATCATGATGAGCCCTTGGGTATCCCAAGTTGTCCAAACATCGACTTATGGCTTGAATCAAGTATGGAGGAGAAGCATGATGCGGTTTTTAGTGAGATTGAAAGTTGGCTTCAAAGAATCAATGTTGATGAGCTTGACACCCCGTTCGCAAATTTGATGGAGCATCTCGAGTTTGAGATAATTGAAGATGAAAAAGACGTCGAGATTGAAATTGTTGATGATTCGTGTGTTTCAAAAGAAGGTGATGAAGGTACTCAAACTTTCATACTTTATGAGTTGCAGTTGTCGTTTGAAATTTCAATGAAGATATCGCAAATTGAGAAAACTGGCAAAGAGGACATCAACTTCTTCTCACGGCATGAGAGACTTGAAGTTGCTACTGAAATCATTATGATATTGATTCTAATGAATTGGAAGAAGAAGAAAAAATTTCCGAAGAGCTTACCCTTCTGCCATACTCATTCATCATTGTTCATATACAAGCTTTTTGTGAGTGTTTGTTCTTGCTCAATTGAGAAGAGAATGAAAGGAAAGAAGTGGTGGAAAAAGAAGAAGTGGAGAGAAAAATGGGATAGCGATGAAAACTTCTCGTGTTTCCCTTAATTTTGGCGAGCTCTTCATGTTCATCTATGGCATTTAGGTGGATACAATACTTTTCGTGTTCATTGCTGTGGGCGCTTGATTTGGAGACAAGAAGGAAATATTTGCAGATTCAAGAAGTGAAGGAAAATTCCCAAGTTACTGCTTATTCACGATTGGGGAGGCAGTTGCAATTTTACAAAGTTTTGGAAAAGTCACTTGGCACCCCCTATGTTGCAACATGGGGTTGAAATTGTGAGAACCCCCTTTGCAGCTTCTCTTCTGGTTGCTGCGTTGCAAAGAACTCTGAAGAACAGAATTGGAAGAGATTGCAGCCTCCTCCATGGAACTGGCGCAGAAAACCCAGCCCTCCGCCATTAATTCCGACGGAACCAAACCCACCGTCTGGCCTTCTCTCTGCCCCTTTCTGAATCAAACAACCACCCTCTAGCGCCTACTGCCGCACCCACATCATAGAAACCGTCATCGAAACCCAGCCCCTGTTTCAACCCCTACTTGACCAAATCCGCCGCCCTTATTCTCCGACTACACAACCCACAATCACCACCATCCCATCCTCTGTTCTTCGCCGACCACAACCCAGACATTCAATCGAAACCCGCCTCCCTCGAACAGAACACCTCCAATCCTCCATGGATTCCGACCAACGAACCTCCTCTATCTCCTCTCCGATACAGCCACCAAACCACCGGAGCCATCGCCGCTGCTACATCCCCTGTTCTCCGTCGAATCAGAACCCCAATTAAAACCAGCAACGCCTCTCTCTCTCAATCACAAGACGCCGCCCTCTCAGTAAACCCAACCCAGAAACCCACCATCACCATCTTTCAATCGACCCCTGAACCACCGCTGCTGCTCTGTTTTTGCCCAAATCAGTCACCCTCAGCACCTAATTAGGAATACGAAGCTGCTTTCAACACAAAGTTCAACCTCTGTTACATGATTTCAGCACTCGAAAAAAATACAGCAAACTGGGTTGGTTATAAAAAAAAAACACAGGAGGAGAAAGGGGATTTTACCCATCCTCACAACAGGGGTGTTACTGTTTTTATTTTATTGAATTATGTGGGGGTATCAGAATTGATAAGAAAAGAAGCATGTGTGACTTCGAAGAAAAGTGGTACTGAAAGGATTAAGTAAGCCGATGACTATGCAGCAACTTATACGGGTTTAGTCTGAGTTGAAAAAAAAAGGAAAATAAAAGAAAAGAACAAGAACGAGAAATTAGACGAAGACATCGACCCCGGTGTGCTACTTGCGCACTTGACCATGACGGGAGCTAGTATTGGCGTACGCGATACGAGTTCGGGGATTCTTCGCTCTATTTCGTCAGCAACGGATCAATCGACCCCGGTGTGTTTCACACACTCGACCGCAAGGGAGCTTGCATTTGTGCGCACAATGTTTGCTTGGGGATTGTTCGTGCTATCTCAGTCAGCAGTTATCGGGTTTCGTCCCCGACCTTGTGTCGGTTGTGAGTTTCTTTTCCCTCTCTTTACTTACCATTTAGGCACATCGTACTTGCTCTAGGATTTTATTTTGACTACTTTGTCACGGTGCTTAGTCACCGCTATGATTAACTGTTAGAATCTTAGGGAATACTTGAGTACTTGCTTAATTTCGGTACACACAACTTGTCACGTGCACGTAGTTCGTTTTAGCTCTAAATTTGTTGAACTACCTTCTTGTGCCGTGACTTTGACTCCGAGTAGAATCACCGCCCCTTGCATTTGAATGCCGAGTCTTCTTGGTTGATCTCTAAATTCGTTGAGGACAACGAAGCACTCAAGTGTGGGGGGATTTTTAGCTATTTGCTAGCCAGTCAGTGTCTGCATCGCCATGTCTGCATATAGTTTGCTCGTGTCGTATTGCGTCTAATTATGTAGTCCGTGTCGTGTTTTTGTGATAATATATCGTATTGTCATATGTTAGTCGTGTAGTGTATATACTTGTTGAGTTTGTGTTTAATATTGCACGTTTTCTTATTTGAGTATACCTACCCTATTGACTGTTTTGTGTAGTTTCGTTCGTGTCGGCTTGCATGTAGTGTAGGGATTATATGAAAAAATCAAAAATATAAAAATTGAAAAATCCAAAAAAAAAAATAAAAAAAAAATAAAAAAGAGAAAATTTTGAGAAAAGGGCAATCGAAAGAGGCTAAAATTTGATAAATCGCGAAGTGTGAGGATTCTAGGTGTAGAGCGTGATTTGCGACCGAGAGTGACAACGTGAGTCCCCCCTAGTAGGTATAGAAAGACTTTCTTTACGGGAGTGCCTACCTATTTTTAACACTTACGTGATTTTCAAACTCAAAGTGTGTGCCTATTTTCTTACAAGAGCTGAGCTAGGTGTGAGCTAAACAAGCCGAACATCCATGTGTTCGTCTTAGGTAGTCGCCAACCCGCCTCGTAGTGGCACACGAAACAGCTGTGCGAGGACGTGTATTAGAGCACTCACTGCTTTTAGAACTCGCCTTGTAGGACCATTAGACGCCCCAATTTGAACCTTGGATTCTTGCTAGCCTTCGGACCTAGGGTGACGATTCTTGGCCTTCATCACAAATTGATTAGAATCACCACTTTAGTGCGTCACGAGGGGGTTGTGTAGTTGAGGGGGTTCGATGAGGGAGTGATTATACAATTCGTTGAGTTCTACATCTCGCTTGCACTTCATTGATTATCTACGAGGGGATGCGAGGGTGAGTGAGTAGGCTTGCGCACTTCGGTGTGGCGGTGTTCCATGCTACTACATCATGGACACAGTTGTGGAGAGCCGTGAGTGCGTGAATCTAATACTTACGGAATTGGGTTGGGTGAACTTAATTGGTGGATCGTGCTAGGTACCGGTTGTTATTATTTTGGTGTAGGAGGATCGGTTGGATTAGGCACGAGATACATTCATCTCCGGGACTACTTGAGAAGGGATATGGTGAAATTCGAGTGTGGGGGTGTCGACTTTTGACTTCGTACATTGAGTGTGAGCTTGCGACGACTCCACTCCCACACATGTATTTCATTGATTTTGCGGCTTGGACTTGACATGGACTTTGATTGAGTTAGGAGGAGATGATATTTCTATGTGATATTCATTCATCGATTTACGTGTTTCCTTCTCCTAGCACATTTGATTGTTATTTGAAGACCACTCGGATAGTATTGTTGGATGATGATGGTAATTTGAGAGAATTGTAAAAGAAAAAGAAAAAAGAAAAAAAAATGAGAGAAAAAGAAAAAGGAGAGACGAAATAAAGTTGAGTTGGAATTGAATTGAAACGAGTGGTGGAGCTACTTTGACGACGACGGTTCACGTTTCATGCGCGACGAACGACGATGACCACGAAGATCACTAGTGTACTGGGGTTTGAGGGAATTGAGGACCGGAGGTGGTGAGCTTCGGGTTTCGGTTTCTATCATTGTGGCGAGGGTGTGTGAGATGTGGGATTTGATGTGAGAATGTGACGCTTAGGACTTGATTTCGACGAGATTATCTATATGTCCCTAAGCCTCATCATGTGAAAACCGTTAGCGGATTAGGAGCTCGGACCTTGAATGTGGCTTTGCCTAGCGTAGTCTCTTATTTCGTGGCACACGCGAAGAGGTAGCGTACTCTTGTACTTAGTAAAGTTAGGCTTTCTATACTAACTAGGGGAGAGTCTCGTTGTCGAGTTTAGTTTCAACTCATGCTTTGTTCCTAGGATTCTCATCACTTCATGATAATCGATTAAAGCCAATGGAGATTGTCCGATCTCAACCAAAAAGATAAAAAAGTGTGTTTTGTGTATATATGTGTTGTGTAGGATCGAGTCGTAGTTTGAATTTGCATCATATTGTTGCATTGTGGAGTCTTGTGTCGTTTGCGTCTTGAGTTGGCTAGTAAACGGTGATTTGCTCGGGACGCGCAAATGGTAAGTGTGGGGGTATTTGATAACTCTCTTTTAGGAGTTATTTTTATACTTCCAAATTACTTGTAATAGGCTTATTTCACATGATTTATATGATATATATGCACAAATATGTGAATTTGACGATTTATAAGCCTAAGAGTGAAAAGTTGTGTTTCTAGCCTATTTGTGCATGTTTTCTCTCATATTTGCTATGATAACTGCACGGGTTGTTTAGTGTGGTGTATATCAGGTAAAATAGGGTGAATTGGAGCTTATTAGATGTTTGGATATGCTTGGAATGGAGCTAGATGAAGAGGAGAAAAGGAGACGCAAAAACGAAGCAAAGTTGGAAAAGTCACACAGGACCAGCCTTTACTCTTTTCGATTCTCAGGAAAAGCTACAAAGAATTTTGGAGCAAGGCCTGCGGCATTGGAAAGTAGACATCCGTAGCTTTCCAACGATATATGGTAGGCCCAAAGACGAGTCCGTATGAGGGAGATACAGCCCGCGCAAGATCAGAAAATAATTCTGGCCGAGAATTACAAAGTAGAGGGGCTTAAGTGCAAATTTCGGGCAAATCACTTAGAAATTCGTGCCCAGGCAATAAATCACGATTCTTAGCCCTAAAACAGAGAAAAAGCTGCTGGGGAACGATAGAGGGAGGCTAGGGAGCACGAGGGGCATGGAGAACGACGCCGGAATCGCCGGAACACGAATTTCGTCACGAGTTTGACTATCCCTCCTATCTTTTCTATCGTTTCTCAATACTATGAACTCGTTAGCTTTTATTTTCAGTATATTTGAGTAGTTTTCTTGGCTAGGCTATATGGAGAGCCTAGGGCTTTGTTAGACACCGTTCCGGATTTGTTTGTTTGATTCATGCTTATGGATTCATGCGATGGATTGATTCTATCTCGTTTGATTGATTGTTGAACTTGCACTATTGACACGTGCTTGGTAGGATATGAATGATCATATGAGATGTTTCAATGCATAAAGTTTATCTTAGCTTAAATTAATAATGAATTTGCATCTTCTAGTAATCTTGTTCTTAATATTATGTTAACCTAGAGTCATGAACTAGGGTAGCGAATTGGTGAAAGATCGATGGACTGACAGGTGAGGATTGATTAGCTTAGGAATCTAGGATTGCTAGCAACCCCGTATCATGATGGACCGAAAGGCGAAGTGTTAGGGTTTGGATCAAAACGTAGGATTAATCTTAGTGCTTGTTAGGTGATATAGTTTATGGATCGACAGATGACGACTATTGAACTTAGCATAGGCTTACATGAGACTGAGATGAGATTGTAAGTAGTTAAACGTGATCAAGAGCATATTCAATATTACATGTTTCAAAGCAATCTCCGGAATTGTCTGCTGCCCTAGGTGATCCATAGATCGCCTAGTCCTTCTCCCTATTTAATCAAACATTGTTTAATTATAAAAATCCAAAAATATTGTTTTTTTAGTTAGTTTAATACAGTCACTTGATTGGGGGTGACGAATTCTCAAATCAACAACTTTCTTACTGTTATTTCAGTTACACTCTTTAGATTTAATCTCTAATTAACAATAAACCTACTATCTGTCCTCGTGGGATCGATAACTCGGGGTTGAAATATTACCCTATATTACTTGAACCGTGCACTTGCGGTAACGCGTAAGAAATCGTGTCACTTCACAAGTGTCAATTTCCAAATATAATAAGAATCCAACTATTAGTTTCCAAATATAGAATCAAATGAGCCAATTATTATGCACAGGACCGGAAGTAGTAATGGTCAACAAAGGACTTCCCAATAGTAATGGTCAACAAAGGACCTCCCAATAGTATTGGTCAACAAAGGATCTCCTTAATGGTCAACAAAGGACCTCCCAACTGCCAGACTAGACCTTAAGTGTTGCAACACCCCCTTAAGAAGCAAAAGGCCAGAAGGGTGAGTACTAGCTGGGACTCTAGCCAACAAGACGAAGAGCCAAGGCCAACAAAGGGCCTCCCAAATAATAATGGTCAACAAAGGACCTCCAAAATAGTAACAGAGTCCGGTACGTGCGATTCCACTTTACGTTATTAACGTGTTATTATTTTCGTGTGACAGTTTCAAAGAAACCATTTCGAAACGTAACCAATAACAAGTAAAACATGTTTATCACAAAATACATTTTGAGACGTATAATAAAATCATGTTATGACACGAAGGAAGCTCAGCTAGCTAGGCTAAGCATGTAAAACTCACCTGATGTTGACTCAGCCGTTAGTACGTAGGATGGTCGACAAAGCCTATGTCCACAAATCTGTCGCCTACAATTTATCAATCATCTAGTTACAATAGTGATATTTCTAAGCAAATAATGCACTAACTCTATATGTATGCTCGGCTAGGATGAAACGCTAGACTCAATCCTCACAATCTCTTAAAATAATAAATTTAGTAAGACATATTATTTAATTAGACTTGGTTTTATCTCAATAGAATAAGACATTAGCTTTTCATTTATATAAATATGATTATTTAGGAAAATAAAGCGGCTACTAATTAATACTTCAATTTATTGTTAAAGTGAACAAGTATTATTTGACAACTAATTATTATTTTAATAAAGAATACTACTAAGTATCAAATGCATAGAAATCATATAATTGTAAAAGATGTATTTTTAGCTAAATAAATCGTTTGTTAATATTCTCCAATTTATAACTAATTCATTCTATTTCAAGAAAATAATATTCCACTTTAACAATTTCACGTTTTGGTAAGGAGATTATTAATTCTCCTAATTATTTGTAAACTTACCATTTGTTTAAAAGTGACATTTAGTTAATAATGAAGATTATTATTTATTGATTACATAAAAATGAAATTCTTATTTATTTATTTTCAAGAAATCGATTGTAATATTAGTAATAACAAATTTACAATTTAACTTTTTATTTTCATTACACACACACACACACACCATTGTCTTTTGTGGAACCCAACTTATAAATATTGCCTAGTATCAATTTTTGTAAATATACCCTTCTTTAGTTTATATCACAAAAGTATATGTTTTCATTCATTTAGACTACATAATTAGTTAATTTTAAACAAGTTCAACAAAATGGATAAATAAAACTCAAGATATATATATACATATATATATATATAGTCTAACTATTACATATATATATAGTCTAACTATTACAACTAGCTACCCCCCTTATTCAAGTTAACATTTTCAACATAAGTCGTAACCTACCCTAAAGTTTCTGAAAATAACAAAAAGTACCCTCCTTCATCATCTTCCTCATGAATCAACACCCGAATCACCAATCCGATTATCCTTTGTTAACCATACGATTTCAACAATATAAAACTCAAATTCAAGTTAAAATAATGTGATTCATGACAAAAATCATCAAAATCGGATACCGAATGGGGAAGAAATCGTTCGCCGAAGTTTCGCCGGAAAATCGCCGGAATCGATGGTGCTCCGGCGACTGGGGTGGCTGTTTCTGGCTACCTGGAGTCCGTTCGAGCTCTTAGGGTGGTGGGGGAACTTCTGCAAGTGAAGGAGAGCGATGGAGAAGGCGTTGCTCGTCGGGTCGGGTCACGGGTCGGTGATTTCGGCGTGGCTTCGGCCACTGTTGCCGTCGCCGCTACTGGTACTCCTGTTGCTGTCTTGGTCGCAGAGAACAGAGGGGAGAGATGGAGAAGAAGGCGGAGAGAGAGGCAGTTGGTGGTGGTGACGTTGGTCTCGTCCGTCGGGGAAGGCAGCGACTTTACCGCCGCCGCCGCTGCTGCTGTTGATTTTGTTGTAAATAGCTTGTAAAAAGCTAAGAGTATTTTGTCCCACATCTTGGAAACTTTAGTTATTGTTCACTTTATATATGGAAACACATTAATGCTATTAAAGTGAGTTAATATATAGAGTGGTTATCCTCTACAACTCGCACACGCGCGCGCGCGCGCAAGGCGCAATGTGGCGCTTTAGTGGCGCTTTTGTAGGCGCACTTAGGCACTTTGGCGACGTGGCACGTGCGCGTGTGGCGTGAGTTAGTTTAACCAATAACTGTTTTTCCGTTTTATATTTTGCTGGTAGTTATGGCGGTTATATTCGGCTGGTGAAGGGTTGTGTTGTTATAAACAGTCACAACTGTTATGAACAAACACACCCTTTCATCCATGCACTTTCGTGAACTATAAATAAGCCAAACCACAGCAGAATTTGTATCAGTTTCAAACACAGTTTCACAGAGAATTCTAGAGAGCTTCTGCAGATTGCTGGCTGTAGAACCGACGCGACTTGTTGTATCCTGGAGGGGAATCGCCAGAACCCGGCAGCATAGTGGGGGCGATTTATCCCTTAAAGAAAACGATCATCGTGCCTCAAGTCCTGTTTTCTTCCACCATCCATTATACTAGGCGTAACAATTTTAAGGGATAAATCGTACAACAATGGAGAGTGGAGGAAAGACTGCAACTTTCAAGATGATGAATCAAGACTTCGTCAAACTGGACCGGTTTGATGGCACCAATTTCACCCGTTGGCAAGACAAGTTGATGTTTCTACTCACTGCATTGAAGGTGGCATACGTTCTGGACGAAAATTTGCAGCCAATACCAGAACCAAAGGACGACGACACTGACGAATTAAAGGCCCAGCGAACGAAGAGGGAGGAGGACGAACTGGTTTGCAGAGGACACATTCTCAACACACTGTCGGATCGTTTATACGATCTATTCACATCAGAGAAGTCACCAAGCAAAATCTGGAAGACGTTGGAGAACAAATACAAGGCTGAAAAGCAAGGATCAGATAAGTTTCTTATTAAGAAATTTTTTGATTTTACTATGGATGATAGTTCTCCCATTCTCGATCAGGTTTACGAATTCCAAATCCTCGCTAATAAACTTCGAGATCTCAAGATTGTTGTTCCTGATGAGTTGTTAGTGGGGGGTATTATTGCCAAACTTCCTGAAAGTTGGCATAAATACATGAAGGAACTTCTTCACACAACAGAAGACTTCAACCTTGAACAACTTCAGAAACATCTCCGAATCGAAGAAGAGACTCAAATCCGGAAAAGAAACCTGGCGGGTCCTTCTAGTTCTAAAGTGAACTTCGTGGATGACCAAGGTAGAGGGGGAAAGAAAAGGAAGTTCGATGAAACCGGTTCCAATCCAAACGGTGCTGCCAAGAAGAACAAGAAGAATATGAAATGTTACAATTGCGGCAAGAAGGGACACATCAAAAAGGAATGCAACAAGCCTAAGGTTCAGAATGGGAATTCCAAAGACAAGTCTAACGGAAATTCCAAACAGGCTAATGTCATTGAGAGTTCAGTTTCTGAATTAGTCGCCATGGTTTCCGACATGCATATTGGCATGATTATGGAGTTGAACATGGCGTCTGAAGATGCTTCTTATGATTGGTGGTATGACTCCGGTGCTACTGTCCATGTTTGTAACAACAGGTCGCTTTTTGTGCATTATGAAGAGACTCCCAACGAACGTGAAGTTCTTATGGGAAATCACAATGCAGCCAAGGTTCTCGGAAAGGGAAATATTCAAATCCAATTCACTTCCGGGAAGAAGTTGACCCTACAGAATGTTCTCTATGTTCCTGAAATCAAGAAGAATTTGGTGTCGGCTAATCTTCTTTGTAAGAACGGCTTTAAGGCTGTGATTGAGGCTGACAATGTAATTTTATCTAAGGCTGGCATGTTTGTTGGAAAGGGCTATGCTTGTAATGGGATGTTTAAGTTATCTATTAATGAAATAAATGCTAGTTCTATCTACATGATTGACTCTATTTCTTTATGGCATTCTCGTTTGGCGCATTTAAATTTTAGATCGTTGAAATTCATGCGAAAAGATGGTTTGATATCTTGCACTAGTAATCACGACTCTAAATGTGAAATTTGCATACAAGCGAAAATGACTAAGAAATCTTTCCCAAGTGTAGAAAGAAAATCCCAACTTCTAGAACTTGTGCATTCTGATATTTGTGAATTAAATGGCATAGTTACTAGAGGTGGTAATAGGTATTTTATAACATTTATTGATGATTGTTCTAGATATACCTATGTTTATTTGATGAAAACTAAGGATGAGGCCTTTGACAAATTTAAGTGTTATAAGGCTGAAGTTGAGAATCTCATGGAAAGGAAAATTAAAACTCTTCGTAGCGATAGAGGTGGTGAATATTTTCCTCATGAATTTTCAGCGTTTTGTGAAGAGCATGGTATTGTACATCAAACTAGTGCACCATACACGCCACAACAAAATGGTTTGGCTGAGAGGAAGAATAGGACGCTAGTGGATATGGCCAATTCTATGCTCTTGAACGCAAAATTAAAATCCTCTTTGTGGGGTGAAGCGTTACTTACCGCCTGTTATTTGCATAATAGAATTCCTTCACGGAAATCAAAAGTTTCACCATACGAAGTATGGAAAGGCAGAAAACCAAACTTGAAGTACCTTAGGGTATGGGGATGCATGGCATTTTATCGCGTTACAGACCCTAAGAGAACAAAATTAGGGCCAAGAGCTCTCAAGAGCGTGTTTGTTGGATATGCCGAAAACTCAAAGGCATATAGGTTATTGGATTTAGAATCCAATGTGATAGTGGAATCAAGGGACGTAGAATTTATTGAAAATAAATTTATCGATGATTCCGACTCGTCAAAACCTACTCCAACAATGAATCCTGACCTATCTCTTGGAAATAAGAGAAAGGCTTCCGATGATATTGAACCTCCTCGGAGAAGTCAAAGGGCACGGAAGGAAAAAGGATTGGGCCCTGATTTTGTCTCACCTGATTCTCTTGTCTTTCTTATGGAAGGAGATAGAGAAACTGTCCTGAATAAAATTCCTATTGCACTCGATACGGAAGATGATCCAAAAACATTCGCTGAAGCTATGGCTTCTAGAGATTCAGGTTTTTGGAAAGAGGCTATAAACGACGAAATGGACTCGATATTATCAAACAATACTTGGACATTAGTCGATTTACCTCCAGGATCAAAACCAATTGGTTGCAAATGGGTGTTTAGAAGGAAATATAATTCGGATGGGTCACTACAAACCTTTAAAGCTAGATTGGTAGCAAAAGGTTTCAAGCAGAAAGGGGGTATTGATTATTTCGATACATATGCACCCGTGGCTAGAATAACATCCATTAGAGTGTTGATGGCACTTGCCTCCATTTTTAATTTACATGTACACCAAATGGATGTTAAAACCGCCTTCCTAAATGGTGAATTAGATGAAGAAGTGTATATGGAACAACCGGAAGGATTCGTGATGCCAAATAACGAAAAGAAGGTTTGCAAACTTGTTAAGTCCTTGTATGGGTTAAAGCAGGCACCGAAACAATGGCATGAAAAGTTCGATGCCGTTATTTTATCCCATGGATTTAAGCATAACCATGCAGACAAATGCATATATTCGAAATTTACGGATCGTTATGGTGTTATTATTTGTCTATATGTGGACGATATGCTTATTTTTGGGACTAACATGGAAGGGATTTCGGAAACTAAGAAGTATCTGACCTCCCAATTTAAGATGAAGGATCTTAATGAGGTTGATACTATCTTAGGTGTCAAAGTGAAGAAACATAGTGGGGGTTACGCTTTATGTCAATCTCATTACATAGAGAAGTTGCTTCTTAAATTCAAACATTTAGGATTTAAAGAAGCTAACTCACCTTATGATTCTTCGGTAAAATTGACTGAAAATGATGGAAGAGCGGTTGCTCAATTAGAGTATGCTAGTGTTATTGGGAGTTTGATGTATGCAATGCATTGCACTCGACCTGATATTTCCTTCGCAGTTTGTAAACTCGCAAGATACACAAGTAATCCTAGTGCCATGCATTGGAAAGCTGTTGGTAGAATTCTCGGTTATCTAAAACGGACTTCCAACCTGGGATTATTTTATAATAAGTTCCCAGCGGTATTAGAGGGTTACACAGACGCTAGTTGGATAACTGGCGCGGGTGACAATAAGGCAACTTCTGGCTGGATCTTTATGATTGGAGGAGGAGCAGTCTCTTGGGGTTCCAAGAAACAGACATGTATCTCTCATTCAACGATGGAGTCAGAATTTATTGCCTTAGCGGCTGCAGGCAAAGAAGCAGAATGGCTGAGAAATCTGCTATTGGATATAAAGTTGTGGCCACAACCGATGCCATCTATTTCTTTGTTTTGCGATAGTCAAGCTACAATGTCTAGAGCATATAATAAAGTTTATAATGGAAAATCTAGACATATTAGCTTCCGACATGAATATGTAAGACAGTTAATCTGTGATGGTATTATTACCATAGTTTATGTTCGGTCAAGCGAAAACTTGGCTGATCCGTTTACTAAGGGTCTTTGCAGAGACTTAGTAAGGAAAACATCTAGTGGAATGGGATTAAAACCTTATGATCACATGTAGCGGGAACCCAACCTTATGCTTAATTGCTAAACAAGGTTTAATGGGTAAAAACAAGTTGCATTATGATCGGGAAAACACTGATAATTTACGTACCCATTCTAGGATGATCAGTGTAATATTTACGAGGGTGAGTTAAGACTCTTAATGAAGTTCATATCTTCGAGGTAACATAGATACCAAGAAGATGAAACTTCACCTATATAAACATGAGAAGTTTAGCCGCTTCTAACAAAAGTTTTAAAGGTTTACTTTTGTAAATGTTTATGAATCCAGGATCAAGCACATGGCTTAAGGTGCTAACATAATGTGAATTACTCACCGGAACTGGATAGATTTATGTGTGTGATACTTCCGCTTCTAATTCTAGAGTTTTGGTTTAATCTGCGGACACCAAATACTTTATTAGAAATTTGAAGTATTTACACTAATTGGGGTTTAAGTCGAGAGACACCTTCTTGTATGCATAAATCTGTCACGATTGAACTGGAATTTACAAGCTAAGTGGGGGATTGTTGTAAATAGCTTGTAAAAAGCTAAGAGTATTTTGTCCCACATCTTGGAAACTTTAGTTATTGTTCACTTTATATATGGAAACACATTAATGCTATTAAAGTGAGTTAATATATAGAGTGGTTATCCTCTACAACTCGCACACGCGCGCGCGCGCGCAAGGCGCAATGTGGCGCTTTAGTGGCGCTTTTGTAGGCGCACTTAGGCACTTTGGCGACGTGGCACGTGCGCGTGTGGCGTGAGTTAGTTTAACCAATAACTGTTTTTCCGTTTTATATTTTGCTGGTAGTTATGGCGGTTATATTCGGCTGGTGAAGGGTTGTGTTGTTATAAACAGTCACAACTGTTATGAACAAACACACCCTTTCATCCATGCACTTTCGTGAACTATAAATAAGCCAAACCACAGCAGAATTTGTATCAGTTTCAAACACAGTTTCACAGAGAATTCTAGAGAGCTTCTGCAGATTGCTGGCTGTAGAACCGACGCGACTTGTTGTATCCTGGAGGGGAATCGCCAGAACCCGGCAGCATAGTGGGGGCGATTTATCCCTTAAAGAAAACGATCATCGTGCCTCAAGTCCTGTTTTCTTCCACCATCCATTATACTAGGCGTAACAGATTTCTGTCGGACAGAACAGAGAAGAAGAGGCAGAGATAGGGGGAGAGGAGGGAGAGAGCGTGCGGTGGCTGTGATGGTGGAGGTTGTGGTTATGGTGGTGGTACGGTGATGGTGGTTCCCGACGGCAGCAGCGGTGGCCGGATGCTGCTGCTGCTGCTGCTGCTCCGATGGTCGGAGAGAGAGACGGAGGGTGATAGAGAAGGATGGGAGAGATGATGGAGGTGAGGGTGGTGGTTGTGGTCTCGGGGGTGGTGGTGCCGAAGGGGAAGAAGAGGGGAAGAAATAGGGGATCGGGGAGAGAGAGATAGAGAAGTTGGGGATTTGGGAAAACACGTTGGGGATAACAAAATGGTTTAGATGTTGGAGAAAGCAAACAGGTTCATTCTTTTTTTTTATTGCTATTATTAAATTCATTTTTATCAATTTATCTACTAGGTATTATAACTTCTTCAAAATCCAACCACAACCCCCCAGATTGTTAAGTTTATATCTATCCGAAATTACAAATGCCTCCCCGTTTGACCGGTTTTTATCTTAACAAAAATTTTAACAATTACGCCTATAAGGATCAAGGGATATTACACTCCTGGTGGATGATATTGTTCCTTTTGATCCAGATGGCCGAAGGGTAAGACTCGCCATATTTTGGTGATTTGAGTCTCGATCTACAAACTGCTCCTTGATCCAATTTACAAAATTGCTAGTATTCATAGTCTTGGTGAAGTCTGCTCCAAATAGATCTTCCCACACCCTTCCTGTTGATAACTCTTTATTAGAGTTATATTTCTTGCATATTTTATATTGTTTGCGTGATTCCGGATTGAAATATGAGTTTTACACTATGAATGTTGAGAAAACGTAGAAAGTTGAGTTTTTAGCACTTTATTGTTAATCCGGGCGTTTCGATGCATATTTCGATGTTAATTGTCAAATATAATCACTTGGTATGTTTGTTCATGTTGTCCTGATCAGAACGGATGCCAAACGATGGCTAGGAAGCATGAAACAAACTTCGGAAACAAAGAAAATTCAAGAGGAAGCAAGAGATGCAAAGTCGGAGGAGAAAAAGTGACCAAACTCCACTATTTTGATAGTATCATGAGTTCTACAATACGTTTTGGAGTGAGACCAGTGGCAAATGAAATTAGACTCAAAGATCTTTCCAACGATAGGTCACAGAGCTAAAATAGAGATCGGACGAGAAAGTTATGGTCCGTCGAAGAGGATGAAAATCTGAGTTCATCTCCAGGGTTGTTCGTGCGAGCAACAATTATGTTCGCACGAACAGAACGACTTAGAAAATTTTTCAGCTGGCCAGAAAGGGTGGAAAAAAGACTGAAAATTTTTGGGAACAAAAATCTGTTCGCACGAACAGAGTACAAAATGTTGTTCGTGCGAACACACGAGTGTTCGTGCGAACAAAGGGTTTGATCGCAATTTTTGGGGCTGTTTCGCAAATTTTTGAAAGTTGGAGCATGGAAGACTTATTCCAACCTAGGAGTCCGTGCAAGAGAGGGTTGTTACGCATCTTTTGGAGGAGGAAACAAGGAGAGACGAAGACTGAAGGAGGAGATCATCAATTGTTAAAGATTACTCGTTTGATTTCTCTTCTTTCCTCCTTAGATTGAGTATGGAGACTTATGTATTGCTAAACAATTATATGTCTAGATAAACACTTAAGCTAGGCAATTTACGAAGAACTAGGGTTTGATTAACTTTTTCGGATTGATGACTTGATTCATGTTTTGAATACTTAATTCTAGTTGATGTTCTTGTTAGCTTTCTTATTCTTGTGCTTTAATCTTTAGTATGCTTGGATTGATCACCCGTAGTATGCTAGTTGTTGATATAGTTGCATGATAGTGATCTATTAGAGATGTGTTGAAGAACATAGGAAGTATTCTTGTAGTTCTCTGAGATCGAGAGGAGAAGAGAGCTTGAATAACCGTGTGTGGGTTGTTTCGGTTTGTATCGGTAGGGCTTAGTGAAAACGGTGGACCAACAGGACCCGGTGAGCTAGCCTAACGAACCAACTAGAACGTAACGGTAGACGGAAGTGGACCGAGAGGACCCGAAGTCAATCGATTACGCAAATTCATGTGAGATCGACAAAATAACATGATGAGTGTAGCCCGGTATAACTAAATATCAGTAGAGTGTTTTAAGCGTAATCCGGAAACTGGTTAGTTCCCTAGGGATCATCAATTGCCTAGTTCTCTCCATAATCGTATGAATCAAACCTTTCTTCCTTTACCTTGAAAATCATATAAAAAGAGTAGCGTACTTTTTCATTTACTTTAAGTCACTTGTTTGTGGGTGACGAATCTTCAAAATTAAACCACTTCTTACCGGTTACTTTGACTTTAAATTAATCGTTTACCTAAATAATCTTAAGACTTTCCCCGTGGGTTCGACAACCTGAGCTTAATACTCATCTTTATTACTTCGACTGTGCACTTGCGTATACACGTAAGAAATCGTGTCAAGTGTTTGGCGCCGTTGCCGGGGACAGCGGTAGATTGTTTAGTTAGAAGTTAGTTTAGAGTTTTATTTTATTTTTATTTTTGTTACTATCAATTACCTCACGGTGTGCTAGTGTTGTGATCTCAGGTAACGATGGTAGAGGGAGAAGAGCCGAGTAGCCCTACCCGAGAACTGATGGAAGCAATGTTAGCTGAGGCTAAAAAGGTACTGCGGGAGGCAATGTCTAGGCAACAATCAAAACCATATAACAAGTCTGGGAAGACCATAATCCAGGCATTTGAGGCGCATCTCAAGGGAACTGAACCAGCAATTGTGGTGCCACCAATTCAAGCAGAAAGCTTCTTCCTCAAGCTGTCCACAATTCAATTCATACAAGATTAGTGCACATTTACTGGGGAAGAAGAAGAAGATCCTCAGGCATTCATTGTAAAATTTCAGAACACGTGCCAGGTATTACGCTACAAGGGGGTCACTGTTGAATCACTTGAACTGTTGTTATTCCCTCATTGCCTCACCAGAGCTGCTAAAGATTGGCTGGATTATTTGCCTTCCAACTCAATCACAACGTGGGAAGATTGTGTCTCTCAGTTTATGTGCGAATTCTTTCCAATATCACGTATGATTCAGCTGCAGAACGAGATATGGAATTTTAGGCAAAAGCAGAATGAATCACTCGTCATAGCATGGGAGCGCCTCACTTTCTTGCTACGTAAATGCCCCGATCATGGAATTGACAGAGCTCATATCATTCAGGTATTCTATAATGGGCTTGACAAGGCTAATAAAAATCAGATTGATTGGAAGCTAGAGGTAGCTTCTTGTTCAAATGCGATGTGGAGGGTGCATATGAGTTGATGAGACGTGTGGTTGATTAAGAGGAGAGCTTTGATTATGAGTGCCAGAATCAAGAACCGATGAAGCATAACTCACTGGCACATAGCATGGTTCAGGTGAATGCGGTGGAGGCAGGGCATGAAGTAGCTAGTCCAGAGATGCATCAACAACAGCCAGTACCACCTTCATATTTGATCGAGATGACAGGGATAATAAAGGTAATGGCTCAGCACATGACGGACATGTCCACACATGTCAGCTCTTTGGCAATTGCACCAAGAAACATTGTTCCTACTTCTGAGGAGCAAGCTCAAGCCATCACAACTCGAAGTGGTATTGCACTTGAGGATCCACCATATCCGAGTCATGCCAGAGCTATAGCATCAAAGTCTAAGGAACATGAAGTCTTCGATTCTGAGAAGACACCTGTCATGATCCCCCAATCAAAGGGCATGATTCACCTGGATGCAGAGAGATCTACTGAGGTGCCACTTTCATCTCCTTCTTCTTATCCAGAACTACCATTTCCATTACGTACTAGGAAGAAGAAGGACTCTTCTGAGGAATACAGGCGCTTTCTAAACGTGTTTTCAAAACTGCACATTAATATTCCGTTGATTGAGGCACTTCAAAGATGCCAAAATATGCAAGGTTTATTAAAGATGCAGTCCTTGGTAAGAAAGCGGTGGATGAATTTCAGAGAGTGAACTTAAATGAACAGGTTAGTTCATGTGTTTTGCATGGACTACCTAAGAAAAAGAAGGATCCGGGTAGTGTTTTCATTGAAGCTAACTTGGGTTACGCCTACACGGGAAGGGCTCTCTGTGATCTGGGAGCGAGCGTGAATTTGATGCTGTTGCCAGTATTCAAAAAGCTAAGTGTGGGGGAGCCTCCAAGAACCTGTATCACTCTCCAATTTGCAGACAAATCCTCCAAGAGAGCCTGTGGGATGATATAGGATGTCCTTGTAAGGGTCGGCAGCTTGATAATTCCGGCTGATTTTGTCATACTAGACATGCCAGCAGGTGATGTGCCTATAATTCTGGGTAGGCCGTTCTTGGCGATAGGTCGTACTCTCATTGACGTACAGAATGTGGAGCTGATTATGAGGGTCAATGATGACATGGATACATTTTGGGTCTTCAAACCGACGCCCCAATACTCGTGGGAGTATCAGTCAGGGGTTCCATTTTCTGTACCAATGAAGCGCCATATCCCAGAGTTTTCGCAAGGGGATCCACCTGATTATTGGGAAACGAACAAGCCATCTGCTGTGCAAGCATAAGAAGCAGTGCTTCAAATTCAGCACATGAAAGATAAGCTGGAAGCGGCACAATGTTCCAGACCACCCTCGTGAGGTGGCAGAGGTAACATGGTCGGGCCGTCGACCTTAAATTACAAGCGCTGCTTGGGAGGCAACCCAATGTAGAGTAGGATGCTTTTAGTTTTTATTTGTTTATGATTTCTCTATATTTGACTAAGAGGGTGAGAGAGAGTGGACAAATTTTTCCAATAAGTGTGCAGGGACACAGGTAGAGGAGACACACCAAATTCTCCTTCTTGATGTACGTGCTAGAGATTGCACGAAGTTGTGGAAAGAAAAAGCCCAACAGTAGTATGCATTAAAGATATAGAGAATTGCTCGAGGTCGAGGAGCAGTTCCAATATGTTGAGTGCCACGCATGAGAGGGCTACAGTTCATATATTAGCCGCACATCAGAATCCGGGCGCGTAGAGACTTCTCCGGAAATTGTCAACAGTCCACAAGACCCCTTCTTGTTGCAATTTCGCGGCAACGGTGCCCATGTAAGTCCGGGCACCCAGGTACTTCTAACTATCTCTCTTGTTTCTACGTTTTGAGCAATAAATGTTGAAATCCAACGCCTGCACATTTAAGCGATGAGTCCTCCTTCATTATCTCTGAATTCGTTGAGGAAAACGAAACACTTAAGTGTGGAGGGGTTTTTATCTACTTTCATTAGCCATGTCTTTGTTTGCATCGCCTTGTGACATATAGTTATGTGTTCGTATTGTGTTGGGTTGTGCTAGGATTGTGTAGTTTACGCATTTTGTTAGCACTTTTACTTTATTGAGTCCCCTACCCAAAACTTGTGGTTAATCGGGTTGCATGTACTTTCAATAGCCATGTCTTTGTTTGCATCGCCTTGTTACATATAGTTATGTGTTCATATTGTGTTGGTTTGTGGTAGGATTGTGTATTTTACGCATTTTGTTAGCACTTTTACTTTATCGAGTCCCCTACCCAAAACTTGTGGTTAATCGAGTTGGCCAAAAGCATATAGAGTCTAGGAAAATATGAAAAACAAAATCATAAAAAAAAAATTGGAAACTTTTGAGAAAGGGAAATCGAAGAGAGTGAATGTGGAGAGGGATTAATGATAGAATTCCTCAGGACTATGAAAAATTGAGGTGAGGTAGACGCGAGAATCTGGAGTAGGAAGACTTAGAGGGTTAATGCACATTAGAAATGCGAGTAGCTGCCTCTCAGGCTGGTTATCCTACTAGCGCTACACCACCTTCACTTAGGTAGTCGTCAACCCTCCTCGTAGTGGCAACGGAACAGTTGTGCGAGTGATGTTTATGGGGGCCTCATGTCCCGTCTCCATCTCCTAGGTCCACTAGTTACCCCTATTGATCCGTATACCCCTTTTATTCACGGCCTCTAGCCTAGGAAGCCTTTCATTGTGACTTTCAACACTTGTTAGAGTGGTCCTTTCCTATGCGTCATGATAGAGGAAGTCGAGTTAGGGAGGTTTGATAGGGTGTGCTGAATTGATGCATCTTACGTGGATTCTCTTACATGTCGTCTTTGAGGGGATGTGGGGATGAGTTAGAGACGGTAGCACACTTCGGTGTGGCGGTGAGTCATGTCCTTACACCACGATCACAGGTGGAGTACCGTAGTGCGTGATATTTTTTTTTTCACACGTCATGGGGTGGGGGTTGATTGAGCTTATAGGAGGTCGTGCTTTGAATTTTATTTATATTCTCTACATCTTAGGTGATGAGGATGATCGGTTGGAAAAGCACGTATCACATTGACTACCGGGTTGCGAGAGTTGCTTTACATTGAGTGTGGGGGTGTCAACACATATTTGATTATATCACTGATTTGACACATTCAACCCCCTCACTATCTTCTTTGATATTGGATATCCTCGGATATTACTATGCTATTATTGGCTCCATGTGTTAATGTTATTGTTGAGGAAATGAAAAAAAAAATAAGAGAAAAATTGAAATTGAAAAGGAAAAGGAATAAAGGAGCAAGCTTGAAATAGAAAACCGGGGAGATTAGCTTTTGTTCGAGATCACTTCTTCACGTTCGTGGCCGCGAGAACGGCATTGCACCAAGATTGAGGGAATGAGGGCCGGCGTAGTGAGATTCGGTGGGTTCCTTGGATTTTTGTGAGGGAGTGTGAGAATCGGGGTTTTGTGAGTTATATCATGACGTCTAGGACTACGCTTCTAAATATCCTATCCTACCCGTCCTAAGCCGTCAACAGTGTGAACCCGTAGATAAATAGCTCGAATGGTAAGTTCTAGGGATATGTTTGACGACTGTGCGGCAGCAATGTCTTAAGTGTTCGTGTCCGTTCTGTCTAACGAAACTGGCCGCAAGTTCTACCGATCACCAAAGTTATATAATTTCCGAGGGAATATGAGAGCCTTATGACTTGCCGGTTTACTTTTTGAGATTGCCCGATCTCTAACTAAAAAGAAAAAATATTTGTGTTGTTTCAATTTTGGCATTGTTTGATTATCGAGTTACATTTTTTATAGTCATATAGATTGCATTGGGTGTGTGTGTTGTGTGTGTCACATGGCTAGTGTAGTTGTATGCAATTAGCTGGATTAAAACGTAGTGTGAGGATCAATTTTGCTGGGGACGCGCAAAAGGGTAGTGTGGGAGAATTTGATAACTCTTTATTAGAGTTATATTTCTTGCATATTTTATACCGTTTTGCGTGATTCCGGGTTGAAATATGAGTATTACACTATGAATGTTGAGAAAACGTAGAAAATTGAGTTTTTAGCACTTTATTGTTAATCCGGGCGTTTCGATGCATATTTTGATGTTATTTGTCAAATATAATCGCTTGGTATGGTTGTTCATGTTGTCTTTACAGGAACGGATGCTAAACGATCGCTAGGAGGCATGAAACAAACTTCGGGAACAAAGCAAATTCAAGAGGAAGCAAGAGAGGCAAAGTCGGAGGAGAAAGAATTGATCAATCTCCACAATTTTGATAGTATCTTGAGTTCTAAAATACATTTTGGAGTGAGACCAGTGGAAAATGAAAGTTGACTCAAAGAGCTTTCCAATGATAGGTCACAGAGCTAAAACAGAGATCGGACGAGAAAGTTATGGTCCGTCGAAGAAGATGAAAATCTGAGTTCATCTCCAGGGTTGTTCGTGCGAACAAAAATTATGTTCGCACGAACAGAATGACTTAGAAAATTTTCCATTTGCCCAAAAAGGGAGGAAAAAGGACTGAAAATTTGTGGGAACAAAAATATGTTCGCACGAACAGAGAACAAAATGTTGTTCGTGCGAAGACACGAGTGTTCGTGCGAACAAAGGGTCTGATTGCAATTTTTGGGACTGTTTCGCAAATTTTTGAAAGTTGGAGCATGGAAGAGTTATTCCAACCTAGGAGGCCGTGAAATAGAGGGTTGTTACGCATCTTTTGGAGGAGGAAACAAGGAGATACGAAGATTGAAGGCGGAGATCATCAATTCTTGAAGATTACTCGTTTGATTTCTCTTCTTTCCCCCTTATTGATTGGTATGGGGACTTATGAATTGCTAAACAATTAGATGTCTAGCTAAACACTTTAATCTAGGAAATTGACGAAGAACTAGGGTTTGATTAACTTTTTCCGGATTGATGACTTGATTCATGTTTTGAAAAACTTAATTTTAGTTGATGTTCTTGTTAGCTTTCTTGTTCTTGTGCTTTAGTCTTTAGTATGCTTGGCTTGATCACCCGTAGTATGCAAGTTGTTGATATAGTTGCACAATAGTGAGCTATTAGAGACGTGTTGACGACATAGGAAGTATTCTTGTAGTTCTCTGAGACCGAGAGGAGAAGAGAGCTTGAATAACCGTGTGTGGGTTGTTTCGGTTTGTATCGGTAGAGCTTAGTGAAAACGGTGGACCGACAGGACCCGGTGAGCGAGCCTAACGAACCAACTAGAACGTAACGGTATACGGAGGTGGACCGAGAGGACCCGAAGTCAATCGATTACGCAAATTCATGTGAGATCGACAGAAGAAAATGATGAGGGTAGCCCAATATAAATAAATATCACTAGAGTGTTTTAAGCGTAATTCGGAAACTGCTAAGTGCCCTAGGGATCATCAATTGCCTAGTTCTCTCCATAATCGTATCAATCAAACCTTTATTCCTTTATCTTGAAAATCATAGAAAAAGAGTAGCGTACTTTGTCATTTACTTTAAGTCACTTGTTTGTGGGTGTCGAATCTTCAAAATTAAACCACTTCTTACCGGTTACTTTGACTTTAAATTAATCGTCTACCTAAATAATCTCAAGACTTTCCCTGTGGGTTCGACAACCTGAGCTTAATACTCATCTTTATTACTTCGACCGTGCACTTGCGTATACACGTAAGAAATCGGGTCACCTGTTTTCTTGCATCTTTGAAATAAGTGGCTGCTGGAATCTTCATAATTGTTTCAGAAAACGCACAACTTTCTAACATCGAGTCCTCTCTTTTTTAGGTTCTTGGTGGTTTCTATACCATCATAACTGGTTCTCCACACGAAGTGCTTAATCTTGGATGTAATTTTGAGTTTCCACACCGCTGAGATTGGGTTCGGCTTCTGAGGGCCTTCTGCTCTGGTTAGTTCCTTTTCCATTGTCAACTTGTACCCTAATTTTACTCTGTATATACCATCTTCTTCGAAATGCCTCACTAATCTGTCCTTCCTCTTCCTTTCTGGCAACTGAATCTCTAGTACTTCAGTTTTATCCCAGGGCTTCAAGATTTGATTAATTTTTCCTTCGTCCCAATCGTTACTATCTTGTCTTAGCAGGTCACTCACTTTCATAGACTCTGTTTCTGGAGCTTTGGTGATAAGTGTAAAGGAGGGTGTAATACCCTGTATTTAAGTTTGGGGTTATTTGGTCATTTCGGAAAAATATTTGAAAATTTTGAGAAATTTATATTTCAAACTTTTTCTTGACTTCTTCTTAGTTTTAAAGTATAAGGGTGTCATTCGACATGTACGATTATATAGAATTTATTTTGAGGTTATTTGTAGTTTTTGAAAACTTGAATACGATATGAAACTCATTTTATATGCTTGGGAGATACTTGTAATTTTCTAAGAATTAGATTTTTACATTTATTACCAAAGTGATTTATTTGAAATTATTTGGAAATTTTCTAATTTATGAAAACTAACTTTTATGTGTTACCTATTAATTGGTAATTGTATTTTCACCCCTCAGTTTTTGGCATTTTCTATTTCTACCACAACTAACTTGTTGGGAGACTTTTCTTCCACTCACGCTCCTCCTCCTCCTCTCTCATGCAAGTCAACTCTCAAATTAAACAATACTACCTATCATGTTTTTTATGTACATTCCCTTGTTGAATTATTCACTTCCCCATCACAATCAACTCACACCCATCACTCCACAACTACCACACTACCTCTCCATCTCAATGCATCATCATCATCATCTCCATCTTCACTCTTTTCCTCCATTGTAGACACTAAAATAGCTCTCTTTTCTCTCTCCAAATTTCATTCATGTTTTTTTGGTGTTGACCTCACAAAAACACCATTAAAAACTCATTTTCTAGTCTCCCAAGCATGAATAAGTTGATTCCAATCTTGGTATAACTATGGAGGGGAGTCATTTCACCATTCTACTCATGGATTGAAGCCCAGTTTCACCATTTTCATCACAATTTCTTGAATCTTGGGGTAAATTTTCCTTCTAGTCTTGAATTCTTACATGCATGTTCATGTTTAGCTTTGATTGATGATATTCCATCTTAGATTTCTTCCTATCCATGCTTGATTCTTCATTTTCATGATTTGATCAAGAGTTAAACTCCAAAATTTTGACTATTTCATGAAACTCACACTAGAACCCACATGCATGTTGTGAATGTCATCTTCTTTGCATTTGGAAATCAAGAGATTTTGATAATTTTTGTCAAGAGCATGTAAATTTTTTATTTCATGATTAAAATGGTGCTATTTGGGTGAAAATTTAGTCTACATTGGTTGCATGTCTCATTAGAACCATTCTTGTTGATTTTTGAAGAAAATTAATGTTTACACAATCTGACCAGTTTGTGAGAAATATGGATTATCTCTAAATTTTGCCTCTGTGGAATTTTTAAATATTTAATATTCTGGAACTAGACTCAGAGAGGGTTATTTTGAAAGAAAATTCAACTCCATAGCCTTTTTGGTTAGAAAGATATGCTCATTCTAAGTTGCATGATTTTCGAAACTCTGTTTTTGGACAAGTTTTGCCATTTTTTCTAAAACTCTAATTTTCAGAAACTTTTGGAACCCAATCTTTCTTGGGATGAAACTAGACACGTAGGAGATTCATTCTGAAGAAGATGAGAATTTTCTTATTCTCCAAATAGTAGTAATTATTCTTTAAACTTGAAACGTTTTGCGAAACTTGTCTCTGCACAACATTGTTTGTTTATTTTGTAACTTGACTTTTATAATAGATATGCATGCTTTTCTTGATATTTTTGAAATTATACACATGAAGGTTCATCATATATTTATTTCATGATTTTAAGAGGTATTTTGATATGGTAAATATGCCTCTAAAGTCAGAGCTACAATTTTGTCCAGAATTGTCTCACATTTTTTAGAAAACTTGAGTTTTGAACTTCTAAGTGTTTTGTTGGACTTATTTTGATAAGTAAACATCATTATATGTGCATTACTGACATTTATGACTATGTGACATGTAGGTTTGCATTTTTATTATGCATGTGTAAATTGGTTGTAACGAATACGTTATACGTGTGATTGTAGACATCGACCTCGTAGGTGAGCGGTTTTCGTTGGAGTGCTAGGATTAGTTTCTTTCTTTTGGTTGTGCTTCATATCAGTGGTAAGCCACATAT
Source organism: Linanthus parryae (assembly GCA_023055425.1). Classification (NCBI taxonomy): domain Eukaryota; kingdom Viridiplantae; phylum Streptophyta; class Magnoliopsida; order Ericales; family Polemoniaceae; genus Linanthus; species Linanthus parryae. Next base: position 9,519,551 of record JALGPY010000012.1, read on the forward strand.
GTGCGACTTTTTATTATCAAAATGTGAGTATTTGTGTGATGTCTCGAATGAATATTTGTTGATTGAAAAAGTATTTTATACTCGAAATTTTTAGGATATAAATTGAATGCTCTTTTTAAGTCTTGAAACTTTACTTGTGATAAGTTGATAATATGATTTTCTCTATGGTAAAGAGAAGAAATAAAATACATATGTGCGAACTTTAATTATCACATTGCGCCCATGTGTGTGACGTTTTAAATGAATATCGTCTTATTTAGAAGAGTATAAAAAAAATGATTTATACTGAAAAATTCAGATTATTGATTTATACTGGGAAATTTTGGAAATGACTTATGAAGATTGTATACCAACTTTGGTTATGATAAATAAAGGTAATAAAATACCTCTAATAGACTTAGCATGATGTACAAAGTTCCGTTTATTTATAGATCCAGCCGGAGTCGCCAAGCGATCCTCCCCTTACTTATGGCTACTGCCATCGAAGCAAAGCTTCATATTATTGGATAGAACATTAATGTTCACAAATCCGCCCCCGATGATCCAAAATGTACCAAGGTATTGAGGCCAAGGGGTTTGTTAGAGCTATAGAGTGCTACTTATACTTGTAAGGGTCACTACGGTATAGGGGTGTCGACACTTAAGGCCTTTTAGATAATTTTGTGAGCGGGGATTAACGTATGGGCTCCCTTAACGCTCGGGTGAAATAGATTTCGATAGACCATAGAAGGAACCCTTTGTGATTACTTCGTGATCCGTCTGTCTACATCGATCATGCTGGTGGCTCTGGATATGCCTCAGCTAAACTTAACTGTTAATTGAAGTTGAAAGAGAGTTGCTTACTCTAACGATCCTCTTGGTGTCTCTGGATATGCCCCAACCAAATTATATGAAATTGAAAGAAATTTGGTACTCGTGAATTAATACAATTTCACTAAAACATGATTTTCTCTCGTGAAATTTTACTGGTTTAGGAATATTTCGAATGCTCGTGCTCTATTAACGTTTTAAAGTTTAGACGTTCTTGCAACGCGATTACTTATACTTGTTCATAAACTCCCAACACTTTTACTTATTAATGTTTCAAATCTCTTTATTATTTCAACTCACTCTTGTGTGCCACTCGTTACTTTGCATGTCGTAGTGTGTATTTACTCAGTTTTAACTGATCATTTTCTTCAAAACAGCGTCGGCTTTTGCAATTATAAAACCGTAGGTCATCAATCAAGGTGGGGAAATGGGAACGCGATGTTGGAATAGATGCCCTAGAGGCAATCTAGTTTAGTATGAATTTATTTTGGCTAGAACATTCATTGTATTATTTATTGGATATTTAATATAATGAAGTCATTAGATTTACAATTGTGTTGTTTATCTTAAATATCCCTAGTCCAGTATAATGATTAATAGGACAATAATCTTTATACTAGTATGGGGTTGGATTGATATGGAGATATCATGATCCAACACATGGGTGTGCATTAAGGGTAATGGCGCACTGGATTGACCCATCTCCGAGAAGGCTACATACATGTTATGTTGAGTCACAAGCGCTTCTCGTGTTGACAACGGTATTGTCATCCTTAGGCTTGAAGTTACTAGATTATCTAGTTGTGGATCATTGTGATTTTGGTAGCGTCAAACGCTACACCGTAACTGGGTAGCTATAAATGCGTGTACCGGATACAATAAGAAGCAAACTTAGAAATCGTAGTAGACGTAGATAGAATTTGTCCCTCCCACATAACGGGAGAAAATATCGGAGGCCACTCGAGGGATAGTGCGTATAGAATGCCTGGCCAGACTCAAATAAATCAATATGGGATATTGATGTTATTTGCACGAATAAGGCTATTCCCAGGATCGAGAAACTATGGATTGGATATACGAGTGTGACTTGTATGTCTCGTGTTGAACCCGGATATGGAGACAACGGGATGTGACAATTACTTGCAAAAGGTTTGTCGGATGACTATTCTATTAGTTGGCTAGAATTGATGTCTTGCTAGAGACCGCTCCATATTAGCAAATTGTTTCTACCAACTAGATAGAACCTATGGGGTCACACGCTAGATAGAGTTGAACTAGATTTGGGAATTAATTAATATGATTAATTAATTGGGTGAATTAATTATTACCCACCTCCAGTATATGGTAATGACCAATGTACCACCCCTAGTATAGAAACTATCTAATTAACACCTAAAGTTTGATTATGTTTGCGATCAACAACTGTGGTAATTTTCCGTCAAAAAAAGTTACTTAACGATTGTTTTTATCTCTTTTGTGTCCATTTGTTTAGGGATATATTAGTCGATTACGGTTTAAATATTAAACTAATTGTCAATTACGTAGTACATTTTAAATTAAAAACCTACTTGAACAAAATTAAAATTCAAAATTCACTGATTTAGGATGAAACCCAGTGATTATCATGGACGGTCTCTCTGACTTCTCATTAGTCTATTGTTTATCCTGCAACACCGATCGTGGACTCCGCAAGAACCAAACCAAATTGCCGGTGCGATCTTTCCAAGAGAAACCACCACAAGAATAGAGTCATCGCCTTCCCAAATCCTTACAAATTCACCAGCATCACCAAATCCGCTACCAGCAGCGCCACCAACACTCCCAACACCAACTCCACCACCACCACCAACATCAAATACCACAAGCGCAAGAGACTCTTCTCCGAAAAGAACTTATCCTTCAATGCCACCGCCGCTATAAACAAAAATAGGGGAAAGATTTTTTTTGGAAGAAGGCGACAATTAGGCCCAAATTGATCAACGTGGCGGCGGCGGCGAACGTGGCGGAGATGGATCCACCCTTGCTGGTGGTAAAGAAGACAGTGGCGCAAGATGGATATATGGAGGAGTAGAAGAATCTGTGGAAGAGGAGATCTGTAGGGGTGACTCCATTGTTCTTGATTCGAACTCTCTCTCTCTCTCAATCTCCGTGTCTCGATTCCTCTATCAATCTATCACTCGATTTCTTCAATGGGTTTGGGTCGCGTTCGCCTGCTCTCAAAGTCGTCGCCGTCTACTTCATCTTTGATTCCTTTTTTTGCTAAATCTTCTTCGATGATAAACTCCAATGTCAAAGAAAGGAGTGAAATCATTACATAATGTAGGTGGAGTACTAATTGGCAAAATTGCCCTTTTACTCCGTTAGTTAATTTGGATGGAAAATTATCCCACTTGTTAATTGCAAACATAATCAAACTTTAGGTGTTAATTAGATAGTTTCTATACTGGGGGTGGTACATGGATCATTATCATATACCGGAGGTGGGTCATAAGTAATTGACCCTAATTAATTAGAAGGATCACTTTGCAACACCTTGCAAACTTAGTAGGACTAATTTGCAAGGAATAGACTAAACCGAATTCTAGTAGGACTAGAATAGGTCCATTAGGTAGTTAACAAGGATTTGTTGGACTATATGAAGGATGCTCTTTCCTTCCTTCCCACACTTATGAATCTATTATTCATAACTTGAGTGGGAGAGAACAAAGGAGAGACAGCAAGCAACAAGAGGGCCGAGCCCGACCCCTTGCCGCCGCCACGTCCCCGTCGGCCAACCAAGGAGGCCAAAACCTCCTTGTTGCCTTGTGTTGTGTGATTTCTTCTTCCTCTTCCTCCGTTCCAAGCTAGCACAAAGAAGAAGGAAGATCTAGAACTCAACTCTAGGCGTGAATCAACCGTAGAGACGTGACACAATTCACGTTACAAGTCATCACAGGAGAAACCCTAAGGTGTGTAACATGATTCTTCCTTTACCATCGTTATGCTTCTCTTCCTGTGATCCTTGGAGGGTATTGAATAAATAAATTATCTTTTTCCGCTGCGTATCCATGATCAAAACCCTACACGCGAATCGAGACAAAGTTGCGTTCTTAAGTTAGATCACTTAGAATATCACGCACTTTTTATTTATTTATTTATTTATTTATTTATTTATTTATTTATTTATTTATTTATTTGTAAACTTATTTCGACAAGATTTGTTGTATACACTAAATGAAATGCAATCTTAATAGCATATTTCTACTTTTGGTTATCGATTGTCTCTTTAACCCTGGACCGAGATCCCGGGTTGTTTTAGAGGGCCTCCTCGGAACCCACTTGTCGTGTAGACCTATTGAGGTACTGTTCGGAATAATTCTCAAGTATAGGAATATCGTTCTAAGTAGTACCCGAGTAAGAACGGGGTCGATTTCCACAAGGATTGGGAAAGAGGGAACACTCTAAACTAACAAATATACTAAGAAACTAACTAAACTAAGTTAACTAGTGCAATGAAAATAAATTCCTCAAAGGCTTTTTAGCTAGCCAAGCTTCAAAATCCACCAAGAAAACTTGATGGAGCAAGGATATTTGTTGAACAATTCAAAGAAACTAAGCAAACGACCAATTGATTAACGAGAATCTAAAACTTGAAAAAGAGTTTGTAGGATTGAGAGAATAGTTGGTCTTAGTTGAATCATCTAGGAGTGTTGTGCATGAATCCAACACCCAAATGATATTACAAGGAGATGTGTGGATTCTAATGTCAAATCCAAGTATGATTCATGAGGAACACTAGTGGAATCCAAAACTAATTTGTATCAACTATCAAGTATGTGTATTCAAGCATGAATCCACATACAAGATGAAGCTACAAATCGGATTTGTATTCCAACACTTGTTGAGTCATGAATCACAAGAGGAACTTCTCAACTCATTGATTTAACAATTGAATCCACACCCAACACACCTAGATTCATCAACTTCAACCAACAATTAGTCTAGCTACTCATATCCAAGAGCCAAGCAACACAAGAGATATCAAGCATACTCATGAAAATAGTCATTATATTCAAGCTCAAATACTCTTCAATTCCACCAAATAACACCAACTTGCTACCAAATGATGAACAAACTACTAGTGTTTGATTCAAACTACACTTTAATCAATCTAAAGAAGCTAACAACCCAACAATTCCAAACTAACAGCAGCCAAATCACAGTTTACTGCTGCTGCAGCAACACAATGAAGAACAGTGCACAAAACAGTGCTCAAAACAGAGCAATTCGAAACCCATAATTAACCACACCTAGCCCTTTCCTCCCTGGTCGTTACTGGCTCCGTAGTAGCTCAGGATGAGCTCGGAAACACCAGAACGAACCCAGAAATCGGTTAGTACCGAGAGAGAAGAGAGAGAGAGACAGATCTTCGGCTCAGCTTTGTGCGTGGTCTTCCTCCTCTTCTTCTTCTTTCTCTTTGGCTTATATAGGCAGTGAGGGAGGGTTGTCGTAGCCTCCAAGGATTGATCCTAGCCCTTGAATTGAACTGAGAGACTCTCAATCGTTGATTTGAAGTTTCTTCAAGAACCCTAGGTGATTTGGGCGTTTCTTCTAGAAGCATTCTTGGGCCGAATTGATGCTTGGGCTGGGAAGAGGGTTGGACAAGGAGAAGATTGGTACTTGTCTCGTGCAATTTGGTGAAGAATTGAGGGAGAGGTGAGCTGTTGAATAGCTTGGTCGAGCCAACAATGGTGGCTGGGTTCGTCCCTCTGTTCTTCAGATCGGGGAGAGAGAAACTTCCGTGAGAGGGGGTGAGCTGTTTAGCCGAAAATACACTCGGATCCCCCCTAGCTTGGTGAATTGTTTTAAAATACCCCGTTCCTTACTTAAAACCTTCTGAAAATGGCAATCTGACCCCCAATCCGTTAAATACCCTTCATAACAGCCCTTAAAACGTTTCAAAACCTGCACTTAAACCCCACTTCTGTTAGTTTCTTCTCTAATTTGCCCTCTTTTTCAACCTTTGACTCTCATTTTGACCTCTTTTCTTCTAAATCTTCAATAACGACCCCATATTCTTCTCTTGTCTTCACTAATAGGTCTTCAAATCTTCACTTTTAGCTTGCAAATTAGTTACTTTGTCTTCAACTTTAGCCTCTTTATCACTTGACTCCTTCAAATTAAGCCTTCAAATTCCTCATTCAAACTTTCACAACTAGCCCCTTGCGTTTTAACTCACTTCTTTGCCTACAAAATGAGAGAAAACAACCAAAACTACGAAAACAAGCATAAGTCTAGAAAGAGAGATAAAATAGATAAATTACACATATTAGCAAGTTAAGAAGAGTTCGTTAACATACTACAATATGCAATTTTAATTCATCAACACACCCCCCAACTAGCCTTTTGCTCGTCCTCGAGCAAAGAGAGCGATATTTAATTTTTTTTAAGAACCAATCATGAGAGGCACACACACAACTAGACAAGGCTTGACTCAATTCTAAACTAGACTCAAATATTTACAAAAACGCACACACACATTATCTATCCTAAGTGAGAACTCAATAAAATACTAAGAGTTACTAGCTAATTTTAATTTTTTTTTTTGGTGGGGGAAAAAGAAGAATGCATAAATGTCTTCTCAAATAAATTCTCAAAGTCCAAGAAGATTGAGAAAGAAGTCTATGGACGTCTAAGCATATACTCATACAAATGTGGGCGGTGTTTGGTAGAAGGTGACTCATGCGAACCACAAAACTTGTTAAATTAAGTCCAATTTGCGAGAAAGTATGCCTTCAAAAATAAGGATCACAAGAAACTAGACATTCTCATACTTATTCAAAAGCACCCAAGTAGGATGGACTTCCAAAGCTTTGAACAAAAATTTTTAAGAAGGGGAGATGTGGTTGTGGGCTTGTATGATCCTTTTGTGGATTTTTGGTAGATGGTGCGATTTATCTTTTTTTTTTTTTTTTGAGATTTATAGGATTAACATTTTATTTTTAACCTCAAATCCAAGACTCTCCAAGACCCACAACAAAATAGAGGAATATACACGCGAGTGGGCTTTTTAAGCTAAACCAAGGGAGCTATCTAGGTGGTGACGTAACATTATCCCCGGACACCCCTCTATTTCTTAGACATCGCATGGGGTGTCATTGGTAACCACCACTCCAATGGGCTACAAGTTTCAACCGCAAAAACGAATAGAGTAAAATCTTTTTGTGAAGTTCAAATAGCTTTAGAAAATGCACCCTTTATCAAAAGTAGAAGATGTCAAAGTTTATGTGATCAACTTAGCTTGAAGGACTTAAACATGAAACGTAAATTTAGTGTGTCGCTTTGTGAGAACGCATGATGTCGCGGAATGTGGGATATTGGTGTAGATGTATTGAGTATAAGCAAATAATTCCTTTCTAAAATAAAAATAAAAATAACATGGACTAAGAAATTTCATTATTTGAAAACATCTAGCTTCCTAAAATTCCCCCTTTTCACTTTTTCTCATTTTTTTTTCTTTTTTTTTTCTTTTTTTTTCATTTTCTTCATTCATTTTTTTTTCATCATTTTTTTAAATAAGTGACTCAACTATAACTTCCTAAGACTCAATAAAGCTATAAAATCTAGACTCAAGATGAAAGGTGAAAATAAATAAAACTACCAAAGAAAGAAGAATCAAAATTCTATGGTTTGACACGGGGAAAGAGTGATGCTTCTCATGAAAGATTCACACATTTTTTTTTTCCAATTTTTCAATTTTTTTGGATTTCATTTTTTTATTTTTTTGTATTTTTCATGTAAATCACTAATGAAGAAAAAAGCATGCTTGTAACCATTTAAGCAAGAAATAAAATCTACTCCACCCCCCAACTAAAATATCACATTTTCCTCAATGTGTGAGAACAATGGAAGAGCAAACAAATTCATATAAAGAGACAAGGGATAGATGGACCTCATTTTTCGCTTTCTTGGCCACCAAGCATAAATCCTCCTCCAAGAGCAACCTACAACATAATCAAGAGCAAAAGAACTACAACTAATATTTACAAATGTGATACTTTTGGTGAACACTAGTTAGTATAGGTTGGGTCCATAAGAGAAATGGACTCAACCTTGGCCTCAAAATTTTCAACATATGCTTTCAATCTTTGGCCATTCACCTTAAAACTTTCCCCACTTTTGGGGTTCAAAATTTCAATGGTCCCATAAGGATATACATGCTTCACAATATATGGACCATTCCATTTTGATTTCAACTTTCCTCCAAAGAGTTTCATCCTTGAGTTAAAGAGAAGAACTTTTTGATTAGGCTCAAAAAACTTAGGAACAATATGTTTGTCATGATAAGCCTTTGTCCATGCCTTAGAGATCCTAGTGTTCTCATAAGCCTCATTTCTAAGCTCTTCTAACTCATTCAAGTTTAACTTCCTTTCTTCCCCCGTTTTTGCAAGATCAAAATTCAAGAATTTGATGGCCCAATAGGCCTTGTGCTCTAACTCCACCGGAAGATGGCATGTCTTACCATACACTAGTCTATATGGAGACACACCAATGGGAGTATTGTAAGCGGTACGGTAAGCCCAAAGAGCATCAACCAACCTCAAAGACCAATCTTTGCGATTTGGATTTACCGTTTTCTCCAAAATTCTTTTAATTTCCCTATGAGAAACTTCCACTTTCCCACTAGTTTGTGGGTGGTATGGTGTGCCAACTTTATGCACAATTCCATACTTTTTCATGAGGCTCTCAAAAGGCATATTGCAAAAATGTGTCCCTTCATCGCTAATGATAGATCGGGGCATGCCAAAACGAGATAAAATGTGGTGTTGAAGAAACTTAATCACAACTCTATGATCATTGGTTTTTGAAGGTATGACTTCAACCCACTTTGACACATAATCCACCGCCAAGAGTATATATAGGTTGTCAAAGGATGATGGAAATGGACCCATGAAGTCAATACCCCAACAATCAAATATTTCAATAATTAAAATGGGGTTCAAGGGCATCATATTTCTTTTTCCAATATTTCCTCCCATCCTTTGGCACCTATCACATTCTTTGCAAAAATGAAATGCATCACTAAAAAGATTAGGCCAATATAAACCACTTTGCAAAATCTTGGCGGCGGTTTTTCTAGCCGAAAAATGGCCTCCACAAGCATACTCATGGCAAAATGAAATAACACAATGAAACTCTTCATTTGGGATGCACCTTCTAATAATTTGATCCGGGCAATATTTAAACAAGTAAGGGTCATCCCAAAAGAAATTCCGACATTTTCTCACAAATCTCAACTTCTCTTGCCCTTTTAAATTTTCCGGAAAAATTCCACAAGCAAGATAATTAGCAATATCGGCAAACCAAGGAACATTTAAAAGGGCAAAGAGATGTTCATCCGGAAAAGTTTCAAGAATAGGCAATGAGATTTTTTGATTCGGAATGTCAATCCTAGACAAGTGATCCGCCACAACATTTTCCACACCTCGTTTATCCTTGATTTCAATATCAAACTCTTGAAGCAAAAGTACCCAACGGATTAAACGAGGTTTGGAATCTTTCTTTGTGAAAAGGTATTTCAAGGCGGCATGGTCGGTGTAGACAAGCACTTTTGAACCAAGCAAGTATGGCCTAAATTTTTCAATAGCAAACCCCATGGCCAAAAGCTCTTTTTCCGTAGTGGAATAATTTAATTGAGCATCATTCAAAGTTCTACTTGCATAATAGATAACATGTGGTTTCTTATCTTCACCTCTTTGACCCAAAATGGGAACCAACCGCATGGTCACTAGCATCACACATGATTTCAAAAGGAAGAGTCCATTTGGGTGGTTGCATGATAGGGGTCGTTACCAATAAATTCTTCAAATTTTCAAAGGCCTCTTGGCATGCACTAGACCACTCAAATGAATTTTCCTTTTGAAGGAGATTGCTCAAGGGCTTAGCAAGTGAGCTAAAGTCCTTGATAAATCTCCTATAAAATCCCGCATGACCTAGGAAAGATCTAACATCCTTAAAACATTTAGGAGGTCGAAGATTAGAAATCACATCTATTTTAGCCTTGTCTACACCAATACCATGAGAAGAAATAACATGACCCAAAACAATTCATTGCCTAACCATAAAGTGGCATTTTTCCCAATTCAAAACTAAATTCTTTTCTTCACATCTTCTCAAAACCATCTCACGATTTCTAAGACAAGTATCAAATGAGTTTCCATGCACCGAAAAATCATCCATAAAAACTTCAATGCATTTTTCTACCATGTCCGAAAATATGCTTAACATGCAACATTGAAAAGTAGCCGGGGCATTACACAAACCAAAATGCATCCTCCTATAGGAAAATGTTCCAAATGGACAAGTGAAAGTGGTTTTCTCTTGGTCCATTGGATCTATGGCAGTTTGTTTATAACCCGAGTAGCCATCTAAAAAACAATAAAAATCATGCCCCGCTAACCTTTCCAAAATTTGATCTATGAATGGAAGGGGAAAGTGATCCTTCCTAGTGACGGCATTTAATTTCCTATAATCAATGCACATCCGCCACTTAGTAGGAACTCTAGTGGTCACAAGCTCACCCTTCTCATTTTCCACAACGGTGACCCCCGATTTTTTAGCAACCACTTGGGTAGGACTTACCCATTTACTATCCGAGATGGGGTAAATCATACCCGCATCCAACAACTTGAGCACCTCAGCTCTCACAACTTTTTGCATGTGAGGGTTTAACCTCCTTTGAGGCTCCCTTGAAGTTTTGGCATTTTCCTCTAAATGAATTCTATGGGTGCAAATGGAGGGACTAATGCCTCTAATATCCTCAATGGACCATCCTATGGCACCCTTGTAATCCTTCAAAACTTCAAGCAACCTCTTTTCTTGCTCAACATCAAGGGAAGATGAGATGATAATAGGATAAGTATCATTAACCCCAAGAAATGCATATTTCAAATCTAAAGGAAGGGGTTTCAACTCACAAATTGTTGGAACCCTCTCAATGGGAGGTATCATCTCACTTCCTTGCAACTCACTATCAACACTAGAATGCACATGAGTCAACTCAATGACTTGGTCAAGTTGGCCAAAGAGTCTCTCCCCTTCATCAAAATCAAATTCTTCTTCCATAAGAAGAGATGAAAGGGGAGTGTTATCATCATACAAAAATTCTAATTCTTCTAAAGTGAGCTCACTTGAATCATTGGAACATGTAGCTAGAGTATAAATATCTTCAACACATGATTCTACCCAAATCACTTCACACACATCATCATCATCTTGTGAGCTTGGGTGAATACATGCATTAAAAATATTAAGCTCTAACGTCATGTTCCCAAATGTAATATTAATCATACCACTTCTACAATTTATTATTGCATTAGAAGTCGCAAGAAATGGTCTTCCTAAAATAATAAGAATGGATGATGTGCCACTAGCCAAAGGGGAGGTGTCTAAAACTATAAAATCCACCGGATAATAACATTGGTTCACTTGAACCAAGACATCCTCAATGATACCTCTAGGGACTCTAGTGGACCTATCCGCCAATTGTAGAGTCACTCTTGTGGGTTTCAACTCACCCAACCCTAACTTCTCATACACCGAGTATGGAAGGAGGTTTACACTTTCACCCAAATCTAATAAAGAATTATGAATTTTATGATCTCCAACGGTGCAAGTAATAGTAGGTGAACCCGGATCTTTCTACTTGGGAGGGAGATTATTTTGGAGAATTGAACTCACTTGCTCGGTGAGAAAAGCCTTCTTTCTCAATTGAAGAGTTCTCTTGAAAGTGCAAAGATCCTTGAGAAACTTGGCTTAAGCCGGAATTTGCTTGATAGCATCCAGGAGAGGGATGTTTATCTTGAGGATATCTTGGTTGCTAGCTTTCTTAGTAGAGGCTAAAAGTCTTTGGGGAAATGGTGGAGGAACCTTAATTTCCTCACTTTCTTCTACTACTTGTTTCCCCTTGTCAAGACTACTTTGTGACTCTTGTGAGTCGACAACTCTCTCTTGGTCATCACTCTTCTCACACTCTTCTTCTCCCTCGTTTTCATTGGACTCCCCACTTGGAAGTCCATTGTTAACAACCTTCCCACTTCTCAAAACGGTGATGGCCTTAGCATGTTCCATATGGTTAAAGCTTTGGCCCTTTGGATTTTGTTGAGGTTGAGATGGGAATTTTCCCCTCTCTTGAGCATTTATGGTAGACTCCAACCTAGCTAATGCATTTCTCAACTCTTGGTTAGTTTGGTTTTGGGAAACCATAAATTGCTCAAAAGTCTCATCCATACCCCTTTTGTTAGGAGGAACATAAGTGGAGCTTGAGGGGTTTACTTGGGTGTCTTGGCCTTGTCTCCATGAGAAATTTGGGTGATTCCTCCAATTGGAGTTGTATGTCTCCGAGTAGGGTGAGTTATTATAGGGCTTCCTATAATTGTTAGAATTTAACACATTCACTTGCTCACCCATGAGCTCTTGAGCTCTTAGAAAATCGGGACATTTGTTCAACTCATGAGAGTTATCACTACAAAATGAGCACAATGCCTCACTCTTAGCCTTAAGTTGATACATAGTACGTTTAGGCTTAGAGTTAGCATCCTTAGAAGGCTCATTAATGTCCCAAGATTGGACTTTCTCACAAATTTCATCTAGACAATCCCAACCCTCATCTTCTCCTTTTGTGAAAAAATCTCTCCCACTCATGGATTCAATTGTGTGCTTATGGTCGCATGGCAAACCATCATAAAAGGAGCTAATCAACATCCATGTCTCAAATCCATGGTGAGGGCAAGCAATGAGGATATCCTTGAAGCGTTCCCAAGCTTGGGGAAGTGGCTCTCCCTCCTTAGCACAAAAAGTAACAATTTTCCTTTTTATGGCATTTGTTTTGTAAGTAGGAAAAAATTTCTTAAGAAACTCTTTCTCTAACTCTTCCCATGTGCCTATGGTCCTAGGTCTCAAGGAGTGAAGCCATGCCTTGGTTTTTTCCTTTAAAGAGAACGGAAACAATCTAAGCCTTATGGTGTTACTAGAGACACCATTGCAATTAACCGTAGAGGCAATATCATTGAAATCCTTAAGATGAGAGTAAGCACTCTCGGACTCTAGGCCATGAAACTTGGGAAGAAGTTGAATTGTGCCCGGTTTGACATCAAAGTTTCTTTCATTTATTGGAAACACAAAACAAGATGGTGAACTTTGTCGAGATGGATGCATCAAATCTCTAAGTGAGCGAAATGGCATCATCTCATTGTTGCTACTATGCCCATCCTCTCCATCCATGATTTCTAAGCTATTAAGAGAGCTAGAATCGTTGGATTGGGCTAAACTACTACTAATAGATGAAAAAAAACTAGGAGTATGTTTTTGTGAGTTTTTTTACTTTTCGCTTTTTTTGTTCTAAAGCTCAAATATGAACTCGGAATTTTCTTCAAGCGTATCTAAAAAAAATAAAAACAAGCAAAACCAGAAACAACTAAAGAGTGAGTCTCTTAGCACCAATCCCCGGCAACGGCGCCAAAAACTTGTTCGCGATAATTCCCAAGTATAGGAATATCGTTCTAAGTAGTACCCGAGTAAGAACGGGGTAGATTTCCACAAGGATTGGGAAAGAGGGAACACTCTAAACTAACAAATATACTAAGCAACTAACTAAACTAAGTTAACTAGTGCAATGAAAATAAATTCCTCAAAGGCTTTTTAGCTAGCCAAGCTTCAAAATCCACCAAGAAAACTTGATGGAGCAAGGATATTTGTTGAACAATTCAAAGAAACTAAGCAACCGACCAATTGATTAACGAGAATCTAAAACTTGAAAAAGAGTTTGTAGGATTGAGAGAATAGTTGGTCTAAGTTGAATCATCTAGGAGTGTTGTGCATGAATCCAACACCCAAATGATATTACAAGGAGATGTGTGGATTCTAATGTCAAATCCAAGTATGATTCATGAGGAACACTAGTGGAATCCAAAACTAAGTTGTATCAACTATCAAGTATGTGTATTCAAGCATGAATCCACATACAAGATGAAGCTACAAATCGGATTTGTATTCCAACACTTGTTGAGTCATGAATCACAAGAGGAACTTCTCAACTCATTGATTTAACAATTGAATCCACACCCAACACACCTAGATTCATCAACTTCAACCAACAATTAGTCTAGCTACTCATATCCAAGAGCCAAGCAACACAAGAGATATCAAGCATACTCATGAAAATAGTCATTATATTCAAGCTCAAATACTCTTCAATTCCACCAAATAACACCAACTTGCTACCAAATGATGAACAAAATACTAGTGTTTGATTCAAACTACACTTTAATCAATCTAAATCAGCTAACAACCCAACAATTCCAAACTAACAGCAGCCAAATCACAGTTTACTGCTGCTGCAGCAACACAATGAAGATCAGTTTACAAAACAGTGCTCAAAACAGAGCAATTCGAAACCCAGAATTAACCACACCTAGCCCTTTCCTCCCTGGTCGTTACTGGCTCCATAGTAGCTCAGGATGAGCTCGGAAACACCAGAACGAACCCTGAAATCGGTTAGTACCGAGAGATAAGAGAGAGAGACAGAGCTTTGGCTCAGCTTTGCGCGTGGTATTCCTCCTCTTCTTCTTCTTTCTCTTTGGCTTATATAGGCAGTGAGGGAGGGTTGTCGTAGCCTCCAATAATTGATCCGAGCCCTTGAATTGAACTGAGAGACTCTCAATCGTTGATTTGAAGTTGCTTCAAGAACCCTAGGTGATTTGGGCGTTTCTTCTAGAAGCATTCTTGGGCCGAATTGATGCTTGGGCTGGGAAGAGGGTTGGACAAGGAGAAGATTGGTACTTGTCTCGTGCAATTTGGTGAAGAATTGAGGGAGAGGTGAGCTGTTGAATAGCTTGGTCCAGCCAACAATGGTGGCTGGGTTTGTCCCTTTGTTCTTCAGATCGGGGAGAGAGAAACTTCCGTGAGAGGGGGTGAGCTGTTTAGCCGAAAATACACTCGGCTCCCCCCTAGCTTGGTGAATTGTTTTAAAATACCTCGTTCCTTACTTAAAACCTTCTGAAAATGGCAATCTGTCCCCCAATCCGTTAAATACCCTTCATAACAGCCCTTAAAACGTTTCAAAACTTGCACTTAAACCCCACATCTGTTAGTTTCTTCTCTAATTTGCCCTCCTCTTCAACCTTTGACTCTCATTTTGACCTCTTTTCTTCTAAATCTGCAATAACGACCCCATATTCTTCTCTTGTCTTCACAAATAGGTCTTCAAATCTTCACTTTTAGCTTGCAAATTAGTTGCTTTGTCTTCAACTTTAGCCTCTTTATCACTTGACTCCTTCAAATTAAGCCTTCAAATTCCTCATTCAAGCTTTCACAACTAGCCCCTTGCGTTTTAACTCACTTCTTTGCCTACAAAATGAGAGAAAACAACCAAAACTACGAAAACAAGCATAAGTCTAGAAAGAGAGATAAAATAGATAAATTACACATATTAGCAAGTTAAGAAGAGTTCGTTAACATATTAAAATATGCAATTTTAATTCATCAACAGGTACCATCTCCCCCCTTCCATCGTAGTCCCTCCTGTAACAGCTTCCTCCCCTCTAAGATATTTCTCTAGGAAAACGAGGGGTTGTGTCCCAGTTTAGCCTCGACAAAAGTCTCATTGGCGAAGTATTTTGCTCGGAGGACCCGTGAAAGGATTGATTTTGGGTTCTGAATGATCCTCCAGCTTTGTTTTGAGAGCATGGATTTGTTGAAGGATTTGAGATCTCTGAAAGCTACGCTCCCATCTCTCTTTTTCTGTTGTATTTCGTGCTGGTTTTTGATGCCCTAGAGGCAATCTGTTTAGTATGAACTTTAGTTGCTAGAATAATCATTGTATTATTTATGGAGATATTTAATATAATGAAGTCTTTAGATTACAATTGTGTTGTTAATATTAAATATCCCTAGTCCATTATATTGATTAACAATACGATCCACAATAGACTAGTATGTGGGTAGATTGATATGGGGATATCAGTCTAACATATGGTTATGCATTAGGGGTAATTGCATACTGTATAGACCAACCGCGAGAAGGCAACATTAGATTATGTAACCATCACAAGCGCTTCTCGTAGTGCTAGTGGTGTTGTAATCCTTAGACTTGAATTCACTGGATTCTCTAGTTTTCAAATATCATGCTTTGATATTATCAAACGTTACACCGTAACTGGGTAACTATAAAGATAACAATAGGGCATGATAGGAAGCAAGCTTAGAAGTGGAACTAATGTAGACATGATTTGTCCCTCCGACATTATAGGAGTAAATATCCACGGCCACTCGAGAGGTAGAGCTTATGGAATGTGTGGCCAGAATCAGATAAATCAATATGGAGATATTGATGTTATCTGGCCAGACATTCAATAAGCACCATACCTCGAGTGGCCCATGGACATTTGCTCCCATTATGTGAGAGGGACAAATCCTCTCTACGTCACCTGGGAAAATGCTTATGTGAGCAGATAACATCAATATCTCCATATTGCTTTATCTGAGTCTGGCCAGACATTCAATAAGCACCATACCTCGAGTTACTCAGATAAAGCAATATGGAGATATTGATGTTATCTGCTCACATAAGCATTTTCCCAGGATCGAGAAACAATGGATTGGATATACGAGTGTGACTATTATGTCTCGTGTCCAATCCGGATATGGAGACAAAGGGATAACACAATATGTATATATTGGGCACAAGGTTTGTCGGGATCGCTGACTTACTTCTAATAGTTGGGTAGCATGGATGTGTTGCTAGACACCGCTCCAAGTAGAAACCTATGGGGTCACACACCGAATGTATTAAATTAGATATAGGTATTATTAGTTGGACTAATTAATAAAAGGATCATAACGCAACCACAAGTAAATTTAGTAGGACTAATTTTCAAGTGGGCTAATCCATGTAAGGACATGATTAGTATTGGGGCCTTCATGTAATAAAGAGTTATTACTATATAACGGAAATCTAGCTTGTTATTTCTCTAACACAAGTCATTATTTTAAAAACATAACAAAGCAAGAGAGAGAGAGAGAGAGAAGGAAGAGGCGTCCGCCCAACCCATCCGCCCCCTCCCTTGAGGTTGGCCTCCTTGAGGCACGGCCTTGGTGCCTCATTTTGCGTGATCATCCTCCTCCTTCTTTCGTTGCTAGCACTACACGGCGAGAAGGAATCCATTCAAGAATCCAAGGTGTGGATATTCATAGAGACGAGGAAAATATTCTTCGTGTGATCTCCCAAACTAAGGTACACATCTTCTATGCCCTTATCATGTTATGATGGCTTGTCCTGTGATCCTTGGTGGGATTTGTGCAGGATTAATTTTATTATTTCGCTGCGTAACCTGCATCAAAACCCAACAGTGGTATCAGAGCCACAGGTCGTATCGCATAACATGATCTATACATTTTGTTCATTTTATACACTGTTTTATTCATATTACGCGAAAACTGAAATTAATTGGCATATTAGCTGAAAATTGAATTTGATTCAAGACAAACAAGACCAAATTTAACATTGGATGTAAAGATTGGTGAGTTTGATCACATAGGATGTGAAGACTTTTGATCTAGGAATTAGGGTATGGGAACAAGCTTGGAAAAGGGGTTTTTCAAACTTGGAAACAACTAAGCTTGGGCAACAAGGCAAGGAATTGTTTTGGAAACAATTCCATAAAGGAGGAACGGCCCCATGAGACCGCCCCCAATTGCCTTTCCGCCCAAGCTAGGCTCGGCCAACGGGTTGGGCCAGCCTAGCGTGCGGCCTAGCCGCGTGTGAGGCTCGGCCGACCACCCAAGGCCTTACCTTGGCCCTTGGGTGGTTAGGCCATGGTGGATAGTTAATCCCTTGGACTATTTTGACCCTAGTTGCCTAATTTCAAACTAAAATTGAACAAGCGCGTTAAAAATTGGTTTTAACTGTATTATGTGCTTTGTTGCACGGTGGACGGATATGGCCTAGGTTTTGAATGTTTGTGTTGTTTGTGGTTTGGTTTTACGGCCTGCTAGCTGATTAATTAATGTAATAGTTAATTAGGTTTTGCGGCCTGCGAGCCATTTTTCTTCTCAACATGTGAGGTTTTATTTATTTATTTATATATTTATTCTAGATGTTAGGTGTAGATATTGCATTCGAAACAGACACAGCATAGCCACGTGGCGGCCATCTAGCACATCTGACTGTGCTCTACATACACCAGACCACTGATCATACTTATCTATATGGGGACTGCGAGACAGGGCCCTCGCGTACCAACCACACGGGACCTGTAGGGACTTAGTGGTTTGGAGGCTAGAGTAAGGTCCGTCGCGCGCGAACGACAACCAAGCTCGCGCGCGACCTTTCGTAACTGCTTTGAGAGACTTTATGACCACTTCCTATAAACCCGGTCGACCTCATAACGGTCTCCGGTATCTGCGAACAAGTGCGTAATGTTCCCTATATATACGGTAGAACGTGCCGTTACGGGTCTACCATTATGGCGCCATTTATGGTGCATTAACCACCACAACGGTCACTTCTCCACTATATATAGGAAGGTTAGACTTCCATGGAAAGGGTTATGTAATGAAGTTCTGCTTCTAAGCCCTCTTACCATCATTAAGATGTCTCTCTCTCTCATACAGTTGCCTTTGCATACTCTCTCCCCACTCACTACCCTTCATCTCCCTGTGTGCATATCTTCATCCCCTACTTGAGGTGTACACTTGGATATCTCTCTTGAGGATTTCCAGGTACACAATTTGGTGAACCTGACGTGAATCATCCACCTTCAAAGCTTCAACCTATAAACTAGCAACCATGTCTCTTGAAGCCAATCGTCGTGAGGGTGATCAATTTCCTTTAAGAGACGAAACCCAAGGAGAGGAGACCCCCAACACCAACAACAAAACTAACACCAACACCCAAACAGCTGTTGGGAGTTGGCCCTCCGTGGAGGCGTTGCAGACTACAATTCAAAGCCAGGCCAAGGCCATGCAGGCTCAGTCCGTCCAGATCGCCCAGATCATGGCGCTTTTGGGAGGACTTGTTCAGAATACTGCTCAGGGGGATTTAGCCTCACCACCAGCAACTCTGCAGCCTCCACCAGGAGTGACCACCACCTCTATAGTGCACACACCCGTCCCACCAAACCCGCAATCTTCTCTCCCCAATGGTCATGCACCCTAGGCGTCGAGGCTCCAATCAGGCTCATCCCCCTGCTGGAATTCCTCCTTCATACTCCGCGTTGCCTTCACACGCGAACAGAGCTCAAGGGAGTCATGCACGCCCACCTCCGCCTTCCTACGATCCAAACATGCCCTACATTCCGGGTTTTGCTGCGACATCGTCGTCAACCCCTTGGGGAAGTACGTCCGCCAGCGACGCGGCTCTTGGAACAGCGAATAGAAAACATCATTGCAGACCAGAGCTTCGCAGATACTGTCATCCCAAAAGTTGACAGTGCACCTCCCATCCCGCGGGACATATATTTGATGCCCAATCCTGCCGGATACAAGGCGCCCAAGTGGGTTCGATGAAGTTAGCGGGAATGCACATGAGCACGTGATGAGGTTCGTTGACCTGATGGGCCCGCATGGAGTCGATACGAGGTTGCTCATGCGTGAATTCCCCAAATCCCTAGGGACTTTCGCGTATAACTGGTACAGGACGCTTGAAGCAGGTTCTGTCAAGACAAGGGAGGACATGGTGAAGAAGTCCTACACCAAATTTTTCCAAGTTGAAGAGAAGGTTACCACTACCCACCTCTCTCGCATGTACCAGAAACATGACGAAGAAGGAGTTGCCTTCATCAAAAAAGTTAAGGGCTAGGTCCTTGGAATGCATCGATGAGGTCTCAGAAGGCCGCTTGGTGGAAATATGTCTTCAGGGCATAAGCGACGAATACAAAGGTAAGTTAATTAATTTGCATATGCCTACTTTCTCCAAATTAATTGACTGTACTATGATCATCGAGCCCATCGTGGAGAGGCAAAAGAAGAGATACTCGAATGATCGACGATCGGGGGGGTTCCGATCCAACTAAAGATGTGCGCAGCAATCCGTTGACGTCTCTCTCTGTAAAGGAGCCCAAAGGGAAAGAAATTGTAAATTAAAATGGTATGAAGAAGTACTATTCTTATAACTTTTCTTGCCAAAATTTGCACTCTAGTGCTTTCCTCCCATATGAGGACTACATTAACGATCACTTTACTTGCGTCATTCGCTTCATAGTCACTCTTGATTTGCAATCAATCGCTTGATTCATAAAACTTAACCCTATATGTCTAAATAGCAGCAAACTTAAGCCTATCTGTTAAGATAGCAGCGATATTTAAGCCTATATGTTTAGATAGCAGCAAACTTAAAGCCTATCTGTCTATATAGCAACAAAGCATAAGCCTATCTGTCGAGATAGTAGCAGTACGTGAACAAAAGACTATATGTCTAGATAGCATCAAAAGCGATATAAGCCTATCTGTCGAGATAGCAGCAGTACGCGAACATAAGCATATATGTCTAGATAGCAATAAAACTTTAGCCTATATGTCTAGATAGCAGCAATACGCGATGCTCAATAAAGCCTATATGTCTAGATAGCAGCAAAATTCAATATAAGCCTATATGTCTAGATAGCAGCAATGCTCAATATAAGCCTATTTGTCTAGATAGCAGCAATGCTCAATATAAACCTATCTGTCTAGATAGCAGCAATGCTCGATATAAGCCTATCTTCCTAGATAGCGGTAAAAGCGATATAAGCCTCTCTTCCTAGATAGCAGCAAAATTCTTAATAAAGCCTATCTGTTTAGATAGAAACAAGTGTGAAAAAGCCTATCTCTTTAGATAGCAACAAGTGCGAACAAAGGCTATCCACTTAGATAGCAATAAATACAAATAAGATCCTATCTGTTTAGATAGCAACAAATGCGAATAATTGTCTATCTGTTTAAATAGTAGAAAATCTCGCCTTAAGCCTATCTGTGTAGATAGCAGCCATTCCTGATCAAAGCCTATATCTTTAGATAACAGCAATACGCGATGCTTAGTCTATCTATTTCGATGACAGCACTACATAAGCCTGTCTGTCTAGATAGCAACCAAGTTTAAAATAGGCCTATCTGTTCAGATAGCAATCACGCTCGACCGAAACCTTATCCGCCTATATAGCATCAATACGCGGACCTAAGTCTATCTGCTTGAATAGCATAATTTCATGCCTTAAACCTCTACCTAGATAGCAGCTATTCTCGATCAAGCCTATCTCTTTTGATTAATCGCGATACGTATCTATTTCGACTGGCGATATTGAAAGCAGTGACTTCATTTATACGAGTCTATCTAATCAAGATAACAAAATGACGCTCAATATCCAAGAAAAAGAAAAAGCAAGAACAAAACTCAGACGCACATAATCTCGCACATAGCCTTACAAAGGATCAAACTACGAAGACCACAATGGCAAAGTGATTCAAAATTCATGCCTTCAAAAGAATCAAATTACAAGCTACCAAAACTACAGGGCTAAGCTATTGGTTTTCCTCAAAAAGATCCTTATGAGGAGACTTGAACCCTGAAACTCGATTAGAGTCTTTCATCACGAACTTGTACCACTAGACAAAGGCTATATGGCGTCTCGAAACCCTAGGAAATCATGGCTATATCAGGGGCTAGGGATTTGAATTTCATTCAAAATAATACGAGGATCTGCGTGGGGTTCACGCACGGCTGATTTTGCGCGACTACAAGGCAAACTCGCACGTGACATTTGCTCAAAAGGGGGCTAATGTAGATGGTGCATTCCAGACAGAAAGAGCATAGACATGTGGCGGCCATCTAGCACATCTGAATGTGCTCCGCATACACCAGATCACTGATCATACTTATCCATATGGGGGCTGCGAGACAGGGCCCTCGCGTACCAACCACACGGTACCTGTAGGGACTTAGTGGTTTGGAGGCTAGAGTAAGGTCATTCGCGCGCGAACGACAACCACCCTCGCGCGCGACCTATCGTAAATTCTTTGAGAGACTTAATGAACACTTCCTATAAACCCGTTTGACCTCATAACGGTCTCCGGTATCAGCGGACAGGTGCGTAGCGTTCCCAATATATACGGTCGAACGTGCTGTTACGGGACTACCATTAAGCTGCCATTTATGGTGCATTAACTATCACAAGGAAGGTTAGCCCTCCATGGACAGGGTTATGTTCTGAAGTTCTGCTTATAAGCCCTCTTACCATCATTAAGCTGTCTCTCTCTCTTACAGTTGCCTTTGCTTACTCTCTCCCTACTCACTGCCCTTCATCTCCCTGTGTGCATATCTTCATCCCCTACTTGAGTTGTACACTTGGATCTCTCTCTTGAGGATTTCCAAGTACACATTAGGCTAGAATTAGAATATTTAGATGATAGCCAAGAGCATGGAGATGAAGATCGGAGGACCAAAGAAGCCACAAAGACAATGAAGATTCCCATCCTAGGCACACGCAGCTATGGTGGAGCACATGAAGATAAGCTTGAAACTTTAGGGCATATAGATATTATCATTGGCTTGGTAATATCTTTTACTAGGGGCCATATCCTGGTCACGTTAAACTTTCTTTTGTGAATGTTCATTATTTATGTCTTGTTATTTATTTGTCGGTGATACAAGCAAAACGTTAACAAGATAATACTACACAAGTTTGATCTTTTATTATGGATTGCCCAATCCGAATAAGTAGATCATGTTTATGAGATCAACCAAACAAATAAATAATTTCTATTAAATCCCTAAATGAAATATTGCGTTTTGCCTTCTCCTGCCTAAACACCCTTCATGATCAAGGTCTATTAAATTCGGGCTTGCCAAAACAAGGCGTTTTAATTCACCTTGGTGTGTTGTGGACAACACAATAAAGTAATGTGTGATTGTTGAAGCAAGGGGTTGGACGCAACTAGGCAAAGTCAATAGGATTGATGAGTTTAGAGGCATGACAATTAGGTGTTATCTAAAGGACAAAGAATAAAAGATTTATTCACCTAATTGGACCAAGAGTTGCATGGGATGCAACTGGAAATGGTTCCTACCTAAATAACCAATTCTTGGGTGACTTGCCAAAGCAAGCTCAAGAAGAAATGAAATATGAATCTTGGACTCACTAGAAAATATATATGATATTTCCGCATTAATTGTGAGGGCTATTAATACGAGAAAAATAGTGGGAGCTATATTTAATGATCTAGCCATTTTTGAATATAGTTAAACTGTTCAAAATACTAAAATTGCACATTTCTCGTTTTGTAGAATTCCAATGGCAAACGATCACGCATCGACTTAATCCCTGCGATCTTTCCTTGAGAAGGATAAGTTGTCTGGAACAAATTTCCTTAACTGGTACAGAAACTTGAGGATAGTCCTTAAGAAAGAAAATAAATTGTACGTCTTAGACAATCCTATTCCAGAATCACCCCAGGATGAGTCTGTTCTAGCTGCCGTGAGAACACATCAGAAACATGTGGATGATTCTAATGATTTGACTTGTCTCATGCTTTTCACCATGAGCTCTGAGCTTCAGAAGCAACACGAGAACATGGAAGCTTACGATATGATCGAACACTTGAAACAGTTGTTTCAGGAACAGGCAAGGTATGAACGGTGTGAAGTGTCCAAAGCACTGTTCAAGAGAAATCTCGCAGAAGGGAACCCAGTTGGTCCTCATGTACTCCGAATGATTAAGTACATTGAGAACCTCGCTAGGCTGGGGTTCCCACTCGGCCAAGAGTTGGCAACTGATCTTGTCTTGCAATCTTTGCCTGACAGTTATAACCAGTTCATCATGAACTATAACATGAACGAGATCACTAAAACTCTGCCTGACTTGCTGAACATGCTGAGGACAGCTGAGCAGAACATCAATAAAGGCAAGGCCATACTGATGCTCAATAAAAGTAAGGGCAAGGGAGTTGCGTCTAATTCTAAAGGAAAGCGCAAGAAAGTTGCAAAGTACAAGGAAGCCCTGAAGCCTAGTGGTGGCATGGCTAAAGGTGATTATCACTAATGTAGCCAGTCGGGTCACTGGAGGAGGAATTGTCCCAAGTATCTGGAGGATAAAAGGCTTGGAATAATGATTCCACCACCACCAGGTATTTTTTTATAGACTTCAATCTATCTATTTCTTCATCTTGGGTATTGGATACCGGATGTGGATCTCACATTTGTCGAAATGTACAGGATTTGAAAAGAAGTAGAAGATTGGCTAAAGGAGAGATAGATATGCGCGTTGGAATTGGAGCAAGAGTTGCTACATTAGCTATAGGCGTTTATAAACTATCTATGCCTTCTGGCCTTATTTTAGAATTAGACAGTTTCTATTATATGCCTGCTATAAGAAGAAACATTATTTATGTTTCTTGTTTGGAGGAGAAGGGGTTTTCTATTTCAATAAAGGACACGTGTTGCTCCATTTATTTTGATAGTATGCACTATTGTAGTTCTCATTTGTCTAATGGATTGTATATCATTGATCTAAATAATTCCATCTATAACATAAATACTAAAAGGATTAAAACTAATGATTTAAATCCTACATATCTATGGCACTGTCGTTTATGCCATATAAATGAGAAATGCATATCTAGACTCCATAAAGATGGATTTCTAGACTCATTTGATTTGGAATCATATGAGACATGTAAGTCTTGTCTGTTGGAAAAAATGACAAAGTCCCCTTTAAATATGAAAGGTGAGAGGACTAGTGAGTTACTGTCACTCATACATAATGATGTATGTGTGCCGTTTCCCACGCCTGCTAGAGGTTTTACACCTATTTCATTACGTTTAATGATGACTTCAGTAGATATTGATTTGTATACCTTATGAAGTCCATATCCGAATCCTTTGAATTGTTCAAAAAATTCAAGAATGAAGTAGAGAAGCAACTTGTTAAAAGTATTAAGGCTTTGTGATCGGATCGTGGAAGAGAATAATTGAGCCAAGAGTTTGACGAATATATTAGAGAGTGTGGGATAGTATCCCTAGTCCATTATATGGATTAATAGGAAGACAAACTATAGACTAGCATGTGTGGAGATTGATATGGACATATCAAGTCTAACACATGGGTATGCATTAGGAGTAATGTCATACTGGATTGACCCACAACGAGAATGATACATTAGTATGTCAAAGTCACAATTGCTTCTCGTAGTGCTAATAATATTGTCATCCTTAGACTTGAAGTCACTAGATGTGTTTCTAGACACCGCTCCATGTTAGTAAGAAGTTACTACCAACTAAGTAGAAACCTATGGGGTCACACACCGGATGGATTAAATTGGATATAGGTATTAATTAGTTGGACAAATTAATAAAATGATCATAACGCAACCACAAGGAAACCTAGTAGGACTAATTTTCAAGTGGGCTAATCCATGTAAGGACATGATTAGTATTGGGGCCTTTATGTAGTTAATAAAGAGTTATTACTATATAAAGGAACTCTAGATTGTTATTTCTCTAACACAAGTCATTATTGTGAGAACATAACAAAGCAAGAGAGAGAGAGAGAGAGAGACAAGGAAAGGCGTCCTCCCAACCCATCCGCCCCCTCCCTTGCAGTTTCCCTCCTTGAGGCACGACCTTGGTGCGTAGTTTACGTGAACATCCTTCTCCTTCTTCCGTTGCTAGCACTACTCGGTGAGAAGGAATCCAATCAAGAATCCAAGGTGTGGATATTCATAGAGACAAGGACAATATCTTCGCGTGATCTCCCAAAATAAGGTACACATCTTCTTTGCCATTATCATGTTATGATGGCTTGTCTTGTGATCCTTGGTGCGATTTGAGCAGGATTAATTTTATTATTCCGCTGCGTAACCTGCATGAAAACCCAACATAGTATTGGGCAATTATGTAGTTAATAAAGAGTTATTAACTATATAGACGGACTCTAGATAGTTATTTTCTCATCTAAGCCATTATTGAGAGAAACATAACAAAGCAAGAGAGAGAGAGAGAGACAAGTTAGGAGCCGAAGCCACCCAACCCGTCCCCATACCCGACATCGTTAGCTCCCCTTTAGCGCATCCTTGCCTCGGTGTTTGTGATCTCTTCCCCCTTTCTTCCGTTGCTAGCACTACACAGTGGGAAGGAGTCAAATCAAAGATCCAAGGTGTAGATACTCTTAGAGACGAAGATACACTTCTTCTTACTGATCACACAAACTAAGCTACACATGTTTCTACCCTAATTATGTTATGATTGCTTGCCTGTGATCCTTCGAGGGGTTTGAGCAGGATTAAATTTTTGTTATTCCGCTGCCTAACCTGCATCAAAACCCTGCAGTGGTATCAGAGCCACAAGTCGTAGCGCATAAGATGATATTATGTGTTACTGTTTTTCAGTTATACACCGTATATGTTACTTTACGAGAAAACTGAAACTAATTAGCATATTATATGCAAATTGAATATGATTCAACCAAACAAGACCTAAGTTTACATGGGATGTATCAATTAGTGAGTTTGGATCACATAGGATGTGATGATTTTAGATCTAGGAACTAGGTTTGGGCACAAGTTGGAAAAAGGAGTTTTTCAAACTCGGAAACAACTAAACTTGGGCAACAAGGCAAGGAATTGGTTTGGAAAAGATTCCATACGAGGGTTCGGCCCCCCTAGGGACCGCCCCCCTTTCCTTGCCGCCCAAGCTAGGGCACGACCAAGGGCCAGGTCTTGCCTAGCGTGCGGCTCGGCCGCGTGTGAGGCATGGCCGACCGGCTCAATGCCATGCTTGGCCCTTTGGGTGGTGGGACCATGTAGATGGTAGACCCCTTGGACCGTTTTGACCCTAGTTTCCTAAATTTTAACTAAAATTGAACAAGCGCGTTAAACTGTATTATGTGCTTTGTTGCATGGTGGATGGATATGGTGTAGGTTGTGGTTTACTTTGTGGTTTGGTTTACGGCCTGCGAGCTGATCAAATTATTGTAATAGTTAATTAGGTTTTACGGCCAGCGAGCTGATCATCTTCTCAACATGTGAGGTTTTATTTATTTATTTAATTTTAGATGCTAGCTATAATTAGATAATTAGATGATAGCCAAGAGCATGGAGAAGGAAACCAAAAGCCAATGAGCCACAAAGATGATGGAGGAACTCTCACACCTAGGGCGCGCGGCTATGGTGGAGGCACATGGAGATGAGCTCGTCACTTTATGGAATATAGATATTATCATTATCTTGGTAATATCTTAGTCTTAGGGGCCATATTCATGCCACATTATTTTTATATTTATGGATGTTTATTATTTATGTCTTGTTATTTATTTTGTGTATGGATGATACAAGCAAAAAGTAGCAAGAGTATAATAAAAAAGAATAGTCTTTTATTGTGGATTGCCCAATCAAAATAAGTAGATCATGTTGATGGGATCAACCAAACAAATGAGATAATGACAATTAAATCCCTCAAAGGAAAATATTACGTTTTGCCTTCTCTTATTTTAACACCCTTCATGACCAGGGTTAATTAATTTCGGGCTTGCCAAAGCAAGGCGATTTTAATTTACCATGATGTGGTGCGGCGACACAAGCAAGTAATGTGTGGTTTTTTAAATAAGAGGTTAAACGTAACTAAGCAGTTTCCATTGGATTGATGACTTAGAGGCATTGCAATTGCGATTATCTATGAGATAGATAAATAAGGATTTATTTGCTCGGTTTCACCAAGAGTTGGATAAGGATGCAATTGGAAAGAAGTTCCTACCTAAATAACTAATTCCAGGGGTGACTTGCCAAAGCAACCTCAAGAAGAAGTGAAATATGGATCTTGGACCCACTAGAAAATATATGATATTTTCCGCATTAATGGTAAGGGCTATTAATCTGAGAAAAATAGTGGGAGCTATATTTTATAATCTAGAAATTATTGAATATGGCTAAATTGTTCAAAATACTAAAATTGAATATTTCTCATTTTGTGGCAAACAACAATCAAACATCGACACCATCCATGCGTTCTTTCCTTGAGACGGACAAGTTGTCTGGGAACAAATTTCTGGACTGGTACAGAAACTTAAGGATTGTCCTTAAGCAAGAAAAGAAGTTCTACATCTTAGATGCACCTGTTCCAGCGCCACCAGCCAAGGATGCAGTCGAGGCTGTCGTAAGGGCACATCAGAAAATTGTGGACCACAATAATGATGTGACCTATCTCATGCTGTGCACCATGAGCTCTGAGCTTCAGAAGCAACATGAGAACATGTAGGCGTATGATATGATCGTACATTTGAGGCAGCTCTTCCAAAAGCAGGCCCGCCATGAGAGGTACGAAGTATCCAAAGCACTACTCAAGTGTAGTCTCGCAGAGGGGAACCCAGTCGGGCCTCATGTACTCCGTATGATCGGATACATTGAGAATCTCGAGTGGTTAAGCTTCCCTTCGGCGAAGAGTTGTCCACTGATCTCACTCTCAACTCGTTGTCGGACTTTTAAAGTCAGTACATCATGAACTATAACATGAATGAGATCAACAAGACTCTGCCATACTTGCTCAATATGTTGAGGACAACTGAACATAGTATTAACAAGGGCAAAGACAATGCCATAATGATGATCAATAAGAGGAAGGGCAAGTCCGTTGCATCGACCTCCAAAGGGAAGAGCAAGAACGTTGAAAAATCCAAAGAAACATCCTTAAATCCTTGTGGAGGCGTGACTAAGGGTGAATGTCGCTACTGTAGTCAGCCTAGACACTGGAAGAGGAACTGCCCCAAGTATCCGGAGGATAAAAGGCTTAGAATAGTGACTCCCCCTCCACCAGTTGTTTTTTTTTATAGATTTCAATCTTTCTATTTCTTCATCTTGAGTATTGGAAACTGGATGTGGATCTCACATTTGTCAAAATGTGCAGGATTTGAAAAGAAGTAGAAGATTAGCTAAATGGGAGATAGACTTGCGCGTCGGGAATGGAGCAAGAGTTGCTGCATTAGCTATAGGCGTGTATGAGTTATCTATGCCTTCAGGGCTTATTTTATAATTAGACATTGGGATCATATGCCTGCTATGAGCTGAAACATTATTTTCTATTTCTTGTTTGGACGAGAAAGGTTTTACTATTTCAATAAAGAACAATAGTTGTTCCATTTATTTTGATAGTATCCACTATTGTAGTGGGCATTTGTCTAATTGATTATAAATCATTGATCTAAGTAATCCCATCTATAATATTAATACCAAGAAGATTAAAATTAACGAATTAAATCCTACTTATATGTGGCACTGTCGTTTACGCCATATAAATGAGAAACACATATCTAGACTCCATAAGGATGGATTATGTAACAACCCCCATATTTCGGCTCGAGAGAGACCGGGAGGGTGCTACTTGTAAAGGAACGGCGGAAATCATGAACAAAACATCCATAGTTATATATTACAAACGGCATAATTGTCTCATTACATTACAAAATCTAAAATCAAACTAAGCGTTCAACCTAACTAAGATAAACTAGTACGACTTTTGCGATCCCTCCTACATTGAGCTTCCTTCACCAAGGCCTGCGGGGGAAAGAAACAAAGACCGCATTTTTTCCAAAGTCAGCAAGAAATGCTGAGTAAGCAAACACCCAAATACGTAAACCGGATAAGAAGCATTTTTATTTAATAAACGAATATGATAATATGTTCTCATGAATGACCATGTATGAAAGAGATCTATTTTTCCCAACTCTTTATTTAATAACACGATTTTAGGAACGTAATCTCAAATAATCACGACATATATCCTAGGAAAACATTCTCAATCCGTACATTGCCCCAATTAGGGGATTCCAAAAATTTCAATTCTCCATAAATTATCCAGATGAAAAGCAACTTATTATTTTGTTGTAGCGGGGAAGAACCAAATGTGAATATATCACAACATATCCATAACCAAGCTACCAAGACCTTAAGTGTTGACACCCCCTAAATGGTTCTTGCGCCCAGAAGGAGTAAGTACAAGGAGCGACCCGGGGCTAAGTGCGGCCGGCTTAACCATATAAGTATCCAAGTATCCAAATAGTGTTCCGCCGCCCAACTCTTTCTACTTTACGTTATTACACATTATAAATTTTCATGTGATAGATTTAAAAGAATCATGTGATCACATAGTCAGAGTCTCAAGTCGAACGTGAATAACAAAAATCACATTTTGAGACATAAAATCATAAAAGTATTCGGACACGAAAGGAGGACGGGCTCACTAGGCCTGGCATGTTTACTTACCTCAAGTAGCAACGAAAACTAGCACGATAAAATATTCTACGGAGAGACGTAGCCCTCGTCTGTGAACCCATGACCTATAATTTATTACCAAGTTTCTAATCACGCGGTTGTACTCTTAAACAAATGAATGTAATAATTAGATATGAATGCTTGGTTAGGAAATATGATCAAATCCAACTCTTACGGTCCGAATTAATGGCAAAATGATTTTCATTTGCAAATGGGTATAAATCTAAGTTAATTTTTATCATACTAGTAGTTACTAATACTTTTAAGTAAATCTCGTATGAGGGAGTTATGAGTTATTGCAAGAGGGTTCAAAATTAAATTTTTTAACTTGACACAATTTACAAAAATTAGTATTTAAGAAATCTACAATTTATTCCGGTGTGAAACCATATGGAGAAGTAGACACGTAGGGCTTCGAAACGGTATAAAGTGGAGCAAAAACGGAGTTTGTATGAGTGATTTATGACCTCACAAAGATGGGTCAAATAATATGTCGAATCCAAATTTTTCAGACCCATCTCATCTTACGAAAAATGGCATTCTGGAAAAAGTATAAAGAATTTGAATATGATACCAGTTAGAAATGAAATTAGACTTGTAGTTCTTCGAAATGATATAAGGTGGGACAAAAGTTGAATTTTTATGAGTGAGATGTGACCTCTCAAATTCAGGTCAATAATTTTTGCCGAAAATTGAGTATCAAAACGAGACTAACTTTTTTTTTCGAATTTCATTTCTTTCCACAACTTGATGAGAGTACTTCATTTTAGTTATATCAAATAGAAGGAAGACGGTCTATATGAATAACTAATAATGAAATTGAATAACTCTAGTATAGAGGATGCATGAATGATCAAAATACAGAACTATGGTTGAAACTTACCAAACTTGGTCTTTAGGAATACCCAAATGAATGAAAAGGAAGAGAGAGCGTTAGGTCTTCAACAAGGGAAGTCAGAGGAGAGTGTGGTGATGATTTCATCCAAGTGAGGGAGGTAGGTATTTACAGAGAGAGGTGGATTCTTGGAGTGGATGACGTAACTTGACATGTAGAGTATTAGAGTGGAGTGATGTGACAAGTCATTTAGAGTGTTTGAATGGATGATGTGACTACTCATATGGAGTATAAAAATGGAGTGATGTGACAAGTCATGTAGAGTATAAAAGTGTATGATGTGACTAGAGTGTTGAAATGATTTTACTTTACTTGAAAAGACTACACAAAGGTGTGATGATGGACAAAGGTTTCTTGAGTATTTTGTAAGCAACTTATGACTAGTCATTTAAGAGTATGACGATAACTATTGATTTTTGGGTGTTCTCATGCAATAATGTTCTAGTCATGATATATGGCTTGTTATCATGGCTTCTTTATGGTCCATATTGATCAGAGATGGTAAAAAGTCATTGGGTCCATATATAAACATCTTCCTTTTATTTTTCTACACTTAGAGTAGTAAAATAACAAGTTTTGGTCATGTTTTGAGAGGTCATCCTCTCAAATTCTAGAATACACTAGGAAAGTGTGATTGATTGGACAAGGAAAGTAAAAAAATTGATAAATCTAAAGTGTGTAGGAGAAATAAGCTTGATGGGACAAAAGATACATGATTAGCATGCCTAAATCTAGGAAAATCATGGGGTCTTAACCTTAGGGAAAGCATGAGTCTAACCCTTCCGTACACTAGATGGATATGCAACCCATATGTACCTAACATATTAATACATAGTAACATTTTAGGAATACCTTCATACCGTTAACCTTCATATCAAATAACCAATTTACCCCTAATCTTAAAACGTGGGTATTACAGATTACTGGACTCGTTGGACTATGATCATATGAGACATGTGAGTCTTGTTTAATGGAAAAAAATGAGAGTCCCATTTCAATAAGAAAGGTGAAAGGACTAGTGAGATATTGGCACTCATACATACTAATTTATGTGGACCGTTTCCCACGCCTGCCAGAGGTGGTTATACCTATTTCATTACATTTAATGATGATTTCAGCATATATGGATTTGTATACCTTATGAAGGCCAAATCTGTATCCTTTGAATTGTTCAAGGAATTTGAGAATAAAGTGGAGAAGCAACTTGGAAAAAGTATCAAGTCTCTACGATCGGATCATGGAGGAGATACTTAAGCCAAGAGTTTGACGACTATCTTAGAGAGTGTGGGATTGTGACCCAACTCACTCCACCTGGAACGCCACAACAGAATGGCACGCCCGAGAGGAGGAATCGCACCTTGTTGGACATGGTGTGGTATGTGATGTGCCAAACATATCTTCCGATATCGTTTTGGGGACATGTTATAATGACAGCTACTTTTACCATTAAACGTGTTCCATCCAAATCAATCGTGAAGACACCATATTAGATATGGACTGGGAGGTGTCCCATAGTGTCGTTTATGAAGATTTGGGGTTGCGACGTCTATGTAAAATGTTTATAGAGTGAAAAGCTCGAACCCAAGTCAGATAAGTGTAAGTTTGTGGGATATCCTAAGGAAACTAAAGGATATTACTTCTACAACCCTGTCGAAAAACGAAATGTTTGTTGCTCGAACCGGCGTGTTCCTAGATAGAGAGTTCATCTCTAGAGGAGCAAGTGGGAGAGCTGTAGAACTTGAAGAAATTCAAGAACCACAAAGCACTCATACGACAATGGAGCATGAACACAAACCACAAACGGTTGTAGAGGAACCTGTTCACGTAACACAAACTCTCCGTAGGTCGAGTAGGGTACGTCATGAGCCCAGTATGTATGGACTTCTCGTTACCGAGTCCGGTGACGTATTACCCGTAGAAGATGAGCCTACTACTTACGAAGAGTCCATGAAAGGGCCAGACTCAAAAAAGTTGCTTGAGGCCATGAGATCCGAATGGAATCCATGTATTCCAACCAAGTATGGATTTTAATGGAACCACCCGATGGGGTTCGACCCATAGGGTGCAAGTGGGTCTTCAAGAAGAAGACTGACATGGATAGAAATTTAGTTGCCTATAAGGGCCGACTGGTGGCTAAAGGATACAGATAGATTAATGGTATTGACTATGATGAAAACTTTTTCCCAGCCGCAATGACCAAATCTATTCGAATATTGCTTGCGATTGCAGCTTACTATGACTATGAGATTTGGCATATGGATGTCAAAAATTGTTTCTGTATGAAAACCTCCTCAAGGATGTGTACATGACACAACCTGAGGGTTTTGAGGATCCAGAGCATGCAAATAAAGTCTGTGAGCTACAACGATCCATTTATGGATTGAAGCAAGCTTCTAGGAGTTGGAATCGACGTTTTGATGACGCGGACAAAGAGTTTGGCTTCATCAAGAACGAATATGAGCCTTGTGTTTACAATAAGGTTAGTGGGAGTTATGTTGTGTTTATGGTCTTGTATGTGGATGACATACTACTCACTGGAAACAACATTCCTATGTTGCAATCTGTGAAAGATTAGCTAGGAAAGTGTTTCGCAATGGAGGACTTAGGGGATGCAGCTTATATACTAGGTATCAAGATCTATAAGGATACACCGAGGAAGCTGCTCGGCCTACGCCAAAGTACATATATAGACAAGGTGTTTAATCGTTTCAACATGCAAGACTTCAAGAAGGGATTCATGCCCATGTCGCATGGGATCACTCTTTCAAAGAATGATTGTCCTTCCAATCAGATTGAGAAGGAACGCATGAGTAGAATTATGTATGCATCTGCCATAGGATCTATCATGTATTCCATGTTGTGTACTAGACCATATGTGTCGTATGCGCTAAGTATGGCAAGAAGATATCAGTCCAATCCGGGTGAGATTCACTGGATTGTCGTCAAGAACATCCTTCAATACTTGAGAAGGACTAAGGATGCATTCTTGATATTTGGAGGTAAGGAAGAGCTAAGAGTAATTGGTTACAATGATGCAAGCTTCCAAACCGACAAAGACGACTATAGATCGCATTCGGGTTATGTGTTTTGCCTGAATGGAGGAGTTGTGAGCTGGAAGAGTTCCAAGCAAGAGACAGTTGCTGATTCTACAACTGAAGCTGAGTACATTGCTACTTCAGGCGCAGCAAAGGAGGCTGTTTGGATAAAGAAGTTTATCACTAACCTTGGTGTGGTTCCTAGAATTGCAGATGAAATAACGTTGTATTGTGACAACACTGGGGCGATCGAACAGGAAAAGGAACCCCGATCACACCCAGAGGACAAAGCATGTACTTAGGAGATTCCATCTGGTTCGAGACATAGTAGATCGAGGAGATGTGAAGATATTCAAGATTCCAACAGATGACAATATGCCAGATCCTTTCACAAAGCCGTTGGTTCAGCGAAAGCATGAAGGGCACACTAGGGCTATAGGCATACGTGATGCACCATATTGGCTCTAGTGCTAGTGGGAGACTGTTGGTTTTGGATGCCCTAGAGGCAATCTGTTTAGTATGAACTTTAGTAGCTAGAATAATCATTGTATTTTTTATGGAGATACCTAATATAATGAAGTCCTTAGATTACAATTGTGTTGTTTATCTTAAATATCCCTAGTCCATTAAATTGATTAACGAGATGATAAATTATAGACTAGTACGTGGGTAGAATGATATGGGGATATCAAGTCTATATATGGGTATGCATTAGGGGTAATGTCATACTGGATGGACCCACCGCGAGAAGGCTACATTAGGTTATGTCAACTTCACAACCGCTTCTCGTAGTGCTAATGGTGTTGTAGTCCTTAGACTTGAAGTCACTGGATTCTCTAGTGGTGAAATATCATGCTTTTATATTATCAAACGTTACACCGTAACTGGGTAACTGTAAATATAATAATCGAGCATGATAGGAAGCAAGCTTAGAGGTGGCAGTGATGTAGACAAGATTTGTCCCTCCTACATAATAGGAGTAAATATCCACGGCCACTCGAGGGGTAGAGCTTTTGGAATGTCTGGCAAGACTCAGATAAATGAATATGGAGATATTGATGATATCTGCATGGATAAGACTATTCCAAGGATCGAGAAACTATGGATTGGATATACGAGTGTGACGAATATGTCTTGTGTCCAATCCGGATATGGAGACAAAGGGATAACACAACACGGTAACATTGGGCACAAGGTTTTTCGGGATCACTGATTATTTCTATTAGTTGGGTGGCATAGATGTGTTGCTAGACACCACTCTATGTTTGCAAATGTTACTACTAACTAAGTAGAAACCTATGGGGTCACACACTGTATGGATTAAGCTGGATATGGGTATTAATTAGTTGGACTAATTAATGAAAGGAACATAACGCAACCACAAGCAAAGTTAGTAGGACTAGTTTGCAAGTGGACTAATTCATGTAAGGACATGATTAGTGTTGGGCCAATTATGTAGTTAATAAAGAGTTATTAACTATATATAGGAACTCTATCTTGTTATTTTCTCATCTAAGTCATTATTGAGAGAAACATAACAAAGCAAGAGAGAGAGACAAGTTGGGAGCCGAAGCCACCCAACCCGTCCCCCTACACGACGCCGTCGGCCGCCCTTGGGCGCGGCCTTGCCTCGGTTTGCGTGATATCTTCCACCTTTCTTCCGTTGCTAGCACTACACGGTGGGAAGGAATCCAGTCAAAGACCCAAGGTGTGGATACTCGTAGAGACGAAGACACAATTCTTCGTAGTGATCACACAAACTAAGGTGCACATGTTTCTACCCTAATCATGTTATGATTGCTTGCCTGTGATCCTTGGAGGGGTTTGAGCATAATTAAATTTTTTTTATTCCTCTGCGTAACCTGCATAAAAACCCTACATTTTGTTCCATCCAATCCATGAGATTCCTCTATCTTGCCCCGTTTTGCTCTACCAAAATAAGCTTATGAGTTTCTCCATTTTGTCGCAGATTCCGTCCGGAAGTTTAAAGCAGGACATCGCGTAAGTTGGGATGGCCTCTGAAACTGTTAGAATCAAAATTTCCTTCCCACCTGGGGTAAGTGTTCTCTCTTTCCACCCCTTCGGTACACTAAACAGATTTTTAAGGAGATTATTCAAATATATTGACTTGTTTCTCCCCATTGTGGTAAGGAGCCCCAGATACCTGTCATATTTTGCCACCTCCACCATGCCACACAAGTCAATGACTTGCTTCTTCGTCTTTGCTGTGACGTTAGACGAAAACACGATTGCTGACTTCTCAACGTTGATCTTCTGTCCCGAGGCAGCACTATAAACTTGTATAATTTTTAATAACGTAGATAGGTCCTCTGTATTTACCTGTACAAATAACAAACTATCGTTGGCCCGCCGCCAGAAGTCATAACTACTGCGAGTTCTCCCCGTTCAACATCCGCATTTACTGCTCTCGATAAAACTTCACTACATAAGAGGAAGAGGTAAGGGGAAAGCGGACACCCCTTCCTCAACCCTCGCTCAGGTACAACACAGCCAGAAATAGCTCTGTTCCGCACAAAGCCAAACTTTACCGTAGTAATGCAATTCATAACCTGGCCAACAAATTTTGGACTGAAACCCAACTTGGTTAATGTCTCACTAACAAAGCGCCACTCTAGTCGGTCGTACGCTTTGCTCATGTCTACCTTCATAGCCAAGTAGCCTGTCTTACCCTTCTTTCGAGTTTTAAGTGAGTGAATCACTTCAAAAGCTGTTAGGATATTATCTGAGATCAATCGCCTTGGGACAAAGGCGCTTTAATTCTCACAAATAGTAGTGGGTAAGATCCTTTTCAACATATCCGCAATTGCCCTTGAAACAATTTTGTAAATAATCATACAAAGACTAATTGGTCGGAAGTCACCTGGTTTCCTTGGTTGTTTTACTTTTGAGATAACGACGATGAGTTTGTTGTTGTTTTATTCGAGACTTCTTCCTACGTTTAGAACTTCTAGACATGTCGGAGTAACTACCCTGCCTACAATCTTCCAAAATCTCAGAAAGAACCCGGCATTGAAGCCGTCAATGTCTGGTGCTTTATCTGGAGCCATCACAAACAAGGTTGTACGGACTTCCTCCGCTATGTATGGGTCCTCCATTACCTCCCAATCCTCTCGAGCAATGCTAGTTTCCACATCTGCCAGTGCATAGTCGATGTCCTCGGTATTTGGTCTGTCCGAGCGAAATATACCTCAGAAGTGATCTTCGAGCACT
Organism: Linanthus parryae; assembly: GCA_023055425.1. Classification (NCBI taxonomy): domain Eukaryota; kingdom Viridiplantae; phylum Streptophyta; class Magnoliopsida; order Ericales; family Polemoniaceae; genus Linanthus; species Linanthus parryae. Next base: position 9,556,787 of record JALGPY010000012.1, read on the forward strand.
CGTGCAATGTCTTCCGCTGCTAAAACCTATTTTCCTTCGATACTTTCAATCCTTAGAATCGAATTCTTGACCCTTCGGATGGTAGCTTTTCGATAAAAAACCGTGTATTTCTGTCCCCGTGTTTTAACCACTCGATTCTCGAACAACTTACATTCTAATAATTTAATCACTATTCATTTTCTTAAATACATATTTTAAGGCTTTACATTATTTTCAAATTATTCAATTTAAAAAAATCAAAATGTTATCAACTTTTATGACGTATTACACACATTAGGTTTCAGAAGTTAATTAAAACGTTCCCTTTTCTCTAATTTTAGAACAATTCCTACATTATTCATTTTTAAAGTAATTATTAAATTTAGTTATGTTACTTTAAGAGAATTAGTTTCCAAAGTCAGTTGTATAATTAACTTTTCTTTAGCAGAAATCATTCACTCACTTTCTTATATTTTGCATACTTTGATTTGTGAAAAAAGTTAATTAGATATTTATCATTCAAATTTCTCGTTCGTTGAAATTTCTCACACCGATCGTTTTATGTTTTTCTTTTCGTGATATGTATTTCTCCAAATGCAAATATTTCACGAATTTAAAAGTCTAATTTGGTAGCGATCAATCATTTCAAATTTCACTGCATTACTAAGTACTATATCCATCCAAATTTTATGTGCCGTGTTCTTTTAACTAAGATCACTAAGCATCTTGAGAGAGTCATTTGATTTTTCATGCAATACAATAATTTTGTCGTTCGTAATGTTTGTAGAGCTGAAATCATTCTACAACATTATCAAAAGATATAATTACTAACATCGTTTGGTTAGTTAAATTCCCTCCTTAAATTTTTTGTGTTCTTGGTTAAGAAAATAGGAAAAATAAAATGGGACGGGTGGAGTAACAATTCATTAGTGATTTTACATTTAAAGAGGAAACAAATGGGACGACCCTAAATCGGATGATGAATATTCCAAAATCAATGAAGCAAAAAACGGAAATTACCATCAACCTCAGACATATTAAAACAAACTAAGAATTTTTATAAGTAAATAAGCAAAATACTGCAATAAAGAACAAATATGAGAAACTACACTTAGATCAAATCGAGAAATGAAACAAGCCTGATCCAACAAACGTTAAGCCATCCAATTATTCCACTATCCAGACCTTCCTTCTATCTAGACTTTCCATATGTGTTGTTCTTGATAAATAGGATTCTTAAAACCAAGCTAGGGATTCCATGTACATCAATACAGGCATAGCCAATGTACCATTATGAAGAAGACTAACATATTTTTGTACTTCTCCACCTTTATGATCATAAACAATTAGACTTCCACCATAACTCACCGCCAAAACCACATCGTAGTTGACAAACACCAATGGAGTAACTAACAATAGTCGATTGTCCAGCTTAAACATCGTAGTCCAAGAACTGGAAACATTGTACTCATTCATCACCCATATGTTAAAACTCATACAAGGAGCATGGATGCAGATATAGAAAGATTCTCCATAATTTATGATGATAAACGCGTATTCTACTTTCCTTGAACAACTCTCTGGCAGTCCAATTTTTTCAAACACCTCTTTACTCATGTCGAATCCCAAAATGAAACTGCAATTATTTCTATACCAAGTCGCCTTCCAATGCACGATACCTCGAACGGTTGCTTGTGACTTAAATCCATCAATCGTGCAATAAGAAAGATTATGCTCCAAGAATTTGACCTAGGTGTGTAAACATCGACTATATAAGTCAAAATATTTGAACCATTTTTAAGTAGTTCAGGGACAAGCCTAACCAACTTTAAGTCCCCTATTGGGGTAACTCATTCAAATCCAAAATGTTGGTCGAAGGAGCTAGGGTGTGAAGACATGCATTGAGTGCGATTCGAAATCATTTTTTATTTTCTAATGTACAGATTCCAAAAATAAATAATTTGGGGATAAAAAAGACAAATTACCTGGCGGGCACAACCCACGAGGTGCAATTGTTGAATTTTTGGGTGTGATGGATGGTTGGGAGGACATTGCAGTGGTTTATTGGCAATGCCTCGTTCATCATTGTACAAGAATAAGGTAAGGTCTCTAGGGTTCGTTTGGTATGATAAGAAATGGTCTTTGTAGGGTGGACGATTAAGATGGATATCAACGAACTTTGTACTAGAGATAATAGTGTTCAACAATGTACAAACTGCTTTGCAACGAATGAGAGACTCAGAGTGTAATATCAAAAAGACGGTGATAATGGGGTCGACCGAGAGGAGACCGATAGGCTTAATTGAACACTTCTTTGGTTGGGGACTCATAATGAGATAAGAATGGAGTTGAGATAATTTGAATGAGAAAATATATCTTTATATACAAATCTAAGAAAACATTAAAAGATAAAAATTTTATAGACATTAATTGCATAATATAAAATAATAAAGAATTTATGGACATTAAACAAAAAAGGTAAGTCATTCATAGACATCAATGATCTCCAAGTGTACCTATTTTTTTACCCGTTTAATGGTAATTAACCTCCGTACACCCTCTGTCCCATAATATTTGTTCTGTTCATTTTTCACACATATTAAAGTAGTGGAAAATATGATAAAATAATCATACACTACCAAAATTATCCTCTCAAATTAATGATGGTGTGAGTCTGTATAAAATGAATAAAAAAATTGAGTGTGGTCTCTATTGAAGTATTTTTTTAAGAATTACATTATATATCATATAGCCTGGTTCGAATCCAGGACCTCATGCAGGGACTTCAAGCGCCTATTGATGTAAGATTAGAAAAGTACAGGGACTTCAAGCGCCCATTGGTGTAAAAGTAGTGTAGAGTAGTACTCTTACACCAATTGGCGCTTGAAGTCCCTGCATGAGGTCCTGGATTCGAACCAGACTATATGATATATAATGTAATTCTTAAAAAAGAATACTTCAATAAAGACCCTTAATTTTATTCTTTCTATACAGACTCACACCATCATTAATTTGTGAGGATAATTTTGTTAGTGTATGATTATTTTACCATATTTTCCACTACTTTAATATGTGTGAAAAATAAAGAAGAACAAATATTATGGGACAGAGGGTGTACGGAGGTTGGTTATCATTCAATGAGTACAAAAAATAGGTACACTTGGCGATCATTGATGTCTATGAATGACTTACTTTTTTTATTTAATGTCCATAAATACTTTATTATTTTATATTACGCAATTAATGTCTTTAAATATTTTATCTTTTAATGTTTTCTTAGACTTGTATATAAAGAAATATTTTCTCATTCAAATTATCCCAACTCCATTCTTATCTCATTATGAGTCCCCAACCAAAGAAGTGTTCAATTAAGCCTAGCAATATCCTCTTGGTTGACATCATTATCACCGTCTTTTTTATATTACCCTATGAGTCTCTTAATCGTTGTAAAACAGTATGCAAATTGTGGAACGCTATTATCTCTAGTACAAAGTTCGTTGATCTCCATCTAAATCGTCCAACCTACAAAGACAATTTCTTATCATACCAAATGAATCCTAGAGACCTTACTTTATTCTTGTACAATGATGAATGATGGATTGCCAACAAACCACTACAATGTCCTCCCAACCATCCTTCACACCCAAAAATTCAACAATTTCACCTTGTGGCATGTGCCCGCGGGGTAATTGGTCTTTTTAATCCCCAAATTATTTATTTTTGGAATCTGTACATTAGAAAATCAAAAACTATTTATAACCGCACTCAATTTATGTCTTCAAACCCTAGCTCGTTCCACCAATATTTTGGATTTGAACGGGTTACTCCATAGGGGACTTCAAGTTTGTTAGGCTTGTCCCTGACTACTTAAAAATGGTTCAAACATTTTGACTTATAAAGTCGATGTATACACACCTAGGTCAAATTCCTGGAGGAGAATTAAGCATAATCTTCCTAATTGCACGATTGATGGAAGGCGACTTGGGATCGTGCATTGGAAAGTAATAAGGTCGATGTATACACACCCTGAACTACTTAAAAATGGTTCAAACATTTTGACTTATAAAGTCAATGTATACACACCCGTTCGAGGGATCGTGCATTGGAAGGCGACTTGGGATAAAAATAATTGCAATTTCATTATGGGATTCGACATGAGTATAGAGGTTTTCAGAAAAATTGCACTGCCAAGGATTTTAGGGAAAGCAGAATACGCGTTTATCACCAAAAATTATGGTGAATCTCTCTATATATGCATCCATGCTCCTTATATGAGTTTTAACATATGGGGATGAATGAGTACAATGTTTCCGGTTCTTGGACTAAGATGTTTAAATTGGAAAATCTGACTGTTGTTAGTTACTCTATTGGTGTTTGTCAACTACGAGGTTGTTTTGACGGTGAGCAATGGTGGAAGTCTAATTGTTTGTGATCACAAAGGTGGAGAAGTAAAAAAACATGTTAGTCTTCTTTTTTTTTTTTTTTGAGAAATGTTTTGTCGTCAACGGGGCTTGAACCCGTGACCACATGTAGGGGCTTCCAACCCTCTACCACTTGAGCTACCACCCTAGCTACACATGTTAGTCTTCTTCATAATAGTACATTGGCTATGCCTGTATTGATGTACAGGGAATCCCTGGTTTGATTTTAGGTATCCTATTTATCTAAGAACAACACATATAGAAAGCCTAGATAGAAGGAAAGTCTAGATAGGGGAATAATTGGATGGCTTAGTGTTTGTTGGATCATGCTTGTTTCATTTCTCGATTTGATGAAGTGTAGTTTCTCATCTTGTTTCTTTAGTGTAGTATTTTCTTTCCATATTTATAAAAATTCTTAGTTTGATTTTATGTACTTGAAATATGATGGTAACAGTGTTTAGTTTGTTTGAATAATCTCGACTTGTGACTGTAACGATCGACGTCTCTGTGTAATTTTTTCAATATCTTGCGATTTTTTTTCAATGTTTTTACGAATTTTTCTGTTCTTTTGATTGTAATACTATCCACGTGTTGCATGTTTTCTGAAATCTTTAAAAGTGTTCCTAAATTTTTTAGAGTTGGTGATTTTTTTGAAAATTATGGATTACATTTAGCATTTCAAGTATTATTTAATGTAATCTTCATTTATGTATAATTATATAGTGTGCTATTGATTTATAATATATGAAATGGCTCTACTTGTTCTGAAAATTAAAATGTTATATATAAGCTACAAGTCTTGCGTTTCTTTTTTTTTTTTCTTTTTCATGTTGTCTAAAATGTCCATTCCGAATAAAATTTGTCCCACATACATACAGAGGTTTTATTTAAGTCAGGGTTATTGTTTTAGATTTCCGTAACGTCCGGATCAACTTTCCTAATGTGGCTTTGACAACTTTGGATGTCAAGATTCAATGCAATCATTGTATTTTCTCCAAACTATTTAGTATGCTCATTAAAAACAAATACATCGGGAATGAACTGTAGAACTATACCCCTAGTTTCTTTTGGTGCAGATCTAATGTACCTATGAAACGTATCTCTAAACCTGTCAATATAATAATTTATAGGTTTGTTTGGGTAGAGAAGTTTTGTTTGAGTAGTGTGATACTTCTTTATCATTGTGGGAATTAAATTAATTGTGGGTTGTAAAAGTTTTTCAATATCACACAACTTCCACCCCCTCCCAAAAAACGGAAGAAGAAAAAAACTTAATCCAACAGACCCCTTTAGACCGATCATTGTGAAAAGCATATGTAACTTGACTTGGCAATGGAACTAGGCATGGAAAATTTCCTTCCACATAGATTTCAACTTTATCAAGGGATTTTTCTAGTGGGGACAACAAAGGGAGAGCTCGGGGGTGGTTAAAAAGTAATGCTTATTTCCACCCATTTGTCCTAGATCTTCTTGGTTCTTTGATTTATTTGTGTATTCGTTGGATTGTTAGCTCTAAATTTAATCCAAGAACAAGTGGTTAAGCTCCCCTTGAACTAGCTTATTCTCTTATATACACATAACGAATTCAAATTTTTCTAACCCTAAAACATGATTTTGAAGAAATAACATCACAAGATGAAATCACTCACCTCTTAGTAAGAATTTGCATGGAGAAAGAGGAGCAACCACATAAGAAAAGGCAGCTTCATTCGGTGCCGAAGCCGCAGCCACAGTTGACGCCGGAGAGGAAAATAGGAAAGCCATTGGTTGAGTCTCGGTCTCGATCTGTCCAACAACTTAAGATATTTGAGTAGTCGGGGACTGTGGTTCATCGAGTGAGAGAGATAGAGGCGGTGGATAGAGAGAGACGTCATAGACGAAGAAGATGATGGCTTGTTTCGTTTTCTATAAATTCCAGTCTTTATCGATATTGTGAGTCTTCGGGACACTTAATAAATAAATAAAAATATGCTATAGTTTTTGGCCCAAGAGTTTTGAATGATACCCGTGTTTGTAATTCCCAAATTCTGCAAATACCAGTTGCTCCTTTGCATGAAAAATATTTAGGTTTGTCAACACTTATTGGAAAAAATAAGAAAAGGCTTTTCAAAAATTTAAAAACCAAAACTTGGAATAAGGTTAGTGGTTGGAAAGATTTTTTTTTTTTTTTTAATCTCCAGGTGGTAAAGAAATCCTTATAAAAGCCATGGTTCAAGCTATCCCCACTTAAGTGATGTATAATTTTCTCCTACCAATTACTTTTTGCGATGAACTTCAAAATTTTTTTTCTAAATTTTGATGGAGTAATGATTTTGAAAAGAATAAAATTATTTAAAAAAATTGGGACAATTTATGTTGCACTAAGAGTATTGGTGGTTTGGGTTTTCGTCACTTGTATTCTTTTAACGTCTCTTTACTTGGGAAACAAGCTTGGAAAATTCTCACTTATCCAAATTCACTTCTTTCAAGAGCACTTAAAGGTAAGTATTTCAATAATTCTACCATTATTACAGTCAAGTCTACAAGGAGTTCCTCCTATGTTTGGAAAAGCATTGTTAAGGCAAAAAGTATGATTTTTAAAGGTATCTGTCAAGGCAATGGAAACAGTCAAAACACTTTTATTTACCACAATAGGTGGATTCCAATTGGCCTTTGGTGGAAAACCTTTTAGATTTCCTACTTTACCTTTGGACTCTAAAGTTTCTACCCCTATTAATCAAAATTTTACTTGGAATACAGATTTAATAAAATCTAATTTTTTTGAAGATTAAGTTGATGCTATCATTCAAATTCGTTTGATTTCGCCTCAAAATCAAGATAATCTTATCTGGTCCCAGACTGTTAAAGGCGATTACTCGGTTACATCTGCTTATTATATGACTGTTGCAAATTTTACTCTTGATTCTATTTCAGACAGTTCTACTTCTACAAATAACAGAGCTCTTTCTGGAAATAATTGTGAAAAATAAACATTCCAAGTAATATAAAAATCTTTGCTTGATGCATATATAACCACTGTACTGCAAGTAAAGATAATCTTCGTAAAAAAAGTAGCATCTCTTTACCTGTGCACTGCTCTTTCTGTGTAAATGGCGATTAATCTGCGTCTCATATTTTCTTCGACTTCATTTGGATTCGCAATCTTTTGCATCTCCGGTTATAGATCTGTATGCTTCTGGTTCGTCGCTGCCTTTCCCTTCTCGGTTGAAACACCTTTCTCGTCTTTCGACGTCAAAAACCAACAGATCCCTTGCCATCTGTTATGGAATATTTGGTAAGAAAGAAATCGAAGATTTTTCAGATTTGAGTCAAAAAATATCACTTTGTGATGGCTATGGCTTTTCCGATCCCATTCACCAGGGATTCGCTAATAGTAGAGGTGTTTGCTATGTTTCGTGCCATTATAGAAGCTCAGTCGAGAGGCTACACGAGTTTGATTGTTGAAACGGACAACAAATCACTGGCGTTAAGGCTAGAGAGAGAGGCGCCGTTGGAGGGTTTCTCAGAGAAGCAAGTTGTTGTCTACAGTCTTTTCAAAGCTTCGAGAGATTTTATTTGCTAGGGTTACGTGGTGTAAAAGAGGCCAGAATGGCTTAGCCCATTGTGTAGCCCAATTGGGCCTAGATTATGATGTTATTTCGTTTTGGGCTGTATCTTGCCCAGATAGCTTGAACAACTATTGGGCTTTTGATAATGGCTCCTAGTAAATAAAGTACAAATCCTATTTTAAAAAAAAAAGAAAGAAAGAAAGAAAGAAAGAAAGAAAGAAAAAAGAAAGCACTCTCCATTAACAAAGTGCAAACGTTTTTGCAGTTTTATTTATCCAATTATTTTGTCAGTGCTTCTAACACTGTTTAATAAAGTGAAGAATTGGTCATCAAACCTCGCTCAAATTCAAAATTGGACACATAATAAATCTGGAAAAAAAAATACAACATTATACCTTACAAATGGAGGGTAGATGCCCAATTATGAACTAGCAGATCGATAACCCATTCCGTTGGGACTATTACAGCTTACCGGGACGAAACGTTAAAAAATCTCAAAAAAGTTATGTACCACCGTAACATCTAGTAAAAAATCTCAAAAAAAAAAAAAAAAAAAAAAATCCTCAAAAAATCTCAAAAAATAAAAAGTACAGAAATCTTTAAGTAATTAGTGATGGTTAACATTTTTTGCAATGATGGAAGTGGTCAAGTCCGTCTATTCCGTCTATTCCCAGACATGGTGATTGAGGGTGGCCCACCAACTTTAAGGGCAGATTGGTTCAGCAAATTTGCAATGTTGGTTTGCAAACAATCTAAGGGTAGAAAATGGAGACACATGACTTCTGTGAACAGTAAAACCCCGTTGTTTCTTAGTACTACCTCCGTTTCTTATATATCACACCGCTTTGACTTTTGTCACTATTCACTGGGTCACTTTGACCCGATAATTTGTGTATTCAAACGATATAACTTTTTGTAATTTTTTCATGGTGTTGTAGAGTAAATGTTGCTCTATAACACGGTGACAAAATTTTCAATAAAACACATCATTTTACTATCCAAATCACTGGGTCGAAGTGAGCCAGATACGAGTGAAAAAGTCAAACCGGTGTGATAGAGAAGAAACGGAGGTAGTATATAGATTGGACAGTGTTAAAAAACTAAGAGGCAATTGGGAGAAGAGTTTTTTGTTTTTGTTTTTGTTTTTTTTTGTTTTTTTTTTTTTTTTTGAGGAAAACTGACTTGAATAAATCAAACTAAGGAAGCGGTTACATCTTGAAAGATAGCTTTAGAGAGCCACTGTGGCAAGTCTCAAAACCATTCCTCATCTTGTTTCTCTCTTCTGGCTTGACTAGCAAGCAGGTGTGCCGGTTGATTTGCTTCTCGCCGGATCCAAACAATTGACCAGAGCTCACACTACAACAAATATGACCTTTGTTGACAGTTTTTTTGTCGACAGACGGTTTTATGTAGCTAGTTGCGCGATTAGTCGACAATATTTGTGTTTGTCGATGCATATGATTTTTTTTGTCGACCTTTTGGTTTTTATTTTATTCTACCCAAAAAATTAGTCAATGATTGTGACTATTTGTTTAATTTTGACAACTAGTTATATAGTGGCATACTCAATTGTCAACTCCTGCCAAAAAAGTGAATTAAAAATTGGAGGGTAAACAATTGGTGTTTCCCACCATTCCAAATTCTAAGAGGGAATTAAAAAATTTAAAAACAGTTTCAATCATAAACCAAAAAAAAAAAAAAACAGACACCCTCATAAACACTCACACTCACCTTCTCAGAAACCTCTCTTCCCCCTCTCAATCCACGATCCTCACGACTCTCAGCATCACCAAAGCGACTCGCTCGTCCCTTCTAATCCTATCAGCATCACCAACGCAACCATCAGATCCGCCTCCCGAGGTCCATCACCACCGCAAGATCACCATCGCCACCGGCAACTTGGTAAGTAGTATTTAGGTTAGATCAGTAGTATCGACCTCTGTTAATGGAATTGTTTAAAGCGCTTTACTGATCTCGATCTCGTTGTTTGATCAATTGAAAAGACGATGTGGAGATCGGCTTGTGTTTCCGCTAAGAAGAGCCTCTCATCCGCTCTCCGCCACAACTCGCCGCCGCTAGGGTTGTTGAGGCCGTTGTCGGAGTCCAGGGTTTCTCGTGGTTCAATGCGGAAATGAAGGCCTTGGAGGTAAAAGAGACAACAAAGTTTAGTTTTTTCGATTCTCTCCTCATATTCTTCATAAATTCTCTCAGTTTGAGCCCCAATTCTCCTTATGTCTCTGTGTTTCTCAATATGTTGTTGCAGGTGATTCTGAAGAGTTCTACAAAATCAAGAAAGTAGCTCTGTTAGATGTTAGGGCATATATTTGGGGGTAAGTTGTGTGATGTTAGGCCATATGAACGTTGTGTGATGTTAGGCCATATGAATGTTGTGAGTGTAAATTGATCTTTTCTAATGTGTTATCAGTTAAGCGGTTCCTGAATTTGTTGGAAGTTCGTCAAAGCTCTGTTCTCTGTGGGAGGTTTTATTCTGCTATTCCTTTTCGTGGTATGTTTTTAGCTTATCTTTTTTATCCTCTGGGTTTTGTTCACGCAGTGTCCTAATCTCATCTTCACATGGGTTTCTGATGTGACTACTAAAACTGTCAATTCCGCTAACAGTATGTTATGCTCTCCCTCTTTTGAATCTCCTGTTTTTTTATTTCTCTGATGGGTTTGTGCTAATGAAGTCTCTAATTTGGTCGACAATTGAGTTTTACAAAATGTCTCTGGTTTCCCCTTCTATGTGTTCTTCAAAACATATCTTGTTTGTGCTTTCAACTGTGTGTCTCTTCAGGTCTAAAATCATGTTTTCACTTTGGACTAGAACTTGAAAGTTGCTCGTTTGTTTGTTCACGATCGTGTGTGGTTGTGACAGTTGCTCAAACGTTTGTATCTTGTACGTACGTATTCTTGTGATTTCTACTAGTTGTTTCTTTCACAGTTCTGCATTCTTCCGCAGCCAATTACCGTGTGACGGTTAAAGGTATGACTTCTGTCATAGGGCGTGTTTGGATGAGGGAATGGGAGAGGGTGGATTGAGACTATTGGAATGAGTGGTGTAGGGGAGGACAAAGGAATACCTAAAGTGTTTGTTGCATTACTTATTCCAATAGGTTTGAGATTCTGGGTTGTGTATTGTGATGGTATTATATGCTATTTTATGAACTTTTTGTTAGACTAAGTGGTATTGATGATTTAGCTTCCATAGAAATCGGTTTTGTCTACAGACTTCAATAGAGATCTGGGTTTTCTCACAAGATGTTTGCTTTAGGTAACCTGCTGATGCTATGAACCTGGACTCTCTTAGTCGCTAGTAAACAACCATGACCGACAGAATGTGTAAGTCCTGATACATCATTATGCAATCTGAATGTTGTAGAGTAGTTATTATAGCCCATAAACAACCCAGAAAGTCTTGTGGGTCGTGTTTGATTTGTGGCAAAGTTGTTTTTCCAGCGGGTTTGTAGACCTTGTAAATGCTTGCATATCTCCTTCTCTAAACATTGGTTTCGGGTGGTTCTTGAACCTATGTGTTCCCAGTACTTCAGAGTACAATTTTCGTTTGAATTTTGTCGGTTGATTAATCATTTAATCCCGCAGAATCTTACTCAAAGTCACATGACAATGTTCCCAAATAAAATGAAAATAAATAAAATCAACTGCTTCCAAATTGTTGTGTTTTCAGTTAACTTCCTCTGCTTGTAACCCCTTCCTAGTTGCTGAAATGGGTACCTTCTTGTTTCTGTATGTTCCCTACACGTCACTTTACAATTTTCATTTAACCTAATAATTCTTCCACCTATTCTTACTAGTATGAATTTTGTCTGGCAGGCTATTCTTTACAAGAAACTTCGCCAAGAGACTTTGGTTCTTCAAATCCTTGCATTGTAAGTTTGAGTTGCCATTTTGAGCTATTCTCCAATTTCCCCATTTGATTTTCAGACAAACTGTATTATTTATTAGAAGGTATCCACTTGGAAGTGTAAAAAACTTTTGGAGTTCCAATTAGAGGAAGTGGCAAGTTCACGTTCTGCGTCGGTGTAATTTATCATAAATAATGTAACATAAAACTTTGAAGTGATGCAAGTTTCTCTAAGGAGTGTTTGAAGACATTATATATTTTCACTGTGTGTTCTTGCAATCGTTCCTAAGACTTTTATCCTAATTTTGGAAGGTATTCCAATCTATATGTTTTTCCTGCTTAGACGTGCCCCTTCCTGGCTACTGGATGACTCCAGAGCTTCAGTTGTAATAAAATATTTGCAGATTTTCACTTATAGAATGGTGATATTTCCCCTTTAGGATTCAAGCTAGCTTGCATAAACGAGAGTGCATCATATCATATAAGAAAATTTTGAATGATGTAATATATGCTTATGCAATTCTTCACTCGTCTTTCAGGAAGCTGGAGAATAGTGAAGCTGCTGAGCAATATTGTGCAGAGATTGGGAGGCCTGATGCCTATATACAGCTGAGTTTCTTGTTCTGTGTATGCGTTTATTCATTTTCTGTTGAAATGAAGTTCGGTATGTGTGACGATCACAAAATGAATATAAGTAATTTCCCCAGAAAAGAATCACATAAGCTTCTCCACAACCAAAGTGTTGTGCAGTGCAATTGGTTTCAATCTAAAAACAAGATGTTGGAGCCCCATCAGACGGAACCTCGAAATTCAAATGCGTATTTTCAATAGAGTGACCATTTATCCTGAGACTGACCCAAAATCACAAGACATCAAACAAATTCAAGAATTCCAATTTACATTATCATATTCATATTCAAGAATTCCAATTCAGTGTGCTTTGTTAAACTTTTTTGTTTCTTAGTTCATCCATTTCACAGTTCTGCCTCACGATCATTGTATTTAAATTCTAATTTGGACTTCTATTTATGTGTTGCAGCCGAATAAAAGATTTCATGATTTTTTTAACGTGCGGTCCAAGTGCTTGATGAAATACCTGTCTGGGTGAACCACCTTCATGCCGGCGCCTTCACCACCACCTTTACCAGTATCTATATGACTCAGGTACTCCAATGGTGATAGTCCATAACTTAATCATAGGTTTACCTTTACTCTTATATATTCCAATTGAATTTCATAATTGTGAACATTGTCCTGGAATAAGGTAAGCCCCCAGTGACGAAGGTCTTGATGTATCATTAGAAAATTGAGTTTACTATTTCCTATCAAGATTTAAGGATTAAGAGAAAAGAATGATACTGGGAGGAATATCAATGTGCTCATATTTTCTTAAGGATATGTTTGTGAGCTGTGGGGTTTGTTTTTGGTTACATATGGTTGGTTCAATTTTAATTTAACCTAGTTTTGAGAAAGCTCGAGAGTCTGATCCATGTATCTGACTGAAGTTAAGCTCGGAAAAAGCTTGTATATGATTACCATTTATAATTAATATGTATATGATGAGTTGGTGTTGTAACTCGTATGATGTATATTGTACGCAATATTCATTGTTGTCAAACCATACAGCTTATGATTCTTTTTTTCATTGTTTGCAGGTTTTCGCGTCGCTGGTATAGGTTCAGCTCATCGAAGGACCGAAATAACTACTGGTCGATGATTCTGGACACTTGATGATATAACAATTAGTAGTTGAATTCTGGGCACTTGATTCCTCTAGATGTAATAGTTTTTGAACTTTGAAACGCAAGCTGCTTCTTTTTTTATCTTAATACTACGACCCATTAATTTGTACAACTCTTTAACTCGGCTAAGGATGCAAAATAGTTATTATGCAGTATTATTTTGGTTTTTGATGTAAAAAATCCCACTTTTGGAGGGTTGATCTTGGATTTGAGCACAGTTGTGCATATCTGTTCGAGTAGTGTTCGAATTTTGGGTGCATGTCTGCATATTAGTAAAAATCCCCATTATTTTTTTTTATTTGGTCGTGATACAGCCGACAAACACGTGTGTCGGCAGGAAGATGTAATCATATGCACTAGTGACAAAAATATTTGTCACCTATGTACATAAACTACCAAATTTACTTGTCGGTAGTTATACTAGAGACAGAAAAAGTTTGTTGTTAGATTTAAACTGTCGACAAAAACTGATGTCGCTTTTTTTTTTTTTTTTTTTTTTTTCTGCCGACGTAATTGAGATTTGTCGGCTTTAATACTAACGACCGACTTGTAGTGACCATTTTCCGTCAAAAAATTATTTGTCGATAGAATTTCTACCGACATATTTGGCCTTTCTAGCGACAATTTTTGCTGTCAACGGAGGCAGAATTTGTTGTAGTGTCAAAAGTGAAAAGAAAACCCAGAATTTCAGAGACCAAGTCTGCAACTATCGTGAGATCCTCTGGAGGCCTTCCTTTGCTTTCCTGGACAATATCTTCGACTAAATCCTTTGGGTCTCCTTCAATTTGTAGTTTCTTGCAGTTATTTTCCATAGCTAATCTGATACCCGTCCTAAGAGTCGTCGCTTCTGCTTCCCTTGCACTCTAACATCCTCGAATAGTAAAGCTTCTTGCTGCAATACAACTACATGTTTCATCCTGAAGCAGTGCACCTCCACCAAAATTGAGTTTAACATGTCCTTTGTTCGGAATGGTCCATGTTTTGTTCTAGGGGTGTTCGCGGTCCGTTTTGGTACGGTTTGGGCTCATACCACAAACCAAAACCGAAAATATCGGTTTGGTGATTCACCAGACCGAACCAAACCGTATGATATCAAAAAACCAAACCAAACCGTCCAATATTTTATCGGTTTGGTACGGTTTGGTTCGACCGGTCCTCAATAGTAATATTTTTTACTTAACTTCGTAACCAAACAACATCAGTAATCAAAAAAATTGAAACCAGGATAGGATTTTTGCTTACCATCCAAGCAACAATTATGATCAGACCATTGATAAGATAAGCAGTTGATTCCTTCAAACTCGCTATGTGCAGATACTTGCATTAACCCCAACCCTGTATTAAAATCGAAGAGGATTCCATTCAGGATTGATTCAGTGAAGACCGTATCAGTGATTTTGATTGGCTGATTGACGGATATTAAGACCAAAAAAGAAGAAAATAGACAAGGTTGCGATTTAGGGATGATTTCAGATTTCTAAATGTAAAGGCAGTGAATGAATATGCTGAAATTTGGGTGAAGTGAGTTATACTACATGTATCTATATTATATTATATGTAGTAATAATAATACAGTTTCTATATTATATAAAATCTTTTGGTCGGTCGGTTAACCATGGTTTTTTAGTCATATGTACCAAAAACCGAACCGGTTTCAGTGGTTTGCCAATTTTAAACCAACTTTGAACCAAATTAGTCATTAAACCGACCGAAACCAACAAATTCGGCCCGGTTTGGCCGGTTGGTCCGGTCCGACTGTACAGCCCTATTTTGTTCCCCCCCTACCTCCTTGATTCCAGAACCTGGACTCCCATTGACAGCGTCAAATTCTTCAATCCTAGCAAGAACATCAGCGAGTATCCTCTCCTTTGTTTTCGGGTTACCTTCGAACACCATAGCATTACGTTGGTTCCAAAGTTCCCACAATGTGACAGCGTATTTTCTCTTGTCCTCTTCATGCAGAGTATACAAGTTGTTCACTACCCAATCTGAGGAAAAAGGCCTATCGTTATTTTGAATAGTCTGCAGATGAGACCCCTGCAAGATCTCCTTGGCGAATTTGCATTCTATGAAAACATGAACCTCATCTTCTCCATAATTCCCACATCTCGGAAACAGATTCGCAGCATGAATCTTCCTAGACACCAGATTCGATTGCGTGGGTAAGCATTGGTGGAGGCATTTCCACAGAAAGTGGATAATCTTCTTCGGGAGCTTCATCTTCCAAATACTTTTGAAAATTTGCGTTGTCAAACCTCCTGTTGAGCATGGGTTGTTAGCTACTTCTTCCCGTGTTTCCAATTTATAGCCAGATTTGACACTAAAGATACCATTACTTTCGCTCTGCGAGACCATTCAATCTTCACTAGGCTGAAGAGTGAGTGGAATAGAAGAGATGGCTTGTACATCAACTTCGCAGAACCAGTTTCTGAGCTCTACCATGTTCCAAGTTCGATTGGCATTAATGAAAGCACTGACCTTTACATCCGGGTTCTGAAGTTGAGTTCACCCTGTGGTTGTTTGAGCTTGGTATCCATCTATTGCCTATTGTCACTGAGTTTCCATCCTCTATTATCCAATAAGAGCCTTTCTCTATAATATTTCGACCATGAACAATGCTACGCCATGTAAAAGATGGCATTGAACCCAACTCCGCTTTCATGAACTCTTTATTTGAAAAATATTTAGGTTTGATCACACGGCTCATAAGGAATCAGGATGCCGAATTATCCGCCCGGCCTGTTTCCCGAGGAGCGCTTGGTTGAAGCTTTTGAGATCCTTGAAATCAAACCCCCCTTTCTTCTTTACTTTTCTGCACTTTTTTCCAAGCCACCCAAGGGATTCCTCTGTCTTTACCAAACTTGGACCACCAAAACTGTCTGATCATGCTTTCCATCTTGTCACATGTACCATCGAGGAGCTTAAAACATGACATTGCATACGTTGGGAGGGCTTGCGCCACGGCTTTAATTATCACTTCTTTACCTGCTACTAACAGCATCTTTTCTTTCCACCCAGTTCGCTTACCTCCAAGCTTGTCCGTAAGTCCATTTAAAGTGATATAATTATTCGTTCCCATAGTAGTAGGTAGTCCCAGGTATTTGTCATATTGTTCCACTTCTGGCACTCCGGTAAGCTGTAATAAACCCTCCTTGACTTCGTTTGGCACTCCTTGTGAAAAAAACATAGCTGACTTGTCGAGGTTAATTTTCTGACCTGAAGCTTTCTCGTACACTAATATAATTTGGATCAGTGCTGTGAGATTTTCTTCATCTGCACCTGTAAAAAACAGTGAATCGTCAGCAAAAATCAGGTGGGAGACCACTGGTCTTCCCCTAGAGGCAGTAACGCCCACCAAGTCTCCTTCTCTAACTGCAGCTGATACAACACGAGAGAGTACTTAGCTACATAATAGTGGACATCCCTATCTCAACCCCACTTGTGGTATAACGCTTCCATGCGGTGCACCGTTGCGCACAAAGGCATATTTAACCGTTGACATACAATTTTGGATCAAGCTAATAAAACGAGGCCCGAACCCAATGTGGAATAGGGTTTCTCGAACGAACTCCCACTCAACTCTGTCATAGGCTTTACTCATGTCAACTATCAAAGCCAAGAAGCCCTTCTTGCCTTTCTTTCGTGTTTTCAGCGAGTGTATTACTTCAAATGCAGTGAGAATATTATCCATTATCAGTTTTCCGGGAACGAAGGCACTTTAATTTTCTGACATGAGATTTGGAAGCAATTTCTTCAGACGATTCGCTATTGCTTTAGCCACAATTTTGTACAAAACTGAGCACATGCTAATGGGTCTGTAATCGCTTGCTTTTCGTGGCTGCTTAGTCTTGGGGATAAGAGCAACTAGAGTGGAATTAAAAGATTCTATACTAGCACCGTTATTCAAAATAATAAGGGTTGTGTCAGTTACCTGGGCTCCCCCAATCCTCCAATATATTTGAAAAAACATTATATCCGTCTGGACCCGGTGCCGTATCACGATCCATCTGAAACAAAGTTGTCTTCACTTCTTCAGCCGTGTATTGTTCTTCCAACATCTGACTATCTTCTCTGCTAACTTCAGCATCCATCGTAGATAATATCAGTTCTATCTCGACCATAGTTGGTCTAACGGACGTAAAAATGCTACTAAAGTGCTGCTCGAGCACTTCGGTTATCTGATCTTCTTCGGTAACCCAAACTCCTTCACTGTTTTCTATTCCACAAAAATTATTGCGTGCTCTATGGATTGTCACGTGTTGGTGAAAAAACCTGGTGTTCTGATCACTGTGACGCAACCAAGAGACTCTAGACCGTTGAGCCCACATGATTTCTTCATCTCGCAGCAGCTTGTTAAAAGAACTAGTGAGTCATTTTTTCTCCTCCACTGCTGCTCTAGTTTGTCTCCTCCTTTCAATCATAACCAATTGAGCCTTCATCTCTCTCGTCTTTTCTCTAACAGAGCCGAAGGTGAGTTTGTTCCATACCTTGCACTCTCCCTAAAGGGTGTCTAGCTGCTGCCCGAGGGGTGAAGCAGACCCCTTTTGTCAATTTCTTTCAAAAAAATCTTCAAAGGATGGATGGAGCATCCACATTTTTCAAACTGAAACCTCCTAGAGGTAATTCGGTTACTAACTTTCCAATCCAACCGAATCGGTGAATGATCCGAGTTAGGCCCGTAGAGATGAGTGACACGCGCCCCTTGGAACTTATCTAACCATGATGAATTTGCCACAATTCTATCAAGACTTCCTCGAATGTTATCCTCCCTTTCTTGATTATTATTCCACGTAAACGGGTTTCCACCAAAACCTAAATCGAGCAATTCCATCTCATTAAGTACTTCTTTAAACTGAGAAATTTGTGAGAAGCTTACCCCCACACCGCCTTCTTTTTCCGTATTGGTTGTCACATCGTTGAAATCCCCCGCAACACACCACGGTCCCATAGGCTCCGGAGCTATTCTTCGTAACAAATTCCATGAATGACGACGGTCTTCTCGGTTGGGATTACCGTAAAATCCTGTAAACACCCATGTGAAATTACATGCTCTTTCAACCACATTCGCACTAATATGGTATTGTGAGTTTTTAAAGATACTGACTTGAACGAAATCCTTCCACAAAAGGGCCAATCCCCCTTTCCTACCCTCACTATCCCTCGTAAAACAATTTGCATACCCTAACTTCAAACGCACCTTTTCCATCTTACTTTGGTGAAGTTTTGTTTCGATCAAAAAAAGTACGTCGGGAACTTGGTGCCTCACAAGGTCGCGAAGTGATAGGAGCGTGACAGGGTTCCCACGTCCTCGCACGTTCCAACTGATGAGGGACATTATGCTTGGCGAGGGTGCAACGCACGCGCCGCCAATATCGTTTGGAGCTTTAGAGATGCCCCCGTCTGTGTTTTGAATCTGCATACCAGAAACCCTTTCCTTCTCGTTTCCATGTGCAGTCGTGTTGCTTCTACCTCTTCCTCTGCCTCTTCCTCTTCACCCTCCTCTTCCCCGATTGCCCTTCCCTAATCCTGCACGCCAAGAATTGTCAGCTAGCTTCCCCGTCGGATTTGGACTAAAGTTTGCTTCGCTGAATTTCCTCTTAGTGTTAAGAACTGACGATTGATTGGTCTCCAAACCTTTTCCATTTACCGCTGCTGGAATTCTATCAGTAGTAACAACTTTTGGTTTGTGCCCTAGGGGGTTATTTTAGATTTTGGTTGTTTCTTTTGGGATTGAGGAGTCACCCACTTCAACTTCCATCTGCTCGGGACTTTGGTTAATGCTTTTGGCATTGGCACCTTCATCTTCATGCATTACTTGCTCCATATCAGAAGCTGTGTTGTTTGGGTTCAGTGATGTTTCGTTGATCCCTAAATTTTCCTCGTTACTCTTACTGTCCTGGGGTTTTTTTTCCGCGGGGTTGGACGAAAGATCATCCAGCTCCCAAAACCAGCCATCTCTTATCTTTTCTCGTTTTCTGTTTTTCCTTGGCACGTCCAGCTTGAGTGTTTCAAACACCCACACCATTCACACATATTCAGAATTCTATCATACTTAAATTCCAACCAAACCTTTTCTCCCAAAGATGCAATGTGTACACCTCTCCGGAGTGGTTTATGTGCAGGTATGCGGACACGTGCTCTCATATAGCCCACTCCTTCGTCGGGAAGCACTATGTCATTTGTGTAAGCTCAAAACAGTTTCAATGTTTCAAAGACATGAAATAGCTAGTCTATTTCAAGGCCTTGAAACAGCTTTCAAAGCCTTGAAACTGACTGCATGATCTTAGGGGGAGTTTTTGTTTGTTTGAACTCCTAATCCGCTATGCTTTATCTATTATTACTTGATGATGAAAGACCATGTATCTTGACATGTTTAACAACATCCAATCTATCTGTTTGACTCAGTTTTGCAGGGAATGTTTATTTCCTATTCTGCAGGATTTACTTCCTAACATGTGTTTTGCAGGAAAGGAATTTCTGGGTTGATTTGATTCTGCAATCAATCTATTGATCCTAACAGCTTCTCAACATGTTTATGGACGAGATCAGATCAGTATCCCTGAAGATACTGAGCAACTATCCATTGGAAGAAGACTGTTAGAGAAGTCAAAGTTGTTGCCTACAAAATAGGAAAGTTTGTTGCTGAAAATCTTGAAGATTTGCAGATCAAGTGAGCTGTATATAAGGAGCTCAGTTTGAAGCATTTGATACACAACTAAACGGGCATAAAAATCTATAGACACTCTCAAACATATTCAAGGATTGTGAAGCATCAAATACGCAGATCAAAATCTCAATCCAACTCTCAGAAGAACACTGCACTCTCATAGTAGTTTCATCTCTTGTGTTCTTCTGTTCTGAACTTTATTTTTATATCTTTCATATATTACTCTTGTTTACATTCTCAAGGATTGTTCAAGGTGAACAATAGAGAATTCTTAGTTAATCAAATAGCTAGAGAAGGTACTAGATAGGTTAGTGAGAGCCATAAGTTGTAACAGATTACGGTATCGCACTGTTCTTGAGATCTAGGGCTTAGCTGTTGATTATTAAGAATTGAGTTGAAAATCCTACATGGAGAAGATCCCTGAGGTAGAGACGTAGGTCCAAGTGGAATGAACTTTATATATCATGTGTCTCTTGCATTTACTTTACAGTTGCATACTTAGTTTATTTGCAGCATTCAAACAGTTTCATTTCAAGGGTTTGAAACTCATTTCAAGGCCTTGAAATAGGCTTATTCTGTTTATACTAAAACTGTTTTCATTCCAAGGGCTTGAAACTCATTTCAAGTCCTTGAATCTCTTTACAAAAGCTTTTGAAACCACTACTCTTGCAAAGTTTAGCAAAAGACTGCATACTCTATTCCACCCCCCCCCCCTTCTAGAGTATTGATCCTGCATTTCTACCTACTGTACTTCCCCTTCAATTGGTATCAGAGCTTGTATCACTGCGTATATTTAACCATCTTATGATAATAGTACTGTAGGTGATGGTGGTTTCTCACAGGGAATAGTTGCTAACAGACCTCCTCTATTCTGTGGAGACAATTTTGTCCACTGAAAAGCTTTGATGAAAATGTTCATTATTGATCAAGACACGGAACTCTGGACTATCATCCAAAATGGTCCTCATACCTTCTACACAGAAAAGGATGGGATTAGAACTCCCAAATTTGAAGACTCTCTTTCTTCATCTGAATTAGAGCAATTCTCAAAGAACTATAAAGCTATGAATTTCTTATATTGTGCTTTGAGTGCAAATGAATTTAATAGTATTTCAAGCTGCAAGACTGCCACAGAGATATGGGATAAGCTTGTGGTGACCTTTGAAGGAACCAGTCAAGTGAAACAAAATAAGATCAATATATATCTCAGGCAATATGAGCTATTCAAGATGAATGGAGATGAGTCAATAAGAGACATGTTCAAAAGGTTCACGGACATTGTCAACAACCTTGATTCACTAGGAAAACATATTTCCAACAAATGAGGTGCACAATGTGATCTGGCACTAGGCTAGCCGACCTTGCAACATCCCAACCATCATCTGCAGACCAGAAATCATTGACTTTGAGGAAAAGATCATCTCCACACACTTCATGGAGAGCCAAATTTAACAACTGAAACTTACCCAGCCACTGATCTAACCAAAAGATAGCATTTTCTCCGTTAATCACACTGATGCCAGCACCACTTTTAACAGCTTCTAGAATTTTATAAATCTGCTTCCACACTCTTTAGTGATGAGGTTTAGGAGGTGGGAAAGCATGAGTTGTATCCCCACCTCTGTACTTCAAATCAAAATCCATGGCCAACCTAGGTTTATTCTTTGAGAACAACCTCCACCCAGTTTTAGCTAAAAAGCTAAAATGAACTTGGCTAAATCCTTAAACCCTAGCCCTCCACTGTCTTTAGGAAGACGCACTTTCTGCCAACTCAAAAGAGAAATCTTTTCTTTCTCATTAGAATCACCCTACAAGAATCTCCTACATGCTCTATCGATAGCTTGAAGGGTCTTAGTAGGTAAAATAGTGGTCTGCGTAGCATAAGAGGGCAGAGCTTGGAGCACATTGCTGATCACCACTGATCTCCCAGCTAAAGAAACTGACTGGCTTTCCACCTAGAAAGCTTCATATTAACTCTAACAGAAATTCATTGGACTTTCTTGTGACTGAACTTGCTATTGATCAGGGGAATCCCCATGTGTAGACCCAAATCATCAATAAGACAAATACCAATCTGTTGACTGAGCTCTCTAGCTTTGCTTCTACACACAGAAGGACCCACAAAAAGCCGAGATTTCTCAAAGCTATTAGAATGACCTGGGTCACCTCAAAAATCAGCCAGCACACTCTTCATAACTTGAATTTTCTTAGATGTGGCTGTCCAAAAAGGAGAACGTCATCTGCAAAAAACAGATGAGAGAAATGTAGTTCATATTCATTCCTACCTCTTACCATGATTCAATTGATCAGTTGCAGCCAATAAACCAACCCATTCTAATTTCTTTTTCTTGGGAGGAGTAATTATTGGAGAGTATTGATAGATTTTGGTTCTTCATCCCTATGCCCACATGGGCGGAAAATGGTTGAGTTGATTTGTTTATCTTTTGACGTGACTGTTGCTGTATGACTGTGTTTTCGCTAGCCGTTCAAGGTTTCAGCTTTGGGGTTCTTATTAACTTCCGTCCGCCAATGTGATTTGGTTTATATTGTTTCTGTGATGCAATATACATAGGTATACAGAGATACCCTTTATGTTATACTTAATCCCACATACCCATTCCCTTTTGCTCTTCTTGAAGAGATTCCCTATTTAGGTTTCTGTGATAGGAAACAAGATTGCAGCAGAGCATGGCTTCATGCCCTTGCATTTGGCTATTGTTCTCGCTCATTATAGCTCCTCTTGTATTTTTATTTCTTTCCGTAACTCATTGTGTTTTGGCACTTTCTTGACCAAACGCCTACTTTCATGTTAAGTAATCAGGATGAGACTCCCGGCGAAGTTAAGTTTATGTACAAGGTACCAAAACTATCACTTAAGTTTCGTTTCTATGTTTGGGTAGAAATGCTTGTTTCGTTGATTGCCACTGTATAAGACATCACAGATAGCTGCCCTTCACATCTAGAGAGAAGTAATTGGAATGAGTATGAGACCGGTATCCAAGTTGAGACTAAGAACCTCCATGATATTGTTGAAGTAAGAAACACAAGCTCCTCAAAGGATTATGCAAATGCTTTTTGGTCATCATATCTATGAATGTGCGGAATAGGCACTACATAGTGACAAACCTTCTACCTCCTTGGACAAGTATACAAAGAAAGATAAGACAAAAAGAAAGTGATTTATGCAAAGCTTCTATCAATGGATACAACTTACGTTGCTCGAGAATAACACAACCGCCTATTTTTTTTTAAATGTTCGTAATCATTACTTAGCTGAAATTATTTGAAGTAACTACTCAAGAGTGAAAAACACATGATTGGAAAACTGTTTTTACTTTCTGCTATCAGCATGCTCGTGCAACCACAACATGGATAGTAATTTTCTTAAAATAGTTGGAGTTTGGTTTCTAGTTTTTGAATTAAGTAATAATGTGATAAGGAGCAACCAGTTAAACCCAAGGTTTTTGAATATCAGCACATTACCTTGCATAATAGTGTTATGCAAGACATCTTAGGCCTGTGCTGTTATGTTGTTCGTTGTTGTTAATTAGAACCATAGTTACAGGTCATGAAGATACCTTCATGAACATTGTGGCCAAAATGGTTCAAAGTTCAAACAACAATGGATATGAGAAAATGAAAGATCTAACAACACTTGACATTTGTTTTGTGATACAACAATGCTCAACACCAAACTCACAACCAAGCCAACGATGAAGGAAACAAAGAGAATGTAGAGAGAGAACTAAGAGGATGAAATGTAGCTGAATGAAAGAGGAAGCAAGTATCGATGGTTTTAAGGTTGTTAAGGGCATTACAGTTGGTTGAGAGAGTAATGAATAAGTACATTTTTTAGGTGAGTTGGGTGAACAAATTGGATGTTTTTAGAGATGGATATTTACGTATGCATGGGAGGGGTGAGGCGGGAAATTTAATTTATTTTTTAATTGTTTTGGGTACCACAACTCAACTAACAAACAAGTTAGGAGAGGGCTGATTGGCTATATGCCTTTTCACATATTTGGCCTCTTTGCACTAATGCCCTCCAGATCAAAGCCTTTCCTAAATTGTTTTTTAGTTGAGTTGTGGTCCCTAAAGTAATTTACATAGACATTGGTCCAATTGTTCGTTAGAAGCATGGACATTTGTCAACTTTAACGAAGCGATTCTTCGATACATTTGTCAACTCATTCGTCAGAACCAATCCCATGACGAATGACTGACGAATGATCTTATGAATGACATTCGTCAACCACTTTCATGGCATCATCAGCTCATTCATTAACACTTCACCGCTGACGAATATGCGGACGAATAAGACTTCTCTCGCTGATAATAACACTTCAAAGCTGACGAATACAATGAAGATTGAGACTTTATAGCTGACGAATAAAACTATAAACCCCTGAAGGATTTGACGAAATTAAGTCTAAACCCTAAACCATAGTCTTATACCACTTTGAACTTATTCTTATACTTGGCTCCCATAATTTTCAGAAACGGTGAAAAAAATTGGCAATCCTAACTGCGTGGATGGTTCATGGCAGGTTTTTGAGAGTAGGCACAAGTATTTAGGTGAAACTGGCAATCCGAATTATTATTCTTTTTTATTCTCGTAACTGGAAGTGCAAGAGCATCAATGCAATGCAAGTTAGGTACATTATAATGACCTATCAACTACACTGGGATTCAAACTCATGATCACGTCGTGGACAACTCATTCAAACGTTGGTAGTGAAAATTCCAGTTTTATTCATTTATAGTGCAAGTGGACATTGGCGATTTGAGGAATAAGCTAATTGCTCAAAAGTGCGGTCGTTGGACAATTCCATAGGAGCATGTTAATTGCAGATGCTGTTTCGTGATGCCCAATTGTTGATCATTATGTATGAATAGACAGGGGCTGAGTCAACTGAGATAGGCATTTATTCAGTACTTGTGGATCCTAACCTAACTTATGAACAGGAGCACGAAGCGTCCCACCTATCATAAGAGGGTAATCTTTCAACTGTGTATGGAAAATGGAAATCTTGATTTTGTGGATCCTCTCAGGTTGTTAGCAAGAATAAATTGGATCATCCCAAGAGCATTTGAGGTGGCAGATTCAAGGATGTGGATGCAAGTACTTAACAGTCAAGCCAGAAAGTGACCCGAATGTTGCCCTGGTGGGTATTAGACGGACCATTTTGCCTATCCTAGTTCTTGGAGAGTGAAAAAAGAGAAGTTTCAGTTTGATGATATATCTCTTTCGATAGCTTTTTGAAATTGTTAGCTTGCTTTTCCTCCCTCTCTCTGAAGTAGGACCGCAGAACATTTCACAGTCATGATTGCTCACATATGTTGGTTAGTCGTTGTTATGACAAACCCCCTGCGGAAACGAGCTCATATACCAGTTTGTTATGATCTAGACCTAGCTTAGAATGATGATAACGATGAAAACAAGAACACAAGAAACACCGGATATAACGTGGTTCACTAGTGATTAGCTAGCTACCTCCACGACCCGAAAACCCATGTTTATTAGAGAGAAACACCACTAATACAATTCACACTATGGCCAAAGGCCATAGTGACAACCCACAATGTTTATACACAAGCTAGGCCCCTTATATAGACATATAGGACCGATTTAGTGCCCAAGACATCCCAAAAATGACTATAGAACAAATAAGGAAACAACTCAAAAACTGTCAAGTTTGCCGCCCCAATTTGTTTCCTAAATCTCTTAGCCGCCTTTGAATTTTGCCGCCTTTGACTCAAGTCATATTCAACAGTCGTTTTAGATGATTTGATAGCCTTGTTGCTTATTCCTCAACCAGTTCAGAGAAATGTCGCTAAATAACATAGTTGTGCATATAATCTTTAATTGTAGTAACTGGATGAGTTGTAGGAGGAAAATTCCAGAATGGTCCTTTTTTCCAGCCCTCTGGAATGCCTTTGAGTTGAATAAAAAAACGAAATACCCTTATATACCGTCTATGTTGCACATGTGCTTCTGATTGGTCGCACACCCGCACCGGGTGCTTTTGGGGTGCTCCGTGGGTTCTTGGGTGCTTTGCAGGTGCTTTGTGAATAAGGCAGGGTCATTTTTGAAAGTTTTAGTTGAGAGGTCTTCCAAATACAACTAGAATTTAACAAAGAAACGTGCATCTATGTGTATTTTTAACCCTTGGATTACTCATCTCTCCACAGCCTAGAATAACACTATTAATATAGTAACCTTGTATCTTCGAATGTGTGTATGAATTTATGTTCGATTATAATATGATACCTATTATTGTCGTTGTTATATTAGTATAATGGTATCACTAATAATATCAGATAAAAAATATAATTAATGTGGCCGCACCCGCACCCTTGATTTTTGGGAATTCGCCGCACCCGCACTCGGCTCCCGAACAAGCACCCGCACTGCACCCGCACTCGTGCTACATAGCATACCGTGTAAAAGTACAACAGCGTCTAGCTTTAATACTGTGTAATGATATCACTGTATCTGTCGGAAGACCGTGTAAAAATACTTGGTGTAGGATTCCTGGAAACTCATTAGAATATCGTGGAACTGACTCACGGTATCTTTTACTTATAACTTGCAACAGTAGCAGAGTTAAAATATGTGGTTCCTTTACACAATATGCTTCTGATATTTTCCTTCTCTCTCCATGTGTGTAGATGTGTCAAGGTATCCATTGAGGTCTTTGTGTTTGGAGATGTGAAGTTTGTAGGTGAAGGGTAGTTTCCGACTAGAATAGAAGGATGTTGAGAAGTCCCACATCGGACATTCAAGAAGAAGAAATATAGTTAATAAGTATCCTGGGCTACTCCCCTCATTGCCAATTGGTTTTGAGGTGGAACCCCATGGATTCTTACATGGTATCAGAGCCTCGGCTCACACACGTGAATGGTCTAACAACCCACGTGCTCACCGCCACCCGTAGACAAAAAAGATCCACGTGCAGGCAAAAGAATGTCACACGTGAGGGGGCGTGTTGAGAAGTCCCACATCGGACATTCAAGAAGAAGAAATATAGTTAATAAGTATCCTGGGCTACTCCCCTCATTGCTAATTGATTTTGAGGTGGAACCCCATGGAATCTTACAAGGGATTGATGAACCTGCCCTGGGGGTAGAGACTTGCTGGTTTATGCTCACACCCGCGGCTCCCTCTGCTGTCATCCTGCTCTTCCCTTCGTTTTCCTCCACATGTAACCCTCAGCGAGAGAGATCTGGAGCCTGCAAATTCTTGAGACAAAATCATGGTGTCGCAGCTCAAATTGCTACAGTGTAGCGGTTTTTGGGTATCATGTGGAGAAACTGTGTATTTTTTTTCTTATAGGTAAGAAACTTTGAATATATTGTAAAAAAGAAAAAATACATATGATCTTGAGAAACAGAACCACGCCAATGAATACAGGAAATCTGATAAATGATTGAACGAACCTATTGTTCAAAATCTGGGAATTCGTGTATTTTAACCGTGTAATGGTGACACTGTATTTAGAGGGGCATGTTGATTCTATTTAGCATGTCTTTGAATCTAAGAAGCGGGGATACGGATACAGGTGTCAGATACGATACGGGAGCGAACACAGGATACATCATTTTCTAAAAAAATGAGAATACGGCACGGCACGGATACTTCAACATTATTATTTCTTATATAGATACTGCCTCGCACTATCAAATATTATGGAATGTAACTTTCAAAAATTCGTGGGTCATGCTTTAAGTTTTATAAAGTTGTGGTCATAGTGTATTGCTATGAAGATTATGTGCGAAGTTTCACTATCTCTAAATTCATATATCATATTCTTTAAAACTACAAAGTTTATGGGTCATATTATAACATATTATAAAATGTATCCTTAAAATGCGTGGGACCCACACCGCTTCATATATTATTATTATTATTATTATTATTATTATTATTAGAGTATTGTCCCTTGCACCCCTTCAGTTTTGATGAATCTTCACTTACACCCCCTTCTTGTTTGGGTATCTTCACTTACACCCCTTGTCTTTTACGGGTATTAACAGATTTAAGAGAAAGTTCGACAAGTCCATAAACCCATGTAATTTTATGCGGAAGTTAATTGAAATATCTCTGCTAGAGGGTACATGACCAAATTACCATGTTGAACTGATGGGTCGGTGTTGGTGGGCATATTGATTGCTCTCACTCTATAGTCGATCGGTTCATTTCAACCTAATCAAAGTTGGGGTAGAGATCGATTCCTTACCAAACGATTTTCTGATTTTGTTATCAACGTGCTTTTTCAGAATGTTTTTTTCTCTGTTTTTTCAATTTTCTAAACGGATACCAAACAGGCTCTATATCTACTTTAGGTTGATTATATTTTAACCGAATTGAAGTTAGAATATCTTATAAAACAACCCGTGTGAAAGTCTAGAAGATGCAAGGGGGGACTGTCCTCTCTCATTAGTGCCCCTAACTTGGCCCCCATGTGTCCAGTCTAATAAATTTCTGTAAAATAGCCGAGCACGCCAGCTAGGGTGCCTGACACGTATTTTGGAGTGTCGTACAAGTGTCCCGAATGCCCGACACGGATGCGGACCCTATTTTGGAGTGTCCATGCTTCCTAGCTTTGAACACTAGATAATTGACACAAATGTATGTTATGTTCTATAAGCTAATCTCATCTACACATGAACGGGGGCATTAAATATATTCAGCAATTCCTTTAAGTTATAAACTTATAGTTAGCTTCCAATTGGCAAAGTATTAGTAACTTCTGTATCTTTCTCTCTTAACATATTGAGTTGAATTGTAAGTCTCATATCTTTTTTCCTTTTGCTTTATTTGAAGTTATTTGCACTCTTAATTTTTTATGTATTAGAGAGATCATAATTAGTAGCTTGAGTGACCGGAACCTTTCTTTAATGCAAATAGGGATTAGCAGAGCATAAAGATACATTGGGTGCACCTCTTTGCCCGTGTAGGTATATATCAATCTTCTACATTCTGCTAACGATTTCTGAATCTTGAATATGCTTTACTTAAACCAGTTTTTATAATATCCTATGCTGGGAAATGTTATAAGCACTATGATGACAAATCTGCAGAGGCAGGTCAAGGATTCTGGAACTGTCCATGTGTTGCAATGAGAGAAAGGTAAACACATCTTCGGTATAACCTAGGTTGCTTTCAAAATCAGTACTTTATGTGGTAGGCATATCTAAGAGGTGAATTGGATGTCCCAATGGTGACAACAATGGATTTTTTGTTGCGAGCCTACCTTGCTTAGTCATTGATTTCTTACCAAGCGGAATCTGAAAAGATACTTGGTCTAATAGTTGGACCACCTGTGGGTTAAGTGATTGTCCCAACTGTAAGGACTGCTAGGGTAAGAGAACCTGATGTTCAAGATGCTGGAATGGGGAAGTTGAGGAAATAATCTATCAATGAAGGACATGATACAATGATTTTTATTTCTGATCGAGACATGAATTTTAGTTACCTATTTTCTAGCCAGCTACTAGTAGAGAGAAGAATACATAATATGTAATATGTAGATATTGAGCCATTTAGCTAGCCTGTGAGAACTCTTTATTTTATTCGTTAATGTATATTTTAACTAAACTAGACTTTTACCTAACGTATCGAAGGTGCTCTTAAATGTTCTCTCAATAAAAAACTATCCACTCAAATCTATTATGGGTGTCATCTATTATGGGTGTCAATGAAGACCCGGATGCAGAATGATTAGAGAAACGACTTAACAAACATCAAAGCAATGAAAGTATCTCACCCAAAACTTAGGGCTTGTAGAAGGAAAGAGGATGGTTTGCCCTAAGCTTACAATCTACTTCTATATAATAAGATAGTGTGGTGTGGGCCCCACCCATTTTAAAGGAGTCATCACCCATATAGTACTAACTTATAATAATTATGATACTAGTCACAAATTTTCTGAAAATATGGTATGTAAAATAAAGTAATTATGAACTATCCTACAAACCTTATGAAAATGCACTATATAATCCATAAATTTTATAAAATTTATAGTGACCCACAAAATTTCACAAAATATTACAGAAAATATACATCACAATCTATATGAAATGACAGAGGGGTGTGAGTTCCACAGATTTTAAAATAGAGATTTTATATTTATTTTTACTATAGAATGACCCACCAACTTTGTTAAAGTTATAATATGACCCACACACTTTAAAAGAATACATAAAAACTTCATGAAAAAGACAAGCCCCACGAGTTTTTTAGACAGTGCCTTTAGGCAACGGGCAATAACTAGTACTTCTTCCGTTTCTTCTCTATGTACCCGTTTGACTTTTGAGGTTCACTTTGACTCGATGATTTGGTAAACAAAACGATGCAAGAATTTGGTAATTTTTCATGAGGTTGTAGAGCAAACTTTGATGCAAAACCCCATAAAAGAATATCGAATTCTTGCATCGTTTTGCTATCCAAATCACCGGGTCAAAGTTACCCTCAAAAGTCAAACGGGTACATAGAGAAGAAAAGGATGTATATAAAACGAAAATGATTTATCCTGAAATACAAATATGATACCTATTACCTTACTAGAAAAATAGAAGAAGAAATTAAAATATTCCAATCCGAGAAATGTTTCCTACTAAAAATAATTTTTCCACATATTGGACCATAAAACTCGGGCACCAACTCTTACACCCTGTAGGTGTTTCCTCATGGCAAGAGCGATGGGTTGTCTGCGATGGGACGGTTGGACCACTGTACCCGTTTTGCAACCACACTGTCCCAGTCTTGAGCTGTTTACCATTCGAACAATGTCAAGCGGCCATTTTTTTATCCGATACCACTTGATAAAAAGTGGAAATACGAAATCACTGGACCATAGTTGAGGCTTTTGAACATAATTTCCATGCTGAAACTTGGAAATCTAAAATTTTGTCTCCGGAAAGAAGCTGAGGTTGTCTCACCTGGTCACACACACTTTGGGTACATATGGTTGAGGACAGGTATACACTGAAATCCTATGATCATTATTATAAAGAAAACTGATACAAATGTCAAGAAAATGAGGAAGTATGTCCAAAAAGATTAATGCCGTTTAGGACAGGTATACTGATTGGTTGAGCATAGTCGACTAGCTATTGAGGTGTAGATAGTATATATATCTAGGGCTTGACTGTGTCAACATCCAACTAAAAATATAGTTTGAAGTGATGACCAGTTCGTATAATCATAATATTCAGTTCTATAGGATTTTACCCTTCACTGTTTGAAAGCTAAATATCAGTTTCAAGAAAAATTTAAATTCTAGCATGAGATGCACTATTGGAGTTACTAGTCTTACCTGAATAGTGGGAAGGTTATGTACGGTAATTGCTGTTTCTTTGGTCGTGAGTGTGCATGCGCTCGCTGAATAATGATTTTGAAATGGAGTTGGATAGGAGGCTCAGAGGCTGTCTACAGTATCAAGTTCAGTTCTCGAGTGAGAAAATACTGCAATACATTCACTTAGAAGCTAAGTGATTCTGCGTTGAAGTGTCATGTGAATCATATATACGGACTGTCATGTGAATCATAACCTATGTTGCACTGACACTCCAACTATTTTCTGGTTCGCGTTTCAGATACTCCGACACGCGGAAACGTCTCCGACACTCGGCCTAAACGTCTCCGACACGCCACGTGCCGTTTCGGTTCAAAAACAGAAAAAAATGGCGAGTCTAGCCGTCCGACACGGGGGAGACATGCGTGTCTCAAACCTGAGACACACGTGTCTGGAATTTTTTAAAATTTCTCGGGGTTCGTTTTGTGATATATTATAAATTAGAGGGACTGTTCTGAAATTGTCAAGTATCATCTTCTCAATACATAGATCCTTAACCGTAGCCTCACACAATCTCAAATACTCATCGGAGTTGCCAAACAAAGAGAAAAACGCGAAGAGGCAAACACGAAAGAAGAGAAGAATCGAAGACCTACCTGTAGTGTCTGAACTTATTTATGCTTTGATCTATTTGTACTTGGTAGTGACTAAAATTGTTATTGCTTTAATGTCTTTATTGTAATGCCTTATGACTTGACCTTATGTATGTATGTGTGTGTGTGTGTGTGTGTGTGTGTATATATATATATATATATATATATATATATATATATATATATCCCGTGTCGGGGTTTCTTGATTTTTCAAAAAATGTCGTGTCGGCGTCTCCGTGTCTTGCCGTACCCATACCCCGTACCCATTTCCGTGCAACGTAAATCATAACTGAAATTCAACATACAAATTGTGAATTTGAATTCCACAGTCTATACCACTACTGGTCAATTAAATCGTGAAGGTAAATATTTGATTTGATCTTTTCTAGAATAAAATGCAAAAAATCTCCACTGAATGCTCAAAAAATCTCCCCGTGCTTGGTTTCAGCGATTTGCCACCGTCCTCACGCAGACTATCGGTTTCTCGAGTTGCTCGTGTGATGAGTCTCTCTTCGTCTACAGTCGTGGCTCGGACATCGTCCACCTCCTGCTGTATGTGGATGATATCGTTATCACTGGGTCGTCTCTGGTTGTCTTGGATCAGATTGTCTCCCAGCTCTCTGGAGAATTTGATATGACTGATCTGGGTCATCTACATCACTTTCTGGGCATTGCTGTCACCCGTGATTCGTCCATCTTGTTCCTGTCTCAGCACCAGTACGCGACCGACATTCTTCGTCGTGCCTCTATGTCGACCTGTAAGTCTACTATCACCCCTGTTGAGGTAGTTAGTAAATTCACAGCTACATCTGGCCCACCGGTTGCTGATCCTACACTGTACCGCAGCCTTGCTGGGGCCTGCAGTATCTCACGTTCACTCGACCAGACATCCAGTATGTGGTCCAGCAGGTCTGTCTTTTCATGCATGACCCCCGTGAGCCGCACTTTCATGCCCTGAAGCATATCTTACGCTACATCAGTGGGACACTTGATCATGGTCTACGGCTATCTGCCTCAGCTGCTGATTCCCTCACCGCCTATGCTGACGCAGATTGGGCTGGTTGCCCAGACACGCGCCGCTCCACTTCTGGTTACTGTTTCTTCTACGAAGACAATCTTCTCAGTTGGTCGTCCAAGTGTCAGGATACGGTCTCTCGCTCTAGTGCCGAGGCTGAGTATCGTGGTGTCGCTAACGCCGTCTCTGAACTCTGCTGGGTCCGGAATTTACTACTTCAGCTTCGCATCACTCCGCCTCGGTCCACTGTGGTATATTGTGACAATGTGAGTGCTGTCTATCTTTCTGGTAATCCTGTTCAGCATCAGCGCACTAAACATGTTGAGATTGATCTACACTTCGTTCGTGAGAAGGTTCGGCTGGGTCAGCTTCGCGTGTTGCACATCCCTGCTGATTATCAGTACGCCGACATCTTCACCAAGGGTCTCCCTCGGCCTTTGTTCCAGAGCTTTCGATCCAGTCTCAGTGTTGGCGAGCCTACAGTTTCGACTGCAGGGAAATAATAGTCTTAGGACGGTTTTGTATGTACCGTACTTAGTAGAGGACTACGAGTGTAATTAGTTAAATTAGTGTTTGTAATTACTTTATAAGTGTTGTGAATACTGAATGAAGATCACAGAAGAATTCTACCACTTTCACTTGTAAGTAGAATGGAATTTTCCAACTTATCATGGCGTAGCGGAATTGTTTTCATGAGGTAAAATCGGTCAACATATGAGTTATGTGGTTCAAATGAAGGTTCCCGGTTGATAAAATATATTTTAGAAAAGAAGAGAAAATTAATGAAATTAGGTTAAGCAGTGGTGTTTGAAAATAACGTTTCATGTATTTAAACAGAATAGAGGTAGAAAAATAGGAATTTAGACTAGTCGGTTATACTGGTTAGATAATTCGATTTCGATCAAACTTACTTGTTGAATCCGGGTCTGGGTTATTTGTTTGTATGTTACGATTTAAAATAGCAATCTATTGGTGAAGCGAATCGGATATTGTATGAGTTGGATCACGAGTAATATGATTTTGAAAAGCTGTGAGCTAACCAGTTAATGTCCCAACTTGTAAACTTACAAATGTATGATGCTGATAAGTGATACTGATAACCATGGTTCTTATTTCAGTTGCATTGATGGCTTTGTTAAAGTGTCGTTGATTGCTCAAATTAGGGGTGTACAACTATAAGAATAAACCGCCCAACCCAACCTGTACCCAATAATTGCACTATATTGAAAATATTTACTTACTAGTATTTTAAATAAGTAGGCAATGTAGTCAACCCGAATAATGATAAATTACTAACATTTATATGGAAAACAGATATTATGCCTTTTCCCAATTAAAATATACATATTTAACGGAAGGGTAAGAAGATATATTAAGGAAAAAACTCAAATATTTACAAAAGCGCAATCGAAAGATTGGGCCTCGAGAACTTTCGTTGGTAGGCCTGCGACATCTAGCCCACCCGTATACATCTTTGATCTACTCCAATTCGTTATCTCATGGGCCACTCTATTAGCTGTTCTTCACCCAAAACTATAACAAAATTCGTTATAAAAAACAGGTAACATGTTCAAACCATGCAGCCTATTACTCCACTTCCAATGACCTTGAGTTGGCTTTAGAAAAGCGTTCACCACCATGACAGCATCAGTTTCCATGGTGACTTTGGTATCTAGATGAAGCAATTCATAAGCTTTTTGAATGCCCATTTCAACATCCAAAAATTCAGCCTTTTCCACCTCCGAATATTCTGTGTACACAGCTGTAGCAAAACCATTTTTCCCATATGATTTCTTCCCACAATACCCGGGCCTAAATGCTTGTTCTTGATGCTTGCATCACAATTGATTTTATCTCATTTTTCTTAGGGGGAGACCTAGTCACCTAGAGGAGTGAGCAGGTGAATCAGCTCCACCTAACCCTTCATTTGTTTTCTCTAACAACTCTTCCTTCTTTTGGCTCTGCTCAAATTCTCAAATATGCAAGACATATTTATTTCCTCAACAGCTCACTTGGTTTTGTCTTTTGGGTAGTCCGATTCTCATTTCTCATTCTCCACACCTTATCCATAATAGTGGCTGCCATTGTACTCACACAGTAACCATTGTAAGAAGCCTCACTGCCTTTTATGAATATGAAATGGTACCACTGTTGAGTTGTAGTGAGATTTAACTCCCTATTTCTTAACCCCAAAATACTGAATCGGAATACCAAACTGAAGGTTTCTAGCAGGGTGGCTTTGGAAGAAAATATGTACCTCATTTTCATGATTAGCCATACAGAGTGCAAGAATCCTCAGTGTTGTTGATTCTTTTTCTCAGATTGCTCTTTGTATGTAATGCACCGGCTAGGAACCTCCACAGCGGAATCTTCCATCTGGGGTGGATTTTCAGCTTCCAGACATGACCCCACTCTCTGTTGAGTTGACTTTACACTGTGGTTGGACTTCTATTTAGAAATTTGTACATGTCCTTGGTTTTAACTTACCCATTTCTAGCCTGTGTCCCAACCCATCTGTCATCCACCTGCATTGCTGGAATTTTCAGCTTGTTTTTTCTTGGATCTCTTCTTCACTTATAAACTCTCTCAGAAGCTGCAGATTCCAAATTCTTTCATTCAGCAAATCAAATCTGCTACTCTCTTTGGGCCAAGAGTAACATCATCTCGAGGTTTGGGTTTGGCATTCTCAAGATTGGTGACCCAAGGGTCCTGCCAAAGATCAACATTTCCCCCATTGCCAATAGTCTTATAGGCATCTTGAGGTTATCAGGTATCTGCATTTGAGCATGTTGGAATAATGCCCTAGAGGCAATCTAGTTTAGTATGAATTTAAATTTGGCTAGAACATTCATTGTATTATTTATTAAATATTTAATATAATGAAGTCCTTAGATTTACAATTGTCTTGTTTATCTTAAATATCCCTAGTCCAGTATAATGATTAATGGGACAATCATCTATAGACTAGTATGGGGTTGGATTGATATGGAGATATCATGATCCGACACATGGGTGTGCATTAAGGGTAATGGCGCGCCGGATTGACCCATCTCCGAGAAGGCTACATACACGTTATGTTAAGTCACAAGTGCTTCTCGTGGTACAATGGTATTGTCATCCTTAGGCTTGAAGTCGCCAGATATTCAAGTTGTGGATTATTGTGATTTTGGTAGCGTTAAACGCAACACCGTAACTGGGTAGGTATAAAGGCGTGTACCGGATACAATAAGAAGCAAGCTTAGAGACCGTAGTGGATGTATATAGAATTTTCCTTCCCACATAACGGGAGCAAATATCCTAGGCCACTCGAGGGATAGTGATTATAGAATGTCTGGCCAGACTCAAATAAATCAATATGGGATATTGATGTTATTTGCACGAATAAGGCTATTCCCATGGATCGAAAAACTATGGATTGGATATACGAGTGTGACTTGTATGTCTCGTGTCCAATCCGGATATAAAGACAAAGGGTTGATACAAATACTTGTACAAGGTTTGTCGGATGACTATTCTATTAGTTGGCTAAAATTGATGTTTTGCTAGAAACCGCTCCATATTAGCAAATTGTTGCTACCAACTAGATAGAACCTATGGGGTCTGTAATAACCGCATTTCTTAAGCTTATATTACATCGGTTTATTTCATGTTTAATTGTTTGGTAGTTGATAGATGTACTCATAATTGCTAAATTATAAAAGTTAAGCTCGACCAGAGATACACCGGAAGTCATAATTTCTTATT
Organism: Linanthus parryae; assembly: GCA_023055425.1. Taxonomy (NCBI): domain Eukaryota; kingdom Viridiplantae; phylum Streptophyta; class Magnoliopsida; order Ericales; family Polemoniaceae; genus Linanthus; species Linanthus parryae. The sequence continues at coordinate 9,593,718 of JALGPY010000012.1, forward strand.
TTATTGCTAAATTAAGGATACAAATATTTAGGGATAATTAGTAGCTTAAGTGCTAATTAAGTACATATGTATTGATCTTGTTATGTGTGACTTTTTACGTGCTTGACGTGACTAAATTACATGTTTTTTTGACTTAGTGGCTAATGTTAAGGGAGTAGTATTTTGATAGATTTATCAATAACTGCTAAACTATGATAGTTAAGCTCGTCTAAAAAGACACTGGAAGTCGCAATTTCTTATTTTATTTATAAATTAAGGATAAAATATTTATGAATAATTAGTGATAATTAGTAGCTAAAGTGTTAATTAAGTATTGTCTACGCATCTTGTGATATGTGGCTTTTTATATGCTTGACGTGAGTACATTACATGTTTATTTGACGCGGTGGTTGAGGATAATCATTCAGATTTGGCCAAATAAATATGTGACACGCAGAGGGACACGTGTCACAACATCTGTGACTGTCCCTGCATGCGCGACGCGTAGGGGGTCGCGTGTCATGCCCTGAGGCAATCCTTATCCATGTGTGACACACATGCGACATGTGTCGTCGTGTGGCACAACTTTCATTGCATGTGGGACACGTGTCCCTGTGACTTGTCGCGATCTGATTGGTCGCTGAATTCTATATATAGGGTCCAGTGCTATAGTTATTTCTCATTCCAGATTCGATTCAACTACTGTTAAGTGAGATAGAGAGATATTGGGAATTTTCCGAGATAAAAGATTTGGAGCTACTTATATCATTTCAAAGCTGTTATTGTGAATCTAATATTAAGGTAGGGGAAATATAGTTTTCACGTCTACTGTAATTACGGTTTATACATGATTATCTGCTTTTATGTTGATTGTTAAGTTATTGCTTGTTATTCGCATGATGTATAAAGCATGATAATTATGTGATTCTTGATCCATGTTACAGTTTAATTGATTATTATATCTCTACGCCAGTGGTTAGACCGTACCTATTGGAATTTTTGCTCACCCTAAAACATCTACAGGTACCGTACCAGGTTCATCGGAGACTATAGACGGATTATATTTATAGCTATTCCGAATTAATTATGATATTGGTCAAGATTCTTTTTATTTGATAATTGTAAAAGATTATTGTTGAATTGAATAGGAAAAATGACGTTTTATTGGAATTGAAAAGAGTTGTCTATTTATTCAAGCTTCCGCTATGTTTATTCAAAAATCGAAACGGGTCGTATTTCTGTCGCGGCCGAAAATGACGAGTATACTCTGATAAATTCGTAATCAACTTAAAGTGGAAAAAAAAATGTACGGGTCGTGACAAGTGGTATCAGAGCGGTGCCAGCCCGGTGTAAGCACTTACGTTTTATGACCACCAAATAGGTAAGCACTTACGTAATTGTCACCGTCCACCACCACTATACATATAGATGCCATCCAGACACATTTTCTCATCCCAAAATAGAAAGTAATCACTATATGTTCTCTGCATGAAGTAATACGAGTTTCTACAAAGAAATTTTGTTCATATAAATTGGTGTATCACGCTACGAAAGTGAGTAAACTTTGTCCATCGCTTTTTAAATACTCATTTTTACACTTTTAAATAAATTGTTTGAATTGTTAAAATGATAGCAAAAATGTTATTTTCATGATCCTCTATTATTAAATGTCTAAACTGCTTTACGATTTAACATTTTAACTGTCATTATGATGGTACATTTTACAGTTTTTACCGACATTTGCGCCCGAGACTCGGTCTTGGCTTACTTGATCCAAGCGAGGTATGCCGGATACGTTTTGGGGTAGAGTGTGGTACCTGCATTGCTCGTCACCTATGCACGGGACTCGGTCTTGGCTAACTTGATCCAAGCGATGTATTCCGGGGCGCAAGGGGAGTGTTGTAGGCATGCCGTCTGGCTATGCAAAAGTGATGAGATTGTTTATGTCATGATAAGAATGATTTTTAAAATAGAAACCCACTATAATTAAAATTTAAATTTCGAGGACGAAATTTTACTAAGGAGGGAACAATGTAATAACCGCATTTCTTAAGCTTATATTACATCGGTTTATTTAATGTTTAATTGTTTCGTAGTTGATAGATGTACTCATAATTGCTAAATTATAACTGTTAAGCTCGACCAGAAATCCACCGGAAGTCATAATTTCTTATTTTATTGCTAAATTAAGGATAAAAATATTTAGGGATAATTAGTAGCTTAAGTGCTAATTAAGTACATATGTATTGATCTTGTAATGTGTGACTTTTTACGTGCTTGACGTGACTAAATTACATGTTTTTTTGACTTAGTGGCTAATGTTAAGGGAGTAGTATTTTGATAGATTTATCAATAACTGCTAAACTATGATAGTTAAGCTTGTCTAAAAAGACACTGGAAGTCGCAATTTCTTATTTTATTTATAAATTAAGGATAAAATATTTATGAATAATTAGTGATAATTAGTAGCTTAAGTGTTAATTAAGTATTGTCTATTCATCTTGTGATATGTGGCTTTTTATATGCTTGACGTGAGTAAATTACATGTTTATTTGACGCGGTGGTTGAGGATAATCATTCAGATCTGGCCAAATAAATATGTGACACGCAGAGGGACACGTGTCACAACATCTGTGACTGTCCCTGCATGCGCGACGCGTAGGGGGTCGCGTGTCATGCCATGAGGCCATCCTTATCCATGTGTGACACACATGCGACATGTGTCGTCTTGTGGCACAACTTTCATTGCATGTGGGACACGTGTCCCTGTGACTCGTCGCGATCTGATTGGTCGCTGAATTCTATAAATAGGGTCCAGTGCTATAGTTATTTCTCATTCCAGATTCGATTCAACTACTGTTAAGTGAGATAGAGAGATATTGGGAATTTTCCGAGATAAAAGATTTGAAGCTACTTATATCATTTCAAAGCTGTTATTGTGAATCTAATATTAAGGTTATTACATTGTTCCCTCCTTAGTAAAATTTCGAGGAGGAAATTTTACTAAGGAGGGAACAATATAATAACCGCATTTCTTAAGCTTATATTACATCGGTTTATTTCATGTTTAATTCTTTAGTAGTTGATAGATGTACTCATAATTGCTAAATTATAACAGTTAAGCTCGACCAGAAATACACCGGAAGTCATAATTTCTTATTTTATTGCTAAATTAAGGATAAAAATATTTAGGGATAATTAGTAGCTTAAGTGCTAATTAAGTACATATGTATTGATCTTGTTATGTGTGACTTTTTACGTGCTTGACGTGACTAAATTACATGTTTTTTTTACTTAGTGGCTAATGTTAAGGGAGTAGTATTTTGATAGATTTATCAATAACTGCTAAACTATGATAGTTAAGCTCGTCTAAAAAGACACTGGAAGTCGCAATTTCTTATTTTATTTATAAATTAAGGATAAAATATTTATGAATAATTAGTGATAATTAGTAGCTAAAGTGTTAATTAAGTATTGTCTACGCATCTTGTGATATGTGGCTTTTTATATGCTTGACGTGAGTACATTACATGTTTATTTGACGCGGTGGTTGAGGATAATCATTCAGATTTGGCCAAATAAATATGTGACACGCAGAGGGACACGTGTCACAACATCTGTGACTGTCCCTGCATGCGCGACGCGTAGGGGGTCGCGTGTCATGCCCTGAGGCAATCCTTATCCATGTGTGACACACATGCGACATGTGTCGTCGTGTGGCACAACTTTCATTGCATGTGGGACACGTGTCCCTCTGACTCGTCGCGATCTGATTGGTCGCTGAATTCTATATATAGGGTCCAGTGCTATAGTTATTTCTCATTCCAGATTCGATTCAACTACTGTTAAGTGAGATAGAGAGATATTGGGAATTTTCCGAGATAAAAGATTTGGAGCTACTTATATCATTTCAAAGCTGTTATTGTGAATCTAATATTAAGGTAGGGGAAATATAGTTTTCACGTCTACTGTAATTACGGTTTATACATGATTATCTGCTTGTATGTTGATTGTTAAGTTATTGCTTGTTATTCGCATGATGTATAAAGCATGATAATTATGTGATTCTTGATCCATGTTACAGTTTAATTGATTATTATATCTCTACGCCAGTGGTTAGACCGTACCTATTGGAATTTTTGCTCACCCTAAAACATCTACAGGTACCGTACCAGGTTCATCGGAGACTATAGACGGATTATATTTATAGCTATTCCGAATTAATTATGATATTGGTCAAGATTCTTTTTATTTGATAATTGTAAAAGATTATTGTTGAATTGAATAGGAAAAATGACGTTTTATTGGAATTGAAAAGAGTTGTCTATTTATTCAAGCTTCCGCTATGTTTATTCAAAAATCGAAACGGGTCGTATTTCTGTCGCGGCCGAAAATGACGAGTATACTCTGATAAATTCGTAATCAACTTAAAGTGGAAAAAAAAATGTACGGGTCGTGACAAGTGGTATCAGAGCGGTGCCAGCCCGGTGTAAGCACTTACGTTTTATGACCACCAAATAGGTAAGCACTTACGTAATTGTCACCGTCCACCACCACTATACATATAGATGCCATCCAGACACATTTTCTCATCCCAAAATAGAAAGTAATCACTATATGTTCTCTGCATGAAGTAATACGAGTTTCTACAAAGAAATTTTGTTCATATAAATTGGTGTATCACGCTACGAAAGTGAGTAAACTTTGTCCATCGCTTTTTAAATACTCATTTTTACACTTTTAAATAAATTGTTTGAATTGTTAAAATGATAGCAAAAATGTTATTTTCATGATCCCCTATTATTAAATGTCTAAACTGCTTTACGATTTAACATTTTAACTGTCATTATGATGGTACATTTTACATTTTTTACCGACATTTGCGCCCGAGACTCGGTCTTGGCTTACTTGATCCAAGCGAGGTATGCCGGATACGTTTTGGGGTAGAGTGTGGTACCTGCATTGCTCGTCACCTATGCACGGGACTCGGTCTTGGCTAACTTGATCCAAGCGATGTATTCCGGGGCGCAAGGGGAGTGTTGTAGGCATGCCGTCTGGCTATGCAAAAGTGATGAGATTGTTTATGTCATGATAAGAATGATTTTTAAAATAGAAACCCACTATAATTAAAATTTAAATTTCGAGGACGAAATTTTACTAAGGAGGGAACAATGTAATAACCGCATTTCTTAAGCTTATATTACATCGGTTTATTTAATGTTTAATTGTTTCGTAGTTGATAGATGTACTCATAATTGCTAAATTATAACAGTTAAGCTCGACCAGAAATCCACCGGAAGTCATAATTTCTTATTTTATTGCTAAATTAAGGATAAAAATATTTAGGGATAATTAGTAGCTTAAGTGCTAATTAAGTACATATGTATTGATCTTGTAATGTGTGACTTTTTACGTGCTTGACGTGACTAAATTACATGTTTTTTTGACTTAGTGGCTAATGTTAAGGGAGTAGTATTTTGATAGATTTATCAATAACTGCTAAACTATGATAGTTAAGCTTGTCTAAAAAGACACTGGAAGTCGCAATTTCTTATTTTATTTATAAATTAAGGATAAAATATTTATGAATAATTAGTGATAATTAGTAGCTTAAGTGTTAATTAAGTATTTTCTATTCATCTTGTGATATGTGGCTTTTTATATGCTTGACGTGAGTAAATTACATGTTTATTTGACGCGGTGGTTGAGGATAATCATTCAGATCTGGCCAAATAAGTATGTGACACGCAGAGGGACACGTGTCACAACATCTGTGACTGTCCCTGCATGCGCGACGCGTAGGGGGTCGCGTGTCATGCCATGAGGCCATCCTTATCCATGTGTGACACACATGCGACATGTGTCGTCTTGTGGCACAACTTTCATTGCATGTGGGACACGTGTCCCTGTGACTCGTCGCGATCTGATTGGTCGCTGAATTCTATAAATAGGGTCCAGTGCTATAGTTATTTCTCATTCCAGATTCGATTCAACTACTGTTAAGTGAGATAGAGAGATATTGGGAATTTTCCGAGATAAAAGATTTGAAGCTACTTATATCATTTCAAAGCTGTTATTGTGAATCTAATATTAAGGTTATTACATTGTTCCCTCCTTAGTAAAATTTCGAGGAGGAAATTTTACTAAGGAGGGAACAATATAATAACCGCATTTCTTAAGCTTATATTACATCGGTTTATTTCATGTTTAATTGTTTAGTAGTTGATAGATGTACTCATAATTGCTAAATTATAACAGTTAAGCTCGACCAGAAATACACCGGAAGTCATAATTTCTTATTTTATTGCTAAATTAAGGATAAAAATATTTAGGGATAATTAGTAGCTTAAGTGCTAATTAAGTACATATGTATTGATCTTGTTATGTGTGACTTTTTACGTGCTTGACGTGACTAAATTACATGTTTTTTTTACTTAGTGGCTAATGTTAAGGGAGTAGTATTTTGATAGATTTATCAATAACTGCTAAACTATGATAGTTAAGCTCGTCTAAAAAGACACTGGAAGTCGCAATTTCTTATTTTATTTATAAATTAAGGATAAAATATTTATGAATAATTAGTGATAATTAGTAGCTAAAGTGTTAATTAAGTATTGTCTACGCATCTTGTGATATGTGGCTTTTTATATGCTTGACGTGAGTACATTACATGTTTATTTGACGCGGTGGTTGAGGATAATCATTCAGATTTGGCCAAATAAATATGTGACACGCAGAGGGACACGTGTCACAACATCTGTGACTGTCCCTGCATGCGCGACGCGTAGGGGGTCGCGTGTCATGCCCTGAGGCAATCCTTATCCATGTGTGACACACATGCGACATGTGTCGTCGTGTGGCACAACTTTCATTGCATGTGGGACACGTGTCCCTGTGACTCGTCGCGATCTGATTGGTCGCTGAATTCTATATATAGGGTCCAGTGCTATAGTTATTTCTCATTCCAGATTCGATTCAACTACTGTTAAGTGAGATAGAGAGATATTGGGAATTTTCCGAGATAAAAGATTTGGAGCTACTTATATCATTTCAAAGCTGTTATTGTGAATCTAATATTAAGGTAGGGGAAATATAGTTTTCACGTCTACTGTAATTACGGTTTATACATGATTATCTGCTTGTATGTTGATTGTTAAGTTATTGCTTGTTATTCGCATGATGTATAAAGCATGATAATTATGTGATTCTTGATCCATGTTACAGTTTAATTGATTATTATATCTCTACGCCAGTGGTTAGACCGTACCTATTGGAATTTTTGCTCACCCTAAAACATCTACAGGTACCGTACCAGGTTCATCGGAGACTATAGACGGATTATATTTATAGCTATTCCGAATTAATTATGATATTGGTCAAGATTCTTTTTATTTGATAATTGTAAAAGATTATTGTTGAATTGAATAGGAAAAATGACGTTTTATTGGAATTGAAAAGAGTTGTCTATTTATTCAAGCTTCCGCTATGTTTATTCAAAAATCGAAACGGGTCGTATTTCTGTCGCGGCCGAAAATGACGAGTATACTCTGATAAATTCGTAATCAACTTAAAGTGGAAAAAAAAATGTACGGGTCGTGACAAGTGGTATCAGAGCGGTGCCAGCCCGGTGTAAGCACTTACGTTTTATGACCACCAAATAGGTAAGCACTTACGTAATTGTCACCGTCCACCACCACTATACATATAGATGCCATCCAGACACATTTTCTCATCCCAAAATAGAAAGTAATCACTATATGTTCTCTGCATGAAGTAATACGAGTTTCTACAAAGAAATTTTGTTCATATAAATTGGTGTATCACGCTACGAAAGTGAGTAAACTTTGTCCATCGCTTTTTAAATACTCATTTTTACACTTTTAAATAAATTGTTTGAATTGTTAAAATGATAGCAAAAATGTTATTTTCATGATCCCCTATTATTAAATGTCTAAACTGCTTTACGATTTAACATTTTAACTGTCATTATGATGGTACATTTTACATTTTTTACCGACATTTAAGCCCGAGACTCGGTCTTGGCTTACTTGATCCAAGCGAGGTATGCCGGATACGTTTTGGGGTAGAGTGTGGTACCTGCATTGCTCGTCACCTATGCACGGGACTCGGTCTTGGCTAACTTGATCCAAGCGATGTATTCCGGGGCGCAAGGGGAGTGTTGTAGGCATGCCGTCTGGCTATGCAAAAGTGATGAGATTGTTTATGTCATGATAAGAATGATTTTTAAAATAGAAACCCACTATAATTAAAATTTAAATTTCGAGGACGAAATTTTACTAAGGAGGGAACAATGTAATAACCGCATTTCTTAAGCTTATATTACATCGGTTTATTTAATGTTTAATTGTTTCGTAGTTGATAGATGTACTCATAATTGCTAAATTATAACAGTTAAGCTCGACCAGAAATCCACCGGAAGTCATAATTTCTTATTTTATTGCTAAATTAAGGATAAAAATATTTAGGGATAATTAGTAGCTTAAGTGCTAATTAAGTACATATGTATTGATCTTGTAATGTGTGACTTTTTACGTGCTTGACGTGACTAAATTACATGTTTTTTTGACTTAGTGGCTAATGTTAAGGGAGTAGTATTTTGATAGATTTATCAATAACTGCTAAACTATGATAGTTAAGCTTGTCTAAAAAGACACTGGAAGTCGCAATTTCTTATTTTATTTATAAATTAAGGATAAAATATTTATGAATAATTAGTGATAATTAGTAGCTTAAGTGTTAATTAAGTATTGTCTATTCATCTTGTGATATGTGGCTTTTTATATGCTTGACGTGAGTAAATTACATGTTTATTTGACGCGGTGGTTGAGGATAATCATTCAGATCTGGCCAAATAAATATGTGACACGCAGAGGGACACGTGTCACAACATCTGTGACTGTCCCTGCATGCGCGACGCGTAGGGGGTCGCGTGTCATGCCATGAGGCCATCCTTATCCATGTGTGACACACATGCGACATGTGTCGTCTTGTGGCACAACTTTCATTGCATGTGGGACACGTGTCCCTGTGACTCGTCGCGATCAGATTGGTCGCTGAATTCTATAAATAGGGTCCAGTGCTATAGTTATTTCTCATTCCAGATTCGATTCAACTACTGTTAAGTGAGATAGAGAGATATTGGGAATTTTCCGAGATAAAAGATTTGAAGCTACTTATATCATTTCAAAGCTGTTATTGTGAATCTAATATTAAGGTTATTACATTGTTCCCTCCTTAGTAAAATTTCGAGGAGGAAATTTTACTAAGGAGGGAACAATATAATAACCGCATTTCTTAAGCTTATATTACATCGGTTTATTTCATGTTTAATTGTTTAGTAGTTGATAGATGTACTCATAATTGCTAAATTATAACAGTTAAGCTCGACCAGAAATACACCGGAAGTCATAATTTCTTATTTTATTGCTAAATTAAGGATAAAAATATTTAGGGATAATTAGTAGCTTAAGTGCTAATTAAGTACATATGTATTGATCTTGTTATGTGTGACTTTTTACGTGCTTGACGTGACTAAATTACATGTTTTTTTTACTTAGTGGCTAATGTTAAGGGAGTAGTATTTTGATAGATTTATCAATAACTGCTAAACTATGATAGTTAAACTCGTCTAAAAAGACACTGGAAGTCGCAATTTCTTATTTTATTTATAAATTAAGGATAAAATATTTATGAATAATTAGTGATAATTAGTAGCTAAAGTGTTAATTAAGTATTGTCTACGCATCTTGTGATATGTGGCTTTTTATATGCTTGACGTGAGTAAATTACATGTTTATTTGACGCGGTGGTTAAGGATAATCATTCAGATTTGGCCAAATAAATATGTGACACGCAGAGGGACACGTGTCACAACATCTGTGACTGTCCCTGCATGCGCGACGCGTAGGGGGTCGCGTGTCATGCCCTGAGGCAATCCTTATCCATGTGTGACACACATGCGACATGTGTCGTCGTGTGGCACAACTTTCATTGCATGTGGGACAAGTGTCCCTGTGACTCGTCGCGATCTGATTGGTCGCTGAATTCTATAAATAGGGTCCAGTGCTATAGTTATTTCTCATTCCAGATTCGATTCAACTACTGTTAAGTGAGATAGAGAGATATTGGGAATTTTCCGAGATAAAAGATTTGAAGCTACTTATATCATTTCAAAGCTGTTATTGTGAATCTAATATTAAGGTTATTACATTGTTCCCTCCTTAGTAAAATTTCGAGGAGGAAATTTTACTAAGGAGGGAACAATATATTAACCGCATTTCTTAAGCTTATATTACATCGGTTTATTTCATGTTTAATTGTTTAGTAGTTGATAGATGTACTCATAATTGCTAAATTATAACAGTTAAGCTCGACCAGAAATACACCGGAAGTCATAATTTCTTATTTTATTGCTAAATTAAGGATACAAATATTTAGGGATAATTAGTAGCTTAAGTGCTAATTAAGTACATATGTATTGATCTTGTTATGTGTGACTTTTTACGTGCTTGACGTGACTAAATTACATGTTTTTTTGACTTAGTGGCTAATGTTAAGGGAGTAGTATTTTGATAGATTTATCAATAACTGCTAAACTATGATAGTTAAGCTCGTCTAAAAAGACACTGGAAGTCGCAATTTCTTATTTTATTTATAAATTAAGGATAAAATATTTATGAATAATTAGTGATAATTAGTAGCTAAAGTGTTAATTAAGTATTGTCTACGCATCTTGTGATATGTGGCTTTTTATATGCTTGACGTGAGTAAATTACATGTTTATTTGACGCGGTGGTTGAGGATAATCATTCAGATTTGGCCAAATAAATATGTGACACGCAGAGGGACACGTGTCACAACATCTGTGATTGTCCCTGCATGCGCGACGCGTAGGGGGTCGCGTGTCATGCCCTGAGGCAATCCTTATCCATGTGTGACACACATGCGACATGTGTCGTCGTGTGGCACAACTTTCATTGCATGTGGGACACGTGTCCCTGTGACTCGTCGCGATCTGATTGGTCGCTGAATTCTATAAATAGGGTCCAGTGCTATAGATATTTCTCATTCGAGATTCGATTCAACTACTGTTAAGTGAGATAGAGAGATATTGGGAATTTTCCGAGATAAAAGATTTGGAGCTACTTATATCATTTCAAAGCTGTTATTGTGAATCTAATATTAAGGTAGGGGAAATATAGTTTTCACGTCTACTGTAATTACGGTTTATACATGATTATCTGCTTGTATGTTGATTGTTAAGTTATTGCTTATTATTCGCATGATGTATAAAGCATGATAATTATGTGATTCTTGATCCATGTTACAATTTAATTGATTATTATATCTCTACGCCAGTGGTTAGACCGTACCTATTGGGATTTTTGCTCACCCTAAAACATCTACAGGTACCGTACCAGGTTCATCGGAGACTATAGACGGATTATATTTATAGCTATTCCGAATTAAGTATGATATTGGTCAAGATTCTTTTTATTTGATAATTGTAAAAGATTACTGTTGAATTGAATAGGAAAAATGACGTTTTATTGGAATTGAAAAGAGTTGTCTATTTATTCAAGCTTCCGCTATGTTTATTCAAAAATCGAAACGGGTCGTATTTCTGTCGCGGCCGAAAATGACGAGTATACTCTGATAAATTCGTAATCAACTTAAAGTGGAAAAAAAATGTACGGGTCGTGACAAGTGGTATCAGAGCGGTGCCAGCCCGGTGTAAGCACTTACGTTTTATGTCCACCAAATAGGTAAGCACTTACGTAATTGTCACCGTCCACCACCACTATACATATAGATGCCATCCAGACACATTTTCTCATCCCAAAATAGAAAGTAATCACTATATGTTCTCTGCATGAAGTAATACGAGTTTCTACAAAGAAATTTTGTTCATATAAATTGGTGTATCACGCTACGAAAGTGAGTAAACTTTGTCCATCGCTTTTTAAATACTCATTTTTACACTTTTAAATAAATTGTTTGAATTGTTAAAATGATAGCAAAAATGTTATTTTCATGATCCTCTATTATTAAATGTCTAAACTGCTTTACGATTTAACATTTTAACTGTCATTATGATGGTACATTTTACAGTTTTTACCGACATTTGCGCCCGAGACTCGGTCTTGGCTTACTTGATCCAAGCGAGGTATGCCGGATACGTTTTGGGGTAGAGTGTGGTACCTGCATTGCTCGTCACCTATGCACGGGACTCGGTCTTGGCTAACTTGATCCAAGCGATGTATTCCGGGGCGCAAGGGGAGTGTTGTAGGCATGCCGTCTGGCTATGCAAAAGTGATGAGATTGTTTATGTCATGATAAGAATGATTTTTAAAATAGAAACTCACTATAATTAAAATTTAAATTTCGAGGACGAAATTTTACTAAGGTGGGAACAATGTAATAACCGCATTTCTTAAGCTTATATTACATCGGTTTATTTCATGTTTAATTGTTTCGTAGTTGATAGATGTACTCATAATTGCTAAATTATAACAGTTAAGCTCGACCAGAAATCCACCGGAAGTCATAATTTCTTATTTTATTGCTAAATTAAGGATAAAAATATTTAGGGATAATTAGTAGCTTAAGTGCTAATTAAGTACATATGTATTGATCTTGTAATGTGTGACTTTTTACGTGCTTGACGTGACTAAATTACATGTTTTTTTGACTTAGTGGCTAATGTTAAGGGAGTAGTATTTTGATAGATTTATCAATAACTGCTAAACTATGATAGTTAAGCTTGTCTAAAAAGACACTGGAAGTCGCAATTTCTTATTTTATTTATAAATTAAGGATAAAATATTTATGAATAATTAGTGATAATTAGTAGCTTAAGTGTTAATTAAGTATTGTCTATTCATCTTGTGATATGTGGCTTTTTATATGTTTGACGTGAGTAAATTACATGTTTATTTGACGCGGTGGTTGAGGATAATCATTCAGATCTGGCCAAATAAATATGTGACACGCGGAGGGACACGTGTCACAACATCTGTGACTGTCCCTGCATGCGCGACGCGTAGGGGGTCGCGTGTCATGCCATGAGGCCATCCTTATCCATGTGTGACACACATGCGACATGTGTCGTCTTGTGGCACAACTTTCATTGCATGTGGGACACGTGTCCCTGTGACTCGTCGCGATCTGATTGGTCGCTGAATTCTATAAATAGGGTCCAGTGCTATAGTTATTTCTCATTCCAGATTCGATTCAACTACTGTTAAGTGAGATAGAGAGATATTGGGAATTTTCCGAGATAAAAGATTTGAAGCTACTTATATCATTTCATAGCTGTTATTGTGAATCTAATATTAAGGTTATTACATTGTTCCCTCCTTAGTAAAATTTCGAGGAGGAAATTTTACTAAGGAGGGAACAATATAATAACCGCATTTCTTAAGCTTATATTACATCGGTTTATTTCATGTTTAATTGTTTAGTAGTTGATAGATGTACTCATAATTGCTAAATTATAACAGTTAAGCTCGACCAGAAATACACCGGAAGTCATAATTTCTTATTTTATTGCTAAATTAAGGATACAAATATTTAGGGATAATTAGTAGCTTAAGTGCTAATTAAGTACATATGTATTGATCTTGTTATGTGTGACTTTTTACGTGCTTGACGTGACTAAATTACATGTTTTTTTGACTTAGTGGCTAATGTTAAGGGAGTAGTATTTTGATAGATTTATCAATAACTGCTAAACTATGATAGTTAAGCTCGTCTAAAAAGACACTGGAAGTCGCAATTTCTTATTTTATTTATAAATTAAGGATAAAATATTTATGAATAATTAGTGATAATTAGTAGCTAAAGTGTTAATTAAGTATTGTCTACGCATCTTGTGATATGTGGCTTTTTATATGCTTGACGTGAGTAAATTACATGTTTATTTGACGCGGTGGTTGAGGATAATCATTCAGATTTGGCCAAATAAATATGTGACACGCAGAGGGACACGTGTCACAACATCTGTGACTGTCCCTGCATGCGCGACGCGTAGGGGGTCGCGTGTCATGCCCTGAGGCAATCCTTATCCATGTGTGACACACATGCGACATGTGTCGTCGTGTGGCACAACTTTCATTGCATGTGGGACACGTGTCCCTGTGACTCGTCGCGATCTGATTGGTCGCTGAATTCTATAAATAGGGTCCAGTGCTATAGTTATTTCTCATTCCAGATTCGATTCAACTACTGTTAAGTGAGATAGAGAGATATTGGGAATTTTCCGAGATAAAAGATTTGGAGCTACTTATATCATTTCAAAGCTGTTATTGTGAATCTAATATTAAGGTAGGGGAAATATAGTTTTCACGTCTACTGTAATTACGGTTTATACATGATTATCTGCTTGTATGTTGATTGTTAAGTTATTGCTTGTTATTCGCATGATGTATAAAGCATGATAATTATGTGATTCTGGATCCATGTTACAATTTAATTGATTATTATATCTCTACACCAGTGGTTAGACCGTACCTATTGGGATTTTTGCTCACCCTAAAACATCTACAGGTACCGTACCAGGTTCATCGGAGACTATAGACGGATTATATTTATAGCTATTCCGAATTAAGTATGATATTGGTCAAGATTCTTTTTATTTGATAATTGTAAAAGATTATTGTTGAATTGAATAGGAAAAATGACGTTTTATTGGAATTGAAAAGAGTTGTCTATTTATTCAAGCTTCCGCTATGTTTATTCAAAAATCGAAACGGGTCGTATTTCTGTCGCGGCCGAAAATGAAGAGTATACTCTGATAAATTCGTAATCAACTTAAAGTGGAAAAAAAATGTACGGGTCGTGACAAGTGGTATCAGAGCGGTGCCAGCCCGGTGTAAGCACTTATGTTTTATGGCCACCAAATAGGTAAGCACTTACGTAATTGTCACCGTCCACCACCACTATACATATAGATGCCATCCAGACACATTTTCTCATCCCAAAATAGAAAGTAATCACTATATGTTCTCTGCATGAAGTAATACGAGTTTCTACAAAGAAATTTTGTTCATATAAATTGGTGTATCACGCTACGAAAGTGAGTAAACTTTGTCCATCGCTTTTTAAATACTCATTTTTACACTTTTAAATAAATTGTTTGAATTGTTAAAATGATAGCAAAAATGTTATTTTCATGATCCTCTATTATTAAATGTCTAAACTGCTTTACGATTTAACATTTTAACTGTCATTATGATGGTACATTTTACAGTTTTTACCGACATTTGCGCCCGAGACTCGGTCTTGGCTTACTTGATCCAAGCGAGGTATGCCGGATACGTTTTGGGGTAGAGTGTGGTACCTGCATTGCTCGTCACCTATGCACGGGACTCGGTCTTGGCTAACTTGATCCAAGAGATGTATTCCGGGGCGCAAGGGGAGTGTTGTAGGCATGCCGTCTGGCTATGCAAAAGTGATGAGATTGTTTATGTCATGATAAGAATGATTTTTAAAATAGAAACCCACTATAATTAAAATTTAAATTTCGAGGACGAAATTTTACTAAGGAGGGAACAATGTAATAACCGCATTTCTTAAGCTTATATTACATCGGTTTATTTCATGTTTAATTGTTTCGTAGTTGATAGATGCACTCATAATTGCTAAATTATAACAGTTAAGCTCGACAAGAAATCCACCGGAAGTCATAATTTCTTAATTTATTGCTAAATTAAGGATAAAAATATTTAGGGATAATTAGTAGCTTAAGTGCTAATTAAGTACATATGTATTGATCTTGTAATGTGTGACTTTTTACGTGCTTGACGTGACTAAATTACATTTTTTTTGACTTAGTGGCTAATGTTAAGGGAGTAGTATTTTGATAGATTTATCAATAACTGCTAAACTATGATAGTTAAGCTTGTCTAAAAAGACACTGGAAGTCGCAATTTCTTATTTTATTTATAAATTAAGGATAAAATATTTATGAATAATTAGTGATAATTAGTAGCTTAAGTGTTAATTAAGTATTGTCTATTCATCTTGTGATATGTGGCTTTTTATATGCTTGACGTGAGTAAATTACATGTTTATTTGACGCGGTGGTTGAGGATAATCATTCAGATCTGGCCAAATAAATATGTGACACGCAGAGGGACACGTGTCACAACATCTGTGACTGTCCCTGCATGCGCGACGCGTAGGGGGTCGCGTGTCATGCCATGAGGCCATCCTTATCCATGTGTGACACACATGCGACATGTGTCGTCTTGTGGCACAACTTTCATTGCATATGGGACACGTGTCCCTGTGACTCGTCGCGATCTGATTGGTCGCTGAATTCTATAAATAGGGTCCAGTGCTATAGTTATTTCTCATTCCAGATTCGATTCAACTACTGTTAAGTGAGATAGAGAGATATTGGGAATTTTCCGAGATAAAAGATTTGAAGCTACTTATATCATTTCAAAGCTGTTATTGTGAATCTAATATTAAGGTTATTACATTGTTCCCTCCTTAGTAAAATTTCGAGGAGGAAATTTTACTAAGGAGGGAACAATATAATAACCGCATTTCTTAAGCTTATATTACATCGGTTTATTTCATGTTTAATTGTTTAGTAGTTGATAGATGTACTCATAATTGCTAAATTATAACAGTTAAGCTCGACCAGAAATACACCGGAAGTCATAATTTCTTATTTTATTGCTAAATTAAGGATAAAAATATTTAGGGATAATTAGTAGCTTAAGTGCTAATTAAGTACATATGTATTGATCTTGTAATGTGTGACTTTTTACGTGCTTGACGTGACTAAATTACATGTTTTTTTGACTTAGTGGCTAATGTTAAGGGAGTAGTATTTTGATAGATTTATCAATAACTGCTAAACTATAATAGTTAAGCTCGTCTAGAAAGACACTGGAAGTCGAAATTTCTTATTTTATTTATAAATTAAGGATAAAATATTTATGAATAATTAGTGATAATTAGTAGCTTAAGTGTTAATTAATTATTGTCTATGCATCTTGTGATATGTGGCTTTTTATATGCTTGACGTGACTAAATTACATGTTTATTTGACGCTGTGGTTGAGGATAATCATTCAGATCTGGCCAAATAAATATGTGACACGCAGAGGGACACGTGTCACAACATCTGTGATTGTCCCTGCATGCGCGACACGTAGGGGGTCGCGTGTGATGTCCTGAGTCCATCCTTATCCATGTGTACATGTCTTCGTGTGGCACAACTTTCATTGCATGTGGGACACGTGTCCCTGTGACTCGTCGCGATCTGATTGGTCGCTGAATTCCATAAATAGGGTCCAGTGCTATAGTTATTTCTCATTTCAGATTCGATTCAACTACTGTTAAGTGAGATAGAGAGATATTGGGAATTTTCTGAGATAAAAGATTTGGAGCTACTTATATCATTTCAAAGCTATTATTGTGAATCTAATATTAAGGTAGGAGAAATATAGTTTTCACATCTACTGTAATTACGGTCTGTACATGATTATCTGCTTATATGCTGATTGTTAAGTTATTGCTTGTTATTCGCATGATGTATAAAGCATGATAATTATGTGATTCGTGATCGATGTTACAGTTTAATTGATTATTATATCTCTACGTCAGTGGTTAGGCGGTACCTACTCACCCTAAAATATCTACAGGTACCGTACCAGGTCGATCGGAGACTGTAGACGGATTATATTCATAGCTATTCCGAATTAATTGTGATATTGGTCAAGATTCTTTTTATTTGATAATTGTAAAAGATTATTGTTGAATTGAATAGGAAAAATGACGTTTTATTGGAATTGAAAAGAATTGTATATTTCTAAATTTCCACTATTTTTATTCGAAAAGTGATACTGTTCGTAATTCAGTCGCGACCCAAAATGACGCGTATACTCTGATAAATTCTTAATCAACTTAAAGGGAAAAAGTCGGGTCGTGACAGGGTCACATGCTATATAGAGTTGAACTAGATTTGAGAATTAATTAATAGGATTAATTTATTAAAATGATCACTTTGCAACACCTTGCAAGCTTAGTAGGACTAATTTGCAAGGAAGGGACTAAACCAAATTCTAGTAGGACTAGAATGGGTCCTTTAGGTAGTTGGCAAGAATTTGTTGGACTATATAAAGGATGCTCCTTCCTTCCTTCCTTCCTTCCCACACTTATGACCCTTATGATCATAACTTGAGTGGGAGAGAACAAAAGGAGAGAGAGCAAGCAAGCAAGAGAGGCGCACGCCCCCCTTGCCGCCGCCCCATCCCGTCGGCCCAAACAAGGAGGCCGAACCTCCTTGTTTCCTCGCGTTGTGTGATTTCTTCTTCCTCTTCCTCCATTCCGGGCTAGCACAAAGGAGTAGGAAGATCTAGAATTCAACTCTAGGCGTGGATCAACTATAGAGAACGTGACACAATTCACGTTAGAAGTCATCACAAGAGAAACCCTAAGGTGTGTTAATTGATTTCTTCCCTTACCATCGTTATGTCTCTTGACTTGTGATCCTTGGAGGTTATTGCATGGATTATATTTGTTTTTACGTGGCGCATCCATGATCAAAACCCTACAGTGGTATCAGAGCCAAAGGTCGTAGAACATAAACGTGGTTTATGTGTTACGTTTGAAAGCAGAAATGCAGAAAAGAGTAATCAAAGGAATTGATACATAAATAGATGAAGACGATTAAGTTTCATTCATTGAATTGATTGCTTAGAAACCCTAAAGGGCAAGGACTTAATACAGCGATTCTTTACCATTCATGAACGGTCATAAGATAGCTAAGAGACAGCTGCAAGAGAGGAAATACAGTGCATCTGGAGTACATACTGAATTAGGGTTACACAAGCTTGGGCCAGGACTGTGCCTTGAAGATATCTCAAAATACGTTTGACACCACTGAGATGATTCTCAGTAGGAGCATGCATGAATTGACATAGTTGATTCACAGAAAAGGCAATGCCAGGTCTACTAAAAATCAAGTACTGTAATGCCCCTAAAAGTTGGCGAAAAACTGTTGGATTTTGAAGAGGAGGACTATCTTGAAGATGATACTTAGTGTCAGCAGCTAAAGGGGTGCTGCTGGGTTTGCATTTAACCATGTTGAAACGTTGTAAAATGTCACAAATGTATTTCTGTTGATGAATAAAAATGCCAGCAGAAGTTCTAGCAATCTGTAATCCCAGAAAGTAAGTAAACGGACCCAAGTTGGTCATCTCAAAATTTTGATGCAGTTTGTGAACTAGAGAACTGGTGAATGTGGTGTCACTCCCAGTCAATATAATGTCATCAACATAAAGTAATAAAACAGTAATTTTGCCTTGAGAATGGCGTATAAAAAGAGAGGAGTCGGCATAAGAAGATTTAAAACCCAAAGAGAAAAGATAAGTAGTAAATCTTTCAAACCATGTGCGTGGAGCCTGTTTGAGGCCATATAAACTCTTTTTAAGTAAGCATACATGATGAGGGTATTGAGGGTTAACAAACCCTTGAGGTTGATGCATAAAAACAGTTTCACGTAAGATGCCATGGAGAAAAGCATTTTTAACGTCAAGCTGCTGAAGAGACCAATTAAAAGTGGTTGTTAAGGCAAGTATGCAGCGTACAGTAGCATGTTTAGCTACTGGACTAAAGGTTTCAGTGTAGTCTAAGCCAGGGGTTTGATGAAATCCCTTGGCAACAAGACGTGCCTTATATCTGGAAATAGACCCATTTGGGTTGTATTTTTTCCTAAAAACCCATTTGTTACCAATAACATTGGAATGGGGTGGACAAGGGACTAACACCCATGTATCTTGTTGCTGTAGACTTGTGTATTCATCAGTCATGGCTTGAAGCCAATGAGGATGAATCACAACTTCTTTAAAAGATACAGAATCAGTCATAGTAGAAGTAGGAATGGTATGAAAACTAGAGAGAGATGTAGTAACAGAACCTGTGAATGGCAACTTCCTCTTTGTAATACCTGATTTGCTCCTTGTTCTCATAGGATGGAGATTGTGAAGAGGAGAGTTGGGAATCATTGAACTGGTGGCTGCCTCACTCTGCCTGGAAGTAGATGGTTCTCCATGTGGTGTAGTATCTGAAAGTGTAGTATCAGAGGTAGGAGAACCAAGAGCTACACTGATAACTCTGCATTAGAGTTATATTTCTTTTACGTTTGTGTACCGTTTTGTGTGAATTTCGGTTA
This sequence comes from Linanthus parryae, assembly GCA_023055425.1. NCBI lineage: Eukaryota > Viridiplantae > Streptophyta > Magnoliopsida > Ericales > Polemoniaceae > Linanthus > Linanthus parryae. Next base: position 9,613,908 of record JALGPY010000012.1, read on the forward strand.
GATTATATTAGAAATACACTATGAACTTGAGGAAATTTAGTAAGTGTAGCTTTGAGCAATAACTTGTAAATCCGGGCGTTTCTCGCGTTATTTTATGATATTTTGTCACGTTTGATTGCACGGGTTGTGTTTCATGTTGTTTTGACAGGAAACGGAACTTGAGAGATGAAGCGGAGAGGAGAAACAAGCTTTGATGATTTTTCGGGAGCTTAAACGAAGAAGAAATCGTGAAGAAACATTGAAAATACATGAAGAGGGGAGGCAAATGCAATTTAATGAAGTTTCTCTAATGGCGCTTTGACCCCCTAGATGAAAAATGGCCAAACACTTAGTGAAAATTTGGTGGCCATACGCGAGAGCAACTCACTGGAAGTGTAGGATCACAAATGTGATCCTACAATCACAAGATCACCCGCAAGACAACAATGTGATCCTAGGATCAAAAAAAGGTGATCACAAGATCAAGTGTAAGACCAGATCTAGGATCAAACGTGATCCTACAACCACAATGTGATCCTAGGATCACGAAAGGTGATCACACGATCACAATACAAAAAAATAAGAAAAGAACGTGACTCTTTTATGAGATGAACGCACGGAAGAAAAAAAAAAAGAGAAGAACACTCACGCTAGGAGAAGACTCACGTAAGAGGAGGCTAGGGTTCAAGAGGAGAACACCTCCATTGAAGATCTATGTTTTTCTTCTTCTTCTTGTTCCTCTCTCAATCATTCTATGGAGAAACTTGTAAGCTTTGTTTGGTTGATTACTATTAGCTAAACTCCATTGCTAGGCTTCTCTAGAGAGCCTAGGGTTATGTAGACGATGATTTTTTTCCGGATTTTAATCTTTGTTTCATGCTTATTAATTTATTCTATTGACTGGATGTTAGTTTTTAAATCTTGTTAATGATCTTAGTATATTGACACGACTATGATAGGAATTGATAATCAATGAACTAGGGTTTGTTCATAGGATGAATCATGCTTAAAGTTGATTAAGTTCTTAATCAATTGTTCATAATCTATGCTTAATTCTTAATGGGGATGGAGTAATTAACTGGAACCGTTAGCAAGCTAGTGAAGTGCGCGACAGTGACTTTAACTAGCTAGGATGAGATTTGAGCATCAATCCCGAATCACCGAGACCGAAAAGGAGAAGTGTTAGGATTGGCCTAGTGTGGGTAGATTCGGTAGGATTAGTCCGCTGTTTCGTGAAACGGTGGACCGACAGGACCCGTTATCGTGCCAGTAGATGACCTGCTAGAACGGGCCGGTAGACAACATGAGACCGAGAGGAGATTGTAGTCAACCGACACGTAAAATGACATGAGACCGATATGAGATTGTCATAGCCTATTACCCGGCTTGATTAGGATGGAATTAACGTGTTACTCTGATAATCCAGAAATCGTCTACAGCCCTAGGTGATCTAGAGATCGCCTAGTTTCTCCATATATTTGTCCTAAATATAAAAATACAAAAATATTAGCTTAATTGTTATTTTAATTCTTAAATCAATCAAATCATTCCTCCAATTACCGTATTCTAAACTTAATAACTAATTAAATAATCTCAAGTTTGTCCTCGTGGGATCGATAACTCGGGGTTGAAATACCACCCCTATATTACTTGACCATGCGCTTGCGTTTAAATGCGTTAGTAAATCGCGTCAAGTTTTTGGCGCCGTTGCCGGGGACAGCGGTAGATTATTTAGTTAGTAGTTAGTTTAGAGTACTTTTATTTTAGTTTTTATTCTATATCTCTGTGCTTCACGGGTGTCTTGTGAGTCTGTTTTTCAGGAACGCAGGAAGCAAGAGACAATATAAGCATGTGGAGCGAAGAGTGTTATTCGGGTCCCCCCTACTGTTTCCACTGCAGGGGTAACCATGAAGAAGAGGATGCATGCATAACTTGGTGCTACGTATGCGGCATTTGGCATGACCGTAGAGACTCATGTCGAGTACATGCCCACCAACTTCATCAGCACGAGGAAGACTCATCAGCGATTATGGCAGAACGGCGTAGTATTATGAATGAAATCGAAGTGTGCGCCAAATTCTTGTCCATAGCTTCACAATTACCACAAGAGGATTCCGCCACAGGTAGGGAATACGTGAGGGATATGTTGGAGAGGATAAATAAACGATTAAAAAAACTGCCAACAGGAGGGGAATCTAGTATTCAAGAGCCACAAGAGGATCCCTTGCCACATGACAGTGAGCCTCACATTGAACCTTCATCATCCCCACCACAAGTGGAAGAAGAGATACCTGAGTCGAACGAAGACTGCAGTGTCCAGGAACGATTGGTGGACACCGCCGCTTATGAGGACTCAGACTCTGATTCAGACTGGGGTGGACCTGTGTGCCCAAGATGGGAGGACCTTCCGTATTGCCAGCCAAAACTGCAAGAGCCCTCACTTCCTTGGCATGAATGGGAAGACACCATCATTGGAAGCCTGTGGGGTGCCGACGATGAAGCTGATGATTCACTTGTTCCCATACCTATTGAGGTAAAATCCCCTACTCATACTTTCGAAGAATTCTCCGTATCTCATATTAATCAAGTCTGTGATGAGTTGGAAAGACTTGTGTATGGAGATTCTTATGGGGAAGAGAATCATGAGAAATTTTCAATTCCTTGTCATATTGGCGACTTTATTGATGATCCATATGCCATAGTCAAGGAGTTGGAAATCAACAAGTGTGGGGGTGTGGATGAATTGCATGGGTCATTTGAAGAGCATCTAGCACATATGAGGTATTACTGGGATGATTTTATGGCCAGAGATTCATTTGAGCCTAGTGGTACTTGGTGGACGTTTCTCAAGAAGATCAATTGCAAAATGAAAGGAGTCAGCTTCCACAATTGTCCACCTTCTTCAGAGCATAGGGGTGCACGTGAAGTTCTTGAGAAGAGATGGTGGAAGAAGAAGAAGTGGAGGGATAAAGCAGCTTCCACTATCCTTTTCGGTTGAGGTAACCGGGTCGAGTTGTCGACCTTAAATTACAAGCGCTGATTGGGAGGCAACCCAATGTAGAGTAGGATGCTATTTATTTATGTTCTTTCTTTTAGTTCTCCATATGATTTTGAGGGGTGAGAGAGAGTTTCTTTAATACTTTCAATTAGTGTACAGGGACATAGGTACAAAAGACGCTACGGATTCCCCTTCTTGATGCGTGTGACGGAATGTTGAGTAGGCGCATCGGAATCCGGACGCGAGGTGAGACTTTTCCAGAAACTGTCAACGTTCCACAAGACCCCTTCTTGTTGCAGTTTCGCGGCAACGGTGCCCATGTAGTTCCGGGCACTCAGGTACCTCTAACTCTCTCTCTGTTCTAAGTTTGGAGCCATAATTGTGTAGATCCACCGCCAACACATTTGAGCGAGGACACATCATAGTATATCTCTAAATTCGTTGAGGACAACGAAACGCTTAAGTGTGGGGGATTTGTGTATATTTTTCTAGCCATGTCAGTTGTGCAATGCCAGTTACATGTAGTGGTGTCGTATTGTGTAGTACGTGTATTTAGTGTAGAGTGTTTAATATAGTGTCGTATTGTGTTAGGATTGTTAGTATGCATTTCTTTGCACTTTTACTTTCTTGAGTCCCCTACCCAAAACGTGTGGTTAATCGAGTTGGCTGTAAGCATATAGAGTCTAGGAAAATATGAAAAAAATTGAAAAAATTGAAAAGTGAAAATCCACAAAAAAATTTAAAAATTTTGAGTTGGGCAATTGACGAAGCTTGAAACCAGAGAGAGTTCAATGAAAGAGTCTCAATGAATAGGAAGCACCGTAGTGGGGAAAACCTTAATTTTTAGTATCTTTCGCACCAGTTTCACGAAAGGAAGTCCCGGGTATTCAGGGAAAAGTGGAAAGAAGACGAGGGCATACCTTTAGTTTCTTTATTGTGCTAGGAGGATTTAGTCTTAAGGTAGTCGAATAGTCTGATTTCGAGTGGAAACTTGTGGCCTCTTGAAATCTGGGGTGGACCTTCGTGCAGAGTTGGTTTTATGTGGTACGGTTGCCTCGGCCTAAGTGAAGTCGGGGGGCGTACACCACCATCCCTTACGGCGGTTTCAAGAGTTAACCGAAAAAGCCCACACTTAGTTGCTCTAAATGCACGGTTGAGAAAATTAGAAGAGAATGAAAAAAAATGAATCAGAATCTTCTCTTGGACTAGATACGGTGAACAACCTAATGTGGCCCCGTTAGCGCGGGGAATTTGGATTCAAACCAATTAGAGTGTCTAAGGAAAATTAAAGTCAAGCCGTATTACATGGAGTTGTGTCTCCCGTCACTGGAACAACTTGCATTCAATGCAATAACGGCTAAGAGGGTCTGAAAACCTCATATGACTTGGCGACGAAAGACTACTATAGGACTAAGGGTGCCTAGACCCTCTGAGCTAAAGGACGTGCCCGGATCTTGGATTGAGTTTGGTGGATGTTTGGGGACCCCTTAGTGAGCTTGTGCGTAGGATCATTGTATTTTCAATTCCTTATTGCGGTTGTGTGAATTGCAAAAGAGATTTGTGAGAACTTGATGATTTTGGTTAGTGATAGCGAGATTGCCCGTCTCTTACTAAAAAGGAAAAAAAATATATTTGTGTTGTTTCAATTTTAGCATTGTTCTATAATCTAGTTGCATTGTATAGTCATGTAGATTGCATTGCGTGTGTGTGTTTTGTTTGTGTCACATGGCTAGTAAAGTTTTATGCAATTCGGTGGATTTAAAACGTAGTGAAAGGATTAATTTTGCTCGGGACGCGCAAAAAGGTAGTGTGGGGGATTTGATAACTCTGCATTAGAGTTATATTTCTTTTACGTTTGTGTGCCGTTTTGTGTGAATTTCGGGTAGATTATATTAGAAATAAACTATGAACTTGAGGATATTTAGTAAGTGTAGCTTTGCGCAATAACTTGTAAATCCGGGCGTTTCTCGCGTTATTTTATGATATTTTGTCACGTTTGATTGCACGGGTTGTGTTTCATGTTGTTTTGACAGGAAACGGAACTTGAGAGATGAAGCGGAGAGGAGAAACAAGATTTGGTGATTTTTCAGGAGCTTAAACGAAGAAGAAATTGTGAAGAAACATTGAAAATACATGAAGAGGGGAGGCAAATGCAATTTAATGAAGTTTCTCTAATGGCGCTTTGACCCCCTAGATGAAAAATGGCCTAACACTTAGTGAAAATTTGGTGGCCATACGCGAGAGCAACTCACTGGAAGTGTAGGATCACAAATGTGATCCTACAATCACAAGATCACCCGCAAGACCACAATGTGATCCTAGGATCAAACAAAGGTGATCACAAGATCAAGTGTAAGACCAGATCTAGGATCAAACGTGATCCTACAACCACAATGTGATTCTAGGATCACAAAAGGTGATCACACGATCACAATACAAAAAAAAATAAGAAAAGAACGTGACTCTTTTATTAGATGAACGCATGGAAGAAAAAAAAAAAAAAAAGAGAAGAACACTCACGCTAGGAGAAGACTCACGCAAGAGGAGGCTAGGGTTCAAGAGGAGAACACCTCCATTCAAGATCCATGTTTTTCTTCTTCTTCTTCTTCCTCTCTCAATCATTCTATGGAGAAACTTGTAAGCTTTGTTTGGTTGATTACTATTAGCTAAACTCCATTTCTAGGCTTCTCTAGAGAGCCTAGGGTTATGTAGACGATGATTTTTTCCGGATTTTAATCTTTGTTTCATGCTTATTGATTTATTCTATTGACTGGATGTTAGTTTTTAAATCTTGTTAATGATCTTAGTATATTGACACGACTAAGATAGGAATTGATAATCAATGAACTAGGGTTTGTTCATAGGATGAATCATGCTTAAAGTTGATTAAGTTCTTAATCAATTGTTCATAATCTATGCTTAATTCTTAATGGGGATGGAGTAATTAACTGGAACCGTTAGCTGGCTAGTGAAGTGCGCGACAGTGACTTTAACTAGCTAGGATGAGATTTGAGCATCAATCCCGAATAACCGAGACCGAAAAGGAGAAGTGTTAGGATTGGCCTAGTGTGGGTAGATTCGGTAGGATTAGTCCGCTGTTTCGTGAAACGGTGGACCGACAGGACCCGTTATCGTGCCAGTAAATGACCTGCTAGAACGGGCCGGTAGACAACATGAGACCGAGAGGAGATTGTAGTCAAACGACACGTAAAATGACATGAGACCGATAGGAGATTGTCATAGCCTATTACCCGGCTTGATTAGGATGGAATTAACGTGTTACTCAGATAATCCAGAAATCGTCTACAGCCCTAGGTGATCTAGAGATCGCCTAGTTTCTCCATATATTTGTCCTAAATACAAAAATACAAAAATATTAGCTTAGTTGTTATTTAAATTCTTAAATCAATCAAATCTTTCCTCCAAATACCGTATTCTAAACTTAATAACTAATTAAATAATCTCAAGTTTGTCCTCGTGGGATCGATAACTCGGGGTTGAAATACCACCCCTATATTACTTGACCGTGCGCTTGCGTTTAAACGCGTTAGTAAATCGCGTCATACACCAGTAGGCTGCAGGACACCATTGTTTTTCTCAGTAGAGGTAGAAGTGTCTGGGGAAGACACTGTATCTGGGGGGAGGGGCATAGTGGGGAGAGGGACAGTAGTGGGGGATGGACAGTGGGGGGGGGGGGGGGGGAGGGACATGAATACCTGAAGAGGAATAATCAAAACTGTTAGTAGTTGATGAAGAAGGAATAGAGATAGAAGTTTTAGCAAAAGGAAACATGTATTCATTAAAGATAACATCTCTACTTATAAAAAAGTTATTGCAACTATTATCAAAGCACAAGTAACCTTTGAAGCAATCAGCATACCCTAAGAATGTGCACCTCTTGGTTCTAGGAGACAGTTTAGATTTTGTATAAGGAGTTATAACAACCACATCCAAAAATTTTGAGCATGCTATAGTCATGTTTCTTGTGAAATAGTAACTCATATGGAGATTTATGGTTAGTGTTAGCACTAGGCATTCTGTTGATTAAATAAGTAGCAGTAGAGACAGCATGATACCAGAAATAGTTTGGCAAAGAAGCATTATGAAGTAATGTGATTGCTGTTTCAATAATGTGACGATTCTTTCTTTCAGAAACTCCATTTTGCTGTGGAGTATGTGGGCAAGATTTCTGATGAATAATTCCATGTTCACTAAGATAAGTTTGAAAAATGTAGGAGGTGTATTCACCCCCTCCATCTGATCTAAATACAGAAATAGAACACTTTAATAATTTTTCAATAAATTTTTTAAATTTAGGAAAAGTAACAGCAACTTCTGATTTATTATGCAAAGGGAATAACCAGGTAAATTTAGAAAAGCCATCAATAAACAGAACATAGTATCTAAATCCATGATATGATTTGGTTGGAGCAGGACCCCAAACATCAGAGTGTATCAATTGCAAAGGTTCTTTGATAACAGTAGCAGAAGATTCATAAGGTAATTTAGTAATTTTGCCAGGTAAACAAGATTCACAAATAGAAGAAGAAGCAGAATTAGAACAAGTAACACATTTTGACACAATATCATTTGCAGGGTCTCCCAGACGAGCATGCCAGACTGGACACTTGACTTGTTGACCCAAGAAGGCTTTAGGAGGAGACTTGACAGAGATAGGCTGAGACTGAATAGGGTAGAGACCATTTTTACTCAAACCCTTGAACAAAATTTTGCCCGTTGCCAGATCCTGAATATAGAAGGATTTGGCATCAAAAACAAATCTCACATGATGTTCATCACATAATTTATGTACAGATAACAAGTTGGTAGACAAATCAGGAACATGTAAAGTATTTGAAAGCTTAAATGAACTGTTAGAAGTTGAGAGATGTGCAGTACCAGAATTTTGAATTGATAGAGTAGAACCATTACCAATAGTCACTTGTTCATACCCTTGATAAGGATCTGAGAGAGAGAGATTTTTGAATTCACCAGTCATATGAGAGGATGCTCCTGTATCTGTTAGCCAATATGTGGGAGAGAGACCTTGAGATTGTGATGTGGCTGTTAGAGCTGCAAGCAGATCAGGAGGAGTTTTGCCTTGATAAGCAAAGTTCATTCTGTGCCAGCAGTCAAGAGCTGAGTGCTAGTCATTCCCACAAATTCGACAAGTGACAACCACTTTGCCAATTTTGTTATAATTTGTGCCTTGATTGGAATGAGTTGAGCCACCATTGTAAGAGTAATTGTTTCTACCACCACCTCGATTTGAGTTTTGACCATAACTATAACCTCGAGCACCAGATCGCCCCCTGTTGTGGTCTAAACGACCACCTCTCGAACCAGAACGACCAGAAAAGGATGATAAACCACCAAGAGAAAAAGAACCAGATCGACCACCACGAACACGAGAAGAAAAATTGTTTTCAGTGTAAAAAGCAGTTGGTAAACCAGATTCAGAAGTGGGTGAGATATTTTGAGATTCAAGCATTTGTTCTTCGGCCTTTAGAAGAACATGTAAATCAGTAAAACTAATAGGGTTTGTATGAGGACGCAAAGAGGAACGAAAACCATTGTATTCAACAGGAAGGTCGTTGAAGGCATATAGGAGCATGTCTTCATCATCGATTTTAACAGAAGAGGCCATAAGTTTATCGCGAAGAGATTTGAGTTTTTGCATGTATAAATCAATAGAATCAGATTTCTTTTTCAAGGTTTGAAGATTAGATTTTAACTGTAATATATGAGATCTAGATAACGAGACATACCAAGATTCAAGAGTAAGCCAAACGGATCTGGAATCCGTTTCACCAATAACCAGAGAGAGAGCTTCAGAAGACAAGGTAGCGTTAATCAGGGTAAGGATCGCTTGATCTTGAATATGCCAAGCGATGTATTGGGGATCAACCGTCTCTGTCACGGTTCCATCGGCGGCGGTGAGAAACTGCGGCGGAGCTTGAATCGAACCATCAAGGAACCCAAATAACGCCTGGGTTTTGAGAATGGAGGTGAGTTGATGTCTCCAGAGGACATAATTGCTGCCATCAAGTTTGTGTGGCATGATATTGTGGATATTAGAGAGAAGAGCGAGAGGGTTTGGTGACGAAGACATGACTGTGGTTGAGAGCATAACCGGGCTCTGATACCATTGAATTGATTTCTTAGAAACCCTAAAGGGCAACGACTAAATACAGCGATTCTTAACCGTTCATGAACGGTCATAAGATAGCTAAGAGACAGCTGTTATAGCAAGAGAGGAAATACAGTGCATCTGGAGTACATACTGAATTAGGGTTACACAAGCTTGGGCCAGGCACTGTGGGCTTCACTTCTTGATCCATGGGCTTCACTCTTGATCCATATAGCTTTGGGCTTTAGTTTCTTTAACTTGATATTTAGCCCAAACGGTATATATACTTGACAACGTTTTGATAGTTTTACACTTTAAATTTATTGTTTATCGCGTAAAACAAGACAAATCAAGCATATGATGCAATTTGTCAATAATCAATCATAACAAGACCTAGTTTTTGCATTGGATGCATGAATTAGTGAGTTTGAGAAATTTTAGGATCTTAGATCTAGGGTTTGGGCATCCTATGGAAAGAAGGAGTTCTTCCCATACAAGGAAACAACCAAACTTGGGCACCAAGCAAGGGAGTTGTTTTGGAAACAACTCCCAAAGGAGGTTCGCCCCCTAGGGGACCACCCCTCCTTGCTTGCCGCCCAAGCAAGGCTCGGCCTAGGGGCCGGCCGGCCCAAGGCCCTTGCGGTCCTCTTTTTGGGTTCGGGCAATTTGATTGTTGGGCCCAATTGAGCGTTTTAACCCTAAAAAATCCTAAAATCAATTAAAATTGACCAAGCGCGTTAAAATTGGATTTTAACTGTTTATGTGCAAATCGCATGGTGATTGGATATGGCCTTAGGATGTGGTTTGATGTGAATGTTTAATTTTGTGGTTTGGTTTACGGCCTGCGAGCTGATCAATTAATTGTAATAATTAATTAGGAATTTTATGGCCTGCGAGCCATTTTTTTCTCAACTTGTGAGATTTATTTATTTAGTATTGTTGTTAGCTAGTACTAGATTGAGTAGATTGTTAGCCAAAATTGAAGAAAAGAAGCCCAAAGCCAAAGGGAGCCACAAAAGATGGAGCATGGAGCATTCCACATGACTATGAAGGATGGACCAAAAGATGAAGACGCATGGAGATGTGTTTGCTTTTAGGGTTCATAGATAATTCCATTGGCTTGGAATTATCTTAGTATAGAAAAGGTCATATTCACATCACGTTTTATTTTGTTTTGTGGTTGTTTATTTTATTGTCTTATTATTTTGTGGTTGATGTATGGATGATGCATGCAATTAGTATAATAAGATAATTAGACAACCCGGATCTATTATTGGGAGTTGTGCCCAAACTCAACTAGATAGATTAGTTGATATTGATCAACAAAATAGTTAAAATTGAATTTAAAAATCCTTCAAAATTTAAATATTGTGATTTTGCCTTCTCGTTATTTAAACACTCATTATCATAATGATTTATCAAGTTCGTGCGTGCCAAAGCATGGCGAAGTGGTTCATAATGATGGAATGCGATGGCACAAGCAAGTAATGTGCAATTGTTTAAATAAGAGGTTGAACACAACTAGGCTATTAATATGATTAAAACCTAGAGGCAATCAATTGGGATTATCCATACGGATGGATAAATAAAGATTTTTTTGCCCAATTGAACCAAGAGTTGCATAGAGATGCAATTGGAATTGTTCCTACCTAAAGTAGCCAAATTATGGGTGACTTGCCAAAGCAAGCTCATAAGGAGATGAAACATGGATCTTGGCCCACTAGAAAATATAAGGATATTTTCCGCATTAATATCTTGAGGGTTATTAATCCGTAGAAAAATAGTGGGAGCTATATTTGATAAACTAGCCATTATTGAATATAGTCAAAAATTCACAAATACTAAAACTTGCGTATTTTCCTTTTGTAGAATTCCAAATGGCAAACAACTCATCGAGTTCACAACATTCCCTAAGATCTGTCCTTGAGAACAACAAGCTCTCTGGGACCAACTTCCTTGATTGGTACAGAAACTTGAGAATCGTTCTCAAGCAAGAGAAGAAACTGTACGCAATAGAGGAGCATGTTCCAGAAGGTCCAGAGAACCAAACACCTGCAGCCCTAAAGGCGTATCAAAAGCGTGTTAATGACGCTAATGATGCGGCCTGCCTTATGCTATGCACCATGACATCTGAGCTTCAGAAGCAACACGAAAACATGAATGATGTCGATATGATCGAGCATCTGAAGCAGTTCTTCCAAGAGCAGGCAAGGGTTGAGAGGTATGAGGTCTCTAAGGCACTGTTCAAGTGTCATCTGGCAGAAGGGAACCCGGTGGGACCCCATGTACTCCGTATGATCGGGTACCTAGAGAATCTCGCCCGATTGGGGTTCTCGGTCGGCCAAGAGTTGGCAACCGATCTCGTGTTGCAATCGTTTCCCAAGAGTTATGGACAGTTCATCATGAACTATAACATGAACAAGATCGTGAAACCACTGCCAGATTTGCTCAATATGTTGAGGAAAGCTGAACAAAGCATCAACAAGGGTAAGGGCAAGGCCATAATGATGGTGCAGAAAATAAAGGGCAAAAGGTTTGCCTCATCCTCCAAGGGCAAAGGCAAGTCAGTTGCCAAGTCCAAGGAACCTGCCCTTAAGCCTGTTGGTGGCATTGCCAAAGGTGTGACTAAAGGTGAATGTCACTACTGCGGTCAGCCTGGACACTGGAGAAGGAACTTCCCAAAATATATGGAGGACAAGAGGCTTGGAATAGTGATTCCACCACCACCAGGTATTTTTGTTGTAGATGTCAATTTAACTGTCTCTACATCATGGGTATTAGAACTGGATGTGGATCTCACAATTTTCGAAATGTGCAGGATCTAAAGAGAAGTAGAAAATTGGCTACAGGGGAGATAGATCTGCGCGTTGGGAATGGAGCAAAAGTTGTTGCGTTGGCCGTGGGCGTGTGCGAACTATCTCTGCCTTCAGGATTAGTTTTAGGATTAAATAATTGCTATTTTGTGCCTGCTATGAGCAGAAACATTATTTCTATTTTTGTTTGGACAAGGAAGGTTTTATTATTTCAATAAAGAACAATTGTTGTTCCTTTTATTTGAATAATATTCACTACTTTAGTGCGCAATTATTTAAAGGACTGTATGTCCTTGATCTAAGCAATTCTGTCTACAACATTAATACCAAGAGGATTAAAATACATGATTTAAATCCTGCTTACTTATGGCACTGTCGTTTAGGCCATATAAACGAGAAACGTGTATCTAGACTCCATAAGGATGGACTACTAGACTCATTTGATTTTGAATCATATGAGACATGTGAGGCTTGTTTATTGAGAAAAAAGACAAAGTCCCCTTTCAATAAGAAAGGTGAGAGGACTAGTGAGCAATTGGCGCTCAAAGATACTGATTTGTGTGGGCCATTTGCCACGCCTGCCAGGGGTGGTTATGTCTACTTCATTAAATTTACTAATGTTTACAGTAGATATGGATTTGTGTACCTTATGAAGGACAAATCCGAATCCTTTGAAACGTTCAAAGAATTAAAAAGTGAAGTAGAGAAGCAACTTGGCAAAAGTATAAAGGCTCTACGATCGGATCGTGGAGGAGAATACTTGAGCCAAGAGTTTGACGACTATCTTAGAGAGTGTGGGATCGTGTCCCAACTCAGTCCACCCGGAACGCCACAATGGAATGGCGTGTCTGAGAGGAGAAATCGAACCTTATTGTATATGATTCGATCTATGATGTGTCAGACCGATCTTCCATTATCGTTTTGGGGCCACGCTCTATTAAGTGCAGATTTCACCATTAACGGTGTTCCATCTAAATCAGTCATGAAGACACCACATGAGATGTGGAGTGGGAGGCGTCCCACACTGTCGTTCATGAGGATTTGGGGCTGCGATGTCTATGTAAAACGTTTAAAATCAGACAAACTAGGGCCAAAGTTGGATAAGTGTAAATTTGTGGGGTACCCTAAGGAAACTAAGGGTTACTACTTCGACAATCCAACCGAGAACAAAGTGTTTGTTGCTCGGACCGGCGTTTTTCTAGAAAGAGAGTTTGTCTCTAAAGAAGCAAGTGGGAGGACTGTAGAACTTGAAGAATTCGAGAACCACAAATCACTGAACCGATTATGGAACATGAACAGGAACCACAAGCAGTTGTGGAACAGCCTATTCAGGTAACACGAGAGCTTCGTAGATCTAGTAGAGTGCGCCAGGAACCCAAGAGGTATGGACTTCTCGTGACCGATTCTGGTTAGACGATGCTCATAGATGATGAGCCTACTACCTATGAATAGGCCATGAAAGGGCCAGAGTCTCAGAAGTGGCTAGAATCCATGAGATCCGAGATGGAATCCATGTACACCAACAAAGTATGGACTTTGGTGGAACCACCCGAAGGGGCGTGGCCCATTGGGTGCAAGTGGGTCTTCAAGAAGAAGATCGACATGGATGATAATGTGATTACCTATAATTTCCGATTGGTGGCTTAAGGATTCAGACAGATTCATGGTATTGACTATGATGAAACCTTTTCACCAGTCGCTATGACCAAATCCATCCGAATCCTACTTGCAATTGCAGCATACTACGACTATGAGATTTGGCAGATGGATGTCAAAAAAGCATTCATTTATGGGAATCTCCTCGAGGACGTGTATATGATACAGCCGGAGGGTTTTGAGGATCCAAAGCAAACCAACAAAGTCTGTAAGCTGCAACGATCCATTTATGGATTGAAGCAAGCTTCTAGGAGTTGGAATCGACGTTTTGATGACGTAGTCAAAGAGTTTGGCTTCATCAGAAACGAAGATGAGTCTTGTGTCTACAAGAAGGTTAGTGGGAGCTCTGTAGATTTTCTGTTCTTGTATGTGGATGACATACTACTCATTGGAAACGACGTTCCCATGCTGCAATCTGTTAAAGATTGGCTAGGGAAGTGTTTCCTAGTGAAAGACATAGGGGAAGCAACCTATATATTCGGTATAAAGATCTATAGAGATATATCTAAGAGACTGCTAGGCCTAAGTCAGAGTACATATATTGACAAGGTGTTGAAGCGGTTCAACATGCAAGATTCCAAGAAGGGATTCTTTCCCATGTCACATGGAATCACTCTTTCGAAGAGTGGTTGTCCTTCCAATGAGATTGAGATAGTACGCATGATTAGAATTCCCTATGCCTCGGCCATAGGATCTATCATGTACGCCATATTATGTAGTAGACCAGATGTGTCATATGCCTTGAGTATGACAAGCAGATACCAATCCAATCCGGGTGAGAGTCACTGGATTGCAGTCAAGAACATCCTAAAGTACTTGAGAAGAACTAAGGATGATTTCTTGATATTTGGCGGTGAGGAAGAGTTGCATGTAAGGGGTTACACTGATGCAAGCTTCCAAACCGACATAGATGACTTTAGATCACAGTCGGGATATGTGTTTTGCCTGAATGGAGCAGCGGTGAGCTGGAAAAGTTCCAAGCAAGAGACGGTGGTTGATTCTACAATAGAGGCTGAGTACATTGCTGCAAATGGCGCAGCAAAGGAAGCTCTTTGGATCAGAAAGTTTGTTTCTAAACTTATTGTGGTTCCTAGCATTTCGGATCCAGTTGAGTTGTACTGTGACAACAATGGGGCGATCGCGCAATCAAAGGAGCCCAGATCACACCAGAAATCCAAGCACGTTCTCAAGAAGTTTCATATGATTCGAGATATTATCGATAGAGGAGACGTCTGGATATGCATGATTCCTACATATGAGAATCTGTCAGATCCGCTTACAAAGCCGCTTGTGCAGTGGAATCATGAAGGGAACACTAGGAGAATGGGCATACGAGATGCGCCAGATTGGCTCTAGTGCAAGTGGGAGACTGTTGGAATAGATGCCCTAGAGGCAATCTAGTTTAGTATGAATTTATATTTGGCTAGAACATTCATTGTATTATTTATTGGATATTTAATACAATGAAGTCCTTAGATTTACAATTGTGTTGTTTAGCTTAAATATCCCTAGTCCATTATAATGATTAATGGGACAATCATCTATAGACTAGTATGGGGTTGGATTGATATGGAGATATCATGATCCAACACATGGGTGTGCATTAAGGGTAATGGCGCGCCGGATTGACCCATCTCCGAGAAGGCTACATACACGTTATGTTAAGTCACAAGTGCTTCTCGTGGTACAATGGTATTGTCATCCTTAGACTTGAAGTCGCTAGATATTCTAGTTGTGGATTATTGTGATTTTGGTAGCGTTAAACGCTACACCGTAACTGGGTAGTTATAAAGGCGTGTACCGGATACAATAAGAAGCAAGCTTAGAGATCGTAGTGGATGTAGATAGAATTTTTCCCTCGCACATAACGGGAGCTAATATCCTAGGCCACTCGAGGGATAGTGCTTATAGAATGTCTGGCCAGACTCAAATAAATCAATATGGGATATGGATGTTATTTGCACGAATAAGGCTATTCTCATGGATCGAGAAACTATGGATTGGATATACGAGTGTGACTTTTATGTCTCGTGTCCAATCCGAATATAGAGACAAAGGGATGAGACAATTACTTGTACAAGGTTTGTCGGATGACTATTCTATTAGTTGGCTAGAATGGTTGTTTTGCCAGAAACCGCTCCATATTAGCAAATTGTTGCTACCAACTAGATAGAACCTATGGGGTCACACGCTATATAGAGTTGAACTAGATTTTAGAATTAATTAATAGGATTAATTAATTAGAAGGATCACTTTGCAACACCTTGCAAGCTTAGTAGGACTAATTTGCAAGGAAGGGACTAAACCGAATTCTAGTAGGACTAGAATAGGTCCTTTAGGTAGTTGGAAAGGATTTGTTGGACTATATATAGGATGCTCCTTCCTTCCTTCCCACACTTATGACCCTTTTGATCATAACTTGAGTGGGAGAGTACAAAAGGAGAGAGAGCAAGCAAGCAAGAGAGGCGCACGCCCCCCTTGCCGCCGCCCCATCCTGTCGGCCCAAACAAGGAGGCCGAACCTCCTTGTTTCCTCGCGTTGTGTGATTTCTTATTCCTCTTCCTCCATTCCGGGCTAGCAAAAAGGAGTAAGAAGATCTAGAATTCAACTCTAGGCGTGGATCAACAATAGAGAACGTGACACAATTCACGTTAGAAGTCATCACAGGAGAAACCCTAAGGTCTGTTAATTGATTTCTTCCCTTACCATCGTTATGTCTCTTGACTTGTGATCCTTGGAGGGTATTGAATGGATTATATTTGTTTTTCCGTGGCGCATCCGTGATCAAAACCCTACAGAGCATACCTTTCCAGAAGTAAGAATCTCCCGACCTTTTCTCCACTCTTCGTAACTCTACCAAATTACAATACTTGGCCAACACCAGCTTAACGCACAATTTTTATCGACATGTTACCCCATTTTCCAAACCAACCTGGATTGCATAGCCAAACTTTTGTAAGGTATAGATCTGGATTCCTTTGAGCCACCACCCCAACCAGAAATTTGCACTCTTTGAATTCAACCAGTTTGTGATGTTGTTTGGTAATAGAAACATGGACATGAGGTAATTTGGGATGTTTGGGAGAGCTACTTGCAACATGATTCTTCTACTTACAAATATTTTACTCTTCCAACCGGCCAATTCATTGCTGAACATCTCCATTGTGGGATTAAAATTTGACTTCTTAGAACCTTTCATGAACACAGGTAGCCTTAGATACACAGCCTCCTTAGAATCTTTTTTAAGTTGCATAACCTCTTTGACAGATTTCTGTATATTCGTGGTGTATCGTTGCTGAAAAAAATGGTAGATTTCTGCTTGTTTTCTTTTTGGCCTGACATATCCTCATATAACTTGAGTTACAAGTTTATGAACTCAGCTTCAAATGCTTCAGCTCTAGACATAACCAGCAGGTCATCTTCAACATGTTAGTACATGTAGGAAATCCACTATCTTTTGTCTCCCACTCATTCTCTTTCTTATATGTGTGTCCCCTGCTGTATGGATTAGAGTACCACGTCAAATTTACTCTAGGAGAAAACAAAAATTTCTCCATCTGCAAACATCAAATGGTTGATTGCCTCCGAATCTTTTGTGAGTTTAATGCCGTTTATACATTTTTCCTTAGCTGATGATTTTATGGAGAGCATTTCAGCACTCATTATAAAAAGGGTGGGAGATTGGGGGTCTCCCAGTCTAATGCCTCCCGTGGCTTTGAAATTTCCAAAGAGACCCCCATTGAGAATGATTGAATAGTTGATAGTAGATAAACATGTCATGATCCTGTCAATAACGCTTGAGGGAAACTAAACCAAGAAAGCATTTTCGCAATAAAACTCTATCCTAGCATACCATAAGCCTTTTCACTTGATGATCATGAGCCCTCCTTTCCCTATCTTTTTCTTTGTGGTATGCAGCAGCTCATGTTAGAGGATCAAGATTATCTTGGATATTTCTCGTGGGGACAAAGGAAACTTGAGTAGGACTTATCAACTTCTCCAGATGGGGTTTGATCCTTTTAGTCAAAATCTTTGTGATTACCTTGTAGGTTATTATGTTTCATAAGCTTATAGGTCTAAACTGTCCAACCTTGTGAGCAGAAATGGATTTGGGAATGAGAACAATCGAGGAATCATTGACAGTCTTTGCGAGTTCCCTGAGATGAAAAATTCTTGACCAATTCATAGAAAGATATTCCCCACAATATACCAATATTGCTTGTAGAACAATGCATAGAATTCATCAGGCCCAGGGCCTTGAAACTACCCATTCTGCTCACTACTTCAAAAGTTTCACTGTCAGTGGGGTGGTCAAGAGAGATTCCTAGTCCCTCTCTTCAAAAACTTTAGGGATGTCCAATCTGGTATTTCAGAGGTACTTGGGGAAATACATTTTTACTTTAATATATATGCCACAATTCTCTCCTTTCCATAATTTGAGCGATGAGTACATTTTAGAAAGCATGGAAAAGAACATTGCCAAAATTTAAGACATACCATGTACTTTTTCGAATTCAAAACAAATTGAGTACTAAAAGATAAGGTAATTTATATATATATATATGTGTGTGTGTGTGTGTGTGTGTATATATATTTTCTTACAACACATACTTGAGACACTTATTATTGGCTAATGTGCACCATTTTTCGTTATGCCAAACCTCATAAACCGACATAACCGCGCGTTATAAAGTATATGGTCTGGTTTGGTTTGGATTTAAAAAATGTGTAACTGAATAGGTTGGTTTGGGTGCTGGATTTATCAGTAAACCACCCAAACTACCCATGTACGCTCCTACTTGAAATTATGGATCTCAGTACTACTGGATCATTATAAGAGTAGTTTTCACTCATTGATTTGTCTCTCACATGGATTTTGATGGTTAAGATAAAATAGATAACGAGTTCATTTCTAAGGGAGGGATAAATTGTTGTGATAAGGACACCACTACAATTCGTGTTTGGTCCTCTATTTTTGAATTGCAGTAACAAAATCTCATTGCGGTTGAACACCAAGGAGGGGGATTGGCGTAGTAATAAAAGGCATGGGTCCAAAGAGTTTGCTCCCTTGAGGCCTCATGTTTGAATCCCACAAATGCCAAGTTATGTGAGTAAGGTATAAGAAGAGGGGTATAAGGATAAGTTATACCTGTGGTTTCATATCCTGTGTTTCAGTTGGGGATATGGGACAGGTATAACTTATCCCCACTTATCCCTATCACCAAATTTTGCCTGTAATCTTATCCTAGGTGGTATAAGCAAGGACAAGAGTGAATGGGTATTAGTGGGGTGTCAAAATGACTTTATTGTCCCCGTACAATTAAGAAAAATACTACCCCAATAAAAAATATTAATTCATATATAAATATGTATCGTATCCCAGCTCGTATTCCGGCTCATATGCCACCATAACCAAAATTTGAAAAACATAAAACTTGTATCATGTCCTTATCCCAGTACAATTATATCGTATCTTATATCCTAGTACATGCTTCATACCCCTCTTTTTTATACCTTACCCGAACGAGGCCTTAGGGCCACCGGAGGTTTAACGAACTGTAAACTCCAAGGTCTCATGGATTTGGTTGAGGTTTGCACAAGTTTGACGGGACACCACATTTATGAAAAAATATCTCATTTTGGTTGAAATGAGTTCTAGCTACACAGTGATATCAAAAGATCTCATATGGTGGAGGCGGTGACTGGGTGGTGACCGGATCTGAATTTTGTTAGCGCGGTTGATCGGGAGTCTGGACAGTGTGGTGGTGGTGGTTTGATGAGAACGGGACAGGGAGGCGGTAACCGGTGGTGGTGGTGGTGGTGGTGATGGAGGAGGTAATAGGTGGTGGCTGCTAGGGGAGAGCACGGACCGGGTTGGGCGGGTACGAGCCGTATTTCCTACCCAACCCAATGATCCCGGGTAGGCCTATCCACAACCCATACCCAATCGAGTAACTCCCAAACCCAAACCCAATCGAATTCCTCGGCCCGGACCGGACCGGACCGGTTATAGCGGGTTTAAAAAACACAAATGATGACTCAAAATTTCCACTGTGAATTGGAAATATTAGCCTAAGTATGGACATTTATTGTCATATTTGTGCATAATTGCATCCGATAAGAAAACACATCTTCACATTACAAGTTTATATAACTACATCGACAAAATATGTTACATGAATATCCAACATCGTACATTTAATTACAGCAATTCAACAACCCCCATATAGTGGAGCAATAGATCATTTAAGTGTCCTGTAAAACACAATCTAAAAAATAGTTTTGGGTTTTTTGAACATGTACGGGGCGGGGCGGGTTGAAACGGGTTTATTAATATAGTACCCATGCCCCACCCGACTTTGGCGGGTATTTGTTAAATCAACCCATAATCAATCATATAATCCGGGTTTGACTCTTTTACGGGGCGATTCGATTCGGACCGGCCGATTCGGGCCGGTTTGGCGGGTTTTTGCTCAGCCCTAGTGGCTGCTATGCGAGGGACAGAACAAGAAAAAGAAGAAGAAAGACGGGAGAGAAGAAATGGCAGGAGAGAGGAGAGGAGAGGAGAGGAGATAGAGAGTTTTACTTTTTCACTTTTGCCACTGTTAATGAAATTGATATAGACTTTTATTGGTAAAGGGTATAACAGACCTTTTAATAGTGTTTTCGAATAAATAAAGTTAATAAAAAAAATTGATGTACACAAATAAAAAATAAAAATTCGGGTTAAACAGGGCTCGCTAACGGAGCCATGCCCACCCATTTATGTATGGGTTTGAACGGGCTGGGCAATATTCACTCGTTCGTTCAAACAGGCGGGTTTCAACCCGTTTAAAGGCAGCGGGCATGGGCGGGCAAATGGGCGGGGAAGCTTCTGACAGCTCTATCAAAAGTGTATCCCTTTAGAAACACTGTCATAGGAATGCAAATAGATCAGCTCATATGCTTGCAAAATGGGCTGCTTATTCTGGTTTTTCCGGTTGTATTCTATTATCTACTGTTTCTATGGTTTTAATGGGTTTGGGTGAGTATAACCAACCCAGGCCTTCTTCTCCTTAAATAAAACTTTAATTCATCCAAAAAAACAAGAATACTAAATGTGTTTAAAAAGAACGCCCAGTTCTTAGTAAAAAATTGGGATGCCATATATCCACTTAGGCTTCGTTTGGGTAGAGGATATGGTATGTAGGGATAACGCTTATGCTGGGATATCAGTAAGGATATGAATGCTGTCTGATAAGCCCTGATAAGATATGTTGGCTGTCTGTGTTTGGGTGTTGTCGGATATGATGCAGGATATGACGCATGATATGTGCCAAAATAACTGACATACCCTCAATGATGTTATTTTGATAAAAGATTGTATATTTCAAATTGATGAGAAAAATGTATAAAAAACGTATCACAATTTATGTTTATAATTTAACAATCATTTTTTCTACACAATAGTGACATAGTCAAAATGTATACAAAATGTATATTAATACGCGAAATAAACTTGTAGTAAAATGCATACATAACAAATATTCATGGATACAACATGACCATAGAAAAATATGAAGTATAAACGACTACCTCCGCTTCTTCTCTAAGGCACAAATTTGACTTTTGACTCGTATTTTAGTCACTTTGACCGGGTAGCAAAATGATGCAATTTTTGACATTTTCTCACCGTATTATAGAACAACTTTTACTCTACAATACCATAACAAATTTATCAAAAAAACGACATCATTTTGCTACCCAAATCACCAGGTCAAAGTGACCTAGTGAATAGTGGTAAAAGTCAAACCGGTGCATTAGAGAAGAAACAGAGATAGTACTATATAGTACTTTATGGCATATTGGCATGGTGTTACAAAAACTGTAATAAACAAGTTAAATTAAACCGACAAAATTTCAGCAAGCACGGTAAAATGTCTTCATATTTTTCTCAACTGTACATACTCAAATATAGTTATGCAACCCCAAAATAATAGTTATAAAACCCATGAGGACCTCATCCAAAATAAAGGAGGGACGTGAAATGGTGGAATAGCTGATAGGGTTTGGCGACAAGGGTGGGAAATTAGATAGTTTGTGGGGGTATTTTTGTGAACATACTAGCATCATAATATGCTATATTTTCTTATCCGAGCTTATACCTCCATGTTGGGGGTATAAAATTTGTTCATTAAAAGCACCATCAGCATAAGACAACATAACTTATCCTCTCACTTATCCAGCACCCAAACACTTGATAAAATAAGAGAGGGCATAACTTATCTTATGCTCCCTCCTTATCCTTTACCCAAACGAGAATTGTCATACGTTTGTTGTGGTTATGCCCTCAGCCACCGGATATGCACTAATCATTATATTCTCTCCCTATCTTTCCCAATCTCTTCACCTACTCCGTTCTTGTTTCTTGCGTTTTTGTCTTTCTTCACCTCACATTCTCTTCCTTTATTGATTCTTCCGATTCATTAACACCTCCTATACTTCATCTGCCTCTAACCCACCTCCTCTTTCACCTTCCAGAGAGAGGAAGCCAAGAGCTTTGAGAGAAATTGGAACCAGCGAGATGCCTCTGGCTCGGGTTCAGGTCAGGAATGAGTTCGGGTTGGGCCAGCCGGAGCTCTACACGGAGGTCGACGGAGAAGATTTGTAAGGCGGTTCTTGATGGGTTGGCCGTCGCCGGACTTGTTGGGATCTCGCGTCAATTGGGCTATCTTGCTGAGTAATCTCTCCTGCTTCTTTTCTTGAATTTTCCCCTGATCTGTGCACAGGGGCGGAGAGAGCACTTGGCCTACCAGGCACGTGCCTCACTCCTTTTTTTTTAAAAAAAAACTTGTACATTTAGTATTTAGGAAATTATACAATTTTGCCCTATTAAATTACAAAAAGGCCCTATCCTTTCTTAAAACTATAAAAATGCCCTATCCTAACAGAAATCTTCCCTCCGCCCCTGAGTGAAATCAAAATTGCTCTTTCTTTTTTTGAAAGGAATCCATTGGATTAGCTCAATAGTTGGCCATTGAAACGGCCCAGTACATCATTGAATAATAAATCAACGGCCCAAGGAGGTGGACTACCAGCCCAAACCCAGCAGTTATTTACTCCCAACCCTAATCCGAACTTCGCCACGCGGTCAGCGATGGCGTTCCATTTGCGTGGAACGTGGACCACCACGTGTCGTTCTATCTGCTCGAGGAGGCTACTACAATCTTCTAGCGTCCTCCCTACTTCAGTTACATCCAGCTTGTTTCTCTCTCTTCCATCTCCATCTCTCAGAGCTCTGTAGATGGCGATTGAATCCGTTTCTACCCAAATCCTTTTACAGTTTCTTTCGAGAGCGAATTTGATCCCGTCCAGTAGAGCTTCGGATTCTGCTGCTTTTGGGGATATCGGAAAGGGGATTTGGGTGGACTTTCCGGCGATGAAGACGCCGTTGGCTTCTCGTAGAATTCCACCGGTCGCTGCTATAGATTGCTTTGAATTCCACGCAGCGTCCGTGTTGAGAATTACCCATCCCTCCGGCGGGTTTTTTGGACCCATTTCCGGGGATGGCGAACAGATCTGAGCCGGAACCGCCTCGGAAACTTCATGCATGTGTAGATCTGACATTTGCAGGTAATCTTCAACTCTCTTGATGATTTCTTCTGGCTTTCCCATTTTATTTTTGAACACTCGATTGTTGCGATTCCACCAGAGATTGTGGATGAGGATACTCAGCTTCTTTCTTTCTTCCTTTCCTCTTGACAGGAACATATTTGGGAACC
Organism: Linanthus parryae; assembly: GCA_023055425.1. Taxonomy (NCBI): domain Eukaryota; kingdom Viridiplantae; phylum Streptophyta; class Magnoliopsida; order Ericales; family Polemoniaceae; genus Linanthus; species Linanthus parryae. The sequence continues at coordinate 9,637,245 of JALGPY010000012.1, forward strand.
AAGAAGAGAAGGGTCCCCTGATTTCTTGCACAAATTCATCTCCAAACATTAAAGCCCAACACTTCTTCGCCGTCGGACATACCATGAACATATGAGTCTCTGATTCCCCTTTACTTTTGCAAATAGGGCATAGATCTTCTATGGGTATCCCTCTATAAATGAGATTTGAACGGACTGGGAGGCTGTTATTTACAGCCCTCCAAATTGGGTACAAGACCCTCTTTGGGATTTTCTGTGACCAGAAAATTTTCCACCAATCCGTCGAACTGTCTGATGAGTCTCCGAACTGTGACTTACTCCTCAATTTGTCTGTTTGAATTAACAGGCGATAAGCTGATTTGACCGTATAATGGCCATTTTCAGAAAAATGCCAAATAAGTCTATCTGGTTGGGGAATTGTGGGGATTTTAATTCGTCGAATTTCTGCAATATCTTCCTCCCAAAAGCATTGTGATAACATATTCTCATCCCAGTTTCTGTTTTCGTTGATCAGGTCTGCCACCGTGAAATTTCTGTTATGGCGATTTGGCGTGAAGGGTTTGAATTGGTAAGGTCGCAGGAGCCAGGGATCCCGAAACGCATCGAGTTGTTCTCCATTCCCTATTCTCCAACGGCAGCCACTGAGCACCATCTCTCTGCTAGACATAATGCTTCTCCAAAGATAAGAACACCCCTTCTTAATTTCTGCTTTTAGCATTCCTTCTTCTCTACAATATTTGTGTCGCAAGATCCGGGCATGAAGGAGATTAGGGTTCATGAGGATTCTCCAATACTGTTTACGAAGCATTGCTGTATTGAATTGATTTAAGTGACGAAAACCAATTCCTCCTTCCTGTTTTGATCTTTTCATTTTATTCCAGGAAATCCAGCTCATCCGCTTCTTCGTAGTTGAGGAGTTCCACCAAAAGCGTGCCATTTCAGCCTCCAGTTTGTCGCAAAGATTGTTTGGGAGTCTAAAACAACCCATCGTGTAGGTTGGAATAGCCTCCACAACCGCTTTCAGGAGTACCTCTTTCCCAGCCGGACTCAGGTATTTTTCTTTCCAACCATTTAGTTTAGCTCCAATTCTTTCCTCGATAGCTTTGAAATTAATCATTCTGTTTTTCCCCATTTCTGTTGGAAGACCCAGATACTTGTCATGGAGTTGCTCTTTTCTGACGCCAATAATGTTGCAAAGCCGCAAACCTTCTCCATCAGCAACATTGGACGAGAACACAGCTGAAGATTTTTCTCTGTTTATTTGTTGTCATGTAGCTGCCTCATAGTGTGTAAGTAGTCTTGATAGGGCCTCTACTTCTTCTGTTGTTGCACTTGTAAAAATCATACTGTCGTCCGCGAAAAAGAGGTGGGAGACTCTAGGACCCCCTCGGGACGCAGTAGCACCTGTAATAGTATTACTAGACAACGCATACGTGAGAGCACGAGAGAGAACTTCACCACAAAAAAGGAAAAGATACGGTGAGATTGGACAACCTTGACGAAGCCCCCGCTTGGGCATAATACAACCCGCAACTTGACCCTTGTAGGAGATGGAAAAAGTAGTAGTTGATATGCAGTCAAAATTGCTCTTTCAATGCTAAAGTCAGAATTTTTCCCAATTACATTCAGCTTAGGTGTAAGGACCGATGTGGCCCAATATGGAGCATCTTCGAGCCAATAAATTGGATCTATGGAGCCCACTTTATTATTTTTATTTTTGAGAATGCCAAATAGATAGAAAATAGGTTGCATGACATAAACCGACAGATTAATCCGCTAATAATAAAGCACCAACTAGCTGACTGGGCACATTTTCCCCGACCCACTCACCCATTTTTTTTTTTTTTTTTTTTTTTTTTTTTTTTTTTTAAGAAACCTTTCATTAAGCGACGGGTAATTGACCCAATTTCGTTACATCCAAATGAATTGCCCACTCCGGGGTAAAACCTATCCAAATTTTCGGATTTTGTAACTCTTTTCCTGCCTTGGCGCATTCATGAGCCAAACTATTCGACGCTCTAGAACACCGAGGAATGTGAAATTGTTGAAAGGAGTTTAGTATTTGACGATAATCAGCAACAACCAACCCATATCCAGTCCTATCCGCATCCCATTCAAGAGATTGGAGATCAAGTATCAGCTGCTGAAATCTGCTTCTACCATAATATTTTGAATACCCATTCTCCTAGCAAGGGAAAAACCTTCACGCATGGATAATGCTTCAGAGAGTTTGGCAGAGTCCACTCCTTCGAGAGGGCCAGCCATGGCTGCGACCCATCTCCCATTCGAATCCCGTAAACCACCCCCATTGCCACCTGATTCTGCGATCTTTAATGTGTTGCTTTAGAAATACAACCCAATTTGTGATTAAATTATAAATAGGGCCTAAAATGTAAAAATGTTAATAAAATTAATTATTATTTATTGAGGCATTTGTAGAAAAATACTTATCAATAAGGTAAATTCTTAAAATTTAGTGTTTCAAAATACCTTCTTACCCTTCAATTACAGGCCAAAGATCTTGCATATTTTTGTATGTATCTTCTTCATTTTTCTTCGACGCTTACTCTAAGCAGGGCCGGCTCTAAGTTTTTGGGTGCCCTAAGCGAAAGGCAAACTCAATGCCCATTATATATGTAAATAAAATTTAAAATTCATAGTTCACTCATCTATATTTTTTTCTAAGCCACATATAACATTTTCCTTTTCATCTATCGGTAGTTTAGTTTTCGGATAATTTTTGCGGCAAACTTGTCTAGAGATCAAACATCCTAGTAAATGAACTTTTCTTGTTTATATTTTCTTTTTCTCATATCAACATTCTTCAGAATAGTTACATATGAAATATGAAGTAGGAAATAATCAGATTGTAGGTACTTAAATACAAGCCCCAATTGAAAAACACTAAAATTGAATTAATAATTCATTGTAACTGATATTGAGCTCCAGCCAGTTTAAAATACATAAAATATGAATTAATTTTTTTTTTAGGAGAAGACCAACTTCTATTAATGCAAAGTACTAGGATTAAATATCCCCATTACATCCTTTTCAAGAAGTTGTTGGGCCCAAACTGGGTAACTAGCTAGCCATACATGTTTATTTTGAACAGAAAGACCAAATTTGGCGAATTCATGGGTTACTGTATTCGTTGAGCGATAGCTGTGGTGAAAGGAAATTTCTTCAAACCGGGATGCTAGTTTAACAATCTGACGAAGAATCTCTCCATTCTCCGATCTATCCGTCGCAAGGGCTTCGCCTGAATTGATGGCAGTCACCACTTTTTGAGTGTCCGATTCAACTATGATCCTTTTGTGATTTGTTTCCAAGGCTAGCAAAAGCCCTTCTCGGACAGCCTGTGTTTCCGCCTCATAAGCCGAAGTGGCCGACGGGAGGGAAGTGGAAACAGCGGCTAAAAGATGGCCTTGGTGATCACGTATGACCGCTCCACCGGCTGTGCTTCCCTCTGCTGGGTTGTAAGCACCGTCGGTGTTAACTTTCATCTTCTCCGGTTCCGGTGGTCGCCAACATGCGGCTGGGGTAATAGCCGCGGCTCCCACCCCAGTCTTCTTCTTGGAAAACTCTACTTGTTGATCAATAAACCTTGTGCAAGACTGGAAGAGTTCCTCCGACGACGACGTGTCATTTTGACAGACTTTAGAGTTACGAAAACTCCACAGTCTCCATATAATAGTATAAAAGCATATCCTATCGAACTCCGAAAGTGCCATCATCATGGCTGGGATCCAATAGGTTATTACGCCACCCAAATTCTTGTAAAAGATATCTCCAAAACGCCTCCATAACGCTTTCGCCACCGAACATTCCATGAAAAGATGGGTTGGCGTTTCAGGATGATTATGACAAAGAGGGCAAGAAACCGAGATGCCTTTATTGAAACGAGCAATTTTCATACGAGTCGCCAAAGAGTCTTGAGCCGCCCGCCACGTAGTAAAAATTATTTTTGGTTGTACCTTGGTTCTCCATAGAAGCTTCTTGAGTCTTCATTCTCTTTTGCTGTTGAAGAAGACTGTACCCAGACGCAACCGAGTATTGCCCAATTTCCGAATAGTGCCAGCAGTAGGAATCTTCCACCGGAGGATGAGGAATCGAAACTTGTAGAATGTCATCTATATCAGCAGCAAGGCCCATTTCTGTCAGTTTCGGAGTATCCCACGTGAAGTCCGGCCGAATGAAATCGGCTACCTTCGCATTCTCTGTCATGGCCGGCCGTAAGATCGTTCGAAAGGACGGTTCTTTCTTTAACCAGGGATCCCTGGAAATAAGAATTCGATGGCCATCCCCTAGCCTCCATCTTGTGCCGCTTTTGATGAGATTTGAAGCACTCATGATTGACTTCCATGCATACGAGCTATTTTGCTGCGCTTGAGAGTCAAGAATGTAAGAATTAGGGCTATATTTATGTTTAAAAACGCTACTAACCAAAGAATCGGTTGTAAGAATCCTCCATAATTGTTTCGCTAGGAGGGTTGTGTTAAAATCTTCAAGATCCTTGAAACCGACTCCTCCCATGTCTTTAGGGTTCTTGAGTTTATCCCAAGCAATCCAATGGCCCCCTTTTTGATCCTGTTGTTTGCCCCAGAAGAAATGACAAGAGATCCTTTCTAGCTTTTGACAAAGAGAAATTGGAAGCTTAAAACTGCTCATAGTATAAACTGGCATGGACTGGGTGACCGCTTTAATTAACACTTCTCTACCTGCGAAGGAGAGATTTTGCTTCCATCCTTGGAGCTTGTTTGAAACTTTCTCAGGTAAGGAACTAAAGCTAGCGATCTTTTTCTTTCCAATGGCCGTGGGGAGCCCAAAATACCGCTCATGGCTCTCTGATTCCTTAATACCCATCCGATTGCATAGATTGGCTCTTTCAGAAACAGGAACATTAGCAGAAAAAACCACTGACGATTTATCAAGATTCACCATTTGACCCGAGACTTTCTCGTAACTTTGTAGAAGAACACGAAGAAAATCAATCTCATCTGTATTAGCTTTGAGGAAGATCATACTATCATCGGCGAAGAATAAATGGGAAATAATAGGTCCACCATAAGAGGCCGAAACCCCTGATAGGTTTCCATCTTGAACTGAAGCTGACAGTGCTTGGGAGAGAGATTCACCCACAAAAAGGAACAAGTAAGGGGACAAGGGGCAGCCCTGACGTAAACCCCGTTCTGGGATAATTCGACCTTTTGTTTCCCCATTTACTTCTAAAGAGAAAGAGGAAGTAGAAGTACATTCGTGCACAAGACGGATCCATCTTTGACTGAATCCCATTCTTCCCAAAGTTGCTTCCAAGAATCCCCATTCCACTCTATCATAGGCTTTAGCCATGTCGAGCTTGACTGCCATGTATCCTGTCTTCCCCTTCTTGCGAGTTCTCATGGTGTGTAGGAGTTCAAAGGCAACAAGGATGTTATCATTTATGAGCCGCCCTGGAACGAAAGCACTTTGATATTTTGAAATACAGCAGTTCAAAACATCCTTCAATCGGTTAGCCATTTCCTTCGAAATCAATTTATAGATAACTGAGCATAGGCTAATAGGCCGTAACTCGCCAGGAGTCCTGACCTGTTTAACTTTAGGTATCAAAGCAATTATAGTACTATTGAAATCTGACAAACTCGAATGATTATTAAGAATTTGCAGACAAGTACTTGTTACCTCTTCACCCACCAGATCCCAATTTTCCTTAAAAAAGAGAGCTGGAAATCCGTCGGGGCCGGGGCACTTGGTCGGCCCCATTTGATTAAGAGCAGTTCGGATCTCGTCCGGTGAGAAAGGTCGGTCCAAATCTGTTCGCTGCAAATCGTTGATTGTTGGCTGGATGAACCTGAGCACAGGTTCCATCTCTCTCTGACCCGATTTTTGTAAGGTAAAGATTGACCTGAAGTGCTCGGCAAGGATGGCGACAATGTCTTCGGAAGATGTGCGCCAGACCCCTGCTCAATATTTGAGGCCACAAATCCGGTTCCTAGCCTTTCTGAGGGAGGCCTTCCTGTGGAAGAAACTCGTGTTACGATCTCCTTCTTTTAGCCATAGGACCCTTGACCGTTGAAGCCACAGAGTTTCCTCATTAGCTAGTAGATTGTTAAGGTCCCTTTTCAGAGAAACTATCTCTTCGAAGACTATGTCAATGTCAGAACTTCCTTGAAGTGTAGCAATTCTTTCTCTGATGAAGGCAATTTTTCTTCTTACATTACCAAAGACTTGAAGATCCCACTGTTTCAATATTTTACCCGTCATCTCGAGCTTCTCCCGAAGGTTGAGATTATGAACCTCCTCCCAATTCTTGATGATAAATGGTTTACACTCTGCATGGGACAGCCACATTGCCTCAAAGTGGAATCTAGGTTGTTTCTTTTGCATTGGAACCCAGCTTAGCTCAATCGGGACGTGATCCGATACAGCTGCAGTAAGATGTGACACCGTAGCACCACCATACAAGTCAAGCCATGCCGAGTTTGCCACGACTCGGTCAATTCTTTCACGAATTCGCCTACCATTATGCGGATTACTGATCCACGTAAATTTGTTGCCGCTATAGCCAAGATCAAACAGATTATTATCAGAGACGGCTTCTCTAAAGTCCTCCATCAGCTGAATATCTGTTGGTCTACCTCCTTTTTTCTCATCTGCCGAGACGTAGGCGTTGAAATCGCCCATAATACACCACGGGTTACCGTTAGGGTTTCGGAGCCTTCCTAACAGATCCCATGAATTTCTCCTCTGCGTACTATCTGGATCACCGTAAAACCCTGTAAACTGCCACTGGGTCTGCAGTCTAGGGTCAACAATTAGACAATTAATAAAAAATCTCGAGCTGTTAATCGGAATTACCTCAAGATCATCTTGCCAAAGTAAGGCTAAGCCCCCACTTCGACCATCACAAGGGACACAAACACCTTTAGTGAAACCAAGTCGCGTCATAACATTCTCAAATTTTGCGGTATTAAGACGAGTCTCCATCAAGAATACTAGTTTAGGGGACTTTCCTCGAATGAGGTTATGGAGCTCTAGAACATTACGGAGGTTCCCAAGCCCCCGTATGTTCCAGCTCATCGCATTCATAATGGTCGCCGCCACTGAGCTAAGACGATGATCCGCCACTTTATCTTTCGGGTTAGGGCTTAAGATGATTTGTCCCATCTTCCTCTTTGTTTTGGTGACCCTAATGGTCCTGAAAACTCTTCATGCTATCTGTGGACGAGAGGGAATGTGGTTGAGCTGGTTTAGACGAAGACATCACGTCTGACGGAGGATCTTCCGTTGCCAGGGGATTAGAATACATCTTCGATTTACTTCCTGCCGACCCCTTGCTTCTCGCAGACTCTGTTCCCGAATCGGTATCCATCTCCGAAGAGTAACCCGACGAAGTTTCCAGTTTTTTCCCTTTATTGTTGCGTTCTTCCTACTGGCCACTGTTTCCCGACTTCGACATGTTCCCCTTACGACGACTATCAACATTGGAAGTCTCTTGCTCGTGATTCCGAGACTTTCCAGTTTGATTCCTTCCTCTTGAATCATCCCCGGAGTTATGGTCGGCTTGATAACTAGGCTGGTTATCGGTGTTCGTTTTCGCCGCTTGAGATCTCTTCCTTGGCGGGGGTTTCTGTAGCAACCACGTTCCAAATCCTTGATGTTCTTTTTGCTTCTCCTCCTCCGATTTCTTGTCACAGTGATCAGTCCCATGCAAAATTCTGCCACACCAACCACATACGCTTGGGATGCCTTCGTATACGAAATCAAGCCAGATTTTATTTTCGAAGAATATGATATGACCGCCCATCCTAAGAGGTTTAGTAATATCAATTCTAACCCTAGCTCACATGTAGTCTCCGCCGGAGTATGTGAAAACACGCTTGTCAACCGTTAGAACTTCACCTGTTGTTGATAGTGCCTTCGCACAATCCTATGTATTGCTCAGTTGAAGGGGAAGATTCTTAACCTGGATCCACACATCAAGAGTACTAAAAACCGCAAGATCAGTTCGAGATCCCAGGATCCAAGATTTAAGTGCCAAAATGTTGCCATCGTAGAGCCACAGGCCGCCTTCAAGCACCTTCTCCATCGAAGACTTTGAAGGAAAATTGAAGACAAACCTGTTCTCGGTGGTTTCGTGAATGGTGATCTTATCTCCTTCGAACCATATCTTCTTGAAAATGAGCTTCATACCCCAAGTATTGAGCCTGAATGGTAGCAAGAAACCACCAATCAAGCAGTTGTCGTACTCTGCTATAGTTCCCAAATACTTGTTTGTGTCGAAAACAATGGCTTCCTCCTCCTCCGGAGAGAGGGTAGGAGCAATCTTCGTTGTCGGAAACGCCATTGGTAAACCTCAATCGACAGGGATCAAAGTCTTGATCGACCGCAGCCACCTGGAAATCGTCCTTAGGGTTCCGGTAATTCCGGAGCTCTTGACCTATTTTTTCAACCTGGGACGATAAATATGAATTAAAATTTTATTCAAGTTGAGATCTAAATTTTCCCAAAAAATAATTCAAATTGTACAAACCTGAGTAAATGAATGAAACGTATGTTCTTCATTTCTTCTAAAGAATAGAAGATACTTCCATTGGAGCCTTCCCTCTCATCCGGGAGAAATTTTGTGTTTGGTATTTTTCTTCAACTTTTCTTGTCGCTAAACACATAGCTTGGGTTAGGGGTGAGCAAAAACCCGCTCAACCCGGTCAAACCGTCCGATCCGGACTGGATCAATCGAAAAAGAGGAAACCCGTAATTAAATGATTGGGTATGGGTTGGTTTTACTCAGACCCGCCACAACCCGGGTGGGTGACGGGTATTACAATACGAAAGCCGAAATAAACCAGTCTGCCCCGTTGTATGACATGTATGCTTAACTCAAGTCAGAGAATACCAAACCAAGGTTGTCAAACAACAAAGAACACCTGCTAGCTTCCCAAGCCAGAGGAAGTTTATTTTCAGAGCAATGGTTGAATAATTTTCCCTCTTGGCTTTTATAGAGCACTTTATGTATGTTTTATTTCTTTTGGCTCTTTTGGAATGACTTTTTCCTTAAAAAAAAGCGTTTTCGATACCATCTAGATTTATGTTTCTGTAACCCGTCCAAACCGAGCCGGTCCGGTCCGAGTCGAACAATTTGATTGGGTTTGGGTTTGACGGTTAGTCGTTTGGGTTGTGATATGACAAACTCGGGGTCATTGGGTTGGGGAGAAATATACATTTTACCCGGCCGACCCCGTCCGTGCTCAGCCCTAGTGGGTGTTATTGTATTGGTAATTTATGTGAGTGCTAAAATTAATTTAGTTCACAATATACATGGTAAAATCACTATTTTGAAAAGTTAAGTGGGCTAAGCCCCACATTTCTGTACTTAGGTCCGCCCATAATTACAATATTTAGCCCTCAAATATTTTTGATGAAGCTCAAAAACACGATGAAAAGTATTTCGCAGGACAGGTAAAAGACATTTTCCATCCCTATAATTTGATAAAAAAAAAATACACTTTGGTCCCTAACGTTTGAACAGTACATCACTGCTCCCTTGCGTGGGGGGGGGGGGGGGGGGGTTATCCAACCAATAATCCAACCAATAAGATTATAAGAATACAGATTTATATGAACTTTTTACGATTAACACTTTCTCGAATGTAAAATGCATGTTAATAGACATGTTTTTTAATATCTAATACATAAACATTGGCTACATACTAATTGAGGGGTCCTTTCCTGGCCTCGGGGCCCTAGGCCACTGCCTAATTCGGCTAGTGAAAGGGTCGGCCCTGCCTAGTACCAGAAGAAAATCGGATCCTCGGCCGGTAAAGTCCCTCGCGACGCTGGAAGACTTCCTAACCGGTTCCGAGCGATCATCGTCCGAGGTTTCTCCAAAGGAAGCGTTGCAGGATCAAGAGGACGATCGTCTCCCCAAAGATTCAAAGAAGCTGCATTCAACCAGCATAAATTTGACACGAAGGGGAATTAGTAATGATGCTTCCAAAAGAAGCAGCATCCATTCGCCAGAAAAGGAAAATCTTGACGATGCTTCCAAAAGAAGCAACACGGTGTCATCCGCCCAGGGAGGGAAGTTGAATCAGGACATTGACAGGAGCCATGGCAGGTCTTTGTCGCGAAGTAAGAGCAGCAGACATGTAATCAGGTGAATCAGAGAAGAGAATGCAAAACTGAGAGATTTTGTACAGCAGGAAGGGAAACCCTAGATGCTCTTATGGGTACATTGGATGGATTATACAGAGTGAATCAATTATTTTTAGATTTTATGAATGACTAGTACTAGCATTTTCTGCTCAAGTTTGATACCCGCAGTCTTGCTTTTCAAGGGTGAGAATATAATAATAATTTTGGATTATAATTGTTTTGTCAGGAAAAAAATATTTATATATATATAATAATAAAATAGATTTTTATCAAAAAATTAATAATATTTTAATTGGCAAGATAATATAATCCACATAATTCTCAGTTTACTTGCTTCAAAATGTTTCAGAAAAATAAATATTTATATAAATATAAAAGGTGGACTATAAATAATGAATTACTGAATTATTAAACAAAAATTAAAAAAAAAAACTTATCAGAGCCTGGTTTCGATCCAGGGACCTGAGGGTTATGGGCCCTCCACGCTTCCGCTGCGCCACTCTGATTTGTTGAGTGTGATTGGCAATTTTAAATCTTTAATACTCCTTCAAACTTGTAATTTTCCTTTTGCTAATCTATTGACGAGACTCAATTTGGTACCCTCTCTGTTAATTAGGAAACATCATATTGGAAGTTTAATGAAAAAATATATTGTTCTATAATCTAGGTGGTATCTCCAATAGTGCAAATTATGACTAGTAATTGTTCGTTTTCACTTTACAAAATGAGAATTTTTGGTTTTCTTTCTCCAACAATAGTTAGGCAAAGTTGAGGTAAAATTATATTTTCTTACAAAACACGCATCGATCAAATTCTAAATGAGATAGAAGTTTCACGGAATAGTTATCACCATGAAAGATGGCTGAGAGATTACAAGAATTATGGGTTTAAAATTACAAACATCTAGTATGAACAAATCACCGGTGAAGAGACAAAATATTCGTCAAGCGACGAGGATGCAATTTTTGTATTTTGCATAAGATGCTACATAGCTTATTGGACTTCGAAGCTTACCCAACTTCTTTATATCTTGCCTAAAACATTCGATTGTCAAATTTATTAGAGATGCTCAAAGTTAAATTAGATCATAGTAGGCACTTCAATTATGTCCACAATAATATTTTTTTGGTAAAGATAATTATATCGTGTTTGGTAGACTTTGAGAAATAGAAAAAAACCTGGAATTACATTGAAAATACATATTTAAAAATAAAACTAAAAAGCAGAAACAATGGTGTTTAAAATGGAAGCTATATTTGACAACATTTTTAAAATTTTAGTTCTATGTTATTCTAAGTCATTGCGTACATCTACCACGAATAGAATTGTTATTTTACCCAATGAATAAGGGTGTGGCCTTCTTTAGCTAGCCACCAAAATTATGAAAAGTTACACAAAACACCAATTTTGGTGTTTTGTGTAATCAGAAATATATTGCTGAATGCAAATGGGGGCTAGCTCAGTCATAGAGCGTTTGAAGCCCCTGCATGAGGTTGCGTGTTCGAATTCGAAAAAAACAGTTTTTTTTTCAGTAGTAGCTAAGTGAGATTAATGTCTTAACCAAGATAAGAGATTATCACCCAAGAAAATACATAAACCAGAAGTAGATTTTCTGATAAGGACATCTTCAGCTCCAGTACAATCAGCATTTGCATAGGAATTGATGAGAAGAGGTGATTGAGTGAAATGAAGGCAAGAGGAGTAGTGGCTTTGATATATCTGAGAAGTTTCTCGAGTGACTGATAATCCAAGACTATTGGTTGATGCACATATTGACACAATGATTTCACTACAAATCGAATTTATGTTTTGGTAAGAGTGAGGTAAGAGAGAGATCAAGAATTCTCACTATTTCTCCCATTTTTCCTGGGAAAATCCCTGCCATGAGAATAGAAAACTGGTACACAAGAAGTACTCTCTTGATTGAATGAATGAGAACTTTTACTTCCGGCAAAGGACTAAGAGAAGTCGATGAAGAGATCCAACCAAGCTTATGAACAATGTGGGATTAGAGAATGGTGGTGATTGAGTAATATCTTCTGATGTGAATTTTGTATATGTTGGTGTAGCAGATGGCTTACAATCCCTCATTTCTACTTTGGCTATGAGATCTTGTGCATACATGGATTGATGTACAGTAATCCCAGTATTGGTGTATTGTACTTCAATTCACAAAAAAATATGAAATCTTCCCTAAATCTTTGATAGTAAATGTTGTTCTCATCTGGAGTTTAAGTTTGGAGACAGGATTTGGATTGCTTCTTGTTAAAAGGATGCCATCAACATATACCAAGACCAAGAGAACATGAGCGGATGTATGTTGAATGAACATGGAATGATTTTGGTTAGAGACAAAGTTGTTTTTATATTGAAATTATGAAAGCATATTATAGCACTCTCTTGGTGTTTGCTTGAGGTCATAGAGAGACTTATGAAGTTTACAGACGTGAAGAGACTAGGCCGACCTGGAAATCCAGGTGGCTGAAACATATAAACTTCCTCTTCAATTGAACATGGAGAAATGCATTTGTAACATCCAACTGTATAATTTCCAAATTGAAGTGAAGAGCAAGGTGATAATAACTCTAATGGGTTGATGCGTGACCACTGGACCGAATGTTTCTGCATAGTCTAGGCCACACTCTTGATTAAAACCGTTGAAAACAAGTCTGGCTTTGTGTCTAGCAATACAACCATCTAAATTTCTCTTGATTTTGTACACCCATCTGCGACCCATAGGTGACCCCCATGAGGAAGAGGGACTAGAACCCGTGTGTTGTTTTCGTGATGCTTTATATTCAGTACTCATAGCAACCACCCAATGTGGAGATTTGATTTCTTGAGTGTAATTGGCAGGTTCCCGTTGTTGATCTTCAATAGTATAGTGATGAATAGGGAATTTGCGATTTGGTTTGATAATGTCAGACCTCAATCTTGTTTGCATTGGATGATATGTGGAATTAGACAAAAAGGTGGGGGAAGAATATAAATAGAATAAAATGATTAAGATTTAGACATATTAACTGCAGTAGGAATAGATGAGTATGTAGACACATTAACTGCAGAAGGAGCGGGAGTTAATGCAGGAGGTGAAATGCATGTAATTGTAGTATTTAATGGAGAAGAAGTTGTATGAATATTTTACAGAAATACCGAGGGAAACAATTTGGACACTGAAGATGAAGCAGTGGGTGGCATACTAAAAGGATTATGTGAGCTAGAATTGGTAAAAGGAAATATTGTTTCATGAAATGTGACATGTCTAGAAACATAAACTCTGTGAGAATGAAGATCTAAACACCTATAGCCTTTGGTGTTAGCATAATAGGCAAAACACACACAAGGTGTAGACCTAGCCTGCAGTTTGTGCGATTTATAAGGCCTAAGACAGGGTTAACACAGACAACCAAAGACTCTAAGAGAGTTGTAGGTAGCATGATGATAAAAGAGCTTGAAATAAGAAGACATGTTGTGTAAGGAAGGTTTTGGCATTCTGTTAATGAAGTAATTATGTAACACTCCACTGGTCCAGCGCGGGAGGGACCGGGAAATTGCTACTTGCATAGCGGAAATCGAGAACAAAACATTCCATTTAAAAGTTAATAACAAGTTATTACATTATCGTCTTTAGGCTACAATTCATGCTACAAAATTAGGATAATGATTTTAAACTAGTGTTCTCATCGTAAAGTGGTGACGCCTGATAATCTACGCGAGTCTCGAATCTTGCTACTCCATAATCCCAACTCTCAGACCTGCGGGGGAATGAAACAAGACCGCAGTTTTTTGAAATTCAGCAAGAAATGCTGAGTGAGATACACCTTAGCATGTAAAAACAGGAAGCTAAGATAGGCTACATGGTCACGTGTTGTATAAAATAAGAGTAACAGGGTATGAGTATAAAAACTGATTTTGATAAAAAAAGCAATAATGTTAACAAATATTGATTGTTTCTCACATAACTGATCCGTTTACCGTGATGTCCCAATAAAATTTATGATACGTCAAAAGTTTCCAACTTAAAATCATTCACGTGTGGCAAGACCTGTTCAGAACGTGGCTTAAATATTACTGTTCCCAAACATAATAATCGTATTATCATTAATTCTACAGTACCCAGGTAGACCAGTGACCACAATCAGACATTCTAGACCTTAAGTGTTGCAACACCCTCCTAACAGTGTCAATCAAATGAGTGGTATATAGATGCTGGACCCTAGCCAACAAGGCAAAGAGCCAGGGCACACGAAGTCTTGCATTTTAGGGACCAAAACCCAAGGGATCGAAACTAGAGGGGCAAGCGAAGTCCTGCATTTTAGGGACCTGAGCCTAGAGGATCGAAATCCGATATAAGTAACATAACTAGTTCCGATACATGTGAATCGTTTTACTTTACTCCGGGGATCGAACCCGAATATCTCTTTAGGGACTAAGCCCAGTGAATCATCACCCAATATAAGTAACTCCGGGATCTAACACGAATATCTCTTTAGGGACTAAGCCCAGAGAATCATCACCCAATATAAGTAACATCACTGATTCGTACAACATTACGTGATTACTGGTTTCTGATCAAGTGTGACAAGTATTTCAAGATCAAATAATATTTCGAAAATTTTAAAACAAGCAAACACATTTAACAAGTAGGGGGTGAAATACGACAACTATTTTTGCAATTAAGCAAGTAGTGGACACGAAATAAGCTGGAACGCAAGGCTAAGCATGTAAAACTCACATAATCCAATAGAAATTCTCACATAAAAGCTCTTACGGGCGACCGTAGTCTTTGTCTATGAACTTGTCGCCTACAATTTACAATTGTCTAGTCACAACGAAGATACCTCTAAATAAATGAATGCACTAGTCCTTTACGAATTCTCGACTAGGTCGAATACTAGGTCCAACTCTCACGATTCCCCCAATTTAACCGGTCTTCAAAATATAACTTATCAAAATTTATATAATCTAATAATCAATTACTACGACATCATAGATAATCTCTCAACGTCTCATGGCTAACACTGACATCTAACACGTTTTCACATTTTTAAAAATTCCTTACGACGAGTCAATTTTTACTGAAATACCCCTAGGGTAGAATACAGATTGTTACAAATTGGCTATGACAACAACTTCTAGCCATAATTTAAGAGGAAGAGAAGAATGAAATAATAAGGCAAGAGCAATTCCAACAATGTGTGTGTCTTCTTTCATCTCTGCCATTTTTCTCATAAGTATAAAGGTGTGTGTTTTGATGTATGGTACCCTCATTTTGCAAATAGGCACCAAAATCAGTGTTAAGAAACTCTGTCCCATCACCAGTTATAAATGTGAGGATTGTAAACTGAAATTTCCTAGAAACCATCACATTGAAATGCAAGAAACATCCATAAGCATTTCGTTTCAAATTGAGAGGATACAACCAGTTGAATCTAGTAAAACACGAGCAGATAGTATTTGTAATGCATTACGAAGGGATATGGTGATGGTCATCAGCATGAACAAGCTCAAGTGGGGTTTTAGCACAACTAGTAGGTAAATAAAATGGTTGCTTATGACATTAAGAAACAGAACAAGATTGACAATCAGTGAGATGTTTAATTGGAACATTAAATTGTTGCAAAGATAAACTTCTAGTTGTAGTAGAAGGATGACCATATCTGGAATGCCTGATAGAATCAGATGAACTAGCTGAGAATGAAATGAAGTTGGTGAAGGTTGTGAAGACGTTGATGGAAGTGGATAGAGTACCCTATTACAAGGGCCCTGAAACATAACAGAGTGATCAACATTGTTTTTAATAACAAATCATGATTGAGTGGACACAATATGTCAATTACTGGATTTAGTGAACTCATGAACACTAAGAAGATGAGCATTAATGGAAGGTAAATGAAGAATGTTGTGAATATGAAATGAAGCAGAAGAGGTACGTATATTACCATCTCCAATGTTCTGAATGGAGGCTTGTTGACCAACACCAACTTGAATAGCATCGATTCCATCATAAGGTTTGTGAGAAATGTTGATTGTTGAGGTCTACAGTAACATGATTGTTAGCTGAGTGGTAGAGTGTTTGAAGCCCCGACATGAGGTTCCAACATTTCGAACGTCGGAGTAGACGAGGACACCATGGATTCCGACAAGAACATAGAATAAGCAAGAGAACATATTAAGAAAAGTGTGAGGGAAGAGGCTCTAATACCAAGTTGAAGAACTGATGTGAGAGAATTAATTACTGATTTTCATTACTCAAAAAAGAAATTACATAAAGTACATATACACTCTTGATCATGATTGGTGCGTGATCAGGTGCTCTGTCAGAGCCTAACAAACTAACTAAATTATGGCTAACATATTAAAAATTATTTACATAATAGTCCCTGAAGTATTACACTAAGATCCTATCATTTCTTTTATCGTATACCTATTCTGAGTGTTTTATGAGCTTGTTTAACATGGTCGGATATAGCGCATTTCATGGGGTGGGGAGGGAGTAATGTGCAACTAATTAAAACGATGGATACTCGAGTTGCACTCCAGTTAAACTTTCATAATAATAAATTATGAAGTTTTTGTCGTATAATATCAAAAGTTTAGCTTATAAAAATATCTAACAACAGCAACAACAACAACAACAACAACAACAACAACAACAACAACAACAAGATTAAGGAAGCTGATCTAACCAAGCTGTGGCATATGAGGCTCGGTCATATGAGTGAACGTGGAATGCAGGAACTTCACAAGAAGGGGTATCTCACCGGGCATGCGCCCTAGAGCCTAGGGTTTTGTGAGCACTGCGTGTATGGGAAGTTACAGCGTAGCAAGTTCCCTAAGGCGGTTCATAGAACGAAAGGTACTCTTGATTATATCCATTCGGATTGCTGGGGTCCATTTCGAGTCGAGGCGATTGGAGGATACAGGTATTTCCTAAGCATCATAGACGACTACTCCAGGATGACTTGGATATTCGTGATGAAGCACAAGAGTGAAGCCTTCGCAAGATTCAAGGAGTGGAAGACACTAGTAGAGAATCAGGTGGGAAAGAAGGTGAAGAGACTGCGCACGGACAACGGCTTAGAGTTCTGTTCATCAGAGTTTGATGAATTCTGCAAGGATCAGGGAATAGCACGACATCGCACCGTTCGGCACACACCGCAGCAGAACGGTGTAGCCGAGAGAATGAATCAGACACTTTTAACGAAAGCAAAGTGCATGCTTTCGAATGCAGGTCTTTCTAGAGGTTTCTGGGGAGAGGCAGTTTCCATGGCATGCTATCTCATAAATAGGAGCCCGCACACAGGTATAGGATGCAAGATTCCTATGGAAGTCTGGACCGGTAATGCAGTGGATTACTCGGATTTGAGAGTATTTGGTTGTGTTGCCTATTATCACGTTGATGATGGCAAACTAGAACCAAGAGCTAAGAAGGGAGTATTCATGGGTTTCAGAACAGGTGTGAAGGGATACAAGATATGGGCAGACAACAAGATTATACTAAGTGTAGTCTTTTATGAGTCTCATATGTTGAAAAACTCTGTGACGGTGGAGCTTGGGAATGCAAAGAAGAAGGTGGAGGGAGAGGAGATGGAGTCTCTTAGCAAGAACTCGACTTGGGAGCTTGTTAAATTGCCAGCGGGAAGGAAGATAGTCAGCTGCAAGTGGGTTTTCAGAAGAAAGGAAGGAACTACATCTGGAGAGGGCGTTAAGTATAAGGCAAGGCTAGTTGCAAGAGGGTTCAGTTAGAAAGAGGGAGTTGACTACAACGAGATCTTCTCATCGGTGGTCAGACATACTTCTATCCGGGTGTTACTAGCTTTAGTGGCACACCACAACCTAGAGCTTGAGCAATTGGATGTCAAGACAGCTTTCCTGCACGGAGAGTTGGAGGAGGAAATATACATGAGCCAACCGGAGGGGTTCCAAGTTCCCGGAAGAGAGAACCACGTGTGCAAGCTGAAGAGATCTCTCTGCGGACTTAAGCAGTCGCCCAGGCAATGGTACAAGAGGTTTGACAGCTTCATGTTGAAGATTAGTTACCACAAGTGCGAGTATGATTTCTGCGTGTATCACAAAGAGTTGCATAGTGGATCACGTATTTACCTAGTTCTATATGTGGATGATATTTTGATTGCAACTCGAAATATCAAGGACATTAGAGAACTGAAGAGGTCCCTTAGTGCGGAATTCGAGATGAAGGATCTGGGAGCTGCTCGGAAGATATTGGGAGTTGAGATCAATAGAGATAGGAAGAAGAAGAAGCTTTTCTTATCACAGCATGGATACATCAAGAATATATTGGCAAGATTCGAGATGTTATCAGCTAAAGCTATAGATACTCCTATTGCAACTAACAGCAAGCTAGGAATGTACACCGTTCAGACTGAGGAGGAGAAGGAGTACATGTCCAAGGTTTCATATGCTAGCGCAGTTGGAAGTCTCATGTATGCTATGGTCTGTACTCGACCGGACATAGCATTCGTTGTTAGTGTGGTTAGTCATTTTATGGCTCATCCAGGTAGGGACCATTGGCAGGCGGTGAAGCGGATATTCGGGTACCTTAAGGGTACGTCAGACATTGGCCTATGCTATGGGTCACGTGAAAACATCTTGGTAGCTGATTTCTCGGATGCGGACTATGCAGGGGATATTGATAGTAGAAGATCAATGACAGGCTACGTATTTGCTCTGGGAGCATCTGTTGTGAGTTGGAAGGCGACGCTACAGCCGACGGTGACTTTGTCCACCACGGAGGCGGAGTATATGGCTCTAACGGAAGCAACAAAGGAGGCAATTTGGCTTAAGGGAATGGTCAATGATCTAGGGCTACTTCAAGATCAGGCGATAGTCTACTGTGATAGCTTGAGTGCGATTTACTTGACTAATGACCAGGTTCATCATGAAAGGACCAAGCATATCGAGGTCAGGTATCATTTTCTGAGAAACGAGAGCAGGATCAAGGTGATGAAGGTGGGGACTGCTGACAACCCGGCGGATATGTTCACCAAGCTGGTTCCGGAGAGCAAGTTCCAGCATTGTCTGGAATTGCTCAACATCTTGAGCCAGTGAGGCCCTTAGGGGCCATGTCGGACCTGGTGGGGGTCCACTGAGTCTCTGTGACGAGAGACCATTGGGAGCGGAGAAGACGTAGTTTTGTTTACGAGAAGAGGAGCATCTGCTTTTGACAAGAGAATTCAAGTCAAGGTGGAGATTTGTTGAGGAGGTGTCTTGAATGTGTTGAATTAGTCAAAAGCGGTGGAATAATGAGGTAGCAATTGTTAGGAATTGTTTCCATATCAAAGATGGAAACTTACGGGCAGCAAGTTTGTTTTTAATTTGGTTTTGGAAACCTTTGGCCTGTGGGTTTCCTCTAGGGTACTATATAAAGAAGCTAGTAGTCTCTCTACTAGGTATGCAAAAACATTGTAATTGTTCCTCTTAAGTGAATAAAGAGTGCTTTTCCGCCGTGGAGGTAGTTAGCAAATATTTTGCGAACCACGTAAAATACTCGTGTTCTTTTATTCGTTCTTCGTTCGTGAGGTGGTTTGACATAACATACCACATAAAGTACTGAATTTGAAAGCAAGTTAGGTTATACCGAAGATGTGTTTACCTTTCTCTCATTGGAACACATGGACAGTTCCAGAAGCCTTGACCCGCCTCTGCAGATTTGTCATCATAGTGCCTATAACATTCCCCAGCATAGGATATTATTATAAAACAGGTTTACGTAAAGCATATTCAAGACTGTTCAAAAATCTTCAGCAGATTGTAGAAGATTGATATATACCTACATGGCCAAAGTGGGGCACCCAATGTATCTCTATGCTCTGCCAATCCCTATTTGCATTAAAGAAAGGTTCCGGTCACTCAAGCTACTAATAACGATCACTCTAATACATAAAAAGTAAGAGTGCAAATAACTTCAAATGAAGCATAAGGAAAAAAGATATATGATAGGAGCTAAGAAAAACACTGAATGAAAAGAGGATTTTATTTCCAAACTAAGTGCAAGAATCTTAAACACTCAGCAATGATGTCCGTATGGAGAGGACAAGACTCCAATACAATGAAATGATAAACTCTGATACTGAAAACAATTCCAGGAACAATTATTTAAACTGCAAGATATTAACAAACTCCTAAAAGATTGCAACTAACTCCTAAGACTTAGGGATAGTAACAGATTGACTAAATCATGCTGAAAAAAGGATAAGTCCTCCTGAAGTCTTCCAAGAAAATCTCAACTTCCAATACTCAAGTACTGACATAAGCTGACTTGTTCAATTGTCATGTGCTGCTTATGTGTCTGCTTTCCTTTCCTTCTAAAATAGGTACGTAAAGGAGGGGTTGTATCAGTACCTCCCCCCTGGAAACCCGCCTTGTCCTCAAGGCGGAAGGAAGGGAACTGCTCAGCAATAAGATCGTAACTTTCCCAACTTGCTTCCTCGAGAGGTCTATCAGCCCATTGAACTAGCAATTCCAGAGAGTGGGACCCAGATTCTGGAACCCATCTGTGAGAAAGAACTTTTTCAGGAGACAAAATAAGCTCATACTCATCGTTGATTGGAAGGGGCGGCGGAGGAGTAGTAGCTAGATGTCCATGAGCACGGCGAAGTAAAGAGACGTGAAAAACTGGATGAACTTGAGATGATTCAGGAAGTTCCAACTCGTAAGCTACAGGGCCAACACATCGAGCAATCTTGTATGGACCAAAATACCGCGGGGACAATTTTGAATACTTGCGGCAAGACAGAGAACGCTGGCGATAAGGCTGTAATCGCAAGAAAACGGAGTCCCCAACCTGAAAAGTAATATCTCTCCTGTGAGCATCTGCATGCTGCTTCATTCGGTTTTGAGCTTTAAGGAGATTTTCCTTTAAGATTTTTATCATTGCATCCCGGGCGAGAAGCTGGTCTTCAAGCTCCACAATGCGAGTTTCACCTGAGACGTAAGGATTGATTGAAGGAGGGTCTCTTCCATAGACTATCTTGAATGGACTTGTCCCTGCTGAAGTATGAAATCCAGTATTAAAAGAAAACTCTGCCCAAGGTAAATATTGGCACCAGGTACGCGGCTGCTCTAAAGCAAAACATCTCAAGTAAGTCTCTACACAGCGATTGACAACTTCAGTCTGTCCATCAGATTGAGGATGATATGAAGTTCCCATCCTTAATTTGGTTTTGCTGAGTCGGAAGAGCTCCTGCCAGAAGGAACTGAGAAAGATAACGTCTCTATCAGAGAGAATTGATCTGGGAATGCCGTGAAGACGCACAATCTCTCTGCAAAAGATGTTGGCAATAGATTTGGCCGAATATGGGTGAGAAATAGGGAGAAAATGCGAGTACTTGCTGAGACGGTCTACAACAACCAAAATAGTGTTATAACCGCCAGATTTGGGAAGCCCGGTAATAAAATCCAACGATATGTCTTCCCATATCCTTTCTGGGATAGGGAGGGGTTGTAAGAGACCTGCAGGTGCAAGAGCTTGGTATTTAGACTGCTGGCACACCAAGCAATTCTGAATATAAGTTTTGACGTCCTGCTTCATACGTGGCCAGTAGAAGGTAGAAGCAATGCGTTTCAAAGTCTTCAAATATCCCCCATGTCCTGCAATGAGGGTATTATGAAACTCTGAAAGAAGCTTTTGGCGAAGAGAGTGCTCATCTGGAACAACCAGCTTCTCTTTGAAATAAAGTTTCTGATCAACCAATCGAAAATCAGGTTTGGATGAAGGATTTTGGTGAATGGCTTCCATAATTTCACGAGTATAAGGATCTGCTCGTAGAGCTGCATGCCAATTAGAGAAATCCAGCGGGATGGGCATGGCAAGAGCTAAAAACTCAGCCTGTTGTGAGCGTCGTGAAAGAGAGTCAGCGCCAATGTTCTCTTTCCCCGCCTTGTACTCAATGGTAAATTCAAAAGGCAATAACTTCATGAGAAGTCTTTGTTGCTCAGTTGTGGTAGTGCGTTGGCTGAGGAGGTATTTGAGGCTGCAATGATCCGTCCGAACAAAAAAGTGTCGACCCAGTAGATAATGTTTCCAATTCTGCAAAGCTAAAACAAGAGCAAGCAATTCTCTATCATAAGCCGACTTAAGTCTATTGGAAAAGGAAAACCCCTTACTAAAGTAGGCTATTGGATGAGCAGCTTGCAACAGAATAGCTCCTATTCCTTCAGCAGAAGCATCACACTCCACTACAAATGGTTGAGTGAAATTGGGTAGTTGAAGGACTGGTACGGTTGTTAGAGCTTGCTTGAGTTGATTGAAAGCATTCTCTGCGCCACAAGACCACTTAAAAGCATTCTTTTTAGTCAGATCTGTGAGGGGCCGAGCTATCATCCCATAACTCTTCACAAATCTGCGGTAATAACCTGTCAACCCCAGGAAACCTCGCAACTCTTTCACATTGGTTGGAATTGGCCATTCTAAAACTGCTTGAATTTTATCTCTGTCAACGCCAACTCCTTTTGCAGAGACAACATGACCCAAGAAAGAAATCTTGGCCTGGCCAAAGGAACATTTGCTTGGTTTTGCGTAAAAGCAATTTTCTTGAAGTAGCTGAAGAACAAGCTGCAAATGACCAAGGTGTTGCGCAAAAGATTTACTGTACACCAAGATATCGTCAAAGAACACCAGGATAAATCTCCGCAGGTAAGGTCTGAACAGGTCGTTCATGGCTGATTGAAAGGTGGAAGGGGCGTTGGTGAGGCCAAAAGGCATCACAATGAATTCGTAATGGCCAGAATGGGTGCGAAAAGAGGTCTTAGGGATGTCAGGTGGATTGACGCGTATTTGGTGATAACCAGAACGCAAATCAATTTTGGAAAAGACACATGCGCCATGTAGTTCGTCAAGCAGCTCGTCAATGTTCGGGATTGGGTATTTGTCAGGAATAGTAATTTGGTTAAGGCTTCTATAGTCAACGCACAAGCGCCAGGTATTGTCTTTCTTTTTTACAAGGAGAACAGGGCTTGCAAACGGGCTGGTACTTGGCCTTATGAAACCTGATTGGAGTAGCTCAGTTACTTGCTTCTCAATCTCAGATTTTTGAAAATAAGGGTAGCGATATGGACGGATATTGGGTGGTTTGGAGTTGGGAATTAGGGTTATAGAGTGTGTGTGTTGGCGATAAGGAGGTAGGCTACCAGGTTCAACAAAAACTGAGCAAAAATGTTGAAGTAATTTATCAATTTCAAAAGAGCTAGGATCACCTGGAGAGTCGACTTCTTTACAGAGATACTGAAATGTAGCCTCGGTGCTTGGCTTAGGTGGTATCCCTTGAAGTTTATACTGCTTCCCATTCAGCGAAAAAATCAAGAACATCTCATTCCAGTTTGCTTGTACGGTGTTCAGAGAGGCAAGCCACTTGATTCCAAGTACCAAATCTGCACCACCGATAGAAAATGGGTAGAAATCCTGGGTGATTGAGAGACCCGTGAGCTGAACATCAAGGTTTTGGCACATACGGTTGCAGCAAATTATCTCTCCGTTGCCAATTTGGACACCAAATGAGGGAACAAGTTGAAATGGCAGTCGTAACTCACTGACCACTGATTCAGAGATGAAGTTGTGGGTTGAGCCACTGTCAATCAAAATCAAAACCGAACGTCCTCCTAGAGTCCCTTGAAGCTTCATAGTAGAGCTAGAGTTCCTTCCCAAAATGGCATGAAAGGAAATTTCAGCCAATTCAGCTTGTGATGGTTCTATGTCGCTGTTGTCGTCCGGTGCTCCTTGGTCAAGTTCATTATTACCAGCAAGCTCCAAGAGAGAGAGTGATGCTGTCCTGCAGCGATGACCGGGTGCAAACTTTTCATTGCACCGAAAACATAGGCCTTTGGAGATGCGGTTTTGCCTCTCATGGTCGTAAGGACGAGCTTGAGAAGTACGAGACTGTGGCTGCAACGAGTTTGGTGACCTTGAATTGAGTGGACTGCTCCCTGGGTTCAAAGAATAATCTCTTGAAACTTGAGATGCGGTAGATCTCGATTGATTTGCCCATTGGGACCCTTTAGGCCCACTGTTAAAACCCACCTTTTGTTCGAATTCCAAGGCAAGACTCATTGCCTTGTACACGGTTCGGGGCTTGTGAATCCGCACATCAGCTTTGAGTTCCTCTTTGAGGCCATTCAGGAAAACACCAAGAAGACAATGTTCAGGCCAATTTTTGACACGGGCCGAACGTCTGGCAAACTCCTGGCGATATTCTTGCACAGTTCCAACCTGACGAATACCGCACAAATGCTCATCAGGGTTCTGGAACTCAGCAGGGCCATAATTATCTTGAAGTGCTTTAACAAGTTCCTCCCAATATAAGAGAGTGCGTTCACTATTGATCCAAGCAAAGAGATCAAGAGCGTCGCCCTCAAGGGACATAGCAGCAATGTCAACTTTGAGGTCATCGGGTGTTTGATAATACTGGAAATATTTTTCCGCCTTTAGAATCCAACCACGAGGATCGCCTCCATCAAATCGTGGGAATTCCATTTTAGTATGTGGCCGACGGAAGGCCTTTTCAACCACCATGGTAAGTCCGCATCATCATTAGCTTCCTCTGCCCAAGACGATTTCCTTGGATCAGGAGGACTCATGATGTTTTCTGGTGCTCTGGCCTTTGCTGGATCAGATTGATTATGAGATGAGTTGCTGCCAGTTTGGGCTTTCATAGTAGCATCCATAGCTTCCAGACGAGATGTGAGATAAGTTAAGTGTTGGAGGATTAACTCCTAGGAGGGCATAGATTGTTGGGGATGGGGAGGGATAGGAGGTGGAGGTGGGGGTGGGGGTGGAGGTGGAGGTGGGGGTGGAGGTGGATCAGTGGAATGGCTTGAACGGGTGGTAACCATTTGAGGGCTCTGATACCAAAATGATAGGAGCTAAGAAAAACACTGAATGAAAAGAGGATTTTATTTCCAAACTAAGTGCAAGAATCTTAAACACTCAGCAATGATGTCCGTATGGAGAGGACAAGACTCCAATACAATGAAATGATAAACTCTGATACTGAAAATAATTCCAGGAACAATTATTTAAACTGCAAGATATTAACAAACTCCTAAAAGATTGCAACTAACTCCTAAGACTTAGGGATAGTAACAGATTGACTAAATCATGCTGAAAAAAGGATAAGTCCTCCTGAAGTCTTCCAAGAAAATCTCAACTTCCAATACTCAAGTACTGACATAAGCTGACTTGTTCAATTGTCATGTGCTGCTTATGTGTCTGCTTTCCTTTCCTTCTAAAATAGGTACGTAAAGGAGGGGTTGTATCAATATAAGAGTTACAATTCAACTCAATATGCTAAGAGAGAAAGGTACTGAAGTTACTCATATTTTGCCAATTGGAATCTAACTATAAGTTTATAACTAAAAGGAATTGCTGAATATACTTAATGTCCCCGTTCATGTGTAGATGACATTAGCTAATAGAACATAATGACAAGAAAATACATTGGTTTCAATTATCTAGTTTCAAACTTCAAAGGCTAGGAATCAACTGCTACAACTCAGAGTTCAGCACAAAAATTCCCCCATGATGGCCTAAGGAACCATAATGCACCCTCACATGCTAAACAGAATCAAAATGCCCCTCTAAATACCGTGTCACCATTACACGTTTAAAGTACATGAATTCCCAGGTCACGATATTGAACACTCGGTTCCTTAGATCATTCATCGGCTTTCCTGTATTCATTGGCTTGGTTCTGTTTCTCTAGATCTGTAATTTTTTATTTTTCACAATGTATTCAAAGTTTATTACCTATAAGAAAAAACTACACAGTTTCTGCACATGACACCGAAAAACCGCTACACTGTAGCAAATTGAGCTGCGACGCCATGATTTTGTCTCTCGGATTTGCAGGCTTGTCAATGGATACACTCAGTTCCTTAGATCTCTCTCGCTGAGGGTTACAGGTGGAAGACAACGAAGGAAAGAGCAGGATGACAGCAGGAGGAGCCGCGGGTGTGAGCATAAACCACCAAGTCTCTACCCCCAAAGCAGGTTCGTCTATTCCAGTCGAAAACTACCCTTCACCTACAAATGTCTCATCTCCAAAACACAAAGACCTCAATGGATACCTTGACACATCTACACACACGGAGAGAGAAGGAAAATATCAGAAGCATATTGTGTAAGGGAACCCGATATTTTAACTCTGCTACCGTCGCAAGCTATAAGTAAAATATGCCGTGAGTCAGTCCCACAATATCCTACTGAGTTTCCAGGAATCCTACACCATGTATTAGTTACATGGTGTTCGGAAAGATACAGTGATATCATTTGGAAAAAAAATACAGTGATATCATTACACAATATTAAAGCTAGATGATGTTGTACTATTATTACACGGTATGTATAGGGGTATTCAACTCAGAGGTATTCCAGAGGGCTGGAAATAAAAAAGGGACCATTCTGGTGGTTACCTCCTACAACTCATCCAGTTATTACAATTAAAGATTATAAGTACAACTATGTTATTCAGCAACATTTCTCTGAACTGGTTGAGGGATATCAGAAAAGCTCCATTACAGAGCTGATTTACAGAAGGAAGAAGAAGATGAAGATTTGGAGGGAAAAACCTCTCAATTTCATTGATGAAGAACTGAAACTTACAAATTGGGAAAGTGCACTTTTAAGACCTAGAACATGTACAGTCAGCATTCCAAGAGACCAATCAGGACTAGCCACATCATCCATCATGACACCCTAAGAAGTGAATGTACCAACAGCTCACATGAAATATAAAAAATACACAAAAGCACCCTGAGGTTTAGTAAACTACTTATGAAAAATACAAATAACTCCCCAATTTCTTCAATACGCCCCTTCAAGTTAGAGTGTCTAGGTCTAACACTCCTTACTTGGATTTGAGAAAGTGAAACACAGGAGAAGAAAGAGGTTTTGTCAAAAGGTCTGCAAGCTGATGAGAAGAAGGAACATGAGCCAGCTGCAATACTCCACCATTAACCAAATCTCTCACAAAATGACAATCACACTCAATGTGCTTAGTCCTCTCATGAAAGACTAGATTTTGTGCAATGTAAATTGCTGAGTTGCTGTCACAGTAGATGATAGGAGGACTTTGGAGAGGAATATGCAGATCTTTGAGCAAGAAAAGAAACCACTGTACCTCACAAGAAGTTGCAGCTAGACTCCTAT
Organism: Linanthus parryae; assembly: GCA_023055425.1. Lineage (NCBI taxonomy): Eukaryota > Viridiplantae > Streptophyta > Magnoliopsida > Ericales > Polemoniaceae > Linanthus > Linanthus parryae. The sequence goes on from JALGPY010000012.1 coordinate 9,664,540, forward strand.
ACTCAGCTTGTGCAGAGCTTCTAGATACAATAGCTTGCTTCTTGGATTTACATGAAACTAAACAATCTCCAAGATAGATCAAGTAACCTAAAGTTGATCTCCTTGTATCTAGACATCCAGCCCAGTCAGAGTCTGAGAAGGCTCTGAGAGTGACACTGTTAGCTGCAGGGAAGAACAAACCCTGATTGATACTACCTTGGACATATTTTAAAACATGATGAACAGCTTTGAGATGCTCAGCTGAAGGTTTAGCCACATATTGACTTAGTTTGTGAACTGCAAAACACAAATCAGGCCTAGAACTGCAGAGATAAAGAAGCTTCCCAATGATACTTCTGTATGTGAAAACTGCTGGATCATCAAGATAAGAATTAGATTCCTTTTGCAACTTCAAATTCACTTCCATAGGAGTAGAAGCAGTCTTGCAGGTGCTATAACCACTGGCATTCAAAATTTCACTAGCAAATTTCTTCTGACACAAGTAGATACCTGTATCATTCCTTGCTATCTCAAAACCCAAAAAATACTGCAAAGGACCAAGGTCTTTAAGCTGAAAGTTGGCATTGAAATCATTCTTAAACTTGCTCAGAAATTCTTGATTATTGCCAGTCAACACTATATCGTCAACATACACCAATAAAGCTGCAAAGAGGGAGGAAGTCTTGAGAGTGAAAAGAGTGTAATCTGACTTACTCTGGTGAAACCCCATTTGTGTAAGAGTAGTAGAAAATTTGTTGTACCATTGTCTTGAAGCCTGTTTAAGACCATACAAAGACTTTTTGAGTCTGCAAACAATAGTACCAGAACCATGAAGAGAACAATTATCCATCTTGTATCCAGGAGGAAGATCCATGTAGACTTCTTCAATCAAGTCACCATGTAAGAAAGCATTGTTAACATCCATTTGATGCAAATGCCAGCCATGTATAGCAACTAATGCTAAGAGACACTTCAAAGTGGGTAACTTAGCTACTGGGGAGAAAGTTTCATTGTAATCAATTCCTTGTATCTGAGTATACCCTTTTGCCACCAATCTTGCCTTACACCTCTCAACAGAGCCATCTGACTTATATTTCACCTTATACACCCATATGCATCCTACTGTGTCATGGCCTGAGGGTAAAAGAGTAATTTCCCATGTGTCATTTGCAATTAGAGCTTGCAACTCTGTTTCCATAGCTTTTACCCAAACAGGACTTTGAGAAGCTTCATAATATGTTGATGGCTCTTTAATACTGCCAACAGAAGCCAAAAAATGTTGGTATCTGGAATTAAATAGAGCCATAGAAGCCAATCTAGGCACATTCACAACATAATCTTGTAAATATCTGGGTGGCCTGATGGTTCTTGTTGGTCTAGAAGATATCAACACATCATTCACAATAGAATCTGTAAGTGATGTTGGTGAAGAATCACTTGAATGTGAAGGAGCAGAATCAGTACCATTCAAGAAAGAACTGTGATGGAGCAGTATCAGCTTTGTAAGGGAACACATGTTCATGAAATACCACATTTCTGGAGATAACAATCTTGCATGTCCCAAGACTGTAAGTCTTTTAGCCTTTCATCCCATAAACATAACCAACAAAAACAGACATATCTGCCCTGCTGTCAAATTTAGTTCTTCCTTGCTGCAAAGTAGAAACAAAACACAAACACTCGAAAACCTTAAAAAGATCATAAGTTGGAGGTGTGTGAAAAAGAACTTCAAAAGGAGTCTTATACTTCAATAGTTTAGCTGGTAGTCTATTAATGATATAAGCAGCTGTCATCACACAATCTCCCCAGAATTTTAAAGGAAGGTTGGATTGAAACCTCAAAGATCTAGCAACATTCAGCAAATGCTGATGTTTCCTCTCAACTACTGAATTATGTTCAGGATTCTCCACACAACTCAACTGATGTACAATGTCTTTGGTTGCAAAGAAATCCACTAATTTCAACTCAGGAGCTTGATCACTCCTAATAGCCTTTACTTTGTTCAGAAAATGTGTTTCCACAAAAATGAGGAGTAATATCAATTGCTTCTGACTTGTGCTGCATAAGATAGATCCAGGTGGTTCTTGAGTGATCTTCCACTAGAGTAAGGAAGAAATGATGACCACTGTATGTTGGAACTTTGTAAGGACCCCCAGGTATCTATGTGAACTAAATCAAACAAGTGTGCTGAAACATGATTGAAAATGAGGGAAAGAGAGTTTTCTCTGTTTAGATTGAGGACAAATAGGACATGGCATGGATGAAACAGAGGGTGAATGAGGGATAGTTTTCAAAACAGTCTTAAGTTTGGTGCCAGAAAGATGTCCAAGTCTCTTGTGCCATATATCAGAAGAAACTGCACCAGAAATGTGACAACTCTGTCCAATGCAGCTAGCAATCTGTACTGGTAAAATATATAACCCTCCTTGTTTAGTTCCATAACCCAGAATAGGCCCATCAGATTTGTTGACAATGGAACAACCCTCAGATTCACATACAAACTTGCAGCCATGTGATTGGGTAAGTTGTGACATGGAAAGAAGATTGAAATGAAAAGTTGGTATATGAAGTACTTGGGTAAGTGTCAAATTGGCATTCAACTTCACTGTACCAACACGTGTCACCATAATACTCCTTCCATTAGGCAAATGCACATAGGAATCAAACACAGGATCATAACTGGTGAAGCATGATAAATCACAACATATATGGTCAGTTGCACCACTATCTATGACCCAAAAATTAGGCCTATTAAAAGTGGGAGAGATATTGGACTGAAAAGAATATGAATTGACAACACCTGCTACAAAGGAATGAGAGAATTTGTCAGCAGCATAGTGTTGTAGGGGTGAATCTAGCTGTACCATGTGTGCTGAATGAGAAAGTGATGCAGAAGAATCCACCATGGAATGAGCATCTGAGAGTAAACCACCACTATTACTAGACTGATGGTGCTGAATGTATTGCATCACTTGCTCACACTGTGATTGAGAGAGCTGAGAAGGCATGGAATTGCTTGAAGAAGAATGTGGATGATGTACAACACTATTAGCCTGTGGAGTTGACTTGTAGTTAGTAGAAAACTTTCCTTTGAAACCAGGTGGATAGCCATTGAGTTTCCAACACTTTTCTCTAATATGTCCAGTACCTCCACAATGAGTACAAATAGGTCTAGGTCTGCGACCATTTTTGTGAAAACCTTGTGCAGCATTAACCAAATGTTCAGAAGAGTGTGCTCCAGTATTAGGAGAAGAGTGTGCTCCAGCATTAGGAGGTTGAAGATTCATAAACTGAGAATACATAGTCATGGGATAAGGAGCCACATTATGGCTAATCTCTCTCTCTTTTTCTTGTTGTAAAATTTGAGAGAAAACTTTATTCATTGAAGGTAATGGCTCAGTTAAAAGGATTTGTTCTCTAATAGATGTGTAGCAGTCATTAAGTCCCATGAGAAACTGCATTATGATCTCCTCTTGCTGCTCAAGAAGTATATGTGACAATACTTGACAAGTACAGGTACCACAGCCCCCACAAGAACAAACAGCCAAGCATTTGTGATTGCTATACTCATCCCAAAGAGAACGAAAAGCAGTAAAATAAGATGTAACAGAGAGAGCATCTTGCCGCAAAAGAGAAATAGCCTTACGTAATTGGTAGATGCGAGGCCTGTTCTTTTGAGAGAAACGCTCAAGTAGATCTTGCCAAATATCAGCACAAGAATGACGATAAACAACACTAGCAGCGATCTCTTTGGAGACCGAATTCAGGATCCAAGAGATGACCATACTGTCACAGCGACGCCAGAGAGCAAAGAACGGACTCGTAAGAGGAGTAGGAAGCGAACCAGTAACGAAATCTAGTTTATTCTTCGCCTCAAGCGCAAGAGTCATCGATCTATACCAAGTGTTGAAATTATCACCAACAAGAGGTTGAGAAACCAGAGTAGCACCTGGATTGTCAGAATTGGTGACAAAATACGGAGAAGATGAATCAACAACCGCCGGAGACAAGCCGGAACCAGTTGGAGACGAAGAATCATCCGTAATAGCCATCGGAGGACGAAAGAGAAATCAGCGAAAAATGCCGATAGAGAAGGAGAAATCAACACGAAATAGAGGGAGAACGACCTGGAAGGAGTCGCAGCTCTGATACCATATCAGAAAAGCTCCATTACAGAGCTGATTTACAGAAGGAAGAAGAAGATGAAGATTTGGAGGAAAAAACCTCTCAATTTCATTGATGAAGAACTGAAACTTACAAATTGGGAAAGTGCACTATTAAGACCTAGAACATGTACAGTCAGCATTCCAAGAGACCAATCAGGACTAGCCACATCATCCATCATGACACCCTAAGAAGTGACTGTACCAACAGCTCAAAAGAAATACAAAAAATACACAAAAGCACCCTGAGGTTTAGCAACTACTTATGAAAAATACAAATAACTCCCCAATTTCTTTAATAAGGGATAAGCAACAAGGCTATCAATTCATCTAAAACGACTAACCAACAGATGTGAGCAATCATGACTTTGAAATGTTTTGCGATCCTACTTCAGAGAGAGGGAGGAAAAGCAAGATAACAACTTCAAAAATCTATGGAAAGTGATATCTCATCAAACTGAAACTTCTCTGTTCTCCCTCTCCAAGAATTATGATAGGAAAAATGCTCTACCTAATACCCACCAGGGCAATATTTGGGTCAATCACAGGATGCACATCACTTTGTGGCCATAGTATTACTTAGCTGCTCAAAACCAACACTTTGCCATGTAAAGTAAACTGGCTTAGCTGTTAAGTACTAAGATCCGCATCCTTGAATCCACCACCTCAAATGATTATTATCTTCTTGGGATGATACAATGATTCTTGCTAACAACACGAGAGGATCCACAAATTCAAGATTTCCATTTTCCATACACAGTTGAAAGATAATCCTCTTACGATAGGAGGGACGCTTCGTGCTCCTGATCATGAGCATAGGTTTGGATACACAATTACTGACTAAATGCCTATCTCAGTTGACTCAGCACCTGTCTATTCATACATAAATATCAACAGTTGGGCAGCAGGAAACAGCATCTGCAAGTAACATGCTCCTAAGGAGTTGTCCAACAACCGCACTTTTGAGCAATTAGCTCATTCCTCAAATCGCCAATGTCCACTTGCACTAACACTACTGACGTTTGAATGAGTTGTCCACCACGTGATCATGAGTTTGAATCCCAGTGTAGTTGATAGGTCGCATTGCAATGAAGCTCTTGCACTTTCAGTTACGAGAATAAAAAAGAACAATAACTAGGATTGCCAATTTCACACAAGTACTTGAGCCTACTCTCAACAACCTCCCACGAACCATCCACAGTTAGGGTTGCCAATTTTTTCACCGTTTCTGCAAATGATGGAAGCCAAGTATAAGAATAAGTTTAAAGTGGTATAAGACTACGATTTAGGGTTTGGGCTTAGTTTTCGTCAAAGTCTTCAGGGTTTATAATTTTATCCGTCAGCTACAAAGTCTCACTATTCATTATATTTGTCAGCTTTGAAGTGTTATCAGCTAGAAAAGTCTCATTCGTCCGCATATTCGTTAGTGGTAAAGTGTTGATCAATGAGCTGATGATGCCAGGAAAGTGGTTGACGAATGTCATTCATTAGACGAAAGAGTTGACAAATATATCGAAAAATCGCTTTGTCAAAGTTGACAATGTCCATGCTTCTCACGAATGATTGGATGAATGTCTATGTAAATTACTTTAGGGACCACAACTCAACTTAAAAACAAGTTAGGGGAGGGTATGATTTGGAGGGCATAATGCAAAGAGGCCAAATATGTGAAAAGGCATATAGCCAAGCCCTCTCCTAACTTGTTTGTTAGTTGAGTTGTGGTACCCAAAACAATTAAAAAAAAAGATTGAATTTCCCGCCTCACGCCTCCCATGCATACGTAAATATCCATCTCTCTAAAAGCATTCAGTTTGTTCACCCAACTCACCTAACAAGTGTAGTTATTCATTACTCTCTCAACCAACTGCAATGCCCTTAACAACCTTAAAACCATCAAACTTGCTTCCTCTTTCACTTTCAGCTACAATTCATCCTCTTAGTTATTCTCAATCTCTACATTCTCTTTGTTTCCTCCATCGTTGGCTTGGTTGTGAGTTTGGTGTGGAGCTTTGTTGTATCACAAAACAGAGGTAAGGTCTTGTCATATCTTTCATTTTCTCAAGTTCACTGTTGTTTGAACTTTAAACCATTTTGGCCAGTATTCGTGAAGGTATCTTCGTGAAGTGTAACTATGGTTCTAATTAACAATAACGAGCAAACATAACAGCACAGGCCTAAGATATCTTATGTAACACTGTTATGCAAGGATGTGTGCTGATATTCAAAAACCTTGGGTTTAACTGGTTGCTCCTTATTAGAAATCTACAGATTGAAGAAAGCATGAAGAGATCGAGAGAACACGGAGAAGCGAGAGAGAACAAAGAAGCGAGAGGAAAGAGTTTCTGACTACATCTTTTCTTATTGTTTTTTTTTTTTTTTTTTTTTTGAAAAATGAAGTACAAAAGCCTTTATAAAGGCTTATCGTAAACTGAGTGTTTTAACAGTAATTAAAAGATCTAGGGAATTAACATATCCAAGGAAAAGAGAAATGATGCCGTATGTAATCTCTAATACGCCCCCTCAAGTTGAAGGGGGTAGCTTACCACCTTCAACTTGTTGATTAAGTCCTCATGGATTATAACATCACCACCTTCAACATGGTGATTCCTCTTGTTCTAAAAACCACCCAGTGGTGCCTTTAACCTTAATGGCCACACGAAATAGTTGTCCTCCTTAAAATGAGGTCTAGCAGTTGTGACCTTATGGATCAGGTCTTCAGTAGATACAATGCTATGATTTCCCAAACCCTGCTCAATAATGGAGTTATGAGTCAGTCAAAGAAATAAGCTGCCTATAGAGCTTTTCACATCCCCTTCTGTAGATTAGCTCCTTCACACTATTTAAATTGATTGTTGCCTTGTTGATCTTAAGTAAAACACTGATGGATACTTGTTCCATAAGCAGGAGCTGCAAGACCCTCTTCATCTTTAGATCAATAGTGCCTCTGATACGGATTATCAACATAAGATTGACTTCATAATTGACATAGAATCCTCGCTTCAACCTAGTCTCAGACTTCAGCCGAACAAGCTCCTTTCGCTGGATCTCAAATGCGTGTGAATATTGTTTAGCACTGTTAAAGATAATCTTCATGTGTTCGACGTTCTTCTTCTTTAAGGAAACGACCTCTTCACTCTTATTCAGAGGCCACTCCTCAGCTCTCTTGTGCTCCTTCAAAAATAACTCTTGAACAAATTCATTGGCCAGTGTCTTGTACACATCTTTCAAAACCAGACAGACCACAATGTCGTAGAAGTTCTCTGTCTCCGGAGTGACATTGTATGAAATGATCCCCAATAGTGTTGAAATCAAGAGAATGATTCCTGTTAGCCAAGCAAGTAAAGTTCTAACTAACAGTACGGCTGCTATGAGAGTGGCTATATCAGATAGCCTCTTATTTTCCTCCAGCACAAGTGCAGAACGTTTAAAAGTAAACATCACCTTTCGTACTATTTCTGAAACTAGAGGAGTTGCTCCATTAAATAGGATGACTCCAACTATTTTCCCTTTGTAAGCAGCCTCCAATGAGTCAAAGATCTTGGAAACTAAATCAAATAATACCACAAGTCCTTCCTGAGTAACACCTTCAGATCCATTCTCCTCTTGCAAAGCCTTTATGCCATCAAAATTTATTGTAGTCAGCTCAGCTGGACTCAGGTTACTTCCAGATAAATGTGAATGACTATCCATTGCCTTTCGAGTATCATTGATTAGTGATATAAGATTTCTAATGAATTCTCTATCTGCTTTATTTGACATCAGCATATTTATGAGTGCACCAGCAGAATATGTCCCTTCACACCAGGATGCAAAATCACTTAAATGCTTGTCAGAAAGCTTCACATGCGAATCAAGACCAGATGGCTCGTCCAAGGAGAACATAAGGCTATCATCTTCATCACAGAGTCGAACCACAGCCTTTTCTGATCTTGTAATAGCCTTCTTGCTCCTCACATTACTACCTAACAAAGCATTAGCCGACTGCATCAAGACTTCGGGTTCTTTAGATACTGTGACATCTGGCATACAAATATCAAGAGGCCTTTCAAAGGGATTTGGCATGAGCAGCTCATTCAACTTAGGTGAATTGGCAGCAAAGAGGGTAGCAGGTTGCACAAAACGAAGCGCGACTGACAGAACAACACCGACTTCAACAAGTGACATTGAATCCGACGACCAGAGATAGCGTTGACTAGAAATATTCAGGAACGAAACCGAGCCTGCAGTCCCGAAACTGTAGTGGAAATCCATAACAGGAGAGAGATAGAGGAGTTCTGAATTACATTGTTGTAACCTGTAGAACATATCCTTGTGTCTCGCACGTTGATAATAATGAAAGATGAGATTTCTTCCTGTTCCTATATAAGAATAACTCTGACGACAGCCTCGTTGAGAAACTCCACTTTGAAAGTTATTTATGGATTGCACAGATTCAAAAGATCTACTTCCTGAACTGATGTTATCCAAACAACAAGTTCCTATTAATAGTTATAGGACTCTTATGTAAATAATTAGAGGACTAGTTGTATAATTTTTCATTGTACGTAAACCACTATGAGAAGATAAAACTGCATGATTCAAATACATGGCCATCCTTGCAGGCACACATCTTCTTCCAAGATGATGTGCACAATTACTGCAGTTGCAAGCATAAAATGCAGGCTTATCACTACTCAACATATTCCAAGTTATCTTCAACTTTGTGAAATAAAATTGCACCAACTCGATCTCCTTGTTTCAGTGTAAAATTTTGTTCCAAAATATGAAATATTCTTAGTAAATTCTCCAGTGAGAACTTTTCCTGCACATCTAACCAAAACTCACTAGCACTTGATAAACAAACAATACTACTCACACCATTTGTAAACGTTGAGTCAAACAACCCAGATTCCACACCACTATCACAGCTCTGCCATATATCATAAAAATATGAACTAAGAGCAGGTACCAAATTACCTCCATCAACGAAATCTAACTTCTCATTTGCCTCCATCGCTACTAACATGGACATCTTCCACGAATAATGAGTCATGCTATCAAAAAATTGAGAAACTAGAATATTACCAAGATTATCAAAATTGTTGAGGCAATACGATATTGAAGCACAAGACGCCATCGCCAAACCTCCAGTGCTCGAATCTTCCACTGATATCGCAAACGCGAAATAGGGGGGACACAATTTCAATATATTTAAACCATTACCAGAACCAGACGAATCCTTGAGAGCCATCGTTGAATAGCCATAAACTCCATATGCACCGAACTCGTCCAACAGAATCACAAACACAGAACAATTAGTGAACATTCTCAACAAGTTCGAACCAGTGCCAGAAGCAGCCAAACCAAAGAGCTCCATCAAAACATCTTGAATCAAGTAAACGCAAGACAAATCAGGATCATGACATCCTCCATCGAACACTCCGACATACAACAAAAACTGTAAATCAATTGAAACCCTGGAATCCTCAATTGAAACCCTAGAATCCTCAATTGAAACCTCGATTGAAAGAAGAAACTCAAAACACCGAGCAACCACAACCAGCGATTTCAAACCAGTGGGAAAACCTCTCAAATTCTCAAAAGCAATCACAACTACTTGAGTCAAGCAACCTCTACTGACATTGGGATCACCACACCCACCATAAAACGCTTCAATACAGAAGAAGAACATCAACAATTGACAAAAGACAATCAGCAACCAACCTGACTACAAAACAGCGGCCACGTGAGAGATAGCAGAGCTCTCCAATGCCGTCAAACAAAGATGAACCAAATCAGACGCGGACTGAGAGATAGCAGAGCTCTCCAACGCCATTAACCGAAGAAGCACAAAAACTTCAATAACGGCAACAAATAGTGGACACGAATTCAAATCAGCAACCAAAACTGTCACCATAATCGAACTCCATCGACCTGTTGCTTGAAACTGTAGAATCCTCCAGAGCTGACATCTCCACCGAGAAGAACTTGAAAATAGATCTGGGATCTCAAAAACACCCGAAAATCCAGCAAAACACTGGACCAAAATCGCCAAATCACAAGACAATGAACCAGGGACCTGGAACCTGAAACCTAATCGTCGAAACACTAGAGAAGCTGCGAATCCGTCGAAGATCAAGCAGAGACCAGTACAGAAAACAAAATCAGTAGCCGCCGAGACCAATGGAAACGTCGCCGGAGAACCAGGACCTTCAGTAATCGCAGCAATATTGAGCACAGAATCATCAAGAACCGAAGAAAAAACCCTAGCGAACACGGCGTCACCATAGAAGAACACCAGAACGTCACAAATTAAAGCACCAAATCGAAGCACAAAATACCAAATCTGGAGCACATATATGAACGTCGGATTGAGAATTGAACAACGAAAAGCCTAACCTGGCTCTGATACCATATTAGAAATCTACAGATTGAAGAAAGCATGAAGAGATCGAGAGAGAACGGAGAAGCGAGAGGAAAGAGTTTCAGACTACATCTTTTCTTATTGTTTTTTTTTTTTTTGAAAAATGAAGTACAAAAGGCTTACCGTAAACTGAGTGTTTTAACAGTAATTAAAAGATCTAGGTAATTAACATATCCAAGGAAAAGAGAAATGATTCCGTATGTAATCTCTAATACTCCTTATCACATCATTACTTAATTCAACAATTAGAAGCCAAACTGCAACTATTCTAAGAAAATTACTATCCCTATAGTAGTTGCACGAGCATGCTTGCAGACAATAAAAACAAGGTTTTCCAAGCATGTGTTGTTCACTCTTGAGTAGTTGCTTCAAATAATTTCAGCTAAGTAATGATTCCAGACATTTTAAAAAATACTCGGCGGTTGTATTATCCTCTAGCAACATCCATTGATAGAAGCTTTGCATAAAATCACTATATTTGTGTCCTATCTTTTTCTGTATACTTGTCCAAGGAAGTAAAAGGTTTGTCAATATGTAGTTCCTATTCCGCACATTCACAGATATGATGACCAACAAGCATTTGTATAATCCTGTAAAGAGGCTGTGTATCTTACTTCAACAATGTCCTGGAGGTTCTTATTCTCAACTTAGATACCAGCATCAATAACTGATACAAATTACTTCTCTGTAGATGTAAAGGGCAGCTATATATGACGTCTGATACAGTGGCAATCAACGAAACAAGTATTTCTACCCAAACATAGAAACAAAACTGAAGTGATAGCTTTGGTACCCTTGTACATAAACCTAACTTCACCCGGAGTCTTCATGATTACATATCATGAAACTAGGTCTTTTGGTCAACAAAGTGCCGAAACACAATGAGTTACGGAAAAATATAAAAATACTAGAGGAGCTATAATGAGAGAGAGCAATAGCCAAATGAAATGGCATGAAGCCATGGTCTGCTGCAATCTTGTTTCCTACTATTACAGAAACCTAAAAAGAGAATTTCTTCAAAGAAGAGCAAAAGGGATGGGTATGAGTAAAGGGGTTAAGTATAACATAAAGGGTATCTCTGTATACTTATGTATTTATGTATATTGGGCATTTACCGTCTACCCTCTATTTGTAAGGCACAGAGTTGTATTTTTTTTCTTTTCCAGATGGTATATGTCAAATTTTGAATTTGGGCGATGTTTGATGACCAATTCTTCACTTTCTTAACCAGTTTTAGAAGCGTTGACAAAATAACTGGGTAAAACTGTAAAAACGCTTCGCACTTTGTTGGTGGAGAGTGCTTTCTTTCTTTATTTATTTTTTTTGAAATAGGGCTTGTATTTTTTTTAGTATGAGACATTGTCAAAAGCCCAATAATTGTACAAGCTAATTGGGCAAGATACAGCCCAAAACAAAATAACATCATAATCTATGCCCAATTATGCTAGACAATGGGCTAAGCCATTATGACCTCTTTTACACCACGTAACCGGTAACCCTAGCAAATTAGCTCTTGAAGCTTTGAGAAGACTGTAGACAACAACTTGCTTCTCTTTGAGAAACCCTCCAACGGCGCCTCTCTCTCTAGCCTTAACGCCAGTGATTTGTTGTCCGTTTCAACTATCAAACTCGTGTAGCCTCTCGATTGAGCTTCTGTAATGGCACGAAGCATAGCAAACGCCTCTGCTATCAGCGAATCCCTGGTGAATGGGAAGGGAAAAGCCATGGTCATCACAAAGTGTCCATCCGAGTTTCGAAATACTCCTTCGCATGCCGATCTGTTTAGATCGGTTGAAATTGAAGCATCCACGTTCAATTTCATATACCCCTGAGGGGGGTGGTTTCCATCGATCCAAGCTTCCTCTGATGCCAGAACCGGCATGCAACATTTCCCAACCAAGATAAGTATTATCTTGAAATTCTGTATTTTCATAGTTTGTATAGCTAAATCAGTGATATTTTTTTACTCATATCTGAAAAAAATTCGATTTCTTTCTTACCAAATATTCCACAACTGAAAGCAAAGGATCAGATGGTTTTTGACGTCCAAAGAAGAAAAAGGTATTTCAATCGAGAACGGAAAGGCAACGACGAACCAGGAGCATACAGATCTATAACCGGAGTTGCAAAAAGATTGCGAATCCAAATGAAGTCGAAGAAAATATGAGACGCAGATTCATCGCCATTTACACAGAAACAGCAGTGCACAGGTAAAGATATACCTTTTTTACGAAGATTATCTTTACTTGCAGTAAAGTGGTTATATATGCGTTAAGCAAATATTTTTATCTTACTTGGAATGTTTATTTTCCACATTTTTTCCAGAAAGAGTCTCTGTTATTTGTAGAAGTAGAACTGTTTGAAATAGAATCAAGAGTAAAATTTGAAACAGTCATATAATAAGAAGATTTAACAGAGTAATCGACATTAACAGTCTGGGACCAGATAAGATTGTCTCGATTTTGAGGCGAAATCAAAGGAACTTGGATGATAGCATCAGCTTCATCTTCAGAAAAATTACATTTTATTAAATTTGTATTCCAAGTAAAATTTTTGTTAATAAGGGTAGAAACTTTAGAGTCTAAAGGTAAAGTAGGAAAACTAAAAGGTTTTCTACCAAGGCCAATTGGAATCCACCTATTGTGGTCAATAAAAGTGTTTTGACCGTTTTCAATGCCTTGACACATACCTTTAAAATTTATATTTTTTGCCTTAACAATGCTTTTCCAAACATAGGAGGAACCCCTTGTAGACTCGGCTGTAATAATGGTAATACTTACCTTTGAGAACTCTTGAAAGAAAGTGAATTTGGATTAGTCAGAATTTTCTAAGCTTGTTTCCCAAGTAAGGCGACGTTAAAAAATACAAATGACGAAAACCCAAACCACCAATACTCTTAGGGCAACATAAACTGTCCCATTTTTTCCAAATAATTTTATTATTTTCTACATCATTACTCCATCAAAATTTAGAAAAAAGTTTTTGAAGTTCATCGCAAAAAGTAATTGGTAGGAGAAAATTATACATCACTTAAGTGGGGATAGCTTGAACCATGGCTTTTATAAGGATTTCTTTACCACCTGGAGATAATAATAATAATAATAATAATAATAATAATAATAATAATAATAATAATAATAATAATAATAATAATAATAATAATAATAAAGTCTTTCCAACCACTAACCTTATTCCAAATTTTGGTTTTTAAATTTTTGACAAGTCTTTTCTTATTTTTTCCAATAAGAGTTGGCAAACCTAAATTTTTGTCATGCAAAGGAGCAACTAGTATTTACAGAATTTGGGAAATACAAATAGGGTATCATTCGGGACTCTTGGGCCAAAAACTATTGCAGATTTGTTTTTATTTATTAATTGTCCCGAAGACTCACAATATTGATAAATAATGGAATTTGTAGATAATGAAACAACCCATCATCTTCTTCGTCTACGACGTCTCTCTCTATCCACCGCCTCTATCTCTCTCACTCAATGAACCACAGTCCCCGACTACTCAAATATCTTAAGTTGTTGGACAAATCGAGACCGAGACTCAACCAGTGGCTTTCCTGTTTTCCTCTCCAGCGTCAGTTGTGGCTGCGACGTCGGCACCGAATGCACCTGCATTTTCTTATGTGGTTGCTCCTCTTTCTCTATGCGAAGTCTTACCAAGAGGTGAGTGATTTCATCTTGTGATGCTACTTCTGCAAAATCATGTTCTAGGGTTAGAAAATTTGAATTTGTTATGTGTATGTAAGAGAATAAGCTAGTCCAAGGGGAGCCTAATCACTTTTTCTCGGATTACAGATAATCACATTGAAAGAAAAAAAAAATCATAAGACATTGAAAAAATTACACAGAGACGTCGATCGATACAGTCACAAGTCGAGAATATTCAAACAAACCAAACACAGTTACCATTGAACTTCAACTACATAAAATCAAACTAAGAATTTTATAAATAAGGAAAGAAAATACTGCAATAAAAAATATGAGAACGTAAACTTGATCAACTCGAGAAATGAAACGAGCATGGTCCAAGAAAAAATTAAGCCAGCCAATTATTTCCTTATCTATGTTATGATCCGGGCAGAGCTTAGAGAACGATGAATTGATGAAAACAAGAACTCAAGAACACACACGATGTAACGTGGTTCACTAGCGATAAGCTAGCTACCTCCACGACCCGAAAAACCCCAATTTATTAGAGAGAACCCCACGATTACAACACACACTATGGCCAAAAGGCCATAGGGGCAACCCACACCAATAAGCCACGACCCTAGGTCCTTATATAGGCCTAGGATACCGACTTGGTGCCCAAGAAACAAAGAAGTTACCAAAACGAACAAGGAAACAATATCCAGCCGCCCTATCGAACTATTCGGACCCGTCATTATCGAACTCCCACACCCGTCGAACTGTTCCAGACCCGTCAAACTACTGCTTCTTCTTTGTCTTCTTGCCTTCGTCTTGATCCGTTTCTTCGCCTTGTTTCTTGGACCCTCTTCGTCGCCAATTCCTCGCCAATCCCAAGTACATTCAAGGCACCTTGGATTCCCAACAAATCTCCACCTTGCCTTGAACCTCTCGTCCGCTTGCGCTTGAATTGCCGGTTCTCTCCAATAACCCCAAATTCACAACGTTGTTCCATCTTCGCCGAGATCCTACAACGTGTGCCCCCAGCGATGCTCCAACCTCCGTCTAGTTCCTGCAATCGAACCCTGTCGATGCTCCAACTACGGCCGAGTTCCTGCAATCGAATCCCCTATTTGTTGTTCCAACTTCCACTGAGTTCCTACAACAAAATTGTTTGTTGTTCAGACACCCATCGAGTCCCTACAACGAAACCCCTTATTGTTGCCAACTCCCACCGAGCTCCTACAAAAATTTTGTTTGTTTTTCCGACTCCCACCGAGTCCCTACAATAAACCCCCCCCCCAACACGTTGCTCCAATTCCCACCGAATTTCTGCAACATTTTTCGAGATTGCTCCAATTCCCTCTGAATTCCTGCAAAATCGCCCCCTTGCGGGCCTCATACGCGACCCCTTTGCACGTCTCACACGTGTCGTGTCCCTCGTCAGAGAATCCCCCATGCCAAATCTGTCTCCTCGTCAAGAGCACGGATTCACCCTTGCCCCCCTAACGGGCCTAGGGAACTAGACCATCCTCCGAAGTACTCTCCACCTGCAGCCAAACCTGCAGATCT
The DNA here is from genome assembly GCA_023055425.1 of Linanthus parryae. Taxonomy (NCBI): domain Eukaryota; kingdom Viridiplantae; phylum Streptophyta; class Magnoliopsida; order Ericales; family Polemoniaceae; genus Linanthus; species Linanthus parryae. The sequence goes on from JALGPY010000012.1 coordinate 9,680,296, forward strand.
TGAGTTCATCGTTCGTCCACCGGTGTCTCTTTTCTCGACCATTTGAACAGACATCACCGTAGCTTCCCTAGGCCACCGTCATCGCGCTGGAACTCTGACTGTCTGAACCCCCATAGGCAGCCCTCTGCCGCCTCCCCTCTTGTTGAGACTCAAACTCAGCGGTGGTTGTATCGACCCCTCCTCTTCAACCAATGGCAACCACATGCCTTGCTGCTTCAACAAAGAACGTACCTTGATCTGCCACAAGTTGAAGTTGTTTCTCCCCGTGAACTTGTCGATCTTGGTCATCCCTCCGGTTATCTTCTCTACAGCTTCTTTTCTAGATTCGTAACCCCCAAACGCGTGCTCCACCTTGATCGTGAAACCGTAGCTATGAATCTCACGGATTGTGAAACCCAAGCCCTATAGCTCCACCTTGATCTTGGAACACCGCAACCTAAGCTCTGATACCAGTTTGTTAAAACTGGTGATCCCCTTAACCTGGCTCGGATACCAGTTTGTTATGATCCGGGCAGAGCTTAGAGAACGATGAATTGATGAAAACAAAAACACAAGAACACACACGATGTAACGTGGTTCACTAGCAACAAGCTAGCTACCTCCACGACCCGAAAACCCCCAATTTATTAGAGAGAAACCTACGATTACAACCCACACTAAAAGGCCATAGGGGCAACCCACACCAATAAGCCACGACCCTAGGTCCTTATATAGGCCTAGAATACCGACTTGGTGCCCAAGAAACAAAGAAGTTACCAAAACGAACAAGGAAACAATATTCAGCCGCCCTATCGAACTATTCGGACCCATCATTATCGAACTCCCAGACCCGTCGAATTGTTCCAGACCCGTCGAACTGCTGCTTCTTCTTTGTCTTCTTGCCTTTGTCTTGATCCGTTTCTTCGCCTTGTTTCTTGGCCCCTCTTTGTCGCCAATTCCTCGCCAAGCCCAAGTACATTGAAGGCACCTTGGATTCGCAACAATCTACTTTCCTTATGTGTTGTTCTCTATAAAATCGGATTCCTAAAACCAAATCGGGGATTCCCTGTACATCAATACATGCATAGCCAATGTACCATTGTGAATAAGACTAACATGTTTTTGTGCTTCTCCACAATTTTTGTCTTAAAAAATTAGACTTCTGTCGTAGCTCACTGCCAAACGCTCGTCGTATTTGACAAACACTAATGGGGTAACTAATAACAGTTGATTTTTCAGCTTAAACATTTTAGTCCAAGAAATAGAAACATTGTACTCATCCATCTCTGGTATGTTAAAATTCATATAAGGAACATGGATGCATATATAGAGAGATTCTTCAAAAAATTTGGTGATAAACGCATAGTCCACTTTCCCTGAACAACTCCCCTCAGTGGCAATTTTACCGAACACCTCTTTACTCATGTTGAATCCCAAAACGAAACTGCAATTGTTTTTTATCCCAAGTCGCCTTTCAGTGCACAATCACTCGCACGATTACTTGTGACCTAAAGCCATCAATGGTGACATTAGGAACATTATGCTTAATCTTCCCCCAAGAATTTGGCTTAGGTGTGTATACATCGACTTTATAACTCACAATGTTTGAAGCCTTTTATGTGGTTCTGGGACAAGCCTTACCAAACTTGAAGTCCCCAATCGGGGTAACGCATTTAAATCCAAAATGTTGGTCGAAGGAGATAGGGTTTGAATACTTACATCGAATGCGATTAGAAATCATTTTTTGATATTTTGATATACGGATTCCAAAAATAAATAATTTGGGTATTAAATAGACAAACTACCCCACGGGCACAACCCACGAGGTGAAATTATTTAATTTTCGTTTGTTTGTGCAAAGAGTATTTTTTGTAAGCAGATGATTATGACAACATCCCAAGTCGAAGCACTTGATTGCTTCTATTTTGCATTTTGGAAACGTTGGCTAACACAATTGGTGTCCTTTCGGATCACCCAACCATTTGGTTCACAAGAAGTCATCCCTCTGCCCGAGCCCATTCTCTCCGTCCCTTCAGTTTACAACCGCTTAACAATGAACATGCATCACTGATATCGATATCTCCACCCCGAAACAAAACTTGCAACAATTTTGGAAGATGTTTTGTCATTCCCAAGTGTCGCTCCACCTTTCAACATTTAGTTTTTTTTTGCTCTATCTTCGTTTTATTCTACTTATTATCGTCACTTGGCTCTCTTGAATGTAATTTTTATGTCATCTTCAATTTCGTACTCCTTATCTCAATTTTAAATTAATAGTATGATTCTACTTCCGTAAAAAATGGCATGATATAAATTTTGGGATGATTTTTTTTTTCTAAAAATAGATCATATAAAACAAACATAATAAAATCTAATAAATTACTTTGACTTGAATAACTTTGAAGCCATTGATAATTGGAGAAAGTGAACTGTATAATTTATTTTAAAACCTAAAATTTCATATATAGCTACATAATAAAAGTATTTTTGAAACTGAATACTTTAGTAATAATTTATTATTCAATTTTTTTAAATAATTAAGTGAATAGTGATTACATTCATTTATTTTTTTGAGAAAATTAACCTATATTATGAATTACTTTACGATTAAAAATTTACAAGTTTGACCTCCCTAATTATTGAGTTAGTGGTTTAGAAAAAAACTAGTTGATTTTCTTCTACAAAAGAAATGATCGTCGTAAAGTAATCTGAAACTATTAATATTAATGGGTGGATTCAACTCTTGAAGACACGAATTTGAAAGTAATAAGTTACTCTACTGAAATATGAACACCGTATGTCCTATGAATATTTTAACATACACATTACACAACAACGAAAGGTGAATAAGCATTGACTATTTGATTAGAAATTAAATACTTTCTTTAAAATAAGTGTAAACAACATCAATTTTATTGTAAATTTTAAATATGTAGAATAGATAAAACGGAAAATGGATACATTTTATGCTACTTTTTTTATTGAGAATAATGTTGTGCTACTTTTTAATATACAAAATAAAGAAACGAGAATGTGTACAGTTAACTTAATCTTTTGAAAATTAAATAATTATTCTTGAATTTTAACAATTATCTTTACAATAATTCACGTATCTAATAGTTCTCATTTCATCAAGTCAATTAACTATCGATATTAATCACATCGATTGCTAACTCTCTGATTCTCTAAGAACGTCAATTTATCTGCTTGTTATATATTTTTTCAGGTTATTCTTTATCGTTTTCTTTGATCTTTTGATGTAAAATTATTATTTTTTCTCTAGAATATCATCTAATATTTTTTAAAGTTTTTGTATGGTTTACTTTTAGAAAATTTTGAGGAAAGAGATATAAATGGAGAAATGTACAAGGATTAAGTCACTTGTTTTAAATATCTTATACTAATATATATATATATATATATTTACTCTCAGGTGTCTTTTCCAACTTTGTTTGTGCTTACATCGTCTTCTTGATACAATACATATCGTATACTACCTCCGTTCTCTCTCTTTCTTCCTAGTTTCATTTTTCTTCCGTAACCGGGTCACGTTGACCCGGGGATTTGGATAGTCAAACGATCAATTGTTTGATAATTTCTCCGTGGTGTTATATAGGAAAGTTTACTGTACAACACCATGCAAAAATTAGTAAATTGTTACATCGTTTTACTCATCAAATCACCAAATCAAAGTGATCCAGTGAATAGTGATAAAATAAAAGTAATGAAGATATAGAGAGAAATGAAGTACAAATATAGTATGCTTGATACTTCCATTAACTTATGTTAGTGAGTTCAAATTATAATTCTTCACATTTAATATTATTCATAAACCCTCCCTAAAGAAGTACTATTCATTAACTTAGATAAATCGGTAAATGAGTCCAAAAACCAAACACAATATAATTATTGATTTAATAAAATAAATTTAATTTTGTGAAGAATGTTGCATTTTAAAATATATCATAAAAATGGTGCATCATATGGGCTTAATACTAAGTGTATGCTCTACTTTTTCTTCATTTTGTCCTTCTGAAACAATTTTTTTCTATTTACCTATCAACTATGTTTATTTATTTTCTTTTATAGAAATTTGAATGTGTGGTACACATATATAAGTATAAAGATAATGACAAGTGTAATCTCTTGTGAGTAATAAAAAGAGCTCAATTCATTCCCGCTGCATCAGTAAGGTTAGAGTACATTGAATAAAAATATTAAAGTAGGAGAGTAAACACGTGTCACTTAATTGGTCTCACTCTTATTTAATTTTGCATCCTTAGTCATTAAAACTAAACGTATTAAGCAATGAAATCCATTAATGAGATTAATGATGGAGCCGATTATGTACTTCCTCCATCATAAATTATGCTTGTTATGTTTACCATTTTGCCTTATTCTAAAATTGTGTCATCTTGCCTCTAAAATTTTTTTGTCTTATTGGGCTTCAACAAAGAAATTGTGTCTTCTTTGAAAACACAATCACCTTTTATCACTATTTTTATACTCTTACGCCAATAGGCGCTGGAAGTCCTTGCATGAGGTCGTGGATTCGAATCAGGCCATATATAATGTAATTCTTAAAAAATACTTCAATAGAGATCGTACTTAATTTTATTCTTTCTATACAGACTCACACCATCATTAATTTGTGAGGATAATTTTGGTATTGTATAATTATTTTACCATATTTTTTCACTACTTTAATATGTGTGAAAACACAATCACCTTTTATCACTATTTTTCTACTCTTATACCAATAGGCGCTTGAAGTCCCTGCATGGGGTCCTGGATTCGAATCAGGCCATATATAATGTAATTCTTAAAAAAAAAAACTTCACTAGAGATCGTACTTAATTTTATTATTTCTATACAAACTCACACCATCATTGCTTTGTGAGGATAATTTTGATATTGTATGATTATTTTACCATATTTTTTCACTATTTTAATATGTGTGAAAAATAAAGCAGAACAAATATTATGGGACAGAGGGTGTACGGAGGTTGGTTATCATTAAATGAGTACAAAATCAATGATCATTGGCGAACATTGATGTCTATGAATGACATACCTTTTTTATTTAATGTCCATAAATGCATTATTATTTTATGTTATGCAATTAATGTCTTTAAATATTTTATCTTTTAATGTTTTCTTAGACTTGTATATTAAGAAATATTTTCTCATTCAAATTATCTCAACTCCATTCTTATCTCATTATGAGTCCCCAACCAAAGATGTGTTCAATTAAGCCTATGGATCTCCTCTCAGTCGACCTCATTATCACCATCTTTTTGATATTACCTTCCGAGTCTCTCATTCGTTGCAAAGCAGTTTGCAAATTATGGAACACTATTATCTCTAGTGCAAAGTTTGTTGATCTCCATCTTAATCGTCCAACCTACAAAGACCATTTCTTATCATACCAAACGAATCCTAGGGACCTTACTTTATTCTTGTACAATGATGAACGGTGCATTACGAACAAATCACTTCAATGCCCTCTCAACCATTCATCACACCCAAAACTTCAACAATTTCACCTCGTGGGTTGTGCCCGTGGAGTAATTTGTCTTTTCAATCCCCAAATTATTTATTTTTGGAATCCGTACATTAGGAAATCCAAAACGATTTCTAATCGCACTCAATGTATGTCTTCAAACCTTAGCTCCTTCGACCAACATTTTGCATTTGAATGGGTTACCCCACTATGTGACTTCAAGTTGGTTAGGCTTGTCCCTGAACCAGTTAAAAATGGTTCAAACATTTTGACATATAAAGTCGATGTATACACACCTAGGTCAAATTCTTGGAGGAGGATTAAGAATAATCTTCCTAATTGCACGATTGATGGATTTAGGTCGCAAGCAACCGTTCGAGGGATCGTGCATTGGAAGGCAAGTTGGGATAAAAATAATTGTAGATTCATTTTGGGATTCAACATGAATAAAGAGGTGTTCAGACACATTTCACTGCCAGAGAGTTGTTCAGGGAAAGTAGACTACGAGTTTATCACCAAAAAATATGGAGAATCTCTCTATATCTGCGTCCATGCTCCTTATATGAATTTTAACATATGGGTGATGAAAGAGTACAATGTTTCCAGTTCTTGGACTAAGATGTTTAAGATGGACAATCGACTATTGTTAGTTACTCCATTGATGTTTGTCAACTACGACATGGTTTTGGCGGTGAGCTATGGTGGAAGTCTAATTGTTTATGATCGCAAAGGTGGAGAAGTACAAAAGCATATTAGTCTTCTTCATAATAGTACATTGGCTATGCCTGTATTGATGTACAGGGAATCCCTGGTTTGGTTTTAGAAATCATATTTATCAAGAACAACACATGAAAAGTCTAGATAGAAGGAAAATCTAGATAGGGGAATGATTGGATGGCTTAATGTTTGTTGGATCAGGCTTGTTTCATTTATCGATTTGATCAAGTTTAGTTTCTCATCTTTTTTCTTTATTGCAGTATTTTCTTTCCTTATTTATAAAATTTCTTAGTTTGATTTTATGTGTTTGAGGTTTGATGGTAATTTCTTTTTTTGCTTTATTGAATTCGGAATTTTCATCAGCGGATTTAGGGTCGTCCCATTTGTTTCCTCTTTAAATGTAAAATCACTTATAATGTGTTACTCCATCCGCCCCCATTTTATTTTTCCTATTTTCTTAACCAAGAACACCAAACATTTTATGGATAAAATTTAACTAGCCAAACGATGTTAGAACTTATATCTTTTGATAATGTTGTAGAATGATTATAGCTCTACAAATATTACGAAAGACAAAAATATTATATTGCATGAAATATAAAATGACTTTCTCGAGAAGCTTAGTGATCTTAGTTAAAAGAACACGACGCATAAATGGGGATGGATGTAGTACTTAGTAATGCAGTAAAATTTTGAAGTGATTGATCTCTACCAAATCAGAGTTTTCAAAATTCGTGAAATATTTGCATTTGGAGAAATACATATCACGAAAAGAAAAACATATAACGAGCGTTGTGAGACATTTCAGTGAACGAGAAATCTGATTGATCAATACCCAATTAATTTTTTCACAAATCAAAGTATGCAAAATATAAAAAAGTGAGTGAATGATTACCTCTAAATAAAAGTAAATGATACAACTAACTTTGGAAACTAATTCTCTTAAAGTAACATAACTAAATTTAATAATTACTTTAAAAACTAGAGAAAAAAGAACGTTATAATTAACTTCCGAAACCTAATGCATGTAATACGTCATAAAAGTTATTAACTTTTTAATTTTTTTTTAAATTGAAAAATTCGAAAATAATTTAAAGCTTTAAAATATGTACTTAAGAAGATGAATAGTGATCAAATTATTATAATGTAAGTTATGATTTGCTATAAAATTATACTCAAAATTCAACCTCTCTTATTTTCTTTCGCTCTCAGTAATATATAAAGATAAGACATATTAAAAACTCCTTTCAAGATTAATATATGGTAACCATATGTATTACCTCTGTTTTTTCTCTTTCAGTCTACTTCACTTTTTTCACTATTCATTGGGTCACTTTGATCCGGTGATTTGATTAGAAAAACGATATACGAATTTGATAATCTTTGCATGGTCTTGTAGAGTAACATTGCTCTACAACACCATGGAAAAATAGTCAAAAAATTATACCGTTTTGCTATCTAAATCATCGAGTCAAAGTAATCCAGTGTAACACCCCGTATTTTCTGAGTATTATTGACGTATTTTTTTCCGTAAAGTTTAAATTATTAATTTTCGAAACAAATGATTAGTGGGAAGGTAGTTGTATTTTTAGACAATATTAAATAGATAATGTTGGGGTTAGTTATAAAGCTTATGAAACTAGGGGGGTGTAATTGTCTTTACCTATAAATTTTCCTAGGAAACCACATTTTTTGTTCCCAAGCATTTTCTCTCTCTCTCTCCCCCCGTACGTCTCTCTCCCCCTCCCTCTTTCTTCTCCTCCCTCTCTTCTTCGGCAACACCACACCACCACTCCCAACACCAACCCCAACGCCTCCACCTCTAGCTCTCTCTTCTCTCTCTCTCTCTCTCTCTCTCTCTCTCTCTCTCTCTCTCTCTCTCTCTCTCTCTGTTCTGCCAGACGAAGAAGAAGCAGCAGTAGCAGCGGCAACCATGGCCGCTGCCGTCGCCGGAAAGTCACCGCCACCACCACTGCCACCCATCTCTCCCTCTTTCCCATGCTCCCTCCTCTTCTCCCCCTCTCTGCCTTGCTCGACAGAGCCACCGGAGGACGAAACAGCAGCAGCAACAGCAACAGAGCCACAATGCCGCCGCCGTTCCACCATGGATTCCGGCGAGCTCGACGAGAGCTTCAAGCCCGAGCAAAACAGTGGCACCCAGCCACTTCCAAACATCCCTCTCGACTCCAGAAGGTCCAAGGAGTCTCTTGCAGGTCTCAAACAGAGCCAAGAACCACCGGAGAAAAGCCCCGTCGGCCACCATCACCGGCGCAACTTTCGGCACTTCGACCCGCCCTGTTTCTTCACCATTTCTTGCGGTATGGTATGCTCTAAATCATCTCCTAAGTCGTTTTATGTAATCAAAATCGAGTCTTGAGGCTTTAAATACATGTTTTAATCAATGAGTTTGGGAGTTCTTGATTTGGGGGTTAAATTGTCATTTTCAAAAAGTTTATGGGGGGGGGGGGTTGTAGTTTCATAAACTTAGGGGGAGGCAGTTGTATTTTCAAAAAAAATCGGGGGTACTAAATGTATTTTTTAATTTTAGATTCATTTATAAATTTTTTTATTTAATTTGTTTAGATTATTATTTATAAATTAATAACTATTATTTTTCATAAAATGGTTGGGGTGAATATTATAGAAAATGACATTTTTTGAGAAAAATAAAAGGAGATCGAATAAATAGGTTGTTTTTATTAGAGAAAATAAATTTGGTTGAGGTTGTATTAAGTTAGAAGCTCGAATTGTAGGTGACGGTTTCGTAGGGGAGAACTACATCTAGGACGCGCTTTTGGATTTCGGTAAGTTAATGTGCCTAGCCTTGTGTGCCTTTCATTCTTTCGATTATCGCCTGCGTTATTTCTGAACTACTACTATACATGTTTTATTTGAGTCGTTTACTTGCTTTTGAAAAACTCTACTTTGGAGGTATTGCATGAAATTGGTATCCAAATCTAAATAAGAATCCGAAAGAAGAACATCTAAAATCTTATTGCAAAATGAGAAAGTACCGTTCCTATTACAACTACCAAATTAGGCCTTGTTACCTAGTTTACGGGCCACGATTACCCAAAATTAGCACACTGCTCACTTATTGGTCAAATAATATAACTCACAATCATACATCGATTATTGGGTGTGTTTGGATCAGAGGAAGCAGGGAGGAACTACATAGTCAAGAATCTGAAAAAATTGGTCAAAAATCTGCCTCAAATCCGGAATTCCGAAAACGAGGTCCGGAATTTTCTTACCCGGAATTCCAGAAAATCTGACATAAGTCCGGAATTGTTGGATTCTACCTGTTCAAACATACGGAACTAACCATTTTCAGCTGACTTTCTTCCCTCCCCTTCCGTGTGTCACTCAACAATTGGAGTATTGGACCCATTGGTCAAACTCATCAGAGTTGAGAAACCCTTTTCATTAATATTATATTGTTGGACCCCTCTTTTCCTATTCTCACCATTGGAACCCCTCTCCAATTTTCACATTAATCTTTTCATTAATATAATGTTATTTATTTTAACAAAAAAATTACATAAAATTATTTTTAGCTACCTTATCCAAACGCTCCAGATGAAGGTAGATTTTTAGCTAAACCGCTCACTTACTTCCGCTCGTCCAAACATACCCATTATGTGTTTGCCGTGAGTGTTTTGAAGGGGGGATCAAATTGTCTTTTTCAAAAAGTCTGGGGGGGGGGTTGCTCTCTACATTTCTAAACTTTAGGGGGAGTAGTCGTATTTCATACATCATGTTTTATTTAATATTTTGAGTTTTGATTAATTTATTTATATATCTTTTAAACTTTACTAATTGTATATAAAATAAATAACTAAATATTATAACATTTTTGTCATGTAATATTTTCAAAAATTAGCATATGTTACAAGTTAAATATTTATTATTTGTTTTTCATGAAATATAAGTTAACAAAAATGTATTGTTTATATACGTTGAATTATATAATCAGTAAATAATATTGTTTTATATATTTAAATAAATGTCAATTTTGTTTTTAGCAAAAATGGAGAGTTTTGAAATGTTTTCAAATATCGATGTTATCATTTTACAAATACATAGATATGTTTAATTACATATTATCTTTATTAAAGTAAATAAATTATTTTGTAAATAGATAGTAATTGTGAAATATTTCTAAATAAATTACTGAACTAAAAAATAACTCTTTTACAGCTATGGGAATTATTCTTTTGCATCGTTTATTTAGAATCCTAATTTTTCTATAACTTGTTGTAATATTAATTATAGTATTAAATAGTTTTATCGTCTAAAAATCATTCTGTAATTTCCTAATATTATTTTAGAGATTGCTGACACGCTAGCAATCGAGACTTCAATTAAAAGAAATTGGGTGCTTATAGTTACTTAGGGCTTTCATTTGCAAATCACTTATGACATATGCATTATCCACTTGTGATACGTACTTGATTGTGATTAGAAATTTATATGTATGATTGTAGAGCTTGCCTTCGACGAGCTAGTAGACCCGTACGTTGTTTACCCATAGAGGACTAGCAGGCACTCTTTTGGCTCTCACGGTGAGTATTCATGCTTAGCGTTGCGTACTTGTCTCCTTTCTTGTCAAAACGTGGTTTATTTCTCATCTCAAAATATACCTGTGAGTTTACATGCTTAGCTTTACGTTCCAAGTTCTTTAATGTGATCTACTTGCTTATTTGATAATAATTGGCGTACTTATTCAATAATTGTCAAATGTACTGTCACGCCCGAAAACCGGGGTGAATTTTTTTCCTTGAAATAAAATTAAATGAACTGATCGAACAAGTGGTGAACAGAACAACTTAAGCTTTTATTACACAAACTGAAATATGTTACAGAGTAGTCAGAGCTACTAACGGTTCCCAACCCAACTATGTTACAAAGAAAACGAGTTGAGACTCGTCTCAAAAGCTACAGATAGACTAGCACTCCAAGCATCTAAGACAACTCAGGGACTGGACCGTCACCACCATCATAACATGTACCTGTAACATGTTAGGGGTGAGCTTACTGCAAGCTCAGTAGAGAACATCAAGGCAACAGTCCAAGCACCTATTGTTTCATGGTACACGTATCACATTAGCATGCTATTACAGTTCAATATGATCATGTTTATGTCATGCATATACCAGTATTTCGTCGTTTCATTATCTTCATGGAACCTGGGGTGCTCACATGCGCGGTCGCAGCCCGGAGTGAGTCAGCCGCCCTCCGCATACGTACTCTCAACTGGGAGCGGAGTGCCCCACCTGCCATCAAGCCGGCAGTGCTTTCTGCACCAGGCCTCGGGTGCAATCAGGGTCTTTGACCCAAAGGATGTACAATCCCTAACCCCGTCCATTTATCTTTCCACTTTCATATTTAATTTAACATGCAAATCGTGCATGAACATCAACATCGATAATATCATCATGCTAACAGCATATCAACAATCAACACAGTTGATAGCATGTATCCAGCATAGTCACGAATATCAACAGTATATTCGAATAGCAATTTCAGCAGCATCTCTGTGCGATTCAAATACTCAAATAACAATTTGACAGCATCTCCACATGAATCATATATTAATTTATAAATTCACAATAATCAGGTATAACATCGACACAGTAATGGCAATTCGACAGGTATAATGAATATGTCTAAGCAGTACAATGACTAGCATATAAACAGGCAACGCAATACATTTAGGGCTATAACGTTGAGATTCCCTATCTCGGTCCGACGAAGCTGCTAATATAATATTATAGAACCTCCAGAACCTCTGAATACAATATCGAGAATATCCTCTGTCAATCTCTCTAGCTCTCTCTCTCTCTCTCTCTCTCTCTCTAGTGTTTGACTGAAATCTGGAATGAGAATTAACTCTAACGTCGGGTTGTACTTATAGGAGGGATCGACAAGTAGCGTCGCGGCGTGCAAGGGGGACACGTGTCGCGTTCCCGGACTACAGACTCATCCAGGCGGAACACGTGTCGTGAAACCCAGATGTGGGCCCGCATGACAAGCCCATGCATGGGCTTGCCTGGTTCCAGGTTCTTCCACGTGAAAACCCAAAGGTGTGGGTTTGCTATCAAGTGGCGGAAAACCAATCAAAAGTCGCCACTTTAGCAAGACATACGGATTTATACTACTTCCATCCCAATCCTCACATTGCCTCTATCTTTTCCTTAACTTTCTTTATTATTATATTATTATTATGCCACGGTCAGGTGACTTCAACCATGGAAACCTTTTCTCTTTTCATTATGATTAACTAATTAGAACACTTTTAATTATTATTAGTTTACTATAGCATCTAGAATTATAGATGTTACTGGAGCCATTACTTCAAGTGACCTCAACCAATCATTGCATACCATCCATACAGTTTCATATGAAAACTAAATCAAACCTCCTAGTTCTCAATTAGTCATGTACTGACTAGTAAGGCTTGGTAAAATTAGAGACTTCTTTTTCTGGTGATTAATTAAATATTTAATCATCTACTCTCATAAAATCTGACTATCTATATATGCCTATATTTTTCTTTTTGCATAAACTGTCCGAGTCCAATACTATTACTAGTATAAAAGTTTCTCAATGTAAAGATTAATACTAACTTTATTTTCGAACATTTAACATGTACTTGTATTCTTGAACATGTATTTAAACCTAAAATCATTTAAACAATATATTAGCAGTTGTCTTTCTATATTTCTATCTACCACATAAGTAACCAAATGAGATTAGCCAAGCAACTATATTACTCTGCTCCACAATATAAAATCATTTTTTTTATAACTCTTATGGTAAGGGAATCAAAATTTGACTAGCATGACTTTTCAACAATAATTAAATGCTTCTTGGCAGCGCCAATCTTTTTAACAACGTAAAATACTATATGTCGAAATAACTATTAACTTTTTTCACCAAAATCACACAAGTAAGTAAAAATTAGATTTTCTTTGTACATTATATTATAATATCAAGTAATTAGAGATATTACATCTCTACCCCCTTAAAAGAATTTTGTCCTCAAAATTTAAAACATACCTTCTTCTGAAAATAAGTGGGGATAGTTCTCTCGCTTCAATGTCTCACGTTCCCATGTCATTTTCTCAACACCACCGCGACTCCATAAAATTTTCACCAGAGGGATTGCTCGTCCTCGAAGTATCTTCTCTTGGTGGTCCAGAACATGAATTGGCTTTTCCTCAAATAATACGTCATCCGATACGTCTAAATCCTCAAAATGCAAAATATGAGATGGATCGGGTTCGTATTTCCTCAGCATCGATACATGAAATACATTATGAACACCTGAAAGCTGAGGTGGTAATGCCAAACGATAAGCCACATCACCAACTCTCTCTAGAATCTCAAACGGACCGATAAAACGTGGCGATAACTTTCCCTTTTTCCCAAATCAAATAAGACCTCTTCTAGGCATCACTTTCAAGAAAACGTGATCACCAACCTCAAAGTATAAGGTCCTACGCCTCTGATCTGCATAACTCTTTTGACGACTCTGACCTGTAAGAAGTCTCTGTCTAATAAGCTTGATCTTCTCAGTCGTCTCCATGACAAGCTCTGGTCCTAGAATAGGAGTGTCTCCAACTTCATCCCAACATAATGGTGATCGACAAGGTCGACCATACAATGCCTCGTAAGGCGCCATTTCAATGCTAGCCTGAAAGCTGTTATTGTATGCAAACTCCACAAGAGGTAAATGATTTTCCCAACTACCTTTAAGATCCATGACACAGGCTCTAAGCATGTCTTCCAATATCTGAATAGTCCTCTCAGATTGACCGACTGTCTGAGGGTGAAAAGCAGTGCTAAAACATAATTGAGAGCCTAAAGCATGTTGCAAACCCTGCCAAAATTGAGAAGTAAATCTAGGGTCTCTGTCAGAAACAATAGATACAGGAACTCCATGTAAACGTACGATCTCTCTGACATACAATCTACTCAAGACGTCTAATGAGTCAGTCATACGAATGGGTAAGAAATGAGCTGACTTGGTCAAACGATCAACAATGACCCACACAGAATCATGTCCTCTAGGAGATTTAGGCAACCCAGAAACAAAATCCATAGTAATGTGTTCCCACTTCCACTCAGCTATAGGCAAAGGCTGTAATAATCCTGCTGGCCTCTGGTGTTCTGCCTTAACCTGTTGACAAGTCAAACATCTAGACACAAACTGGGACACATCCCTCTTCATTCCATTCCAGATGTACTGACGACACAAATCACGATACATCTTAGTTCCACCTGGATGCACTGCTAAACGAGAATAATGGAATTCCTTAAGTACTTCTTCTCTCAACTGATCCAACTTTGGAACGAATACTCTCCCTCTAAGCCTTAAGCTATCATCTGCATGAATAGACCAACCCTCCTTTGCATTTCCCTCTTTAACTTGCTTCTTAATTTCCTCCGATTCAGAATCTAGTCGTTGTGCCTTAATAACTCTAGTAAGAAGAGTAGGTGTAGCAACTAAGCTCCCCATAAAACACAAGTCATTATGCTCCTCTAAACCCAAGTTATACTCATTGATTGAGCTAATCATACGCCACTCGCTGATCAAAATACTTGCAATAATTCCTCGGGACTTTCGACTTAAAGCATCAGCAACAGTGTTAGCTTTCCCTGGATGATATTCCAAGGTAAAGTCATAATCCTCTAAGTACTCCATCCATCTACGCTGTCTCATATTAAGATCCTTTTGGGTAAATATATAATTCAAACTCTTATGATTAGAAAATACATCAAAGCATTCGCCATAAAGATAATGTCTCCAAGTCTTCAAAGCGAAGACAATAGCTGCTAACTCCAAGTCATGCGTAGGATAGTTGACTTCATGAGATTTCAACTGTCGAGAGCCATAAGCCGCAACCTTTCCTAATTGCATCAAGACACAACCCAGACCTTCCTTAGAAGCATCACAATAAATAGTATAGCCCAAACCTCTTTCTGGAACCACTAAGATTGGAGCACTCGTCAGTCTCTTCTTCAATTCTTGAAATACTCTTTCACAAGAATCATTCCATACAAACTTCTCTCCCTTCCTATGCAACTACGTCAATGGGCCTGCTAAACGAGAGAAATTCTCTATAAACTTCCGATAATACCCAGCTAGCCCAAGAAAACTCCGAATTTCAAATACAGTCTTTGGCCTCTCCCAATTCATAACAGCCTCAACCTTGCTAGGATCAACTGCAACTCCAGCTTCAGACAAAACGTGCCCGAGAAACTTCACCTCAGTTAGCCAAAATTCACATTTGCTGGCTTTACCATAAAGTTGGTTGTCTCTAAGCAATTGTAACACTAACCTCAAGTGTTCCTCATGCTCCTCTTCCGACTGAGAATCGATTAAGATATCATCTATGAATATGATCACAAACTGATCAAGATAAAGCCTGAAAATGCGGTTCATCAAGTCCATAAATACCGCCGGAGCATTAGACAAACCAAATGGCATCACTAAGAACTCATAATGAACATATCTAGTCCTGAAGGCAGTCTTTGGTATATCTTCCTCCCTAACCCTCAACTGATGATACCCCCAACGAAGATCAATCTTTGAAAAACACTTAGAACCCTTCAATTGGTCAAACAAGTCAACAATTCTGGGTAAAGGATACTTATTTTTGATGGTGACACGATTAAGCTGTCTATAATCAATACACAACCTCAAAGTCCCATCCTTCTTCTTAGCAAATAACACAGGAGCTCCCAAGGTGAGCAACTAGGTCTAATATACCCCCGATCAGATAAGTCTTGGATTTGGACCTTAAGCTCCTTCAACTCAGTCGAAGCCATGCGATAAGGTGTAATAGAGATAGGTTGAGTACCGGGTTGCAAATCAATAAAGAAATCTACTTACCTGTGAGGAGGTAAATCGGGTAACTCCTCAGAAAATACGTCAGCAAACTCGCTAAAGACACGTGGCAAGGAAATGACTTGTCCAGAATCATCTGAACCTGATAAACTGGATAACCACCCATCCCGATGATCACGCCACTGAGCGTGTCTCAATGACGAAGGCAATACATCTCTAAAGTTTCCGGTGAACTGGAAACAAGTACCATCTGGGGTTACTGCCGTCACCCGCTTCTCATGACAATCCAACACAACAAAGTGAGCAGACAACCATTCCATGCCCAAAATGATGTCAAACTCGGCCATGTCTAGAACTCTCAAGTCAAAAGTAACTCGAGCATCAGAAATAACTAGCTCACAGTCTCTACATATTTTATCAACTCGAGATCTCCCACCTAACGGTGAGTTCACTCCCAAAACAGCATGTAGAGGTTCCGCAGATAAGCCAAGTAATGAAACACATGCAGCAGATATAAAGGAATGCGAAGCGCCAGAATCAAACAAGACATCTACCCATTTATTGTGTAATAAAAATGTACCTCGTATAACAGAGTGATCATATGAGGGCTCCTCAACTTTATAAAGTGCAAAAGCTCTCCCCTGAGAACCTTGAATTTGCCCACCAACCTTCCCTTTACCTCGACCATAGCCCGCCTGCTGGGACCCTCCAAAAGTCTGTGAAACTGGTGGCCTAGAAGAATGCTCAGATGGAGCAGGACGAAACTGCGACTGCTGGTTCACACTACCCTGCTGAGATCCCCCGCCATAACCTGTAGCATTCCCACGAGGACACTCACTACGGTAGTGGCCTGACTGACCACACCCCCAACATGTAACACTACTCCTCTCTTGGAAACCACGACCTTGTGGACGAGGAGGCTTAAAAGATTGGTTTTGGGGCTGGGAATAAAACGTCCTTTGCCTCTTGCCAGAATCATTCTCCCTTTGGTTAGACTGTCTCCCCTTCTGTTGGTAACCTCGGTTGTGACCTTTATTCTCCCATAGGACCTTTGAATCTGCCAACTCTCTCTGAAACGATCCGGGATCTGGGTTCAGGGTTAAAGCGACTATCGATAACCAAAAGTAGATTATTAACTATTAAGTTTACATTTCGGTTAAAGTACGTTACAAAATCTCGATAATAAGTACAATTTAAAATAAAACGTTTGTGATCTACTATGTGATCTGACTTAACTAAACTTCTTCGTCTCGATTCGCGTTCCCATTCCCCAACCTTGATTGATGACCTGCGGTTTTAAAATAGCAAAAGCCGACGCATTTTTGAAGAAATGATCAGTAAAAACTGAGTAAATACATACTACGACATGTAAAGTAACGAGTGGCACAGAAGCATGAGTTGAAAATAATAAAGAGATTTGAAAATCAATGAGCAAAAGAGCTGGAACAATTCGGAACATTTATGAGTAACCGCGTAGCGAGAACCATCATCTTTAAATCATCTATAAACCACAAGTAGTCAACATATTCTTAAACAAGTAGAATATCAACAGTAAACAAGTCCATTTGACATGATAATGATATTAAATCACAAGTAGCCAAAGCTTTTCAAATCATTTGATTAGATTAGGCAATCAAGAGCCACAAACAACATCAATAGAGCAATCAAAATTTCTTTCAATTCCAATTTAATTGTTAAGTTTAGCTGAGGCATGTCTAGAGCCATCAACAGGATCGATGTAGACAGAGGGATCACAAAATAATCACTAAGGGTTCTTTCTAGGTTCTATCAAACCCTATTTCACCCGAGCGTTAAGGGAGCCCATTCGTCAACCCCGCTCACAACATTAGCTAAAAGGCCTTAAGTGTCGACACCCCTATACCGTAGTGACCCTTACAAGTATAAGTAGCACTCTATAGCTCTATAAACCCCTTGGCCTCAATATCTTGATACATTTTGGCTCATCGGGGGCGGATTTGTGAACATTGACATTCTATCCAATAATAAGAAGCATTGCTTCATTGGTCTTAGCCATAAGAAAATGGAGGATCGCTTGACGCCTCCCATTAATAACAGTACTATGTACATCGTCCTAAGTCTATTAGAGGTATTTTATTTCTTCTCTTTCACATAACCAGAATCAGAATATCAACAATCCACAAGTAATTTCCGAGAGTTCTCAAAGGAGATGAACAAAATAATTTAACAACTTTCGAGTGGAAAACATGCAACTATTTCATATAAGAAAACATTCATTTGAAACATCAAACACATACACACATTTTGATATGAAAAGGTCGTACATATGTACTTACCACTGAGATGAAGCACAATTAAAAGCAAGAAACTAAGCCTAGCACTCCGACGACAACCGCTCTCTCCTACGAGGTCGATGTCTACAATCACACGTATGACGTACTCGTTATAACCAATTTACACATGCATAATAACAATGAAAACCTACATGTCACATAGTCCTATATGTCACTAACGAATATATAAAGATGTTTAATTATCAAAATAATTCCAACAAAACACCTAGAAGTTCAAAAATTCAAGTTTTCTAAAAAATGTGAAACTAGAATTGTAGCTCTGACTTTGGAGCCATATTTACCATATCAAATCATCTCCTAAAATTTTGAAATTAATGTAAGATGAACCTACATGTGTCTAATTTCAGAAACACCAAGAAAATCATGCATAGCTATTATAAAACTCAAGTTACAAAAATAACAAACACTGCTATGCAGAGACAAGTTTGGAAGAAAGTTTCAACTTTGAAGATCAATTACTACTACTTGGAGAATAGGAAAAATGCCCATATTCTCCAGAATGAACACCTTATGTGTCTAGTTTCATCACAAGAAATATTTGGTGCCATAAGTTTCTGGAAATGAGAATTTTTACAAAAATGGTAAAACTTGTTCAAAAACAGAGTTTCAGAAAACACGCAACTTAAAATGAGCATATCTCCCTAACCAAAAAGGCTATGGAGTTGAATTTTCTTTCAAAATGACCCTCTCTGAGTCTAGTTTCAGAATATGAAAGAGTTAAAAATTCTATAGAGACAAAATTTAGAGATAATATACGTTTTTCACAAACTGGTCAGATTGTAAAAATATGCAATTTTCACCTAGAGCACTTAAAACATGATCAAATCAATTATATGACACATGCAACTTATGGAGACTTGATTTTAACCCAAATAACATCATTTTAGGCATTAACTAAGATTTTTACATGCTCTTGACACAAATGATCAAAACCCTCTTGGGTAACAATGCAAATAAGATGACATTCACAACATGCATGTGGGTTCTAGTGTGGGTTTCATGAAATAGAGAACAATCAAGTGTCAAACACATGATCAAGCCAAGAAAATGGAGAATCAAGTTTGGAAATGAAGAAATCTAAGATGAATTTTCATAAATCAATTCTAAACATAGACATGCAAGCATGAATTGAAGGCTAGAAGAAAACTTACCAAAAGATTCAACAAGATGGTGCATGAAAGAGTGAAATTGGCCTTGGATTCTTGAGTGGAATGATGAAATAACTCCCCTCCATGATCATACTATGCTTGGACTAAAGTTTTTCATGTTTTGGAGGCTTGAAAATGAAGATTTGATGGTGTTTTGTGAAGGTGTTCCTCCAAAACCGGGAATGGAGTTTTTGGAGAGAGATGAGAGCATGTGTTGATGTTCTTGAAGAGAAAAAGATGAAGGAAAATGAGTATGAAAGAAATGTAGTTGATGGTGGAGGTTGGTGGTGAAGGAAAACACATGGTAATGCCATACATGAAGGTAGGTATTAATGAGAGTTGGTGTATTATTAGAGAGAAATATGAGATGTTTGTAAAAAAGATCATCTCCATAATTTAGATGAGTTGACCAAAGATAGTGGAGGGGGGCTTGAAGAGAAGTCATTAGTTTCCCAACAAGCTAGTTGGGGATATAAATGTAAAATTGATAAATGAGATACTTACTTGTGAAAACTAAAGTTGAGGGGTGAAAATATAATTTCCAATTAATAGGTAACACTAGAAAAGATAACTTTCATAAATTGTAAAAAATCTCCAAATTATTTAAAATAAAACACTTTGTACAAATCACTTTTAGAAAACTACAAGTACCTCCCAAGTATACAAAATAAGTTTCATATAGTATTTTCCAAGTTTTAAAAACTACAAAATAATCCCGGAAAAAATATATATCATCATAGATGTCAAATGACACACATATTTTAAAACTAAGAAGAAGTCAAGGACAAGTTCGAAATATAAATTTCTTAAAATTCTCAAATAGTTTTCGAAATTACTAAATAGCCCCCAACTAAAATACGGGATATTACACTCTCTCAGCAACTAAAGCTGACTCCACAACCTCAGAATAAAACTCCAAGCGTAAAACAACAATTTTGCCTCGAATAGATGGAACAAGACTCCACTCGAAAAGCCTAGCCTTCTCGCTATCATCAGGCACCATATTAGGGGCATAACGGGCAAGCTCAGTAAAATTCGCCTCATACTGCATCACAGACATACTACCTTGCTTCAAGTTCAGAAACTTCCGAGCTTTAGCTGCCCGAACCACCTCTGGAAAGAACTTCTTCAAAAACATAGTCTTAAAGGTTCTCCACGAAATAAGTGATATGTCTAGGTTAGAGGTAACCAAATACCACCATTTGTCAGCCTCATCTTCCAACTTAAAAGTAGCTAACCTCACCTTGATCTCATCCCCAAAGATTCCCATAACATTAAAAGTCTTCTCAATCTGCCTCACCCAATGCTCAGCTGCAACTGGGTCAGGGCTACCTCGAAAAACAGGTGGATTTTGCCTCTTAAACTCCTTAAGTGCCTTCATAGTATCAGGGTTAGCACCCTGATTAGGAACAGACGCACTACTATCTCCATTCGTCCCAATCCTCAAGTTTGCTGTAGCCATCTACAACAAAAACATCTAAAATGTCATACCTATAAACTTATGAGGTAGGATCAAGTCAAGCACATAGAACACATAACATATAAGATTCCTAAACCATTACCTTTTGCCGAAATGGCAAGGCGGCGAGGGAGAAAATATCGACGAGTGGTGTGAAAGGAAGGAACGGCGGCGAAGATTGTACAGTCAACAGAGAGCTTCTTCTTCTTCCTTTGACAACGTGCCCGCCAACCGTTTGTTCATTGTTGGGACCAAAAGACTTCGGCATGTTCACACTTCACACAGGAAGACATTGACTTTATTAATAAAAAAAAAAATGTTACTAAACTCTTCCCCCAATTGCCTCTCAGTTTTCTAACATTGCCCAATTCATAATTGGGCATTTACTGTCTACCCTCTATTTTTAAGGCACAAAGTTGTTCTTTTTTTTTTTCCAGATGGTATATGTCAAATTTTGAATTTGGGCGATGTTTGATGACCAATTCTTCACTTTCTTAACCAGTGTTAGAAGCGTTGACAAAATAACTGGGTAAAACTGTAAAAACGCTTCGCACTTTGTTGGTGGAGAGTGCTTTCTTTCTTTCTTTCTTTATTTTTTTTCAAATAGGGCTTGTATTTTTTTTAGTATGAGACATTGTCAAAAGCCCAATAATTGTACAAGCTAATTGGGCAAGATACAGCCCAAAACAAAATAACATCATAATCTATGCCCAATTATGCTAGGCAATGGGCTAAGCCATTATGACCTCTTTTACATCACGTAACCGGTAACCCTAGAAAATTAGCTCTTGAAGCTTTGAGAAGACTGTAGACAACAACTTGCTTCTCTTTGAGAAACCCTCCAACGGCGCCTCTCTCTCTAGCCTTAACGCCAGTGATTTGTTGTCCGTTTCAACTATCAAACTCGTGTAGCCTCTCGATTGAGCTTTTGTAATGGCACGAAGCATAGCAAACGCCTCTGCTATCAGCGAATCCCTGGTGAATGGGAAGGGAAAAGCCATGGTCATCACAAAGTGTCCATCCGAGTTTCGAAATACTCCTTCGCATGCCGATCTGTTTAGATCGGTTGAAATTGAAGCATCCACGTTCAATTTCATATACCCCTGAGGGGGGTGGTTTCCATCGATCCAAGCTTCCTCTGATGCCAGAACCGGCATGCAACATTTCCCAACCAAGATAAGTATTATCTTGAAATTATGTATTTTCATAGTTTGTATAGCTAAATCAGTGATATTTTTTTACTCATATCTGGAAAAAAAATCGATTTCTTTCTTACCAAATATTCCACAACAGAAAGCAAAGGATCTGATGGTTTTTGACGTCCAAAGAAGAAAAAGGTATTTCAATCGAGAACGGAAAGGCAACGACGAACCAGGAGCATACAGATCTATAACCGGAGTTGCAAAAAGATTGCGAATCCAAATGAAGTCGAAGAAAATATGAGACGCAGATTCATCGCCATTTACACAGAAACAGCAGTGCACAGGTAAAGATATGCCTTTTTTACGAAGATTATCTTTACTTGCAGTAAAGTGGTTATATATGCGTTAAGAAAATATTTTTATCTTACTTGGAATGTTTATTTTCCACATTTTTTCCAGAAAGAGTCTCTGTTATTTGTAGAAGTAGAACTGTTTGAAATAGAATCAAGAGTAAAATTTGAAACAGTCATATAATAAGAAGATTTAACAAAGTAATCGACATTAACAGTCTGGGACCAGATAAGATTGTCTCGATTTTGAGGCGAAATCAAAGGAATTTGGATGATAGCATTAGCTTCATCTTCAGAAAAATTACATTTTATTAAATTTGTATTCCAAGTAATTTTTTGTTAATAAGGGTAGAAACTTTAGAGTCTAAAGGTAAAGTAGGAAAACTAAAAGGTTTTCTACCAAGGCCAATTGGAATCCACCTATTGTGGTCAATAAAAGTGTTTTGACCGTTTTCAATGCCTTGACACATACCTTTAAAATTTATATTTTTTGCCTTAACAATGCTTTTCCAAACATAGGAGGAAACCCTTGTAGACTCGGCTGTAATAATGGTAATACTTACCTTTGAGAACTCTTGAAAGAAAGTGAATTTGGATTAGTCAGAATTTTCTAAGCTTGTTTCCCAAGTAAGGCGACGTTAAAAAATACAAATGACGAAAACCCAAACCACCAATACTCTTAGGGCAACATAAACTGTCCCATTTTTTTCAAATAATTTTATTATTTTCTACATCATTACTCCATCAAAATTTAGAAAAAAGTTTTTGAAGTTCATCGCTAAAAGTAATTGGTAGGAGAAAATTATACATCACTTAAGTGGGGATAGCTTGAACCATGGCTTTTATAAGGATTTCTTTACCACCTGGAGATAATAATAATAATAATAATAATAATAATAATAATAATAATAATAATAATAATAATAATAATAATAATAATAATAATAATAATAAGTCTTTCCAACCACTAACCTTATTCCAAATTTTGGTTTTTAAATTTTTGAAAAGTCTTTTCTTATTTTTTCCAATAAGAGTTGGCAAACCTAAATTTTTGTCATGCAAAGGAGCAACTAGTATTTACAGAATTTGGGAAATACAAATAGGGTATCATTCGGGACTCTTCGGCCAAAAACAATTGCATATTTGTTTTTATTTATTAATTGTCCCGAAGACTCACAATATTGATAAAGAATGGAATTTATAGATAACGAAACAACCCATCATCTTCTTCGTCTATGACGTCTCTCTCTATCCACCGCCTCTATCTCTCTCACTCCATGAACCACAGTCCCCGACTACTCAAATATCTTAAGTTGTTGGACAAATCGAGACCGAGACTCAACCAGTGGCTTTCCTGTTTTCCTCTCCAGCGTCAGTTGTGGCTGCGACGTCGGCACCGAATGCACCTGCATTTTCTTATGTGGTTGCTCCTCTTTCTCTATGCGAAGTCTTACCAAGAGGTGAGTGATTTCATCTTGTGATGCTACTTCTGCAAAATCATGTTCTAGGGTTAGAAAATTTGAATTTGTTATGTGTATGTAAGAGAATAAGCTAGTCCAAGGGGAGTCTAATCACTTTTTCTCGGATTACAGATAACCTAGAGCTAACAATCTAACAGATACACAGATAAATCAAAGAACCAAGAAGATATAGGACAAATGGGTGAAAATAAGCATTACTTTTTAATCCCCCCCCCCCCCCCCCCCCGAGCTCTCCCTTTGTCCCCACTAGAAATTCCCTTCATGCCTAGTTCCATTGCCAAGTCAAGTAACATATGCTTTTCACAATGATGAAGACCGCTTCGGTCTAAATGGGTCTGTTAGAGTAAGCCTTTTTTCTTCCGTTTGTGTGTGTGTGTGTGTGGGGGGGGGGGGGGGGGGGGGGGGGGGAGAGTCTTTTACAATCCCACAGTTAATTCCCACAATGATAAAGAAGTATCACACTACCGAAACAAAACTCCTCAACCCAAACAAACCTGGGGGGAGAGAGTCTTTTACAATCCCACAGTTAATTCCCACAATGATAAAGAAGTATCACACTACCGAAACAAAACTCCTCAACCCAAACAAACCTATAAATTATTAAATTTACAAGTTTAGAGATACGTTTCATATGTACATTAGATTTCACACCAAAAGAAACTAGGGGTATAGTTCTACAGTTGCTTTCCTTATGTATTTGTTTTTAATGAGCGTACTAAATAGTTTGGAGAAAATAGAATGATTGCATGGAATCTTCACATCCGAAGTTGTCAAAGCCACACTTAGGAAAGTTGACCCGGACGTTACGGAAATCTAAACAATAACTATGAATTAAATAAAACCTCTGTATGTATGTGGGACAAACTTTATTCTGAATGGACATTTTAGACAACGTGAAAAAGAAACAAGAAAAAAAAGAACGCAAGACTTGCAGCTCATATATAACATTTTAATTTTCAAATCAAGTAGTGCCATTGCATATATTATAAATCAATAGCACACTATATATTGATCCATAAATGAAGATTACATTAAGTACTACAATGGACATTTTAGACAACGTGAAAAAGAAACAAGAAAAAAAGAACGCAAGACTTGCAGCTCATATATAACATTTTAATTTTCAAATCAAGTAGTGCCATTGCATATATTATAAATCAATAGCACACTATATATTGATCCATAAATGAAGATTACATTAAGTACTACAATGGACATTTTAGACAACGTGAAAAAGAAACAAGAAAAAAAGAACGCAAGACTTGCAGCTCATATATAACATTTTAATTTTCAAATCAAGTAGTGCCATTGCATATATTATAAATCAATAGCACACTATATATTGATCCATAAATGAAGATTACATTAAGTACTACAATGGACATTTTAGACAACGTGAAAAAGAAACAAGAAAAAAAGAACGCAAGACTTGCAGCTCATATATAACATTTTAATTTTCAAATCAAGTAGTGCCATTGCATATATTATAAATCAATAGCACACTATATATTGATCCATAAATGAAGATTACATTAAGTACTACTTGAAATGCTAAATGTAATCTATAATTTTCAAAAAAAATCACCAACTCTAAAAAACTTCGGAAAACTTCTAAAGATTCCAGAAAACATGCAAAATGTGGATATTATTACAATCAAAAGAACGGAAAAAAAATCGCAAAAAAATTGAAAGAAAAAAAAATCATAAGACATTGAAAAAATTACACAGAGACGTCGATCGATACAGTCACAAGTCGAGAATATTCAAACAAACCAAACACAGTTACCATTGAACTTCAACTACATAAAATCAAACTAAGAATTTTATAAATAAGGAAAGAAAATACTGCAATAAAAAATATGAGAACGTAAACTTGATCAACTCGAGAAATGAAACGAGCATGGTCTAAGAAAAAATTAAGCCATCCAATTATTCCCTTATCTATGTTATGATCCGGGCAGAGCTTAGAGAACGATGAATTGATGAAAACAAGAACTCAAGAACACACACGATGTAACGTGGTTCACTAGCGATAAGCTAGCTACCTCCACGACCCGAAAAAACCCAATTTATTAAAGATAACCCCACGATTACAACACACACTATGGCCAAAAGGCCATAGGGGCAACCCACACCAATAAGCCACGACCCTAGGTCCTTATATAGGCCTAGGATACCGACTTGGTGCCCAAGAAACAAAGAAGTTACCAAAACGAACAAGGAAACAATATCCAGCCGCCCTATCGAACTATTCGGACCCGTCATTATCGAACTCCCACACCCGTCGAACTGTTCCAGACCCGTCAAACTACTGCTTCTTCTTTGTCTTCTTGCCTTCGTCTTGATCCGTTTTTTCGCCTTGTTTCTTGGACCCTCTTCGTCGCCAATTTCTCGCCAAGCCCAAGTACATTCAAGGCACCTTGGATTCCCAACAAATCTCCACCTTGCCTTGAACCTCTCGTCCGCTTGCGCTTGAATTGCCGGTTCTCTCCAATAACCCCAAATTCACAACGTTGTTCCATCTTCGCCGAGATCCTACAACGTGTGCCCCCAGCGATGCTCCAACCCCCGTCTAGTTCCTGCAATCGAACCCTGTCGATGCTCCAACTACGGCCGAGTTCCTGCAATCGAATCCCCTATTTGTTGTTCCAACTTCCACTGAGTTCCTACAACAAAATTATTTGTTGTTCAGACACCCATCGAGTCCCTAAACCGAAACCCCTTCTTATTGTTCCAACTCCCACCGAGCTCCTACAAAAAGTTTGTTTGTTGTTCCGACTCCCACCGAGTCCCTACAATAACCCCCCCCCCCAACACGTTGCTCCAATTCCCACCGAATTTATGCAACATTTTTCGAGATTGCTCCAATTCCCTCTGAATTCCTGCAAAATCGCCCCCTTGCGGGCCTCATACGCGACCCCTTTGCACGTCTCACACATGTCGTGTCCCTCGTCAGAGAATCCCCCATGCCAAATCTGTCTCCTCGTCAAGAGCACGGATTCACCCTTGCCCCCCTAACGGGCCTAAGGAACTAGACCATCCTCCGAAGTATTCTCCACCTGCAGCCAAACCTGCAGATCTTGAGTTCATCCTTCGTCCAACGGTGTCTCTTTTCTCGACCATTTGAACGAACATCACCGTAGCTTCCCTAGGCCACCGTCATCGCGCTGGAACTCTGACTGTCTGAACCCCCATAGGCAGCCCTCTGTCGCCTCCCCTCTTGATGAGACTCAAACTCAGCGGTGGTTGTATCGACCCCCTCCTCTTCAACCAATGGCAACCACAGGCCTTGCTGCTTCAACAAAGCACGTACCTTGATCTGCCACAAGTTGAAGTTGTTTCTCCCCAAGAACTTGTCGATCTTGGTCATCCCTCCGGTCATCTTCTCTACAGCTTCTTTACTAGATCCGTAACCCCCAAATGCGTGCTCCACCTTGATCGTGAAACCGTAGCTATGAATCTCACGGATTGTGAAACCCAAGCCCTATAGCTCCACCTTGATCTTCGAACACCGCAACCTAAGCTCTGATACCAGTTTGTTAAAACTGGTGATCCCCTTAACCTGGCTCGGATACCAGTTTGTTATGATCCGGGCAGAGCTTAGAGAACGATGAATTGATGAAAACAAAACACAAGAACACACACGATGTAACGTGGTTCACTAGCGACAAGCTAGCTACCTCCACGACCCGAAAAACCCCAATTTATTAGAGAGAAACCTACGATTACAACCCACACTAAAAGGCCATAGGGGCAACCCACACCAATAAGCCACGACCCTAGGTCCTTATATAGGCCTAGAATACCGACTTGGTGCCCAAGAAACAAAGAAGTTACCAAAACGAACAAGGAAACAATATTCAGCCGCCCTATCGAACTATTCGGACCCATCATTATCGAACTCCCAGACCCGTCGAATTGTTCCAGACCCGTCGAACTGCTGCTTCTTCTTTGTCTTCTTGCCTTTTTCTTGATCCGTTTCTTCGCCTTGTTTCTTGGCCCCTCTTCGTCTCCAATTCCTCGCCAAGCCCAAGTACATTGAAGGCACCTTGGATTTGCAACAATCTACTTTCCTTATGTGTTGTTCTCTATAAAATCGGATTCCTAAAACCAAATCGGGGATTCCCTGTACATCAATACATGCATAGCCAATGTACCATTGTGAATAAGACTAACATGTTTTTGTGCTTCTCCACAATTTTTGTCTTAAAAAATTAGACTTCTGTCGTAGCTCACTGCCAAACGGTCGTCGTATTTGACAAACACTAATGGGGTAACTAATAACAGTTGATTTTTCAGCTTAAACATTTTAGTCCAAGAAATAGAAACATTGTACTCATCCATCTCTGGTATGTTAAAATTCATATAAGGAACATGGATGCATATATAGAGAGATTCTTCAAAAAATTTGGTGATAAACGCATAGTCCACTTTCCCTGAACAACTCCCCTCAGTGGCAATTTTACCAAACACCTCTTTACTCATGTTGAATCCCAAAACGAAACTGCAATTGTTTTTATCCCAAGTCGCCTTTCAGTACACAATCACTCGCACGATTACTTGTGACCTAAAGCCATCAATGGTGACATTAGGAACATTATGCTTAATCTTCCCCCAAGAATTTGGCTTAGGTGTGTATACATCGACTTTATAACTCACAATGTTTGAAGCCTTTTATGTGGTTCTGGGACAAGCCTTACCAAACTTGAAGTCCCCAATCGGGGTAACGCATTTAAATCCAAAATGTTGGTCGAAGGAGATAGGGTTTGAATACTTACATCGAATGCGATTAGAAATCATTTTTTGATATTTTGATATACGGATTCCAAAAATAAATAATTTGGGTATTAAATAGACAAACTACCCCACGGGCACAACCCACGAGGTGAAATTATTTAATTTTCATTTGTTTGTGCAAAGAGTATTTTTTGTAAGCAGATGATTATGACAACATCCCAAGTCGAAGCACTTGATTGCTTCTATTTTGCATTTTGGAAACGTTGGCTAACACAATTGGTGTCCTTTCGGATCACCCAACCATTTGGTTCACAAGAAGTCATCCCTCTGCCCGAGCCCATTCTCTCCGTCCCTTCAGTTTACAACCGCTTAACAATGAACATGCATCACTGATATCGATATCTCCACCCCGAAACAAAACTTGCAACAATTTTGGAAGATGTTTTGTCATTCCCAAGTGTCGCTCCACCTTTCAACATTTAGTTTTTTTTTGGTCTATCTTCGTTTTATTCTACTTATTATCGTCACTTGGCTCTCTTGAATGTAATTTTTATGTCATCTTAAATTTCGTACTCCTTATCTCAATTTTAAATTAATAGTATGATTCTACTTCCGTAAAAAATGGCATGATATAAATTTTGGGATGATTTTTTTTTCTCAAAATAGATCATATAAAACAAACATAATAAAAGGAAAAGTCTAGGTGAACAAAAAATCGTACAAAACGTAGAACAAAAAGTGTTGTGTATGGCAACATGTCATTTATAAATAATCGGGCTGAAGATTATGAAGGAAATCAAAAGAATAAATGTGGTTTATATTTAGCTATTTACTGATGTGGCATATGCCATGTCACTTTTTGTTCAAATTTCTGTTTGATTTTTTGTCCCTCTAGCACGGCTCATAATAAAATCTAATAAATTACTTTGACTTGAATAACTTTGAAGCCATTGATAATTGGAGAAAGTGAACTGTATAATTTATTTTAAAACCGAAAATTTCATATATAGCTACATAATAAAAGTATTTTTGAAATTGAATAATTTAGTCATAATTTATTTTTCAATTTTTTTAAATAATTAAGTGAATAGTGATTACATTCATTTATTTTTTTGAGAAAATTAACCTATATTATGAATTACTTTACGATTAAAAATTTACAAGTTTGACCTCCCTAATTATTGAGTTAGTGGTTTAGAAAAAAACTAGTTGATTTTCTTCTACAAAAGAAATGATCGTCGTAAAGTAATCTGAAACTATTAATATTAATGGGTGGATTCAACTCTTGAAGACACGAATTTGAAAGTAATAAGTTACTCTACTGAAATATGACCACCGAATGTCCTATGAATATTTTAACATACACATTACACAACAACGAAAGGTGAATAAGCATTGACTATTTGATTAGAAATTAAATACTTTCTTTAAAATAAGTGTAAACAACATCAATTTTATTGTAAATTTTAAATATGTAGAATAGATAAAACGGAAAATGGATACATTTTATGCTACTTTTTTTATTGAGAATAATGTTGTGCTACTTTTTAATATACAAAATAAAGAAACGAGAATGTGTACAGTTAACTTAATCTTTTGAAAATTAAATAATTATTCTTGAATTTTAACAATTATCTTTACAATAATTCATGTATCTAATAGTTCTCATTTCATCAAGTCAATTAACTATCGATATTAATCACATCGATTGCTAACTCTCTGATTCTCTAAGAACGTCAATTTATCTGCTTGTTATATATTTTTTCAGGTTATTCTTTATCGTTTTCTTTGATCTTTTGATGTAAAATTATTATTTTTTCTCTAGAATATCATCTAATATTTTTTAAAGTTTTTGTATGGTTTACTTTTAGAAAATTTTGAGGAAAGAGATATAAATGGAGAAATGTACAAGGATTAAGTCACTTGTTTTAAATATCTTATACTAATATATATATATATATATATTTACTCTCAGGTGTCTTTTCCAACTTTGTTTGTGCTTACATCGTCTTCTTGATACAATACATATCGTATACTACCTCCGTTCTCTCTCTTTCTTCCTAGTTTCATTTTTCTTCCGTAACCGGGTCACGTTGACCCGGGGATTTGGATAGTCAAACGATCAATTGTTTGATAATTTCTCCGTGGTGTTATATAGGAAAGTTTACTGTACAACACCATGCAAAAATTAGTAAATTGTTACATCGTTTTACTCATCAAATCGCCAAATCAAAGTGATCCAGTGAATAGTGATAAAATAAAAGTAATGAAGATATAGAGAGAAATGAAGTACAAATATAGTATGCTTGATACTTCCATTAACTTATGTTAGTGAGTTCAAATTATAATTCTTCACATTTAATATTATTCATAAACCCTCCCTAAAGAAGTACTATTCATTAACTTAGATAAATCGGTAAATGAGTCCAAAAACCAAACACAATATAATTATTGATTTAATGAAATAAATTTAATTTTGTGAAGAATGTTGCATTTTAAAATATATCATAAAAATGGTGCATCATATGGGCTTAATACTAAGTGTATGCTCTACTTTTTCTTCATTTTGTCCTTCTGAAACAATTTTTTTCTATTTACCTATCAACTATGTTTATTTATTTTCTTTTATAGAAATTTGAATGTGTGGTACACATATATAAGTATAAAGATAATGACAAGTGTAATCTCTTGTGAGTAATAAAAAGAGCTCAATTCATTCCCGCTGCATCAGTAAGGTTAGAGTACATTGAATAAAAATATTAAAGTAGGAGAGTAAACACGTGTCACTTAATTGGTCTCACTCTTATTTAATTTTGCATCCTTAGTCATTAAAACTAAACGTATTAAGCAATGAAATCCATTAATGAGATTAATGATGGAGCAGATTATGTACTTCCTCCATCATAAATTATGCTTGTTATGTTTACCATTTTGCCTTATTCTAAAATTGTGTCATCTTGCCTCTAAATTTTTTTTGTCTTATTGGGCTTCAACAAAGAAATTGTGTCTTCTTTGAAAACACAATCACCTTTTATCACTATTTTTATACTCTTACGCCAATAGGCGCTGGAAGTCCCTGCATGAGGTCGTGGATTCGAATCAGGCCATATATAATGTAATTCTTAAAAAATACTTCAATAGAGATCGTACTTAATTTTATTCTTTCTATACAGACTCACACCATTGTGAGGATAATTTCGGTATTGTATAATTATTTTACCATATTTTTTCACTACTTTAATATGTGTGAAAACACAATCACCTCTTATCACTATTTTTCTACTCGTATACCAATAGGCGCTTGAAGTCCCTGCATGGGGTCCTGGATTCGAATCAGGCCATATATAATGTAATTCTTAAAAAAAAAACTTCACTAGAGATCGTACTTAATTTTATTATTTCTATACAAACTCACACCATCATTACTTTGTGAGGATAATTTTGATATTGTATGATTATTTTACTATATTTTTTCACTACTTTAATATGTGTGAAAAATAAAGCAGAACAAATATTATGGGACAGAGGGTGCACGGAGGTTGGTTATCATTAAATGAGTACAAAATCAATGATTATTGGCGAACATTGATGTCTATGAATGACATACCTTTTTTATTTAATGTCCATAAATGGATTATTATTTTATGTTATGCAATTAATGTCTTTAAATATTTTATCTTTTAATGTTTTCTTAGACTTGTATATAAAGAAATATTTTCTCATTCAAATTATCTCAACTCCATTCTTATCTCATTATGAGTCCCCAACCAAAGATGTGTTCAATTAAGCCTATCGATCTCCTCTCAGTCGACCTCATTATCACCATCTTTTTGATATTACCCTCTGAGTCTCTCATTCGTTGCAAAGCAGTTTGCAAATTATGGAACACTATTATCTCTAGTGCAAAGTTTGTTGATCTCCATCTTAATCGTCCAACCTACAAAGACCATTTCTTATCATACCAAACGAATCCTAGGGACCTTACTTTATTCTTGTACAATGATGAACGGTGCATTACGAACAAATCACTGCAATGCCCTCTCAACCATCCATCACACCCAAAACTTCAACAATTTCACCTCGTGGGTTGTGCCCGTGGAGTAATTTGTCTTTTCAATCCCCAAATTATTTATTTTTGGAATCCGTA
The DNA here is from genome assembly GCA_023055425.1 of Linanthus parryae. NCBI lineage: Eukaryota > Viridiplantae > Streptophyta > Magnoliopsida > Ericales > Polemoniaceae > Linanthus > Linanthus parryae. The sequence continues at coordinate 9,713,148 of JALGPY010000012.1, forward strand.
CATTAGGAAATCGAAAACGATTTCTAATCGCACTCAATGTATGTCTTCAAACCTTAGCTCCTTCGACCAACATTTTGCATTTGAATGGGTTACCCCACTAGGTGACTTCAAGTTGGTTAGGCTTGTCCCTGAACCAGTTAAAAATGGTTCAAACATTTTGACATATAAAGTCGATGTATACACACCTAGGTCAAATTCTTGGAGGAGGATTAAGAATAATCTTCCTAATTGCACGATTGATGGATTTAGGTCGCAAGCAACCGTTCGAGGGATCGTGCATTGGAAGGCAAGTTGGGATAAAAATAATTGCAGATTCATTTTGGGATTCAACATGAATAAAGAGGTGTTCAGACACATTTCACTGCCAGAGAGTTGTTCAGGGAAAGTAGACTACGAGTTTATCACCAAAAAATATGGAAAATCTCTCTATATCTGCGTCCATGCTCCTTATATGAATTTTAACATATGGGTGATGAAAGAGTACAATGTTTCCAGTTCTTGGACTAAGATGTTTAAGCTGGACAATCGACTATTGTTAGTTACTCCATTGATGTTTGTCAACTACGACATGGTTTTGGCGGTGAGCTATGGTGGAAGTCTAATTGTTTATGATCGCAAAGGTGGAGAAGTACAAAAGCATATTAGTCTTCTTCATAATAGTACATTGGCTATGCCTGTATTGATGTACAGGGAATCCCTGGTTTGGTTTTAGAAATCATATTTATCAAGAACAACACATGAAAAGTCTAGATAGAAGGAAAATCTAGATAGGGGAATGATTGGATGGCTTAATGTTTGTTGGATCAGGCTTGTTTCATTTATCGATTTGATCAAGTTTAGTTTCTCATCTTTTTTCTTTATTGCAGTATTTTCTTTCCTTATTTATAAAATTTCTTAGTTTGATTTTATGTGTTTGAGGTTTGATGGTAATTTCTTTTTTTGCTTTATTGAATTCGGAATTTTCATCAGCGGATTTAGGGTCGTCCCATTTGTTTCCTCTTTAAATGTAAAATCACTTATAATGTGTTACTCCATCCGCCCCCATTTTATTTTTCCTATTTTCTTAACCAAGAACACCAAACATTTTAAGGATAACATTTAACTAGCCAAACGATGTTAGAACTTATATCTTTTGATAATGTTGTAGAATGATTATAGCTCTACAAATATTACGAAAGACAAAAATATTGTATTGCATGAAATATAAAATGACTTTCTCGAGAAGCTTAGTGATCTTAGTTAAAAGAACACGACGCATAAATGTGGATGGATGTAGTACTTAGTAATGCAGTAAAATTTTGAAGTGATTGATCTCTACCAAATCAGAGTTTTCAAAATTCGTGAAATATTTGCATTTGGAGAAATACATATCACGAAAAGAAAAACATATAACGAGCGTTGTGAGACATTTCAGTGAACGAGAAATCTGATTGATCAATACCCAATTAATTTTTTCACAAATCAAAGTATGCAAAATATAAAAAAGTGAGTGAATGATTTCCTCTAAATAAAAGTAAATGATACAACTAACTTTGGAAACTAATTCTCTTAAAGTAACATAACTAAATTTAATAATTACTTTAAAAACTAGAGAAAAAGGAACGTTATAATTAACTTCCGAAACCTAATGCTTGTAATACGTCATAAAAGTTATTAACTTTTTGATTTTTTTTTAAATTGAAAAATTCGAAAATAATTTAAAGCTTTAAAATATGTACTTAAGAAGATGAATAGTGATCAAATTATTATAATGTAAGTTATGATTTGCTATAAAATTATACTCAAAATTCAACCTCTCTTATTTTCTTTCGCTCTCAGTAATATATAAAGATAAGACATATTAAAAACTCCTTTCAAGATTAATATATGGTAACCATATGTATTACCTCTGTTTTTTCTCTTTCAGTCTACTTCACTTTTTTCACTATTCATTGGGTCACTTTGATCCGGTGATTTGATTAGAAAAACGATATACGAATTTGATAATCTTTGCATGGTCTTGTAGAGTAACATTGCTCTACAACACCATGGAAAAATAGTCAAAAAATTATACCGTTTTGCTATCTAAATCATCGAGTTAAAGTAATCCAGTGTAACACCCCGTATTTTCTGAGTATTATTGACGTATTTTTTTTTCCGTAAAGTTTAAATTATTAATTTTCGAAATAAATGATTAGTGGGGAGGTAGTTGTATTTTTAGACAATATTAAATAGATAATGTTGGGGTTAGTTATAAAGCTTATGAAACTAGGGGGGTGTAATTGTCTTTACCTATAAATTTTCCTAGGAAACCACATTTTTTGTTCCCAAGCATTTTCTCTCTCTCTCTCCCCCCGTACGTCTCTCTCCCCCTCCCTCTTTCTTCTCCTCCCTCTCTTCTTCGGCAACACCACACCACCACTCCCAACACCAACCCCAACGCCTCCACCTCTAGCTCTCTCTTCTCTCTCTCTCTCTCTCTCTCTCTCTCTCTCTCTCTCTCTCTCTCTATCTCTCTCTCTCTCTCTCTCTCTCTCTCTCTCTCTCTCTCTCTCTCTCTGTTCTGCCAGACGAAGAAGAAGCAGCAGTAGCAGCGGCAACCATGGCCGCTGCCGTCGCCGGAAAGTCACCGCCACCACCACTGCCACCCATCTCTCCCTCTTTCCCATGCTCCCTCCTCTTCTCCCCCTCTCTGCCTTGCTCGACAGAGCCACCGGAGGACGAAACAGCAGCAGCAACAGCAATAGAGCCACCATGCCGCCGCCGTTCCACCATGGATTCCGGCGAGCTCGACGAGAGCTTCGAGCCCGAGCAAAACAGTGGCACCCAGCCACTTCCAAACATCCCTCTCGACTCCAGAAGGTCCAAGGAGTCTCTTGCAGGTCTCAAACAGAGCCAAGAACCACCGGAGAAAAGCCCCGTCGGCCACCATCACCGGCGCAACTTTCGGCACTTCGACCCGCCCTGTTTCTTCACCATTTCTTGCGGTATGGTATGCTCTAAAACATCTCCTAAGTCGTCTTATGTAATCAAAATCGAGTCTTGAGGCTTTAAATACATGTTTTGATCAATGAGTTTGGGAGTTCTTGATTTGGGGGTTAAATTGTCATTTTCAAAAAGTTTATGGGGGGGGTTGTAGTTTCATAAACTTAGGGGGAGGCAGTTGTATTTTCAAAAAAATTCGGGGGTACTAAATGTATTTTTTAATTTTAGATTCATTTATAAATTTTTTTATTTAATTTGTTTAGATTATTATTTATAAATTAATAACTATTATTTTTCATAAAATGGTTGGGGTGAATATTATAGAAAATGACATTTTTTGAGAAAAATAAAAGGAGATCGAATAAATAGGTTGTTTTTATTAGAGCAAATAAATTTGGTTGAGGTTGTATTAAGTTAGAAGCTCCAATTGTAGGTGACGGTTTCGTAGGGGAGAACTACATCTAGGACGCGCTTTTGGATTTCGGTAAGTTAATGTGCCTAGCCTTGTGTGCCTTTCATTCTTTCGATTATCGCCTGCGTTATTTCTGAACTACTACTATACATGTTTTATTTGAGTCGTTTACTTGCTTTTGAAAAACTCTACTTTGGAAGTATTGCATGAAATTGGTATCCAAATCTAAATAAGAATCCGAAAGAAGAACATCTAAAATCTTATTGCAAAATGATAAAGTACCGTTCCTATCACAACTACCAAATTAGGCCTTGTTTACCTAGTTTACGGGCCACGATTACCCAAAATTAGCACACTGCTCACTTATTGGTCAAATAATATAACTCACAATCATACATCGATTATTGGGTGTGTTTGGATCAGAGGAAGCAGGGAGGAACTACATAGTCAAGAATCTGAAAAAATTGGTCAAAAATCTGCCTCAAATCCGGAATTCCGAAAACGAGGTCCGGAATTTTCTTACCCTGAATTCCAGAAAATCTGACATAAGTCCGGAATTGTTGGATTCTACCTGTTCAAACACACGGAACTAACCATTTTCAGCTGACTTTCTTTCCTCCCCTTCCGTGTGTCACTCAACAATTGGAGTATTGGACCCATTGGTCAAACTCATCAGAGTTGAGAAACCCTTTTCATTAATATTATATTGTTGGACCCCTCTTTTCCTATTCTCACCATTGGAACCCCTCTCCAATTTTCACATTAAATCATTCTTTTCATTAATATAATGTTATTTATTTTATTAAAAAAATTACATAAAATTATTTTTAGCTACCTTATCCAAACGCTCCAGATGAAGGTAGATTTTTAGCTAAACCGCTCACTTACTTCCGCTCGTCCAAACATACCCATTATGTGTTTGCCGTGAGTGTTTTGAAGGGGGGATCAAATTGTCTTTTTCAAAAAGTCTGGGGGGGGGGTTGCTCTCTACATTTCTAAACTTTAGGGGGAGTAGTCATATTTCATACATCATGTTTTATTTAATATTTTGAGTTTTGATTAATTTATTTATATATCTTTTAAACTTTACTAATTGTATATAAAATAAATAACTAAATATTATAACATTTTTGTCATGTAATATTTTCAAAAATTAGCATATGTTGCAAGTTAAATATTTATTATTTGTTTTTCATGAAATATAAGTTAACAAAAATGTATTGTTTATATACGTTGAATTATATAATCAGTAAATAATATTGTTTTATATATTTAAATAAATGTCAATTTTGTTTTTATCAAAAATGGAGAGTTTTGAAATGTTTCAAATATCGATGTTATCATTTTACAAATACATAGATATGTTTAATTACATATTATCTTTATTAAAGTAAATAAATTATTTTGTAAATAGATAGTAATTGTGAAATATTGCTAAATAAATTACTGAACTAAAAAATAACTCTTTTACAGCTATGGGAATTATTCTTTTGCATCGTTTATTTAGAATCCTAATTTTTCTATAACTTGTTGTAATATTAATTATAGTATTAAATAGTTTTATCGTCTAAAAATCATTCTGTAATTTCCTAACATTATTTTAGAGATTGCTGACACGCTAGCAATCGAGACTTCAATTAAAATAAATTGGGCGCTTATAGTTACTTAGGGCTTTCATTTGCAAATCACTTATGACATATGCATTATCCACTTGTGATACGTACTTGATTGTGATTAGAAATTTATATGTATGATTGTAGAGCTTGCCTTCGACGAGCTAGTAGACCCGTACGTTGTTTACCCATAGAGGACTAGCAGGCACTCTTTTTGGCTCTCACGGTGAGTATTCATGCTTAGCGTTGCGTACTTGTCTCCTTTCTTGTCAAAACGTGGTTTATTTCTCATCTCAAAATATACCTGTGAGTTTACATGCTTAGCTTTACGTTCCAAGTTCTTTAATGTGATCTACTTGCTTATTTGATAATAATTGGCGTACTTATTCAATAATTGTCAAATGTACTGTCACGCCCGAAAACCGGGGTGAATTTTTTTCCTTGAAATAAAATTAAAGGAACTGATCGAACAAGTGGTGAACAGAACAACTTAAGCTTTTATTACACAAACTGAAATATGTTACAGAGTAGTCAGAGCTACTAACGATTCCCAACCCAACTATGTTACAAAGAAAACGAGTTGAGACTCGTCTCAAAAGCTACAGATAGACTAGCACTCCAAGCATCTAAGACAACTCAGGGACTGGACCGTCACCACCATCATAACATGTACCTGTAAAATGTTAGGGGTGAGCTTACTGCAAGCTCAGTAGTGAACATCAAGGCAACAGTCCAAGCACCTATTGTTTCATGGTACACATATCACATTAGCATGCTATTACAGTTCAATATGATCATGTTTATGTCATGCATATACCAGTATTTCATCGTTTCATTATCTTCATGGAACCTGGGGTGCTCACATGCGCGGTCGCAGCCCGGAGTGAGTCAGCCGCCCTCCGCATACGTACTCTCAACTGGGAGCGGAGTGCCCCACCTGCCATCAAGCCGGCAGTGCTTTCTGCACCAGGCCTCGGGTGCAATCAGGGTCTTTGACCCAAAGGATGTACAATCCCTAACCCCGTCCATTTATCTTTCCACTTTCATATTTAATTTCACATGCAAATCGTGCATGAACATCAACATCGATAATATCATCATGCTAACAGCATATCAACAATCAACACAGTTGATAGCATGTATCCAGCATAGTCACGAATATCAACAGTATATTCGAATAGCAATTTCAGCAGCATCTCTGTGCGATTCAAATACTCAAATAACAATTTGACAGCATCTCCACATGAATCATATATTAATTTATAAATTCACAATAATCATGTATAACATCGACACAGTAATGGCAATTCGACAGTTATAATGAATATGTCTAAGCAGTACAATGACTAGCATATAAACAGGCAACGCAATACATTTAGGGCTATAACGTTGAGATTCCCTATCTCGGTCCGACGAAGCTGCTAATATAATATTATAGAACCTCTGAATACAATATCGAGAATATCCTCTGTCAATATATCTAGCTCTCTCTCTCTCTCTCTCTCTCTCTCTAGTGTTTGACTGAAATCTGGAATGAGAATTAACTCTAACGTCGGGTTGTACTTATAGGAGGGATCGACAAGTAGCGTCGCGGCGTGCAGGGGGGACACGTGTCGCGTTCCCGAACTACAGAATCATCCAGGCGGAACACGTGTCGTGAAACCCAGATGTGGGCCCGCATGACAAGCCCATGCATGGGCTTGCCTGGTTCCAGGTTCTTCCACGTGAAAACCCAAAGGTGTGGGTTTGCTATCAAGTGGCGGGAAACCAATCAAAAGTCGCCACTTTAGCAAGACATACGGATTTATACTACTTCCATCCCAATCCTCACATTGCCTCTATCTTTTCCTTAACTTTCTTTATTATTATATTATTATTATGCCACGGTCAGGTGACTTCAACCATGGAAACCTTTTCTCTTTTCATTATGATTAACTAATTAGAACACTTTTAATTATTATTTAGTTTACTATAGCATCTAGAATTATAGATGTTACTGGAGCCATTACTTCAAGTGACCTCAACCAATCATTGCATACCATCCATACAGTTTCATATGAAAACTAAATCAAACCTCCTAGTTCTCAATTAGTCATGTACTGACTAGTAAGGCTTGGTAAAATTAGAGACTTCTTTTTCTGGTGATTAATTAAATATTTAATCATCTACTCTCATAAAATCTGACTATCTATATATGCCTATATTTTTCTTTTTGCATAAACTGTCCGAGTCCAATACTATTACTAGTATAAAAGTTTATCAATGTAAAGATTAATACTAACTTTATTTTCGAACATTTAACATGTACTTGTATTCTTGAACATGTATTTAAACCTAAAATCATTTAAACAATATATTAGCAGTTTTCTTTCTATATTTCTATCTACCACATAAGTAACCAAATGAGATTAGCCAAGCAACTATATTACTCTGCTCCACAATATAAAATCATTTTTTTATAACTCTTATGGTAAGGGAATCAAAATTTGACTAGCATGACTTTTCAACAATAATTAAATGCTTCTTGGCAGCGCCAATCTTTTTAACAACGTAAAATACTATACGTCGAAATAACTATTAACTTTGTTCACCAAAATCACACCAGTAAGTAAAAATTAGATTTTCTTTGTACATTATATTATAATATCAAGTAAATAGAGATATTACATCTCTACCCCCTTAAAAGAATTTTGTCCTCAAAATTTAAAACATACCTTCTTCTGAAAATAAGTGGGGATAGTTCTCTCGCTTCAATGTCTCACGTTCCCATGTCATTTCCTCAACACCACCGCGACTCCATAAAATTTTCACCAGAGGGATTGCTCGTCCTCGAAGTATCTTCTCTTGGTGGTCCAGAACATGAATTGGCTTTTCCTCAAATAATACGTCATCCGATACGTCTAAATCCTCAAAATGCAAAATATGAGATGGATCGGGTTCGTATTTCCTCAGCATCGATACATGAAATACATTATGAACACCTGAAAGCTGAGGTGGTAATGCCAAACGATAAGCCACATCACCAACTCTCTCTAGAATCTCAAACGGACCGATAAAACGTGGCGATAACTTTCCCTTTTTCCCAAATCAAATAAGACCTCTTCTAGGCATCACTTTCAAGAAAACGTGATCACCAACCTCAAAGTATAAGGTCCTACGCCTCTGATCTGCATAACTCTTTTGACGACTCTGACCTGTAAGAAGTCTCTGTCTAATAAGCTTGATCTTCTCAGTCGTCTCCATGACAAGCTCTGGTCCTAGAATAGGAGTGTCTCCAACTTCAGCCCAACATAATGGTGATCGACAAGGTCGACCATACAATGCCTCGTAAGGCGCCATTTCAATGCTAGCCTGAAAGCTGTTATTGTATGCAAACTCCACAAGAGGTAAATGATTTTCCCAACTACCTTTAAGATCCATGACACAGGCTCTAAGCATGTCTTCCAATATCTGAATAGTCCTCTCAGATTGACCGACTGTCTGAGGGTGAAAAGCAGTGCTAAAACATAATTGAGAGCCTAAAGCATGTTGCAAACCCTGTCAAAATTGAGAAGTAAATCTAGGGTCTCTGTCAGAAACAATAGATACAGGAACTCCATGTAAACGTACGATCTCTCTGACATACAATCTACTCAAGACGTCTAATGAGTCAGTCATACGAATGGGTAAGAAATGAGCTGACTTGGTCAAACGATCAACAATGACCCACACAGAATCATGTCCTCTAGGAGATTTAGGAAACCCAGAAACAAAATCCATAGTAATGTGTTCCCACTTCCACTCAGCTATAGGCAAAGGCTGTAATAATCCTGCTGGCCTCTGGTGTTCTGCCTTAACCTGTTGAAAAGTCAAACATCTAGACACAAACTGGGACACATCCCTCTTCATTCCATTCCAGATGTACTGACGACACAAATCACGATACATCTTAGTTCCACCTGGATGCACTGCTAAACGAGAATAATGGAATTCCTTAAGTACTTCTTCTCTCAACTGATCCAACTTTGGAACGAATAGTCTCCCTCTAAGCCTTAAGCTATCATCTGCATGAATAGACCAACCCTCCTTTGCATTTCCCTCCTTAACTTGCTTCTTAATTTCCTCCGATTCAGAATCTAGTCGTTGTGCCTTAATAACTCTAGTAAGAAGAGCAGGTGTAGCAACTAAGCTCCCCAGAAAACACAAGTCATTATGCTCCTCTAAACCCAAGTTATACTCATTGATTGAGCTAATCATATGCCACTCGCTGATCAAAATACTTGCAATAATTCCTCGGGACTTTTGACTTAAAGCATCAGCAACAGTGTTAGCTTTCCCTGGATGATATTACAAGGTAAAGTCATAATCCTCTAAGTACTCCATCCATCTACGCTGTCTCATATTAAGATCCTTTTGGGTAAATATATAATTCAAACTCTTATGATTAGAAAATACCTCAAAGCATTCGCCATAAAGATAATGTCTCCAAGTCTTCAAAGCGAAGACAATAGCTGCTAACTCCAAGTCATGCGTAGGATAGTTGACTTCATGAGATTTCAACTGTCGAGAGCCATAAGCCGCAACCTTTCCTAATTGCATCAAGACACAACCCAGACCTTCCTTAGAAGCATCACAATAAACAGTATAGCCCAAACCTCTTTCTGGAACCACTAAGATTGGAGCACTCGTCAGTCTCTTCTTCAATTCTTGAAATACTCTTTCACAAGAATCATTCCATACAAACTTCTCTCCCTTCCTAGTCAACTTCGTCAATGGGCCTGCTAAACGAGAGAAATTCTCTATAAACTTCCGATAATACCCAGCTAGCCCAAGAAAACTCCGAATTTCAAATACAGTCTTTGGCCTCTCCCAATTCATAACAGCCTCAACCTTGCTAGGATCAACTGCAACTCCAGCTTCAGACAAAACGTGCCCGAGAAACTTCACCTCAGTTAGCCAAAATTCACATTTGCTGGCTTTACCATAAAGTTGGTTGTCTCTAAGCAATTAACACTAACCTCAAGTGTTCCTCATGCTCCTCTTCCGACTGAGAATCGATTAAGATATCATCTATGAATATGATCACAAACTGATCAAGATAAAGCCTGAAAATGCGGTTCATCAAGTCCATAAATACCGCCGGAGCATTAGACAAACCAAATGGCATCACTAAGAACTCATAATGAACATATCTAGTCCTGAAGGCAGTCTTTGGTATATCTTCCTCCCTAACCCTCAACTGATGATACCCCCAACGAAGATCAATCTTTGAAAAACACTTAGAACCCTTCAATTGGTCAAACAAGTCATCAATTCTGGGTAAAGGATACTTATTTTTGATGGTGACACGATTAAGCTGTCTATAATCAATACACAACCTCAAAGTCCCATCCTTCTTCTTAGCAAATAACACAGGAGCTCCCCAAGGTGAGCAACTAGGTCTAATATACCCCCGATCAGATAAGTCTTGGATTTGGACCTTAAGCTCCTTCAACTCAGTCGAAGCCATGCGATAAGGTGTAATAGAGATAGGTTGAGTACCGGGTTGCAAATCAATAAAGAACTCTACTTCCCTGTGAGGAGGTAAACCGGGTAACTCCTCAGGAAATACGTCAGCAAACTCGCTAAAGACACGTGGCAAGGAAATGACTTGTCCAGAATCATCTGAACCTGATAAACTGGATAACCACCCATCCCGATGATCACGCCACTGAGCGTGTCTCAATGACGAAGGCAATACATCTCTAAAGTTTCCGGTGAACTGGAAACAAGTACCATCTGGGGTAACTGCCGTCACCCGCTTCTCATGACAATCCAACACAACAAAGTGAGCAGACAACCATTCCATGCCCAAAATGATATCAAACTCGGCCATGTCTAGAACTCTCAAGTCAAAAGTAACTCGAGCATCAGAAATAACTAGCTCACAGTCTCTACATATTTTATCAACTCGAGATCTCCCACCTAACGGTGATTTCACTCCCAAAACAGCATGTAGAGGTTCCGCAGATAAGCCAAGTAATGAAACACATGCAGCAGATATAAAGGAATGCGAAGCGCCAGAATCAAACAAGACATCTACCCATTTATTGTGCAATAAAAATGTACCTCGTATAACAGAGTGATCATATGAGGGCTCCTCAACTTGATAAAGTGCAAAAGCTCTCCCCTGAGAACCTTGAATTTGCCCACCAACCTTCCCTTTACCTCGACCATAGCCCGCCTGCTGGGACCCTCCAGAAGTCTGTGAAACTGGTGGCCTAGAAGAATGCTCAGATGGAGCAGGATGAAACTGCGACTGCTGGTTCACACTACCCTGGTGAGATCCCCCGCCATAACCTGTAGCATTCCCACGAGGACACTCACTACGGTAGTGGCCTGACTGACCACACCCCCAACATGTAACACTACTCCTCTCTTGGAAACCACGACCTTGTGGACGAGGAGGCCTAAAAGATTGGTTTTGGGGCTGGGAATAAAACGTCCTTTGCCTCTTGCCAGAATCATTCTCCCTTTGGTTAGACTGTCTCCCCTTCTGTTGGTAACCTCGGTTGTGACCTTTATTCTCCCATAGGACCTTTGAATCTGCCAACTCTCTCTGAAATGACCCGGGATCTGGGTTCAGGGTTAAAGCGACTATCGATAACCAAAAGTAGATTATTAACTATTAAGTTTATATTTCGGTTAAAGTACGTTACAAAATCTCGATAATAAGTACAATTTAAAACAAAACGTTTGTGATCTACTATGTGATCTGACTTAACTAAACTTCTTCGTCTCGATTCGCGTTCCCATTCCCCAACCTTGATTGATGACCTGCGGTTTTAAAATAGCAAAAGCCGACGCAGTTTTGAAGAAATGATCAGTAAAAACTGAGTAAATACATACTACGACATGTAAAGTAACGAGTGGCACGGAAGCATGTGTTGAAACAAATAAAGAGATTTGAAAATCAATGAGCAAAAGAGCTGGAACAATTCGGAACATTTATGAGTAACCGCGTAGCGAGAACCATCATCTTTAAAACATCTATAAACCACAAGTAGTCAACATATTCTTAAACAAGTAGAATATCAACAGTAAACAAGTCCATTTGACATGATATTGATATTAAATCACAAGTAGCCAAAGCTTTTCAAATCATTTGATTAGATTAGGCAATCAAGAGCCACAAACAACATCAATAGAGCAATCAAAATTTCTTTCAATTCCAATTTAATTGTTAAGTTTAGCTGAGGCATGTCTAGAGCCATCAACAGGATCGATGTAGACAGAGGGATCACGAAATAATCACTAAGGGTTCCTTCTAGGGTCTATCAAACCCTATTTCACCCGAGCGTTAAGGGAGCCCATTCGTCAACCCCGCTCACAACATTAGCTAAAAGGCCTTAAGTGTCGACACCCCTATACCGTAGTGACCCTTACAAGTATAAGTAGCACTCTATAGCTCTATAAACCCCTTGGCCTCAATATCTTGATACATTTTGGCTCATCGGGGGCGGATTTGTGAACATTGACATTCTATCCAATAATAAGAAGCATTGCTTCATTGGTCTTAGCCATAAGAAAATGGAGGATCGCTTGACGGCTCCCATTAATAACAGTACTCTGTACATCGTCCTAAGTCTATTAGAGGTATTTTATTTCTTCTCTTTCACATAACCAGAATCAGAATATCAACAATCCACAAGTAATTTCCGAGAGTTCTCAAAGGAGATGAACAAAATAATTTAACAACTTTCGAGTGGAAAACATGCAACTATTTCATATAAAAAAAACATTCATTTGAAACATCAAACACATACACACATTTTGATATGAAAAGGTCGTACATATGTACTTACCACTGAGATGAAGCACAATTAAAAGCAAGAAACTAAGCCTAGCACTCCGACGACAACCGCTCTCTCCTACGAGGTCGATGTCTACAATCACACGTATGACGTACTCGTTATAACCAATTTACACATGCATAATAACAATGAAAACCTACATGTCACATAGTCCTATATGTCACTAATGAACATATAAAGATGTTTAATTATCAAAATAATTCCAACAAAACACCTAGAAGTTCAAAAATTCAAGTTTTCTAAAAAATGTGAAACTAGAATTGTAGCTCTGACTTTGGAGCCATATTTACCATATCAAATCATCTCCTAAAATTTTGAAATTAATGTATGATGAACCTACATGTGTCTAATTTCAGAAACACCAAGAAAATCATGCATAGCTATTATAAAACTCAAGTTACAAAAATAACAAACACTGCTATGCAGAGACAAGTTTGGAAGAAAGTTTCAACTTTGAAGATCAATTACTACTACTTGGAGAATAGGAAAAATGCCCATATTCTCCAGAATGAACACCTTATGTGTCTAGTTTCATCACAAGAAATATTTGGTGCCATAAGTTTCTGGAAATGAGATTTTTTACAAAAATGGTAAAACTTGTTCAAAAACAGAGTTTCAGAAAACACGCAACTTAAAATGAGCATATCTCCCTAACCAAAAAAGCTATGGATTTGAATTTTCTTTCAAAATGACCCTCTCTGAGTCTAGTTTCAGAATATGAAAGAGTTAAAAATTCTATAGAGACAAAATTTAGAGATAATATACGTTTTTCACAAACTGGTCAGATTGTAAAAATATGCAATTTTCACCTAGAGCACTTAAAACATGATCAAATCAATTATATGACACATGCAACTTATGGAGACTTGATTTTCACCCAAATAACATCATTTTAGGCATTAACTAAGATTTTTACATGCTCTTGACACAAATGATCAAAACCCTCTTGGGTAACAATGCAAATAAGATGACATTCACAACATGCATGTGGGTTCTAGTGTGGGTTTCATGAAATAGAGAACAATCAAGTGTCAAACACATGATCAAGCCAAGAAAATGGAGAATCAAGTTTGGAAATGAAGAAATCTAAGATGAATTTTCATAAATCAATTCTAAACATAGACATGCAAGCATGAATTGAAGGCTAGAAGAAAACTTACCAAAAGATTCAACAAGATGGTGCATGAAAGAGTGAAATTGGCCTTGGATTCTTGAGTGGAATGATGAAATAACTCCCCTCCAGGATCATACTATGCTTGGACTAAAGTTTTTCATGTTTTGGAGGCTTGAAAATGAAGATTTGATGGTGTTTTGTGAAGGTGTTCCTCCAAAACCGGGAATGGAGTTTTTGGAGAGAGATGAGAGCATGTGTTGATGTTCTTCAAGAGAAAAAGATGAAGGAAAATGAGTATGAAAGAAATGTAGTTGATGGTGGAGGTTGGTGGTGAAGGAAAACACATGGTAATGCCATACATGAAGGTAGGTATTAATGAGAGTTGGTGTATTATTAGAGAGAAATATGATATGTTTGTAAAAAAGATCATCTCCATAATTTAGATGAGTTGACCAAAGATAGTGGAGGGGGGCTTGAAGAGAAGTCATAATTTTCCCAACAAGCTAGTTGGGGATATAAATGTAAAATTGATAAATGAGATACTTACTTGTGAAAACTAAAAGTTGAGGGGTGAAAATATAATTTCCAATTAATAGGTAACACTAGAAAAGATAACTTTCATAAATTGTAAAAAATCTCCAAATTATTTAAAATAAAACACTTTGTACAAATCACTTTTAGAAAACTACAAGTACCTCCCAAGTATACAAAATAAGTTTCATATAGTATTTTCTAAGTTTTAAAAACTACAAAATAATCCCGGAAAAAATATATATCATCATAGATGTCAAATGACACACATATTTTAAAACTAAGAAGAAGTCAAGGACAAGTTCAAAATATAAATTTCTTAAAATTCTCAAATAGTTTTCGAAATTACTAAATAGCCCCCAACTAAAATACGGGGTATTACACTCTCTCAGCAACTAAAGCTGACTCCACAACCTCAGAATAAGACTCCAAGCGTAAAACAACAATTTTGCCTCGAATAGATGGAACAAGACTCCACTCGAAAAGCCTAGCCTTCTCGCTATCATTAGGCACCATATTAGGGGCATAACGGGCAAGCTCAGTAAAATTCGCCTCATACTGCATCACAGACATACTACCTTGCTTCAAGTTCAGAAACTCCCGAGCTTTAGCTGCCCGAACCACCTCTGGAAAGAACTTCTTCAAAAACATAGTCTTAAAGGTTCTCCACGAAATAAGTGATATGTCTAGGTTAGAGGTAACCAAATACCACCATTTATCAGCCTCATCTTCCAACTAAAAAGTAGCTAACCTCACCTTGATCTCATCCCCAAAGATTCCCATAACATTAAAAGTCTTCTCAATCTGCCTCACCCAATGCTCAGCTGCAACTGGGTCAGGGCTACCTCGAAAAACAGGTGGATTTTGCCTCTTAAACTCCTTAAGTGCCTTCATAGTATCAGGGTTAGCACCCTGATTAGGAACAGATGCACTACTATCTCCATTCGTCCCATTCCCCAAATTTGTTGTAGCCATCTACAACAAAAACATCTAAAATGTCATACCTATAAACTTATGAGGTAGGATCAAGTCAAGCACATAGAACACATAACATATAAGATTCCTAAACCATTACCTTTTGCCGAAATGGCAAGGCGGCGAGGGAGAAAATATCGACGAGTGGTGTGAAAGGAAGGAACGGCGGCGAAGATTGTACAGTCAACAAAGAGCTTCTTCTTCCTTTGACAACGTGCCCGCCAACCGTTTGTTCATTGTTGGGACCAAAAGACTCCGGCATGTTCACACTTCACACAGGAAGACATTGACTTTATTAATAAAATAAAAAAATGTTACTAAACTCTTCCCCCAATTGCCTCTCAGTTTTCTAACATTGCCCAATTCATAATTGGGCATTTACCGTCTACCCTCTATTTGTAAGGCACAAAGTTGTACTTTTTTTTTCCAGATGGTATATGTCAAATTTTGAATTTGGGCGATGTTTGATGACCAATTCTTCACTTTCTTAACCAGTGTCAGAAGCGTTGACAAAATAACTGGGTAAAACTGTAAAAACGCTTCGCACTTTGTTGGTGGAGAGTGCTTTCTTTCTTTCTTTATTTTTTTTGAAATAGGGCTTGTATTTTTTTTAGTATGAGACATTGTCAAAAGCCCAATAATTGTACAAGCTAATTGGGCAAGATACAGCCCAAAACAAAATAACATCATAATCTATGCCCAATTATGCTAGACAATGGGCTAAGCCATTATGACCTCTTTTACACCACGTAACCGGTAACCCTAGCAAATTAGCTCTTGAAGCTTTGAGAAGACTGTAGACAACAACTTGCTTCTCTTTGAGAAACCCTCCAACGGCGCCTCTCTCTCTAGCCTTAACGCCAGTGATTTGTTGTCCGTTTCAACTATCAAACTCGTGTAGCCTCTCGATTGAGCTTCTGTAATGGCACGAAGCATAGCATACGCCTCTGCTATCAGCGAATCCCTGGTGAATGGGAAGGGAAAAGCCATGGTCATCACAAAGTGTCCATCCGAGTTTCGAAATACTCCTTCGCATGCCGATCTGTTTAGATCGGTTGAAGTTGAAGCATCCACGTTCAATTTCATATACCCCTGAGGGGGGTGGTTTCCATCGATCCAAGCTTCCTCTGATGCCAGAACCGGCATGCAACATTTCCCAACCAAGATAAGTATTATCTTGAAATTCTGTATTTTCATAGTTTGTATAGCTAAATCAGTGATATTTTTTTACTCATATCTGAAAAAAAATCGATTTCTTTCTTACCAAATATTCCACAACAGAAAGCAAAGGATCTGATGGTTTTTGACTTCCAAAGAAGAAAAAGGTATTTCAATCGAGAACGGAAAGGCAACGACGAACCAGGAGCATACAGATCTATAACCGGAGTTGCAAAAAGATTGCGAATCCAAATGAAGTCGAAGAAAATATGAGACGCAGATTCATCGCCATTTACATAGAAACAGCAGTGCACAGGTAAAGATATGCCTTTTTTACGAAGATTATCTTTACTTGCAGTAAAGTGGTTATATATGCGTTAAGCAAATATTTTTATCTTACTTGGAATGTTTATTTTCCACATTTTTTCCAGAAAGAGTCTCTGTTATTTGTAGAAGTAGAACTGTTTGAAATAGAATCAAGAGTAAAATTTGAAACAGTCATATAATAAGAAGATTTAACAGATTAATCGACATTAACAGTCTGGGACCAGATAAGATTGTCTCGATTTTGAGGCGAAATCAAAGGAATTTGGATGATAGCATCAGCTTCATCTTCAGAAAAATTACATTTTATTAAATTTGTATTCCAAGTAAAATTTTTGTTAATAAGGGTAGAAACTTTAGAGTCTAAAGGTAAAGTAGGAAAACTAAAAGGTTTTCTACCAAGGCCAATTGGAATCCACCTATTGTGGTCAATAAAAGTGTTTTGACCGTTTTCAATGCCTTGACACATACCTTTAAAATTTATATTTTTTACCTTAACAATGCTTTTCCAAACATAGGAGGAACCCCTTGTAGAATCGGCTGTAATAATGGTAATACTTACCTTTGAGAACTCTTGAAAGAAAGTGAATTTGGATTAGTCAGAATTTTCTAAGCTTGTTTCCCAAGTAAGGCGACGTTAAAAAATACAAATGACGAAAACCCAAACCACCAATACTCTTAGGGCAACATAAACTGTCCCATTTTTTTCAAATAATTTTATTATTTTCTACATCATTACTCCATCAAAATTTAGAAAAAAGTTTTTGAAGTTCATCGCAAAAAGTAATTGGTAGGAGAAAATTATACATCACTTAAGTGGGGATAGCTTGAACCATGGCTTTTATAAGGATTTCTTTACCACCTGGAGATAATAATAATAATAATAATAATAATAATAATAATAATAATAATAATAATAATAATAATAATAATAATAATAATAACAATAATAATAAAAAAGTCTTTCCAACCACTAACCTTATTACAAATTTTGGTTTTTAAATTTTTGAAAAGTCTTTTCTTATTTTTTCCAATAAGAGTTGGCAAACCTAAATTTTTGTCATGCAAAGGAGCAACTAGTATTTACAGAATTTGGGAAATACAAATAGGGTATCATTCGGGACTCTTCGGCCAAAAACTATTGCATATTTGTTTTTATTTATTAATTGTCCCGAAGACTCACAATATTGATAAAGAATGGAATTTATAGATAACGAAACAACCCATCATCTTCTTCGTCTATGACGTCTCTCTCTATCCACCGCCTCTATCTCTCTCACTCGATGAACCACAGTCCCCGACTACTCAAATATCTTAAGTTGTTGGACAAATCGAGACCGAGACTCAACCAGTGGCTTTCCTGTTTTCCTCTCCAGCGTCAGTTGTGGCTGCGACGTCGGCACCGAATGCACCTGCATTTTCTTATGTGGTTGCTCCTGTTTCTCTATGCGAAGTCTTACCAAGAGGTGAGTGATTTCATCTTGTGATGCTACTTCTGCAAAATCATGTTCTAGGGTTAGAAAATTTGAATTTGTTATGTGTATGTAAGAGAATAAGCTAGTCCAAGGGGAGCCTAATCACTTTTTCTCGGATTACAGATAATTTAGAGCTAACAATCTAACAGATACACAGATAAATCAAAGAACCAAGAAGATATAGGACAAATGGGTGAAAATAAGCATTACTTTTTAATCCCCCCCCCCCCCCCCCCCCCCCGAGCTCTCCCTTTGTCCCCACTAGAAATTCCCTTC